>CM076584.1:743797803-745267226 GCA_034641835.2 Pinus albicaulis | reverse complement strand
ACACTCTGGGGATAACATTAGCCATGCCCCACATCCACAGTTATGGCTTTGCGATGCCCTATCAAAAATCCGGCGGGGTATTGTAGTTCAATTGGTCTCATAAGTGGGATTTAGAATTATGTTAATATAAGTGGTTGGCAAATTGAATTAGGCATTTTTCATGGGTTTCAATTAACTGGTTCATTGTTTTGACCTAATCTGACTCATTTTCATTAGAAATTTGTTCCATGATGTTTATCTACGTCAGTGTTTCCCTCTCGAACACACATATAGTTGGCACGTATAGATGAGGTATTGGGAACATTACTCAGCTAATGAGCTTGCATGTTTCTTATGGATGCATTTACTCCACCACCTCGAATTGTGCATTCCAATTCTTGTCAATTTACAAAAACATTCAATGTTTCCATTCGCGTCATTTTTCAATTTTTTTTTCTCTGCAAATGACTTTGGTGGTCAGTGATGGTTTACTTTTTTTGGACTTCAGTAACGTGGCTTGGAGGAGGTCTTTGCATATTCAATTTCTCATTGTAGCCTCGTTGCTCACCAAGTATACTTGCACTGAACCTTTTCGTTGGAAATTGTGGAGCCTTATGGGTTTGTCCTATTTGTAACCCAATTTTCCTACTATGGTTTCTGTTGTGGCATCGATATACTTGTTTTCAATTTGTTTGCAAATGGTGCTTTCAGTGTTGAAAAGAGAGTCTTTATTATTTTATTTTTAGTTAAAAGAGATAGGTCTTTGACCTAGGCACGGTCAGCCACCCTTCGCACTAAAGGCATACAACCTTCAAGGATTAGTCCTTGGGAAAAACAAATTGATTTATAGTGTGTAGGGTACCCTTTATTCATCCCATGAAAACATTACTTCCTTCATTATGCTTCATTCTGAAACAATTTTAAATGGTTTGAAACCCTCTCATGCTAACTTGGTAATATACGCATGGTTTCGTGTTTTGTTTTCACCGTCGTATGTTTTATATATTCATTACATTATCCTCTTCTCAAATAATTGTGCATTATTCGCCTTCCACTTTTCTCTTTCAAATTATTTTCTATATATCTCCAGCATACATGTCAGCCTGGCTATGCAAAAAAATGGCATGGTCGCATTCACAAATTATATTAGTCATATATGTAAGTGTAGGATTGTTGATAATTATGTTGATGCCTTTTCTCTTTCCATATCTAATTTACATCCCTTTTCTAGTGTTTATAACTTAGAATGCTTTATTTGTGTTTAATGAATGGTTCTTGTTTTCACTACCTGTAACTAATTTTTTGAATGCATCTGTAGAGTGCATTTCTTTAATGGAAATAGGGGAAGAGGCAAGGGAAAGGGAGGAATTAATAGGAATCAACACTTGAGGATAAGAGGAGAAATAGGTTCCATTAATTTTAATGCTAATTCTCATATTTTAAGAGAGTTGTTATGCTAAGAGATGATGAATTTATTAAGGTTACATCAAAACCAGTCTAAGGCTCAACCTCAATCACAACAACCCTTGTTTCAACAACCTCCTCCTGTAGGCTTCCTCGTCCTTCAGAATACATCTATCCCCCTAGTCAATCCAAATAATGATGATTGGGAACAAGATATCCCTACACAACCTTTGAAGAGAGGTATGCTACAATAATATTATGTTGTTATTTACTCCACTGATTTTATTTTATGCAAATTAGAGCGTTGATCTTAATGGTGACAACAATGATATCACTAAAGGAGAGATCAATTAATGTGACTTCCCTCAATTTTCCAAGGATTTGTGAAGGTATCTTGCATTCATTCTAATTATTTACTTCTTGTTTTGAAGGTCTGATTTTTATTTTATCAGTGCTAACAATGATATTTATGAAAAAATAAAGTTTCCCATATGTTAGCACTCCACCGAATCTCTGAAGGCTGAGAAGGAGACCAGCAAAGGTAACCACAACCCACTTTGACCTAGTAGCTAGCCATATTAGGCTACAAAGGGCTCTCTCCGGGAGATCATAGCCAAATTGACTCAATAATGAAGATTTTAGGCTAGGTATAGTATGCTATAGGGTTTGATTGATTTGGATTTGGTGATGGATGGTAAATTAGGTCTAGGAAAAACTAGGTCAGGGCACTGAAAATCAGACTTGCAGAGATGTGATGGGGCAAGGTAGGCACACACTTTAGAACTTTAAGGTACCTTGGTGAGTGTGATAGACTGATAAGGTTTCAAAACGAGCATGGGAATCATGAATTCTTTTATATCAGAAGAAAATGAAACATAACTGTGATAATTTCTCCAAAACAGAGCATCAAAATAATGAATTCTGCTTATCAAACTTAGAAATCAATCACATAAGATATGTACATGAATATGGAAGGAACAATACTTTCAAACATATGAAAACATAAGAGGTAACACTGCTAAAACACATATCACATTAATCCCACCACAATAACTACAAACTCTGTCTATTAGGTCCTGCCAAAATGATTGAATAGACTAGTGTTCTAAAGCTCAATTACACAGTATCCAACCCTTGGAATGAAAAAAAAATGAAAGATATAGACCAAAGCAAACTTCTCCCCACTCTCAAGGGTCGAATCCATGACTTGTGAAGTTGTTCCCAAAAATCCTCAACGGGAATCCTAATGACTACGAAGGTCAACAAACTCTCCCAATGTTCATGAAACTGATTCACTTGACCCAAAAGTACAATTTTACTTGATGTATATACCTCTGGTAACTATAATAGACATAATTACATTTGATTTACACATTTACATCAGTAAAATTTCATGAAATTCATCAACCAACTGAGAAAAACTCGAATTTTTGAAGAAAACAGGCAATTGGAGAAACACAACGTGAATGCAAAAAGCGCAGCGTGCCCCTGAGAAAAGTGCAACATGACTTTCAAGCTGACTTTTGACTGCCTTTCTGAAGTCAAAATTGAGCTCAAGATAGCTCATTGGAAATTTTTTTCTATCTAGTTTTCCAAAATGTCCTCAAGTATTGAAAATGATGGAATTAAGCCCCTCAAAAGTCAATTATCCCAATATTGGTCAAAAATCACAATGTGTGGTTGAAAACACTGGCAGAAAGGTGTGTTTTATGATGTTTTTTGGCTTTTCCACCTGTCAAAAGCTCAAATTTTTCATTTCCAAGAGTCAAAATGTGATGTAGAATCCATAATCTATCCAACCCAACTGAGTTTACATCATTTGGAGGCCTCCAGAAAAATCATGGTGTGGCCCACACTGCGTTTTTTGCAGTCTGATTGTGCAAAAAGCTAGTGAAATTTGACCAAAATGCCAAAAATGCCCAAAAATTTTCCAAAAATTTTCCAAAAATTTCAAAATTGTTGTGTGAGGTCCCGATAAAGTGTGTCATGCAACCAGGGAGGCATCAACAAGAAATTCAATTTTACCCTTCTCCTTTTGGCTGATTAGGCTTTCCTTAAGCTTATCTTACAATTTCTTAACCTTGGCATTACAAATCTTGTTCCTTGTATGGTAGTGGTCATCCATGTGTCTCAACATCTAATTTTCCCTTTTGGCCTTGTCAAGGAGGTTATTCAGGTGTATTTTTACTCTATCAAGCCAAACTTCCCTATCTTTGTTAATTTCCATGGCAATAATTTCCTCAAAAGTGAGTTCCTTTACAAGAAGTGCCTCATGTTGTTTTTCTAGCTCTAATGTTCTTTTAAGGCCCCTTGTTCTTGGTCTTTTCATTTTGGTCTGGGCCCCATACTCACCAATAACTACTCCTTTTCCTTTGAAATCTTTCCTAGTAGCCTTCAACAGGTCATTTTCCAAGAGTATTTGCTTTTCCTTTAATTGTTTTTTCTCTTGCTCAAGGAAGGAGATAACAAACTTGGACCTTGCCAAATTATCTTGTAGCTCTCTGATTTTGGCATATTTTTCTTTGATGACTAGGTTTATGGTTTCCTGTTCATCTTGGAACTCCAATTACACCATCTCAATGTCATGGTGAAGGGATTATTTCTCTTGGACAACTATCTCCTACTGCTTATGATATCCCTGCTTTGTTGATGTAGAAGGCAAGTCTCCTTCCACAATTGTGGAGAAAACACTTGCCTATTTCCTCTCTGATATGTTCTGATCTCTTTGTCTTTTTTTCTCTCCTTAACTACAACCTTGATAGATGACCCAACCTCTGTTTTTGTAACTGGTGCTGATGGTGGAATAGGTCTAATAGGCTGCTTGGATGGAGATGTGAAGACCTCTACCTACAATGTTCAGTTGTTTTAGGTGATGAAGAACAATGATTTTGATAAGTGAGTGATGGAAAATACTATTCATTTGGAGCTCATATTCTTTGTGTTGTACCTTGTAGGCCATCTTCTCAATGCTCCTGTACAAATAATAGGGAATGTTGAGAAGCTTAACCCTAGTGAAATGCATGAGTAGCCTGATGTGGTAGTTGTAGAGTCTAGAGAATCTTCCCTCGCAAGTGAAATACTTCATTATGATTTTCATCACCGGAGAAAACCTATCAAGTAGTTGACCAAAAGGGAAGATTTTCTTGATGTTATCCTTGTATGGTTCTTTGAGGTAGGGTTGATATAGTTGGGCATCCAATTCCTAAGTTTTGAACCACTTTTCACCTAAATTAGGTATCCCCGTTGCTGCTGCAATAAAATCTGTTGAAATGGTGAATGTCATCCCTGCAAAGGTGACTTTGTATTTAATTTTGTAGGTTTTTGATGAAGATTCTAGTCAAATATGGATGACTCTGCACTCTTTGGACCATTTCACAAAAATCAAAACAACCCACATGTTGGAAGCATTTGACTAATAGGGGTGATACATCAACTCCTTGGTGTCTGATGGCTCAAGCCTTAAGATTCTCCCTCCTCTATTGTAGGTCTTTCTCCCTTCCTCCATGGTGTTTAGTTTGCTAGAAACCCTAGGGGAGAAAGGGAAGGAAAATGGAATGAGATGATGAGGTTAGGGAGTTGGGATAGGTGTGGGAAAATTTAGGGAAGGGTGTAGGGGATTTAGGAACCTTAGGGAGGTGGAGGGGAGTTAAAATGACAAGGGGGATGGGCTAGAGAATTTAATTACAGGGGTATAGTCTAGCTTCCTAGAAAAATGCAACATAGGGGTAGGGTTTTAGGGAATAAGATTTAGGAGATGGGAATGAAGGGATGTGAGGATTGTGGGGGATGATTAACAGTGTGAGGGAGGTAAAAAATTCTAGGAGAAAGAAAATTTACCTCGCAAACTTTTAAAAATAGGGCTTACCAACTAAAACATAGCATGGAGGTCAATGGAGGGTTTCCACACTAGAATTATGAGATTGAGTTGCAAGGAGGAGTTTGTTGAATTTAACTTACTTGTCCATAGATGCTTGACCACTGACAACCTTCAAAAGCCTTTAGAACATGGTTTCATGCTTCCAGGAGAGAAAATGAAACTTTACTGGACAAAGCGCAATGAGCATAAGAAAAGCGCAGTGAGCTGAGAAAAAATGCAACGAGCTGAGGAAAAGCGCAGCGTGTCCTGGAAAGCGCAACATGCTCCACAGAAAAGTGCATCGCCTTAAGGAAAAGCGCAGCACTGTACTATAAAATCAATTTTTTGAAGTAAAATTTTGATTTTTGACTTGGGCAAGTTTGGGAGCTCGATGTTGAAGAGTAAGAATGAATGTATTTTGGTATTTTAGGGCCTTTTAAAATTGGATTGAAATAATTAAATGATCATGGACCCACATTTTCCTTTTTAAAATCAACCTTTCATTTTCTTTTTCTTTTAACCTTGAACTTGGTCATTTGAACTTTGAAATTTTTGTGGCTTTGGAACATTGAACTTCTTCCTGGAACCTTGAACATTTGCTAGTGGAACTTGAGCATTTGCAGCTACTTGGAACTCAGAAGTACTTATTACAAATTAAGAACATAAAATTACATTTTTTCTTTGAAATCAAATTTATTGATGAAATTACTTTATTGTCACTCCTCCACTTGATGGACTTTATGCATGGAATGATGATTTGATGACCTAGGAACCCTAAATACCTAATGGAGACTCCAGACTAAATGAAACCATGATAAAAATGATTGTAATGATGATGAATTTTTTTTTAATGACGGTACACTCAGCTGAGAGGTGAAATGAGCCAGCAATTAGTACAACTTTGGAAGGAGTAAAAACAGACCTAGATCTACATCCAGTGACTAAATTTTTGCATGATGACCTAATGGAATAACCAAAATTTGACTTAAGGACCCTATTTGAACATGATAAGAGTCCATTTTATCACTGGTGACATGATGCAAAAACTGACACTAACACCATCCACACAAATTTCTTGAAGGATCAATATGTTTCCACTTTCATTGAGTTTCCTTGACTATTGTATACGAGTCTATACATTGCAATAGCTTGAGTCTTAAAATTAGTCGATGGTCTTCGCAAAGAACTTTTATTGAGATTTGCATATTATTTTAATAAAATCAACTCTTTATTCTATATAATATTTCTCTTTATATACCTCTAATATTTTTTTAAATTTATTTACTACTTTTTACAACTTATGCTCTGAAGGATTTCAAGGTTTTGGCCTAGAATCCTGACTAGCGCATTTTTAATTTAAATCTGAATTTTTCTACTTTTTTAAGCCTTTTTTGATTGCTTATTAAGTTTTGAATATGAGTTTTCAAATGTGTATACCATTTTTATTTTATTTTAAATATATTCAAATAAAAAACACCAAAAAAAATTCACTTTACTTTGTACATTACGAGCAATCTATCTCATTATATTGTTGTGATAACAAGATTTGAGGAGTTGAATAGTTTAGTTTGTTTAAATTAAACAAAATGATCAACACAATAGTGTAATAAAATGTCATTTTACTCTCTATTTTTAATGGATAAATAATCATTATGAGAAACTGAAGTGGAATTGTTGTTTATGAAGCCTATTTTGGGTTAAATATTGAGTATATCGGTCTATAACAATAGATGTTGAACCAATTCCTTAAACGTGAGTCAACTGGGGCATGTCTTTGAGTGATTAACTATGAATAGGCATCACTTAACCCTATTAGTATTGATAATATCATGTCATATATTTAATGAGAGTTATCTATTCAAATAATTATTGATATGAAAATAGGTGTTCGGTGTTTGAGAAAAGGCATCAACCAAAAAGTAGACGTTTGAAGGAATGAATCCTAGAATAAACTCTATGAGCTTATGTTTATTTATTTAAATGTGTGAGCCTCCTTATAAGAATAATTATATTATAGTTTCATGATAAGCATTTGATATAGGTCCTCAATCCTAAGATTGAAGTTTATCTCCTTGTTGTCAAGTGTTCATCTTAATATGCGAGTTAGATTATAGATTGTGATTTTGGATTAGTTATGGAATTCGTTGCTAGACTTGGATTAAATTAATGGAGAAGCATATGAATGGTTAATGAAAAATGCATTTATCCTTGAGAGAGTAGGTATGTGAGGTTGTGGAAAATTTTCCTCTCATGTAGTATGTTAATCATTTTTTGAATTAATGGAATATTATAGGGCTGTTTGTGAAGCAAATAGTTTATTTATTTATCTTACTATTATGTAATATTGCATCCTTGAGTAAATTAAGTTAACTCGGTATAATTCATTTATAACACCCTACCTTAAAGGGCTTATGAGAACCTACAAGATAGCCCTCATGATAAATGAGTGGTTCTCATAAGGATTTTTCCAATATGGATATGTATGATAATCCCAATAGAAATGTATTTGTCGAAAATATAATTATAGGAGGAATGCCATTGGAGTTATAGATAAAGAAATCTTAGAGTTGATTATAATAATAATAATAAAATGTTGTCATTCCTTGACTCAATCTTGGTTTTTGAGTTTATTTCAATTGAAATAGTGTCATGGGGCATTACACGAATCTATTTTTCATCTTGAACAATTAGATTGATTAGCTCACCAAAGTAGATTAGTTAATTAACCTGATTCAGTGTGCTTTCCTTTGTTAATTTGTTGTTATCTTTTGGTTGTTGTTGAACACTAATTTAATTACCATAATTAATAGACAACATAGGCCACATAGTCATATCTGAAATTGTTATTAACTTAGCGACCTTCTCTCATAGTTTCTTCCTCTCTTCCTCTCTATTATTGTTTCTCAAATTTTCCCCAAAATCGACTAGATACCCCACTTCCTACCCCATCATGGTAGCATGATTACTTTCTCTAACTATCATGTCATGGATAGCTTACCTAAGTATAATTTGGGTCTAATTATTTTTAAGATCATTATGGATAATGTTGTTGTCCAAAGTTGCACTTAAGTGAGAAAGACATGAAACATGAGTGGAATCCTAGGAGAACTAAACAACACCCATTGTCAACACAATAGATCTTCCTCTCACTTTTGGTCAGTTCTACCTTGGAAAAAAGGGGGTGTCTCTAAGTAAAACATAGGTGACTATTTAGAATTAATTAGTGGATAATGAGTTGCTTAGACCACTATCAAACCAAAGGGTAAATGATTCAAGTTTGATAGGTAAGAGGGTTTAAAGGATATAAAGAGAGGCATAATTAAGTTTTTGGAAACATGCTCTAAACAACCACACGAATTGTCTAATATCTAGAAATTAGAAAATGGGCCCTTCCAAAGGTGCACCACTTCAACTATTATAGATTAGCAATAATGGCATGTAGTCATTAAAAAAAAGAAGATATAAATCCCATAATGGCATGATGACAAACAAAAACTCATAAGGAGGTACATTTTGGAGTACATGCACATTACCTACCCTTACCTACCGTATATTTTATACCTTTAGGGCCACTTTTTATTTTTAGCACACTATTTATAGTATGTCTATTTTCAGAAAGGATGTCATGTAGTATGACATGTGGAGATGCCATTAAGTTAGGATTTTTATAAGTGATTTATATCTTTAGCCCTCAATTTTAACCAAGTTTATATTTTGTCAACTTTATTATTTACCATAACCGTATTTTAGACCCTACAACTCCATTTTTGGACAAGTTAAATAGAACTAAGAGAGAGTTGTTTTTCTACTAGTTGTGCATGCACTTGGAACCACACTTAGTCACATTACTTCTCTCTATGAGAAGGTTATCTAATTGTATTTGATTCAAGCAATAATTATCAAGTGAATTTAAGTTGGTTCTTTAGTTACGTATTCTATTTAAGTGTTAATTTATTCGCTTTTCTCTCTTGATACTTGTAGTAACTAGTGTAGTATTTTATCACACCTTGATCTTGTTATTCTGATTGAAATCTAACAGGTTCGCCTCAAACACATCCCTTATTAGATAAATTCCCTTTTTTTAAATATATTTACAACAAATTTTTAAGGGTAACTTCAACACTCAAATACATTCATGCAAAAATAAAAATAAAATATGATGAACCTCACATTTATTGTTCATTTAAATTCATATTTCAGTAGATCTACAATTAATTTTAAAATGGATTTTCAAGCATTTATATGTATAAATAATATTACATTTAATTATCAATCTAGGAGATCATAAAAATTGTGAAATGCAAACATTGTATGTGAAAAATCAGGTCATTTTTATTATTTGAAGTGACTCGTTGCAATAACAAATAAAAATATATTTAAGAAAAGGAAAGTATTGAACACAATTGTATAAAAGAAAACTAACTCAACCACTATTGGAAATGACCATGCACTTGGACATTGATCATGTTACTGAGAGCCTATTGTCACCAAGTTATCTCTTTGTATGATTTCAAAATTATTGACGAGTTAGGATAATGAATAAATAAAAATATGGGAAAGGAAACACACCACACTTTCATAAATGAAATACTAACTATGAAATCAAATTGCATGGCTAAAATATCACCATGTTCTCATGGAGTGAGATTTGACTCCTAAGAATTAACGGTGGCAAAATCAAACTACAACATGATAAACTTAAATCAAAGCATGCTACTTATAAAAATAGAAAATGGCAATGTGTGAAAGGAAGTATCAAAATGCTTTATTCAATCCATCATAAGTTGGACATATGTTCCAAGATTCCTCCCTTTGGAATGGAAAAGGCACTCTTATTTATGCGTAAACTTGCTTTGAAACTAAGATAAACATGAATTAATTTAGGTCCACAAATTTCTTATTTGGTTACAACTTTTTATTAAAGATTAACATACCAAATATATCTCCAAATATATAAGATATTTGATAACAACTCTTGTCCAGGATTTCCCCCATGGAGGGTGCCCAAGTGTGATCTCGATGCCACCTCCTTGATATGGGTGTGAATGAATTAAGAGGGGGATGCAGTACACTCCCTGGAAGGTAGTTTGCATGCATGAAGGGGTTTCTTCAAATGGTTGTAAATAAGGTGAGCTTGTGGGAGGTCTAGTCCATTATGAAGATTGACATGTAGGAGGCCTTGGAAGGAAAACCCAGCTTATAGCCTACCTTCAAGCTTGCATTTATCATAATCTCCATAATATTCGCCATAATTATTATAGTCTAAACGAACTGGATTTAAGGTTTTTTTTTTTCAAATCCAGTTCGTTTAGCTTGCATTTTTAAATCCTTGGTGGGTGAAACCAAGGATTTGGGTTGGATGCATAAACTGGTCACTTTCTCACTGGAAGTTACGGTATGCGAGGTTGTTTATGGGATTTAAATTAATTTTCTATCTACTGAGTGTTTATCCTCTCCAAATTTGTGTGATTTTATCAATGTTTCCTTATGTTTAGGTTTGGGTTAACCTTGAGCATTGGGTTATGGGATCACTGTAGAGTTTCAAGCAGTAGTTCCCCTACTCTCTTGTTTAGCTTGGAACTTTTTTTAAAAGCAGAGATTCAAAAACTAAAATTCATTGGAACAATGTTCGGGCTTTGAGTGGCATCACACTTCAGTATGGTGGTAATTACTATGTCTTCTACTCAATCAAGTTTATTATTTTTTCTCTTAGGTTTCCATCTCTATTTTATCATTTGTTGGATTTTCTTCCGTCACTTGGTCTCTTGGTTGTTATTGGGTTGGTATATTTGTGTTCTCATTATTCCCTCTCCTTTAAAAAATGTTGGGTCCTTTGTTTTGGGCATAGTACTAAAACCCGAAACCAGTGGACCTAATGAACCAGGTTTCTGACTGAAACCAGTCTAACCAGTATTGGTCAAGTCTAAACGAACTGGATTTAAAAAAAAAATACATTAAATATTTTTTTTTTAATAAAAAAAAACTATTTTAAGATTTTCAACCATGATTCCAAGCCAATAGAGACAAAATATGCAATTTTTTCTCATTTATATACCATGTAAAGGTTAATATATCAAAATGGAACTAAGTGCAATACATATCATTGAAAAATGAATAAGAAATGAGGCTCCAAATGGCCCATAAAGTCCAAAAACAATGCTACAAGCTATTAGGCCATTGGCCTAATACAAGACTACAAGTCTAGAGTTTAGACACTACAGTGTACACATGAATCATGATCAATAATCAAATTCATCACCACTACTAGACACAGGATCAACATCGGGATCTGCATAGACATCATCTGGATTAGAGTCTAAGGATTCCCCATCCTCATCTACAACCTCAATACCACTGCCACCAATAACAAAAGAAGTGGACCTAATTGAAGCATGAGTTACTCATGCTGCATGACTAGTGTCTTCCATGGGTTGTTTGCTTTTCCTTGATGTAGGTACCAATCCCGGGTCTCCGTTTGATGGCACCCCCAAATATGCTTCAAGTTCATCCCTCGCTAATGTTGCATCAATATCACAATCTGCCTCAAACATTGGATCTTTAGTCTCCTCCACCTGTTGGATCAATATCGTCCAAACAATGGGATCTATATCAGGTGTTTTTTTCATCAGTTGGTTCCGACTCAAGTGAAGGTTGTATTGCACGAACACAATATCATTTAACTCTTTCTGTTCCAAACGGTTTCTCTTCTTTGTGCGTATGTGCTAAAAAACAGACCAATTTCACTCACAACCTGAAGCACTGCAAGTTTGGCAGAGGACTCTAATTTCAAACTTTTGCAATTGAGGACATTGGCCGCCAAATGACTCTCAGCAATGTATTTCAAATAAAAAGACATTAATTAGTAACATAGTTCATTTCATTACTTATTTACAAACAATTTAACTTGAAAAGAAAAAAAAATGGAATTTCTTACCTCGTTGATCCACATCTCTTGCCATTTTTTCCAAGTTCTTTCCAAAGGTACCAGCTTCCATACTAAAAAGAGTAAGTTGTTTATGTGTTTCGAAAAGGTCTGCATGAATAGGGACCATCCACTCCAAGAAATCAATCGAACCAGCTCTGACCTCCCCATCATGTTGATCTCCTAGTCGAGATTTATAATGATACTTTGGGTTCAAAAAATTCTCAGTTGCATGTATAGGACGATGGAGTTGAATGTTCCATTTGTTATCAATGATCTCCAATATATGGCCATATTTAGCTAACTTGTCCCTGTAAAATTCCCATATCTGCTCCTTTTCCTGATCCATAGCCTCATAAATGTATCTCATTTCCATATTTTCCCCATCCACCATCCTTATCACCTTAACAAGGGGCTCAGTAATTTTTACAAAATCTGAAGACCTTCTCCAAAAACAATTGTTAAATAATTTCTTTTTGGTGTATTTTCCATCTTGTCTATGAGCCCACCGAGATTCATTCCAATCATCATAAGAAAACATTTTCTACAGGTTTTTCTGTTGAGAATTGAGACATTGAAACATGAGTAAGTGTGTTGCAAATCTCGTAATTGCAGGCCTAACAAGTTCTTTGCCTCCAGTGTTTTTCCTCATTAGTCTCAATACCCATGAGTGGTTGTAAATGTATTTTGTAATGCACTTTCCATGCTCTACAGTGTTTTTTACCCACTCCACTTTGCTTATGTCCTTAAGCATGAGTTCTATGTAATGTGCAACACATGGAGTCCAAAATATGGTCCTATATTTGGACTCAACCATATTTATAGCAAGAACATAGTTTGAGGCATTATTTTTGATGACCTGAACAACATTATGCTCCCCCACTTCCTGAATAATCTCATCCAAAAGCTCAAGTAGAAGGGTTGCATCCTTAACCTTATCAGATGCATCAGCTGATCTCAGAAACATTGTTCCTTGAAGGCAAGAAACAAGGAAGTTAATGATAGTGTGGTTCTTTCCATCATCCCATCCATCTGACATGATGGAACAACTTGTTTTGAGCCATGAATCTCTATAGTCAACCAAATACTCATCAATGGAACACATCTATTTTTGAAAAAGAGATCCCCTCAAGTCATGCACACTAGGGCCTTTGAAGCCATTTTTTGAATCTAAAATAGAGTCCCACATAGTTTGGTAATAATTTGAGTGAGCAGCATTAAATGGGATATCTACATCATACCACCATCTAGCAATGTATTGATAAGATTTTCTTTGCATTGTTTTTTCCAATGTTGATCCAAAGTGGGTTGACGACTTGGCTAGGAGGAAGTGGTTGTGGGATTAGAAGTAGATGAGAAATAACTCTGGATGTTGGGTCTCTATGTTGTTGATTTTTTGCCAACAGGAGGAACATAGTGAAAGGGGTCATTGGTGGAAGGGATAGAAGTGGAGTCTTGAATCTCATAATAATCATACCCACTACATTTCATGGTTTCTATTAGTTCCCTCTTCCTTGCAATTTCATCTTAGATGGCCTTCTCCCTCTCAAAATTTTCAAACTTGGCAAGGTATTCTTCCCTAACATGACCTATCACTTCACTAAATGCATCACATGGCTTTACTTGGCCTCTTATTCCAGCCAAGCGTTGTTTCAATCTAAGAATACCCCCACCTCCAATAGATTTTTCACAAAATTTTCATATCATATTTTCATCAACTACATCACAATGGGCCCATGCATTTTCCTTAGCTTTTAGAGCCATCTTGACTTGAAATAATTGAAATTTGGAAATAAATCTGTCGTTTAAAAAAAATATTTAGCTAATATAAATGGAAAACCAACGCTAAATTTAGCGAAAAAAAAATGTACATTCAAACATACAAAATTTGATAACATAGGACTAGATATTTGATAGCAATAACATAGCTAAACACATAAACAAATTAATACATGAAAAACAATGAGTTGAGGAATTTTTCAAGTGAAAATCCTCACATGGAAATGAAAACTAGCTTCCTTAGCCTCCTCTTGAAGATGCCAACTCTACTGACATCTCCAAACTATCTCCAAAATAGCTCCAACTCCAACTCCAAACCTCCAAGATCACTGCTCCAGCAAAAAAGCAACACTCTCCAAACTCTCAATCAAACTCACAAAAGCTCTAAATGATATGGTGTGAGACAAATGAGAGGTTTCCCCTGCCTATAAAGGATTGGGGAGGGTGTTTTTGGAGGGAAACAACCCTCCCCTTCACTCCAAAAAAACCCTAAACCGGAAAACAGTCTGTGCGTGGGTCCGATTTGTGGGTTGGCATATGACCGGCTAGTTAAGGACGAAACCGGCTAGTTTAGGGATAAACCGGTTGGTTGCATCCTTAACTGGCCAGTCAGCACCGGTTTGATTGGAAATATGTGAGAAGGAGGGTGAATAACCCAGTTTTTTGATCGGTTTTGACCGGCTAGACCCTTGACCGCACGGTTTTACCGGTTACTGGTTCATACTGGCCAGTTTTGAATACTATGGTTTTGGGGGATATAATTTTGACATATTTTGACCAAGTCTGATTGAAAGTAAGTTGTGCAGGGAAACCGCTAAGGAAAAGAGAGGAAATTCCCCAAGATATATTAGACACAGAGGTTGGAAAGAGGAAAGCATGGGAAAACACAAGTGTAGTGATGTTCATAGAGGTCGTTGAGGAGAGATGAATCAGTTTCAGTCGAGTCACGAAAGTCTCCAAGGAGGAAAGAACACATCATCTGAGGGAAAGACTAGCAGTTCAGGCGAGAAAAGCTTACAAAATCCATAGGAGAGGGAAATAGAAAGGAAGAAGAGGAAAAGCTCATATGTTGAGATGTTGTCACTAAGTATATTGGACTTAGTTATGTTCTTAGTTAATCTATTGTTGGGATAAATTACATGATGATTCTTTTGATCTTACCTAAAGGGTTGTAGTTCTAGAATGTAATGATGTCTTAATTTAATGGAAAAAGTTACAGGAATACTCTATATTTCTGAATGTGTTGGTTTGCATGACCCTATTTAAAATTGTCTTATGCATTAATGTGAATTTTGTATGTTTCTTTGGATGTGTTGCAAGTCATACTTTGCATTGGCTACTTGTAGATGATGTGATTTCCTAGAATATATGTGAATGATAATCGTTGTGAAACCCTCCTTGATGTCTATTTCTAGTCCCTATCCTAGTAAGGTCACATCACGCCTTGGGTGAGATTCCTTTCTTATTCTGAGTAGGGTAAAAATGTCGGCATTGTGCTAGACTATAGCGGACCCATTGTTGGCCCCTACGTTTGAAACCAGGGTCTCTATATTTTACAATTTTTCACCAAAAACAGGGTAGTCTCACACACCCATGCATTTCTTTGGAATTTAATGAATGTTTCTCAAGTGGTTTTCCACACTGGATAAGCCAATACTTATTCCTCAATTTGAGTTGGATTTTCTCCTATGTGTTTCATTCTCTTCCCCTTTCACTTTTTCTTGCTTATTTATCTTTCCTAGGATCTCTCTTTTGGCATCACATTTCAAATTCTAGCTTTGGTAACCATTTATTTATTTCCTTGCAAGCATGGTATATTGTAGAGTATCATCCTATCGTAGAGGAGGTAGAAGGGGTATAACCACCCCGGTAAGTCAATCCCAAGGTGAAGCAACCTTCAACCTCTTAGACTTGGGCTCAAGCTATTGCTCGGTGCTCCATGCCTCATTTCATGGAGGCTATTTTAAAATAATTTTGCATAACAATATCAAAGGTAAAGGAGGAAGTTTTTTACAACCGTTGATTCATTCAAAATTATAATGTTGATAGGAAAACAACGAATTGAATACTAGAGACTAGCACTTCAACTCAGTCTCTCTAGAATTATACATGAAAACTTTTAATTTGTATGGGCATATAAAAAATCTTAAGGGTAGGTCTATCATGGAAGAGTTAGACACGCATCAAGAAATTTTAGCGTGCATTGCAAATATTATCGAAAAAGTGGAGAAGTTAGACAACAAATTTTATGTTCTAGCCAAGAGGTTTCCATACCTTATATTCACCCCATTTGAGGATGATAGTGATCTTCCTCTACTAATTCAAGTGGACTCTCTCTTAAGTTGATATGATCAAGAGATCAAGGATTTAAATTACCTTTTTTTGTTGAGCCACTATTATAGTGATGGTTGTCAATTTTTGGCAAAGAACTTCTATTAGTTTTCTCTACAATTTAAATGATAGAAACATAGCTTTCTTGATATGTAATGTCAAAATTTTGAATCGATTTTAATGGTTTGGTTTCCCAAGTGGCAGACTAGTAGCACATGAAAAATAACTATTTACCTCTTTTTGAAATTAATAAAAAATGTCTTATCTAATTTATTAATAATAATTATTATTTTATTTAAAAAATCAAACAAAACAAAACTCTTGTCCCGACTTCAAGATTCCTCTTTATCCAATATGTTTGAATAATCATCCCAAATCCTCATTCTTCAATGGTCAAAGAGGATATTTGAATTTGGATTTAAGTGAGAAAAAATTGCATTATTGGAAACTCCAAATATACACACAATCATCACCGAACTAACTCGACTTTCAAAGTTTTTTTTTTATAAGTTTGGTGGGACTACATCTTCATTATGTCCAATATATCCCCTTGATTAAGGTGGAGAATTGAACCAGTGACTTTACATCAAGGAGTGTCTTACCAAAACACCCAATCATCATTAATCCAAGACCCTGTGGATACTCAACTTTTAAATATAACTAAAAAAGATATTAATGTTTTTTCATTCAATCATAAACTCACTTAAAATACTAAAATAAATGCATTGAAAAAAATTGAACTTAATCCCACATAAAGCAATAAAAAATACTTAATACAAGGTTACACTGAATAGAAAAAGAATAAAAGGAAAAATAAATGGTGTGAAAAATGGTGATTTGGTGACTTAATAGGAATTTCTTTATCAATCCAATTGTGCTAAACAATGGATAAAAATTCTCTTTATATAGAGATATGGTTCAATCTCTCCTACAGTAAAATAAAAATTTAGTGGTTTCTAAAACCACAATTATGTCGAAGAAAAACAATTAAAATAAAATATTGATCATGAACTTTTCAAGTTACTCCAATATATTAAATAAGCGAGACTAAGTCCTTAAGTGAATGCTTAATTCCACCAGTCATTCTCCTATGAAAAACATTATTCTGAAATAGGCTTATTTAACCAAGTGGAAGAGCTTGAGACACCACTTGCATTTTTGTTATTCAATGCCTCTATTAGAAAACCTTTAAAACATGAAAAATTTTAACGCCATGTGTAGGTTGTTCTCTACCATTTGCATTCATTAACTTATTCTTCCTAAATAGAAAATTTTCTTAAACAAATCCTAAAAATAATGGTCAAACGTAACTTGGGAAAGGTGGAAAGTCTTGAACTATGACAACTCCTTCAATACTTTTTGGAATTTATATGCCACAATTATGAATTTCATAGCCATTTCACATCTATTTACAATTTGAATACACTTATCAAAAGATATATGCTAGAAAGTTAGGGTGCCTTAACAAACTCTTCAACAAGTAAATCTCATGAAAATATTTTCCCCATGAGGATCTCATAGACATATTTTCCCCACAACGGGGATCTCATGGATATATGTGACAACAAAATGTGAAGCACTCTTCAAATCATGCTAACAAATTTTATCTCTTCAAATCATACTAACAAATTGTTTATGAGATTTCTATTAATTTTCTTTCTAGTGAGTGTTTATCCTCTCCAAATTTGTGTGATTTTATCGACATTTCCTTATCTTAGGGTTTGGGTTAACCTCGAGAATTGGGTTATGGTATCAATGTAAAGTTTCAAGCAGCGAATACCCTACTCCCTTGTTTAGCTTGGCACTTTTTTTTTAAATTGGAGATTCACAAACTAAAATTCATTGGAACAAATTTCGAGCTTCGTGTGGCATCACGCTTTAGTATGGTGATAATTCTTCTAGTCAATCAAGTTTATTTTTTTTTCTCTTAGGTTTCCATCTGTATTGTATCAGTTGTTGGATTTTATTCTGTCACGTGGTTTCTTGGTTGTTATTGGGTTGGTATCTTTGTTTTCTCCTTAGTCCCTCTCCTTTAACAAGCGTTGGGTCCTTCGTTTTGGGAGATAGAATTTTGACATATTTTTACCAAGTCTAACTGAAAGGAATTTGCACAAGGAAACCGCCGAGGAAAAGAGAGGAAATTCCCAAAGATCTATAAGACATGGAGGTTGGAGAGGGTAGTGAGGTTCACAGAGGTCGTTAAGGAGAGATGAATTAGTTTCAGTCGATTCATGAAAGTCGTCAAGGAGGAAAGCATGCAGCATCCGAGGGAAAGACTAGCAGTTTAGGCGAGCAAAGCTTAAAAAAGCCAGAGGAGAAGGCAACAAAAAGTAAGAAGATGAAAAGCTCATATGTTGATATGTTTTCGCTGAGTCTATTGGACTTGGTTCTTTTCTTAGTTGATCCATTGTTGGGATAAATTACATGATCCTTTTGATCTTACTTGAAGGGTCGTAGTGCTAGAATGTAATGATGACTTAATTTAATGGAAAGAGTTGTGGGACTGCTCCATATTTTTGAATGTCTTGGTTTCACAACCCTCTTTAAAATTTTCTTATGCATTAATGTGAATGTTTTTTGGTTCTTTTTATGTGTTGCAATTCATAATTTGCGTTGTTTACCTATAGATGATGTGATTTCCTAGAATAGATATGAATGATAATCGTTGTGCAACCATTGTTGATGTCTAGTTCTAGTCCCTATCCTAGTAAGGTCGCGACACACCTTGAGTGTGATGCCTTACTTCTTCTGAGTAGGGTGAAAATTTCGTCATTGTGTTAGACTATAGCGGACCCATTTTTGGCCCCTGCGTATGAAACCAGTGTCTCTATCGTTTGCAATTTTTCACCAAAAACAGGGTAGTCTCACAGGTCCAAGCATTTCTTTGGAATTCAGCAAAGGTTTCTCAAGTGGTTTTCCACACTGGAGAAGCCAATATTGATTCCTCAAATTGAGTTGGATTTTCTCCTATGTGTTTCATTATCTGCCCCTTTCCTTTTTCCTTGCTTAGTTGTATTTCCTAAGATCTCTCTTTTGGCATCACATTTCAAATTCTAGCTTTGGTAACCATTTCTTTCTTTCCTTTTAAGCATGGTATATTATAGAGTAGAATCTTATCATAGAGGAGATAGAAGAGGTATAATCACCCCTTAAGTCAATCACAAGGTGAAACGACCTTTAACCTCTTAGTATTGGGCTCAAGCTATTGCTCGTTGCTCCATGCCTAATTTCATGGAGGCTATTTTAAAATAAGTTTGCATAACTATCTAAGAGGTCAAGGATGAATTTTGTTACAACCATAGATTCATTCAAAATTATCATGTTAACAGGAAAATAAGGAATTGAATACTAGATACTGGCACTTCAACTCAACCTCACTATAATTCTACATGAAAACTGTTAACTTGTATTGGCATACACTTCAAGGAAAAGACCCTCTAGCGGATTTTTTTGAGGAACCATAAAGAAAAATACCCCATACATCCGTTTCTAGCGGAGGTTACTAGAGGAGGTTGGTGGCCGGAGGGTTTTGCAGATTTTTTCCTATCGGTGCTCTTATCGTTAAAACTCGCCCCGGTGCTCTCCCAAAAAGAAAGCACCGGTGCTGACAAAATCATTGGCACACCGGACACCGTGCACTTCATACACACCTGCCCAGTGCATCATAATATAATAGAGCACTGGTTCCTCACAACTAGTCCGCGCCGATGCATTATAAAACACAACACCAACACCAAAACCACCCGGTGCGGTAGACAGAAACTGCACCGGTGCATCATAAAAAACGCACAAAAAGACAAACTGACTGGTGCGTTTGTAGCAAATAGTACCGGTGCACCTATAAACAACGCGCATCGGTAAAGGGTTAAATTAAAAAAATATTTACGACAAAAAACCCAGATTTTTTAGTTTTCCAGTGCTCCTGAGCTATCAATTACTAGTGCACACGATACCATAGAACGCACCGAACATTGGCACACCGGACATCGTGTGCGAAGTACACACACCACCAAGGCGTCCAATTACTGTAACGCATCAGGGCGTCAATACTCTTCTACACCGATGCATCATAAAACACCGCGCAAAAACAAAAACGAGCTGGTGCGTTCTTCTCTAAGAGCACCAGTGCGCCAGAAACCACACAAACTAGAATAGCCTTATATAAAATATATAAAAAAATTAAGGCCAAAAAACTGGTGCTTTGCGATTATTACGCACTAGTGCTTTACCATTATGCCGCCTCAGTGCATCATCAAATTTTCGCGTTGAAACTGAAACATCCTGGTGCGTGGTTAGGGAAACGCCCCGACGCGTTATAAACAATGCACCAAAATTGATACCTCCTGGTGGAGTTAAATATAACCGCACCGGTGCGCTTATAAAACCCCGTGCACCGAAATAGGGTTAATTAAAAAAAAATTACGACTAAAAAACTTCATTATTCACTTTCCTCAGTGCTCCAGAGCTCTCAAGCCCTGGTGCTATTTCCTTATTTCTGAGCCGCCCTAACATCAGTGCTCTCATTGCACCCAATATTGCACGCACTGCTACTCTACATTGGCCACCAATCTCCAGCTTGCATTTTGAAAAAACAATGGGCAAAATTTACTTTCAAAATTTTACAGCCAATATGCCTCCTTGATGGCGAAATGTACAGGTATTTTTCTATTTTTTCTATAATTAATCCTTTTAGCGGATTAGAAATTGAAATAAACTTTAAAATAACCATTAAAAAATAAAAAATAAAAATTTGTCCCGCGGTGCGCTCGAGCTGTTCGGCTCGCACCGAATAGAGGTGCTACCTGTAAAATTTACAAGCAGCACCGCTACCAGTGATAACGTTAACCATAACGTTTTCGGGGCGGTGCAGGAAGGCGCCCTGAATAATTTTAAACTAAAAATAAAAAATAAAAAAGGCGATGTGCTCATTTATCCAGGCGCACCGTTTACCCCGGCAATCACGGTGCGGTGCGTTGACTTCATTTTCCGCCCCAGTTTATGTCAGTGCACCGCATTGTGCATTCTGAGAGGATCAATGGTGCGGTTGGTTAAAAGAACGCACCGTCAACTATGTCATTGTCATGAAGTCGGTGCGCTGACACGACTATAAGCGCCAGGGCGTATATTTTAGTCAGCACACCACTATTCTGAATTATACACAGTCCACGGTGCTTGAAAAATACATATCTGCACCGAATCCTGTGTGGTCTATTTCATTAGGGGCCCCGGGGACTGTGCGCTAAAATATTAGGACGCACCGGCACCGATGCGTCACTGTTTTTATGGAGCACTAACTTGTATGTTTGTTTTTTTTTCAAAAAAGAATATATATGTCTATTTATAAATACATTTCTGTTTTAATAAAAAAAATTATTTAATATGGCAATGATTCAGAGAGAACAGGAGCAACAACAGCAACAACAAGCAGAACAATATGACATGATTCACCGATGGGACGTGAGAGAGAGGGAGAGAGATGGATGCCCTTGCCCTATTACTGCAGATACCCAGGAGATCCTTAAGCAGGTAGGCCTCCTCAAGTTCTATGAGGAGGCTATTTCTAGCCTAAAGGGACATAGTGTGCTTTTGAGACATCTTATCGGCAGGTGGAATGCCCACCGACAGGCTTTTCAGGTTGGTCTTGACCAGTGGTACACACCCACTGAGGAGGAAATTTATTTTATTACAGGACTATCGATAAGAGGGGTGGATTTTCCCTCATTCCCAGACGTGCCAACTGGTTGTGTAGCAGGGAGTCAATTAGTTGACTCCCAAAGATACATTGGAGCACATGTACTGTCTCCTTCAGAGTTTCAAGTACCTATAGGTCAGTTACGTATAGGTGCTTTTGGTAGACAGGACATGTAGTGCCTCTCTATTATCGCTTCGATCATTTCGCACAGCACCAGTGACGGGAAACGCATTATTTGCTCGCTTTTATATTACGTTGTTTCTTTAGTACAACAGCCACGACTTGTCAGGTGGTCTGCCATTTTTTTGTGATAGTTTTGTATGGCCTTAGATAGATGTCATGCTCATGCACAAGGGAGGGTCAACTTCCCTTTTGCTTCAGAGTTGTTTTGTTTATTTTTTGAGAGGTTTCCAAGGATGAGACCTAGTTTTGTTCGACAGCCTCATAGGCCGATGTTTGAGGCCCGGATGCACATGTGGAGGCAGATGATGCCCAAGAGGGGAGACACCATGTTTCAGTGAGGATATCACATGATTTGCTGGACTTACTAGCCAGTGTAAGCGAGCTACATCCCTTCATTATGGTCCCATGTCCTTATGCTGAACTATATTGGCGAGGGTGTCCCAACATCCTCTTCACTCCTAATGAGCCACAAGATGATAAAGGTAATATTACTGTTTTATTTATATTTATTCTAACATGTTCTTTAACTTGTTTTTATTAAATTATGTAATGAAATTTTCTAATTATTGTTGTGTACTTGTATATATTTTGCAGACATTGGCTCTTTTGATGGCGATGAGATGTCGGATCCACCACATGATCCAGGTGTCAATCCTGATGATTACGATCAGGAGATGGCTGATGCGTCGGAGGATGAGTTCGGTGGCGCAGCAGAGAGACGTGATGATATTGCGCCTCATGGTGCACCAGTACCGCCTTTTGCTAGGCGTGGTCGACCTGAGACCCGATACCAAATGGAGTTGGGCAGTTAACTCTATGGATTGATTTCAGATGTGGGCATCAGGCCCGCTCATTACAAAGAGATACAGGGCGATGATAAACTGTTATGGATGTGGAGAGGCATGTTGCGTGACATGTACGGCCTGATGCAGCATGTCGTTGGAGCTACGACAACTGTTACACGATTGAGGAGGATTGTCCGTAGCTATAAGCGTAGTCGAGTTGCGGCACATGATGGACAGTCCGCCAGCAGTGACTCAGATGAATCTTGTGATCATTTACCTTGCGGCACACCTGATGATCAGCATGAGGCTCCACTGGCAGCATCTGACACTAGTCATCATGGAGATGAGGTTGGACCATCGGCCACGTCCAGTCAGCAGCCTGCAGCATCCATCAGTACTAGTCACGATCATCATGAGCAGGCTAGACCATCGACCGCTGAGGCTGCAGTACTATTGACTGAGTAGGCCTCCACTACTACTATGCCTCATATTGATCATGTTGTACTACCACCAGTAGATGCATCCATCAGTACTAGTGATCATCATGATCATGAGCAGGCTAGTCGACCATCAACTATCGAGGCTGCACCCAGCTTTACTGAGTAGGCTGCATCCACTTGTACTAATGTTATTGATGTTGTTATACTACCACCAACACCTAATCCATGACATTTATATTACAGTTGTATATTTTTAACATTATATATATATATATATATATATATATATATATATATGGTCCATGTATTTTATGTTCATGTTGCAGTTGTACTTAATTTTCATGTTGATGATCATCATGATGTGGCGCATATTGTTAGTCATGTTAGATATGTTCATTTAATGTTTAGCTTGCAGAGAGATGTGTATATGTGATAGGCACATGAGTTATTTGACATTATATTGAGATGTATATTTGATGTTTGTGTTGTGATGATGTTAATATATAATGTTAATTTGATGTTAATTGAATGTGTTTATTAGTCGAATATGATGTTTGTACGATGGTTATCATGATCGTGATAATGTTTATTAATTAATTTAATATTATTAAATGACCATGATATTTATTAAATATTATGTCGTAAATGTAATTGTAATTGTAATTTTAATTCTATGTAAAATTGTAAAATTGTATTTGTATTTCTATTAATTGTATGTAAAATATTTATTAATGTAAAATTTTAATTGTAATTGTAATATTTAATTTATTCTGAAATGATTGTAATTGTATATATGAAAAATTGTAAAATTGTAGTTGTAATTCTAATTGTATGTAAATTTCACAAATTGTAATTGTATTTGTAATTGTAATTTTAATTGAATTGTATGTAAAATATTTGTAAAATTGTAATTGTAATTGTAAATGTAATTCTATGTAAAATTGTAAATGTAATTGTATTTGTAACTGTAATGTTAATTGAATTGTCTGTAAAATATTTGTAAAATTGTAATTGTAATTGTAAATGTAATTATATGTAAAATTGTAAATGTAATTGTATGTAAAATTAAAATTGTAATTATAATTCTAATCGTAATTCATGTATGTGAAATTAATGTAAAATTGTAATTGTAATTTTAATTCTAATTGTAATTGTAATTTTAATTAATGTAATTGTATGTAAAATTTTAATTTGTAAAATTTTTAATTCTATTAATGTGAAAATTTTAGTTGTATTAATGTGAAATGATTTTATTAAAATATTTAAATTTGTAAATTTGCAAATAATTGTAAAATAACAAATCTACAATAATACAAATTTTTGTAACATAAAGTTTAGAAAATAATGAAAATAAATTCATGTACTTTATAATTATCATTATTTTATTATGATCTTACATATATAAAGTTTAGAAAATAATGAAAATAAATTCATGCACTTTATAATTATCATTATTTTATTATGATCTTACATACAAAAAAAAAAAAAACTTTAAAAAGTCCAGTGCGCTTATCATCCTAACAAGCCTCGGTGCGTCGTATTAATACAATGCACCGGTGTGTCACATTTCCGCGCACCGGAAACAAATAAACGCAAATAGAAAAAACACAACTCTATTTTGTTTAAGTTAAAAAAAGGTAGCAATTTGAAAAATGGGCGGCAAAATATTTTCGAAAATCTAATTTGATAAAATAATTCTTTAAATACTAAACACTTTTCATTATTTCACTATTTTTGCTAAAACATTTTAGTCAAATTTTTGCAGGAGACAGACTTGGAGCAAGAGAGCACGAGGGCACTGTGGATGGTGAAATACGTTCGAACAGAAGTATTCAGAAAATCGGAAACCAAAACTCTGGTGATTCAAGCCCTTTATCATAGAATTTCAAACCATTTTGTGATTAAATTTATTTATTTTTTTACTTTTTTCTGCAGTTTTTTATTTTTTCCTGCAGTTTTATCCATTTTTACCCTGAACCCTTCATTTTTTTGTTTTTTCCCTTTCTTCTCCCTGTTTCTGTGATTTCAGAATTAGGGTTTTTCATTTTAGATTGACGTCCAACCCACGGGATGACTTGCATAGTCGGATCCCAATCCATTTGGCCATTGCGTGAATTTTTGAAAAAATGGATTTTTCTTTATTGGTGCGCCCTGCGTACACCACCGCACCAATGCTTTGTATTATTACATCGCACCGCGCAAGTTCTGTGTTGTAAAAAATTGAAAACATTTTTTTAAATCCGTGTGCCAAATCTGAAATAGGGCACCGATGCTCTCTTTAACTAGGAAAGCACCGTACGGTGTATTACATCGTTTTTGCGGTGCGTTTATAATATCGAACACACTGTATGGTGTATTATACTATTTTGCAGTGCGTTGTTAATATATCCACGCATCGGCGGCGATGCGGATTTCATGAAAGGCACACCGGGGTCTCGAGATTTATTTTCTACCTGGAAAGTTGAGAATTTATTTATAAATGTATTAATGAATGATATGATACAGGTTTTAGATTGATAAAGAAATGACTGACAAGATATCAAGTAACAAAAATACTGTTAACACATCAAGAAAAGCAAAAAAGGCAAGTTTTTTGTAAATTATTTATAAAAAATATTATTTTTGAACTATATGTAACTTTAACTAATATGTATTGTTTACTGTGTATCATGCAGAGCCACAAAATGACGAAGCTCGATATGATTATTTCTGATCTACAACCAGAAGAGCGTAAAAGTTTAATGGAAAAATTGCAAAAATATGAATCAGGTGAATGGAACAATACTATCGATCCAATATGAGTTTCTTTTTTTAATTATCATTAATAATATACTTAAAATTATTAGATAACATGTGTCAAACAGTCTACTAATTCACATATGTTTAATGTTCTACAGGGACCAACAACTCAGAAAAGGAATGTTGTTCTAAGAAAAGAAAAAAAATAGAACATGCAAATGAAAATGAATTGCTCCTTGGCTCATCTGGAGTGGTGCTAGAAGTAAACGAAAGGAGAAAAAACTTTTACAAAAGTTTTAGGGATCTAGTGGAACGAATACAACAATGTGCTTCAAATGTAATATGTAATCATTGACTTTTTCGATCATTAGGTACAATAAATAAACAATTTAGCATTAAATATTAATTTTCAAGAATTTTCTTGCAGAAAAGAAAAGAAAATGGAACCCATTCAACACATAAAACAGGACGACAAGGAAGAAAATGGTTGATCTCTAAGTTTGTGAGTAATTGTTACTTCCTTATAACAACTTAATTGGATTTCATTTTTGTATTTTTTAAGTTGTTTTACAAAAATCATCATCGAATGTCTTCAAACAAGTGTTAACATACAAAGAAGAACCATCAAATGAATTGATTGAAATTGGGTTATATATGGATTGTGAGTATATGTTGGCATATCAGAATTTAATTGTGGAATTTGTAAGCATCTATCGATCTTGTTTTAATTAGCTCCGTCTATAATTAATAGAACAAAAACATATTTTATATTAAATATATGATTTGTTATGGGGTATAAAACTTGCAGGAAACAAAGTATGGAACTGCGCCAACAGATGAAATTTTGAAATATGGCATGGTACATGGTTTTGAAAGAATGTGTATAGTTTATGAGTCAATTGTTGCTATGGTACGTCATTTTTCTTTTCGATTTACATTGATGTATATTATTTAATATTGGAATTTTCATTATTCTCACCAATGTATATACACTCATTTCAGTTTATTTTTATGCTTGTAGATTGAAAGTGAAGAAGAAGAAAACAATCAACGTCGTGAACACAACATTCCTAAAAATAATCCAAGTCATGGAAGTAGCTCTAGTAGTGACAGCAATTCAAGCGAAGAATGATGATCACTATGTAATTTGGATATCAAAGCAATGCGTTTTATTTTTTGAAATATGTTTGTGAAATCAGAAATTTTGTTTAATGTAATGGACATAGTGTCCCAATTGAAAGGCAAAGGGATACGAATAATTGTCCCATTTTATATGATAAAGACTGTCTTATTTATATATATATATATATATATATATATATATATATATAATCATAAAATATGTTTTAATTTATTCTATTGCGTTCTCCATTGTCGTTCTCAAATGCACTAATAAAAATTTAATTCATATGAATATTGTTATAATATTATATATATGTGTCGACTTTTGATGAATAATGAATTTTAAAAAACCACAATAATTCTGATATGATATAACAAATTAATCCAACCAGCACATTCAAATGCATTAATAAAAATTTAATTAATATGAATATTGTTATAAGATGTGTCGACTTTTGATGAATAATGGATTTAAAACAATCACAATAATTAGACTGTCAGAGGTGGATGTTTCTAAAAAAAACAAAATGAAAACCAGTGCGTTTATGTGTCTATACGTACCGGTGCGTTTATGATTCTATGGGCACCGCACTAATACCGATTCCAGTTATAAATATCGGTGCGTTTGTGTGATATTGTGCACCGGGGCGTTTATGTACCTATAAGCACTGGTGCATTTGTAGATGCCATGTACACCGCACGAATACCGATACCAATTATAAATCTTAGTTCCTTTCTGTGATACGAAGCACCGGTGCCTCATAAAGATACACGCACTGGTGCGCTTATATGACCTATGGGCACTGCTCAAATCCCAAGACCAATTAGAACGGCCCCGTGCGTTGTATCACCAACACCAGGCCCAGTGTTGTTTTTTTCCTTAACGGCCCGGTGCATTCTCCTCTGACCGCCCCGGTGCGCTGTCTACCGATATGCACCAGTGCATTAAAACCTGATAAGAGCACCGATGAAAAAACATCTGTAATAACCTCCGGCCGCCCATTTTTTTTTAGTTGTGTTGAATTTTCGTTAAAAGCTCCGCCAAAACCTCTGTTACCAGGAACGGATGTGGTAGCATATGTTTTTTTGACAATTTTGGCCAATTTTATAACACTAAAAACCTCCTTTATAACCTCCTCTAGAGGGTCTTTTCCTTGTAGTGATATAAAAACTCTTAAGTGTAGGGCTCTCATGGAAGAATTAGACACGTATCAAGAAATTTTAGTGTGCATTGAAAATATTATGGAAAAAGTGGAGAAGTTAGAAAAAAAAATTTATGTTCTAGCCAAGAGGTTGACATACCTTATATTCACCCCATTTGAAGATAATGGTGATATTCCTCTACTAATTCAAGTGGAATCTCTCTTAGGTTGATATGCTCAGGTGATCAAGGCTTTAAATTATGGTTTTCTGTTGTGCCACTATTATAGTGATGGTTGTCGATTTTTGGCAAAGAACTTATATTAGTTTTCTTTACAATTTAAATGATAGAATCATAGATTTCTTAATATGTAATGTCAAAATTTTGAATCTATGTTATTGGTCTGGTTTCCCGAGTGCAGACTAGTTGCACATGAAAAATAACTATTTACCTCTTTTTCAAATTAATATAAATTGTCTTATCTAATTTATTAATAATAATTATTATTTTATTTAAAAATCAAACAAAACAAAACTCCTGTCTTGACTTCAAGATTCCTCTTTATCCAATATGTTTGAATAATCATCCCAAATCCTCATCAAATCTTCAATGGTCAAAGAGGAAATTTGAATTTGGATTTAAGTGAGAAAAAATTGCATTATTGGAAAGTCTAAATATACACACAATCATCACCAAACTAACTCAACTTTCAAAGTTTTTTTTTTTTGTAAGCTTGGTGGGAATACATCTTCATCATGTCCAATATATCACCTTGATTAAGGCGGAGAATTGAACTGGCGACTTTACATCAAGGAGTATTTTAACAAAAAACCCAATCACTGTTTATCCAAGACCCTGTGGATACTCAACTTTTGAAGATAAGTGAAAGCATATTAATGTTTTTTCATTCAATCATAAATTCACTTAAAATACTAAAATAAATGCATTGAAAAAAATTGAACTTAATCCCACATAAAGGAATAAAAAGGACTCAATACAAAGTTACACGGAATAGAAAAAGAATAAAAGAAAAAATAAATGGTGTGAAAAATGGTGATTTGGGGACTTAATAAGGATTTATTTATCAATCCAATTGTGCTAAACAATGGATAAAAATTCTCTTTATATAGATATCTGGTTCAATCTCTCCTACAATAAAATAACAATTTAGAAGTTTCTAAAACCACTATTGTGTCCAAGAAAAACAATTAAAATAAAATATTGATCATGAAATTTTCAAGTTACTCCAATATATTAAATAAGCGAGACTAAGTCCTTAAGTGAATGCTTAATGCCACCAGTGATTCTCCTATGAAAAACATTATCTTGAAATAGGCTTCTTTAACTAAGTGGAAAGGCTTGAGACACCACTTGTCTTTTTGTTATTCAATGCCTCTATTAGAAAACCTTTAAAACATGAAAAATTTTAACGCCATGTGTATGTTGTTATCTACCATGTGCATTCATTAACTTATTCTTCCTAAATATTAAAATTTCTTAAGTAACTCCATGGTCAAACCCAACTTTGGAAAGGTGGCAAGTCTTGAACCATGACAACTCCTTCAATACTTTTTGGGATTGATATACAACAATTAATTTATATGACAGAATTATGAATGACACATCCATTTCACATCTATTTACAATGTGAATACACTTATCAAAATATATATGTTGGAATGTTAGGGTGCCTTAACAAACTCCTCAACAAGTAAATCTCATGAAAATATTTTTCCCGTGAGGATTTCATGGACATGTTTGCCCCGTAACAGAGATCTCATGGATATATGTGACAACAAAATGTGAAGTACTCTTCAAATCATGCTAACAAATTCTATCTCTTCAAATCATACTAACAAATTCTATAAAAAGTGGATGTACTTAATAGCACCAACAAGAACCAATCCCATATAAATTGGATATGCATAAATAGTGTGCAAAGCGAACATGGTTGTTAATACAACACCTTAAAATAATGATGCCCTCAAATAATTTATATAAAATTTTAATTTATGCATTATGAAAAAAATCAAACTCCTCATTAAGCCAGAAAGATGTAAAGATCATTGGAATATGTACAAAAAGTGAAAATATTTTCTTCCAAAATATAAATGTCATATCAATCACGAAAAAATATTAAAAAAACATGCCAAACCAAATATCAATTAAGAAAAGAATATTAAGATAACCTTAATTTATGTGTTCCTATCAAAGGCATGCAAAGATTTGAAAATTATCAATTAACCCCAATAAACATAGCTCTTCTCTCCAAAAGAATAAGCCCAACCACCTAATGATATAACATGTCCCATAATACATGGATTCATAAAAAATTATGGAATTGATCCACAAACACCAAAGCACCCATATGTATAGTGATGTCCTAAAAAAAGATGATCCTCTATGAAATAAAAAACATCAATATCTACTCCAAAGGAAAAACTCCATGTGCAACCAATTGAAACTAGGTCTTAACACTGATCAAAACCTCATGCCATATGAAAAGTAAAAGATAATTTGAAGATCATTATAAGGTTGGGATTTTTACAAATCAGTTTATGGTTTCTTTCATCTCTTTTGAGGTGAATGTCAGGTTTCTAGTGCTTAGAATGTTTCTATTTTTGGCACCTCATTGAATTGAAAGGACATTTATGCCTAGTGACTCACTCTAATTGGTAATTATTTTAATCTGTAAAAGGTACTAAATAATGATTGGGTTTGGTTTCTGTTTATAAATGATTGGTCAGGTTTGGTTTAGTTTACAAATGATTTGCCACGTGTTTGCAGAAGGAATTTGTTTGCATATGCTTGCTTCAATTTCTCACCACCGTTTCATTAGAGAAATTTTGACGTCTAAAATGGGCCTCATAAGAAAAATGTACAACCAAAATAAACTTTATAAGAACCAATAGGATTCAAGATGATGATGTGAACCATGGGGGATGATTCACAAATTTTGGGGTAAAAAGTAAAAATATTAGAAAATAATAAAATAATAAAACTTTTTTTTCAATTTGTTTTTTGAACTTATCTCCCTAATATTTTATTCAAATTTTGAGTGGGAGTGCTCATTGAATGAAAAATTTAATTCTTGATCCAAGAAGTACCCATGTTGCATACTTTTGATAGACCCTGATACGGAAAAAATGAGAAATAGATGAAAAAATGTGATTTCAATCACGTATTTCTAATTTTTTGTATAGTAGGGTCCATCGAAAGTATGCAACGTGGGTACTACTTGGATGAGGAATCAAATTTGGCATCCAAAAAGTGTTCCCGCTCAAAATTTGAGTGAACCCATAGCGAGATAAGTTGAAAATACGAGTTGAAAAGGTAGTTTTTTCTTTTTTCCCTCTAAATTTTGATGATGTAATCTATTCTTATTTTATTGTTTCAACTATTATTTTATAATTTCCTTAGGAGGCCCATTTTAGACCTCAACATTCCCCTAATATATACAGAATAAGAACATGATTTCTTAGGTATTCATTTCAACTAATAAACCTCTCTTAACAGTATTACCATTGGATATGTGAGATTGATCGTCATAGTAGAACAAAGCAGCGTGAATAACGTTACCAAACACTTTACAACAGTAGCTTTAAGGGTTTAAAGTGTTTAAATGCTAAAATCATTACCATTCAGCTCTTCTATCCCAATGTAAACTTTTTTTATGAAAGCTCTGTGTTCCCTATATATTTTTTTAAATTGATTGGCCGTCAATTGTACTATTTTCCTGTTATTTGATTGGAGTCTTTTACAAATTGTGAGCATGGATTCATGTTGAAACCCTATGCAAATTTAAGATTTGATAAATAATGTTCAATATTCTTAGTGCGTTGTTGAAGCACACTATTTTCTATATGTGTTTTGTAAATCTAAATTCCATTTTAGGAGTTGCCCCATATGTGGTGTTAGCATCTTATTTCCAGCGAAAATTGTGTTTTTCATCTAATAAAAACACTTTTTCAGTAAGGGTTAACATACATGCTTTATTAGCCATAAGGTGTAGACCAGTTGGTTTTCCTATATTTATTAGCAGTTACTGAGCTTCGCATAATCATGCATACCCCATTAATACATAAAACCAAACCCTATAAAAAAATATCAGGTAGAGTATTTTTACAAGAAACACAATGTTTCTGGTGGAAGATATTTCTACACTACTTTCATATCCCATAGATTCATTTGCATGCTAGCACCCGAAGGAAAATTACTCACGTCCATGTTCATTTTTTCTTTTGAAAAAGGACTAAATGGAGCCTATCTCATATTTACTCAATCATCAATGTCTCAGAAACCATGAACAAAATGACCAAGTGGACTTCGAAACCTCCCGATCTCCATGAATATCTTCACCTCCCATAATACAACTATACTTCCAGTTGTATGTGCATCGCTCACTTAATCTTCAGTACAATGGAGATCCAACTGATTTCTAAGCAACAAAACAATGAGGAAGAAGCAAAAACCCTTGCTTGCAATTACAAAACATTTTTGCATCTAGACATAAGATTAATTCAAGGGGGATATGAATAAAATTTAACATTATCATAAAATTGCAACAATTATTTCTAATCATGATTCATGAACCATGAACATCAGTAGTTTTTGGTCCAAAATGTTGAAAAAAAATAAAAAATTGGATTTTATCGTTTTCAAAAAAATCTACACCCAACTATTCACGTTTGAAATAATAAAAATGGAATGCCATACTTCCAAAAATATCTCCCCCTCAAATTTATTCACATTGTATCTCACAGTCAGTTCTCCAAAATTGTAACATATTACAAAAGTGGAGTAATCATCTAGACCAATTACCATGATTAAGTAGACAATTTGGATGCAAATCAAATATTATTATTCTTTGATTCCCCCATATGCTTTCATTCAAGAAAAAAATATCACACTAATATGCGAACAGTGGATGGACAATTAATATAAATGGTGCGTGGTAATATATAAGAAACCAGATGATGTATTTTATGGAGGTCATGTTTGTATTTCAACAGAACCAATAATAATTGATTGAAAATTTATTTATAAAGCATTATCAAAACTATATACTTGCACTAATCAATATCATATGCATTCTGAGGTGGTAGTGCTTGAATATCCGATTGTTGTTGTTTCAAGGGGTGGTGTTGTTGTTGTTGTAGTTTGGGGTGGTGGTGCAGCTAAGGGAGGAAGGTGGTGGCAATGTTGATGTTGTTGTTTGTGATAGTGTGTATGTAGTTGTTTCAGGGGGTGGTGGTGGTGACACTAGTGGCGGGGCTTTTTTTTACTGATTGTTTTTCCTCTCGCCTCCTTCCCTAATTTTTGCAGTGCATGTACTCAGGGTTTCTTACGCAAGTGCTCTATGTTGTGATTCCCCTAGGATGGCAGACTATTGGTCGAACTACTTTACGATTCCAGTACTTCGAATATAGAGTCGTTTCATAGTCATTTACTCCCTTGCTCCTTAGGGGTGTAGTTTTATCCCTTATTATGTTTCCATCCCAAGTACCGGAGATTATTCACATTTTTTTACTCTTTCTACTCACACTCTACATTCTATATTGATTATCATTTCTCACTGGTGGATCCCTCGGAATATTTCTCATGTGCACTTGAGAAGTGGATCCCTCGAAAGATTTTTCATGGGCACTTGGGAAGACATATGTAATATTTTTCGATCCCGAGTCGATATTGAGTCTGGGATCCCTTAGGACTAGTTGAAGTTGTGCTATCTATGGCAGAAATGGTTGGCCTTGTTTACTATTTCTCGTCCATTTAAAGACATTAGTTTCAGGTGCTTCCATAAATGGTGAAGGATTCTGGGGTGTAGGTGTTATTTGTGTTAGTGGTGGTGGCATTGTTGGTGGCAGTGCAACTGGTGTTGTTTAATGTTTCTTCTACTACTTTCCCTAGTTTTGGTGGTGCACACTTGGGACTTTCGGTGCAAGTGCTCAGGGAAATGGTGACTCTACGATGGCAGACTACTGGTTAGGAAATTTCTCTACTGTGTATTTTCTTACTTCCCGGATGGTTTTATTTTTATTTCCGACGCCTAGTGTTATCACTAAGTTGGTACAGATGGGATGCTCCACCAGTTAACCTAGAGTAACTATTTCAAATCTCCTTCTAGCTGAAAATTAACCTTTTCAACCTGAGAGAGCGCTCTCAAAGATAAAGATGATTTTATGCAAATGAAGTTGAACGGATAGCTAACTCTGAAATATTGTTTTAAGTGTGTTTGTATGCAGGTGAAATATGTGGATAAATGACTACCATTGGGCATATCGAGTCATTGTAAAGGAACTCAATGACATGGGAACTCTTCTCATGGAAGTTGAGGCATATAGATGTTATGATGAAAAGATAACATACACAGATACACAACAAACTAATGTTTGAAGGAAGTTAGAGCATGATATACATTAATTCTAAGTAATCAAACATCAAAGTATTGAATATAAAATTGAAGAATACATAAGAAAAATACTCATGAAAACATAAATGAATCTCGGGTGAAGAAAAGCCAATTTTCCACTGTATATTACTGATAAGAATTTTTTACAATAGTAGTTTTGTAGTCAACATCAATCAACCCTCTATTCTTCGATAATCTAACTATTAATAGGCTTAGGCATATTTACATTGGGTCTTCCAACAAGGCTAGACCTTCGAGTCTCTTTGATGACACCTAATCTAACCATAAGAAAAATACATAGAGATAAAACCGACATCTACTAATTTTAGGACTTAGAAACCTAATAGGACTCTATAACCTATTTCTTACATAACAAACTTTAAGGCTGCATATTTATATCAAGAAAATTAATGTGCATGGGTGGAACTGACCATGAACGAAATATAATTGCTTTGACCAAGTCAGGAGACATGTCTTCCTACTTTTCAGGAGGCAGTGTCATGATGGTTGATGAGTGCCTTCATGATGAGCTGGAAAACTGAAAATATTTGTCGAAGACCATCGTTGAGATTCAACAAGATGATGAGCTTAGTGAAAAGTTAGCACCTTCACTAAGTGGGGCCCGTAGGATATTTTTAGGTGTATGTATATTTTTAGACATGTGAGCATATTCTGTAAGTTGCAGGATGCTATTTGTAGATGGTTGGTCAAATGTGAAAAATAGATGAAATTCTGTTTTTAGAATATTGGGCGAAGTCTATTTATAGATCGTCGATCTAAAAATAGATGCATCTCGATTATTATTAACCCTTAATAATAATCCGACAATAAACGTCAACTTATTCTCTTAAAGCACTTTATTTCAGTGAATAGATTTGGTAGATCAGTGGGCTGAAGGAATTATGCAATTCCTAGGGTTATTGGTGGCTCATGCATGGAGGAATTAGTTAGAACTGAAGTGGCAAAGTTATGATAGAGTTGGAAGAGTAGTTACAGGAGTTTTTATTTAGTTTGACTCAGTTAAGTGAGTTAAACTCAGTTGAGCTAGTTGTATCTAGTCTAACTGAAAGATACACTAGTGAGAGTTAATTGAATTAATTAGTTAATTAATTCACAACTAATAACTCACTAAAAATTGAACAGAAACAACAGTTTTCTATAGTGCATGTCAGTTCCAGTGGAGACCCAGTGGAGAGATAGGTGAAAGGGTGAGATGGACTATCCGTTATGACTATAGTGATTCATTCAATGCATCTGACACACATTGGAGTTGCCAATGAGGATTGCACAATCAATGCAAGGCCAATTCGAATTCATTTAGGGGTCTTTTTCAGCAGGGATTGCGTAGTGGAGACAGGCTGTCAGGAGGCAAGAAATTGGTGCATGGAGATGAAAATTTATGCATGACAGTGTGTAATGATTGTTGATTGTACTGAGAGCTTGATGTACTAATATTTGTATGAGATTATTAAATGATTTCATTGATATGCATAATATTTGATAGTTGGGGTTTCTAGCTTTAAGCTTTCCCATTAAACAACTATTTTATGTGTGATTGAATTTATTCACATGTGTTTGCAATTGAGTTTTAAATTTCCACAAGTTTAACAGTGGAAGGATTCTGTATTTAGCAAGAAGATAAATATTGTTAGATCAGGAGAATCCAGTAATACATAATTATTAATAAATTTCTACATGGTATCGGAGCAGTATTGATTACTAGAGATTGCAATTGTGAAAAATTGTTGAGTTTTGTGCTAGTGGACAATTCAAATTTGCTGCAGAAATTTCTTGGTGCGACAGTTGAGTATTCATTGAAATGTCTTTCAATGGGTTGTGATTGGTGTATGCTCTTGAGGGTAGTTCAAATTACATAGCCTGGAAGGATAGGATGGAGGAAGTGCTTGAAGATAATGGACTAAAGGAGTTCATCGATAGCGATGTTCCTAAGCCTGCTTCTAGCGATGTTGCAGGACTTGACGCATGGAAAAAGAAGGTAGCAAAGACAAGAATAATTCTGTTGAAAGATGTGAAAGACCATATTGTGTCAAGCCTTCACAGGAAAGCTACTCCATTTTCAATGTGGAAGGCTTTGACAGATCTTTTCCAAAGCAGCAGCGACCAGAGGAAGTTGGCACTGAAAGATAAGCTCATAAAAATAAAAATGGAGAAGGGCGACAGTATTCCCAAATATCTCAGGAAGTTTGACCATTGTATGGATGAAATAGGAAGTGTGGGGATTACAGTTGATGATGATGACTTGGTGATCTTGGCTCTCCTTGGGCTTCTGAAGAGTTGGCATACCTACGAAGACTCTGTCAATGGACGCGAGAATCTACCGGGTTGGGAGCAACTTTGGTCGGATCTTGTGCAAGAGGAGATAAGGCGAAGTACCAGGGATGGCTCTTCATTGAAGAATGATGATGAAGATAATTGTGCTTTGGTTTCCAAAGCAAGGAAAGGAAAGGGGAAGAAATCCCATCCAAAATCTGAAGCTAAAGGCAAGAAGCTGGATTTGTCCAAAGTGAAGTGTTTTCACTGTCATGAACATGGGCATCTCACCACTAACTGCCCACAGAAAAAGAAGAACAAGAAATTTGTTGGAGCTGCAGCTGGAGAGGCCTTAGCCTCCAAATTTGAACTTTATTTCTCTTTGATTGCATGCTTGGTTGCAATCTCAATGGGATCGGTGTGGTATCTTGATAGTGGTGCATCTTTCCATATGACGAGAGATAAGGAGTTGTTTAGTGACTTGGAGGAGAAGGATCTCCAAATGCATAAAGATATGGGCGACGATGGCAGATACAGTGCGACCAACATTGGAACCATTACCTTTGAGAGGGATTCAGGTAAACCATTTCTATTGAAAGATGTTATGCATGTCCCAGGTCTGAAGAAGAACTTGGTCTCGGTCGCAATGTTGGAAGACAGAGGTTATGACGTTGTTTTCAGCGAGGGAAAATATTTCTTGCGACATAAAACAATGGGTCAAACCAAGGGGATAGGGATTCAAGTTAAGAATATCTACAAGCTGGAGGTAGATGATTGCGCTGCAATGATGGTCAAAGCAGAAGAAGTGGTGAGCCGAGATGAGGGTGAATTATGGCACAAGAGATTGGGCCATCTTCACCATGGTGCCTTGAAGATTTTGTAGCAGATTTCTACTAGACTTCCCAAGGGTACTCTTGCACAGTCAGATCAGTGCAAGGGATGTACTATGGGTAAGTTTGTGAAGACCACCTTTCATGAGAAGGAGAACCGTGCTTCGATGATCATGGAGAGAATTCACACAGAGATGTGTGGACATTTCTCGGTTGCTTCAATATAAAAACACAGGTATTATGTTATATTTTTTGATGACTATTCTCGTAGATGCTGGATCTTCTTCATGCAGAAGAAGAGCGAAACATTCTCAAAGTTCTATGATTTTAAAGAATTGGTGGAGAAGGAGTCGGGGAAGCAAGTGAAGGCTCTGCGGAGCAATAATGGTGGTGAATATATCTCGAACGAGTTCAAAGAATTATGTAGAAAAGAAGGAATTCGAAGAGAACTCATAGTGCCTCATAGCCCACAGTAGAATGGGGTTGTGGAGAGGAATAACAGAATGATCGTGGGTGTTGCACAAGCTATGCTTGAGAGGGAGCTAGAGGAGGAACTACCTGTTCCGATGCTATTTGTAGATGGTTGGTCAAATGTGAAAAACAGATGAAATTATATTTTTAGAATATTGGGTGAAGTTTATTTATAGATCGTCTATCTAAAAATATATGCATGTCGATTATTATTAACCCTTAATAATAATCCAACAGTCAACATCAACTTATTCTCTTGGAGCACTTTACTTCAGTGAACAGATTTGGAAAATTAGTGGGCTGAAGGAATTACGCAATTCCTAGGGTTATTGGTGGCTCATGCATGGAGGACTCAGTTAGACCTGAAGTGGAAAAGTTATGACAGAGTTGGAAGAGTAGTTACAAGAGATGTTATTTAGTTTGACTCAGTTAAGTGAGTTAAACTCAGTTGAGCTAGTTGTATCTAGTCTAACTGAAAGATACACTAGTGAGAGTTAAGTGAATTAATTATTTAATTAATTCACAACTAATAACTCACTAACAACTGAACAGAAACAACATTTAACTATAGTGCATGTCAGTTCCAGTGGAGACCCAGTGGAGAGATAGGTGAAAGGGTGAGATGGACTATCCGTTATGACTACAGTGATGCATTCAATGCATCTGACACACATTGGAGTTGCCAATGAGGATTGTGCAGTCAAGGCAAGGCCAATTCGAATTCATTCAGGGGTCTTCTTTACCAGGGATTGCGCAGTGGAGGTAGGCTGTCAGGAGGAAAGAAATTGGTGCATGGAGATGCAAATTTATGAATGACAATGTGTAATGATTATTGATTGTACTGAGAGCTTGATGTACTAAGCTTCGTATGAGATTATTACATGATTCCATTGATATACATAATATATGATAGTTGGGGTTTTTAGCTTTAAGCTTTCCTGTTAAACAATTGTGTTATGTTCAATTGAATTTATTCACATGTGTGTGCAATTGAGTTTTAAATTTCCACAAGTTTAACAGTGGAAGGATTCTATATTTAGCAAGAAGATAAATATTGTTAGATCAGGAGAATCTGGTAATACATCAGTATTAATAAATTTCTACAACCATGTCTCCATCAAAAAATTCCTCTGATGACCCCTAAAATTTCCATGCGGTTGTCTTATCCCAAATTGACCATCAAAATTTGAAAAATCTCCAAAAACTTCTTTGCTGCAGAAATAGGGGACTTTAGGCAAGTCTGTAGCGAAAGTTTGTAGCACTTGACTTTGACCATATGTGCCACTTATTTGCTCCCTTTGTTGATCTGAGGTTGTTTATTGAGTCAAAATAACTAAATACAAACTTTTACCTACCTCCATAATGACAATACCTGTTATTTATAGAAAAAATGATTCTACAGCGAGTTCGTAGTGAATTCTGGGCTTCAAGCCTAAGTACAAACTCGCCTAATTGGTAGCAGACTTGAAAATTCTACTTTCCTTCTTCAAAATTTTCCTATGGCTCTACAAGTGATGATTCAAAATTATGCAAAAAATATCAAAAAGGTAAGTTATCCACTTTTCAAGCTTTAGAAGCTTCACCTTTGGCAGTAGGGGCTTCAGTCTCCACAGATTCATCTATGGCTGTTATTTTTAAACCTCTCTTCTTGAGCTCTAACTATATCATCTCCATCTTCTCTTCTATCTCTTCACTTGACCTTTAAGTTTCTTTCTCTCTGCTTGCAACCAAATATTCCTCTTCCTTGTATCTTTCATTACCTTGTGTAGGCTAAGTGTCCTCTTCAACAATTTCTTAGCATTTGTTAAAGACTCATCACAGTGATTGATTTGCTTATTTACCTTCTCTTTGAATTCCTGCACCATTTTTCTGTCTATCTTGGCTTCCTCTAATTCCAACTTGGATTCAATCACTTCCTCCGTGGCTTCTCTTAACTTCTCCTTTAATAACTGCACTTCAGTTTTCTCAACAACTTTCTCTTTAGCTTTCCTCTGCACAATGATCTCTTCTTTTGCTGGAGACAAATCAATGATATCCTCTGCCATGGGTTGTTTGCCTTATCTGTAACTTATGTCTTTTTACTATCCATGACACCTTTGGCAAGCTGCAACTTGGTGAGTGGTTTTCTTGGTTGGAACATAAACACTGCATATTCTCCTGAGAAGTCACTTTTTTTAGCAGTGATACCCTTCTTTTTCTTCTTGTTTCCTTTGATATCTACAGCTTTGACCACTGGAGTCTCTTCTATGTCTATGGCTTGAATAATATCCTCAAGGTTGTCTTTCCCTAGTGTTTTCTTCTTGTTATCCTTCCATGACTCTTCTTTTTTATCTTTGACTTACTACTTGCAAGTGTAGGTTGTGGAAATTTTGTTTCCTGTGCATGCTCTATTTCAACATCCATGGTCTCTATAATGGGCTACATTTCCTCCTAGTTTACACCCTTTGTTTAAGCTATAGTTTTGTCACTCTTGCTTGATGGAGTAGATTTTGATTTAGGTGTCTTCTTGGGTGTTAAAGTATCTACTTCATAACCACTAAGAAACAAGAATGTAGCCCAGACTCTGCTCAAATTTTTCAACTCCTCCAACAACAGTAGCTTAATCAACCCATGATGAAAAATTAAAGTCTCACTACCTTTTGACCTAGCTTTAACTTTGTCTTACATCTTACCTAGGCTTCTAAATAAGAAAAATGGAAGGTCTAGAGATTTCTTATAAGTGAAATGTAGAAAGAGCCTAAAATGATACTAATAAACCATATGGAACCTCCCTTCACATGTGAAGTATTTTTGAATTACAAGCAGTAGTTTGGAGTAATTTTCTTTAAGGCATCTCCTTGGGATTCCAGATGTCATATCTACTCTAATATGTTCATGTTTCATGAATTCATCACAGTTATGTAATTTGAACTTATCGGATTTGAACCACTCTACTCCCATCCTAGAAATCTTTGTGGCTTGGGAAATTGTTTCAGGTGACACCACAAAACTCAACACACCCACCTTTGATGCAGTGCCCACAAAATTGACTGCAAAGTCTTTTGAAACATGGGCATGAAAACCCTGTAATTTATGGCAGAACCTCATGCACCCAGCACTATTGAAGGCTTCTGCAATGCTAGAGTCCTCATTGAGAAATTTTCGATCCATGAGCTCATACCTGACAATCGAGCCCCCTTTATTTGTCTTCTTTTGCATGGCCATCTCTTTTAACAATGCGTTGGAATCTTGATGATATGACACCCGTAAAGAAAACAATTACACAGCAAGCAGCTTGCAAACAAATTTGGACTTCTTAAGGGTGATAACAACAGCTATACACAAAGGTAGAAGGGAAGATGATAGACAGTAGCTTTCAAGGATGGATTTAAAAGGAAAATTTCGAATATGAGAGGGATAAGGAAAAATGAGAGAGGTTAAGTGAAATGATGAGTGATCACGTGACCTCAGATTGACCTTTAACCTCTAAAGACTCGACACCTCACCATTTCCTTTATCGGTGCAGAAAAACATGATTTCGTAGCGGTCTCCGTTATAATTTTGGCAGATTTGCTACGGACTAGTCAAGTGAGTCTGTAGTGAAAACAACATGTTTTTTGTTAATCTCACTATCGACTCAGGAAAATACATACATGTGGCCACAACCAAATTTTAAACCAATGCATGGAGACCTTTGATGGATTTTGATAGATTTTACCATGATGACATGACAAGTTGGACTCTCTAAACTTAGGATAATGACCCATTCATAAAATTTCATCAATTTCATGAATTAATTTTCCAAGACAATGAAACCTCTGTTAAATGAATCTCCTAATCAAAATGAAATTTTATTATTGATAACACCTAGCGGGGGCTTTCAATGTTAGATCATTTTCTTAGATTTACTCATGGGATTTTTGAATCCCTATGTCTTGAGGGTGGCGAATATTGATTTCACGATGGAGTATAGTTGGTAGTTCATGCCTAATTATTATGATTTTCATATCTCCTCCTCCATGTGTGGTGCTCCACATTTATTTTCTACCATTTTGGGGTCGTATTTGGATTTTCCTTCTTATTATTTCTCGAGGTGTTTAGTTTTGATCCCATTTTTATACATTTCATATTCCCTACTTTTGTCAATATTTGGAAAGTGGGAGTATTTGTCTCCAGGTATACTCTTGGTGGGGATTTAGGTGTACTTTTTAGGCATACATCATAAATGGGGGTGGTTGGTGGGATCTATTTCGGATTGACGCTCTTTAATTTTTCCTAGTTCTATCCGCCCTTGTTGTTGTTACATATGTCCTCCTCGCCCAGATTACTTTTTTCCTAACATCTTCATCTTTTAATTTCCATCCTTCCAGAAATCATTTTCTCTTTCTCCCGCCTATTCTTTACCACTTTGTTGGTTTACATATGTTATATGATCTGCTTCGACATCTCTAGTCGTTTCCCTTGGTCCGGGCATCGATCTGGATACGTTGATTTCATTGTTGGATGTCGATGTGTCTTCTCATGATGCATTTATCAAAGCCACCTTTGATGTTGAACGTTCTTTCCTCCACGACTATATTCTTGATGCCCCTTCGCTAGATCCACCTCATCTGGCCTGTCAACCCTTTGATGAATGCCCTCCCGGTGTCTCCCATGTCACTCCTTAGGATATTGAGCCTTCTTTCTAAAACAATTCACTTCAGAATGGGAAATATTTGCATCGTCAGGCTCACAATCCGGATTCAAGGACCAAACTTATGATTCTTTCATATGATATTATGTGGGACAGAACTGTCAGTTTACAAAATCAAGCACATGTTGGTAGGTGGTATTTTTCTGACCTCTCGGAGTTGGATATGTAGGAGTGGGTGCAAAAGAAATGGGAGTGGATCTTGTGCTACCCGGCTAAATCGAGTAGGCTCATGAAAAACTGGTTTAGTTTTCATTTCCTTCACCAGGATGATCTGGAGGGGATCAAGACAATTCCATGGGTGTAATATTCCCAATTAGCCATGAGCTAGTTGGAATATTAATTTTTTCTTTTGCTTCTTAATTTGTTTAATAAGAGGGTATGGAGACCCATAAATATCCTTATTATGAATAAAATCACTCCTAATGTGAAAGGAGGACATCTTAGCAGCTTAATTAAGCACCCTTGTGTGTGAAAAGGGGTTGGAGCATGAAGATTGGGTCAACTTTGACCAAATCAAGAGCGCAGTTATGGAGGAGTCGACATTTATTGAGGGATAGTGCAGTTTTGCAGGGATATCTCATACAAGGAGATAGTGGCTTTAATTATTGAGGGCAAGGGTGAGGAATCTCACCACTTATATAAGGAAGAGGATGGAAGCCATAATTTATTATGTTATGTTATGATATTTTGATTATATGGTATGTTTATACTTGTTCTTCTCTTCATCTGTTTAGCTAATATTGCAGTGTTGTTTAGCACAGAGTGTTCCCAAGCGGGAATCCCACCTCTATCCTTGAGGAGCCTCTAGGAATATTATTTCACTATACTTCCACATTCAGGCATCAAGCCAAGCTCTACCTTCATTTTACAATGCAGTTTATGTTGAGAGATGTGTTAAGTTGCAGGGTGCAGCAATGGAGAATACATTCGGGTGTTTTCTGATCTATTTTTTGGTGGGGGGAGTTTTCCTTCCATTGGGAGGCTGGTGAGGAAGGCCCTTGAGCCTTATTGTAGCATTTGGCATCAAGCCACTTTATCATTTTCCCCTACAACACAGTTTTTTTCTTGTACTGCGTTATTTTAGGGAGGAGTTGCAGGGGTGGTTTCAGTACACCATTTGGAGAGGAGGTTTTATAGTGAAGGGATCAACCTTTCATCTAGAGGATCTATTGGAGGAGGCTACATTCTTTGTCATATCATATCAGCCACATCTTTCCAGCTTTACTGTTGCAGTGAATCATCATCCCTAGGGCTTGGGTTCCCATCTTATATATTGGTGTATTTCTGAAAACCCTCTTGGGTTCTTGTTGGAGGTTGTATAGATCCTTGATCTTCATTGTAGATTATCTATTGAGGCATATAAAAACCATTTATCTTTTGTGTATTCATTTTCTGTAGAAGTGCACCCATGAATGCGTTGTAGCAGTCTCCCGGCATTTTGATATAGTAGCAACACCTTTATCTTAGGGGTTTTATCTATTGGAGGCTTGCTGTATCTTGTTTTATGGTTTGTGGACCATTATTTTATACATGTTTTCTGTTGTTATAATGTATAAATAATCTCCATATTGGTCTCATGCTTTGATGTGATGATTACATTGCTATTTCCAACATTTTGTTCTATATTCTTGCTTTTCCCATTTGGGAATATTACAGTGGTACCAGGGCATAATCTTGGCTCAGCCTGTGCATCTTAAGCCAATATGTCATTAGAAGAAGGAGATCCTCTCACAGATAGAGAGAAGAGGCATCTCAGAAGAGGAAACCAGAAGTATGATTATACAGATGATAAGGAAGATGATGGTAAAACCCCTTTATCAGGAGCAGATGAGGAGGAGTGTCCAAAGCTTCTTCTTTGAACTATGCAATACATTTCTAGAGAAATAAAGGAGATGAAGATGGATAGACATAAGGAATCCCCTAAAGGGCTTCTACATGGTTAAGGCCCCGACATTTCTCATCACTCGAGTGATCAACCAGTGAAGCAACAGCATATTTCCCAATGCTCTACAATTCCTACATTCTTAATAGTGGGAAATGGAGGGTTTCAAGAACAAGAAACTCTTGAAGACAATTTTATGGAGTATGAGACTCAATCTCATAGATTCAAGGATCATTTGAGTTTTCAAGAATTTTTTCAAATCAAGGACAATAGGAGACCCAGGCATCACAATTAAGGTGGAGGATTCATTCAGAATCGTGATCTACACCGAACTATGGGTATATTTTTCTTACCCAACTTTTATTGGTCATCTAAATGCACTTCCAAATCATGGGTAGATAAACTAGACATCTACTTCCAGCGAAACCAAGTACCGAAGATGGAGGCCATCAATATAGCAGCGTTGCACCTTGAGGGTGAGGCACATGATTGGTGGTTTCATGGCTTGTCTACATTGGGTCATGTCAATGTGACTGCATATTCAGATTTCGCAAGGAGGTTGGTGGAGAGGTTTGACTGGAGAGACCCGGAGGCACCTTTCATGGGGATAGAAAAGCTCAAACAATCAGGTAATCCAGAAACTTTCATATCTGAATTTCTAAAACTTTTTTTCATGGTTCCTGATTTATCTGCAGCAAGGAGGGTCTATATGTTTATTGATGGGTTAGCAGAACCTCTACATGGGTTGGTTAAATCTACCAAACTGATCTGAATTTATGCAGGAACGCAATAGAATAAACATATAACCATAAATACAGAGATGCAGCGGAAATAACACTTCATTTCATTAATATCAAAGAACTGAAATTTGCTTACAGACAAATGGAAATAAAACTAGCTAGGGCGCTGGTAGCTATCTCTGAGAAGAGATGTGGCGGCTACAGGCCTCTGAACTGTGTTACAATGAGGCTCGAGGGCCTATTTATCATTTAGAAACAGTGGGAAATCCTAAACAGCCAAAACCCTAACCCTAGGAGATGAAGCGCCAAAACTATGGGCCCCGTTTGGGTAAATTGGTGTTTCAACTTCCCAGGGGCGTAACTTTGGCATACGATCTCCGTTTGATGCGTACCATACCTCGTTAGAAAGATCTGTCCAAGGAATACAAATTTGGAACCGGGCAACATCCGGTCAACGGACCCATGTGCCTGGGTTCCCCAAAAAACGTCGTTTAGGGCCTCAAAACGGCTCAGGAAGTTCAGGACCCGAAAAACTGTTAAAAATAGTAAGTTATGCCGAAACTGAAAAACTGAAAGAGACCATGGTGGGGGGCTAAGTGGAATAGGTGGGTGGCCACCAATATCCACCTGGATCATTCCTCCCCCTTAGGAAGCAATGGTCCCCATTGCGTTAAGTTCCTCCATGAGATGAGGAAATTTCTGCTGAACTTGGTCCCTGGTGAACCACTTTCCTTGGTGCAGGAGTTGGCCAGCTTTAACAACCCGATACAGTTGGATCCTCTGTTGGCGAGTGTTCTTAATTTGCATGTCCATGATACAATCTGTGGTGGCCTGTTCCATGCAATCTGGGTTTAACTCTGTTGGTGTGAGTTGTTCTGCAATGTCATAGGTCCCAATAGAGGTGGGAACTAGGTACGAAGGCGATCCACATTGAATACTGGGTGCAGACCAAGGAATGGTGGAATACTAAGCTCGAAGGAATTGTTCCCTACAGCCTTGGTGATGGTGTACGGCCCGTATCGGAGCAGGCGAAGCTTGCGATGGGGTCCAGTGAGGCGCTCCTTCTGCAAATGTAGCCATACTTTGTCGCCCACCTGGAAGTTGTGTGGCACCGGTGTTGATCATGGCGTTGCTTGTACTTGGCATTGGCTCTGTCCAATATATCATGAACCTGTTGGCGGATGTGTTGAATGCGCTCGATGAAGCTACTGGCTTTGTCAACTTCAGACTGGACATGAGCTGAATTGGCCTGAGCAGCTGCAAATGGCATGGCTACGTCAATAGGGCATAGTGGCTGGAATCCCAAGCCCACCTGAAAGGGGCTATGGCCGATTGAACTGTGGAGAGCCCGATTATAACTATGTTGTACATAAGGGAGGCTCTCGTCCCATGTGCGTGGATGCTTTGAATTGTACATGCGCAGAATGTGTACAATCATTCTGTTGACGACCTCTGTCCGGCCATCTGTTTGGGGATGGAAAGCTGTGGACTTGGTGAGCTTGGTATCCAACATCGACCAGAGGCTGGACCAAAATGTGCTGAGGAACCTGCTATCCCGATCTGATATGATAGACTGTGGGATCCCAAAGTGCACCCACACTCGTTCAAAGAAGAGTTTAGCAGTGGCTTCTGCTGTGATATTCTTCTTGCAGGCCGCCATAATAGCCATCTTCGAGAATCTGTCGACGACCACAAAAACACAGTCATTTCCCTGCTTAGTAGAAGGCAGGCCCGACATGTAATCCATGGAGATGGATTCCCAAGGTCGACTAGGGGTAGGTAGAGGAGTATATAGGCCTTGCTTCTTGATGGTCGGTTTGGCAATAGCACAAGCAGTGCAGGATCTGATGTGCTTCTCGACATCCTTTCGAAGGTTCGACCAATAGAAATACTTCTGCAGGATTGCTACTGTTTTCTCGACCCCGAAATGCCCAGCGACTCGACTGTAGTGTGCTTCCCATATCATCTTGGCACGCTCGCTTGAAGGAACACAAAGGTGTCCCAGGTGACATAAAAGTGCATCTTAGAGGTGAAAATTTGGAACTTGCGTGCCCCCCAAGAGTGCCTTGTAAGTGTGGCCGAATTCTGGGTCACTCTCATAGAGAAGCGGCCAATCAGAAGTCTCGTGCCCACAAGAGTTGAGTACGGTGGTGAGCGCCACGATCGGTGGTCGGCTGAGGCAGTCTGCAACATGATTGGTGCTACCCTTCTTATACTTGATGTTCAAATGAAACTGTTGCAGATATGTAGACCACTTCTGATGGCGATCATTCTGCAGCTTCCCTTGTGTCTGTATGAACTGCAGGGGCCTGTGGTCTGTATGGATGATTGTTTCCTTCCCCAAAATGTAATGCTTCCATTGTCGACAAGCTTGCACAATGGAGTACATTTCTTTGTCATATGCGGGGTACTTGCGAACTGTGTCAGACAATGTCTCACTGTGAAATGCCACTGGATGTCCCTGTTGAGTAAGAACTACCCCAATAGCATAGTCAGAGGCATCTGTCTCGATCTCAAATGGCTGTTGCAAGTCTGGTAAAGTGAGCACTGGGGTAGAACAGAGGCGGTTTTTCAGTTCTGTGAACGCCTTCTGTTGAGGTTCCGACCAAAATTTTTTTTCTCTCGCTCCTCCCTTGGTGACTTGACTCAAGGGCCAAGTGATATGAGAGAATCCCAATACGAACCTCCGGTAGAAATTAGCAAGACCCAGAAAGCTGCGAAGCTCTGTTATAGTGGTTGGGGCTGGCCAATCACGAATGACTTGGATCTTGGCTGGATCCACATGCACCCCCTTTCATCAATAATGTATCCCAGATATTGAACCTGGGTCATGCCAAAAGTGCACTTCTCCAAATTGGCACACAACTTGTGTTGCCACAGTGTTTGGAGGACTTGTCGGATGTGGTGAAGGTGCTCTTCCCAAGTCTGGCTGAAGATCAGAATATCATCCAAGTACACCACTACAAACGAGTTGGTGAATGGCCGCAAGATGTCATCCATCATCCTCATGAAGGTGGCGGGAGCATTCGTCAACCCGAAAGGCATGACCAGCCATTCGAAAAGGCCTTCCTTGGCTTTGAAGGCAGTCTTCCACACATCGGAGGGTTCAATCGGTACTTGGTGATACCCAGACTTCAGGTCGATCTTGCTGAAATATTTTGCACCTTTGAGTTGGTCCAGAAGGTCATCAATCCGTGGGATTGGGTACCTATTCCGGACAGTGATCTTGTTCGGCGCCCGATAGTCAATACAGAGTCTCCACGTCCATCAGCTAGCACGGCCCACCAGCAGTCGGGCTCCCCACGGGGCGATGAACTTGATGCGATGCGGCCTTTCTCTGTGCGCTATCTGTGAATCTTTGTCTCTTCTGCGTCATTCTCGGAGAACGAGGAAGCGTCGATAGATGCGGTCCATTGGGTAGCGGTGCACCTGGGGTCAGATCAATCGGGTGCTTGACCTGACAGTGCAGAGGAACCCCTGTGGGTGAGGTGAATATGTCTCCATACTCCTCCACAACCTTATCCATTTGTTGTTGTTGTGCAGAGGAGCCCTGTCTGGAGGATGTGGCCACAGTCTTCTTCTTGCCCTGGGGGCGGATCATCAGGAAAACGAATTTCCTGTTTTGGGAAATGAGCTTACTGCATTGTTTTGCAGTAACCAAAGAGATAGTCGTAGGAGGTGGTACCTCTGGTATCCTGTACAACTTATTTCCCAAAGTAATAATAACAGCACGAGGTCGAGACTCATACACAGCATGACGCCTCCACAAGTATGGTTGTCCTAATAATACATCAGAAACATCAATAGGAGCAACGTCACATAATACCTCATCCGCGAAGGGCTTGATGCTATGGGGAAGGCGGCACTGTTGGCTGACGCGGAGATCTCGTCCTTGGTGAAGCCACCCGATGGTGTATGGATGTGGGTGAGATGTGGTCGACAAGCCCAACCGCTTCACGGCGTCTGCTGAAATGAGGTTCTTTTGTCTCCCATTGTCGACAATGAACTGTACCGGGGAGCCCTTTACCCACATCTGGGAGTGGAAGAGACGTTCCTCCTCCTCTGGATCTTCCGGTTCCTCCTTTTGGATCTTTGCAGTGGCAACAATGGCGTTGGGCTCCGCATCAATAATCTGTTTCCCTTTTTCATTCACCTTTTCAGGTTCTGATTCGGAGTCAGAGCATGCATCTGACTCAGAAGCCCTCATCTCGGCCACTAGCGGCTGCTTGGCCCGACACTCACTTGTGTTGTGAGTGGAGCTCTTATGGAACTCACACCACTTTCCCGTGTCCTTCTTTGGCTTTGCGGTGCTGTTCTTTTCTTGTGGCTTTGATGAGTTGTCTTTAGCCACCATGCCTTGGCTCGGTCCTTTGTTCTGTGGTTTGGAAGCACCTTTCCCTTGCTTTTGATTCGCAGATCCAAAGTCTCGCTTCTTCTGCTTGAATTTCTGCTTAATCTTGGCAGCATACCGGTATGCCGTACCAAGCAAGGAGATGTCAAGGAACTCCATTTCCTCCTGAATGTATTTGTGCAGACAGCTGCGATACTTTAGCACCAGATGTTTCTCTGAATCTTTGATACCCAACTTTGTGCGCAGGGTATGGAACAGATTCGTCAGCTCATGCACATCTTGATCCCTTTGTTGTCGCAGCGTGGTCCATTGTATGTACTTGTCCTCATAGCTCCCCACGAGATAGTACTGTTCCTTGACGGCGTCTCGGAAAGAATTCCAGGTTGGTACGGCCGAGAACAGAGAGGGTTCTGTCTGGTCCTTGTTCTCACAGTAGGTTTCCCACCAGTCCTTAACATGGGGGGTAGCTTTGAGGAGTGCAAAAATAATCTTCTCCCGGTCTGAAAAGTCATGAACAGAGAAATATCCTTCTAATAGATTCAACCATCTATCTACGGCATCTGCGTCTATTTGACCCTCAAGTATGGGAATGTCAAAATTTACTTGTACCTTAAAGGGAGTCGCAACTCCAGAGTGGCTACTGGATGCAGATGCGCCGCCGGTGGGCAGCCGTTGAAGGATCTGAGCAAAGCTATCCATCATCGCGTTCCTTTGTTTTTCGAGGGCTTCCTCGAGCAATATTTTGATAGGATCTCCTGCTCCCTCATCTTTCTTTTCGTCCCCCATGGGCGTCCGTCGAGGTTTGCGAGGCTGATCTTGCAAGGGTTCCACCAGATCAAGCCCTAGCTCCTTATACCCCGGCCTTGTTGGGGACATGCAAAGAAGGATCGAGAAAAAACAGACCGCTCTGATACCACTGATCCCGATTTATGCAAGAACGCAACAGAATAAACATATAACCATAAATATAGAGATGCAGCGGAAATAACACTTCATTTCATTAATATCAAGAACTGAAATTTGCTTACAGACAGAATGGAAATAAAACTAGCTAGGGCGCTGGTAGCTATCTCTGAGAAGAGATGTGGCGGCTACAGGCCTCTAAACTGTGTTACAATGAGGCTCGAGGGCCTATTTATCATTTAGAAACAATGGGAAATCCTAAACAGCCAAAACCCTAACCCTAGGAGATGAAGCGCCAACACTATGGGCCCCGTTTGGGTAAATTGGTGTTTCAACTTCCCAGGGGCGTAACTTTGGCATACGATCTCCGTTTGACGCGTACCATACCTCGTTAGAAAGATCTATCCGAGGACTACAAATTTGGAACGGGCAACATGGTCCATGGACCCATGTTGCCCTCCGTTTTCCCAAAAAATGTCGTTTAGGGCCTCAAAACGGCTCCGGAAGTTTAGGACCCGAAAAACTGCTAAAAATAGTAAACTGTGCCGAAACTGAAAAACTGAAATAGACAATGGTGGAGCCCCAAGTGGAATAGGCGGGTGACCACCAATATCCACCTGGATCACAAACCCACTACCCTTCAAGATGCCATTGAAAGGGCTAGAGATCTACAAGATGCCTTACCAAAAGCAAAGGCAGCATTTTAGAAAAAGCCCACTTTTCAATCAAAAGGAAAAGATGAGAAGGCTCCTTTTTGAAAATAGAAACAAAGTAAAGTACCTCTTAGTGATTATGTTTGAAGAGACTTGAGGAGAAGGAAGCTTTGCTTCACATGCCAAGAATCATGGGCACCCATACATAGATGTGCAGCAGGAAAGGCACACTATATAGAGGTCTTCTCATATGATGAGGAGGAAGAAGAAGAAGAACCAAAAGGGGGTCACAGCGTTGGAATAGCAAGAGATGATCCACCACTACCAAGAGGTGACAATGGAGTAATTGATCCAATTAGAGGGACTCTTGCATCATTGAGAGTGGTACCCAAATATTAGGAAAGTTCCACACATAAAATAGAGTTGGATTTTCGCAGTGGAAGCAAGGACATGGTAGTCCCATCTATTATGCATATGAGATTGGCCCATGAGACATTACTATTTTGTGGCAAACCACTTGGGAGGCCACCTGATCCAGAGTTGGTGGGAGATGTTTCACAATATGTTGCACCACTCATAGATCCAGGAGGAGTGGGAACATTGAAAGGTTATGATACAGTGCAGAGAGTCTTGGGTAGACTCAAGAAGAAGGGAGACATTCTTCCACTATCATCATTACCTACTCTCACAACACATCTTTCACTGAGAGAGGATGCTATAGGGTTAGAGGATGGCACCATCATGGTACAACGAGACTATTCCTTGACTTTGGAGGCTCATAAGATGTTCTCACTTGGGGATAAGTCTTCCACATATGGTAGAGGATGGTGGCCATTCATGCATGCTTTGGCCAAACTCAGGAAGCTTTGGATAGGTGATAGATTCCCATGGAAAACTAACCTCCAAAAGCTTCAACCTTTACTTGAGCATGGGTAGCTACAAGAAGAGAAACAGAGGGAGGATAGCAACATCCCAGTATGTGACTTTGGCATGGGATATGTCAAAGGGGAGGACAGATACATGACAGATGTTTTCTATGATATATCATCAGCACAATCACTTTGGAGGATAGATCCATATTGGAAATCCCAGTTGTTGGTGGATTATTCCAAGGATCTTTTCACTTGTATGATACTTGATGTCCAGATTTTAGAGGAGGTATATTCAGTCAGAGGTGAGGTCATCTACTATCATGGTAGGATATTATTATCTAGAGATTCCAAGCTCAAGGAGAAGTTGCTACAAGCAGCACATGAAGATTTTACCTTCGGCCATACTTATTCCATGAGAGCATACCATACCATCATGGAGGGATTTACTTGGGAAGGCTTTGAAGAGGAGATATATCAACATTTGAGGAGATTCATGGATCATGTGGAGATGGAGAAGATACATAACTCTTTGGGGGAGTTATCACAGCCACCTCTTTCCTCTTTGGGAATGAGAGGGGATCTATCTATGAGCCACTCCATTTGTATGATCAGGGTTTATGGTAAGGATCATGTTTATATGCATAAATATTTACTTCATGATTATTTTCATTCCTTTACCATGTATGTGTAGGCCATTGCTCCAAGTAGGAGCATTCTTCCTTATAAACTTCATGGCGAACTTTGGGCCATAAACATTGTTGAGCATGGCCTCTCCCTAGGAGGATATAGGGAGATGATGTATCATTCAGGGTGCACTCCAAAGGCACAAAACATTTCTCACCTTTTCAAAACATGTGAGAAGACTATGGCAGCAAGTAAGTGGTGGGGAAAACTATCTGATGCAGTCAGGAGATATATTACGTTGGTTCCACATGTGGGACTAGGATCCACCTCCATTATTGCATATGGTTGTTTTTGTATCATTGGTTTTGATCCTGTACATTGATGATGTCCTTATTCTTTTTATTGGAATGATTGGAGGGAGGATGGAAGGATTGGATATGCCCTTTGGGAGAGATATTCTCCATGTTTCTTATGCTACATGTTTCAGGGAGAAAATTGGGAAAACCATGATTGATTCCTTGTGGGATGAGTCATTTGCATCTCATGAGTACTTGGGAGGAGCATGTCATGGAGGGATGGATTGGGAGACACTTGGCTTATGGGGGAATCTTATCAAATGGAACTGTCACCAATGGTGGAGGAGAAGAGTTGCAACACTCACCTTTAAAGTTGCTTGAGGACAAGCAACATTTGGGAGGGGAGGAGTGTAATATTCCCAATTAGCCATGAGCTAGTTGGAATATTAATTTTTTCTTTTGCTTCTTAATTTTTTGAATAAGAGGGTATGGAGACCCATAAATATCCTTAGTAGGAATAAAATCACTCCTAATGTGAAAGGAAGACATATTAGCATCTTAAATTAAGCACCCTTGTGTGTGAAAAGGGGCTGGAGCATGAAGACTAGGTCAACTTTGACCAAATCAACACTGTTGTTATGGAGGAGTGGACATTTATTGAGGGAGAACGCAATTTTACAGAGAGATATCATGCATGGAGATAGTGGTTTTAATGATTGGGTCCAAGGGTGACGAAGCTCACCACTTATATAAGGAAGAGGATGGCAGACATATTTTATTATGTTATGTTATGATATATTGATTATATGTTATGTTTAGACTTGTTGCTCTCTTTAGCTGTTTAGCTAATATTGCAATGATGTTTAGCATAGGGTGTTCCCAAGAAGGAATCCCACCTCTATCCTTGAGGAGCCTCTAGGAATAGTATTGCACTATACTTCCACATTCACGCATGAGGCCAAGCTCTACCTTCATTCTACAATGCAGTTTCTGTTGAGAGATGTGCTGAGTTGTAGGGTGCAGCAGTGGAGAATACATTTGGGTGTTTTCTGATCTGTTTTTCAATGGGGGAAGTTTCCTTCCATTGGGAGGCTAGTGAGGAAGGCCTTTGAGCCTTATTGCAGCATTTAGCATCAGGCCATTTTATCATTTACCCCTACAATGCATTTTCTGTCTTGGATTGCGTTATTTTAGGGAGGAGTTGCAGGGGTGGTTTCAGTACACCATTTGGAGAGGAGGTTTTCTAGTGAAGGGATCATCCTTTTATCTATAGGATCTATTGGAGGAGGCTACATTCTCTGTCATATCAGATCAGCCACATCTTTCCAGCTTTATTGTTGCAATGAATCTTCAGCCCTAGGGCTTGAGTTCCCATCTTGTATATTGGTGTATTTCTGAAAACCCTCTTGGGTTCTTGTTGGAGGTTGTATAGAGCCTTGATCTTCATTGTATATTATCTATTGAGGCATATAACAGCCATTTATCTTTTGTGTATTCATTTTCTGTAGCAGTGCACCCATGACTGTGTTATAGCAGTCTTCCGACATTTTGATATAGTAGCAGCACCTCTATCTTGGGGGTTTTATCTATTGGAGGCTTGTTGTATCTTGTTTTATGGTTTGTGGCCCATTATTTTATACATGTTTGCTATTGTTATGATGTATAAATAAGCTCCATATTGGTATCATGCTTTGATGTGATGATTACACTGCTATTTCCAACATTTTGTTCTATATTCCTGCTTTTCCCATTTGGGAATATTACAATGGTTCAGGGAGCAGAGTTTCCTACAATTACATCATTTGTATGTGGGTTTCAACCCAATACACGACATGCCAAAAAATAAGTATATTTGGGTTAAGCTCCCCAGATTAACCTTGGAATTTTTTACGTGCATGGTTATGGTTGAGATTAGTAACGTTATTGATCGTTTTATCTATGTGGATCCGAAGTGCCTCGGGGACAAGGGTAAACGAATTGTGTGGATCTTGGTGGAATTTTGTTTCTTTGGTGAACTTCGAGGTCATATTGATCTAGCCAGGGGAAAATTGGTTCATCGAAAATGTCTTGACTACTGGCACATTATGTTTCATTGTCTCTATTTCCATCGCACTTGCCATCTTCTGAAGTCCTGTCGAAGGCTCTCTCATGGTGGGATGACTCGGCATCGAGGTGGACTAAATCATGGACCTTTTCCTGAGAACTCTACTACTCCCCTACAAACCATAGGTACTGATTCGCCTTCCGATCAATCTCCTATTTTTTTTCATATCCCCTCTTCCTCTTCTGGTGATCCATATTTCCTTATCGTGATTTTAAGCTACCCTCCATTGGGCCGATATGAAGCCCTACTGTCCCCCCCTTTGTTTCACTGTCCAAATTTCCCTTACCCTCCCCCCTATCCCCTTTTGCTAATCTACCTCCCCCCCTCACTTCCCTAGCATCATGCTTTATCCTTCCATATTCGGTGACCCCTCTTGAAAATTTCCATCCTTTCAATGCCCTTTTACACTGTAATCCACCCCCCCACCCAGATTCCTCACTTTCACCCCTCCATATTCCATCTCCCCCTGCCCTAGCGGGCTCAACCCTGGACTCCTCCAAGAATAACTCTGTGGGAAGTGACATTGACTTATTGATCGTTAACTCGAGCATGGACTTGGTGACTTTATCAATTCACAGAGGCCATCTGAAAAATTCTCCATTACATATTAGTCCAAACTCTGCTCACAATATCACTACCTGCCAGAAGGGTGGTAGGAGTTCACGCCACATTAAACATGATTCGTCTGCAAAATCCTTACACTTTGGAGACTCTGTAAATCTTCGTGACATCCCCCTTTCAAATGCATCGTCTCAGTCCCTTGGAGTTATTTTTCCCACTGCGCATCCTCCATTATGAATTTCCTTTCTTTGAATCTTCGTGGTTCGGCAGACCACTTGAAGCTCATTTCCCTCAAACATTTTTTTGGTACTATTCACCCTTTCATCATTTTCCTACAAGCAACGATGACATGCTTGGATAGGGTCTTTTTTATTTTTTCAAAAAATTCTTCCTGACTAGTATATGGTAGTTGTAAACTCGTGTGGGCTCTCAAGCGGTTTGGCTACACTCTGGGACCCCAGATGGGCTACCCTTCATGCCTTTAAATTTTTTTCTGGTATACTTTTGACTAGGTATATTCGGGACATTAGTGGTAGAATTCATTTTCTAAATTTATATTCTCCCTATAAAGTTAGGGGTAATTTCGAGAAGCGAATGGATGATTGTGATATACTAAATATGGGTTCGTTGATTATTGTTGAAGATTAAAATTCTACCTTGTCACTGGCAGAATGTTGGGGGGCCAAGTGCCACGGGGATCCACTTGCTGACAGATTATAGAATCTTTTTGGTTCCAATCACCTCGTGGATATTCATCCCCTCCCAATTTCCCCTACCTAGTTCAATGGTCGTTCGGGAGAGGCCTTTATTGGGAATCGTTTGGAAAGATTTTTTGTGCATGAAAATCTTATAGATAGACTGTGAAACATGAAATCATGGGTGGTGAGGTTCCATATCTCGGATCATATTGCTATTATACTACAGTGGAGGCGGGAACAAGTTCGTTTGGGAATTATGTTCAAATTCAAGAGGACTTTGTTGGAGGATGATAATTTTAATTGGATGGTTTGATATTTTGGAATTCATATGTGATAGAGGAGTAACTCTCCCCAATGCATTATTCCATTAACAAACTACAAGAACTTACAAGCAAGATTAAAGTATGCAAAAGGGATAAGAAGAAGGCCCTCACTTTGGAACTCATGGATATCATGAGGCACATTGCAGGTGATAGTCAGTCTTTGTAATAGGGGCCCCCTAAGAGCCACATGTGGGACAGGCTCATGGATTTAGAAAAATGGAATTTACATATATTACACATTCAAGAATCTACTTGGAGATTAAAAGCAGAGCAATATGGATTTAGGAAGGCGAGATAAATACTATTTTTTTTTTCACAAGTTTTCAAATTACAGGAATAATTTCAATACTATTTGTCATATCATGGATCAAAACAGTGCTATGGTGTCCTCCACTGAAGATATCCAATCAGTAGCAGTCCAATATTTTGAGAAAATTTTCCAAGCCCGCAGGGATGCTAATATTGATGATCAAATTTGGGGCATAAGGGACTATCCTCTCATGTTCAACGAGGATCAAAATGAATCTCTATACTGTCCTATTACCAGTGAGGAAATTTCTCAGGTGCTAAAGTATTTTTCTCGTGACATTCCCATGCCTGGATGGATGGACTCTAGAATTCTTCCTACTTTTCTTTGAGTTGTTGGATTTGGACTTGTTGCACTTGGTTGAGGAGTCTAGATACACTAGTTTTGTCTCTGGATATTTAAAATCCAATTTTATTGCACTTATTCCAAAAGTCTCTGTCCCTAACACTTTCCAAGACTTTCGTCCCATTTCCCTCTGTAATATTATATATAAGCTTATATCCAAGATTATTGCAGATTGATTAAAGGGTACTCTCTTGAATTTCCTTACTCAGGAGAAATTCAGTTTCCTACCAAATCAATTGATCCATGATGTTATGGCCATTTCCTAGGAAAAAATTCAATCCATTCTCACCAAGAATATGGAGGCATTGGTTATGAAAGTGGACCTAAAAAAGGCATATGATTGTGTTGACTGGGCATTTTTGCACCTCATTTGTACGAATATTGGTCTGTCTATTCGAAATATGGAATGGATAATGGTATGTGTGTCTAATGTCCACTTTTATGTCCCCATAAATGGTTCCTCTTCTATCTTATTCAAAGCCATGAGATTTTTGCGACAATTTTTTTACCTATTTCCCTTGTTATTCATTATGGTGATGCAATGTTTCAGCCACAAAAATATTACCACCCGATCAGCGGGTCAATTCAATGGTGTTCGTATGGGAAAAGGGATTCAAATCACTCAAAGTATTTTTGTTGACAAAATACTCCTCTTTGGTATGTTTTCTAGGTCCTAATTGTTGTAGTATATGTTGATGACATTATGTTTGGAAGCAACAAAGATGAAATAGCAAAAGGGTTTGCTGATGAGATGAAAAAAGAGTTTGAAATGTCTATGATTAGAGAGCTCAGTTTCTACTTGGGACTGCAAATTCAACAAAAGAACACAGGCACCTTCATCTCTCAAGAAAAATACCTAAAAGAAATGCTGAAAAAATTCAAAATGGAGGATTGCAAACCTGTGTCAAGTCCCATGACCACAGGTTGCAAACTGTGTGTTGATGATGGGTCTGTTGATATAGATCAAAAACTCTACAGATCCATGATTGGAAGTCTATTGTATCTGACTGCATCAAGACTAGACATCATGCTAGCAGTAGGACTAGTAGCAAGATATCAAGCAGCACCTAAACAAAACCATCTTCTGGCAGTAAAAAGAATATTCAGATATCTACAAGGAACAACACAGTATGGACTTTGGTATCCTAAAAGAAAAAACTTCACTTCTCCCCGACGCCACACATATGCGAATTGGAGTGGATGTGTGGATGACGGAAGTAGGGAAGTACAGGGTGGAGGTGGTTTCTATCTTGGAGAAAGTGCAGTGTGGTTCAAGTAAGGAAACGATCATCCTATCATGTCTCTGTCTAGGCGAAGCGGAATATACTTCGGCCAAGCTGACATGTTGTACACAAGTCATGTGGATGAAGCAAACTCTTCAAGACATGAAGGTAAGCATTGATGAACCTATTCCAATCAAATGTGATAATACAAGTGCTATAAGTATATCTAAAAATCATGTACTTCACTCAAAAACTAAACATATTCCAATCAAGTATCATTTCCTCCGAGAACAAGTGGCTCGGAAAATAGTAAAGCTGGAATATGTACCAACGAAAGAATAGACAGCTGATATATTTACCAAACCCCTTGCTAGAGAACCATTTCAATACTTGAGAGATAAACTAGGGGTAATATCTGCAGATGCTACTCTCTAATATAAAGAGAAAGCATAATTTCAGGGAGAGAAAAAATCGAAAATATCATTCCAGGGGGGAAAAGCCAGCATGGAAAGCATAAAACAGATTCACAGGATCAAAGAGCTATAAGAAAATATTCTCAGTATTATCAGCATTCAGCATGAAAAAGCAACAAGGACCTTTAAATTTCCAAATGAATCATCCCTGTCTGCAATCTAGTACAGATGAAACACAGCTATAAAACATATAAAATACAAAAGGCAACCCTTTGCCATTGATGTCAAAGGGGGAGGAAGAACATGCAAACAGGAAAAGCAAGCAACAAGAAAAAGAGAAAGCAAACAGAGGAAGTGGATTTTTGCCATCAATGCCAAAGGGGGAGATTGTTGGAAATGTTGTCATTGATGGCAAAGGAGAAAGAGTTGAAACACAGCGAAGGCAATGGAGGCAGCAAGAAGAATGTCAAAATGTAACAGTCACAGAAGCACAGCGAAGAACCGTTATCGGAAGGTAGAGACAGAGGCAGAGTGATAGAAGCAGCAGAGGCAGAGACAGAGGCAGAGAGTTGTTATATTATTCCGGGAATCGCTTAACTCCAGCGAAAAGTATGCACGAGGCTCTGTATTTAATGGGAGAATAATCGAAGCCGTGACAATTAAGAACCTCTGATGTGATGAATGGTGTTGTGCACGCAATAAGCGGAATTGATGTAAATAATGTCGATACTGTCGACAAGGGGGTGATAGAGCCACAAGTATAAGCCACAACAGAGGCATGGCTTCAACCCACGTATAGCGGAAGTGGTGTTCATCAGACGAGCACTATAGAATGAGGAGATAAGATGCACGAAGAATTATATCAAATTTGAATAAACGTTGAACCCAACAGGCGGAACCGGAGCGTAAGGGAGAAGAGCGGAACCGTGAGGGAGAATGGAACCATGACCGATGAATAGTGAACGTGGATTGCCGAAAACATCCCTACCATTTCGCACCACTTTTCCGGAGCAGGCGGTATTTGTGGAATCGGAGCGATTCCATAGGGAAGTCGTCGCGTGTCCCGGTGGTATTGTAAAGCGACGGGTTAACATGCGCCTTCGCGCATTAAGGATCGACGGAAGACGCCCAACGAAATATATAGGGTTCGTTGATCTGGAGAAAGGCTATCCAACAGTGGGCGCTCGCAGGACTTGCACGAGGATTAACAAAGGTGCGTGGACGATAAGTCAGGTACGGTGTATGCATTCGTGATGGTATTGTGGGCCCGGGACAGAGATCTATGTTATGAATTTGGTTTATTAACATTAATATAAGGTCCGGCGGAAATATATGTAAAGAATTGGTTATTAATGTCAGTCGACATATTGTAATGGTTTGGATATAGTACAAGGCTTTTTATATATAATTTTCATGTTACGGAGCCCGAATTTAAAATAATCAAAGGTCCAAAGCATATTTATGAAGTGATATGGAGCGCATAATACAAATTTTTATAAGGCGGAACCCACAATATCACAACGATCACAATATCGCAACATCGCAACATTGCACCATCGCACCATCGCACCATTGCGAAATCGCAATATCGCAATTGGTTGAAACTGCACAGCAACTATTGCAAATAAAAATTTGTGATTGCGATCAATCGCATTTGAAAACATGTCAGGTGTGCCCGAAAGGAGTTTTATATGTTTTAAAACAGGCTTTATTGTATGCACCGAGAGTATGTTAAGGTGTATAAAAAGGGCAGAGTATATGATTAAATCATCTTATAATTAAGCCAAGAGACAAGGTTGGGTTATATATATATATATATATATATATTAAAACGCGTTGTCACACACACACACACACATATATATATAACGATGTTGCGATAAGCTGTGTGGTCTGTAGATCCATGGGCCTTAGCTTAAGGGGAGGGTGATTATCAATATAATACAATTGTAATATATGTACGTTCCGGCCTGCGAAACTCGCCACATCAACAAGACACTTGTGGCATGAAAAGGGTTGGAATTGCCCTGATTTAAAAGACAACAATTACATTTTATATATTTAAAGGCTCAGCAAGTATGCAGCAATTACACCCCCACAGAGGACAGAAAAGAAAACAGAGCTGAAAGGAGATGAAACATAGTCACAGAAAAGACAATGACAGCCAAAGAAAAGACAAATGCATAGCGATTCAAAAGACTAAATGAGTTGAGCTGGAGTTCACATTGTAATTTGAATGTAAATGTTTTAATTGTTTTATTGTTTGTGATGCACTGGCAAGTCTCCGGAGGAAAAACAAAATTCCAACTGTAATGCTAAAGTGATACCTACAGTTATATTTTCTGAATAAGCAGATAAAAGGAGTGAGAAGGCAGAAGGCAAAGAGACATGACTGTCCATTTCGAATTCCAAGTAGAATACAAACAGTCATGTGAGGAAATCTATAAATAATATCATCTTGATATGCAAAGTGACGAGAGAGAGAGAAAATATAGAGAATGCATAATATAGAAGAATAAAGCAGAGAAGATTAAAAGAAGAAGAGCAGATACAGAACAGAGCTTATATCTAGAGTAAATCAGCAAACATTCAGTTTGATAAATTGAGGAAGTTGAAGCTTCCCTATCGAGTTGTAGCTTGATAGCTGTCAGTTGTAGCTGACTGAGGTTGGAGCCCATCAGCTGTAGCTGACAGCCGCCACGGCCAGCTGACTGAGGTTGGAGCCTCCTGTAGGTTGGTGCCTGCAGAAAACTGAAGGGAGTTGGTGCTTCCCTGCAAGTTGTAGCTTGCAGAATTGAGGTAGGAGCCTCATGTAGGTTGGTGCCTGCAGAAAAACAGTGGTGAGAGGGAGTTGGAGCTTGCCTTTGCATCACAACAATGGGGCTAAGATGGTTTTCCTCTTTACAATTTCACTTTTACATATCCGGTGCCTCATATTTACATTGATCTTATTTATATCATCTACTTAATACCTGCTTCTCTCATATTAAGTCTACTGTTATATTATATTAATCCTTTTTGCTCACATTCTAATACTACTCACATATTAAGTTTGATATGAAATGAAGGTGTAAATAGCTAATGAAAAGTTTGAACAGAGTTAACTCATTCACCTCTCTCTCAGCTTAATTTAAAGATTCACAACATTTTTCCTTAGTAGGTGCTTCAAGAATGATCGTCGACACTTTGTGTCTTGAGCTACAAAATTGCTTTATCCCTTCGTGAATGATAGAAAAACTCTTTTATTATCTTTAGATGAGAGCCTTTAAGCTAGAAAAATAAAAATTATTCAGTTCGTACAAAAACTTCACGACTAGTTTGGCATCTATTAAATCAGCCCCTTGAGGTTCAATACGCTTAAGTTTTCCCCCTTTAGTCATCTGAGAAATAATGAACGTTTTCTGCTAGATTATAAAGGTGTCAAGATTAGAAAAACTTACTTTACAGGTGTTGTTGAATAATCAATGTAAACTATTTGAAAACTTAGTCTCCTCTTCAAGCTGCTCACTAGAACTGCTTATTCGCCAACAACCGAGTTTGAAAATTGATTTCTTTCCTTTTTTTCAGTGATTTTAAGTGATATTTTGGTTCATTTTTCCATGTAAAAAATATTTTCATAATGATAACTATCCAAAACCGTATACCACAACTCGTGATATTCATAATTAAATTTTAGTTGCCTATTTTGTTTCAGATTCTCTGCAACAAGTGGCTAGAGTTGAACGGTGTTTGAGTTGGAAGTCACCTCCATCTCATCTTTTATGGTAGGCCTAAAGTTCCGAAAGTGCTCATGCACGATTAACCAATCGGTCACCACATTAAATCATAAATACATAATTAATTTTGATAATAAATATGTACCCTTGACATGTGGACACAACGACTTGGACTGACAGACAAAACAAACAATAGTTGGTCTTTATGACTGTGCATTGACACCTAAATATTTCACTTATGACCACTACTAACTTGACATCATTCAAACGTATAACCTTTCCTATCACATGACATGTCTCATGATTAAAAATATTTAAACCTTAGTTGATATTTGGAACACGTGGCTAACTCAAAAGCGAGCCCGATTTTTATTTTTATTTTTAAAAACAAGGGAAGTTACCAGAAGTTATGGTAGCATCGGGTAAAGGGAATACAAGCTTAAAATAAAGTTAAAACAGATTTTCCAATGGGGTTAAAATAGACGCTACTGGAAGTTCGGACAACGTTCTAAAATTTTGGAATTTACAATATTTTTATCTTAAAAGATAAAAGGATTTAAAACACACTCATGACTAAGCATAGAATTGTGCTAACATGAGATAAAGGCTTCAAGGTAGCATTTGTTTATGGGAAGGTACGTATTTGGAAAAGGAACTCGAAAGATGCATTTACACTTGGATTTACGGTTGAAGGTCTCTATCAAGTTGGAGGAAGTCCTTTGGGAGCTATGGCTTGTGATACTTCTCTTGAATCTGAATTATGGAACCGGAGGTTTTATCACCTTCATTACAAAGCCTTACCTAATGCAATGAAGATGTTCATAGGTATGCCCAAATTCAACATAGATCATGAAGGTGTTTGTCAAGGTTGTGTAGCTGGAAAACATACAAGGGGACCATTCCCCTCAAGTGAGAGACAAACTACTGATATCCTTCAATTGATCCATTCTGATCTATCTGGTATGTTTCTTGTAACATCATTAGGAGGATAATTGTACTATGCAGTATTTGTGGATGATTTCTCCCGCAAAACATGGATCTACTTCTTGAAACAAGGACGAAGTGTTCAAATGGTTTTGCTCTTTCAAAGCCTTGGTTGAAAATAAAACATGGAAGAGGATTGAAATATTGAGGACCAGTAATGGGACTGAATATGAATCAAATGAATTCAATGAATATTGTAGATAAGCTCGCATTAAGAGGGATACCACTACTTCACATACTCCAAAGAAAAATGGAGTTGTTGAAAGGAAGAATCAAACAATCATAGAAGCTACTTGTGCCATGCTTCATGACCAAGGCCTATCGAATTTGTTATGGGAAGAAGCTACCAATGTTGTCGTATATTTTCAAAATAGATGCCCACATCAAGCATTGGACTTCAAGACACCCAAAGAAGTTTTCACCGGTAAGAAACTTGATGTTTCTCATTTTAGAATTTTTAGTTGTCTCATGTATTTTCACGGTCCATAAAAAAAAGAAACAAGCTAGATGCATATGGGAAGAAAGGAACATTAGTGGGCTACAGTGAAACTTCAAAGTCATATATAATATATGTGCCTGATCAAAGAGAAGTTGAAATAAGTCATGATGTCACCTTTGATAAAGATTCTACCCTTGGGAAAGTCAGAGATCTTCCTATCCTAAGGAAGGAAAATCATGATAATGCAAGAAAGTAAGATGAATCTCTGACGAATGAAAAAAAATCACTCTATGAGTTTAAGCAGGCCCATTGGGCTTGGTATGAGAGGATTGATAGTTATATTATGAAGTTGGGATTTACAAGGAGAGAAATTGACTCGAACCTATACTTCAAGGTTGAAAAGGACAGGCCTCTCATTTTGGTACTTTATGTGGATGATCTCTTTCTGACAAGTGTAGACCCTCTAATTTATCAATGCAAGAGGGATTTGGCTTCCAAATTCACGATGAAGGACCTTGGGTTGATGCACTACTTCCTAGGCTTGGAGGTTTGGAAAAATCCAAGTGAGATTTTCCTTTCTAAAGGAAAATACATTGTCAAACTACTCGAGAGATGTGGGACGCTGGAATGCAATTTTGTGTCTACTCGATGGAATTCAACTTCAAGAAGCTATGTGGAAGTGTTGTTGGGCCCGATTTGGAAAATCCTTTCAAGTATCAACAACTTGTGGGGGGGCTGATTTTCTTGGTAAACTCTCATCCCGACATATGAATCGTTGTGAATACATTGAGTCAATTTGTGGTCGAGCCTCATCATATACATTAGATTCCTGCCAAGAACCTCTTGAGTTATCTTTGAGGCACAATCAACTATGGTTTGAGACACATTGTCAATCATTTGAGGCTACATGGATATTTGTATGCTGACTGGGCTGCAGTATGGTTGATCTTAAGAGCACATCTGGATGTTTCTTCTCATTGGGGTCTGCTTCAATATCTTGGATGAACAGGAAACATAAATAGGTTGCTTTAAGCACCACCGAGGTTGAATACATTGTTGCTATTATGGCCTGTTGTGAAGTTTTTTGGTTGAGGAAGCTCTTTAGTGAGTCATTTTAGCATGTGTTTGATACCATTGTGATCTACTACGACAACCAAAGTGGGATTAGCCTGTTAGATAATCCCATGTTCCACGACCGCTCCAATAATTTTAATATCAGGTACCACTTTATCTGGGATATTGTTCAACGGGGAAAAATAAGGCTCCAACACATCAGGGCTAATGAGAAGGTTGTAAACACTCTCACGAAACCCTTAGGGAAGTTCAAAGTCTTAGCCTTCCGTGAGAGACTTGGACTATTGTAAAGACCCTCCTATGAGGGTCCTGCATGAGTTGGACATTGAGCTCTAGGAGCTCTAGGTATTTGGGGTACTTCTTGGAGCTATGAGAAACCATAGGGTGAGTGGTTCACCTTCCCCTAGTTGTGCGCTATGTACAGGGTGAGTGGTTCACCTTCCCATAGTTGTGCGCTATGTACAGGGTGAGTGGTTCACCTTCCCATGTGATACCCCATGATGGTTGACATGTGTGTAGGGTGAGTGGTTCACCTTCCCATACTATTGCAAACACATCTATGTAGGGTGAGTGGTTCACCTTACCCTATTGTTGATGACATATTCATAGGATGAGTGGTTCAACTTCTCCTGCGAATACCCCCGTGAGAGATGCATTTAAGCATCTACATTGGAAATGTTAGTGGGACATGGTTCACCCTTTCTCCACATGTAGGATTCTCATTCCCTACGATTGATGGTTGGCAAGTTGGTGGAATGTGGTTCATCCTTACCCCGTGATTAGGATCCTTCATATGATTTATTAGTTCGCATGCATGTAGGACGTGGTTCATCCTTTCCCTACTCTTGGTGGTCTGAATGCATGTAGGATGTGGTTTCTCATTTCCCTACATGTGATTGTGAGTAGGATGTGATATAGTATTTTTGTGTTGGGTTTTTTGTATCATCCTACCCATGTAGTCTAGGACACATGGTAAGTACCTCTCATCTGGCCAATGAGTTCGGAAAATTGGATAAGGACCATAGCACTACCGATGGACGCATTGTGTATTGTCGTACTCCCTATGTCTAGGATGCATGGTGCTCAACAACTTGATCTGGGATCAAATGAGGTTCAACCTCTTGACTGCCTTTTGTCAGTGGAGAGTGGAAAGGTCTTGTGACTCACTCTCAATCAATTCTTATTCATTATTACTTCATGGTTTAGAATAGAAGATATGACAATTATGAGACATGATGATAGATGAATTGGTAAATGGTATTCTCCCTAGTTGAGAGGGAGTGTTAAAATTGGCAACTAGGGAAATATTCCACCTTGGGATATCTCATTTGATGGAGATGATGATTGCACTAAATTCCTCTTTTTGAGAGGACAAAAATTGATCTAAAGATAATTTCATTCAGACAAGCAGAAGTGTGATTTTGAATTTATTCCCACACATGTGCAAATTATTCAAGTCGACCTCAGCTAAATTTAGGATGAAGAAGCCCAATGGACGTGTCTCTTCACCCACGGCGAATTGTATAAATAGAAGTGACCCCACACCTCATTTGGACATCCTTCTCTCACACATTCTTCTCTCTTCATCAGATTGGTTCGTACAACTATTAGGTAGCCTCTCTCTCTCACACGTGTGGCAGAAGGAGAAATTTTCTGGGACAGAAATTGCTGGCCAAAAATTTCAGATTTCAGGGCAGGTTTGACCAGCGTTGACCGAGGGGTTGCTGGCCAAGTTTGACTACATCTTGAGTGTCAAATTTTCGTTTTTTCTTAGGCCACATTTCTGGGCAGAAAAATCAAGAATTTCTGGGCTAGTTGACCTACGTTGACTTTAGGGTTGAGTGTTGTTTGACCGCATAAAATTACAACAGGTTTTCTCTCTCCTTTGACCAAATTTGACCGAGTTTTTTTGGGATGAAATTGACCTCCTGATCAATCTAAGTTTGACCAAGGAATATCAAGCTACTTTGAGGGAGGATTGCTATTATTTTGACCAGCGTTGACTTTCTGGTTAGGGCTGAAGTTTGACTATAGAATTTGACAGGGTTGATTTGACTTTGTATTGGGCTAGTCTATTTGAATTTTTCTCTCTCTCTCTATGCTTAACTATTGAATAATAATAAGAATAATTGATCAAATGGTTTTTCGCGCATTGAGGTTTTTTCCTTGGCATCCACCAAATCTAGTGTTCTCTTGTTTTGGCTTGTCTTTTTCATTTTTTTATGTTCTATCTACATTTATTGTAAATGTGATTAATGATTAATGTGATTGCTACTCGAAATAATTGTATATTGTTATTGGGTTGGTAAAGGAACATTAAAGTAAATTTTGTTGAGCATAGAACATACCATTGTTATCTAAAATTAACAATGCGTCATGTACTATAGCTAGGACTAACAATCGTAAGCCTAGTAAAGAACACTAGTAGGGAGAATGATGGATTGGATAAGAATCAGGGACATACATTATTGAGTCATGTATTGTGATTGGCTAGGATTAAAATCCTAATTTGGATACATGAACTTGGTAAAGAAAGGTCGGGAGGAAGTAATTTTCCTTGGATTAGGAAATGGCCCTGTGAGTTCATGCCTTAAGAACACTGAGTGGGGTATGTGCCTTGAGAGGCGATGGTGTCCAAATTTATGCCTCCCAATATTGTGCTCTGATCTAGTGGAAAGATAGAGTGTGCTAGTCAAGGCCTTTCTATTTTGATAATATCAGTTATGATGATGCAAATCATCATTGATGCTTATAAATCTAAATCCTTTCTTATATGAATATTTCAACTTAAGAGTATCTTGTTGTGTCAATTTGAATACCTCCCTAGTAAAGATGGAGTGTTGAAAAATGTAGGTAGTGTTAGTATTCATAATGGAATAAAATGTAATTTTTATCATTGACATATTTATTATTATTATTTTATTTTGGTTAAATCATGTTCTTCATGCTTACAGATTCAAGAGAGTCAAAAGAAATGTATTTGAGTCAATTCCCATTTGGACTTTTTTAAAGAAAAGAAAAATAATTTTATATTGAGTCAAAGCCCGCCAAAATTGTCTGATGCAGGAGCATTAGATTCGGGAAAATACTTTGTATTTTATTTAAACTAGGGGGTCTTATGTTTGTGAGGAAATATTAATTTTATGTAAATATTAATGGGATTTTGAGAGTTTTTAATTAATTATATGTGAGGATTTGTTAATGTTTCCAAATAATTGGAATACATGAGGGAAATTAGATTTGAGGTATCTAAGAATTAATTATGAAGCCTAAGATAGATTTAGTTTCAAGATTTTAGGGATAAATCTAGATTGTAGGATTTGTTGAGATATTTGAGGACTTGTTGAGTTATTAAAGGGATGTGAACCTAAATTGGTTCAAGTAAATTTGTATAAATTAATAAGCCTCAAAGGCAAAAAAAAATCAGTGAGAGTGTGAGAATTAAGTAGGAACAGGGTTTTCAAGCCTTCGGGCAAAGGTTGTAAATGTGGCCACTGGTTGAAAATTAGGCCAAAGAAGGAAGAATGTTGATGTAAGTATTGTGTATTAATGCAGAATATGATTTTCTGAATTTTATGCCATTATTGAATTTATGTGTTCAATATATGAAGGGATGATTCAATATGCTTGAATCCACATCGATTTTGTGTGAAAACCACAATACATAATCATTGAATGTAGAAGGCATTGATTCTCTACGTGAATGGTTTTATTCCAATGCATTTGAGTTCGCGGTTTTGTATTGAACCCAGTGTATAAGGCTCTGTTCTTTTGGATTTCGTTTGTTATTAATATAAGCCTGTGTCAAGAGTTACTGAGTGGAATCGATAGGGGATCGATTGCATTAATCACTATCGATTTAGTGCGTTGAAGCCACAAGACAGAATCCTGTGGAGAACTGAATTCTGTATAGAGACTGACGGAATTAACGAACGTTGATTCTTTGTTGAAACCCATATCGAATTTATATTAATCTCTGTGACATTTTCTTAATGGAAATCGAGAGTTCCGATTCTGATTCATGCTGGACGAAGAACGGTTCTGGTTGAATGGAATTCTACTATTAAATTGTTGAAGATCGATTTGTATCCGATCCATGCTATTTAGTTACCACGGGAAGAAGTGATTCGATTTGTAAAAATCGACATCGATTTTGTGCTAAAGCCTCAATACATAAAAATCGATGAACTTTCGGTTTTTTTAATAAAGATTACAAATGATCTCAATGTTTGATTATTTAATATGGTCAAATGTATGTTAAACTCTGTTGTTTGAAATCAATATCAGTAAATATAGATTCACATCGTCAAGCTGAGAAGACAGTGTTTGCAGGAGCGGATTAAACGTAAAAGCGATGGGAGTTCTGAGCTGAATAGAATTTCGTTAATCGACTTATTGATTAATTCGAGCCATCAGGTTGCACATAGAGAAGGATGATGGATTTGAAATGGTGTGAAGGTTTTAAATCCAGTCGAATGTTCGATTGCTGAGCACATCATAATCTTGAGGTAACCAGCGTATTAAGAGGAGGGAGTGAAATTGAATCCGTTGGCAAGTAAAACCAAGAGAAGCAGTGATCGAAACTTAGTTCGATTGCAGACAATTGAACTCCATGAATCTGGTCGAAGATTTAATTGGATAGCGCAGAAATTTCAATGGAACGTTTAACATTTGAATGTATGGACCCGGAAGTGGAAGAGGTAGGTTTACTACATTGGATTACTGAAGTTTGAATGATGAACAATGCGTCCATCATTAGATGAAAAGGTATGAAAGTTGTTGTGGTCCAACTATGTGTTGGCGGTTTGGAGTTTTAATGAAAGTTGAACTTTGATTATGGACTCAATATTAAATTATGTTGATATTTGAATTTCTCCAAAAGTCTAACATATATATTCAAACATGGGAATAGTAAGCTGTGGGCGCAGTAAATGTTGAGTTTTTATAAAGCTCAATGATGGAAGGGAAGCTTATATTGGAATTTATTTGAAATTCAATGGTAAATTAAAAATCATATGGTGGGGTATTCCAATGGTTCTATAATCATTGTTTAAGTAATATAGCTTCTGCATGATAAGTAAATCTGGGCTGGTTGTTTGGTTTTATAACCATGAATTAAAAGATAGCTTCCGCATGTGTTGAAATTGCCCAGAAAGTGGACTTACTTGACATGAAACTGGAATTGCATTTTTATATGCATCTGCAGATGTGTAATTGTGGTTTGGCGGGGTTTTCCCTGCATCATTGTCTATTTGGCGATCCTTGGGAACAAGTCAGCATGGGCCTCCAAGATAAACCCATTTGATCTCCTATATATATATATATATATATATATATATATATATAGGAGAGAGAGAGAGATATATAGAAGATAACAGCTCTTAATTATTTTTTAGTGCCACCTACCATCATCATACATATTTTTTGCACCTAACTAATGGAGAAAAAAAAAGGAAAAATAAGAAGGGAAGGAAGAGCTCACACATGAGGAGGAATTTCCCTAAGGAAAGGCCAAAGTTATGATCTAGTTGCAGGCCCAATATTTTAGGAGCAAGATTTCATGAAGGCGTGAAATTTCAGGAGTGAGGTTTCAAGAAGATGACAAGCTTGACCTATGTTAACTTTGACTTTGGAGGTCACTTGGAGGAGGGTTGGACTTGGAGTTTGGTGTAAATTATTATCATGGTTTTGGTCTTGCATATCTCATTTTGATCTAATTCTATAAGAGAAGGAATTTTTTTAGGTCTCCCCCCTTGCGGTGTTTTTCCCTAACTTGGAACCTAATTTATGGTGTCTCTTGTCTCTTATGCATGATGTTCTATATGTTTTTCTAATGGTTAATTTCTTGATAACATAAATAAAAAGGTAAAAACTAAGAAAATAATAAATATTAGTCACAACTAATTACCATGATAATAAATTATATCATCTATCTAAATTTCAATAACATGTTCTAGGCCATTGGTTAAAACTCCTAGTGGGAATATTGAAGGTTCCTCCTTTTTGGAGGGATTTCCAAGGGTCCCCGATTTTTTTTTGGTGAAGGGGGTGAGAGCAGGGTGCCCAAGATTCCCCCACAAAAGGAAACATGCCCATTTCTTGTGAAATGTATCCCCTTGCATTTCCAAGTGTTTTCTCAAAAGAGAGATGCAAACAAATGTCCCCCACCGAATTTATCCATCTCAAAAACATGATAAATATGGAAAGTATGCTTCCATGTAACTATTGCGATCATGAAATTACACTTCACTTGATGGCACATTTCAATCGTATTGATTTAGTTTTATGGAGCCTACACATAGGTATCTAACTAACCCATTTATTGTTCTTTTTATCTTTCACTAGGTCAACCTAGTAGGCCTCTTGGAGACAATTCCATAACCCTAAAGGATGTGTATAAATAAAATGACACTCCTAATTTATGTCATCCCATTCAAGTGAACTCATTCATTCTTTGCCTAAGGACAACTCTAAAAAATTTATGATATTTGTGATATTTTACTCTATTTATGTGGTTGTTTCCTCTTACTTGTTGGAAAAATCATTGTAAATATATTATCTTCTTATGATATCAACTTGGTATCAAAACTATTTTGGACTCTTCTTTCTCTATCCAACAATTTTTAGGGTGGAATGGATTTTCCAACACTTCTTTAAAGCAATTTCATCATTGAAACTAGGGTTTTATCACCCCCTTTTTAGATAATGCATAGGTTTCTAGCGAATTCACTAGCACTACTAGATTCATTGGATTACGATTCGTACCAAATCATCAAAGTTCCTGATTTTCTAATCTCAATCTGATTTTTCAATTTTGGTATATTTTTTACCAAATCCATTTCCAAAAATTGAATTCGTTTCAAAAGTTTGTAGGTGTGGTTCTTTTTTTGTGGATCATTTAGGTGGATGGGGGAATCAATTCAAATTAGAGGATCAGGTTCTGATTGGAGGATTCTACACTTTAATATTGCATCACAATTAAAGAATCAACCTTTTGTCAAATATGTAGTTCCAAACTTGGTTCACAAAACAAAAGCTTTAGTGCATCTCAGATTTCATAATTCAAAATGGGTAATGGAAAGAAAAAAAATATTTCTTCTTGAAAATTGAATACAAATATATATCACTAAATTTTACTATACAGAGTGACACTAATAGTGATTTATACTAAAAAATAAAAACCCTAGTGTGAAGCCTCGCTAAGCAATATAGATTGAGAGAAACAATGGGAGAATTACCACTATCACCTAAGCGATTACTCCCTTACTTTCTATGGTTGTATAAAATCCCCACAAATAAGAGTTCCCTAGCATATCTTAGGGATTAAACAACCTAAAGGATCTTAGGCTAAATACCCCCTAGGGATTCTACTACAAGATTCACCCAAGGATAATATGAAGTGATTAAGGTTTTGGGTGACTTAAAAGTATAATTTCAAGAGTGAGTTCAAAGTTATCTATGCATAAATCTAGAAGGCTTAATTATACCAAATGGGGCTCAAATATATATCCAAACACTTCCAATCAAGAAAATATACTTTATTATAAACTAGGGTTTTAATCAACGCTTTATAACATGTAAAATTTTTATAACAGCAATAAGAAAACAACCCAAAATGAGTGTAAAATTAAGGATGATCAATGAGTAAATAAGAGAAACAATTATATCAATTTTCATAGCTAAAAACACATATAGAAACAAAATAAAACATAGACATCGTCCCAAATTATGGATGAAAAAATGCATGTAAAATGTTATTCTTACTTTTCCAAATGAATGCATACAAATTCTAACCCTAGGCCAATATGGTCCAAGGAAAATAATGTTGAAAAATGATGATTTTGTTGTAACTTAAACCTAATTTACCCAAAAAAAAAACATAAGGGATAAAAATTTAAGCTTTTATTTTTTATTTTATGGGATTGGCATGAGAGATAAATCTAGTTCCTTTTCTCAATCAAGGGTTAATGGAGTCTAAGAGAAAATAAATCTATGGAAGAGGATTGATGGAAGAAATTTCAAGAAGAGAAAGAAAGATAAAATTGTGTTCCTCAATTCTTTAAACCCTAGAATCCTTCTATCTTCTTAGGAGATTAAAAGGGAGGTAGATACACTTAGATTCCTCAAGAGAAATTTGATAAAAATATTGTTCAAGGGGATGTTAAAGCGATAAAGCGTCAACAACACTTAGTGAAGATTTTATTAAACCCTAATTCTTCAACAAGTACAAGGTGGAAGAATATACTTACACTAAATTAGCACATATCATCATAGGACCATTCATAATCATCTAAGAGAGAGATCCGTCCAACAAAATATCTTCCCCAAGAAGTTCACTACATTAGTGTTCCATAACACACAAGAGAGATAGAAAAGTAGTGTAAATTGGTCTCCATCATGAATACTCGCTACAGTGATGTTATAGTTGTATCCCATATCAAATTATCTAGAGGCCCATTGTGTGACAATGATCTCAAGAGATATCAACCTCCCTCTATTTATATGAGGGAAACCAAGTTTATTTTCACTAAAGTTAGTCTAAAATCCCTAAAATAATAATTAATTATGATTACAAGTTGGATAGGTCACAAACTAACCCCAAAAGAAAGCTAATTCAATGATAAAACACAAAAATAAGTCTCATTTAACCAACAAGTTTGAGCTAAAATACCTCAAAAGGTGATGTCATCCTCCAAAAGATGTCTCTAACGATATATATATATATATATATATATATATATATATATATATATATAATATAATATAATTTTCAAATTTTCTAGTATGTCAAATTTAATGTCGAACTTTATCCCCAACATTTTAACTACTGAAATTTTGTCGAAATTCAAAGTCGCCAAACTCAAACATGAACACAAACCAAGTGTCTTAATTATTAGATGCTTCCATCCTTAGGGGGAAGAATAATTCCTAATCCAACCCATCAATCAATGGGTGTAAGTGACCAATGACATGAAATGAGGTTTAATTTAAGGAAGATGCCATAGTCTTGTACTACCTATGAATTCCAACATTTTTGAGTGTTGTGATGTGAAGAGTGAGCAATCGTGGGACATGAGTTATCCTTTTCCTCAACCAATTTTTACCACCCCTCTTTTGTGCCTTTTTCATCATTGATTTTATACATCTTCAATTTCAAGCTTTCATCGATTCATCACTGACCCCTTAAAGATGAATCATTTCATGTTCAAGGTTGGGATATCCAAATTTCCTTTCCTTTAGATGCATTAGACAAGAACTAGGTGATGGGTAATGAGGGGGGTAGAGCTTAGGCTAGGCTTTTGTCCATGCACTTTCAATATCCCTATCAATATTTTTCATTTTAACATATGGCTCATTATTTTTCTTTTATTTCTATTGTATCAATTCACTGATCTCTCACTAGTGTATCTTTAGTTACAACTAGTTACGACTAGCACAACTGATTTTAACTCACTTAACTGAGTTAAAGTACTTTACAACTCACATAACTACACATCCAACTTTGTTACAACTTGTATCACTCGGTTACAACGAAGTCCACTGCATTGTCCACCAACCAACCACTTCAACTCAAAATCCACTTAGCTAACTGATTTTCCACTTTAGTTAACTAGTTCCAAGTGCTTATTGAAAATAGATAATTATTTATTGTCTAATTTTTGTTAAGGGCTTAACAAAAATCGACATGCATTCTAATTTTAGACATGCATTCCACGAAACAACTTCCCACATGCATTCCAAACTTAGATGCCCATCCATCCATATAATTTTCTCAACCATATATAAATATATTACTACTAAAAATAGACTTTGATCCAAATTCTAAAAATAGACATATCACCTAAAAATAGCCTTTATGGGCCCCACCTAGTGTAGGTGCTTATTTTTTCACTAGGATCAAGGATGATGTTTCCAGATGCCAATTTCATTGTTTCTTGTTGCAATATTCAACACTCGCTCTCAACAAGAAAGGAATGCTTCTTATTTTTTATGCGACTTGCAACTCCATGCATTCACCCTGCAACCTTTGCATGCAACACTTCCAAAACTGAATAGCCTCCAAACAACTGAATCAGTATAATGCATATGTCATCAAAGTCTTCTAACTTCTACAGCTATTGCACATGTCTTTAGGAACCATTGGGTTGTTGAACTCTGCACCCATGCACTCTACACTTGCTGGCAACTCTGATCCACGCTCCAGTATCCGACATTGTCACTTTGATCTCATGTCCTCACACCATCTGACTACATCAATCCAATTGATCCTGCTACTGCTGCTATGTGGGCTCCTCGTAGCCAGGTTCAATTCATGAGATCCACACCATCTCAATGAATCTTGCCCAGAAATCTCTTCTTTGGATTACTCATGCATGTCGCCCCACCTCTCACCTGGTGGTATAGCTGCATGCACTCCCTCTGCCCATCTGGCACGAATTTTATCTGCATGAGTGGTTCCTCACACTCCATGGTCCTCATCTTGTAGATGCTCCATATCCTGAGGTTCACTCTTACCTGCATGCAAGTCTTGCTCCCTCTCAAGCATCAATTGCATGGATTTCTTACACTTCCCAATAGTAGGAAGCTGAGTAGAAATCCCATCTACTTCAAGTCTATAGAGATTCTTAACTTGAATCCCAACCTTCTTGGCTTGCCCTATTTCTTTGTGTCGCAGGAGAATTTTTCCTTCACTAAAGACAACATCATAGCCTCTATCCTCTAACATTGAGACTGAGATTAATTTTTTCTTCAAACCAGGAACATGCATAACATAATTTAAATGAAAGATTTTACCTAATGCCCTCTGAGAGGTAATGTCACCAATGTCTGTCGCACTGTATCTTCAATCGTCGCCCAAATCAATATGCATATGGAGATCTTTCTCCTCCAAGTCACTGAAAAGTTTCTCATCTCCCGTCATGTGAAAGGAAGCACCACTATCAAAGTACCACCCTAATCCCAATGAAATAGATACCATGCATGCGATAAATGAGAATTCAAACTCAAATTGTGAGGCAAGAGCCTCACCAGCTGTAGCTCCAGTATCCATCTTGTTCTTCTTCTTATGTGGACAATTTGTGGAAATATGTCCATACTCGTGACAATGAAAACACTTCAATTTGGACATGTTGTGCTCCTTGCCATCTTCACCAGCCTCAAATTTAGAATGGAATTTCTTCCCCTTCTTCTTCTTCACCTTGGCAGCCAAAGCAAAATTCTCTTCATAATCATGCATTGATGAAGAGTCATCTTTGGTGTTCTGCCTAAACTCCTCCTGCACTAGATCCGACCACAGTCGTTCCCAATCTGGTAGTTTTTCTCGTCCGTTGACAGAGTCTTGATAACTGTGCCAACCCTTAGGAAGTCCCAAGAGATCCAAGCTCACCAAATCATCATCAGAAACACTTAATCCTACACTCCCATGCTCATCCCTACATTGGACAAACTTTTTTAAGTATATCGGAATAGTGTCGCCCTTCTCCATCTTGATTTTTCTAAGTTTATCCTTCGGCGCCAATTTCCTATGGTCGCTGCTACTTTGGAAAAGATCTGTCAAAGCCTTCCACATAGCATATGGAGTGGCTTTCCCATGAAGGCTTGAGACAATGTGGTCTCATACACCTTCCAACAAAATCCTCCTCGCCCTTGCTACTTTCTTTTGTCATGCATCAAGCATTGCAGCATCTGTTGAAGTGGGCTTAGGAACATCTATGTCGATCAATTCCTTCAAGCTATTATCTTCAAGCACCGCCTCCATCATGTACTTCCATGAAATTTCGTTCAAGCTGCCCTCAATTGCATACTCTAACTGCAAATCATTGAAAGCCATTTCGATGTTTACTCAATTGTCGCACCAAGAAATTCTTGCAGCAAATTCGAATTTTCCACCAATAAAAACTCAGCACTGCTTCAATATTGAAATATTTTATGCTCTGATACCATGTATAAATTTAAACAATACTATTATGTATTACTGGACTCTCCTGATCTAACAATTTTATCCATTGTTAAATACATAATCCTTCTACTTAATTCTTTGCGGAAATTTAATCGCCAATTGCAAACACATGAAGAAAAATCAATCCCACATAACAAGATGTTTTTACCAGGAAAGCTTAAAGCTAAAAACCCCAACTCTAATATATTATGTATATCATGGATCATGAAACAATCTCATACAAAACTCTACTCCAAGAGCTCTTAGTACAATATACAATCGTCTCACACTATCATACAAAAATTGGTTCACACATGCACCAATTTACTACCTCCTAACAGCCTGCCTCCAATGCGCGGTCCCTGATGTTCAAGAACCTCTGAATGATTTTGATCTGGCCAACCTTGAATGTGCAATCCTCATAAGAATCTCCAATGTGTGTGTGGATGCATTGACTGCATCACTATAGTCACAACTGATAGTCGACCAGGCCCTTTCACCTATCTCTCAACTGGGTCTCCACTGGATTTGACATGCATGTTGTTAATAGTAGTATTTCTTTAGTTGCATGTGAGACCACTTCTTGTGAATTAATTAAATAATTAATTCACTGATCTTTCACTAGTGTATCTTTAGTTACAACTAGTTACAACTAGCACAACTGAGTTTAAGTCACTTAACTGAGTTAAACTACTTTACAACGCACATAACTACACATCCAACTTTGTTACAACTTTGTATCACTCAGTTACAATCAATTCCACTGCATGGTCCACCAACCAACCACTTCAACTTGAAATCCACTTAGCTAACTGATTTTCCACTTCAGTTAACTAGTTCCAAGTGTTCATTGAAAATAGATAATTATTTATTATCTAATTTTTTTTTAGGGCTTAACAAAAATCGACATGCATTCCATGAAACAACTTCGCACATGCATTCCAAAATTAGACGCGCATCCATCCATATAATTTTCTCAACCATCTATAAATAGATTACTGCTAAAAATAGACTTTGATCCAAATTCTAAAAATAGACATGTCACCTAAAAATAACCTGTGTGGGCCCCACCTAGTGTAGGTGGTTATTTTTTCACTAGGATCAAGGATGATTTTTTTGGATGCCAATTTCATTGTTTCTTGTTGCAATCTTCAACAACAATCAACCCGAATATGGGATGTGGTTACATGGGGAATATGGAAGGTGTTATGTATGGATTACCATGGACACACAACCACCAAGTTGAATCATGGGAACAATAGTACATCCAAAAGTCATATATCATCCAATCCAACTTGTGATCCATACTAGAATGTCCTTAAGCATTAAATGAAAACATGTTAACACAAAAATAGTCAATGCAACTTACGATAAATGTCCCATATTCATTAGATGCGTAGGATAGATAAAATAAATCACTAATAGGATCATGGATGAGAGGAATTTGAGGCTATCTATATGCATTGAATCATGATAGGGCTACTAGCTAGCACGTTGAAACAAAGGAGGAATTTTTTTCCCTGAGGGTTACCCACATGTGTGGCTAACAATGACCTTTCTATCGATTTATAAAAATATTCAAATCATATTTGATTTAATAGAAGAGAACTCTAGAAAAAAAGGTGGTTCAATTACTCCTTCACCAAAATTGATAGAAAACAAGAAGAAAAATATACCAAAATTCACAGAGAATGGCATTGGTCACTAGTTGACTAACCAATGGAGAGCATGGAGAGCATAAAAAGTTAAAAGACATTCTTCTAATTGAAATTACAAATGGAAATAATACATGGTTATTGATTTTGATGGTATTCAAAATAATCAATTATAAGTGTAATTCTCATGCTATATATGAGGGAAATAAGAAGGGAACCAATTCAAGGAAAGGGTGAGTAAAAATCACTACTAAATCATTTTTAAAAAGCACAAAATCATCCATATTACTCAATAAAATCACAAAACTAGCTTAGAAGGTTGATTTAGTGGTTAACTCCTTCTAACTGAAGTTTTTATATTGCAAAGCAATATAATATACATTTCCTAAAAACGAGTTACAAGGAATACAACAATGACACATTAACCTTGAATACCCCTCAATGGCAATAACAATAGGAACAAAACAAAGAATAAATCCAAGCAAGTTGGTCCTCTCTCCTATTCATGCTTTAGAGTCTCTCAAATCAATTATACTAAATTCTATGAGACAATCATGGAAATAATCTTTACCTCATAAAAAATTATCTACCCCTACCACCCTATTATACCAACAAACATTTTAAAAATCTATAATTCTAGAATCTATGTTGTTATGATTTGTGAATCAAAATTTATAACCACAAAGTTATAACTCATTAGTTTTATATAATTTGTTAGAAATATAATATTTTTGTAATTTTTTCCTTTTAAATAAAATTATAAATATGTGATGCCCCCAAATTTTGGATTTCTAAGTGATATGGTTAAGGGAGATCTCCAAAGCATATGTCAACCAGATCATAGGAGCAAGATTACACCATTGGTGAGCTCAGCATGTTTGGAGGATTTTTATGGGGCCCAAATGGGATCGCCTACCATATTTCATCATCAAGATACTTTTAGCATGGTTCTCACTTGGTTCCATTGCATTCTGCCAATTCTCGTAAAATGGGGTTATTAACATACATATTTTAGTTATTTATGCTTAAGGTGCTATTTGGGGCTAATTATTTGAAGGAACACCTTAGTGTAATAGCTCATTGGAATCAGGGAAAAAATATCTACAGGGAAGGACGATTAAAAGGGGCTTTGGGTGTTTGGTGTTATCATGGAAGAGAATTAAGCATTTTCTGGGGTTACAAGTGTAGAAAATGTTGCTCTGATACCATGTAGAAAATCTACAACAAGATTCAATCTGATCTTGTGATGTACTAAAAAAAGATAATAAATCCTTCTACAATATTTGTGTAATACAAAACATGATCGCTCAATCACATGCAAGTAAGAGAAAGAAGTAAATCAATCGCACAACACAAGATGTTATTGGGGAAAGCAACTTCTCAAAATCCTTTTATCTATATTGTGTATTAAATCAAGGAATCATGAAACAATACAATGTGTAATCTCTCATGATATTCTCCAGCACTCTTCCTACAGTTTGACACTGATCTAGGAAAAATCAGTCTAGTACTTAGCCAATTATCAACCTTCCTTCAGCCTGTATTGCTCACGCAATTCCTAGGGAATTATCTTCCTATTAAATAGGAAAAAAATAGCCTTCCTTAATTTCAAAATGCATCATGCCATCCCCATGACTTTATAATTTCACATGGAAAATTTTCTATAAATACAACTGATAGTAATGGTCCCTTTAACCTTTGTCTCAACTGGGTCTCTCTCAGAACTGACATGCATGAAACTATTAATAGTGAATTATAAGTTATCTGATTGTTCACTCATTGTGAATTAAATCTCACTAGCTCATCACTTAGTTAGAACTAGTTAAACTAATTTTAACTAAATTAATTTAGTTAACTAATTCACACCTACACCCCACTGATAACTGTAATTGGACCCCAAAACATTAGAATACCTGTACATGCCTCATCTTAGACCCTCAACTCAAATTTATTGAACTAACTCAGTCATCTTGACTTAGTTCACTGATATAAGTTATTATGAGATGAAATTACAATTTATTGTCCAATTTATTTAAGGGAAAAATAAATTAGATGCTTCACATTCCACGGCCAAAATTTTGGGGCATCAAAATTCCACATTCTTGGTGCATCAAGATTCCACGACCTTTGTGGGTGCATTTTTTGTCCTTTGTGGTTGCCAATTTCATTGTTTCTTGTTTCAAATTTCAACAAAAATTGGCTTTAATTAGTTAATAAAAGCCACTTTATTAAATAAAGAAAGGAAAAGTACTTTTATTATTTAATTGGAGGGAAAACATGAAAACAGTGGAATTAGGGTCAACTGAGTTATAAAAAATGGAAATCATGGGGTCTCTCCTCATTCTTAAATTTTCTCACTTGAGAAAAAGAAATTTTGAGATCTGTTGAAGAAGATTCTATGGTTTTTTGAAACCCTCATTCTAGTTGTTATTTTCGGTGTTGAAACTATACACCCTAGCTAGTTTGGGAGCAGGATCACTCTTCTCTTCTTATATAATTTTCTTGAAATGAGACAACAAATACCCAAACTCTAGAACAAGTCCTCCTCAAAGTACCAAGTTAGCCCTTCCAATAGAATTATATCACCATGGCTTAATCCTGCATCAACAATATTCTAGCTACAACTTTGACCACAACTTCAACCCTGAAACTTCGACCATGTAACAGAAACCCTAATTCATATTCTTCAAGAGATCCTTCTTTGAGCGAGACAGATACTTCCAAGGCCAACAAGATCAAACAAAATATTTCCTCTCCCAACAACTTGATATTGCAACTCATCCTACTACAGCTTAAACCTGTCATTTCGACCTTCCTAGAAGCTACAAAAACCCTAATTCTTTGCACATGTGAGAGAGAAATAACCCAAAAACAAGTTTTCTTCCTCCTTTTCTCCTTATATACCTTCGCTCTTCTTTTCTTATGCTTCCCAGCTACAGATCGAACTTCCTTTCTTGAGATAGAATTTGTGAGTGAGTTCCAAATGAGGTCAACTCTACTACTTTATATAGCCTTTCCAAGGGGTCAAATTCTCTCCTTAGGTTGACTTGAAGTTGTGAGTGCTGACTTTTACTTTGGAGTTTTCTAGGACCTTCTAGACTCAAAATAAATTTGTTTAAAATATATATTTTTCCCATAAGGGTCTTACAAATATGATGTTGACTCTCTTCACTCATGACAATAAATCCTATGACCTAACAAACCCTATAAGCATGAATAACATGCTTTTACCTAGAATATTTTCAATAAAGAGCATGAAACCCATGCTTTATAATAATAACTTTTCTTTTATTATTTTTTTGTTACATAAGATACATATTGAAATGAGTACTACAACAACTATGAACACTGAAACTTGTTACATTTCCAACATCCCAACGGTGTTGGCTTGGCATATTCCATTATCAGGGTCAATTTCGCACATCTTTATTTTGGTTCTACTTCATTCTAATAATTCTAGTAAGACAAAGCTATTATTAAGCCTAACTTAATTAATTGCACTTAAGGTGGAATTCTAGGAGGAATATTTGATGGAACACCTTAATGTAAGAGCTCGTTGGAACTAAAATAAGAATATCTACAAGATGGGATGATGGGAAGTGAATTCCAATGGCTAGAGGAAGTATGGTGAGCGATTTACCATTTTCTCAAATTAAAAGTGACTTTAACTATTCAATTAATTAAATTAAAGAAGGGGAAAATGATTAATTGAAGGAAAAATTCCAAAAGTGACTTAAGTAAAATAAAATAAAATTTAAAGTCACTTAGATGAATCCAAGAGGGAGTTTCTAGAATAATACTAAAATAATCAAAATAAAATACTTCTAAGAGATTGGAGATATATACATCGATCCTTTAAAAGGAGGGTGAGATCATTCGAGATATGTAGGATTTGTCTATTTTCTTTGTGAGAGATATTTAGAACCTAATTCTTAATGACTCCTTCACCAAAATCGATAGAAAAAAAGAAGAAAAATATACCAAACTTCACAGAGAATGGCATCGGTCACTAGTTGACTAACCAATGGAGAGCGTGGAGAGCATAAAAAGTTAAAATACCTATTTCTAATTGAAATTACAAATGGAACTACTACATGGTTATTGATTTTTATGGTCTTCAAAATAGTCAATTATAAGTGTAATTCTCATGTTATAGATGAGGGAAGTAAGAAGGGAACCAATTCAAGGAAAGGGTGAGTAAAAATCACTACTAAATCATTTAAAAAAAGCACACAATCATCCATATTACTCAATAAAATCACAAAACTAGCTTAGAAGTTTGATTTAGTGGTTAACTCCTTCTAACTAAAGTTTTTATATTGCAAAGAAATATAAGATACATTTCCTAAAAAAGAGTTACAAGGAATACACCAATGACACATTAACCTTGAATACCCCTCAATGGCAATAATAATAGGAACAAAACAAAGAATAAATCCAAGCAAGTTGGTCCTCTCTCCTATTCATGATTTAGAGTCTCTCAAATCAACTATACTAAATTCTATGAGACAATCATGGAAATAATCTCGACCTCATAAAAAATTATCTACCCTTACCACCCTTATATTATACCAACAAACATTTTAAAATTCTATAATTCTAGAATCTATGTTGTTATGATTTGTGAATCAAAATTTATAACCACAAAGTTATAACTCATTAGTTTTATAGAATTTGTTAGAAATCTAATATTTTTGTAATTTTTTCCTTTTAAATAAGATTATAAATATGTGATGTCCCCAAATTTTGGATTTCTGAGTGATATGGTTAAGGGAGATCTCCAAAGCATATGTCAACCAGATCATAGGAGCAAGATTACACCATTGTTGAGCTCAGAATGCATGGAGGAATTTTATGGGGCCCAAGTGGGATCACCTACCATATTTCATCATCAAGATACTTTTTTAATGGTTCTCACTTGGTTCCATTGCATTCTGGCGATTCTCGTAAAATGGGGTTATTAACATACATATTTTAGTTATTTATGCTTAAGGTGTTATTTCCGGCTGATCATTTGAAGGAACACCTTAGTGTAATAGCTCGTTGGAATCGGGGAAAAAATATCTACATGGAAGGATGATGAAAAGGGGCTTTGGGTGTCTGGTGTTATCATGGAAGAGAATTAAGAATTTTCCAGGGTTAAAATGTAGAAAATGTCGCTCTGATACGATGTAGAAAATCTACAACAAGATTCAATATCATCTTGTGATATACTAAAACAAGATACTAAATCCTTCTACAATATTTGTGGAATACAAAACATAATCGCTCAATCACATGCAAGTAAGAGAAATAAGTAAATCAATTGCACAACACAAGACGTTATTAGGGAAAGCAACTTCTCAAAACAATACAATGTGTAATCTCTCATGATATTCTCCAGCACTCTACCTACTGTCTGACACTAATCTTAGAAAAATAAGTCTAGTACTTAGCCAATTGTCAACCTTCCTTCAGCCTGTCTTGCCCACGTAATTCCTAGGGAATTATCTTCCTATTAAATAGGAAAAAAATATCCTTCCTTAATTGCACAATGCATCATTCCATCACCATGACTTTATAATTTCACATGGGAAATTTTCTATAAATACAAATGATAGTAATGTTCCCTTTAACCTTTGTCTCAACTGGGTCTCTCTCAAAACTGACATGCATGCAACTATTAATAGTGAATTACAGGTTATCTGATTGATCACTCATTTTGAATTAAATCTCACTAGCTTATCACACAGTTAGAACTAGTTAAATTGATTTTAACTCAATTAATTGAGTCAACTAATTCACACCTACATCCCAATGGTAACTATAACTGGACTCCCAAAATATTAGAATCCCTCTACATGCCTCATCTTAGACCCTCAACTCGAATTTATTGAGCTAACTCAGTCATCTTGACTTAGTTAACTGATACAAGTTATTATGGGGTGAAATTACAATTTATTGTCCAATTTATTTAAGGGAAAAATAAATTAGATGCTTCACATTCCACGGCCAAAATTTTGGTGCATCAAAATTCCACATTCTTGGTGCATCAAGATTCCATGACCTTTGTGGGTGCATTTTTTTTCCTTTCTGGTTGCCAATTTCATTGTTTCTTGTTTCAAATTTCAACAGAAAGTGGCTTTAAATAGTTAATAAAAGCTAATTTATTAAATAAAGAAAGGAAAAGTGATTTTATTATTTAATTGGACGGAAAACGTGAAAAGGGTGGAATTAGGGTCAAGGGTGGAATCAGGGGGTCTCTCCTCATTCTTACATTTGCTCACTTGAGAAAAATAAATTTTGATATCTCTTGAAGAAGAGTCTATGGTTTTTGGAAACCCTCATTCTAGTTGTTAGTTTCGGTGTTGAAACTATACACCCTAGCTAGTTTGGGAGTAGTATCGTTCTTCTCTTCTGATAGAATCTGCTTGAAATGAGACAAAAAAGACCCAAAATCTAGATGAAGTCCTCCTCCAAGTACCAAGTTAGCCCTTCCAATAGAATTAGATCACCATGGATTAATCCTGCATCAACTAGCTTCTAGCTACAACTTTGACCACAACTTCAACCCTGAAACTTTGGCCATGTAACAAAAACCCTAATTCATATTCTTCAAGAGATCCTTCTTTGAGCGAGACAAATACTTCTAAGTTCAATGAGATGAAACAAAGTATTTCCTCTCCCAACAACTTGATATTGAAACTCGTCCTACTGCAACTTAGACCTGTCTTTTCGACCTTCCTAGAAGTTACAGAAACCCTAATTATTTTCACATGTGGGAGAGATATAACCCAAAAACAAGTTTTCTTCCTCCTTTTCTTCTTATATACCTTCTCTCTTCTTTTCTTATGCTTCCCAGCTACATATCAAACTTCCTTTCTTGAGATATAATTTTTGTGTGAGTTCCAAATGAGTTCAACTATACTCCTGTATATAGCCTTTCCAAGGGGTCAAATTCCCTCCTTAGGCTGACTTGAAGTTGTTAGTGTTGACTTTTACTTTGGATTTTTCTAGGACCTTTGAGACTCAAAAAAAATTTGTTTAAAATATATATTTTTCCCAAAAGGGTCTTACAAATATGATGTTAACTCATGACAATAAATCCTATGACCTAAAAAACCCTAGAAGCATGAAGAACATGCTTTTACCTAAAATATTGTCAATAAAGAGCATGAAACCCATGCTTTATTTCATTATTTTTTTGTTACATAAGATACATATTGAAATTAGTACTACAATAATTATGAACACTAAAACTAGTTACATTTCCAACAGCCCAACAGCGTTGGCTTGGCATATTCCATCATCAGGGTCAGTTTCACACATCTTTATTTCGGTTCTATTTCATTCTAATAATTCCAGTAAGACAAAGCTATTAGTAAGCCTAACTTAATTAATTGCAATTAAGGTGGCATTCCAGGAGGAATATTTGATGGAACACCTTAATGTAATAGCTCGTTGGAACTAAAACAAGAATATCTACAAGATGGGATTGTGAGAAGTGAATTCCAATGGCTAGAGGAAGTATAGTGGGCGATTTACCATTTTCTCAAATTAAAAGTGACTTTATTTAGTCAATTAATTAAATAAAATAAGGGGAAAATGATTAATTGAAGGAAAAATTCCAAAAGTGACTTAAGTAAAATAAAATAAAATTTAAAGTCACTTAGATGAATCCAAGTGGGAATTTCTAGAATAATACTAAAATAATCAAAAGAAAATACTTCTAAGAGATTGGAGATATATACATCAATCCTTTAAAAGGAGGGTGATATATCTAGGATTTGTGTATTTTATTTGTGAGAGATATTGAGAACCTAATTCTCAATGACTCCTTCACAAGACGCAAACTATACCAAAATTCACAGAGAATGGCATCGGTCACTAGTTGACTAACCAATGGAGAGCGTGGAGAGCATAAAAAGTGAACGTAGGTCAATTTACTACACGGAATTTATTAAATCATGGCTTGGTGGTTGCTATGCATAAATAGTGCAGAGAGGTTAGTAGCCTGAGATGGTGTATGGCTTTCCATCTGGTGTGATTCGCGGTTGATTGGATGAGTGCACATTAAATGTGACAAAGCCAAATTAAACCAATAGCTGGTTGTTGACAATGTGTCATTGTGTACCTTATGTAATAGTATTACCTAATTAATTAGAGTGATACATAGTTGGGTGATATGAGTTTAATTGACAAATATGAAGTTGGTTCAAGATTGTGCAATTGTTAGGACAGAGAGTTGCAAGTGCGACCTGTAACCAATGTATGTATGTGCATGGAAATATTTGTTTTTATGAGATATTGTGTGCACATGTAACAAGAGCCTATGTATGAAGTAGAAAAAAATAGACCAGTACAGTAAGAGACAGAGCACCTATAGTACGTTGGCAACTTGTGGATCGATTGGTTGAAGCATGAATTTGTACATGATAAGTGATAGAATTTCTAGACGATGGTTATATGTTGCTAATAATGGTTTCCTTGCAGAAGGCAATGCCTATGGAGTTGTTAGATTACATGGGTGTATTTTTCATAAGTATTTCTTAAGTGTTACTTTCTTCTTGTTGATGTATTACCATTGTACTGAGAATATTTGTCATGTGGTAAGTGTATTGTATATTGGTATTATTGGTTTGAGTAGTTATTGTATAACTGAGTTTTGAGTCAGAAGCATGTTGCCTAGGATATGTCATTGGATTGTTAACTAACAGGGTTTGAGGAGACATGTTATGGGTCGAGTGATAAGTCAAAGTTTCATGTATAGATAATTTTATATCTTCCAAAGATTTGTATATTTGTTATTGATGCTCGTGATGGTTAGTGAGTGTCAAGTAGACTGAATTTCCAACCATAGAGATCGAATTGTATTAAACTTTCAGGGCAATTAATATCACCATGACAGAGGTTGCATTCACCTTCCTTGCAGATCAAATTTCATAGGACAAGTTATCCATATCTGAAGGGTTGGATAGAATATTCAAAGGGGCACTGAGTTTTTGGTTTCATTGGAGGCCAACTCCATTGATTTGTCATAGAACTTTTGAGTTTATTGGGGGGGGGGGGGGAATTGTGCTTCAGGATATGCTAAGAAATTATCATCTCTAGAGATTATACTATCAAAGATTCCATTGTTGGATCATCACCCATGTTCCTCAATTTCCTTCGGCATTATAATCCACTTGTAATTTTCCCCTAAATTTTTTACTATGGCAGGTATTTTCAACATGCATGTGATATGTTTGATAGAGGTCTAGTGCACAAATTGTTTAAAAATATGGGTATATTATTGAGTTGATTTTGATCATTGTATTGTTGAAAGGTTGGGAGTGAAGCTTTTGTAATAAAATATTGCCTTGATCACATATTAAGCCTTGTAACTTTGTGGTGTCATGGGCCATATTCAAAAAGTGTTATTAATCCTAGCCCATTGCTAGCTTGATGTATTTGTCATAAGTAGATATTTTTCATTATGGATGATTGGGACTACTGGAAAATGTAACTAGTTTCAGTCTTCATAATTGTCATTGTACTCATGTCACTATGTATATCTTATGTTACAAGAAAAATATTGTTTTTAAGCATGGGTTTCATGCTTCATTTTATTGGTCATCTAGGTCAAGCATGCATTTCATGCTCCTAAGGATTTTCATGTAAAAATATTTTTTTCCTTGAGTCAAGAGAGTCCTTATCATTTTTATAAGACCCTATTGTAACATCTAAAAGATATTAATTATGAGTCTACAAAGTCTATGAGCCTCCAAGCACAAGTCGGCCCTGCTAGCGACAAGTTGGCCTAGAAGAGGCTATTTGACCTCATGGAAAGGCTATATATACAAGAAAATTTGACTTCATTCATCCCCAATTCGATTTGCAACAGAATAATTCCATATCAAGAAATAAGAGGAGCGAATAGGGCTAGAAGACAAGGAAGAAGACCAAGCGAAGGAAGGATACCTAATTTCCATTTTTTTTGTCCACACATGTGAGGGTTAGGCTTTTTGTAGGCTGAGAGTTATAGGTACGAGTTGCAGGAGGTGGGAAATTTTAGATCCAAGTTACTGGAGAGTCAAAACATTGTCTTGACCTTACTTTGACTCTATTTGAATTTGGATGCATTGTCTTTCTTAAGGATTTATTGCAATATTTTCATGTTCCATAAAGAATTATTTCTATTGTTCCAAGGGACCATTAAAGTTTCAAACTTGAAGTTGGGGGGCGACGATGAATTTGGAAGTCGTTTGAATAAGGTTTGACACTTGTTGAATTGGTTGATATTTAATCTCATTACAAGATATTATTGGAGGGTTGACTTGGTGCTTGGAGGAGGACTTGGTCTAGGGTTTTTGGTCTTGGTTTTCTCATTTGAAGCAGATTCTATAAGAAGAGAAGAGATTATTTCTGGGTTTTCCCTGGCTTGGAGCCTAATTCTTGTGTCCATTGTCTTTATTGTTTTTTCTCTTGATAATTTCTTGGTGAAAAGATATAATAAATAAAAATAATAATATAAACAAAGTTCACAAGAAATTATTAAGGTTAAGGAGAATTTGAATTAATATCTTCCCTACTATACTCTCCAACAAGGACAAGGCTTTCATAAATTCCCTTAATAACTTAGTAGTAGTTGGTTCCATGGGCCAAATAATAAAACCAAACAACAAACCATTTTCAAAGGAGGTACATGATATCTTATAGCTAGATCAAGTAAGGGACTTGCAGAGAGAACTAGAGGCTGGAAATTGGCTCTATGCACTTGGATCAAAATTGAAGAACATGAAGATGATCGTGAAAACCCATTTTCATCTTGGGAAATTGGAACGACATCTTTATAAGGAGAACCAATCATATTTGATGGTTCTAAATTGGGCACTCAAACCCACAGTGTTTGCCTTGACCTAGCAGATATTATTGGATCACACTTGTGAAGGGGTCAAAATTATGGTTTCCTCTTGTCTCATTGAGATTATCAGGATAACTTCATCTATGATCCCTTACAATGATGACATTATGAGGGATTTTTTCCATATAATAGAGGAAAATTTTCAAGGATTGCATGGAATCATGATCCCTACCTCTATAAATAGGCTTAAGATATTAGAGATCATGATTGGAGTTTGGGTTGATCATGGAACCATCTACAAGCCATCACAGTTGATATTATTGGCCATTTGGAGGAAGGAGAAAATTATTGTCTCACTTGTTTCTCATGAATTAACAAATAGTTTGATTTAGAAAAATATGAGACTATTCAAAGGGCAGTTGACCAAGGAAGAGCTAAGGAGGATGTGATTTTGTAGTGAAGACAAGGATGAGAAGATTCAAACTGGCAGAAAAATGAGCTAAAGAGGAAATGGCTTTGCTTTATCTGCAAGAGACCTCGGGGGCCTAACCAATAATGCTTGAGTGATATAGAGGAAATGTTGGAAGTAGATCACAAGGATATTCATTCTGACCCTTCTGATGAGGGTTCTTCTTTTATAGTTGAGTCCATTGATTTTCATGAGGATACCCCCAAGGAGCATGGGAAATAATGTGAAAATATTGATAGCATCTCACTTATGCATCTATGTTTGATGGTTGAGAGTGATGAGCAACAAATTGATCCCATTTTTGAAGAATTCCAAGTTAAGGACACTCAAGGAGACTTGAGGAATGATTCACTCTTAATAGACCAACATCGAGAACACTTAGATAAGAATGAGTTAGAGTATGACACTAATCATGTGTATGATGAGTCAACTTCAAGGAGCCATTTGGAGGATCAAGTTGGAGACATGGTGGAGGTAGTTGAGCATCCATATTTTGGTCCACCCATTGATGAAGTGAAAATAGATGCAGAGTCAACCAGAAGGGCTACAGTATTTTCAGATGAGATCCACCAGGAGAATATTGATTATTTTAAGACTAGTCTTATGGAATTGAAATAGAATATCCAAATAATATGAGGCACCATCTTTCAACAAAATGGTAAAATTGAGGATTTAAGAATGGTGTGTGCCGAGTCAAAAGGCAAGGTGTCTAGATTTGAGGGGTGGATAAAGTCCCTAGCGATGTAGCAAGAGGAGTATACTTGGGAGTTCCAGAGCAGCCGTAGCAAGAGGAGTATACTTGGGAGTTCCAGAGCAGCCCTCTTTGGGGGTACATAGATATAGCTTGCAACTTTGTCAATTCACCATTATACATTAGAGGGAAAGGGGCAGAGTCAACCCTATTAGTTGTGTGACCAAAGCAGCACGAGTGGAACATGGAGAAACATCATCCTGATAGACTTATTCCATGCATCGACATTCAAGAATTTGATCCTTTCCAAGGGATGGATTGGAGGGAGATTATGAGTTGGTATCTTATTGATGGAGATATACTTGAGAGAATATGTTTCTCAAAGGGAACAACAGAGCAGGATACCTTAGGCATAAGAGATGATGATTGGACATGGTGGCTTTAGGATCCAGGTGGACCCATTATGATCCATAAACTAGCGTGGATATTCCACTGGGAAATTCGTCACAATAGATCTAATAATAATATATTAAAAATCTAAAATTTCTACACTATTACACTTTTATTTAATTTCTAGGTCTGTATATTTTTACTGTAATTAGTGCATGAATGTGAATTTAAATTATGCAGAAAAATAGAGAAAGACAAAATAATCTCACATAAGACATAATATATGCTCTAGGAAACCCTTTAGGGAGAAAACCCAGCTGGAAGGTGAAGTTTCTTTGCTCTCTTTCTCTGTCTGGAAAATATGGTTGCATGTACAAATAAGTAATTTTTGTGGCATGTGGACTACTACATTGCACAGATCCTCTTTGTGTGCTCTACCTCCTATCTCACCTGGCTATCTTTGTTCAAATATGGAAAAAATTCTCTCGAAATAATGTAATTCCTCTTCCTCCTTGTGACCCGGTTATAACACAACCCCATAGCCTACTAGTGGTTAAGTTTGACTACATCAATTATTGACTAGAGTTACAATATAGACTATTCTAGAGTCTTTTACATCAAAATTACATGGCAATCCCCTTTTCCATGAATAATGGGAGCTAACACGTCATCCTCTCGAATTATAGGTGTGAATTAGGAAGGTCAACTTCTGAGTGGCATACCTTTTTCATATTATTGACGCGCTTCTTGTGCCATTGGAAATATCTCTATGTGTAGAATAGCATGAAAAGGTGTGATGATAAAGTGGCAAATTTTTACCCCCAAAAAAATTTCATTTGATTCCTCAAAATGCTCCCGGAAGGTTTCAAACCCTGTTTTTCCATACTGGGTCCCACAAGTAAAAACAGTCCCTTGAGCTTATTCCTCTACTTTTTCCACTCCAAATACATTGAAATGGATAAAAAACAGTATAATGATCCAATATGGATCACATCTCCCCATTTTGGGAGGCTTTTGGTCCACAAAATCTTCTACTGAATGAGGTGATGAAATTTTTCCTCCATCTTCTCTTTAGCATACCATTTAGCTTTGCCTGGAAGTTGTCCCTTCAACTCAATCTGAAAAAGGTAATGTTTCCTTTATCTTGTAGTTCTGGACCTCTTCTGAAAATTTTTATCTTCAAGTAACTCTCCATGAGCATTTGATTCCAAATCCTCCACAAAAGGTAGGACCAATGTTCCTCTTCCTGATCTAGCATTGAAGGCTCATAGAGTTTCAAATTATCTACATTCATAGCTAAGTAAATGCACATATATATTGGTAAACTGAGTCAATAGGAAATGTCACCCACCTTTTCTAGTATCTGAAAGGGACCATACCTCAGAGCCTTTATTTTCTTACCAAGCCCTTACATCCTCTCCTTATTAAACTGTAGCCATACTTTGTCTCCCACCTTAAACGATTTCTTTGTTTTGTGTTGATCATGCCTGGACATATACTTCTCCTATGATTTCTACAGTGTTTCTTATACCTGTAGATGGATTTTCCTGATCTTCTCTTTAAATTTTTCATCCCTAAAAGCATCTCCTGTGAGATATTCCCTCACTCCTCTTTGCTTCCCATATGCAATATCCAAAGGTGAAGGTGGAAAATATTCAAAACAAGTTTCAAATGGGGAATTTCCTGTAGAAGTGTGGACTTATTTGTTGTAATAATGTTGTGTATATACCAGATTTCATCCCAGGTCTATAAATGCTTATGGTTCTATCTCCTTAAAAGTTTCACCAAAATCCTGTTGACTACTTTTGTATGCCCATCTGTCTGTGGATGGAATGTTGTATATCTCTTCAGCTTCGTGTCCATATTCTCCCACCATGTAGTCCAAAATGCACTGATAAATATTGTATCTGTGTCTAAAATGATGCTCCTTAGTATCCCAATGTGTACCCAGAATTGTCCAAAGAACAAGTTTGTTTCTTCTTTCCCACTAGTGGTATTTTTACAAGGCATCAGAACACACATCTTTTTGAACTTGTCAACTACCACGAACAGGTAGTCATGTCCCTTCCTAGTTGTTGGTAAACCTCCCACAAATTCCAAGGAAATTATTTCTCAAGGATGAGTAGGTACAAGTAATGGATGATATAAACCATGTTTCATGTTTCTAGGTTTGTTGGTAAAACAAAGCATGCATCCTCTTATTAACCTAGCTACCTTCTCTTGCATCTTGGGAAAATACACATAGCTCTACAATTTAGCCATGGTCTTCCCTACACCAAAGTTCCCTGCAATCTTGGAGGTGTTAGCCTCTATATCAATTGCAATCGCTCACCTTTAGGAACACAAAGCTTATCCAACCTGTAGAGTAACCCATCCTTGAGATGGTAGTCAATGGTGTTGTCACCATCGTGCACATGACTTTGACTTTGCAACTGTTGATACACCTCCTTGAAGTACTCATCCTCTAAATATGCCTCTTTGTATGCATCATGGGTGAATGGCTCCATGTGCATAAGAGTCCCCAAATTTGTAATCTTTAATGTGGGTGGCCTTGAAATCATGATGACCAACTTTTTTGTGTTTCCCTTCTTATACTTGATTACCAAATGAAACTGTTGTAAAAACCCCCTCCATTTTTAATGTATGGTTTGTTGTAGCTTACTTTGGGCTTACAGGTACTATAACGGTTGGTGATCTATGTGTATTATTGTCTCCTTTCCCATCAGATAGTGCTTCCACTTCTTCACAGCTTGCACCATGGCATAGAGATCCTTGTCATAGATAGGGTAGTTAAGTACCTCCCCATTAAATACTTTAGAATGGTAGCATGCAGGCCTTCCTCCATGTATCAAGAAATCTCACATAACATACCCACTCACATATATCTCCACATCAAAGGGTCGTTGCAAGTTTTGTAATGCCATAACTAGTCCTTGACTGATCTTCTTCTTTAGCTCCTCGAAATCCTTATGCTTCCCTTTTCCCCATTGGAAACTCTTGCCCCTTGTTGTTATGGCATGGAGTGGTTCTACTACTGTTGAAAAAAATGCTATGAATTTCCTCAGGTATTGTGTTGCCCCAATGAAACTGCTAACCTTAGAAACATTAGTAAGAACTAACCATTTCATGATACTATCCATCTTGGGAGGATCTATCTTTAGCTCTCCTCCATCGATCACATACCTCAGATACACCAAATATTGTTTCAAAAACTCACACTTCTTGTTATTTTCTAGCAACTAGTGCTTCTTCAATGTTTCTATCACCTTTGTCAAATGTGAAATATGCTCCTCCCGGGTAGCACTATATACCAGTATATCATCCAAGTAGACAATAACAAATGAATCTATAAAATGACACAGTATATCATTCATTAATCTCATAAATATAGTTGGTTCATTACATAGTCTAAATGGCATGACTAACCACTCATACAAACCTTTCCTAGTTTTGAAGGGGGTCTTCTAGGTATTCTTCTTTGACTCGAACCTAGTGATATCCAAACTTCAATTCCAGCTTGGTGAAATATTTTTCTTGCTACAATTGATCCAAAAAAGCATCTATCTTAGGCAAGGGGTATCTATTCTTAAGCGTGATTTTTTTCAACATCTTATAATCTATACATATCTGCCAAGTCCCATCCTTCTTCGACACAATGATGATGGTTGACCCACACATTGATGTACTCAGTCGAATGACACCCTATTCTAGTAGCTACTGCAATTGTTTCTTCACCTCACTTGCTTCTATAACAGATTTCTTGTACAACCAAATATTTTGAAATTGGGAGTCCGATAATAGTTGGATCTCGTGTTACACTTCTCTCTTAGGTGGTAACTGTTTAGGCTCTCAGAACACATCATTTCATGTCTGTAGCAACTCCTCAAATTGTTGTTTATGTTTCTTAATTGTGCTCTCTTCAGGCCTATGTTCTCTAGGTACTGTGTCTGTACACAAGCCTCGTCCATCGATTTGTGCTTGAATATCATCACTTGCTCACACAGATTCTGGAGCAGGCCCCTCAAATACTTGAGGAGTAAATTTGGGTTCTTTGGAGAGATACCTAACATTATATCCAAATTTTTTAATTATTTGATGTACTCTTGTACACTTTGGCCCGAATTTTTCCTGAAGTAATGCCACCAGATCCACTCATCCTCAACATACCCAATAGGATAAAACTATGACTTAATGAGGGTTTTTAAATCTACCCATCTAGCCACTGGAGTTTATCCCTCCAACCTAAGGGTTTCCATGTGGCTCTCCCACCAATTCAATGCATGGCCCTCTAATTTCTATCACGCGAATAATATCTTCTACCCTTCCTTGATATGATGGACATTAAAATAAACTTCCAGTTTCTGCAACCCGTTTTTCAGCTTCAAAGCGTCGATCTCCAAATGGTATGGATTGATATCAACTTTTTCTTCCATTTTAAACAAGGATTGATTCACGGTGCTCGAACTAGGTTGATCTTTTTCAGGTTCCTTCTTTGATTGGTTCTCCACTTCCCCCTGATCTTCTGATCCTCATTCTAATGATTTCTAGTCAATTCCGCCATGAATAGGCTTACATTCTGGTTGATATCTACGACTTGTTGTTACAACCGAGTAAACCTCACCTCTACAATATTACAAGGTTTGTTTACATATTTGTGGACCATGATTAGGGTTTTAAAAATTTTGGCCCCGTCGATATAGATCACTGCAATCTCAAAAAAATACCCAAAGAAAATTTCTTTGATACAAAATTATTTGTAAACTTCCACGGATATTCCACTAGATAGTTTATCACAACAGATTTGATAATAATATATTAAAAATTTGAAATTTTTACACTATTACAATTTTATTTAATTTGTAGATCTGTAGATTTTTACTGTAATTAGTGCATGCAAGAAAATGGAAATTATGCAAAAAAGTAGAGAATGACAAAATAAGGTCACATAAGAAACAATATATGCTCTACGAAACCCTTTCGAGAGAAAACCTAGCTGGAAGGTGAGGTCGCTTCACTCTCTTTCGCTGTCTGAAAATATGGCTACAACTACAAAGAAGTAATGTTTGTGGCATGTGGGCTGCTACAGTGCACAGATCATATCTTGTGATTTACCTCCTATCTCTCATGGCTATATTTTCTTAACTACAAAAAAAAATTCTCTCGAAAGAATGGAATGCCTCTTCCTCCTAGTGGTCTGGCAATAACACAGACAGATAGTTTATTAGTGGTTAAGTTGACTACATCAACTCTTAACTAGAGTTACAATATAGACTCTTCTAAAGTATTTTACATCACAATAACGTGGCTAGCCCCTTTTCCATGAATAATGGGGGTTGATGCGGCATCCTCCCGAATTATAAGTGTGAAAACGGGAAGGTCAACTTCTGAGTGACATAACTTTTTCATACATACTATGATTGACACGCTTCTTGCGCCGTTGGAAAGATATTTGTGTGTATAAACGCATGAGAAGGTGTCATGCTAAGCTAAACCGAAAATTTTTTACCCCAAAAAATGGTGTTCGATGCCTCAAAATGCTCCTGGAAGGTTTTAGATCTCGTTTTTCCAAACTGGGTCTCGCTGGTAAACACAGTCCAGTGAGTTTATTTCTTCACTTTTCCACTCTGGATGCATCAAAATGGATGGAAAATAATATGATAATCCAATCTAAATCACATTGATGGCATATTAAGTCAGTGGCTAGTTTGTAATCCAGGTGTCGAGGGATCCATTCATTTTTTTTTAGCACATAGGTGTGATGTAACCCAGGTTCATATGGGATCCCAATATCAGTATGAATATGCCTTTATTGTGGACATATAAGGATTGCATGAGGGCAAGAAGTATTTAGGTGGGAGTACTTGCAATGTCCCCATTTTCAGTTTCCTCTATAGTAAAACCACTATCAAACCAGATATTTCATTTGTTCAATGTTTCGGATGTGTTAGTGTGTATGAGTCACCAGTGATCAAATGTACTCTTTCAATGTCATTTGATAGGGTCCTAGGTCAAATTGTTATAGTTTCAAATAAAATTTGATCATTGGTCAGTGTCTAGGTATTATTACAGCTCCCTCCATTTCAAGGTCATAAAATGCCATCATGGTCATGTCATCACTCCTTGTGATAGGGCATCAAAGAGTGTCTTGGTGATAATTTTGGTCATCAAATTATAATCATGCATACTGCAAAATTTTGAAGTTCCAAATCATGGTTTAGATATGCATTAGGTGTCATCATTTGCTTATGTCACCAAAATCTACATGAGAGTCATGTCATCACCATTGTCACCATCATGGGAGTTAGTAAGTATGGATATGATTTCATCAAGAGTATATAAGGTACATTTAGCCCACGTGGAGATGTAACCTTGCCAAATAAAGTAATAAAACTGCAGTACACTACCTCATCATGTCATTTGTCAAAAGGAAATGTGATGTCACACTATCACTAAAGAAAAAAATATACTTTCAAGCAATAAAAGGACCATCCAAATATTCAAAAGCTTCATTCCATCCTCCGAGAGCACTTCTCCACCATTGTGCTTCATCTTAGCCATCAGAACCTTGAATTTTTCATCACCAAACACTTCCCATCAAGCACGCTGAGCTTCTGGGAGCACGTTGCATTTTTGGGTTTGAATGTCAAACAAAACAATAATAGGTTCATTCTTCACTCCACAGGTTTCAGAGACTCATGAGAAAATATGAGCCAACTCGTGTGAATGAGATCAATGCTTCACCATTTATCAAGAGGGCATTTGAACAAGTAGGATTCCTAGGGTTTTGTGAGAAAATAAAAGAGGTGGACTGCTATGCTAATTTGACTAGTCTATTTTCCACCCATTTCAAGAGAAACAATACCACCATAGTATAGATATACTTCTTGGTATCATCAAAGGTGTTTGGCATGATATTTAGGGTCGGAGGTCATTTGCTGCACACAGGGATAGTCTTACTTCAAAATCAGTTTCTGAAGTAATAAAGATGAATTTTACAAAAGTGAAATATTTTTTTTCAATCATAGACCAAAGAACAAAAACCTCCTTCATTTTATGAACATGTGTTATGATTTGAGAGAAGTTCCCAAAATACAGTTGTTACAGGATAGTTGCTGCACTTTTGGATAGATTGACTTCAAGTCCATTTTTCAAAGGTTTGGAGCGGGTGTTTGCAGTGCTTGATGACTCCATTGTGTAGTAGACATCATAAGCTTTCCAACCATACTACTTTCAGGCTAAAAAGGCTCTAGGAATGCCTCCAAATCACTCTCCAAACATTCGATATGCTTTTGTTGCACTTCTACAATTGTTCGTTGTGTTTTTAGCGACAAAATTAAAACTTGGATTCTGACCAAATGGGAAAGTAATTTTGCAAAATGGAGGAGGTATTTTTTCATAACATACCTAAAAACAAAAACCTCTATCAGTTTTGTAAAAACAATTATGGTTAGAGAGATATTTCTCTACTGTTGAGTCGTATTTTTGCATAAAACCCTGAAATTTGACCCTACAGAAACGCATTGTGGCCACGTTGCGCTTTTTCTCGGGGCCTTCAAATGAAAAATGGCAAGTATGTACAGGTGTCATATGACTATTAAATTACATAAAACAATTTATGTCTCATGCCAGCTCACCAATTTGAAAGAAAAGGTAAAAAACCATCATTTTTTCGCACTTCTACCACTGTTTTGGACCACACGCTGCGCTTCTGGAGTACTTTTGGGAGAATTGGTTTTGAGGTGCCTTGGAGGTGAGTTTTTGTTGATTTTATGCTTCAGAGGCCTATTATACATCCTAAGATATCTATAACTACCTTTATCTAAGCTCAGATATCAACCAAAGTCATCCAAACACTCCCTCAAAGTTCGTTATGCTTCTGCTAAGAGCATGCTATGCTTCTATGGATTTCACTGTGCTTTTGTGGAGAAAACCCTTTTTTGGAGTTTTCATGGTCAAAGTCAACTGTGCTTGGTGTAATTAATATTCTAATGATTTCACATGATTTAATTAAGTTTCCTAGTGATGGTTAGAGTAAATCTCATTGTAATCAATGCTTTCAAAGTCAAACAAAGTCAGTTAGTGTAAAAAGGGAGTTGGTTTCTAACCTCCCTGGTTGTTGGCATGGTTAGAGATATTGGTGTAATTAGTTTCTAGGATGATGGATTCAAACCCCAAGAGGGGAAATGTGGTTTCTCATCTATATGTAGCCTAATTGAATTCAAATCAAGGGTTGGATACTTGAGATTCATAGGTTTGGAGCTAGCATAGAGCATTTTTGCAGTAATATAACAGGTAGTTGCAGCTATTATCGTGTGATTCTTGTGGTATGTTTATTGACAATGTTTTTCCTTTGTTTTATTATCAAATTGAATATTTACTTCTTCTTACTACCATTAGCATGCTTTCATATGATCATCTCATTAGTTTTTAAGCAGAATTCATAGTTTTATGCTATGTTTAGATGAGATTTTCATGTTTGTGTTCCATATCTTCTGATAAACGAATTCAGTCTTATGCTCATTTTGATCTTTCTTACTCAACCATATACCACAGTGACAACCCATTGTGTGTCACTAAATAAACCTACATTTATCCATCTTATCCTTGCAACTGATCATTTGAAAACCTAACCTAGTTCCTAGACCTATGATCCTAATCCAGCAAAACCCTAAAATCAAATCCTAATGAGTTGAATATCTAGCCTAAGATATATTTTTCTCTCCAGTCACTTCATTGGCTGTGAGATTGTAGAGAGAGTTTCCCTCTCTGATTTGGTAGGGCTAGATACCAAATCTAAATTTGGTATGAGGTTACTTTCTTCGGTCTCCTTTCTCAGCCTTGGGAAATTGTGGAGCGATAACATTTTCGTGTCATTGTCGGGGAAACAAGTTTCAAATATTCTCTAGATTTCTTATAATATCCCAAATTGTGAACAAACAGTAATATAAATCAAACAAAAGCTAAATCTACAACAAACAGTAAAATACATCAAAACACCATGAAATAGAACCAAACTGCTGAGCCATTTTATTAATATTTTCTGAATGGGGAAAGGTACAAAGGTTGCTAGGAAGATGGCACCTTGGCCTGCACAAGGTAGCCTGAAATACCCCTTATCCCTACTCAGAAACTCCAGTGTTTGGCTACTCTGTGTGGCTCCTCCTCTATGCTACCCAGTCTAGAAAATACTCCTGGTGGTTGGAAATGGACTACGTAATGGGGATGTTCCCCTACTCAAAAACTTTCTAGAATTGGACACCGAACTCTCCACAACAAACCCAGAAAAACCCATGAAGGGTTTTCCAAAATGTTGACCCGAAAAATCACCCTCTCGATCTGGGTACGCAATTTTTTTGGGTATACTGGGATCTGAACTAATCTACTGGAAATAACTACTGCAAACTGCTCAAAAACTATGCTATGGAAAGGTCGATCCCCTCACAAAACTCCTTGTTGAAATCCTTTGACCTTTCTCCCTCTCTGTAGCTGCTCCACTACTGGACTACGTGTTTCTCTGGCTCACTGTGCTGCCCTACAAGAGGTTGCATAAATCTGGACTGATTTTGTGTTTCTATCCTCCAAAATTGAACTGAAATCCTCTCTTGAGAAATCACTTGAACTCTCCCTAGGATGAGGTTGAGATTCCCACTTGGAAATCTTTGTGCTAAACAACATTTGCAGACTCAACTAAACAACTCAAGTGTGATTCTGGTTTACCAGACAAAAAATGAGATGAATAATTGAATGAATGAGGAATGAGCTCCTCTCACTCCCTTTTACCTATTTGAGCCTCCAACGTTCCCCTTGGGCCCCACTGGACTGCACTGCCACCTCTGCCTGCCAATGGCTACACTTCCACTGCGCAGTTGTTGTCCCCCCAATGTCTCTGCGTTGTCCCTGTGTTGCCTCTGCAACCCCCTCTCCTATGTTGCCATTAGATTTCTCCCTACTGCATGATTTTGGCCCCCTTAGGTCCCACTTCATCTTTAATTTATGCCTTAGTGACTTTAGGAATTTTTTTTTTATCTTTGATTTATTTGTGGGTCACCTCTACCCACTTTATTTTCCAGCGAACTATAGGAAAAGGAAAAATTGTCAAAAATTAATATTCCAATTAGTGTGACTGCTAATTGGGAATATTACAGTCCTCCCTCGTTGAGATTCAACAAGATGATGAGCTTAGTGAAAATTAAGCACCTTCACTGAGTGGGGCACGCAGGCTATTTTTAGGTGTATGTCTATTTTTAGAATGATGAGCATATTCTAAAGTTAGTAGGATGTTGATTCTAGATGGTTGAGAAAATTCTATCTTTGGATGAATTTCTATTTTTAGAAGATTGTGCGAAGTATATTTATAGATTTCTAATCTAAAAATAGATGCATGTCGATTTTTATTAGCCCTTAATAATAATCAGACTCTAAATATCAACTTATTCTCTTGGAGCACTTTATTTCAGTGAACAGGTGTGGCACATTAGTGGGTTGAAGGAATTGCGCAATTCCTAGGGTGGTTGGTGACTCATGCATGGAGGACTCAATTATAACTGATAGTGGCAAGTTGTGACAGAGTTGGAAGAGTAGTTATGAGAGTTGTTATTTAGTTTAACTCAATTAAGTGAGTTAAACTCAGTTCCGCTAGTTGTATCTAGTTCTAACTAAATATACACTAGTGAGAGTTCAGTGAATTAACTATTTAATTAATTCACAACTAGAGATCACTTGCAACTGAACAAATACAATAGTTAACTACTTGCATGTCAGTTCTAGTGGAGACCCAGTGGAGAGATAGGTGAAAGGGTGAGATGGACTATCTGTTGTAACTATAGTGATGCATTCAATGCATCTACACAGACATTGGAGTTGCCAATGAGGATTGTTCAGTCAAGGCAAGGAAATATCGAATTCATTTAGGGATCTTCTTCAGCAGGGATTGCGCGGTGGAGGCAGGTTTTTAGGAGGCAAGAAATTGGTGCATACTAGATATGCAAATTTCTACATGACAGTGTGTGATGATTGTTGATTGTATTGAGAGCTTGATGTACTAAGCTTTGTATGAAATTGTTACATGTTCCATGGATATACATAATACATGATAGTTGGGTTTTTTAGCTTTAAGCATTCCCGGTAAAACATTCTTGTTATGTGTGATTGATTTGCTTCATATGTGTTTGCAATTGGCGATTTAATTTCCGCAAAGAATTAAGTGGAAGGATTCTGTATTTTACATAAGATTAATTTTTTAGATCAGGAAATTCTGGTAATATACATGCATCTTGTATAATTTCTACATGATATCAGAGCAGAGTTGATCACTGGAGATTTCAATATTGAAGTAGTGTTGAGTTTTGTGTTGGTGGACAATTCGAATTTGCTGCAAGAATTCCTTGGTGCGACAGTTAAGTATTCATTGAAATGGCTTTCAATGGGTTGTGGTTGGAGTATGCACTTGAGGGAAGCTCTAACTACATAGCCTGGAAGGACAGGATGGAGGCGGTGCTTGAAGATAATGGTCTGCAGGAGTTCATCGATAGCGATGTTCCTAAGCCCACTTCGACGGATGTTGCATTACTTGACGCCTGGAAAAAGAAAGTAGCAAAGACAAGAATAATTTTGTTGGAAGGTGTGAAGGAACATATTGTTTCAAGCCTTCATGGGAAAGCCACTCCATTTTCAATGTGGAAGGCTTTGACAGATATTTTCCAAAGAAGCAACGACCATAGGAAGTTGGCGCTGAAAGATAAGCTCAGAAAAATCAAAATGGAGAAGGTCGACAATGTTCCAAAATATCTCATGAAGTTTGTCCAATGTAGGGATGAGATGGGGAGTGTGGGAATCACAGTTGCAGATGATGACTTGGTGAGCTTGACTCTCCTTGGGCTTCTAAAGAGTTGGCACAGTTATCAATACTCTGTCAATGGACGGGAGAAACTATCGGATTGGGAGCGACTTTGGTCGAATCTAGTGCAGGAGGAGATAAGGCGAAGTACCAACGATGGCTCTTCATCAAAGAACGATGATGAATAGAATTATGCTTTGGCTACCAAAGCAAGGAAAGGGAAGGGAAAGAAATCCCATCCAAAATCCGAGGCTAAAGGCAAGAAGCTGGATTTTTCCAAGGTGAAGTGTTTTCACTGTCACGAACATAGGCATCTCACCACTAACTTCCCACAGAAAAAAAAAGAACAAGAAGGTTGTTGGAGCTGCAAGTGATGAGGCCCTTACCTTGCAATTTGAACTTTATTTCTCCTTAATCGTATGCTTGGTTTCAAGCGCAATGGGATCGGTGTGGTATCTTGATAGTGGTATCTTGATAGTGGTGCTTCCTTCCACATGATGGGAGACAAGGAGTTGTTTAGTGCCTTGGAGGAGAAATATCCCCAAATGCATATAGAGATGGGTGACAATGGTAGATACAGTGAGACTGGAATTGGAACCATTACCTTTGAGAGGGAGTCAGGTAAACCATTTCTGTTGAAAGATGTTATGCATGTTCCAGGTCTGAAGAAGAACTTGGTCTCGGTCGTGATGTTGGAGGATGGAGGTTATGACGTTTTTTTAAGCGAGGGAAAATATTTCCTGCGACATAAAACAACGGGTCAAACCAAGAGGATAGGGATTCGAGTCAAGAATCTCTACAAGATAGAGGTAGATGGCTGTGCTGCAATGATGGGAAAAGCAGAAGAAGTGGTGAGCCGGGATGAGGGCGAATTATGGCACAGAATATTGGGCCATCTTCACCATGGTGCCTTGAAGATTTTGCAGCAGATTTCTACTGGACTTTCCAAGGGTACTTTTGTGCAATCAGATCAGTGCAAGGGATGTAATATGGGTAAGTTTGTTAATACTACCTTTCGTGAAAAGGAGAACCATGCTTCGGTGATCCTGGAGAGAATTCACACAGATGTGTGTGGACCATTCTCGGTTGCTTCAAAAGAAAAACACAGGTATTATGCTATTTTTGTTGATGAATATTCTCGTAGATTTTGGATCTTCTTCATGTAGAATAAGGATCAAACATTCTCAAATTTCTATGAGGTTAAAGCATTGGTGGAGAAGGAGTCGGGGAAGCAAGTGAAGGCTTTGCGGAGCAATAATGGTGGTGAATATATCTCGAACGAATTCAAAGACTTCTGTAGAAAAGAAGGAATTCAAAGAGAACTCATAACGCCTCATAACCCACAGCAGAATGGGGTCGCGGAGAGGAATAACAGAATGATCGTGGGTGTTGCACGAGCTATGTTGCATGACCAGGGCCTATCGATGCACTTGTGAGCGGAAGCATGCAACACTGTGGTTTATGTGCAAAACCGTTGTCCTCATAGAGTACTTGGCATGAGTACGCCTGAAGAATATTTTATTGGTAAGAAGTCGGATATGTCTCATTTAAATATTTTTGGCTCATCTATTTATATTCATGTGACCAAGGACGCTAGGAAGAAGTTGGCGCTGACTGCAGAAGTTGGGATATTTATGGGGTACACAAAAAAACCCCATAATTATCGTGTGTATTTTCCAAACAGTCAGATGACTGTGATGCAACGAGATATAAAATTCAATGAGGAGAAAGCCATGAATTTGTCGCTTCAGAGGGAGCTACACTTGCATGCAGAGGAGGAACTTCTTGTTCCCAAAGATGAGCCTCAAGATGTGGATCAGCCATAGGAGGAGGATCATGGAGTGGAGGAGTCCACTCACGCAGAGCCAAACATAAGAACTGGTAGAAGGCATACCACAGAAGCTCAGAGGTTGAAGCTTGATGCGACATAGAATGTAGGAGTCCCTACATCACAACGCAAACATAGACAGTCACCTGACCGATTCACTGGATACATGGCTCTCATGAGAAAGTGTACCATGACAGAGCCATCTTCCTTTGAGGAAGCAGTGCCAGAGCCCACATGGGTAGATGCCATGGTGGTGGAGTATGAATCCATTTTCAGAAACAATGCTTGGGAGATTGTTCCAAGGCCAGTTGGTAAATCAGTGGTAGGTTCAAGATGGATCTACAAGGTAAAGCAAGTTGTTGATAGGAGTGTCAAGAAGTATAAGGCAAGATTTGTTACCCGAGGCTTCTCATAGATCAAGGGGATTGATTATGAATAAACATTTGCACCTATTGCATGGTATTCTTCCATAAGGACCATCCTTTCTCTTTCAGCGCAGATGGGTTGGCACATTCATCAAATGGATGTGAAGACTGTGTTCCTTAATGGGATCATTGAGGAAGAAGTGTACATTGAGTAGCCTGAAGGATTTGAGATCTTCAGCAGCAAGTCACATGTGTGTAGACTCAAAAGAGAATTGTATGGGCTAAAGCAAGCACCTTGTGCTTGGTACACATGGATCGATAGCTATTTCACTGGACTTGGCTTCACCAAGAGTGAGGCGGATGCAAACCTATACCAAATTGTGGTGGAGGGTAAGCTTTTAATCATTGTTCTTTATGTTGATTATTTAATACTAACGGGTGATGAGAAGTTGATACACTCATGCAAGGAAGACCTTGCAAAGGAGTTTGAGATTAAGGATTTGGGCCTCCTTCATTATTTCCTTGGATTGGAAATATGGTAGCGAGGAGGTGAACTATTTATGTCTCAAGGAAAGTATTCTCGGGAGATACTTGGTAAGTTTCACATGCAGGACTGCAAGCCCATGGATACTCCTCTTCCAGGAAATTGGAGGAAAGAGGATGCTACATCGGCAGAGGTAGTGAATGCTACTGTTTATTGACAGTTGGTGGGTTCACTCATGTATTTAGTTAATAAAAGACCAGAAATATGCTATGTGGTGAACCAGCTTAGTCAAGAAATAATTAAGTCTACTAAGCTCTTTTGGAAGGCAAGCAAGCATGCCTTGAGATATCTCAGGGGCACATCTGAGTATGGCTTATGGTAAAAATAGATGAATGAGGTGAAGTTGCATGGCTTCACGGATGCAGATTGTAGCCCAACAGACAGAAAGAGCACATCAAGAGGGGTTTTCAGTATCGGATCTACAGCAGTTTCTTGGTACAGCAAGAAACAAATATCCATGTCACTCAATTCAACAGAATCGGAATACATGGCAGCAAGTCAAGCTGCATGTGAAGCTATCTAAATGAGGAAGATCCTGGTCAGTTTGTTTGGTTCTCATTTAGATCCTATAGTGATTCATTGTGATAATCAGAGATGCACTAAACTCTTGATTAATCATGTGTTTCATGATATATCTAAGAATATAGATATTCAGTATCATCATATCAGAGATTGTGTGCAACGGAAGATCATGTTTCTTCAGTACATTCCTACAGAAGATCAGGATGCAGATATTCTGACGAAGGTGCTCACCAGGAGCAAATTCGAATACCATAGAGATAGGATTGGGGTAAAGGATAATCCCTGTATTGTTGAGAGGGAGTGTTGAGATTCAACAAGATGATGAGCTTAGTGAAAATTAAGCACCTTCACTAATTGGGGCCCGCAGGCTATTTTTAGGTGTATGTCTATTCTTAGAATGGTGAGCATATTCTAAAGTTAGTAGGATGTTGATTCTAGATGGTTGAGAAAATTCTATCTTTGGATGAATTTCTATTTTTAGAAGATTGGGCGAAGTCTATTTATAGATCGCTAATCTAAAAATAGATGCATGTCGATTATTATTAGCCCTTAATAATAATCAGACTCTAAATATCAACTTATTCTCTCAGAGCACTTTATTTCAATGAACAGGCGTGGCACATCAGTGGGCTGAAGGAATTACACAATTCCTAGGGTGGTTGGTGACTCATGCATGGAGGACTCAGTTATAACTGATAGTGGAAAGTTGTGACAGAGTTGGAAGAGTAGTTATGAGAGTTGTTATTTAGTTTAACTCAGTTAAGTGAGTTAAACTCAGTTGTGCTAGTTGTATCTAGTTCTAACTAAAGATACACTAGTGAGAGTTCAGTGAATTAATTATTTAATTCATTCACAACTAGAGACTCACTTGCAGCTGAACAAATACAACAGTTAACTACTTGCATGTCAGTTCCCATGGAGACCCAGTGGAGAGATAGGTGAAAGGGTGAGATGGACTATCTGTTGTGACTATAGTGATGCATTAAATGCATCTACATAGACATTGGAGTTTCCAATGATGATTGTGCAATCAAGGCAAGGCAAGATCGAATCCATTCAAGGATCTTCTTCAGCAGGGATTGCGCAGTGGAGGCAGGTTGTCAAGAGGCAAGAAATTGGTGCATAGATATGCAATTTTTTTCATGACAGTGTGTGACGATTGTTGATTGTACTGAGAGCTTGATGTACTAAACTTTGTACGATATTGTTACATGTTCCATTGATATACATAATATACGATAGTTGGGGTTTTTAGCTTTAAGCTTTCCTGGTAAAACATTCTTGTTATGTGCGATTGATTTGCTTCATATGTGTTTGAAATTGGTGATTTAATTTCCGCAAAGAATTAAGTGGAAGGATTATTTATTTAACATAATACTAATTTGTTAGATCAGAAGAGTTCAGTAATATACATACATCTTGTATAATTTCTACATCCCCGCAAAAACAGTGCTTGTTCTCAAGCAAATGCAAATATGGATGCTGCAGGATTTTCTGCCCCTCTAAAATGGTATCCTCATCTAGAAGGTTCCTCCATCGGATTAGATATTCCTTCACAGTCTTGCTCCTCAACTGTCTCTCCCGAGTATCCAATACGGCCTCCGGCTATAGCACCAAATGTCCCTCATCATCAGTGAACGGAAGCTCCATAGTGATTGTCACATGTTGTCCCAAGGCATTTTTCCTGCATGATACATCAAAAATATTGTGGATCTTGCTCCCAGCTAGAAGCTCCAGCTCATATGCTACCTCCCCAACATGCCTGATCATCCTATATGGTTCGTAGGAGCGTGGCTTGAGCTTCTCGACTCCCTTCTACTTCAGCGTGGACTAGTTGTACGGATGCAGATGGAGATAAACCAAATCATCTACCTCAAACTGTCTCTCCACACGGACTCTGTCTGCATAAAGTTTCTATTGATTTTGTGTTGTAGCTATGTTTTCCTTGAGAGCTCGGAGTATGTCTTGGCTCTCTTGGATCCATTCTTTGGCCCTTGGGGAATTTCTAGCTCCAAACATCACATCAACAAAATTTAGAACATTATAACCATATAAAGCATAAAATGGAGACATACCAATCAACATGTGGAATTTTTTGTTGTATCAGTACTCCCCAGGTGAAGCCAGTGCAGCCAAGCCTTCTGTTTCCCCATGACATAGTTTCTCAAGTAGCTTTCCAGCCACATGTTCACTATCTCAGTTAATCTATCTATCTGTGGGTGATAGCTAGTGCTAGGTGTCAACTTTATACCCACTAAACGGAATAATTCCTTCCAAAAGCCGCCCATGAACCGATTGTCTCTATCACTGACTATGGTCTTTGGAATACCATGGAGTCTAAAAACATCCTGGAAAAATAACTCAGCCACCTATGAAGTTGTGTATCAGGCTGAGATGGACAAGAAATGTGCATGCTTCGTCAGTCGATAAACAACTACGAAGACGCAATCCTTGCCTTGCACCACAGGCAAGTCGGTGATGAAATCCATGGATATGATTTCCCATTTCCCCTCTGGAATGGGTAGCGGTTGTAGTAAACCTGCAGGATGGTTCTTCTCCCCCTTATTCCTCTGGAAAACCATGCACTCCCTGACATGCCAGAGTACTTCCTTCTTGAGGCCCTTCCATGAGAACCTCTCCCTGATGGCCCTATATGTCTTAGTGAACCCCTGATGGCCTGAAAGTGGTGAATCATGAGTTGCATGCAAAATATTCACCCTGAGTTGGGAGTTTCATGTCAAGAAGATCATATCCCAGTAATAGATGACCTCATCCATCACTTGGTACCGATCATCTTTCAACTAGCCATCTAACACCTCACATGAAAACTGGTCCTTGGAGTATTCTACTAAAATATGGGCTCTCCAATCTACGTCAAGCCTCATCAAGGACAACGTTGTTGATCTCTGTGATAGAGCATCAACCACAACATTTTTCTTCCCCTTAACATAACTCGATGTCAAAATAATAAGCCTGGATCTTACTGACCCATTTATATTGTCTCTCTTGCAATTGTTTCTGATCAAGGAAGAATCGGAGACTGTTGTGGTCAGCCCTCACCCAAAATATGTTACCCAATAGGTAATGTTGGAACTTGGCCAACGCATGCATGATGGCCAGCATCTCCTTTTCATATATGGGGTACAATCTCTCATGCGGCAGTAGCTTCTAACTCTCGAAATCAATAGGATGACCCCCCTACACCAATACTAATCCCACTCCCTCTCCTGAAGCATCACACTCCAACACAAAGGGTTGCGTGAACTCAGGCAATGCCAACATAGGGAAATTGCTCATCACCTCCTTAAGCCTGTCAAATGCCCTTTGTGCAGCATCTGTCCAACTGAAATCCCCCTTCTTGGTGAGATCTGTGAGGGGTGTTGCAAGTTGTGAGAATCCTTTGACGAACTTCTTGTAGTAGGTGCAGATGCCTACAAACCCCCAAAAGTCAGTCACGTTCTTTAGCTCCGGCTAATCCCAGATGGCCCAGAACTTCTCCTCATGGACTCTCACTCCGTCCACTCCGATAATATTCCCCAAACAAAGCATCTCTATAAGCCAAAACTCGCACTTGGATAGATTTTCATATAAGTTTTTCTCCTCTAAGATACACAATACAACCTCTTCCCACGTTCTTCAAATGTGCTGCAAAATTTCTTCCCATGTGCAACTGTAGATGAGAATGTCATCGAAGAACACCAGCATGAAATTACTGAACTGACCACGGAAGATGTGGTTCTTGCAAGACTGAAAAGTGGTTAGAGCATTGGTCAGCCCAAAGGGCATAACCAAAAACTCGAAATGGTCGTAATAGCAGCAAAACGAAGTCTTAGGGACATCTTGGCCCCTCACCTTGATCTGATGGTACCCCGACCTCAAATCGATCTTGGAGAAGAACTTGGCTCCCCTCAACTCATCTATAAGCTCATCAATCCTCAGAATGGGGTAGCGGTTCTTCATGGTATTTTTGTTCAACGCCCCATAATCTATGCACATCCACAGTGTGTTGTCCTTCTTCTTCACTAGAACCATGAAATAATCAAAGGGGCTAGTGTTCCCGAAGCCAAGAGCTCATGTACGGATCTCTCAATCTCGTCCCTCTAGGCCTTGGGGTTCCTATAGGGAGTGGTGATCACCGCCTGGATTCCCTGCTCCAGCTCAATGGTGCGCTAAAACCCCCCTTCTAGTGGTTGTGCTAGTGGTATGTCCTCAAAAACCGTGGAGTAACAGTCTATGATAATCTGTACATCATGATGCACCGGCTGACTTGAGACTCCTACCTCTGACATACGCAGCTCCACTTCCCACTCTATGCCTCCCTTCCGGAAATCTGCCTCCATCTTGTGTGTAGATACTATCTGGGGAGGATATGTTTGCATGCCTCTGATCATCACATTCTTCCCACTCTTCTTATTCTTCCACTCCATATCCAGAGTCTCCTAATCTGTAGTGACCTTCCCAAGTGTGATAAGCCACTGTACATCCAACACCACATTGGTATCTGGGATATCGACCACAAAAAAATGATCTCTCACCATGTATGTCCCCATGGTCACTGCTAATGTCAGAACATACCGCATGCACTTCATGGCCCTGGCACTTGGAACCAACATGAAGAAACCATCAAAGCTCTTTGTCTGTATGCCCCTCCTCTACACTAGTTGGGCATCGATTAAGTTGTGTGTGGCCCCACTATCCACCAGTACTGAGACATGTTGCTCCTGGATTGTGCCTTTAACTCTCAACGTTAAGTACTTGGAATGTGCCTTCCCTTTAGCACAACGATGACTAGGTGCCCATGGCTCCTGGCAAGTGAAGCAAAGCTTCCTCCATCTCAAGTCTCTCCGGGTATCATCATCGAAAGGCCCTTGGCACTGGTTCACTCTTGGGCATGGATCTCTCACATATTTCCCCCTTTGTTGGAATTTTGGTTTGTGGGGAAAAGGAGCTCTCGTCATCATCATGGCATCCTGCAATTCCCTAGTCTTCCCTACGACGTCTTACTGGGTAGTAGGCCTAGTGGATCTGACTAGCCCACGAAAAGGTGTTTCCAGTCCGTCAATAAACATATACACTCTCATGGGCACGGACAAATCTGGAACCATAACTGAGAGCTTCAAGAACTCGAAAATGTACGTTTACGGGTTCCCCATCTATTTGATCTTGGTCATCTCAACAAAATGTTCCTCCGGGTCCTTCTGATCAAATCTCTCAACCAAACTCTAGGTAAACTCTGCATACGATATCACTCCTACATGACCCAGCGTAGACATCCCATGGAACCACCAGTCATGGGCTTCTCCCTCAAGGTACAACGTTACCACCTTGATGGCCTCTACCTCTGCCATTTGTTTTAGCTAAAATTAAATGCCCAGCTTCTCCACCCAAGCCTTTGCCGAACACTTAGATGATCCATCATAGGTAGGCAAGAAAAATCTCCCCACGATACGTTGAAGGTCACTACCCTGCATGTACCCTCCTCCTCTATTATGGCTGCATGGTCTGCCATTGTTTTTCAACTGGAATAATTCATTAAACATGAGGGCATCTCTGAACTTTGGCCCATATAATTGATATTCTGCAAAATAATCCTCGTAGTGAGCCACCTTCGACTCCTGGGGTCCTCTCGTTCTTGCTCTTGAAGTCATGAATGTGGGCATTGTGGAACGTGGTGGAGTGCATGGCACTACCTTCTTCACAGCGTTATGCTCCAGTATATGGTGAGAAGTACCAAACCCTTCTCCATTGTGAAATTCCCTTGGAATTTCCTGTTTTCTGTTTTCTCTGGAAATCTTCTGTCCCATCTCTTATATTTTCTTGGAGAGCTCCTGAACTGACTTTAGGAGGAGGTTACCAAACTCCTTCCCCTAATCTCACTCTTCTGCCATTGGTGCCTTCCCCTTGCCTTCCTCCACTGGAACGATTTCTTCTTGATTAGGTGTTATTTCGAGCCTCTGTTCTCTACTCCTATACCGCTATTTATGGTATGTAATGTATTCTCTATCTTTAGGTGTCATATACCAATTTCTCCATAGGCTTAGCCAAGTCTATGAGCTCTGATACCACTGTAATATCCCAAATTGGGAACAAACATTAATAAAAATAAAATAAAGGCTAAATCTACAACAAACAGGAAAATACATCAAAACACCATGAAATAGAGCCAAACTGTTGAGCCATTTTATTAATATTTTCTAAATGGGGAAAGGTACAAATTGTGTTAGGAAGATGGCACCTTGGCTTGCACAAGGAAGGTTGAAATACTCCTTTATCCCTGCTCAGAAACTATGGTGTTTAGATGCTCTGCGTGGATCCTCCTCTACGCTACCCAATCTGGAAAATACTATTGTTGGCTGGAAATGGACTGCGTAATGGGTTTGTTCCCCTCCTCAAAAAATTCTAGGAATTGGACATCGGACTCTCCACAACAAACCCAGAAAAAACCCGCGAAGGGTTTTAGAATATGTTGAACCCAAAAAATCACCCTCTTGAATTGGGTATGCAATTTTGCTAGGTAGACTAGGCTTTGAACTGATCTACTAGAAATATTTGCTACAAACTGCCCAAAAAAACTTCTATGGAAGGTTTGATCCCCTCACAAAAATCCCAGCTAAAATCCCTTGGCCTTTCTACCTCTCTAGAGTTGCTCCACTACTGGACTGTGTGTTGTTCTGCCTCATTGTGCTACCCTAGAAGAGGTTGCATAACTTTGGACTGATGATGTGTTTCTCTCCTCCAAAACTAAACTGAAATCCTCTCCTGAGCAGGCACTTGAAGTCCCCCAAGTATGAGGTTGATATTCCTGCTTGGAAATATTTGTGCTAAACGGCACTTGCACACTCCGCTAAATAGCTCAAGCATGCTTCTGGTTTACCAGACAGAAAATGAAATTAGTGATTGAATGAATGAGGAATGAGCTCATCTCACTCCCTTTTACCTATTTGAGCCCCCAACGTTCCCCTTGGGCCCCACTGGACTGCGCTACCACCTCTGCATGCAAATCCCTGTGCAGCTATTGTCCCCACGTTGTCCTTGTGTTGCCTTTGCAGCCCCCTCTCCTGCACTTCCACTAGGTTGCTCCCTACTACGTGATGTTGGCCCCCTTGGGTCCCACTTCATATTTAATTTATGCCTTAGTGACTTTAGGAAAGTGTTTTTATCTTTGATTTATTTGTAGGTCACCTCTACCCACTTTATTTTCCAGCTAACTATAGGAAAAGGAAAAATTGTCAAAAAATAATAGTCCAATTAGCATGACTGCTAATTGGGAATATTAAATTTTTCTTACAAGCTCATTGAGGTCTAGGCCTGTGGGTGACATGCCCTGGCTTTCAAAAAGGATGATTCAGTTTTTCAGAGCCAAAGTGAAGATTCAGAAGAACACTAGCTCCCAAAAAGTTCACGAGGTCCAACCCTGATCAGAATCCTCCATCACTAGTTGAATACCCTGATAAGATATTGAGGAAGAAAACATCTCAGCCTGAGCAAGTTGAAACAAGCACATCTTCATTGGTAAGATCCATATCCTTTCCTACAGATTTGACTACATTTGAAGACTTACCCTTTGATATCAAATTTGAGCTTTCCTTGTTTAAGTCTAAATCAAAATCTTCCCTTTCTGAAATAGTCTGATTCCGTTAAATTTGAATTAATCTTGCCATCATTAGAATCATCATCAGCTGATTTTGATAGGAAATTTTGGTCTCAATTTCATAACCTTTATAAATTATTCAATCACCTACAGTTTACCTCTAAAAAATCTTACATTCAATATCAATAAGAATTTTTTTTTGTTGCTACATCTACACCTACACCTCCTCATTCACTTGTTCCATCATCATCCACTGCTCATCCACTACTTCCTCCAAGATCATTTCCTTCATCAACACCCCTCATTGTTATTCCCACACAACCTTCTACAACTTTCATGGTAAGATTTTCTCCTTTAATGTTGCCTCCTGCACTTACTGATTTGCCTCAAGGTTATGGTTAGATATTGCCTTTTTTTAATGGGACAACAGAGGTCACAGCCCAGCAGCATATAGTAAAAGTGACGGACTTTATTGATCTTGAGGAGATTAATAATGATGATGCCAAGATGCGTGTAATAGTCCAGAGTTTCTCAGGAGATGTTAAGAATTGTTTTAATACTTTAACAGCACATTCAGTATCCAATCCACAACAGTTGATAGACTTATTCTAAGCCAAGTGGGAAGAGAAGAAGAATCCTCTTCAAATTTTGGGCGAATACAATGCTTTGAAAAGAAATCCAAATGAATATGTACAAGAATTCATTGTCAGATTCAACAGGGTATACAACTCTATTCCAAATGACATCAAGCCTCCTCCTGGCTTGGCATTGCTTCATTATCCCGATGCCTTTGATCTTGAGATGGCCTATCGATTGAGGGAGATGAGTCCTATAAATATTGAATAAACATAAATAAATGTGGTGAGTGTTGAAGCAAAATTGTTGATTAAGAAATCGAAGACGAAAAAAGAAAAAAGTGTCACAATCAAAGAGGAGACATCTACTTCATCGGAGGGTAAGTTTGAAACTTTAATAAATACAATGGATAAGATGATAATATCATATAGACAATCAGAAATTCAAATCAAAAATCCTAATTTCATAGATCAACAACAACAACCTCTATTTAGAATCAAACAAAGAGATCAAAGAGGTCAAGATCAACAAGCACAATAATAGATTCGTACTCCACTTCAACAGAATTATGCACAGGGAATTTATGAAGAAGAAGATATATTAGAATAAAAACACCTTTTTGACCAAGACCAACAACCTATTTTCTTGACTGAGGATGATGAATATTCTCAAGAACCTTATCAACCTGATGATTAGCAATTTGTTCTCTTGAATGATGATATGTTGGCAATAAAAAAAAAATATTATCAAAGAGGTTATCAAAATTCCCTTAGCATTGTGCAAAGGCAATATAGTTTGAGGAACATGAATGTGCCTATTACTTCAAATCAGAAGAGGCCAACTTCTCAAAAAGATACTCCTCCCCAAGAACCTACCTCTACAAATCAGCATACAAATCAGCCTACAAATAAGAGAAAATAAAAGGAAGCTACTACTACTAATTAGGGAAAGAACATTGAAGCATCCACCAGTACTCTGAAGAAAGACAAAAAGACTCAAGTTGGAGGACAGAGAAGGATATTCTTGCCAGAGAACAGCCCGAAAATAAGGATATGACATCCAAAGAGGTAGAAAAACATCCTAATCTATTTAGTCTTGAAAATAAGATTTCCAAATTGAAATTTTCAATTCCTTTGACTAAATTTATTAAAAATGATCAGTATAAGTTCCATATATCTGTTGTGTTGTACAACAACCCTCCCCATTTCAAATTTTTAAATTAATTTTTAATAAGAAATGGGACCCCTTTTCTTTTAAGTAGCTATAGAATCAATAAATGTTCCGAGGAAATTCGATACATCATGAAATAGAATCAAACCCCAATGAAAAAGGATTTATGTAATGAAAAATAAAGAAAACACATAAAGGCCTTATCGCATTTCACATATTCAAAGTTTCAAATAAAATGTGTTATCATTCAAACCCGAAGCGATTAATCGATCGCAAAAGTGCATATCGCATGGACATAAGTTTAATTCTTCCACTTTGAAAAGTTCTGATGCGATAAAGCCCAATCGAAATCGCAAATCGGCAAAGTCAATTTTTGATTATGAGTCCCTTTTGAAAAGCTTCGATGCAATAAGACTGATCGCAATCGCGAAATCAGTAAAGTAATATCACACCTTCATGTACTCTTTTTTCCCAATGCGATAAGTTAAAATCACAAATCGCTCATTGCCAAAATGCATAACTCGTATCCAAAATATACTCCGCTTAAAATTTGCGATGCGATATCATTATTTCATAAAAGTGCTCCTCAATGAAAAGGTAAAATAAACCATTTTTATGATTTAAAAAGGCATCATGCCATCCTTGCCAGCTCACCAATAATCGCACATCGCAAATGTAAAATGGAGATACTTAAACCTTATATTTAAAACTTCTGACCTCCGATATATGATTATCGTTGATCGAAAAATATTTAAAAGTTATGGTATTAATGCTTTAAAAGGACCATTATGAATGTGCGATGAGACAACCTACAATGGCATTAAAATCTCACACTATTCAAGAAAGTCATTAATAGATAATCATGGTTAAAGACCGTCGCAGATTTCAACTTCAATAGGATAATACTTCTTTAATCCATCATCTTTATTGTGATTAAATGCCATTAGATTCTCTCCGTTGGTATTCATTCTTAAAAGAGTTTTTTCGTCATTTTGGCTAATCTGTTCCATTGTGCAGACCTGAGAAAAATCTACAAGTCGTGAAAATGACTAAGAAATCCAAGAGAGCAAAGCTCCTCGTCATCCCGAAAGAGCAACCAGCTAAATTAGTGTTAGTGAATTATACAACCTGTTTGGGTCTTGGTAAAACTTCGTGGGAAGGAGTTTATAATTTACTAGAAGCAGAGGATCCAATGATAATTTCAGAAGAAGAGCCAAAAGCAGATTCAGATAAAAAGTCTGAGAGCACTCTTAAAGAATTGGCAAGCTCCTACCTTCATAAAGTAGCAACTCGTGAAAATGTTCTCCCATATAATGACTGGGTAAGATGGGTTATATAAAGCATCAATATAACAGACAGATCATTCTTTACGTCAAATGGAAGGATGTTCGGGTCTTTCAAAGCAGAAGATATCAAAAAGATGTATCACTTACCAGGCCCTCAGCAAATCTACAACAAAGCATTTTTGGAAAATTTTGCCAAAGAAAATGAAGTGGAGTCAGATCCCATTAGAGATTGGAGACATTTTCCTGAAAAACATAAGCACGAATCTTCAGGTATGTACTCTATAGAATCTTTGGCGTCTCCCTTTTGTTATGCTGCAGCTATGATGTGCAGATTAATTGGAACTGTCAACTCTAAAAAAAATTCCATTGAGATGGTGCCCTTAATTGAAGCTGTTGTTAATTCCTATATTATGGATTGGGCAACCATTCTATCTGATAAAATGGCAAGCATAATCCTAAATTATAGGAAAAATAGGTTTGTAACTACCAAATAATACCCACATTCTATATGAGTTCCTATATCATTGATACCATCTGTTTCAATTATGAGTTCCCTATCTTAGGCTAGAAATGGACTCCTCAAAGTCCAATTCCTATCCACATTTATCACAAATATCTGTGGAAATCCTATTATAAAGACCACATGTACAGAATTTGTCATGGATTCATTTAAACAGTTCATCAATTTATATTCAATAAACCCACTCCGAGGTTATATAATGAGGCCAACACTGTCCTAACCTCAGTCGAAAGTTGGTTTGGGGAAGAAAAATTCACTTATATCTGAATATTCGGAAGTATCACTGATCCTCATGTTTTTCCCTTGTACGTTCCTGAAAAAATTAGGCCGAGAAATAGCTTATCAGATAATGGAGAAAGGAATGTCCAGAAACCTAAAAAATTCTAAGAATCTGATGTGTCCGACATTTCCCCTCCAATGTGGATCTTTTTCCCTGCATGATTTCAAACATGCAGAGAAAGAAGCCCAAAAGATAAAAGATCTCAGATTGGCAACCATCCCCAAAAGATAGTATGATCCGAAGAAGGTTGCCTTCAATTTTTACATCTATGGTAGATATTTCAAAATTTAAACATGAAGATGTTGATTTTGATGATCCATTTGCCTCAGCCGAAGGATTTTCACAAGTTAAACATTTAGCAAAATTAAAGTTTGGAGCAAATGGCATGGAAGAATTCTTACAGTTCAGAAACAACAGACTACTAACAATACCTCTGGATCAATTGAGAACTACTCCTCTACAACATGAAGAATACAGAGAAGAAAAGAATACTAAAACAGAGCAGGAAAAGGAAAATACAGGCAATAAGGCTGATATTCAAACTGAAAAGGAAAAGACAGGTAGAAAGGATGGAGATTTCTCTGAGATGGATATTGATGATCATTCAAATTTATTAAAATAATATGAGAAGTTTGATTGGCAGATCAGGGGCCAGAACGATTCTCAAAATGTGTCTACAGTGCAAACGCATGCAACACAACAGCCTTCAATCACCAATGTTACAAATGAAGGAACAGTCAGCTATACTACTAGACAGGATATTGAGATTATTCCTGAAAATCCTTCCGAAGAAATTGTATTAAAGATTGAAGATATACCATCTCTAGATTTTTTTTACAGTCCAAAGCATAGGGCTGTAGTTAAAAAGAAGAGAAAGAAAAGGAAAATTGATCAAGGTCTATTTTCATCTCCCCAAGTTGAATTAATGAATGTTATCTAGAAGGATTCCAAAGTTAATCCCTCAGAGGATTTAACTAAAAATCTCAATATGCGGGGGCTTATACGATAGCTACAATAGACAAAGCCTCTGAGGTCAGTCAATTGATGAAGGAAAAATATCAAAAGATAGCTCTGTTGGAAGAAAAGGCAACAGCGGATCAACAAAGGATAACACAGCTAGAACAGCAACTCAATGAATAAATTCAAAAGACTGAGCAGCTCAAAGAGCAATTGAATATTGAAAAGCAAAAGCTTGATCAGCAAGCTATACATAAAGAACAGTAGTTGTCTCAAGAATTAAATAAATTACAGGTGATGCTTCAACAAGAAACGATGGCCAAAAAAGAACAAAGTGCTTTGTTACAAGCACAAATACAAAGATTTAAAGATTATCCTAGACTTGATCAATTTAAAATGGAGGCTCTTGAATTAAGTAAAACGTTGTCACAACAACTTGATGTTTTATGTCATAAGATATCTCTAGCTGACCCTTTATGTGAAATAGCATCATCACTCATAGAAAAGACAGTAAATACAAGACTTGAATTTGAAGATGCCGATGAGAAGATTTCAGGATTTCTCACATGGCAGGACACAAATCAAGGCATCGCTACCAATCTTCCTAAGATTCAAGAATCACACAAAGAAATTTTGTTTGCAGAATGGGAGACACAATTGATTAAAGGAGAACGGGCTACCTCCAGAGCAAGAGCAATAATAAAAAATTTAGTGGAATTAATTAATGACAATCTGTATGCAACCAACATGATTTCAGATTGCATCCCAGGAAAACTCTCGAAGGTCAAGGAAATAGAGAAACAATGGAAGCAAGACTTGGCCAATAAAGACCAACAGAGCAGTGCAATACAAGGAATCACATGGGACGCATTCTGGTTCTATTTGGTTAAACCACATAGCGAGAAAATGACTACAAAATACCTCTCTGATGCCATGGGTTATATGATTCTAGAACTGTCGGATGCCACCTATACCAGCCAGCTGCATTCCCGGTTGAGTCATCCTCCTGAAGTAAAATATATGCTATCAATCTGCTAGCTGCACACACCAGACATGAAAGAAATACAATGAACCTTTTTTCTTAGAGATTGTAATTCTATTTATGAAATCGGATCTCCGATCCTTCATTTTTTTTAGTGATATTTTAGATAGTTTGTTTTAAGTTTATTATTATTTAAACCCCTTCCATGCATTTATAAAGGGGTCCTCAATTTGTATAATTTTTTTACTTGAGAAGTTACACTTCTGTACTTCTGAATACATTATTTTAATTAATGGTGGATCACATTTTGTGATTTTATGACGAGATTGTTTTCAAGAATATGCATTTTTGTTCTTCCTGAAAGCTGTTCTAATTAAGAAAGCGGGATCAGAGTGTTATTTGCATCAAGAGGTTACACATGTATCTGGTATTTTTATCATAATTATGTTGTTCAATTTTCTTTATTGCAATGAAATATTCCTTTTAAAAATTGTTATTGTTTACATATGAATGCCTGTGAAACAATTTTTTATTATATCATTTCTGAAAATTTAGATTTGTCATATTTCAAAATATATGTGAGAAATATAAGTATATGAATGCGATATGTTATCATTATTACTTTGTTTAATTTCTTAAACAAAGTAATTATTATATGTATATACATATTTCTTTTGGATGAATAAGCCATCTATATGATTATTCATTTAATTGGAAAAATACAAAATCGCATTTATTATATGATACCCAGGTTTAACTAGTATTATTTGTATTTATTTTAAGTTATTAGAATATATTAATAATTACTTCCATTACCCATTATATCAAACCCAACATCAACCCATATATTATTGGGAAACTGGTCCCATATTATCCAGTCAGAGCAACTATCCCAAACAGAAAAGGAGTTGTACTAAGGTCCGGACTGGGTGGTTTTCCCCAATGTTTGAAGCTAGGATATATGGGGCTTCAACAGTATCCAAAATTATTAAGGTAAATCAAATGTTTGATATGGTGAATGTTACCAATGACCACCCTGAGCTTTTGTTTGGCCCTATCATAGATGGAAACTTAGAAGACAGTGAAGTCCCACCTTTTTACCTCCATCTTAATATCCATGACTTCATCCTTCACAATGCTATGCTAGACTCTGGGGCCTCCCACAATCTCATGCCCAAAGCCATCATGGAAAAATTAGGATTGGATATTACTCGCCCATATCATGACCTTTACTCCTTTGACTCGGGAAGGGTTAGGTGTCTCAGTCTCATCAAAGATTTGGTAGTATCTCTAGATAAAATTCCAACAAAGAATTTTCTGATATATGTGGTTGTATCTGAAATTCCTCCAAGGTATGGAATGCTTCTCTCGTGATCATGCAGAGAAAAACTAAAAGGCACTTTGCAGCTTGATTTTTCCTATGCTACTATTTCGATGTTCGGCCAACTCAGGAAATTATATCGGTAAACCAAGATGAAATATATGATTAGTATCAATGATGATACTTCAGTTGAATTAGAAATTCAGGTAGAAGAAATGTAGAAATTGCAGAAGTTTCAGATAGTGTTCGAGAAGTTTCAAATGCAGGAAGTTTCAAATGCAGAAAAACAGGAACAGGAACTAAGTTGCTTGCAACCAAGTACATCAGTTGAAAGGAAAGTGGAATTATTGAATGGGACAGAGCATATTGGTACAATGGATCATTCTCAAACAGATAATAATTATCCTTTATCCAAATTTGAGTTGTCGGATGAAAAAAATGGTCTGTGGACCATGGATTTTGATGGGGCCTTAGGTAAGGATGGTTGGAATTGGAATTTGGATTCATGGTCCTATGAATAAGACATGTAATATTCCTCCTAGTGTCAATTTATGTTCATACAAACTGGCCTTTGATTTTTATTTTATTTTTTACAATGATGATAGTCCAGTTGAGTTACAAATTCAGATAGAAGAAAATGTAGAAATTTCAAAAGTTTCATATAGTGTTCGAGAAGTTTCAAATGCATAAAAATGGGAATAGGAACTAAGTGGCTTGCATATAAGTACATCAGTTGAAAGGACAGTGGAATCAATGAATGGAACAGAGCATATTGAGACAACGGATCATTCTCAAACAGATAATAAAGATCAGTCATCCAAATTTGAGCTGCCGGATAAAGAAAATGGTCTATGGACCATGGATTTTGATGGGGCCTTAGGTAAGGATGAAGCTGGAATTGGAATTTGGATTCATGGTCCTATGAATAAGACATGTAATATTCCTCCTAATGTCAAGTTATTTTCATACAAAATAGACTTTGATTCTTCTAATAATAAAGAGGAATATGAAGCTTTGATAACTAGTCTTAAGATTCTTAAGAATATTGGTGCTAAAAGGATTTCAGTTTGTGGTGACACTGAATTAATAATCAAACAAATTAAATGGGAATACCAGGACAAAAATTCAAGGTTGCAAGCATATCACAATGTTGTGTTAGATATTCTTAAGACTTTTTCTGAGTATACTTTATCATTGATTCCAAGAAATCAGAATTGCATAGTTGATTCTCTTGCCACTGAAAAAAGTATGTTCAAAATCCGGGTACATTCCAACAAGAAGTTTGAAATCAATGTCAAACATCACCCTGTTTTTCTGGATAATCTACGATATTGGCAAGTGTTTCAGGATGACAAGAAAATCAATAATTTTCAGCAAATCGAGGAAGAATTTGTTGCTTCTCAAATTGATGATATATTTCATGAAGATGATCAGAAAATTTGTGCCACAAAAATAGAGGTATTACAGTTGAAGGATAACTCGATTCCAAGAGGTCTTGTACCCTTGGAAGAGATCTTTGATCATGATGATGTTGCATCGAAGCCGACAATGGTGCCCACTAAAGCAAGAGTAGAAGACATCAATATTGGTACACCTGAGAAGCCTAAGATGGTGAAATTTTCGAATTCATTGACTCTGAAAATGAAAGGTAAATATGCAGCACTTATGACTAAGATTGTTGATGTTTTTGCATGGGAGTATACAGATTTTAAGTTGCACGACAAGAGCATAATTCAGCATATCATTCCCATCAAGCCCAATCAGAAGCCTTTCCATAAGAAGCTTAGAAGGATCAATCCGAAGTTGTTGCCATCTATTGAAAAAGAGGTAAACAGATTGTACACTGTTGGTATCATTGTCCCTCTTCATTTTTCCAATTAGATGCCAAATCTAATTCCAGACAGGAAAAATACAGGTGAGATCCACCTACGGATTGATTTCCATAATTTGAATAAAGTGTCATTGTAGGACAAATTTCCCTGTCCAAATATGGATCACATCCTACAGAGGGTGGTTGATTATTCCATAATATCATTACTTGATGGGTATTCAGGGTATAATCAGATCTTGGTTCATTTAGATGATCAAGAGAAGACAACCTTCACGACACCTTGGGGTACTTTTATGTATTCTAAGATGCCTTTTGGGTTGAAAAATGAAGGAGCAACATTTCAGCAAGCAATGGATATCTCTTTTTCTAATGAGAAAGATGTGTTTTGGTTATTTACCTTGATGATATAATAGTTTTTACCCAATCAAATGAAGATCATTTGCGTCATTTGAGATTTTTCCAAAAGTGTTGAAAATTCAGCATATCGTTAAATCTGAAGAAGAGTTTGTTTGCCATGGAAGAGGGAAAATTACTTGGTCATATCATATCTAAGGACGGCATCTGCATTGATCCCTTGAGGTTTGAGACAATCCAACAATTGTATCTCCCTAGAAGCAAGAAATAAATTTATTCTTTTAATGGTGAGATCAACTTTTTGAGAAGGTTCATTCCTAACCTTATTGAACATTTGCGGGAGATAACCAACATGTTGAAGAAGGAAAACAAGGTGAAATGGTTTGAGGATGCAAGAAAATATTTCAACCAAGTCAAGTTTTCATTGTCTCATGCTCCTATCTTAATAAGCCTAGATTACACGATGGATTTCCAGAAGAAAATTGTGTAGTGGATTAACCTTGTCCGATGTTTTAGGTGTGTTAGAGTCTATGAGTCACCAGTGATCAAATGTACTCTTTCAATGTCAATTGATAGGGTCCTATGTCAAATTTTTATAGTTTCAAATAAAATTTGATCATTGGTCAGTGTCTAGGTATTATTATTGCTCCCTCCATTTCAAGGTCATAAAATGCCATCATGGTCATGTCATCACTCCTTGTGATAGGGCATCAAAGAGTGTCTTGGTGATCATTTTGGTCATCAAACTATAATCATGAATACTGCAAAATTTCGAAGTCCCAAATCATGGTTTAGATATTCATTAGGTGTCATCATTTTCTTATTTCACCAAAATCTACATGAGAGTCATGTCATCACCATTGTCACCATCATGGGAGTTAGTAAATAGGGATATGATTTCATCAAGATTATCTAAGGTACATTCAGCCCACATGGAGATGTAACCTTTCGAAATAAAGTAATCAAGTTGCAGTACACTACCTCATCATGTCATTTATCAAAAGGACAAGTGATGTCACACTATCACAAAAGTAAAAATCGACTTTCAAGTAATAAAAGGACCATCCAAGCATTCAAAATCTTCATTCCAGGCTCCAAAAGCACTTCTCTGTTGAAATTTGGTTACCAGAGGACAGGTAGTTCCCTAAGGCTTTGATCTTTGGCCTAGGGAAAAGTGTCCAAAAGAATTTAATTTTTCTCCTACAGTGACTCTATAAAGTTATAAAGTCAAATCTAATTTAAAAGTGAATTTAAGTGATAAAGTTACTAAGTCTAATTTTGAAGTGACTTTAATAAAGTCAATGTAAAATTAGAAAGGAAAAGTGACTCTGGAAATAAATGACTAAGTGGGTCTTTATTAAAGTGGGGTGAATTAAAAAATAGCAAGTGAGATTTAAATGAGTATTTAATCTTAGCCCTAGATCTAAAGCTATTTCAACCATTGGATTTAGGGATTCCCCAAAAGTCACTTAGGATTAGGTTAAAGGAGGAAAAGGAGAGAAAAGGTCATTCATTCTTTCATGAGCAGATTGAGAGAGGAGGAGAAAAAGCTAAGGAGTTTTTCTAAGCAGTGAGAAGAAATAGGACAACAGTGAGGAGATTCAACAAAAGATACAACAACATTTATTGGCACAAGTACCAAGGCAGAAAATCCGTACAGCAAGAGAGAGGCATTGTTTCCCAAAAGGAGGGCTTAAGCTATGAATGGCAAGTAAATCCAAATCCACAGGCCATTCCAAGAGTGATTCACCCTCATCACCTTCTTCAACATCTCCTTCATCTCAAATCTCTAGGGAAGAAGTTAAAAAGCAAATTACTACACCCACTACCAAAACCCTAAACATATTAGAAGAGTACTCTTTTGAATCTCCTGAGGTACAATCTTTAATTCATAAACTCGAATGGTTTTCATTATCGCAAGAATAATCTGAGCTATCCCAAGGCAGTGTTACTTCAGAATACATTCATTCCCAACCTCTTAGTAGACTGCAGAGCGAAAATCTTGGTATTTTACCAACTGAACTTCCTCTGCCAAGTCGAAAAAGAGCTAGAAAAACACCTTTAGAGTAAGATAGTGAGACTCTTTCATCACTATCATCCACATATTTCACATCATTTCCATCTACTTCCCAACTTCAAATCACAATCCAAAAAAATGCAGTTGTTTCAACAGCATCTACTCAATCGCTTTCAACTACTCCTTCAGCTTCATCTACCATTAGTACAAGGATGGCACAGCCTCAACAAAGACCATGGGCCAATCCAGGAGTTGTTTCAATTCCTGCACCTTTGTGACAATTTCCATCTAATCCTGAAAAATGGTTACCAAAGTTTAGTCCCGACCTTGGCATACTAGTTGAAGAACACAATAAAAACTTCATGTTATCTGTAAATTTAAATGGAGTAACACACGAAGATGTTGTGGTCAGACTATTTCCATACACTTTGCAAGGAGCGGCAAGATATTGGTATTTTTCATTACCATCGGGATCCATTACTAGCTGGGATATTTTTCAAGAACAATTCCTAACAAAGTTCGAAGATGATAGGTCAATAGCAACTCTGATTAATGATCTCTCTAATTTGAAATCAAAATCTAAAGAACTCATCAAAGATTTCAACTCCCAATTTAACAAGTTGTTGAATAAAATTCCTGCAACATCAAAACCTAATGAAGAAGTCTGAAGTGAATGGTATATATCTGCTTTGCCTTCAAATATAGCCATGTTTGTAGATAGAGCTGCTAAACCTACACTAGCTGAAAAATATGAAGGAAGCAATCGCAATAGAAAAATGTATCATTGCTTTAGATAAAAATAATGCTAATGAAGAGAGAAAATCCAAAAAATTTAGTTTCAAGGATGATTCAAAGAAGAAAGCGCCTAAAGATCCATATGATATGGAAGGATTACAAAAATTCATGAAAACTATGTCTAACGAAATGGTAGAAATTAAAAAATGGGTAGCTGAAACTTCCACTAAAAGGCCCTTTAGGAACTTTGAAAGAAATCAGACAACTGAATCTAAACCACCTAATGCAATATCTAATGCAGAGTCAGATTTAGAGGAAGAAGAAGAGGAAGATACACTTCTATCATCAGAAGAAAACGAAGAAGAAGAATTGGTTGAATTCCATGGGATGTGGTATTTTATTTTTTCCTAACTCAGATAATGAAAATGAACAAGAAGCTCTCCCAGTAAGTACAAGAAGTAAGAGTGCAGCAGAACCTGTTCAAACATCTCCCAAGAAGAAAAATTAAACTCCTACTACTAAAGATAAAGCTCATGTAAATAAAGCCTCTACCTTGCCTACCCAAAATCAACCATCATCTTCTAATCCTCCGTCAACATCTAAAATGCTAGTTGTGTTTGATTCTACGGATTGTAACATTATAGAGGATATGAAGAAGACCAGAGCAAATATTTCTTTACATGAACTCAGAAATCTCAAGCATCAACAGAAGCTGTTGTTAAAAGAATTAAATGCAGTGCCTGCTTCTCCTCTCCCAAATGGTGTAATATCTAAAGCAGCCAAAGGATCAGGTAAGCCACCACCTGATAAAGTAGATGCTACCAATATTGTTTTTATTGGAGATAGATCTAATTCACATACACCTCCTTTTCTCTTAACTTACGAGATCTGTAATAGGAATTTACATAACTTCTTGATAGATTCAGGGGCATCATCAAACATAATAACAACTTCAGTGTGCTCTAAATTAAACATTGAACCCCAGAAATCTACAATTCATATTGTCCAATTAGATCGAACTAAAGTGCAAGTTTTAGGAGAAATTAATTCAGTCGCTATTAGACTGACCCTAGAATAGTTCAGAGAATTGATATATTGATTGCTGACATCCCTGAGTTTTATGGTTTAATTTTAAGCAGGGATTGGTCTAAAAAACTCCATGGTTACATTTCTACCGATTGGTCTCACATGTGGCTTCCCTATAAAGGAAAACCAAATAAAATTAATATTGAGCGAGAGAAACACATGACTCATACAGTACCAGAGTTTGAACAAGAAAACCAACCTGTAGCTTTCAATAATAACATTCTTGGAAACTACTCAGTCGAATCATTCTTTGAAAATTTTAATGCCCAACAATCACCTTTCCCTGTAAATAGTTTTATTTCCCTGTAAATATTTTCACTTCACAAGTTGAAAACTTCTCATATACTAATACTTCAAGATGTGTTAATATTGTTGATCAATCTGTAAATAAATCTGTAGCTAAATTTTTATTTTGGTCTTCGTATTTTGATGGATCAAAATCCAATGATGGTGCAGGAGCAGGATGTATTTTAGTTAATCCGGAAGGCGAAAAAATTATGTTGTCATGCAAACTAGAATTTGAGTGTACAAATAACAGCGAAGAATATGAAGCTCTTATTCAGGAAATTTACAAAGCAATAGGCTTGAATTTCAAATATCTGAAGGTATATGGTGATTTTGAAATTGTCATCAGACAAGTTAGAAATACGATTCATTATCTTTCAATTCATCTTAAACATTATCAAGCCCTTGTTCAAGATCTTACAACTCACTTTATAGCATTCAATATTTATCCTATTCCTAGATCTCAGAATTCAGCAACTGATTTATTAGCTAATGTTGCTTCTAAGCTCCTTCCAACTGAGGATTATAGTCCAGATAGGTTTTCAGTTGAATTGATATTTCGACGATCTGTCTCTGACAATGTCACCAATTGGCGAGTGTTTAATCATGATGAAGACATCCTAAAATTCTTAACCTCGGAGAAATCTTATGATGATCAAATAGTTTATGAAAGTGATCATGATCTTCAAATAAAATCAAAAAACAATGAAAATTCCATCCTGAAATCTGTGGTTAAGCTTGAAGATCTCTATGATATCAAAGATAGATTCAAAAAGGTCACTAATGCCAAACTTCAAAGTTCTACTTTAATGTTTGAGTTAATAAATCTTAGTACTGAATCCAAACCACAAAATTTCAATCTAGGACTCGGGCTAACCCAAGAAGAAAGGTTTTCTTTCATCAAACTTCTAAACAAATACAAAAGTGTTTTTGCTTGGAATTACGAAGATTTAAGAACTTACGATACTTCTATCATTCAGCATACAATTCCAATGATCTCCGATGTAAAACCGATATAACTAAAGTGAAGGAAAATTCATCCCAACTTGGAAATTCAAATTAAAACTGAGTTGAATAAACTCTTGAAAGCTAAAATTATTTTCCCTATTAGACATTCGAATTGGGTTTCAAATTTGGTACTTGTTAGGAAGAAGAATGGAGATATTAGGATTTGGATAGATTTTAGAAATCTCAATAAGGAATGTCAAAAGGATAATTTCCCATTACCTACAATGGAACAGATACTTCAAGCAGTAGTAAGTTCTGAATTAATGTCTTTTCTTGATGGTTTTTCATGATATAATTAGGTACTGGTGCATCCCGATGATAGACTGAAAACCACATTCAGAACCAAATGGGGAACATATGCCTACCAAAAAATGCCTTTTGGTTTAATAAATGTTGGAGCTACCTTCCAAAGAGCCATGGATATTTCTTTCAAAGGTTTGATTAATAGGTCAGTTGTTGTCTATCTGGATGACATAACTGTCTTTTCAAAGAAAATAACTAACCATCTACATGATTTAAAACAGATCTTTGAACGATGTAAAAGGTATGGCATTTCTTTGAATCCAAAAAAATCATTCTTTCCTCTTAATGAAGGGAAACTCTTAGGATTTATTGTATCTGAAGATGGCATATATATATTGATCCTGACAGAATAAAGGAGATTTTTTATATCCCTTTGCCACATAACAATAAATCCAGGTAGTCATTTTTAGGACGGATAAATTTTGTAAAAAGATTTGTTCCTGATTTTTCTCATATAGTTTTACCATTACAAACGACAATTAGGAAGAATTCAGTTTTCAAATGGGGACATAAAGAAAAGGAAGCCTTTGATTCAATCAAACGGGCCATTATTAATGCTCCAACGTTAAATACTCCTAATTTTTCTAATCATTTTATTTTGTATACTCTAGCCACTGAAACATCTTATGCTGTCATTTTGACACAACTCAATGATCAGCAGATTGAAGCACCTATATCCTTCTTTAGTTCAAATCTGCAAGGAGCTGAAATTAACTATTCAGAAGTAGAAAAACAAGATTTTGTTGTGTTTAAATCTATCAAACACTTTAGGCCATTTCTTCTAAAAACACATACAAAAGTCATTGTCCCATTTTCTGTAGTGAGACAATTTCTAGTACAAAGAGAAGTAAGAGAAAAAGGGGCCAATTGGGTAACAGCCTTACAAGAATATGATATTGAAATTAAACTAGCTAAAATTGTTAGAGGACAAGGTTTTTGCAGGTTGTTAGCAGGAGCTTCCAATATTCCAGAGCAACAAGATCAAGATAATACTTTTCAAGTAAATGAGATAAGTATCATAAATTCTGAATCCCAATATGTTGATATGATCTTTTACTTAAAAAATGGGTATGCTCCTCCTAATCTTAGTTATAAAAGAAAATGTGCTTTAATAGAGATCATTGATGATGTGTTATTCAGAAGAAATTATGATTCCATTTTTCTAAGATGTCTGGAAAAAACTGAAGCACACAAGGTTTTGCAGGAATTACATGATGGACCAGCATGTGGAAATTTTGGAGGAGACACTACAGCTCACAAGATAATTCATGCTGGATATTATTGGCCTAATTTGTTTAAAGATGCCCATGATTATGTAAGGAAATGTAAGACTTGCCAAAATGCCAGTGGAAGACAACGCAAACCAGTTTTTCCCTTACAACCAGTAAACATTGAGCAACCATTTGAACAATGGAGACTTGATATTATTGGAGAAATTGTTCCACATTCTTCCAAACAACACAGATACATCCTTACAGCCACAGATTATTTCATGAAATGGGTAGAAGCAATTCCTTTAAAGGTAGCCAATTCCGATGCAATCATTGAATTCATTAATCAATTCATCATTACAGGTTTGGTGTACCTAACGCCCTTGTTTTTGATAATGCATCTTATTTTTCTGGAAATAGTATAATGGAATTTGCTCTCAAAAGAGGTTTTAAATTGAAATATTCTGCAAATTATTACCCCCAAGGTAACGGTTTGGCTGAATCAACTAATAAAAATCTCATTAAAATCATCAAAAGAACTGTTGATCAAAATCAAAAGAATTGGCATAAGTCTTTGATTTTTGCACTATGGGCCGATTATACAACTCAGAAATCTTCAATAGGTACTTCACCTTTTAATCTTGTATATGGGAAAGAAGTCGTACTACCTTCAAACCTAGCACTCCCATCTCTAGCCCTAATACAATTTATTGAAGAAAATCCTTCATCTTCTGTCCAATTAATATTTGATCAAATCCTTAAATTAGACAAAGAAAGAGAAAAAGTCAAAATCACTCATGCTAAACATCAACAACTTATAAAATATTCTTTTGATGCAAATTCTACTGGATCTAAAACATTACAAATTGGTAATCTTGTTTTGAAATGGAACAAAGCACATGAAAATAAAGGTAAACATATCAAATTTCAAAATATGTGGCTTGGACCATTTCAAATCATTGAAAATATAGGCTCATCTACTTTTATATTGAAATATCTAATAGGAAAGAGAGAGTCTCTTCCTGTGAATGGGATTATTTTGAAGAAATTCTTTTCCTAAGAAGGCAACCCCTTCTTACCTGTATATATTCATTATGCAAGTTTATTTGTTTTACAAATAAAGTTGTTAATATTCCTCCATTAACCTTTTACTATTGAAAAGATCTTTGAGAAAATATTATCAATACTTTCTATGTAGATAGAAATTTTTAAGGAAGTGACTACAGTTTTGGAAAATTAAATAAAATATGAAACTCTGAAAACCTATTTAAATGTTTGCAAAGTCTTCCAAAAACCTTGAAAATATTGTAAATCATTCTAAGTTTATAAAGTAGAGAGAGGTTATTTATAAAAAGTAAAGACTTTTTCCAAATTTAGGCACTTAAAACTCTAAAAGGTCATCCATTGACTCCTAAGTAGAGAATCATTCACCCCATCCACTAAGTTTATGATTTTTTAGAGTGTAATTCTAAAAAAATGTGTGTCTGATATAAAAGATAAGAGGTCTCATCAAGAGCTTGCTTACCATGATCATAGGGAAGTAATCAAACTGACATTACCATTACTACAAATCAAAACAGGGTAATGGCTTATAATCATAAGACAAATGGGTCTCATTACGAGCCAACGTGTTCAGTTTAGTTACAATCGGTGAATGGCATTGTTATCAGTTGGCTCCCAAACCAGGACAATGGCTTTTAAGTTAAAAGAGTAAAAAACAAAAGATAGAATATCTTTATGGATTTATCTTTTAAAAGGTTATACTCTTAGATGGATGGGATAATGTATGATTAATGGTTAAAAGGTAACCCTGTCGAGACTATAGACATTTGCTGGCAGCAAAGGCACTACCTATGACAAAAGAGTAAATTACAAAACTAAATTGGAGAAGCCCCCTACTTTATCTTTATAAACCAATCAAAGCTTGATGAAACCAAAAATGTTTTTATTTTTAAGGGATTAAAAGGAATTTGAAGTGATTCCTATTTTATTCAGTGTTCAGTTTTATTTAAATTTTTCTGGGATAGTTTTCTTCGTCCTCAAATCTTTCTACTTACAAAAGATTTAGTTATCACTTTATTTTTTCAGAGATAATTGTTTCTCCCAGTGAATCGACAATTGTTGTGTTGTACAAAAACCCTCCCCATTTCAAATTTTTATATTAATTTTTAATAAGAAATGGGACCCCTTTTCTTTTAGGTAGCTATAGAATCAATAAATGTTTTGAGGAAATTCGATCCATCATGAAATAGAATCAAACCCCAATGAAAAAGGATTCATGTAATGAAAAATAAAGAAAACACATAAAGGCCTTATCGCATTTCGCATATTCAAAGTTTTGAATCAAATGTGTTATCATTCAACCCTGATGTGATTAATCAATCGCAAAAGCACATATCGCATGGACATAAGTTTAATTCTTCCATTTTGAAAAGTTCCGATGCGATAAAGCCCGATCGCAATCGCAAATCGGCAAAGTCAATTTTTGATTATGAGTCCCTTTTCAAAAGCTCCGATGCGATAAGACTGATCGCAATCACGAAATCGGTAAATTAATATCACACCTTCATGTACTCTTTTTTCCCGATGCGATAAGTTAAAATCGCAAATCGCTCATCGCCAAAACGCATAACTCATATCCAAAATATACTCCACTTAAAATATGCGATGCGATATCATTATTTCATAAAAGCGCTCCTCAATGAAAAGGTAAAATAAACCATTTTTATGATTTAAAAAGGCATCGCGTCATCCTTGCCAACTCAACAATAATCGCACATCGCAAATGTAAAATGGAGATAATTAAACCTGATATTTAAAATTTCCAATCTTCGATATACAATTATCGTTGATCGGAAATCTTAAGAGGTTATGGTATTAAAACTTTAAAAGGACCGTTATGAATGTGCAACGAGACAACCTACAATGGCATTAAAATCTCACACTATTCAACAAATTCAGTAATAGATAATCATGGTTAAAGCCCGTCGCAGATTTCAACTTCAATAGGATAATACTTCTTTAATCCATCATCTTTATTGTGATTAAATGCCATTAGCTTCTCTCAGTTGGTATTCATTCTTAAAAGAGTTTTTTCGTCATTTTGGCTGATCTGTTCCATTGTGCAGACCTGAGAAAAATCTACGAGTCGTGAAAATGACTAAGAAATCTAAGAGAGCGAAGCTCCCTGTCATCCCAAAAGAGCAACCAGCTAAATTGGTGTTAGTGACTGATACAACCTGTCTAGGTCTTGGTAAAACTTTGTGGGAAGGAGTTTATAATTTACTGGAAGCAAAGGATCCAATGATAATTTCAGAAGAAGAGCCGGAAGCAGATTCAGATAAAAAGTCTGAGAGCACTCTTAAAGAATTGGCAAGCTCCTACCTTCATAAAGTAGCAGCTCATGCAAATGTTCTCCCATATAATGACTTAGTAAGATGGGTTATAGAAAGCATCAATATAACAGACAGAGCATTCTTTACGTTAGATGGAGGGATGTTCGGGTCTTTCAAAGCGGAAGATATCAAAAAGATGTGTCACTTAACAGGGCCTCAGCAAATCTACAACAAAGTATTTTTGGAAACTTTTCCCAAAGAAAATGAAGTGGAGTCAAATCTCATTAGATATTGGAGACATTTCCTAAAAAACATAAGCACGAATCTTCAGGTATGAACTCCATAGAATCTTTGGCGTCTCCCTATTTTTATGCTGCAACTATGATGTGTAGATTATTTGGAACTGTTAACTCTAAAAAAATTTCCATTGAGATGGTGCCCCTAATTGAAGTTGTTGTTAATTCCTATATTATGGATTGGGAAACCATTCTATCTGATAAAATGGCAAGCAAAATCCTAGATTATAGGAAAAATAGGTTTGTAACTACCCAGATAATACCCCCATTCTATATGAGTGCCTATATCATTGACACCATCTGTTTCAATTCTGAGTTCCCTATTTTAGGTTGGAAATGGACTCCTCAAAGTCCAATTCCTATCCACATTTATCACAAATATCTGTGGAAATCCTATTATAAAGACCACATGTACAGAATTTGTCATGGATTTATTTTACCAGTTCATCAATTTATATTCAATAAAGTCGCTCTGAGGTTATCTGATGAGGCTAGCACTGACCTAACCTCAGTCGGAAGCTTGTTTGGGGAAGAAAAATTCACTTATATCCGAATATTCATAAGTATCACTGATCCTCATGTTTTTCCCTTGTATGTTCCTGACAAACTATTAGGTCGAGAATTATCTTATCAGATAATGGAGAAAGGAATGTCCAAACACCTAAAAAATTCTAAGAAGCTGATGTGGCCGACATTTCCCCTCCGATGTGGATATTTTCCCCTGCATGATTTCAAACATGCAGAGAAAGAAGCCCAAAAGATAAAATATCTCAGATTGGCAACCATTCCCAAAAGACAGTATGATCCGAAGAAGGTTGCCTTCAATTTTACATCTATAGTACAGATTTCAAAATTTGAACATGAAGATGTTGATTTTGATGATCTATTTGCCTCAGCTGAAGGATTTTCAAAAATTAAAAATTTAGCAAAATTAAAGTTTGGAGAAAATGGCATGGAAGAATTCTTACAGTTCAGAAACAACAGACTACTAACAATACCTATGGATCAATTGAGAACTACTCCTCTGCAACATGAAGAATACGGAGAAGAAAATAATACTGAAACAGAGCAGGAAAAGGAAAATACAGGCAATAAGGCTGATATTCAAATTGAAAAGGAAAAGACAGGTAGAAAGGATGGAGATTTCTCTGAGATGGATATTGATGATCATTCAAATTTATTAAAAAAATATGAGCAGTTTCATCGGCAAATCAAGGGCTAGAGCGATTCTCAGAATGTGTCTACAGTGCAAATGCCCGCAACACAACAGCCTTCAGTCACCAATGTTACAAATGAAGGAACAGTCAGCTATACTAATAGACAAGATATTGAGATTATTCCTGAAAATCCTTCCGAAGAAATTTTATTAAAGATTGAAGATATACCACCTCTAGATGTTTTTTACAGTCCAAAGCATAGGGCTGTAGTTAAAAAGCAGAGAAAGAAAAGGAAAATTGATCAAGGTCTATTTTCATCTCCCCAAGTTGAATTAATGAATGTTGTCTGGAAGGATTCTGAACTTAATCCCTCATAGGATTTAACTAAATTATCTCAATATGCGGGGGTTTATATGCCAGCTACAATAGAAAAATCCTTTGAGGTCAGTCAATTGATGAAGGAAAAAGATAAAAAGATAGCTCTGTTGGAAGAAAAGGCAACAATGGATCAACAAAGGATAACATAGCTAGAACAGCAACTCAATGAAGAAAGTCAAAAGACTGAGCAGCTCAAAGAGCAATTGAATATTGAAAAGCAAAAGCTTGATCAACAAGCTATACATAAAGAACAGCAGTTGTCTCAAGAATTAAATAAATTATATGTGATGCTTCAACAAGAAAAGATGGCCAAAGAAGAATAGAGTGCTTTGTTACAAGCACAAATACAAAGATTTAAAGATTATCCTGGACTTGATCAATTTAAAATGGAGGCTCTTGAATTAAGTAAAACGTTGTCACAACAACTGGATGTTTTATGTCATAAGATATCTCTAGCTGACACTTTATGTGAAATAGCATCATCACTCATAGAAAAGGCAATAAATACAAGACTTGAATTTGAAGATGCCGATGAGAAGATTTCAAAATTCCTCACATGGTAGGACACAGATCAAGGCATCGCTGCCAATCTTCCTAAGATTCAAGAATCACACAAAGAAATTTTGTTTGCATAATTGGAGACATAGTTGATTAAAGGAGAACGGGCTACCTCCAGAGCAAGAGCAATAATAAAAAATTTAGTGTAATTAATTAATGACAGTCTGTATGCAGCGAACCTGATTTCAAATTGCATCCTAGGAAAACTCCTTAAGGTCAAGGAAATAGAGAAACAATGGAGGCAAGACTTGGCCAATAAAGACCAACAGAGCAGTGCAATACAAGGAATCACATGGGATGCATTCCGATTCTATTTGGTTAAACCACATAGCCAGCAAATGACTACAAAATGCCTCTCCGATGCCATCAGTTATATGATTCTAGAACTGTCGGATGCCACATATACCAGCCAGCTGCATTCCCGGTTGAGTCATCCTCCTGAAGTAAAAGATATGCTATCAATTTGTCAGTTGCGCACACCAGACATGAAAGAAATACAATGAACCTGTTTTCTTGGAGATTTTAATTCGATTTATGAAATCAGATCTCCATCCTTCATTTTTTTTAGTGATATTTTAGATAGTTTGTTTTAAGTTTATTATTATTTAAACCCCTTTCGTGCATTTAGAAAGGGGTCCTCAATTTGTATAAATTTTTTACTTGAGAAGTTACACTTCTGTACTTCTGAATACATTGTTTTTATTAATGGTGGATCACATTCTGTGATTATATGAGGAGATTGTTTTCAAGAATATGCATTTTTGTTCTTCCTGAAAGTTGTTCTAATTAAGAAAGCAGGATTGGAGTGTTATTTGCATCAAGAGGTCACACATGTATCTGGTATTTTTATCATAATTATGTTGTTCAATTTTTTTTATTGCAATGAAATATTCCTTTTAAAAATTGCTATTGTTTACATATGAATGCCTGTGAAACAATTATTTATTATATCATTTCTAAAAATTTAGAATTGTCATATTTCAAAATATATGTGAGCAATATAAGTATATGAATGCAATATGTTATCATTATTACTTTGTTTAATTTCTTAAACAAAGTAATTATTATATGTGTATACATCTTTCTTTTGGATGAATAAGCCATCTATATGATTATTCATTTAATTGGAAAAAATCCAAAATCTCATTTATTATATGATACCCGGGTCTAACTAGTATTATTTGTATTTATTTTAAGTTGTTAGAATAGATTAATAATTACTTCCATTACCCATTATATCAAACCCAACATCAACCCATATATTATTGGGAAACTGGTCCCATATTATCCAGTCGGAGCCACTATCCCAAACGGAAAAGAAGTTGTACTAAGGTCCAGACCGGGTGGTTTTCCCCAATGTTTGAAGCTAGGATATTTGGGGTTTCAACAGTATCCAAAATTCTTAAGGTCAATCAAATGTTCAATATGGTGAATGTTACCAATGACCACCCTGAGCTTTTGTTTTGCCCTATCATAAATGGAAACTTAGAAGACAGTGAAGTCCCACCTTTTTACCTCCGTCTTAATATCCATGACTTCATCCTTCACAATGTTATGTTAGAATCTGGGGCCTCCCACAATCTCATGCCCAAAGCCATCATGGAAAAATTAGGATTGGATATTACCCACCCATATCATGACCTTTACTCCTTTGACTTGGGAAGGGTTAGGTGTCTCGATTTCATCAAAGATTTGGTAGTATCTCTAGATAAAATTCCAACAAAGAATTTTCTGATATATGTGGTTGTAGTTGAAATTCCTCCAAGGTATGGAATACTTCTCTCGCGACCATGCGGAGAAAAACTAAAATGCACTTTGTAGCTTAATTTTTCCTATGCTACTATTTCAGTGTTCGGCCAACTCAAAAAATTATATCGGTAAACCAAGATGAAATATATGATTACTATCAATGATGATAGTTCAGTTGAGTTAGAAATTTAGGTAGAAGAAAATGTAGAAATTGCAGAAGTTTCAGATAGTGTTCGAGAAGTTTCAAATGCAGAAAAACAGGAACAAGAACTAAGTTGCTTGCAACCAAGTACACCAATTGAAAGTACAGTGGAATTATCGAATGGGACAGAGCATATTGGTACAATGGATCATTCTCAAACAGATAATAAAGATCCTTCATCCAAATTTGAGCTGTCGGATGAAGAAAATGGTCTGTGGACCATGGATTTTGATGGGGCCTTAGGTAAGGATGGTTGGAATTGGAATTTGGATTCATGGTCCTATGAATAAGACATGTAATATTCCTCCTAATGTCAATTTATGTTCATACAAACTAGCCTTTGATTGTTATTTTATTTTTTACAATGATGATAGTCCATTTGAGTTACAAAGTCAGATAGAAGAAAATGTAGAAATTTCAAAAGTTTCATATAGTGTTCGAGAAGTTTCAAATGCATAAAAATAGGAATAGGAAATAAGTGACTTGAATCCAAGTACATCAGTTGAAAGGACAATGGAATCAATGAATGGGACAGAACACATTGAGACAACGAATCATTCTCAAACAGATAATAAAGATCACTCATCCAAATTTGAGCTGTCGGATAAAGAAAATGGTCTATGGACCATGGATTTTGATGGGGCCTTAGCTAAGGATAGAGCTGGAATTGGAATTTGGATTCACGGTCCTATGAATAAGGCATGTAATATTCCTCCTAATGTCAAGTTATTTTCATACAAAATAGACTTTGATTCTTCTAATAATAAAGTGGAATATGAAGCTTTGATAACTAGTCTTAAGATTCTTAAGAATATTGGTGCTAAAAGGATTTCAGTTTATGGTGACTCCGAATTAATAATCAAACAAATTAAAGGGGAATACCAAGCCAAAAATTCAAGGTTGCGAGCATATCGCAATGTTGTGTTAGATATTCTTAAGACTTTTTTTTAGTATACTTTATCATTGATTCCAAGAAATCGGAATTGCATAGTTGATTCTCTTGCCACTGAAAAACGTATGTTCAAAATCCGAGTACATTCCAACAAGAAGTTTGAAATCAATGTCAAACATCGCCATTTTTTTCTAGATAATATACGATATTGGCAAGTGTTTCAGGATGACAAGAAAATCAATAATTTTCAGCAAATCGAGGAAGAATTTGTTGCTTCTTAAATTGATGATATATTTCATGAAGATGATCAGGAAATTCGTGCCACAAAAATAGAGGTATTACAATTGAAGGATAACTCGATTCCAAGAGGTCTTGTACCCTTGGAAGAGATCTTTGATCATGATGATGTTGCATCGAAGCTGACAATGGTGCCCACTGAAGCAAGAGTAGAAGACATCAATATTGGCACACCTGAGAAGCCAAAGATGGTGAAATTGTCGAATTCATTGACTCTAGAAATGAAAGGTAAATATGCAGCACTTATGACTAAGATTTTTGATGTTTTTTCATGGGAGTATACAGATTTTAAGGTGCATGACAAGAGCATAATTAAGCACATCATTCCCATCAAGCCCGATCAGAAGCCTTTCCATAAGAAGCTCAAAAGGATCAGTCCGAAGTTGTTGCCATCTATTGAAAAAGAGGTAAATAGATTATACACCGTTGGTATCATTGTCCCTCTTCATTTTTCCAATTGGATGCTGAATCTAGTTCCAGAGAGGAAAAATACAGGTGAGATCCACCTACGGATTGATTTCCATAATTTGAATAAAGTGTCCTTGAAGGACAAATGTCCCCTTTCAAATATGGATCACATCCTACAGAGGGTGGTTGATTATTCCAGAATATCATTACTTGATGGGTATTCAAGGTATAATCAGATCTTGGTTAATTTGGATGATCAAGAGAAGACAACCTTCACGACACCTTGGGGTACTTTTATGTATTCTAAGATGCCTTTTGGGCTGAAAAATGTAGGAGCAACATTTCAGCAAGCAATGGATATCTCTTTTTCTAATGAGAAATATGTGTTTTTGGTTATTTAACTTGATGATATAATATTTTTTACCCAGTCAGATGAAGATCATTTGCGTCATTTGAGGAGATTTTTCCAAAAGTGTTGAAAATTCAGCATATCGTTAAATCCGAAGAAGATTTTGTTTGCCATAGAAGAGGGAAAATTACTTCGTCATATCATATCTAAGGACGGCATCCGCATTGATCCCTTGAGGATTGAGACAATCCAGCAATTGGATCTCCCTAGATACAAGAAATAAATTCAGTTTTTTAATGGTAAGATCAACTTTTTGAGAAGGTTCATTCCTAACCTTGTTGAACATTTGCGGGAGATGACCAACATGTTGAAGAAGGACAACAAGGTGAAATGGTCTGAGGATGCAAGAAAATATTTCAACCAAGTCAAGTTTTCATTGTCTCATGCTCCTATCTTAATAAGCCTAGATTACACGATGGATTTCCAGAAGAAAATTGTGTAGTGGATTAACCTTGTCTGATGTTTCAGGTGTGTTAGAGTCTATGAGTCACCAGTGATCAAATGTACTCTTTCAATGTCAATTGATAGGGTCCGACGTCAATTTGTTATAGTTTCAAATAAAATTTGATCATTGATCAGTGTCTAGGTATTATTATTGCTCCCTCCATTTCAAGGTCATAAAATTCCATCATGGTCATGTCATCACGCCTTGTGATAGGGCATCAAAGAGTGTCTTGGTGATCATTTTGGTCATCAAATTATAATCATGCATACTGCAAAATTTTGAAGTTCCAAATCATGGTTTAGATATGCATTGGGTGTCATCATTTGCTTATTTCACCAAAATCTACATGAGAGTCATGTCATCACCATTGTCACCATCATGGGAGTTAGTAAATAGGAATATGATTTCATCAATATTATCTAAGGTACATTCAGCCCACATGGAGATGTAACCTTGCGAAATAAAGTAATAATGTTGCAGTACACTACCTCATCATGTCATTTATCAAAAGGACAAGTGATGTCACACTATCACAAAAGTAAAAATCGACTTTCAAGCAATAAAAGGACCATCCAAGCATTCAAAATCTTCATTCCAGGCTCCAAAAGCACTTCTCTGTTGAAATTTGGTTATCGGAGGACAGGTGGTTCCCTAAGGATTTGATCTTTGGCCTAGGGAAAATTGTCCAAAAAAAGTTAATTTTTCTCCTAAAGTGACTATATAAAATTATAAAGTCAAATCTAATTTAAAAGTGACTTTAAGTGATAAAGTCACTGAAATCTAATTTTAAAGTGACTTTAATAAATTCAATGTAAAATTAGAAAGGAAAAGTGACTTTGGAAATAAATGACTAAGTGGGTCTTTATTAAATTGGGGTGAATTAAAAAATAGAAACTGAGATTTAAATGAGCATTTAATTTTAGCCCTAGATCTAAAGCTATTTCAGCCATTGGATTTAGGAATTCCCCAAAAGTCACTTAGGGTTAGGTTAAAGGAGGAAAAGTAGAGAAAAGTTCATTCATTCTTTCATGAGCAGATTGAGAGAGGAGGAGAAAAATCTAAGGAGTTTTTCTGAGCAGTGAGAAGAAAGAGGACAACAGTGAGGAGATTCAGCAAAAGGTACAACAACATTTATTGGCACAAATACCAAGGCAAAAAATTTGTACAGCAAGAGAGAGAGGCACTGTTTCCAAGAGAGGAGGCACAGAAATCGAGGAAGAGGGCAGCAACATTAAGCACGCAGTTCGAGGCACAAAACTGGGCACGATTTTTGAGGAAAGGTATTGCTATTATTTTTTGCACAAATACTGAGAAAAGGATAACAACTACAGTGCAGTTTTTTTTAGCACTGATTTCGAGGAGGGCTGTTGTACTAATCCATACAGTTCGTACAGCAATGTACAAGTCGTTTTGGCACGCTTCTCGAGGTGGTCGTACAACATTTATTGTTGTCATAAATGCTGTAATATTTTCTGTTTTTCAAATTGTTGATTTGGCACAATTTCCGAGGTGGTGTGCAAGCACGGAAATCAAGATAAGTCTATAAATTTGGTTGTTGGAATTTTTACTGTGTTTTTCTGTTTCACTGTAAAAGAAATATTCAGAAAATAAAGAGAAGCTTTCGAATTGGTTTTCCCCAAGAGTTGTAGGGGGATTTTCCAGGGTCACATTGACCAAAAATCAGCATGTCTATTTTTCTGTGTGGCTGATTTATTTTGCTGAGTTTTATTTTTGCATTTCCAGCATTGTGAAAATTTCCAGAATTTGTGTTTTCAGAAAATATTTATTTTTTCAGCGTGTTGAATGTAAGGCTATGGGAATGGGAATTTAACTATATGGAGAAACAAGGTGGAACTGAAAACCGGGGTGAGAAACAGAAATTTCTACATTCTCCACCATTGTTCTTCATCTCAGCTATCAGAACCTTGAATTTTTCATCACCAAACCCTTGCCATCAAGCATGTTGTGCTTCTGCAGCACGTTGCGTTTTTGGGTTTGGAGGTCAAACAAAGCAACAATAGGTTCATTCTTCACTCCATATGTTTTAGATACTCATGAGAAAATATGAGCCAACTCATATCAATGCTTCACCATTTATCAAGAGGGAATTTGAACAAGTAGGATGCCTAGGGTTTTGTGAGAAAATACAAGAGGTGGGTTGCCATGATAAGTTGACTCATCTATTTTCCACCCATTTCAATAGAAACAAGACCACCATAAAAGGGATGGAATTCTTGGTATTAGCAGAGGTGATTGGCATGATTTTTAGGATTGCAGGCCCTTTACTGCACATAGGGATATTCTTCTTCAAAATAAGTTTGAGTAATGAAGATGAATTTTACAAAAGTGAAAGAGGTTTTTTTCAATCATAGACAAAATAACAAAAACCTCCTTCTGTTTAGAACCAGGTGTTTGTATTTGAGATAAATTCCCAATATACAGTTGCTATAGGAGAGTTGTTGCACTTTTGGACATCTTGACTTCAAGTCCATTTTTCAGGGTTTTGGAGCAGGTTTTTGCAATGCTTGATGACTTTATTATGTATTAGACATCATAATATTTTCAACCATACCACAGGAAGCCCACAAATCCTCTAGGAAGGCCTCCACATCACTCTCTAGAATTTCGTTACACTTTTGCCGCACTTCTACAATATTTCGTTGTGTTTTTAGTGACCAACTTCAAACTTGCATTTTGAACAAATGGGAACGTATTTTTGAAAACTAGAGGAATTTTTTGTTCATAACATGCCTAAAAAAAAAACATTTCTCACTTTTGTAAAAATATTCATTTTTAGAGATATATTTCTCTATCGTTGAGCCCTATTTTTGTAGAAAACCCAGATATTTGACCCTAGAGAAACGTAGCTTGGCCACGCTGCGCTTTTGCTCATAGCCTCCAAATGGAAATTGGAAAGTATGTACAGGTTTCATATGACTAGTAAATTACATAAAACCACTTTATTTCTGACGTCAGCGCACCAATTTGAAATACAATGTCAAAAAACCATCATTTTTTCACACTTCTGCCATTGTTTTGTACCACACGTGCACTTCTGGAGTAATTTTGGGAGAATGGGTTTTTAGGTGACTTGGAGGTGATTTTTTGTTGATTTTATGCTTTAGAGGCCTAGTAGACATCCTAATCTATCTATAACTACCTTAATCTAAGATCAAAGATCAACCAAAGTCATCCAAACACTCCCTCAAATTTCGTTACGCTTCTGTTGAGAGCACGCTACGCTTCTGTGGAGAAAACCCTATTTTCGAGTTTTCATGGTCAAAGTCAAATTTTCTTAGTGTAATTAATCTTATAATGATTTCACATGATGTAATTAAGTGTCCTAGTGATGTTTAGAGTAAATCTCATTGTAATCAATGCTTTCAAAGTCAAACTAAGTGAGTTAGTGTAAAAGGGGAGTTGGTTTCTAACCTCCCTAATTTTTGGCATGGTTAGAGATATTAGTGTAATGAGTTGATGGATTCAACCCCTAAGATGGAGAATTTGTCTTCTCATCTATATGTAGCCTAATTGAAGTCAAATGAAGGGTTGGATACTTGAGAGTCGTAGGTTTGGAGCTAGTGTACACCATTTTTGCAGTAATATAACAGGTAGTTGCAACTATTATCTTGGGATTCCTGTTGTATGTTTGTTGAGAGTGTTTTTCCTCTGTTTTATTATCAAATTGAATATTTACTTCTTCTTACTACCATTATCATGCTTTCATATGATCATCTCATTAGTTTTTAAGCAGAATTCATATTTTTATGCTCTCTTTAGATGATATTTTCATGTTTGTGTTCCATATCTTCTAATAAATGAATTCATAGTATTGTGCTCATTTTGATCTTCTTACTCAACTCTATACCACAATGACAAAAAAATCATGTCACTAAATATACCTACTTTTCCCCATCTTATCCATGCAATTAATCATTTGAAAACCTGACCTAGTTCCTAGACCTATGATCCTGATCCAGCAAATCCCTAAAATCAAACCCTAGTGAGCTGAATATTTAGCCTAAGATCTATTTTTCTCTCCAGACAATTCATTGGTTGTGAGATTATAGAGAAAGCCCTCTCTGATTTGGGAGGGCTAGCAACCAAATCCAAAGTTGGTATGTGGTTACCTCCTTCTGTCTCCTTTCTCAGCCTTGGGAAACTGTGGAGCGATAACAAGGTGGACACTCCACCCATCATCAGGGACCATAAAGCTAAAATATGATAAGAGTGAGTGTTTATCAATCATTAAATAGGCCAAGAGATTAGATTAACAATAAAAAAATATAAAAAATATATATTAAATAAATTAATAAAGAATCCAAAATTAATTATAAAATTAATTGGGGGGGTGTTAGATTAATGGTAAAAAATAAATAAATGGGTGGATAATAGGGAGGAATGGTAATCATGAAACCACTGCCAACCCTTTTTCTTTCCCTCTTTTTGTTGTTTTTTTCGTTCTAATTCTTGTTCCAATTTCTCATTTTCCCCCCTTTCCCCCCTCCTCCCCCTTCCCTTGTTGGATCCCTTTCTAATCCATTTCCTTTATCTTTATCTTTCACCTCACTTTTCCCCTTATTCAAAAAAATCTTAGTTTATTTCCCGAGGTTTATATTTTTACATATTTGTAACCACCCCCCACAACCCTTATTAATATTATAATTTATTTTTTTCTATTTATTAATTTATTTAAAAATATTGTATTTTTATTGTTAATCTAATCTATTGGCCTATTTAAGGATTGATCAACACTCACTCTTACCTCTTTTAGCTTTCTGGTCCCTAATAATGGGTGGAGTGTCCACCAAACATCAAACAGGGATAATCCACTACATAGTTTGCTTTTGGAAATTTTGACAATTTTATTTGTTGTTGAGATTATGTCCATGTTTATGCAAAATCATTGAGAAGGACATTTGCCTACTGCGAAAAGTGTTCTAAAGGGAACACAATATTTTTGACTCAAGTATTTTAAGGTGGATGACTTCATTTTGATTGGACATTTTGATGCAAACTTTGATGGGGACAAAGAAAATGGAGTGCCAACTTTATGGTATCTCATGAGTCTTTGACTAGATATTGTCTCGTAGAGGTCATACAAACAATTAGTTTCAACTGTAGAAAATATACCCACGGGATTCAATCTAATCTTGTAATGTACTAAAATAAGAAACGAAATCCTTCCTACAATTTGCGGAAACAAAACATGATCGCACAATCACATATAAGAAAGAGAGAAATTATCAATCACACAACACAAGATTTATCTAGGGAAAGAAACTACTCAAATCCCCTCTATCTGTATATTTCATATGGCTAGGACCATGAAACAATACAATGCATTCCTCATAATGAGAAACCTATGCACTCTGCTGACTGTCTCACTATGATCTAGGAAAAATCTTTCTCTCACAAGCCCCACACACAAACGTGTGCTTCTGATTGCTTGGTGTCACCAACTTGTGCTCACCAAAAAAATGATTAAACGTGTGCCTTCATTCCTCATTTTAAAGGAAATTTTCTCTAATTAAGGAATGATTTATTTTAGGCCTTCTTATGACCGCATGCACCACCTGTGCAATTTTCTACTTAAACAATTGATAGTATACTTCCCTTTAACTCTAATCTCAACTAGGCCTTCCTTAGAATTGACATACAACAACTATTTATAGTGAATTATCAGTTAACTCATTGACCACTATTTTTGAATTAAATCATATTAAATTCACTGTACCTATCACTAGCTCATCTCTCAGTTAGAACTAGTTAAACTAATTTTAACTCAATTAATTGATTTAAATAATTACAACTCATACATAACTATAACTGGACCACCTAAAAATAGGGAAATCTTCTACATTCCTCCTCTTTGACCTTTAACTCAAATTTCTTAGGCTAACTAAATCTTCCTGACTCAATTAAATAATCCAAGTTGTCATGAGATGAAATTACAATTTTTCTTCCAATTTAATTAAGGGAAAATTAAATCAAAAGCCTCATATGGTGCCATTTCTGAGTGTCATTTTCTGGTTTCCATTTTCAATGTTTCTTGCTTCCAATTTCAACATTCCCTCTCAGCAAGAAAGGAATTCAATCTATCTCGTTTTGGTACCTTTGGAATGTTTTTCATGAAACACTTCTCTAGTGTTGTTTGCTCCTGCAACTCCTAAAACTGAATAGCGTCCAAAAAAACTAGAATCGGTATAATTCATCTGTCATCAGAGTCTCTGACTGCTACTAGCTACTGCACTATCTACTGGAAACTTTGCGCTACTATTGACTCTGCATTTTTTCCCTCTGTACTACTGCCAACTCTGATCTATGCTTTAGTATCTGACATATGTCACTCTGATTTCTATCATTCTAACATCTGACTACATCAATCTTACTGATCCTTCCTTCTACTATGTACTGTGGGCTCCTCGTAGCCAGGTTTGATCCATGAGACAAGCCATCTCAATGGATCCTACCCAAATTTCTTCTCTTGGAATTATGTCTGCACATCGCCCCACCTCTCACCTGGAGGTATGGTTGCATGTGCTCCCTCTACCCATCTGGCTCGAAATTTCCCCCTACTAGAGGTCTATGTATGAGTGGATGCCTCCACTCAGTCTCCTCTCTGCTTCTACAATTGTGGTTGCTCTACAACCTTCTGATACTTCTTATGAGGTTGCATGTTGAGAGGTAATTTGTGCTCCCTCTTAACCACCAAGTCATTATCATCTACTTTTCTCCTCAAATATTTTCATGCATCTAGTACCTCAAGCGCATACAAGTTCTTAACTCGAGCACACTGAAATTGTCCCGCCCTCACAATTTTTTCTAGAAAAAGAGTTGATTTTAAATCGACGATATCTCCATCATAGGAACTCTGATTCGACCAATTCTTTTTTTTTGAATTTGAGTATTTTTTCACAAGTAATCCATATTTGCTATTGTTTTTGAAAAAATTTCACAAAAATTTTCATATCTTCTTTGGAAACTCGTCGCCCAAAAAATTCTTTCTCTGATACCATGTAGAAAATATACCCATGGGATTCAATCTAATCTTGTAATGTACTAAAACAAGATACTGAATCCCTCCTACAATTTGTCGAAACAAAACATGATCGCACAATCACATATAAGAAAGAGAAATAAATTATCAATCACACAACGCAAGATGTATCTGGGGAAAGAAACTATTCAAAGCCCCTCTATCTAAATATTGCATACAGCCAAGATCATGAAACAATACAATGTTATTCCTCACACTGAGAAACCTCTGCACTCTGCTGACTGTCTCACTATGATCTAGGAAAAATCTTTCTCTCACAAACTCCATGTACAAACATATGCTTCTGATTGCTTGGTCTCACCAACTCGTGCTCACAAAAACAATGATTAAACTTGTGCCTCCATTCCTCCTTTTAAAATCAATTTTCTCTAATTAATAAATGATTTAGTTTATGCATTCTTTTAACTACATGCACCACCTATATAAATTTCTAATTATACAACTGAAAGTTTACTTCCCTTTAACTCCAATCTCAATTGGGTCTTCCTTAGAACTGACATGCAATAACTATTTATAACCAATTATTAGTTAACTGATTGACCACTATTTTTGAATTAAATAAATTAATTAAACCGATTTTAACTCAATTAATTGAGTTAACTAATTATAACACATACATAATTGTAACCGGACCCCCTAAAAATAGGAAAATCCTCTACATGCCTCATCTTTGACCTCTAACTTGAATTTCCTAAGCTAACTAAGTCTTCCTAACTCAGTTAACTAATACAAGTTTTCATGAGATGAAATTACATTTTTTCTTCCAATTTAATTAAGGAAAACTTAAATCAGAAGTCTCGTATGATGCCATTTCTGAGTGGCATTTTCTAGTTTCCAATTATGTTTGTCATTCTCAATGTTTCTTTTTGACAATTTCAACACCAACAAATTCCAAAAAATAAGAAAAATATGTGGCACTTGCTAAAGAAACAAAGGATATTGAGTGGCTTAGGAAAAACTTGAGGGTTTGCCAAAAAAAAAAGTGAATTTTTCTCCTCTTTTGGTTGACAATACTTTTGCAATGTCATGAATCCCAGATTCCATGATCGAACGAAACACATCAACACAAGGTATCATTTTATTCAATATCATGGAGAGGTCAATAATATTCATTTGATACATTGTTCCAAAAATAAACAAATCGTGGACATCTTCACCTAAGCACTCGGAAGAGAAAATTTTGAAAATTTCAAAATGGTCCTTGTGCTCACAAACACCCCTTTATTTAAGTGGGGGAATGTTGGACACATAATGCTTCCGAATTTTTGTACTTATAAATAAAATTGTAAATAGTAGGTAAAATAGGAATATAAAATATCAACAAATGTATGTTTAAAACATATTTGCATAGTGACCTCAACTTCAATATCTCTACACTCATGCAAAGGAGGACATAAGCTTAATATATGTTGAAGTCCAACAAGAAAGTGCAACACCTACACTAGTGTGGGACCAAAAGGTCCAAGCAGCACCTACACTAGTGTGGGACCACAGGTCTTAGCAGCGCCTACACTTAGTGTGGGCTAAATTTGGTGCATGTCTATTTTAATTTTCCCTTAATTAAATTGGACAATAAAATGTAATCAAATCTCATAATCACTTGTAATAGTTAACTAAGTGTGATAAACTCAGCGAGCTCATGAATTTCAAGTTGAGGGTAGTTGGTGAGGCATGCAGAGTAATGCTAGTTGTAACAGAGTTCAAAGTGCAATTGGTGCATTAGTTAATGCATGGAGTAATCAGTTAACTCAGTTAAGTGAGTTAAAGTCAGTTGTGCTAATTGTAACTATTTGTTACACTAGTGAGAGATCAAGTGAATTAAATATTATTTAATTCACAATCAATGATCTAGCATGCAACTGAGGATTTACTATTGTTAGTTGCATGCATGTCAAATCCAGTGGAGACCCGGTTGAGATCTAAGTGAAAGGGATGTTAACTATCAGTTGTAGGATTATTGGGTTGTACCCATGCAACCAAACACTCATTGGATTTCCCAAGATCCTTGCACAGTTCAGGAAGGCCAAAATTCCTAAAGAATAGGGATTGCATTCATCAGGAATTGCACAAGCAAGGAAGGCTATTTAGATGCTGAGAATTGGCTAAGTGTTGGTCAGTTTTTGTCCAGGACATTATGAGACAATTAGCTGAGTAGAGGAGGCTCTTGTGAGAAGAGTTTTATTGTAATTGTTTCATTTATCCATGCTGAATATACAATAGAAGATAGTGGGGTTTTGAGCAGCAAGCTTTTTCTGGGAAATTATCTGTGTTGTGGTTTGATTGATTCTTCTTTGCTTCATGTCAATGGCGATTGTGTTTAATTTCCCCAATTTATTTGTATAAGAGATTCAGTATCTAGCTTTAGTACATTGTTAGATCGGATTGAATCCATGATATACATATTTTTTGTATAATTTCTACAATTTTGGCAGTGCTTGCCTCACACCCCTTTACCTAGGCTCTTATACTAGAATAGAAAGAGTAGTGAAGCAAATTTGTCTTGCCACCTATTGTGACCTTTTCTTCTTCAAAATTGAAAAATGGAAAATTGTAAATATTTTATTTTCAAAAAATGATGGATTAAATTTTATATGATGCTTGTAAATAAATTTTAATATTATTATAACAAAACATTGGTGTGGGTGTTGACATTTATGCACTCATGCAAACAAGGACATAAGGCTGAAGCATTTTTGGGGAAGTGCTTGCATCACACCCCTTTGCCTAGGTTGTGATACCAAAATAGAAAAAACAATGAGACAAATATGTCTCATCACATGCTCCAACATTTTCTTTTTCAAAAATTTGAAAAAAAATTGTAAATGCTCAATTAAATGTTACTATGCTTTTAAATGAAGTTTAATATTATTGTAATAAATCATTGGTGTGGATGTTAAAGGGCGCACACTTTTCAAACATTGTCGAATCCACCAAATTTAATCAACGCCAAAGAAAGAAGTGTGTCCCCCCACGCCCCCCTCCCCCCCGCAAACCTTTCGAACCTTAACAAGCGGTGTTTGCATTTTGTCATCATTTGAAAACCACTTTCTAATGACCACACAACAAGTACACCCCTCAACCCCCTCGTATTTCACTTGTGGGATGTGTTAATACCACTCTCAAAAGTCATCATGATGGGACCCAGCCACATCAATGCCCACGATGAATAAAATAAAGTTGATGACCAATAAAATTGTGATGGTTGTTTTCACTAGGCTCGAAGGTAACAAAAGGGAAAAGTGAATTTTGTCCATTCATTTGCATTGTTTGAACCACATATAAAAATATAGGGAGCTCGTTGCGCATATCAATTTCCAATATTTTCTGCAAAATCCTACAAGTAACATTGTTTCTATACCTCTAATACATTTGAAAGTTGTAAATTTTAAAGATGAAAGGAAAAGCAATCAAACCCTCACCTGAAACCTCTGTAAATTTTGATGAGTTTACTTTAATTGACTGAGAGGTTGATGCTCACGGGACCCACTGTGAATTTGACTTGTTTGAGCTTCGTTCCTAGGAATTTTAGTGTTTTCAGGACCTATAGGATGTTTCATTAGTATGGGAGTCATATTTGGCTCAATTCATCATATACCCAAAATTCACCCATTTTCTGAATTTATTACCTAAGGTTATGAACAATATCTTCCAAGAAAACAGACAATTTTGTCAAAGAATGAGTATATTTTGTTTTATATTAACTCTGGGTCTATCATGTAAATGTTAAATATTGTAATTCTCAGTGAAACCCGACCTCTAAATTGTAGAAATTTCAGTTTCCCACCCCGGTTTTTAGTTTCACCTTATTTCTCCATATAGTTAAATGTCCATTCCCATAGCCTTACATTCAACAAGCTGAAAAAACAAATATTTTCTGAAAACACAAATTCTGGAAATTTTCACAATGCTGAAAATTGCAGAAATAAAAATCAGCAAATTAAATCAGCCACACAGAACATTTAGACACGCTGATTTTTGGTCAATATGACCTTGGAAAAACCCCCTACAACTCTTGGGGAAAACCAGTTCGAAAGCTCCTCCTTATTTCTGAAAATGCTTTTTATAGTGAGGCAGAAATTACAACAAAAATTCTAGCAACTTAATAAATGTACTTATCTCGATTTTCGTGCATCTACTCTACCTTGGAAAATGTGAAAAACAGGAAAAACTCAAAACAAAAAATTTACAACATTTATGATAGCATTAAATGCTGAAATGGCTTTCTCGATTTTTGTGCCTAGCTGTACAGTGGTACTGTTGTACGGACTATATGGAATAGACAGCAGACCCTCCTCCTCAATTTTCGTGCTCCATTGCCTCGAAATCTGTGTCGAAGCTATTATACTGTTGTTGTACAGATTTCTCGAAATTCCTGCCACCAACCAACAGTTTCTCTCCACGATTTTCATGCCCAGAATCTGCCCAGAAATTAATACTGACGTTGTTGTACGGTCTTCCTCGAAAAATGTGCCTCCCTCAAAAAATGTGCCAACCGTATGGATTTTTGCCTTGAGAACCGTGCCTCTTTGTTGTTGTACAGATTTTGTTGAAGTATCTATCAGCTGCCCTCCTTCTCCTCACTACTCAGAAATTTCTCCTTTGGTTTCTCTCCTCCTCTCTCAATCTGCTCATGAAAGAATGAATGGCCTTTTCTCTCTTTTTTCTCCTTTAACCTAACCCTAAGTGACTTTTGGGAAATCCCTAAATCCAATGGCTAAAATAGCTTTAAATCTAGGGCTGAGATTAAATGCTCATTTAAATCTCACTTTCTATTTTTTAATTCACTCCACTTTAATAAAGACTCACTTAGTCATTTATTTCCAAAGTCATTTTTCCTTTCTAATTTTACATTGACTTTATTAAAGTCACTTTAAAATTAGACTTTAGTAACTTTATCACTTAAAGTCACTTTTAAATTAGATTTGACTTTATAACTTTATAAAGTCACTTTAGAAGAAAAATTAAATTCTTTTGGACACTTTTCCCTAGGCCAAAGATCAAAGTCTTAGGGAACCATTTGTCCTTCGGTAACCAAATTTTAACACTCCCTCTTACCGAGGAAGGTGTTCCTCACCACACCCATCTTGTCTCTGAAGTAGACATGTTTGCCCCGTGGTAAGGCTTTGGTAAGAATGTCTACAACCTGCTCATCAGTGGGAATATACTCAAGCTTCACAGCTCCCTTCTGAACATAGTCTCTGATGAAATTATATTTGATCCCGATATGCTTTGACCTGTCATGAAATACTGGATTCTCCGTGAGTTTAATGCAACTATAATTATCACAGTAAATCACTGAAGATCTCAACGGCTGACCAAATAAGCCAAACAACATCTTGCAAAGCCAGATGGTCTCACAACTAGCTAGACTGGTTGCCATATACTCTGCTTCCGCTGAACTCAATGCTACTAACTATTGCTTTCGGCTAAACCACGACACCACTGCCGAACCCAACCCAAAACAACACCCTGAAGTGCTCTTCCTATCAGAAGCACGACCTGCCCAATCTAAATCAGTGTAACCTGTCAATCTCACTCCATCACTCTGCCTATAATCTAAACCATAATCCACTGTCCCCTGCAAGTACCGCAAAATGTGTTTTGCAGCAACCCAGTGAACCCTCCTGGGCTCACACATGAATTGGCTCATCGTGTTGACTGCAAAACATATATCTGGTCTGGCGTTGACCATATACATCAAGGAACCAATCAACTATCTATATAATGTGGGATCCACCAACTCAAAATCTGAAGCATGAAGCTTCTTCCAGTTGGTGATCATCGGTGTCGACATGGGTCTAAAATCCTCCATGTGGACTTTGCCAAGGATGTCCACAATATACTTCCCCTGCCCCAGGAAGAAATGCCCCTCCTCCTGCCACACCTCCAAGCCCAAAAAGTAGTGCATCAAGCCAATGTCCTTCATCTCAAACTCCGCCGCAAGATCTATCTTGCAGTGCTCTATGAGTCTCTCTGCACTTGTAATGACCAAGTCATCCACATACAGCACCAGAATGAGAGGCTCCTCACATATCACAATAATATAGTAAAGGTTCAGATCTGCCTCACTCTTTTTGAAACACATCTCCTACAAGTATGTATCTATCCTGGAGTACCAAGCTCTAGTGGGAGCTTGCTTCAGGCCATAAAGGGCCTTCTTCAATCTGCACACATCGGACTCCTTCCCATGCACCTCAAAGCCCTGTGGTTGTTCAATGTACACCTCCTCTTGTATGAAGCCATTAAGAAATGTGGTCTTCACATCCATCTAGTGGATCTTCCAACCCATCTCTGCTGCTATCGATATAATGGAGCGGATCGAAGTATATCGAGCCATGGGAGCGAAGGTCTCCTCATAATCAACTCCCTCTACCTGAGAGAACCCTCTAGCCACAAACCTTGCTTTGAATTTCTCAATGCTGCCATCTACAGCATGCTTTACCTTGTAAAGCCATCTGGAAGTAATCACGGATTTTCCCTCAGGCCTCGGCACCACCTCCCAAACATCATTCTTCATGATAGAAGAATACTCCTGCATGGCCTCTCTCCAGACCTGCTGGCTAGCTGCCTCCTCATAGCTAGAAGGCTCAGAGTCTAAGATGTTGGCAGCCATTGCCATGTAGCTACAAAACCTCTCAGGTGGTCTGCTCTCTTTGAATGGCTTCTTAGGCCCAGCAACAGATGTGGCCTCTCTCAAGGTATCCTGAAGCCACTTGGGCTTCCTCTTCCCTGAGCACACTTCTCCCATTGGAGAATGAAACTCCTCCTCCTCATCATCAGGAGCCTGAACTCCTAACTGTCTATTTGTTGTCCTCATGCCTGCACCTGAACTTGTAGATGCTGAAGTACCGTGTGAACTATCCATCAGTGGACTCCCTAGTGAACTGCTTTGTGAACTGCTCTCCATGCTGCCCAAAGCACCACCCCTCTGACTCTGTGAGCCACTACCCACTGAAGGACCTGACACCGTAATCGATGTATCTCCGGATCCTCCTGATTCCTACCCACTAGATCCCTGCAACTGACTCAGCTGCTCCTGAGGGTCTGGCTGATCCAGATACTCTAACTCGCGTGACCTCCTAAAGGCCCTGTCCTCCTCGAACTTCAAATCTCGCCTGACAACAACTCTCCTCTGTGCGAGAATATAAATCCAAAAGGCCTTCGAGGTCTCACTGTAGCCCACAAGGACACCATTTTCTGCGATGGGCTAGTTTAGTCCTCTTCTCCTTGGGTACGTAAGAGTATGCAATACACCCAAAGATACGAAGATGACCAATATCAAGCTTCTTCCCAGAAAAAGCCTCCTCTGGAGTCACATGCCCCAAGGCACGACGCGGACTCCTATTCTGCAAATATACAGCAGTGTTGCAGGCCTCTGCCCACAAAAACAATGGCAACCCTTGATCATGTAACATGGCTTTGGCAGCCCCTCCGATGGATCTGTTCTTCCTCTCCGCAACCCTATTCTACTGGGGGTTGTAAGGAACTGTGAACTCCCTCCTAATGCCTGCCTCCACACAATAGTGAACAAACTCTCCAAGGGTGTATTATTCTCCATTGTCCGACCTCAGAAACTTGATCTTCCGACCTGTCTGAGTCTCCACGAGAGCTATGAACTCCTGAAACAGCTTGAAGACCTCACTCTTGGTCTTCAAGAAATAAATATAGGTCCTCCTGGAGTGATCATCAATTAATAATACATAATACTCATATCCACTCAAGGAAACATGAGACATCCGACCGCTCACATCATAATGAATCAAATCAAGTATCCCAGTCGCTCTGCTGTCACTATTGGGAAAAGGGGATTTGGCAAACTTGCCCATTGCACATCCTCTGCAAGTATCAAAGTGATCAGTACAGAAATCTGGCACACTTGTAGTGATCTCCCGCAATGTCCTCAGGGCTCCATGATACATGTGCCCCATCCTGCGATGCCAAATCTCACACAGCTCTGAACTGCTAGCTCTGCTGCCGATACTACTACTCAATGCCAAAAGGGGCTGAAATGCAAACTTGTACACCTTTGCATGGCATACACCTATCACTCTAGCTGAATTAGCTAGATTGCCCCTGGGATATATCAACACCTGTCCTCTCCTGAACAATATCCCATATCCTCTGTCCTCCAAAGTTGAGACGGATATGAGGTTCTTCCTAATCCCTGGCACATATAGAACATCTGACACCTTCAAGGGAGGTTTGGGTTCCCTATCAAATGTCAGTGTCCCCACACTGACTGCTCTAACAACGTTGTCATCTCCGAGTATTATCTCTATATCAGTGCCACTCTTTGAAAGCTCTAAGAAGTACTCACGGACTCCTGTCATATGACGTGAAGCCCCACTGTCAACATACCAGATACTTGAATATGCTCCGCTAGTGGAGAGAAATGCACACTCCCTCTCAACCTCCATGGCAGGTGATCTTGCACTAGTGGACTCACAAGCAATGAACCCAAACTCCCGGTCAAAGCGATCCGTAAATTCCTCTACCTTTGCTGATGCTACCATGTTTTGGTTATTCCCTTTCTTCTTCTTCTCCGGACAAACAACTGCATAGTGTCTCATCTTCTTACAATTCCAACACTTCACCTTGGAATAGTCCTTCTGCGTGTTCCCCTGTTTACCTTTACCTTTGTCTTTGCCCCCACCACTGCTTGTGGAAGCTTGCTTCTTTCCCTTGCCTTTCTTTCCACCTACCAACACATCCTCATCCTGCTCAACTGGTTTGGCTGCCCCAAGCTGGCTCTTCCTTATTTATGTATGTATGCAATCATCCTAGACCCTCTCCCAAGTGGGAAGGGTCTCACGTGCACAAACTCCATCAGCAAAGTTCAGCCATGAACTGGGGAGGCCATTCATTGCAATCCGCACCAACTCAGTGGGTAGAATGACCTCTCCAACCGCTGCCAACTCATCGCTCGCATTAGTAATATTTGTGATATATCCAGCTGCACTATCAATCTTACCCATCTTAATGGTCTTTAGCTTCTCCCTTAGGACCATTTTTCTATTTCCATTGGTACTCTGGTAGAGATTGGTCAATGTTGTCCACATCTTATGAGCATTTCTCTTTCCTCTCACATGAGGAATGCAATGGTCTTTGATTCCGTCTAGAATCATTCTCTTACCCTTGTTATTTTTTTTATTATAAGTTGTCAACTGAACAGCATCAGTAGACACATTAACAGGGTGTTGTGCGGTATGCACCATGACATCCCAGACTTCTGTCTCCTCAAAGATGCTCTGCATTCTCTCCTTCCAAACATTGTAGTTACTATGCCCATCCAACCTATTCTCCACCCTCAAGCCCAAAGACATGCTTGCTGTCCTAAATAAGCTGAAAATAACACTGTTGTAGTAAAGATAAAATTTTATTTGTGAAAAATCAGCTTGCTGTAATTTTTCCTTCTTGCTGTCTCAAACTACACTTTCAGCAAAATACCTCTGATACCATGTAGAAATTTCAGTTTCCCACCCCGGTTTTCAGTTTCACCTTATTTCTCCATATAGTTAAATGTCCATTCCCATAGCCTTACATTCAACAAGCTGAAAAAATAAATATTTTCTGAAAACACAAATTCTGAAAATTTTCACAACGCTGGAAATTGCAGAAATAAAAATCAGCAAAATAAATCAGCCACACAGAACATTTAGACCCTGACTTTTGGTCAATATGACCCTAGAAAAACCCCCTGCAACTCTTGGGAAAAACCAATTCGAAAGCTCCTCATTTTCCCTGAAAATGCTTTTTACAGCAAGGCAAAAATTACAGCAAAAATTCCAACTTAATAAATGTACTTATCTTGATTTCTGTGCATCTACTATGCCTTGGAAAACGTACAAAACAGGAAAAACTCAAAACAAAAAATTTACAGCATTTATGACAACATTAAATGTTGAAATGGCTTTCTCGATTTTTGTGCCTAGCTGGACGGACTGTACGGAATAGACAGCAGACCCCCTCCTTGATTTCCATTCTCCTTTGCCTTGAAATTTGTGCAGAAGCTGTTGTACGGTCGCTGTACGAATTTCTCGAAATTCGTGCCACTAACCAGCAGTCTCTCTCCTCGATTTTCGTGCCTAAAATCTGCCCAGAAATAAATGTTGAAGTTGTTGTATGGTCTTTCTCGAAAACTGTGCCTCTCTCCCTCGAAAAATGTGCCAACCACCTGTTGTACGAATTTTTGTCTTGGGAACCGTGCCTCTTTGCTGATGTATGAATTTTGTTGAAGTATCTATCAGCTACCCTCCTTCTCCTCACTGTTCAGAAATTTCTCCTTTGCATTCTCTCCTCCTCTCTCAATCTGCTCATGAAAGAATGAATGACCTTTTCTCTCATTTTCGTCCTTTAACCTAACTCTAAGTGACTTTTGGGAAATCCCTAAATCCAATGGCTGAAAAAGCTTTAGATCTAGGGCTGAGATTAAATGTTCATTTAAATCTCACTTTCTATTTTTTAATTCACCTCACTTTAATAAAGAACCACTTAGTCATTTATTTCCAAAGTCACTTTTCCTTTCTAATTTTACATTTACTTTATTAAAGTCACTTTAAAATTATACTTTAGTAACTTTATCACTTAAAGTCACTTTTAAATTAGATTTGACTTTATAACTTTATAAAGTCACTTTAGGAGAAAAATTAAATTATTTTGGACACTTTTCCCTAGGCCAAAGATCAAAGCCTTAGGGAACTACCTGTCCTCCGATAACCAAATTTCAACATAAATGAAGAAGTCATGAATCAGTTATATCATGATTTAACTCTAGAAGAAAAATCCATATTCCTTCAATCCTTCTAACTCCTAAATGCTCCAATATCATAACATAATATGCCATTTTCTTCAAGTATTTTCCCATAAATGTCCAAACAATTCACTTCAATGGTTTGTTTTTTGTTAGGTTATGAGCATGATCAAACAATAGATAAACTCATGCTAATGTTTTTATTCTCCATTTCACTAGTCAAAATCATTCATTAGATTTCACTTTAGTTAGTACCTATCTTATACCATTAATGAACAATTAGCAAATTTCGGTGTCACCAACCCTTTTGGGTATCTGTCTATTTTAGTCTATGTGTATGTATTTTCAAGTGGATTTCTCTCGTATTCAAGTACAAAATCATAATTCCAATAGAAATGTACTTTCAATTATTCAATGGACCTCAATGGTGAGAAAGTGCTCTCAAGAATTTTCATTCTCAAACTTTGTCAATCATTTTCTCTCATATATGATGTATCACCACCAAGAATATTTCTAGAAATTTAATTAATTTTACAGCTCAGTGAAGTAACTAAGGTGGGAGATTAGTATTTATATAAAAAAATTACTTAGATAAGAATATATGGATATTAATTGGCATCTCAAAAATATGCACACAATCGAAATTCATAAACTAGCATTCACCTTATAGGTTACCATTTTTTCTGCTTGTAAGGATTTTTGCATTAGAATTTATTAGAAAAAGTTTTAAATGTGGATCAAGTTCATTTTCTACTTAGGAAACACCCTACTCTTTTCAAACTAAAGGAAGAAGTTGGACCATTTCTAGAAAATACTAGCAGAGCGGCTGCAGAAGTTGAAATAGTGTCATAGCAGATGAAGTTTGTACATGGAGAGATATGGCATTATGACCCTCATGGAATAATTTCAAGTAAAAGGGTTGAACAAAAACAAGTTTCTTATAAACATGTGCCAAGGCTTGTGGTAGAGAAATATGTGAGCAAGGAAGTTTGGGAGCAGTATCATTCAATAGTTGCACAGGAAACTATTACAACGGAGCACCCATCAAAGTTAGACTTGTTGGAAACTCAACAAAAGGAAAAAGAATTAAAAATGGCATTTTTGGAGACTCGAGAGTCATCTTCTGAGACAAAGGACACACAATTCTAGTGCAAAAGATGCAAATATTAGAAGTCATAGGTTTCAGTCACAAAAGCTACATAAAGCGAGCTTATTATATTAAGTGAGTTTGTTTTAAATATAGAACTATTACCTTTTGTTACTTTAGGATCTGGAGTATCATCATCTAGTATGTTACCTGCTATTTCTTCTAAGCAGGAAAGCATTTTCTCTCAATGTGTGGAAATTTAGAATAGAAATGCAAAATTAAGGCAGGTGGTCTATAGTTAGCTTTGGAAACAAGGCAGAGTTTCACAAACTGGATTGTTATCAACCCAAAATTATGAAAAGGGTCAGCTCCAAATGGCAGTCTTAGAGCCAAAATATGGAGAAAATTACAAACCCTCTAAGCTCACAATTAACCTAAAACATTTCCATGTGGTTGATCAGAAGGATCTCCACGGACAAACAAAGGAGATGTTATGTAGAATTCTATCAAGTTTAGTTGCAAGTGTTGCTAAACTTGAAAATTTGTTGACTATGGTGAATAATCATCGTAAACATGAGATCTCTACCAAAACTAAACAGATGAATATTGACAATATAGAAAACATTATTATCAAACTAGGAGCAAACCCAAATGTTTCAACCTCAATTCAAGCTTTGGTAAAGTTCAAGGAAAAAGATATCCAAGTGTTCAAGAAAGATATCAGCATGCCAGCTCTGGAGCATGTTCAAACTCCAAAGTTGGAAGCAATGCAAAAAGAGGAGCAGTTAATTTCACTAATTATTTAACTGAATAAGTAGTTGGAAAGGTTGGAAGTTTAGACTAAAAGTTTGCTAAAGGAGAAGGTGAAACACAAATTTGGAGTAATCAGCTCAAAAATAGCAGTAACAGAGGCAGATCCTTCAGAAAAATTAGCAAATACAATGTCATCACTCGATTTGAAAGATCAAGAAATTGAAAATTTTAAAAAGTTAGTGTAGTTTAAGTGTGGTGCATTGACACAGGCCAATGAGTTGAAAAATAAAAATAATATTCTTAATGATTAACTTAAGCAAAAAGCTTCCTTGCAAAGTCAAATTGACTAGTATAAGAAACAATTGGCACATAGTCATTAATAAAAAACAGAACAATCTTGTGAAAATATATTGTTAATTATATTTCATATATATGGGATTCTTTTGTAGTAGTTGGTTCTGAAGCATATTTATTGAAGATTGCAAAAAAGGCAGCCAAGCAGATCCTTGAAGAGTTAGGGAATAAGCCATTAATTGCAAACAGAGTGATTAAATTCTTAAATCTAGAGGTGAAGAGCAAGGCAAAGTATTGGGGGTTGATGACAGAACTGACTATGTAATAGAAACCAATCGAATTATAACTAAAAGAAAATTTATACAAGAAGTGCAGGGGAAGTGTATATTGGTTCAAAAAGAGATCGATTCCTTTAATATCAAGATTAATATTTTAAGAGGAATAGGTATGCCTTCCTAGGGGTTCAACTGGTAAATTAATACCTTTGTATGCATATAAAAAAAATATCAATCAAGCATAAGCACAAATGATGGCAAATCCTTTGATATGTCAGGAGCCTTGAAGGGTGATCAAATTATGGATAATCTAACCAATGACATTTACATTCACTTCCAAGTGAGATCACTTTTTCCTATTAAGCCAACTTATCAAAAAATACTGATATGGATTCAGCCTATAGTAAAATGAAATCGTATAGCGATCCAACTGGGTCAAACTGGATCAAATTGGGAGCAAATTGCTAATATAATTTTGTGAATTACTCATCAACTTCAACAGAATCCCGGAAAAGGGTGTAGCTGCAAGCTCAAGATTAGACCCTTGAGAATTTTCTATTTTTATCTTTGAGATTCTATATTTTGATTTTGTAACAAAATATTGTTTTGTAGTTTTTTATAAAAGCTAGAATGCCACTTGAATGAAGGTTTGGATTTTGGGAATAAAAAAGACTCGTAATTTGTATTTTTAAATCACTTTACTTTCATACAGTTTAATCAAAGGATTCTCGTAAGAGCATTTGGAAATCTACTTATTATGTGAGTGAATTTCCTGTTATTTTTCATAATTTATTCTTCTAAGTATATTAAAATTTTATGGAAAATAAGAGAGGCTAATTTGAGGACCAACTTCCCTTATTTCCTCAGGCAATCTTATATTTAACATTGAGAATATCATATATACAGGTTGTTTGTATTATTCCTCTGCATCTTTAAACTGTTTCCCGGATTCCATATAATCGAGATCTATTTTGTTGTTGAGCTATTGAATGTTTATTTGTACGATTTCTTGTCCTATAAGATGACTTATGTATTTAGGTTGAGTATGAACATTATTTAATATTTTTATACAGACTTTCTTTCATTATTTTTCAACTATTGTAATTGTCATGGTTGAACGCTAGACTTTTTGGTTGAACTTGTGGCGTGATGGTGCTTTTCATCTTAAAGCAACCATTATTTTATTAAACCCCATCATCCTGATATTTTGACACAGTTTCCTAGGCAAAAATTGTCCACAAAGGATAACACTGCCACGTTATCTATTGATCATAAAAATGTATATACAGGATGAATACATATACACCCTTATAACTTCCAAGATTCTAACAATCATGATTTTGTAACAACTAACATTCTGATGACTTGCTAATAATGTATTTCCAGAATTATCTCTACTGCATCTTCCCTTTGATATATTTTAATAGCTCTTATAAATCTGTGATTTGATGATTGGATTAAACTTTGTTGAAAAGATCATCATAGATCTATTACATATGATAATATTACGATAGCTTAATATTTTTGCCATGAAAATGAAAAAGCACTTGCTTGTTTGATTTCAATTGTTGTAGAACAAAATATCCTATTCATCATTCATTCATCGAATGATAAATTGTTGTGAGACAAATTAACTTAAGATTCATCCTTGAAAAAGTTAAAATAAGACCTGTAGTGATTTCTTCAATATGGAGATGGCAAATAACCATGCAAGCTCCAAATCCGGTCATGAATACGGAAAACACTCATTTAATTTCAATATTATGGAAGAAACTGTTGAAAAGTGTACCTTGGTTCGGTCTTCATAATCACTAGTAATTATGAATTGATGTAATGAAAAAGACAAAGATAATAAAATGTATTTTGTAAATGCTTGCTTCATAGGTTTCATGAGCAAGAATTTTTATTATAGGTCCAAGACTTCTTTTTGATGTCTTTAGGGGTTTGGCATCTTGTCATATATATATATATATATATATATATATATATATATAAAGAGTCGTGTATATGAAGAAGTGTTACACTTGTAAAGGTCAATTATTGATGTAAATAATATGCTCCAAGACCTTGTCTAAATGCTCCTTTTAAGTCAGCTCAAATATGGAAAATACACCTCCTTGACAAGTCGGCCTTATAACAGATGATCAAGTCGGCCTAGAAAGGATAAGATTGTCCCTATATATAAGACAATTTTGCGGCCTCATTCATCATCAATGAATTCAGAGATCTTTGAGTTTTCCATTAAGAAGAAATTTGGATTAGTTTTGTGGTTTCAAGTATTCAAAGGTGCCTTTCCAGCGAAGATAAAAAGGACCATTCAGTGCAAAAAAGAAGGATAATATTGTTGAGAATTTAGAGGGCTGGTGTTTAATACAAATTCTCTTCTTGATAATTACTGGTGAGCTTACTTGAATTACTCATGTTTTATTTTCTTTAGCTTAGTTAGTCTTTCATCAAGTCAATTATCAAAATGCACGAGACACAAAATTAGGCTCCTACAACCAGGGAAAAACCTCTCCCTCTTGGAGAGGAAAAAACCACAAAGAATTATCCTTATAGATCTTCAATTGAAAAGTACCATGACCCAGACTCAGACCCTTGACCTAGGAATGCCTCCAAGACCTTGTCACTGCCGTTTCAAACTTGATTCTTCTCTTCTTCAACAATCTGCATTGTTCTGCACTCGTACTAGAGAACTCGGTCTCCAAGTTTCACTTCTTATTGCTCAGTCAAATACTGGGATTGAATTATCTTCACCTTGCATACACTTGCAACTGTATTGTAGTTGTTAGCACTCAAATCTACCTCAGGCTGAAATGAAGTAAAACTCAAGGCTACATCAAACCACGCTCAGCCTCGTAGCTAGCCCTACGAGGACAGGAGAGGGCTCTCTCCGTCAATCTCGAGAAAATGAGCAATAGGATGCGAGATGACTTACAATAAGAACTGATTTTAGGCTAGTAAAGAGATAGGTATGTTTGTTTTTTGGTTTTTTGGTTTTCGCTGGAGTAATGGGAAAACAAATTTTGGGTCCGGGGATAAGGTCAGACCTTTGCAGAGTTCAAGCTGGGGCGAGGTAGGTGATGATCTTGATGCTTTAAATTGGATATATGGATAGATTAGACCGACGAGGAGCTGAATAGGGCAAAGAAGAACTTGGATCCTCTCCAAACAGCTGAAAACATATAGAACTAACTGAATTCAAAGGCTAAGCACTGTAAACAATGGATTCAACCTTAATCACTCATTCAATTTAGTTCAGAAGCTAATGAAAGGATGGCATATATTAAACATGAAGAAACTTACAGTAAACAAAGAAGAAACACCATCAAGAACAGAACACCACAAGGATCCCAACAAGTGCCGCAAAACCCCTGATCTTTCCTTAGCCAAAATATGAAAAATATGTACAATGGTATCAAAGTATCCCAAGAGTCCAACCTCTCCAACCCCTGAAAATGATTGAGAAATTACAATATATAGATCACTCTAACACCTTTCCCCACCTCTAGGGGTCGAATTCCCTCTTCAGGGATCAGTTTCAACCAATTCTAATCATGGAACTACAATCTAGGCAGCTAACAACTTGCCTCTAAAAGAGTGGAAGCTGATCCATTACATGATTTTTTACTCTTTTGAGAGTGAATCTTCTAGAAGAGATAAAAACAAGCCAAAGTTACATGCCAAACATGAATTTACATCATAAAAACCCAAGAATTCTATCCATAGGCAAAACTGGTCCAAAATAGGCGAAATACTGAGCTGGCAGCTGAAAACTCAAAAAAAAAATCTCTAGGTGGGTCGCTCCTGAACTGCGTGGGTCGCTCATGTTCCAGGCTGATTTTGAGGTAGCTCCCGACATCCAAATTGAGCTCATGATAGCTCGTTGGAAATCCCTGGATGTCTACTTTCCAAACCAAGTGGAATTTCTGAATTTGGAGTTGATTTGACCCTCCAAAACCTCATTCTCCCGGAGGTACTTCCTGCTGGTGCAAAAGGTGGCAGCAAGGTGGTTTTCATGGTGTTTTTGAGCTGTTTGACCATCCAGATTTTGTTGAAATGCTAAGTTGACTTCAGAGGATGCATAATTAACCATGACAAATCCAAAAATGTAAAAATATCTTCCAGCAAGTGTCTCAAAAAAATGCGAGCGCATGAGCGCGCGACCCACGTAGCTGCAAAACCTGTTTTTTAGACCAAAAATTTGAAAATGACAAAATTTTCTCCAAATTTGCCCAAATTCGGAGCGGAGGTCCTCCGTCATGTGTCTTGCCCGGTCAATGAAGCCTCGGCCAAAATCCGAAGTGGATTAGGCCTTTTCCGCCGTCGAAGTGCCTTGCGCAACCTCCTCTTCATGATCCTCATCCTCGCTTTGCAAACATGCATGCGAGCCCAGTAATGGCCTTTCATGTGGCGAAGCATGTCTTTGTCTCGGTTGGCCTTCGCCAATAGCTTCTCTAGATGTATATTTACCCGAGTGAGTACAGTATCTCGGTCAGCTGGTGTCATGTCACCGGGCCTCTTTCGATTCCACTGCCTGTCCTCACGGATTTGGCGCACTTCATAAAATGTGAGCTCATCCTCGAGCTGTTTGTTGCGCTGCTCCAAATAGTTAATCACCCACTGAGCCTTCTGCAATTGGTCTTTCAGCTGGTCATTCTCGGCCCTTTGCTCCTGGATGACTTCCCTCAGCTTCGAGCTAGGAGAGCCCGTATCAACATCAATGACTGTCATATCGGTGTCTCGGCCTCCTGATGGGCCCTCATCATGCATGGGCCTCTTGCCCCTGTCTTGTACATGTACCTGCACTGGAGAAGAAAGCGAGACCCTTTCCACATCACGTGGAGATAATACTCGCCGTGTCGATGAAGTCGGCAGGACCCCTTCCACCTCACGTGGAGATAGTACCCGCCGTGTCGCTGCAAATAAGGCCCTGTGGCCTCGCTGATATGTCTGAACCAAAGGAGTGATGATATGCTCAACCTCAAGCATGTCAGGCTGGTGTGAGGGCTCTCCTGCATCATGAACTGCCTCGGGAGGCTGTTGTGGCACTCTGAAAAAGTCTCTAGAAATGAAATCCTCCCAAGTGATGCCCTGCTCTGCCAACTGATGTGACACCAAGATTTTGATCAAAGCGAAATGATATATACTCTTGTACTGCTGCACTGGGCTCGTCTTCTTCTGCACAAATGTAACCATCCTCTCTATGTTGCGGTGTATGAAATACGGAATATTCATCATACGCACCCTTGTGAAGTGCATCAGCAAACGAACATGATATGAGAAAAGACGAGCATACCTGCCCTCACAACTGAAATACTGAATGATGAGCCTCATGAGCGGTGCATACTCATCTCTCAAGAATCTGAATGGAAAAAATCTGCTCAAGTAAGCCACATATCCGGTTTTAATGTATGGCTCATAGTGAAATTTCTCTAACTGCTTACCCTTGCTCCATTCCTCGCCTATGTTCGGTATGCCAGTGGCTTGAGCAATAGTCAAAGGTGATACAATGAAATCAACTCCAGCAAGGTTTACCCGATCACCCTGTAAATGAAGAACAAACAGTCGTGCTAATTCACGATGAGGTCGGGTTTGTACAACCATCTCACAAAATCTGAAACATGACAAGAATCGAAAACAATCCATAGCTAATGGACATGCCTGCAACCGAGCCAAAGAAGTAGGCTCCTCTCTGCGATGATCACCACTTCTATTTTCTCTGCGGGAACCCAGTGGCACATTACCTTCAGCCACCGAATCACTGCCTGACCCTGGCTCATATTCTGACTCTGTCTCTGACATATCTCTGATCAAGTTTTTGGCAATGTGTACACTGATATGAATGCAGTGAAAGCAAAATTAGGATGTATGTTTAACACTCAACCAATATTCCCATCGTCAAAGCACTATCAAGGAATCAAATTATGGATAAAATCTCAGCTTAAATGGGCTGAAAAAGGCACCATCTCTGTTTTGAATGCAAATGAAATTTTGACCAAATAGGAGCAGGCAACCTTCAAAAGTTTGAACACATCTAGTCAAAGGAGAGCATGGCATTAATAGTAATATGTTTGTCTATGAGTAATGACCATAAAGATTTCAATGGGCCATTTGAAACAAAGACATGAGCATATTTTTACATTGGGCAATGTGACTCATTACAAACATGGGCAATGTGATTCAAAGGGTTTAAACATGGTATAACAATAGCAATAGTTGCAGTGGTATAATGGGTATGAGAGCAAATTGATTTTGATGTTATATGGAAGGCTGGCCATATCACTGCCTTAAGATAGCAAACACATTCTTTCCACCATTCATTTTCATTTCAAACCCTGAAAACAATAATACTATGACTGTGGGGTTTTAAATCCTTCATTTGAATATTGGAAACCACCCATGATGCCACAAATGCGTTGAAAAACATCAAACAATGGATAGAAACTTGTTTGAAGGTAGCTTGAGTCGATTCCAAGCCAAACTGGGCGCGCAAACTAAATTTCAAAACCCTGTGTCTGCGTGGGTCGCGCAGGCTCTGCGTGGGTCGCGTAGCCCAGGTGGGTCGCGCACCTGCAAACCTACACTGCTGAACTGACTCTGCGTGGGTCGCGCAGCCCAGGTGGGTCGCTCTCCCTCAACGTGGGTCGCGCAGCCCCAAAACTCTGTCCACGCACTTCAAAACTCTGAAATCGGCCCTCCACTTTGCAAACACGATATGGGAGCTATGAAATTGGTTCAAATGAAACTTGTTTGGCTTTTATACATGTCACAAATATCTTCACAATCAGATTTTATTTCAAATCTAATTTCAAACCCATATTACAAATGTTTTTTGTAATTTTCACTTTTGGCTTTTTCAAATACAAACTTCCTTTGGCTTTTTTGAGGTCGATACTAATGATTTTGCTGTCTTCTTGCAGGGATATGGCTATCTTGGCTAGAGAAAAGACCAGGGGTCTTCTTTTGACAATGTCTTCATGGCGGAACAATTACAATTTTTTACAAAATGATAATGACAAATTTCTAGTTCCAAAACAGAGTTTTGGACTAGAAATATATTTTTTTTTAAATGCTGATGATAATAAAATAAAAATCACAAGTGCTGGACTTTCCTCACCTTGCAGGCTTTATGACTAGTATATAAATGACTCAAAACCCTAGACACCAAGACCTAGGACACTTATTGACATTTTTAATGACCATATATATAATGACAATGACTATGAATAATTTTTTGAGGAAATATTTTTTAAAATAGCGCTGCAGGTATAAACATGAGGAAACATAGGACGACAGACCCCCTCGTCAGTTCATGGCATGATCCTAGTGAAATGCAACGAAGTGGAACAAGCGAGACACCTAATAATGAATATGCAAAAGACGAAATGATCACTGACGGAGGGCTGCAAGGACCGACTCTAACAGTAGTTAGGAAGTTAAATCACATATTTACCTTCCTCACTCTTACTCACCTTTAAGATTGCTTTCTTCTTATGATCATAGTCTTCACTTCATGAAATGTAGGAGCATATTGATCCGTAGTCTAACTTATTAGCAAATTCTTCCTTCAAACCGACTGCCCTTAACTTTATATTTCAAGACCTCTGCTCAGCTTTTTATTCTTGTCTTTAGTCCGCAGTTAGCTTCAGAAGAATCCGCACTAATCCGCACTGCACCTGCACTTTTGTACTGCGCCTGCACTTTTGTACTACACCTGCTTCCGTACTACACATGCACTTACGTACTGCACTTGCACTTGCATTGCAACTCTTGCACCTAAATCCGCACTGCAGCTCCTGAGGTGACCGCAAATTTGTCTTCAACTAATCCACAAAACTGGGGATATAGTGGTATCAATTCTGGATTTAGGCTGACATCTCCACATTTTAGAAGCCGACTTGTAGTGTATTTACTCCAGCATTAAATGAGGCATTTCTTCATTGTATTGAAGCTTATATTCCAACGTTGAGTGAGGGTTGTTTTGAGCCATTCCTTCAAGGATTTGTGACAAGGTTTATGACAAGGTCTGGAGCATATATTGATGACTAGACTTTTCATTTATTATACTTTTAATTACACATGTAACTAGAAGACAACCCTAATAGACATCAAGAAGAAGTCTATTGACCTATAATAAAATCTTGCTCATGAAACCCATGAAGCAAGTACAACAAAAAATACATTTTATTATCTTTGTCTTCTTCTTTACATAAAATATATAATTACATAGTCAATATGAAGACTGACCTAGTTACACTTTTCAACACTCCCTCTTAACTAGGGAAGTATTCATACAGGTACATGGTTACTTTCAAACTGAAGAATCTCATAAGAAGAATCGGATTGGTAATTGCATCTGTATAGCATTATATCAACCAGCATTATCCTAGTGCAAGGCCTTGACTAACATCCCCATCTCTCAACGAGTCAATGGGCTACAATGCTAGCGAGACACATGACTTATAGACACCATAGTCATTGTCTCTCCAAGGTACATACCCCACCTAGGTGTCCCCAGAGTATGACCTTCTTGGACTATTCTTCTCTTGGGTAGCCAGCCCTCAAAGAATATTGTTCCTCGACTACTCTTACCTTGAATGCCCTATCTCATTCTCAAAGAGTATCGAATGCCAGATGATTACCCAATCCTCCATTTTGTCTTCCAGGTGAAGACCAGAATGATGTGTCTATCCATTCTCTTCACATGGCCTTCACTAAAACTTAAGGTTGTTAGTCCTGGTCTAATGCATGACACATGTAATAGAGAATCACATACGTCGCTCCTTCTCAACACGGGAAGGACATACTTTAAGTTTCTTCCAAGAAATAAACTTACCACCAGGCTCCCTATCAACCAGGGTCCTACAACAGCAATCCAGCTACTCATGAAGAATTCCTCCCTTCGATGTCATGGATTTCGATATTGAGGAATCTTCAACTCTTCGCTTCATAGGGCACAGATCATCCATCACTTTCAGTCACGAGTCATGTCCACTATCAAAAAGAGATTCATCACTGTTTCTCATCTGGTCCAACGTTATATCATGTTGCTTTCCCTTGAATAATCTCCAAGGATCATACATCCTTTCATGATTAGCAGCCCTACACAAATTCATCCAGATAAACATATACATATGAACTTTTAAAACAAAAGTTACCTCCGTGATGATCTTTCACCATGACATCTTCTTGTAGGCATCGGCATCCTTTATACAGATTTACACATCTCCTAGTGATATGTTTTGTCAAGGGTCTTCTTCTTTAGCAGACTTATGTCAGAGTCTACATATCCTCCCAGGAGATCTCCTAGTCGCATCTTCTTGGCCTCCAGATGATAACTTCCTCTTGACATGGTTGCATTCATGATCTCTTCCTTTCTGCACATTCTTCATTCTCGATATCTTACAAATTTTCCAATTTCTCATTCATACACAACCACCTCATATTCCATGAGGATATATTATGTTGATTTCATCTGTCAGTGCACCAATAGATCCTCCTTCATAGATCATACTTCTAAATATGGAAGTCTATTACATGCAACCATATGACATGACTTCACAGCATCCAGTGTCAGCATATAAATATATACATACCTCATACCTTTATCATTTAAGTCATCCTGTAGCAATTTTACTAGAATGAAGAGCTTCACTCCCTTGACCTGCTTCATTCATATCACATCCCATAATTCTTTTTCCATGATAACCCTTGATCTTGATGACTGCCTTCCATCATAATTGTTATCAGAGATGTTTTCCCCCGAGCTGCTACACCAAGAGCTCCTGCCATGATTTTAGCATGATGCTATAATATACATTGCTTCCTATCATACTATTTTACAACCAACAGAAATCACTTAAAGGAGAAGAAGATCCTAATCATAGTTGAGATCCCTTGCTTCTTTCTTAGATTTCTTTGCATCAGGTTCTTCTCTTATCTCTGAGACATGGGCTTCTTCCTTTTTCCTCTTGTCCTTTCTAAATTTAGGACAATCTCATTTATAATGCCCAAGATCATTACATCCAAAGCATCATGCTTTGTCCACATTTCTCTTCTTATTCTGAGTACCAAATTTACCGAATCTTCCTTTCTTCCCAAACATAAAGGCTTGATTCTCTTCTCTTGATCCTTCTTTCAATCTTGATTCCTCCATTTTACATAGAGACCATAAATCGTGGAATGGTGTGGCTTCTTTCTTCCCGTATAAACTTGAAGTGAAGTTTCCCCATTCTTTTGGCAAAACATTCAGCACCACTGTAGTCATCTCAGTGTCAAACATTACTTCTCCCAGTTCCTGCAGTTGATCTCAGATTTCTTCTCCTGCAGTACTCACAGAGAATTGCTTCACCAATTTCTCATATGTTCCTTTTGAGGATTCTAGATTTGATACATACAGAATGAGAGAGTCTTTTATGGATTCTGTAAGAATTCTTCGGGCTCTTATATCTCCCTTCATGTATTTGGCATGACTTCATTGTCCTTGTCTTCCATGCAGGAAAGTCTGAAACCCTAACCAATTTGGTGCTTTCTTTGCAAAGAAAACATTTTGATAAATTCATATGAAGTCATAGAGATACTTACTTGAGTAGATGTTTTTCTTCTTCTATCAGCTTCCTTGTTGGAGATAATGGCAAGAAATCCCTCTTAGATTGATTTCAAAGTAGGTGATCTTGGATCCTTGATGATCAAGGATTACTTCAGAATGAAGATGTCTTCAATAGTGTTGAGTGATACTTAATGATGTGTCTTCCAACAATGTCTTCAATATCAAGAATCTTTGATGTTAAAGATTACCTCCTCGATGTGTGGATTCCTTGAATAAGGGTGAAAGTCTTCTTGAGATGGCTTGAGGGTTTCCTTGCAAACTGATTTGACCTTACAATGTAGACTTTAACTTTTGCTTCCTAGAGTGTCTCTTTGTCAAGCAACCCTTGATTTCAGCACCTTAGCTCTGAAACCATGTTGAGAATTTAGAGAGTTGGTGTTTAATACAAATTCTCTTCTTGATCATTACTTGTGAGCTTACTTGAGTTCCTTATGTCTTCTTTTCTTTAGCTTAGTTAATATTTCATCAAGTCAATTATCAAAATGCATGAGACACAAAATTAGGCTCCTAGAGCCAGGGCAAAACCTTTCCCACTTGGAGAGGAAAAACCCGCAAAGAATTCTCCTTATAGATGTTCAATTGACAAGTACCATGACCCAGACTCAAACCCTTGACCTAGGAATGCCTCCAAGACCTTATCACTGCCTTTTCAAACTTGATTCTTCTCTTCTTCAACAATTTGCATTGTTCTCCACTGGTACTAGAGAACTCGGTCTTTAAGTTTCACTTCTTATTGCTCAGTGAAATATTGGGACTAAATTATCTTCACCTTACATACACTTGCAATTGTATTGTAGTTAGGAAGGTAAATCACAGATTTACCTTCCTCAGTCTTACTCACCTTTAAGACTACTTTCTTCTTATGATCATTGTCTTCACTTCACTGATCCGTAGTCTACCTTATTAGCAAATTCTTCCTTCAAACCGACTGCCCTTAACTTTATATTTCAAGACCTCTGCTCAGCTTTTTATTCATGTCTTTAGTCCGTAGTTAGCTCCAGAAGAATCCGCACTACACCTGCACTTCCATACTGCACCTGCACTTCCGCACTGCAACTCCTGCAACTAAAGCTTTAATTGATCCGCAGAACTGGGGTATATATAGTGGTATCAATTCTGAATTTAGGCCGACCATACAGTCAACTATTAGGTCGACATATCCACAGTTTAGAAGTTGACTTGTAGCGTATTTACTCCAGCATTAAATGAGGCATTTCTTTGTTGTATTGAAGCTTATATTCCAGCGTTGAGTGAGGGTTGTTTTGAGCCATTCCTTCAAGGATTTGTGACAAGGTTTATGACAAGGTCTTGAGCATATATTGATGACTAGACTTTTCATTTACTAGACACTTAATTACACATGTAGCTAAAAGACAACCCTAATAGACATCAAGAAGATGTCTATTGACCTATAATAAAATCTTGCTCATGAAACCCATGAAGCAAGTACAACCAAAAATACATTTTATTATCTTTGTCTTCTTCTTTACATAAAATAATAATTACATAGTCAATATGAAGACCGACCTAGTTACACTTTTCAACAAATATAACATTGTTTTGGTTGACCATTTGCCTCCCATCTCTGAGGTAAGACGAAGGTTAATTCAAGACTACATTTGGTGCGAAGAAGGGTAACATATCAGCAAAATAGAAAGATATATTGTCGGGTTAAAGTCTATAATAAGCACATGATTTACAGTACATAAAGGAGAAAGAATCTACCTCAGTTAAGAAGGTTGTCCAACAAAGGAAGGTCGAAGATAACAGCGTCATCAAGTACTAGAAGGAAGTGCGAAAAAGTTTGGGGTCTTGAGCATCAAAGGGAAGAAGACCAAGAGAAAATTCACTAAAGGTCGAGTTCAATTCCTAGTATTGGTGCAGTACAATGCAGCGTGGTGCAGAAAAAGGTGATTAGTATAAGGAGTCAAGAAAGAGCAGAGACAAGGTCTTGGAAGCATATTGATGTCAAAGATCAGTGGCATGGTCATGGTACTTGTCAATTGATAATTTAGAAGAAGAATTACTTCTGGGTTTTCCTCTCCAAGAGGGAGAGGTTTTGGCCCTGGCTTGAAGAGCCAAAATTTTGTGTCTCTTGTGTTTTTTATAATTGTCTTGATGAAGAACATACTAAGCTAATGAAGAATAAGATCTCAGCAATAGAAGCATAACACAAGCAGTCATCAAGTAAGAGAATTGAATTAAACACTTCCCTACCAAATTCTCAACATGGTATTAGTGCGCTAAGGTGATAGAAAGGGCTATTTGACAAGAAGACACTCAAGTACCAAGAAGATCAAGGATCAGTTTCTAGAAGGCAAAAGTCAGAAATCTACATTGAAGAGTCAATCTTCAGATTCTAGAAGCAGCTTGTAAATTGGAAAGCCATCTCAAGAAGATCAAGGACACCATATACAAGCCATCACCTTCAATAACTACTTTGTGTTGAAATCAAATCAACATTGTTGGAGTTACCTTCAAAACATCATCAAGGATTCAAGGTAACTTAGCTCTCTTAAAAAATCCAATCAAAGAAGGGACCTCCTACAAGAAAGAAGAAAGCATATTCTCAAGTAAGTGTCCTAATCTGTCAAAATGACTTTTTACAAGGAAAGTAACAAATTGTCCGGAACTGAAAACTTTTGTGCATGGAAGATCAAGACAGAACTAAACCTAATTGAAAGTGAAGTATTGGACTATGTCAAAGGATCTTAGGTTGAACCATCAAAAGAAAATACTCAAGCCTATATCAAATACATTAAGGGAGATATAAGAGCCCGAAAAATTCTTATAGAATCCATAATGGACTCTCTCATTCCCTATGTGTCAAATATAGAATCATCAAACGAGAAATATGATAAATTAGTAGAGCTATTCTCGGTAAATCCTGCAGGAGAAATATTGACTCTCAGACAAGAATTACTCAAGTTGAAAATGTCAAGAGAGAAAGGAATAACTTCATATTTTATAAAGATTACTGCAATTCGATATCAACTATTGAAATTAGAAGTGGTGTCTGATGGAGAAATACTCACTATGGTACTAAATGCTCTACCTAAGGAATGGGGAAGCTTCACTTCAAACACCTCTGGAAATAAAGAAGAAATGACATTTCAAGATATATGGTCTTTATGTAAGACAGAAGAAACTAAATCAAATCAAGCCAATATTAGTGAATCAAGAAGAGAAAGATTTGGAAAGTTTGGTCCTAAGAAGAAGAAAAGGAATATGAATAAGGTATGATGTTATGGATGTAATGAATTTGGGCACTATAAAAAGAGTTGTCCCTCATATAATAAAAACAAGAGAATGAGGGAAGAAGCCCATATTGCCAAAGAGAAGAAAGAACCTAATACAAAGAAATCTAAGGAAGAAGTGAAAGATCTCTAAGATCATCTTCCTCTTTAGGAGGTTTATGTCGGTTGTAAATAGTATGTTAGGAAGCATTGGATAAATGCATCACTCCATGATTTTCATCACGATAGAAGCATTGAAGAAGGAGCACTTGTCATAGGAGGATGTCTACATTACACATATGTAACAACTATGCCATGAAAGAAGTGGATCTTGGGAATCTCACTAAAACAACATTAATGAAAGGTAGTCATCTAGATCAAGAGTCATCATTCAATAATCAATGTGGAAACAGACACTGACATTTTTTTTAATGGAGTCCTCTTTGGACTCACTAGAAAGAAAGCAGCGGATTTCCTTGAGAATTCTAAACTTACAAAATTATGGGATTAGAAATGATGACATATTGATGACACAGGTCAAGGGAATGAAACTCTTCACTCCTAGGAAATCTACTACAGGATGACTCAAAGAAAGGAAATGAGGTACATATATATTTATGCTGATATTGGATGTTATCTAGACAAGTCATATGGTTGTAGGTAGAAGAAGTATGATCAAAGAAAGTAGAAACTCTTCTGATGCACAGGTTGTCAATAGACATGTTCCACACCAGATAAAATCAACCTAATATGCCCTCATATGGAATATGACGTGATTATATGCTATCAAGGAGTTGCACATTGGAAGTTCCTGTGAATGAAATAAAATTGTGGAGAAAGAAAGAAAAAGAAAGAGATCGCGAAAAGGTGCAATCATAAAAAGAGGCAGTCAACATCTAAGGAAGCCAAGAAGACTTGACTAGAAAATCTCATGGAAAGATATGTAGACTCTGATAGAAGTATGGAAAAGATGGAGAACCTTGACAATACACATCTTTAGGAGATGTACCAATCTATAAACAAAGAACGTTGGTGCCTACAAGAAGACGTCATGGTGAAATATCATCACTGAGATTATAATTGAACAACATCTGATGAGATTATGCAGGGTTGCCAAATGGAAGTAGATATCTTCCACAAGTTCATAACCATATGGAAGGATGAAAGATCCTTGGAAGATATATGGTTCGAAAGAAAGCAACATAACATGAAGCTAGACCAGATGAGAAAACTGATGGATCACTTTCTAATAGAACACATGACTCTTAGATGAAAGTGATGGATGATCTGTGCTCTAAGAAGAGATCCCAAAGTTGAAGGCTCCTCAATTCATGACATCAACGGAAGGAGTCCTTCATGAGTAGCTGGATGTTTTCATCATTGTTGTTGTAGGTCCCTGACTTAGAGAGAGCTTGATAATAAGTTTCTAACTTGAAAAAAACTCTATGATTCCTAAGCCAAGAAGAAAGCTTAAGTGCATTATTTATTTTCCTCTGTGGAATATTCTCTCCCTAGTTAAGAGGGGGAAATAGACACATCATTTTGGTCTTCACCTGGAAGACAGAATGTGGGATTGTGTAATCATCTGGCATCTGATACTCTTTGAGAATGTCATAAGACGTTCCGATAAGAGTAGTCATGAAAGGATGGATATTCTTTGAGAATTAGCTATTCCGATAAGAATAGTCCTTTAAGGTAATACTCAGTGAACACCTAGGTGGAGTATGTACCTTGGAGACAATGATAAAGGTGTCAATAATCATTGGTCTCACCAGCATTGTAGCTCTTAATCTCGTGGAGAGATGGAGTTGTTAGTCAAGGCCTTCCACTGTGACAATGTTGGATAATATGATGTTGTAACAGATGGATTATCCATCAAACTCTTCTTATGAGACTCTTCAGATTGAAAGTGACCATCTACCATTATGAATACCTTCTTAGTTAAGAGGGAGTGTTGAAAAGTGTAATTAGGTTCAGTCTTCCTAATGACTAGTTATTATGAATTTATGTAATGAAAAAGACAAAGATAATAAAATGTATTTTTTAAATACTTGCTTCAAGGGTTTCATGAGCAAGAAATTTTATTATAGGCCTAAGGCTTCTTCTTTATGTCTTTAGGGGTTTGTCATCTTGTCATAAAAATATATATAATTGAAGAGTCATGTATATGAAGAAGTGTTACACTTGTAAAAGTCCATTATTGATGTAAATAATATGCTCCAAGACCTTTTCTAAATGCTCCTTCTAAATCAGCTCAAATATGGAAGATACACCTCCTTGACAAGTCGGCCTTATAGTAGATGATCAAGTCAGCCTAGAAAGGATAAGATTGTCCCTATATATAAGACAAGTCTGCAGCCCCATTCATCATCAACGAATTCAAAAATCTATGAGTTTTACATCAAGAAGAAATTCGGATTAGTTATGTGATTACAAGCATTCAAAGGTGACTTTCCAACGAAGATAAAAGGGACCATTAAGCGCAAGAAAGAAGTATAATATAACATTGTTTTGGGTGACCATTTGCCTCGCATCTCTGAGGTAAGACGAAGGTTGATTCAGGACTACAGTTCGTGCGAAGAAGGGTAACATCTCAGCAAAGCAGAAAGATATATTGTTGGGTTAAAGTTTGTAATAAGCACATGATTTACAGTACATAGAGGAGGAAGAATCTACCTCAGTTAAGAAGGTTGTCCAGAAAAGGAAGGTTGAAGATAACAACATCATCAAGTACTCGAAGGAATTGTGAAAAAGTTTGGGGTCTTGAGGATCAAAGAGAAGAAGACCAAGAGTACATTCACTAAAGGTCGAGTTCAGTTCCTAGTACCGGTGCAGTATGATGCAGCTTGGTGCAAAAAAAGGTGATTAGTATAAGGAGTCAAGAAAGAGCAGAGACAAGGTCTTGGAAGCATATTGATGTCAAAGATCAGTGTCATCGTCATGGTACTTGTCAATTGAAGACTTAGAAGAAGAAATACTTCGAGGTTTTCTTCTCTAAGAGGGAAAGACTTTGACCCCGGCTTAAAGAGCCAAAATTTTGTCTCTTGTATTTTTTATAATTGTCTTAATGAAGAACATAATAAGCTAATGAAGAATAATATCTCAGCAATAGAAGAATAACAAAGCATAACACAAGCAATCATCAAGTAAGAGAATTGAATTAAACACTGCCCTACCAAATTCTCAACAGAACAACCTAATTCATAGTAAAAGGATAAAAATACAAATGAAAAATGTATACCAAAAACACTTACTCAATTTCAAATATGGTGGAATAAAAAACCAAATTCATAATCAAAGGATAAAAATACAAATGAGCAATGTATACAAAAATCACTCGTTCAACACCAAATGTTGTGGAAGAAACAAACAAATTTACAACCAAAGGATAAAAATACAGATGAGCAATGTATACAGAAAACAATGATTCAATTCCAAATATTGTGGAAGAGAACCTAATTCATAATCAAAGGATAAAACTACAGATGAGCGATCTATACGGAAAACACTCGTTCAATTCCAAATATTGTGGAAGAGACAACCTAATTCATAATCGAAGGATAAAACTACATATGACAAATGTATACGGGAAACACTAGTTCAATTCCAAATATTGTGGAAGAAACAACTAAATTCACAATCGAAGGATAAAAATACAGATGAGCAATGTATACGGGAATCACTGATTCAATTCCAAATATTGTGGAAGAAACAACTTAATTCACTATCGAAGGAAAAAAATACACGTGAGCAATGTATATGGGAAACATTGGTTGAATTCCAAATATTGTGGAAGAAACAACCTAATTTAGAATCAAAGGATAAAAATACAATGAGTGATTTATACGAGAAACACTAGCTCACTTCCAAATATTGTGGAATAAACACCCTGATCCAAAATCGATGGATAAAAATACAAATGAGCGATGTATAAGGGAAACATTGGCTCACTTCCAAATATTGTGGAAGAAACACCCTTATTCAAGATCGAAGGATAAAAACACAGACGAGCAATGTATAAGGAAAACATTGGCTCACTTCCAAATATTATGGAAGAAACAACATGAGACATATTCAAAGGATAAAAATACAAATGGGTGATGTATACGAGAAACATTGGCACACTTCCAAATATTGCGGAAAAAACAACCTCATTCAGAATCGAAGGTTAAAAATACAGATGAGCGATGTATACCGGAAACACCAACTCATTTCCAAATATTGTGGAAGAAACAACATGATTCTGAATCGACGGTCAAAAATACAAATGAGTGATGTACATAGGAAACATTTGCTCACTTCCAAATATTGTGGAAGAAACAACCTGATTCAAAATCAAACAATAAAAATACAGATGAGCAATATATACGAGAAATACTAGCTCACTTCCAAATATTGTGGAAGAAACAACTTGATTCATAATCTAAGGATAAAAATACAAATGAGCGATGTATACGGGAAACATTGGCTCACTTCCAAATATTGTGGAGGAAACAACCATATTCATAATCAAAGGATAAAAATACAGATGAGTGAAGTATACGAGAAACAATGGCTCACTTCCAAATATTGTGGAAGAAATAGCCTAATTCATTATTAAAGGATAAAAATACATGAGTTATGTATACGGAAAACATTAGCTCACTTCCAAATATTGTGGAAGAAACAACCTGATTCATTATTAAAGGATAAAAATACATATGAGTTATGTATACGGAAAACTTTAGCTCACATCCAAATATTGTGGAAGAAACAACCTGATTCTACAATCGAAGTACAAAATGCAAATGAGTGATGTATACAGGAAACATTGGCTCACTTCCAAATATTGTGGAAGAAACAACATGATTCATAATCTAAGGATAAAAATACAGATGAGTGATGTATATGCGAAACAATGGCTCACTTCCAAATATTGTGGAAGAAACAACATAATTCGTAATCGAAAGATAAAAAAACAGATGGGCAATGTATACGGGAAACATTGCCTCACTTCCAATTATTCTGGAAGAAACAAACTAATTCATAATCGAAAGATAAAAATACATATGAGCGATGTATAAGGGAAACACTACCTCACTTCCAAATATTGTTGAAGAAACAACCTGATTCATAATTGAAGGATAAAAATACAGATGAGTGATGTATACAGGAAACATTGCCTCACTTCCAAATATTGTGGACAAAACAACTTGATTAATAATCGAAGGATAAAAATGCAAATGAGCGATGTTTGTGGGAAACACTGGCTCACTTCCAAATATTGTGGAAGAAACAACATGATTCATAATCGAAGGATAAAAATATAGATGTAGAACGTATACGGGAAACACTGGCTCACTTCCAAATATTGTGGAAGAAACAACCCGATTCATAATCAAAGGATAAAAATACAAATGAGCGACATATACGGGAAACACTAGATCGCTTCCAAATATTGTCGAAAAAACAACCCAATTCATAATCCAAGGATAAAAATACAGATGAGTGACGTATACGAGAAACATTGGCTCACTTCCAAATATTGTAGAAGAAACAACTTGATTCATAATTAAAGGATAAAAACACAAATGAGCGATCTATACGAAAAACACTCATTCAATTCCAAATATTGTGGAAGAGACAACCTAATTCATAATCGAAGGATAAAACTACATATGAGCAATGTATACGAGAAACACTGGTTCAATTCCAAATATTGTGGAAGAAACAACTAAATTCACAATCGAAGGATAAAAATACAGATGAGCAATGTATACGGGAATCACTAGTTCAATTCCAAATATTGTGGAAGAAACAACCTAATTCACTATCAAAGGATAAAAATACATGTGAGCAATGTATATGGGAAACATTGGTTCAATTCCAAATATTGTGGAAGAAACAACCTAATTCAAAATCAAAGGATAAAAATACAATGAGTGATGTATACGAGAAAATTGGCTCACTTCCAAATATTGTGGAATAAACACAGTGATTCAGAATCGAAGGATAAAAATACAGATGAACGATGTTTATGGGAAACATTGGCTCACTTCCAAATATTGTGGAAGAAACACCCTTTTTCAAGATCGAAGGATAAAAACACAAATGAGCAATGTATACGGAAAACATTGGCTCACTTCCAAATATTGTGGAAGAAACAACATGATTCAGAATCAAAGGATAAAAATACAAATGAGTGATGTATATGACAAACATCGGCACACTTCCAAATATTGCAGAAGAAACAACCTGATTTAGAATTGAAGGTTAAAAATACAGATGAGCGATGTATACCGGAAACACCAACTCATTTCCAAATATTGTGGAAGAAACAACACGATTCTGAATCAACGATCAAAAATACAGATGAGCGATGTACATAGGAAACATTTTCTCACTTCCAAATATTGTGGAAGAAACAACCTGATTCATAATCAAATGATAAAAATACAGATGAGCGATATCTATAAGAAATACTAGCTCACTTCCAAATATTGTGGAAGAAACAACTTGATTCATAATCCAAGGATAAAAATACGAATGAGCGATGTATACGAAAAACATTGGCTCACTTCTAAATATTGTGGAGGAAACAACCTTATTCATAATCAAAGGATAAAAATACAGATGAGTGAAGTATACAAGAAACAATGGCTCACTTCCAAATATTGTGGAAGAAACAACCTAATTCATTATTAAAGGATAAAAATACATATGAGTTATGTATACGGAAAACATTAGCTCACTTCCAAATATTGTGGAAGAAGCAACCTAATTCATTATTAAAGGATAAAAATACATATGAGTTATGTATACGGAAAACATTAGCTCACTTCTGAATATTGTGGAAGAAACAACATGATTCCACAATCGAAGTACAAAAATATAGATCAGTGATGCATACAGGAAACATTGGCTCACTTCCAAATATTGTGGAAGAAACAACATGATTCATAATCTAAGGATAAAAATATAGATGAGTGATGCATATGGGAAACAATGACTCACTTCCAAATATTGTGGAAGAAACAACTTGATTCATAATCGAGAGATAAAAATACAGATGGGCGATGTATACGGGAAACATTGCCTCACTTCCAATTATTCTGGAAGAAACAAACTAATTCATAAACGAAAGATAAAAATACAGATGAGCGATGTATACGGGAAACACTACCTCACTTCCAAATATTGTTGAAGAGACAACCTGATTCATAATCGAAGGATAAAAATACAGATGAGCAATGTATACGGGAAACATTGCCTCACTTCCAAATATTGTGGACGAAACAACCTGATTAATAATCGAAGGATAAAAATGCAAATAAGCGATGTTTGTGGGAAACACTGGCTCACTTCCAAATATTGTGGAAGAAACAACATGATTCATAATCGAAGGATAAAAATATAGATGTGGGACATATACAGGAAACACTAGCTCACTTACAAATATTGTGGAGGAAACAACCCGATAAATAATCAAAGGATAAAAATACAGATGAGCGATGTATACGGGAATCACTGGATCACTTCCAAATATTGTGGAAGAAACAACCCGATTCATAATCCAAGGATAAAAATACAGATGAACGACGTATACGGGAAAAATTGGCTCACTTCCAAATAATGTGGAAGAAACAACTTGATTCATAATTGAATGATAAAAACACAAATGAGCGAAGGTATATGGGAAACACTGACTCACTTCCAAATATTGTGGAAGAAACAACCTAATTCGTAATCGAAGGATAAAAATACAAATGAGAAATGTATATGGGAAACATTGGCTCAATTCCAAATATTGTGGAAGAAACTTCCTAATTCATAATCAAAGGATAAAAATACATATGAGCAATGTATAAGGGAAACACTCTTTCAATTCCAAATATTGTAGAAGAAAAAACCTAATTCAAAATCAAAGGATAAAAATACAGATGAACGATGCATGCGGGGAACGTTCGTTCAATTCCAAATATTGTGGAAGAAACACCTAATTCATAATCAAAGGATAAAAATACATGAGCAATGCATACGGAAAACACTCATTCAATTCCAAATATTGTGGAAGAAACAACCTAATTCCTAATTAAAGGATAAAAATACAAACGAGCAATGCATACGGAAAACACTCGTTCAATTCCAAATATTGTGGAAGAAACAACCCAATTCATAATCAAAGGATAAAAATAGATATGACAGAAAACACTAGTTGAATTCCAAAAATTGTGGAAGAAACAACCCAATTTGTAATCAAAGGATAAAAACACAGATGAGCAATGCATACGGAAAACACTCATTCAATTCCAAATGTTGTGGAAGAAACAACCCAATTCGTAATCAAACAGATGAGCTATGCATGCGGAAAACACTCGCTCAATTCCAAATGTTGTGGAAGAAACAACACAATTCGTAATCAAACAGATGAGCAATGCATACGGAAAACACTCGTTCAATTCCAAATGTTGTGGAAGAAACAACCCAGTTCATAATCAAAGGTTAAAAATACAGATGAGAAACGCATACGGAAAACACTTCATAATGAAAGGATAAAAATACATATGAGAAATGCATACGGAAAACATGTTCAATTCCAAATATTGTGGAAGAAACAACCTAATTCATAATCGAAAGGAAAAAATACAGATGAACAACGCATACGGAAAACACTTCATAATCAAAGGATAAAGATACAAATGAGCAATGCATGCGGAAAACACTCGTTCCATTCCAAATATTGTGAAAGAAACAACCTAATTCATAATCAAAGGATAAAAATACAAATAAGCAATGTATACGGAAAACACTCGTTCAATTCCAAATATTGTGGAAGAAACAACCTAATTCATAATCAAAGGATAATAATATAGATGAGTAATGCATATTCGGAAAAGACTCCTCCAATTCCAAATATTGTGAAAGAAACGACCTAATTCATAATCGAAGGATAAAAATAAAGAAGAGCAACGCATACCAAAAACACTCAATTCCAAATATTGTGAAAAAACAACCTAATTAATAATCAAAGGTTAAAATACAAATAAGCAATGTATACAGAAAACACTCGTTCAATTCCAAAGACTAGGGAAAAAACAATCTTATTCATAATCAAAGATTAAAAATACAAATGAGCAATTTATATGGAAAACACTTGTTTAATTAAATATTGTGGAAGAAACAACCTAATTCATAATCAAAGTATAAAAATACAAATGAACAGTGTATATGATGGAAGATCCAACATTTGAAAATCATATATGATATGAGTGGAAAAGTGAAATACGACCAAATAAAAATAATTAATTATACGCAAACCGCATATGCAGCCGCTATGATAAGACAGTCATCTAGGGTTAGAGAAAGTTATTAAATGCTTAGGGTCAAAAATACAAAATACACTACAGCTAGAAGAACATGAATTAGTCAATTCCTCGCTGAATAGTTCTTTAAAATACTATCTATGATTAACAAAGACTATAATTCCTCATCATAATCCATGCTTAAAGACATTCAATTTAACCATATAATTCATACTGTTCTTCAGAGAAGGCCTTTATAACTTCTTGCTTCAAGTGCTGCTGTCAAAAGTCCAGTTTCAGGTGTCAATGGTCAGGAAGTATCTTGATCCTCGCAGGAATTCCAAAATTATCGATGTTCATGCATTGCAATCATTGGCTTTGATAGTGACAAAAGCCAGTATAGCAGGGCAAATGAAAACAGAGAAGTTCAGCTGGGAGAAAATGGGTAATTAAATTCCTCACCGAACAGTGCTTGTAGAGAGTATTTAAAATACCTTCTACATTTACCAAGGAGTACGATCTTAGCCACTGCATTGGGCTAAATTCTCTTTGCACGAACAAATTTTATCATGTTTTTCAAACTTTTTCATTGTCCTCAAATTCAAACATGAACAGAAGACTTCGACAGTAATACCTCACCATAATCCATGCTCAATAGATCTACTCAACTATACAGTTTATTCAGCTCTTCAGCAAAGGTCTTCTTTATAACTTCTCGCTTCAACTTCAGTGCTGTTGTCACAAGACCAGTTTCTGGTGTCCATGGATCACGAAGTAACATGATCTTTGAAGGAGTTTCAAATTTATCAAGCTTTGCACCCTTTGCAACCTGTTAGATGGAAACAGCACAAAAAATATTAATTCCTGGTATGGAACACAATGTATTTGCAGTTAAACCATGGCTATGATAAGAGGTTCTTAAATCCAACAAAAACCTGCTAATTTTGTGGACAAGAATACTTCCTTTCCATCCAAGTAACTTCAAGACTTCAAAAACGAGCTCAGATTTTAACATTTTCAAAGAAATGTGACAGTAATATGACCCTATTAGCTTTATAGTTGGAGTGGAGATATTTATAAGGCAATATTAATTTCATTTTCAAAGGATAAAATAAACATAGCAACCATCTGTCAAATCCAAATCCTACGCCCTACCTACTCCTTTAGGCAAACATATCCATACACGTTATGTGCCTTGGTGGGACCCCTCAGAATTAACTTTAGTTTAAATTGATTTTGCTAGTTAAATAAATCAGTCAGGTGCTAAAATCTGCATTCAGGAGCGTTATGTAAAACAAGGTCAACCCAACTGGCAGGTGTGCTAATGTACATTACAACTTAGTCCCTGCAAAAATGATATATTAAGATTTCATTATGTCCAGTCTAGCAGTATCAATGTATTGTCTCAATTGACCCTTTTCCTTTCATTATGTTCAATCTAACAGTATCAATGTATTGCCTCAACCGACTCTTCCATTCTGTCAACTTCAACGTTCACACAAACATTCAAACCTACTACATATAAAAGACAACTTAGCTTTTCTGTTTAGAAAGCCTACAGCAGCTGATTCAAATTCCAACTGCCAGATACCTTTATCTAGTCAAACATACAGTAGGTCTTTATTTTTAATTTATGAACCGAACAACCTGGCAATTGATTCCTAGCAGATTTATCACAGATCTGTGGATTAAAAGCACTAGTTTACTAACATAAAACAGAGAATTAATATTCAGCAGAAGCATATTAAATTAACCATTCTCACACACACACAAATAGCTGCCCAATCAACATTTCTTCATTTTATTCATCATAACTTACTTGGGCTCCCTTACTGGGAAAATGGCCCAAACTGAGGAAAATACATACAGCAATCTGGATTTGATCCAGCTGAACAGCCCCTAGCCTTGGCTACTCTGGATCTCCCTGTTGCCCCCTTTGCACCTTCCTAGGACCCAGCACACTTGATAGAAATACTTCTCCACTCACCACTGAGATGCCTCTCTCAATGCCTTATGCCCCTGTGTTTGAGTCTTCTCCCTTGGCCTAGCACATCTTTTATAAGCTTAAGTTATGACCAAATCCACAACCCTAATCTCCAAAGTGATTGACAACTGAGATTAGATCTTGCCTCACTTGAGATTGATGGTTGAAATTCATCTAATTCACCAATCCAAATGACCATTGCATTAGATTAGATTAAACACATTTTCTCTTATAAAAAAATTACTTTAATTACTAAAATAATTTGCTAAGGTTCAAAGGCTATTGGGTGACTTCTTGCATGCCTAGACACTTAGGCTAGTACCTACCCAAGCTACATGTTCAAGAATGTAACTATGTTCGGTCTTCATAAATGTATTTGAGTCATTATGTAATGTACTTATTAAAAGAATGAAAAGAAAAAATGTATTGTTATTACAATGACTTATTAAAGCATGGGTTTCATGCTTGGGTCATCATGTTTTAGGTCAAAGTCCCCATTGAGGACTTCTAGGATTTATTCTGAGTCAATAGAGTCATTGTACATTTAAAGAGACCATTCTTGGGCTTTTGAATCATGTAAAAAAGATTATTGTTTAGTCAAAAATGAATTATGTCACCTCTACACCAAGTCGGCCTCAAGAAGATTTATTCGACCTCACCAGAAGGGTATATATTGAAGCAGTTTGATTCATTTGAAGGCATCACTCTCACACAAGTTCAATATCACAAGAAGACCTAGAAAAAGTGTGAAATAGGGAAGAAGGGCTAAAAGAAGTGTGAAGTTGTAGAAGAAGAAGGAATAGGGAAAAATCGAAATTTTGGACTCTCTCTCTCTCTCTCTCACGTGTGGGCTCCTCTAGAAGATCTAAGTATTTTTGTCTATATCGAAGTTGTTGCTTCCATATTGAAGTTGCCACTACTAAGTCAAAGTTGTTGCTGCCAGTTTTTGTTGCCTCAAGTGGAGTTGCATCAAGATCGAAGTCATTACATCAAGATCGAAGCCATTGCATCAATATCGAAGTTATTCGGTCAAAGATAAGTGTTGCATCATAGTGGTGTTGTTGATGTAAGGTCGAAGTTCTGAGAGAGTTGACTTGGTGTGGAGGAAGTCGTTGTCTAAGTCTAGAGTCTTGGATTATCTCAAGAAAACTATTGAAGGAAGAATCATTGACTAGGTTTTCCCCTAGAGTGGGGTTTTTCCCTAGCTGTCCGCCTATATCTGGTGTACTTGATCCTTGTGCTACTATTTTGGTAATTGCTTGATGAATTAAGGTAAAAGGAGAACACAAAGATAATAAGATTATAAGAATATCACGAGAAATTATCAAGAATAAGGAAATCTTTCTGCTTTTCTGATTTTCTAACATGGTTTCGGAGCTTTGGTGAAGAAAGAGGAAAAAGCAGTTTAAGGGTCTATTGAAAGAAAGGAATCTCAAGAAGTTGATCAAGGAATCACAGAAGGAGACCTTATAGACGAAGAAGCTTACTATCTTCAAGAACAATGTCTAACACAATAAGGGGAGAGAACAAGCTTGAAGTAGCATCAAATTATAGGTCATGAAAAAAAAGAGAATTGACCCCGTTCTTGAAAAGAACAAAGTATTGGATTTGGTTAAAGGGAAAGTAAAGAAGCCTACTAAAGAATCCAATGATGCAGATAAGGTAAAGTTCAGACAATCAGAAATATTGGCCATGATACTCATGGTAGAAGGCATAAAGGACAAACGTGTCCCATATATATCCAACATTGACCATGCTCAAGAAATGTAGGAGGCTTTGTCAAAGTTGTTCACTATCAAGAACATTGGACAAGTAGCAAGTTTAAATAATGAGCTAAGGACGACAAAAATGACTATGACACTGTGACTTCCTTGTTTGTAAGGATAGCTAGAATTAGAGATGACCTTCTTTCCATAGATGAAAGTGTACCAGACAAAGAGCTAGTGATAACTATTGGGGTTGCCACTAACTTGGAGTGTTTTTGCTTCAGGAATGAACAGTTGGAAAGAAACTCCCACATTTCAAGAATTATGGAATGTTTGCAGTGAAGAGGAAATGAGAATCACACTAGTTTCCAACAATGAAGAAGTTTCCAATGACTACACCGCCCATCATAAGAAAGGAAACTTCAAGAAGTCAAAAGGAACAAGAAGGAAGGTTGACATGTCCAAAATAAAATGCTATCAATGTCATAAAATGGGTCACTATAGAAGTGATTGTCCTGACAATCCAAAGAATAAGAAAAGGGAAAGGTACCAAGCCAATGTTGCTGAAGAAGCATCTCCCAAGAAGAATAACCCTGAAGAATCAGATATAAGGGACTTGCACTACTAAGTCGTTTGCACTAAGCCCTAGTTCTTTCATTTTGTATTTTTTAGTTTTAGTATTTGTAGGTTTACCATACTTTTGGAAAGACATTTTTGAATTGTTTTTATAAGGTTATAGGTATCCCTCAAGCTTGGAGGGAGCCCTCACCAACTTCCAAAAGGTAAGTATCTTAATCCTTTTCAAGTTTTGGTTTCCCTTACTTATCTAAGCTTGTTTATATTAAATACTAATCACATTTATATTTCTTGATTAGGAAAAGGCTTGTTATATACTCAAGGACAAAGATTTGGAATTACAAGGTTGTCAAGTAACAAAGGTATGCCTTAAACTATAAAGCTTTTAGCTCTTCATAAAGGCATATTCATTCTTTTTGATATTCTACATTACTAACATTGTTCTGTCTAGATTTCTTGAATCATAAAGATTCTTGATTGCGTGATTCATCATTAGATAAATCTACCCTCCTCACATCTTTGACTATTCTTATGGAACCCTAGAAAGGTTCTCTGGAAAAACCCTAAACTAAGGGTATGTCGATGATAATATATGAAACCCTAGCCTACTTAGGGTTATTGATGAAAAATGTTGTCTTCAATGTTTAAGATTTTGATGTTTAGGGTTTTGGTATGGTTATGAAAACCCTAACCTATTAGGGTTGAATGGTGTTATCTGAAATCCCAAACCTTTAAGGTTTTGATAAATTAGGGTTTGTTATGTTATGTTATGTATTGAAACCCTAAAACTTTAGGGCTTGGTAGGGTTTGTGAGCATGACCCTTATTCAGATATTGTCCTAGGAATGAACCCTAGCCACATGTCTATCCATCTAATCAAATATGTTAGATGTTTGAATGTGTTTGTATCATTGGGTTTGACTAACATATGTTGTCACTGTTGAGAATTTGAGGGCTTGTGATTAATTCAAATTCTCTACTTGATAATTACTTGTGAACTTATTTCTCTTACTTAGATCTTCTCTTTATTAGCTTATTAGGTCTTTCATCAAGTCAGTTATCAAAACACAAGAGATACAAGATTTAGGCTCTTCAAGCCAGGGCCAAAACCTCTCCCTCCTGGAGAGGAAAACCCGCAAGTAATTCTTCTTATAGACTTTCAGTTGAAAAGTACCATGACCATGACACAAACCCTTGACTCTTGTATGCCTCCAAGGCCTTGTCGCTACTCCTTTCTTGGCTTCTTATGATGATCTCTCTTTTCTGCACCATTCAACACCAGTACTAGAGAAATCGGTCTCTAACTGCACTCCTTTCTGCACTCTTTTACACTGACCCTAGGAAATCTTGGTTCCTAGATAACCACTTGCTTCTTTTACTGTCCTTCAAACTAGTCTCTGCCTCCTCCTTTATATATGAGATCCTTGGCATGCTGTGATAACAATTCTCTTATACTACTTCGATCCTTTCAACAAACTTCAGACATAGACACTGCCTTACATAGTGATACTATGTCTATCTTTGTGAACTAGTGGCAGACTCCTCCTTTGTTATATTTCCTTACTGTTATCCACACTGAGAGTAGACTTTGTCTCTTGCTATAGTACGTATCAGTTCTGTAGAATCTACAAGGTGTATTAGGCCCAGAATCAAAGGTAAGTATCCCTCTCCTTTTACGTTGTCCAGCCTTCAATCTTTGCACCCAAATAGATCTCAACTTCGCACTCCAATTGTAGACACTTGATCCGAATTCCTTTTTTGTCTATACTGCACCAAAACAACAGACCTTCTCACTGTAATATTGCCTCAGATATGTCTGAAAATCTCAAACCAATCCGAATTCCACAGAGGCATCCAAACTATTCCAATCGGCAATTGCAGTACGAAAAAAAAAAACTAAGAGATGTGCAGATTTTTTTCCTGTCTTTTCTGCGCAGTCTTCAGGGTATTTATAGTTGTTGGACCTTGTAATAAGCCGACCTGACCATTAATGGTTGACTGTTCATGAGCCAACTTTCCAGCGGAATTTTCAATCCGACTTGAGAGGCTTATCTTCCAGTGTGAATGAGGCTATTTGAGGACTGCTTTGAGCATCCTTCTAGAGCCATTTTCTTCACAGTTTCATGACAAGGTCTTGAGGCATATTTTGTTGACTAGACTCTTCATATACATGACTCTTAATTACATTTATAATTAGAAGACAAATCCTAATAGACATCAAGAAGTCGTCTATTGACCTAAAATAAAACCTTGCTCATGAAACCCATGAGGCAAGTATACTAAGAACATATTTTATTATCTTTGTCTTCTTTTAGATTAATACATAATTACATAGTCAATATGAAGACCGATCCTAGTTACACTTTTCAACACTCCCTCTTAACTAGGGAGGTATTCATACAGGTACATGGTCACTTTCAAACTGATGAATCTCATAAGAAGAATCGGATTGGTAATCGCATCTGTATAGCATCATATCAACCAGCATTGTCCTAGTGCAAGGCTTACCATGTTATTCATTCTCTGGCATCCAGACAATACAGGTAATGTCACAGACACATGACTTATAGACACCATATTGGTCATTTCTCCACAGCATACCAACTTCAGGGAACACAAAGTATGACCTTCTTGGACTATTCTTCTCTTTGCAAACAAAGTCTGCATGATGATGTATCTGCCACTACTCTTATTCTGAATGTCTTTTCATTCATCTTCACAAAATATAATAAACTTTATTTATTACCCAACCTCCATTTTCCTTCCCAATTAGCATCTCAGAATGATACCCTAGTTTCTCCTTCAACCAAGTGCGACCTGCCTTGCCACAATGTGTACCTAAGCTCATTCTTAGGAATTACCAAGTTTCTTCCAAGTAAGAAACTTACCACCAGGCTCCCTCTTAACCAAGGACCCATAACAGCAATGGTGAGACACTTAGCTACTCATGAAGAATTCCTGCCCTCGATGTCAAGGATTTCAATATTGAGGAATCTTCAACTTTAGCTTCATAGGGCACAGATCATCCATCACTTTCATCCATGAGTCATGTCATCCACCAGAAAGTGATTCATCGGTATTTATTATCTGGTCCACCTTTTATGCCATGCTGCTTTCTATCAAAACATCACTAAGGATCTTTCATCCTTTTACATGATTAGCAGCCTTGCACAAATTCATCTAGATAAACATATTAACTTTTAAATCAAAAGTTACCTTAGTGATGATCTTTCGCCATGACATCTTCTTGTAGGCATCGACATCCTTTATTCAGATTGACACCTCTCCTAATGACATGATTTGTCAAGGGTCTTCTTCTTTACCAGACTTCTATCAGAGTCTACATATCCTCTCAGGAAATATTCTAGTCACATCTTCTTGGTTTCTGGATGATAACTGCCTCTTGACATGGTTGCACTTCATGATCTCTTCCTTTCTAAACATATTCATTCCCAAGAACTTCCAATTTCCAGTTCCTTGTTCATATATAACCACCTTATATTCCATATGAGGATATATTATGTTGATTTCTTCTGTCAGTGCACTGTGAGAGATCCTCCTCCATAGATCATACTTCTAAATATAGAAGTCCATTACCTGCAACCATATGACATGACTTCACAGCATCCAGTGTCAGCATATAAATATATATACCTCATACCTTTGAGTCATCCTGTAGCAGTTTTACTAGAATGAGGAACTTCAATCCATTGACATGCTTCATCAATATGTCATCACATCCTAATCCCAGAATGTTGTAGTATAGAATTCTTTGATGAAACAGTTTTGATTTCTTTCTAACCAGTGAATTCATAGAGAATTCCATTAGAAAATGTCAGCACCTGTTTCCATGATGACCCTTGATCTTGATGACTGCCTTCTATCAGTATTGTTATCAGTGAGGTTTTCTAAAAGTTGATTCACAAAGAGCTCCTATCATGCTTCTATCATGATGCTATTAATATACATTGTTTCCTATCATACTAACCAACAAAATCACTTAAAGAAGAAGATGATCTCAATCATAATAGAGATATTTCGCTTCTTCTTTCTTAGATTTCTTAACATCAGGTTCTACCCTTTCATCTGTGACATGGGCTTCTTCCTTTTTCCTCTTGTCCTTTCCAGATTTAGGACAACCTCTTTTATAATGCCCAAGTTCATTACATCTAAAGCATCGCACTTTGTCCATATTTCTTCTTTTATTCCGAGGGCCAAATTTTCTTAATCTTCCTTTCTTCCTAGATATGGCTGCAAAGGCTTGATTCCCTTCACTTGATCCTATAGCAGCTTTGGCTTTCAATCTTGTTTCCTTTATTTTACATAGAGACCATAAATCATGGAATGGTGTTGCTTCTTTCTTCCCGTATAAACTTGAAGTGAAGTTTCCCCATTCTCTTTTTCCTGTAGACCCAGAATTTGTCACCGTAGTCATCTCGTTGTTCTTTACTTCTCCCAGCTTCCCAGAGTTATTCCTATTTTCCGGTAACTCATAGAGTATCAATGATCCTCTTCTACATCATTTTGTCTTTGTCCTAGAGATCGTTTTCTCCGTTGGTGCTCACAGACATATTCCACCAGAAGCCATATATTTATTTTATGTACTTGTATTATTAACATAGGGAATATATCTTTGTTGGTCTCTATCATGGACCTTCTGGCTTTGATTTCTTCTTTCATGTACTTGGCAAGAGTCGTATATCCCTTGATAGCAGAATCAGATCTTTCCATGTAACCATAACTTGTTTATTCAATTAAATTCAAACTGTTCTTCCATGCACTAAAGTTTGATGACCCAACCAATTTGTCGCTCTCTTTACAATAAGTCATCTTGACAGATTTAAGTAAGGTCATAGATACTTACTTGAGTAGAGTGAGTTGCAACTTCCTTGATGATGATGAACATGAAGTCAGGAACTTCTTCTAAGATTGAAATCTCCAATGTAGGTGTTCTTGGATCCTTGAAGATAAAGGATCTCTTCAAAAGATGATGTTTCTTCCAACAATGTTTTGAATATAAATCTTTGATGGCAAAGATTATTTTCTTGATGAGTTGATCCTTTGAATGAGATTGAATATCTTTCTTGAAATAGCTTGAGAGACTTCCTTGCAAACTGATTTCACTTTTCAACCCAAACTTTGATATTAGCTTCCTAGAGTGTCTTCTTGTCAAGTAGCCCTTGTGTTCAGCACCTTAGCTCTGATACCATGTCGAGAATTTGAGGGTTGGTGATTAATTCAAATTCTCTACTTGATAATTACTTGTGAACTTATTTCTCTTACTTAGATCTTCTCTTTATTTGCTTATTAGGTCTTTCATCAAGTCAGTTATCAAAACACAAGAGACACAAGATTTAGGTTCTTCAAGCCAGGGCCAAAACCTCTACCTCCTGGAGAGGAAAACCCACAAGTAATTCTTCTTATAGACTTTCAGTTGACAATTACAATGACCATGACACAAACCCTTGACTCTTGTATGCCTCCAAGACCTTGTCACTGCTCCTTTCTTGGCTTTTTATGCTGATCTCTCTTTTCTGCACCATTCAACACCAGTACTAGAGAACTCGGTCTCTAACTGCACTCCTTCTTTCTGCACTCTTTTACACTGACCCTAGGAAACCTTGGTTCCTAGATAACCACTTGCTTCTTTTATTGTCCTCCTTCAAACTAGTCTCGGCCTCCTTCTTTATATCTGAGATCCTTGGCATGTTGTGATAACAATTCTCTTATACTACTTCGATCCTTTCAACAAACTTCAGACATAGATAATGCCTTACATAGTGATACTATGTCTATCTTTGTGAACTAGTGGCAGACTCCTTTGCTATATTTCCTTACTGTAATCCACACTGAGAGTAGACTTTGTCTCTTGCTGTAGTACATATCAGTTCTGTAGAATCTGCTAAGTGTATTAGGCCCAGAATCAGAGGTAAGTATCCCTCTCCTTTTACGTTGTCCAGCCTTCAATCTTTGCACCCAAACAGATCTCAACTTCGCAAGTCAATTGCAGACACTTGATCCAAATTCCTTTTCTGTCTTTACTGCACCAAAACCGCAGACCTTCTCACTGTAATATTGCCTCAGATATGTCCGAAAATCTCAAACCAATCCGAATTCCATAGAGGCATCTGAACTGTTCCAATCTGCAATTGCAGTCCGAAAAAAAAAACTCAGAGATGTGCAGATTTTTTTCATGTCTTTTCTGCGCAGTCTTCTGGTGTATTTATAGTTGTTGGACCTTGTAATAAGCCGACCTGACCATGAATGGTTGACTGTTCATGAGCCGACTTTCCAGCAGTATTTTCAAGCCGACTTGAGAGGCTCATCTTCCAGCATTAATGAGCCTATTTGAGGACTGCTTTGAGCATCCTTTTGGAGCCATTTTCTTCAGGGTTTCATGACAAGGTCTTGAGGCATATTTTGTTGACTACACTCTTCATATACATGACCCTTAATTACATTTATAACTAGAAGACAAATCCTAATAGACATCAAGAAGAAGTCTACTGACATAACATAAAACCTTTCTCATGAAACCCACGAGGCAATCATACCAATAACATATTTTATTATCTTTGTATTCTTTTACATTAATACATAATTACATAGTCAATATGAAGACCGATCCTAGTTACATTTTTCAACAGTTATGATATGCATGATGATGTAATCCTAGATATATGTGTTGACCTAATTATTGGTGGTCATAAGTCCTAGGGTTTGGAACTAAGCCCTAGTCGAAGTTTGATAATCTAGGATGATAGTGAATTCTAAGGTTTTGTAACTAAACCTTAGTGGAAGCTCAATTCTCTAGTATATGATGACAAGTTATTGAAGTCTGAAATTGAGCTATGATTGGTTTTGATCTATGAAACTGGATTTGTCCTCCACCCTCCACGTGTCCCGAATCGGTCGAATCAGACACGATTCATGGGGATTCAAGTCCACTTGAACGGATTTGATCATGTCCGTACAAGACACGACGAGTCTCGATCGTGTCCTGTACAGACACGATCGAATCCCAATATGTCGGTTATGCGGAGAAGGAATGTTAAACAAATCTTTGTTATATTAAAGTCATCGATCGTGGCATATTCTATGGAGCTAAAATGACGCAGTAGAAAAAATATACTCGCACAGTTGCAATGAAATGATCCCTATTCTCCTAAATTGATTGGTGTTATTTTGCAATCAGTTTGGTTATAATTATCATTGTAATCCTAATGGAATCCCCATACAACTCTAAAAAAATAATATAAATTGTTGTTTGCATTAGGGATAGGGGGTTTCAATGAAAATCACTAGGCATCATTGGGCACTACTGTATGCATTGTTTTTGGTTGGATCTTTCTCACCTATCATCGAACGCTCCATAGCATAGGTGCAGTCCAGGTGTACGATTCAACATGTCTCTTATGTTATCATTTTTTTTCTTTGGAATTTTTCGAAGACATATTATTTCAGTTAAATTGCATTCGAGTGAAAAGTTTAACGCGTATACAATTCGTTTTTTTTTTGTTCTTAACAAAAATTGTTGTTATGTATATTCTATGTTAAGTTAGCTTTTCTTTGGACAAAAATTTGCACTTGTAACTCGCATTTGTATATGTCAGTAATCAAAGCTTTGATTTCGCACTCTTTTCATGTGTTGGAAATGAAATGTATATGTTATACATAAATTTTATTATATATAATATATAAATCATAAAATTGTTTTTCTCCTTTATCTTTATTAAATGCTACTTTTGTTAAATAAAGGGGAAACCCATTTATAAAAAAAAATTAACTTGCCATATATCTTTAAAGGGAAATAGTTAGTCATCTACTTTTTTTTGTTCATATTAATTAAACAAGTTATTTTTCTTTTACTTTGTATGATTGTATGATGTATCTTTGTAAAACTTACATCTAGATGAAGATCTATGTTTGAACCAATGAATTTGTATGAATTTGTGTAAGAGATATCTATTTTTAATATATATATATATATAACGTGTCCTGTTCCAGGGGGTCACCGTGTCCGTGTCCAACACTCGAATCCGCGTGTCCATCGTGTCCCGCATCCCCGTGTCAGATGACTTAGGTTTTGATTATTGAAGCTTAAAGGCTCATGTATGAAATCTAGGGTTTGCACTAAATCCTAGTGGGAAGTATAACATATGAATTCTAAACGTTGTTAGATACATTGTTAAACTTGTTTGAATTGGTTCTAGGAATTGTTATATAAAAGAATTCGTCCTAGATTGATATCTTGATTGAGTTGTTGATGTGATTTAGGGTTTGCGACAAAACCTGGGCAAGAAATTGAAATATTGAAGTAAAGTCTCTTGTTGATTATAAAATTTAATGCTTCCATTATTATATGACTTTGATATGATTAACTTCATGCTTCTATAGATTGGGTTGTACTTGTTATCTAAGTTGTACACGTGCATAATCTTCAAGATGGTGAAAATGTTCATAAAGCATGATGAAAGAAGATATATAAATAATGATGTTCAAGGATGGAAGCCATGAAAGATTCTCCAATGTCATTAAAATTGATCTCGCTAAGTTAAGAGGGAGCCTGGATAGAAGAGATCTTCCTAAGACTGAGAGGGAAGGCATATTATAGTCATAATGAATACCTTGAAAGAAGAAATTGAAGAATGCATCTTGAGGTGTCGCTGAAAGAAGGAAAGCAAGATTTGGTTGTAGAATATGTTGCTACATGGGAAGTAGGAAAGAAAGCAATATGGTTGAGGAATCTTTTGTCAAGATTCATTTGAAAAGCTCTAAGTCCTACTATGAAAAGTTCAGAAGCAACATCAAGCTGTCTGAAATACCCTGGAGATTTGTATTTGCTTATGAACATTTGAAAATTTATTACTGATTGGGGTTGTGTTTATACAAGTAAATCTCTCGGAGGTTTGATGTTTTACATACTTGTTATCGATCAAGTTGATCGGGAGAGATTTGTTGTCTTGATCTGTTTGATCAAGGAGGATCGCTACCGATTGAATAATCAATAGTGTTGAGGATTTATGAGTGAAGCAATGCCTGGGAGGACATCTAGTCGACACTATGTGTTGATGTCTAGATCTCGTTGTAGGAAAGGTGGCGTTGGCCATAGAGCTTTGACACGCACCTGGATCCTTGGGTTGATGGTTAGTAAGCAAGCCTAATGGTACCTAGAGAGGCTGAAAGCTTTAGTCCATCTTAGTCCCACTTGGATAGATTTCCCTGGTCAGGAATCTAATCCATGGCATTGTGGTGCCTAAATTGATGAGAGACCTTGGATAGATTGCCCTGGCCAGGAATCTAGTCCATGGCATTATGGTGCCTAAATTCTTCATAGTTCATCTAGTTTGAGATCTTCCTTGTTAAGAGGGAGTGTTGAAGAATGTAACTTGGTTCGGTCTTCATAAATGTATTTGAGTCATTATTTAATGTACTTGTTAAAAGAATGAAAAGAAAAAATTTATTATTATTACAGTGACTTATTAAAGCATAGGTTTCATGCTTAGGTCATCATGTTTTAGGTCAAAGTCCCCATTGAGGACTTGTAGGATTTATTCTGATTCAATAGTCATTGTACATTTAAAGAGACCCTTCTTGGGCTTTTGAATCATGTAAAAAGGATTATTTTTTAGTCAAAAATGAATTATGTCACCTCCAAGCCAACTCGGCCTCAAGAAGATCAATTCGACCTCACCGGAAGGGTATATATTGAAGCAGTTTTATTCATTTGAAGGCATCACTCTCACACAAGTTCGATATCACAAGAAGAGCTAGAAAAAGTGAAAAATAGGGAAGAAGGGCTAAAAGAAGTGAGAAGTTGGAGAAGAAGAAGGAATAGGGGAAAATCAAAGTTTTAGACTCTCTCGCTCTCACGTGTGGGCTACTCTAGAAGATCAAAGCCTTTTTGTCTATATAGAAGTTGTTGCTGCCACTTGCTGCCAGATCGAAGTTGTTGTTGCCAGTTTTTGTTGCCTCAAGTGAAGGAGTTGCATCAAGATCGAAGTCATTACATCAAGATCGGAGTCATTGCATCAAGATCGAAGTCATTGCATCAAGATCGAAGTTATTAGGTCAAAGATAAGTATTGCATCATAGTGTTGTTGTTGTTGATGCAAGGTTAAGATCTGAGAGAGTGGACTTGGTGTGGAGGAAGTCTTTGTTTAAGTCTAGATTCTTGGATTATCTCAAGAAAACTATTGAAGGAAGAATTGTTCACTGGATTTTCCCCTAGAGTGGGGTTTTTCCCTCATTGTTTGCCTTAAGAGTTTGCAGAACCAAAAGGAGGAAGGAGTCAGAAGTGATCGAGATCAGGGACAGAGGGAAGCAGTGGGCCACCGGAGGCAGCTCTAGGCTGCAGCGCAGAGAACCCACGCAGACCCTATGCAGACTTACACAGTCCAACGTTGGGACTGCGCAGAGAAACACACAGACAGGCACAGGAGCCAGCAAAGGCTGATGAGGGTGTCAGAGAATTGTCCAAGAGACCCAGGAATTCTGTCTCAAGTGTTTCAGATTTTATCTGCCAGTATATTTCCTTGTAAAGATATCATTTGGTGAAGAATTAATAAAACCCTCATCTGTTGCACAAGTTTTCACGCATTGTGTTTTTCCAAGGACAATTGTCCAAAAATAATTGTGTACATGTGATTGATTCTTGTGCTTATGTCATTTACTGTTTATTTCTCTGCATATGTATTTGTGAAAGTTGCAAATAGTATTTATTTCAATATTTGCCAAAATATTTCTAAAAAATAACTTATTGAAATAACAAGTAGGAGGAATAAATCTATCACTACAACTGTATAGTTTTTCAGGTTCAAAATTTCACATGGTATCATAGCCAAAGATGAGTAACAGGAAGGGAGAATCGACTAGTGAATGGAAATCTATTGTTGCAACAGCAGCGCAGAAGGGTTCCTGCAGTTCTCCAGGAAGGGAAAGAAGCATGACAGAACAGATGGATCATGATGTCTCTGTTTTGGCATCCAGACTTGAGGAAGAATTTGCTTGCATATCAAGCACTGCTTCTTCTGATGTTTGGTACATTGACAGTGGAGCGTCTTCTCACATGACTGGAGTACGGGACTGTTTTTCCGACTACCAAGAAGAGCAGATGAATTTTAAAATAAGCATAGGTAATAAAGAAAAATGCACTCCTATTGAGAGAGGTACTGTAGTTTTTAAAACAGAGGCTAGAAATAGGATCCAGGCCACTAATGTACTACATGTGCCTGGGTTGGGGATGAACTTTCTCTCAGTGTCTCAGCTTCAAAAACGAGGTTATGACGTCTACTTTATTGGCAATAGAGTCTACGTTAAACACCCCAGTTGGAAGAAGAAGGCACAGATCGGGGTAAAAAGCAACAAACTTTACAAGTTGCAGCGTGAGTCTCCAATGGCACTAGTCGACAGCGCAGATGAAACGGACCTGAATGAGCTATGGCACAGAAGAATGTGGCATTTGCATCATGGGGCGTTAAGAATTCTCCAGGAGACTGTCACAGGTGTTCCAGAGCTAAGCACTAAACGAGATGATGTCTGCAAGGGGTGCATATTGGGAAATATGCCAAGGCAGCGTATCAGAGAAGCAACAATAGGGCCAAGGGCATATTGGACTTGATACACTCAGACATATGTGGATCGATGTCCACTAGAGCTCTTAGTGGTGTCGAGTACTTCGTCACCTTCATTGATGACCATTCCAGGAAAACTTGGATCTACCTTTTGAAGACCAAAGATGAAGTCTTCAATCGGTTTAAAGAGTTCAAGGCTCTGGTTGAAAATCTGACAGAAAAGAGGATCAAGGTATTGCAATCAGACAATGGTGGTGAATACATAGATAAGGAATTCACTAGATTCTGCACAAGGGAAGGCATCAAAAGAGAGTGGACAACTCCATACAATCCAGAGCACAATGGTGTGGCAGAAAGTAAAAACAGGACTATTATCGAAGCAACAAGGGCGATGTTGTATGACCAAGACATGCCCAAATTCCTGTGGGCTAAAGCGTGTAATATCGTTGTCTACATTCAGAACAGGACTCCTCACGCTTCATTGAGAAAGATCACGCCGAAAAATGTCTTCGTTGGCAGTAAGCCTGAAGTGAGTCACTTTAGGATCTTCAGCAATACAGCTTACTGTCATGTGCCCAGTGAGAAGAAGAAGTTGGAGATGACTGTAGAAAAAGGGTATCTGGTAGGATACAGCGAGAATGCAAAGGCATATCACATCTACATTCCTAAGAGCAGGAAAGTCGTGGTGCGGAGGGATGTGAAGTTCATGGAGGAGAAGGCCTTTAGAAGATCCCGTGAGTTGCCTTCTGCTACGCAACCTGAGGAGGAGCCTCTGGTTCAGCCCCAACAACCACCAACAGAAAATTCAATTGCCTCTCCAAGGCATAGGGATCCAAGGTAAGTGTCTCTCGAGGATTTGCAAGAGGGAAAGCCAGTAAATCCACCCACCACCAGTGGAAGAATGAGCAGGGAACTTCGACAGTTTTTGAAGGATGCAGAGGACTTTGTCGAAATCCCCCGAAATGAGAAGAGACGGCGTAAGCAGCCTAAGAGGTATCAAGCCTTGGTTGTCAAGTTGGAGAACCTTCCAGTTTTCGGGAAGCAGGTCAGCACCAGGTGTGGGTTGATGCAATGGTGGAAGACTACAGTTCCATCATGACGAATAATGTCTGGGAAGTAGTCCCCAGACCTCAGGAGAGATCAGTTGTAGGATCCAGGTGGATCTATAAGATCAAGTTTGCTGCAAATGGCAGCATCAAGAAATTTAAAGCCAGGTTTGTGGCTAAGGGGTATGCTCAGAAGGAAGGGATTGTCTAGGAAGAAACCTTCGCCCCAATAGCCAGACACACCTCTATCAAATCCGTGATATCCCTGTTGCGCAGATGGGATGGGAAATTCACCAGATGGACATCAAGACGACATTCTTGAACAGGGTAATAGAGGAAGAGGTGTATATAGAACAACCGGAGGGCTTCGAGACACATGATCAGAAGACTCGTGTGCAGATTGAAGAAAGTGTTATATGGACTTAAGCAAGCTCCTAGAGCCTAGTATGGTCGAATTCACAGCGACCTGCAGAAGATGGGATTCGTCAAGAGTGACGCAGATCCCAATCTCTACTATCTGAGAGTAGGGAGTGAGCCATTGATACTGGTTTTGTATGTAGATGATCTATTTTTGACAGGATCATCAGGGCTCATCACAAACTGCAAGAAGAATTTGGTTGAGGAATTTGACATGAAGGATCTAGGACGAATCCACTATTTTCTGGGGTTAGAGGTTTGGGAGCAGAATAGGGAGATCTTTATTGGTCAAGGGAGATACAAAACAGATATTCTGAAGAGATTTCAAATGGAGGATTGTAGACCATGACAACTCCAATGATCACCAACTGGAAGAAAATTGACACGTCCAAAGATGATGAGGTTGATCCTACGTTATATAGGCAGCCCATAGGATCGTTGATGTATCTGGTAAATACAAGGCTAGACATTGGTTGTGTTGTAAATACCCTTAGTTAGTTCATGGTAGAACCTAAGAGGGCTCATTGGGCAGCAGCCAAGCATGTTCTCAAGTACCTTCAAGGAACAGTCGAGCTTGGATTGAAGTACACCTGGAGCAATGATGTTAGGTTGAGTGGTTTCACCAACACAGATTGGGTTGGAAATTCAGTAGATCGGAAGAGTACCAGTGGGTACTGTTTCAGTCTAGGATCATGAATGACTTCCTGGTGTAGCAGGAAACAGAAGTTCGTAGCACTGAGCTCAACAGAAGTAGAGTATATGGCAGCCAGCACAACTTCGTGTGAGGCCATATGGCTTCGAAAACTGTTAGTGAACCTACTCAAGGAGAAAATGGAAGCGACCAGTATCTTATGCGATAATCAGAGTTACAACAAGCTCTCTGAAACTCCTGTGTTTCATGATCAGTCGAAACATATTGACATAAGGTGTCACTTCATCAGGGACTGTGCACAACATGGAGCTGTTCAGCTGCAGTACACTCCAACAGGAGAACAGGTGGCAGACATCCTCACAAAAGCTCTAGGGAAGACTAAGTTTGTCTACTTCAGCGAGAAGATGGGGATGATGAAGAATCCCTTCCCGTAGCAGGAATGGATAGGATCAGCATTCAGAGAGAGTTGTTGTACAGATGCAGTAGTGACAGTGGCAGTGTCAAAGGCAACAGTACAGAGGACAGCAATGCAGCAAATGAGGGGCAGCATCCAGAGATCTGCAGCGCAGAGGGTGCTTCAAAGGCAGAGCATATTGTTGGAAAACCTTCCTCACTAAGAGGGAGTGTTGATTTTTATAGCATCCGAAAGTGTTCCAAGTCTCAAAATTTGCAGGGAAGCTTGGATAGCAGCATTCCAAAGAACCCAAAAACCATTTGTGGAAATTCCACTCGGTTCATGACTTATTAAAATAATTAATTATTTTAATGAAGACCCTAAGTCTAAACTTAGTGAAATGAAATAATTAAAGGGTACTAATAAGTCAGAGTGTGAATCTTCTAGAAAACAAGGATCAAGTCAAGTTTTAATCTTAGCCATTGATTAAACTTCTAATCTGGGAGTTTTAATCTTAGCCATTGATTAAACTTCTAATCTGGGTCGTTGGTTCTCCAACGAGAAGATTATAAAAGAAGGCTTGAGGGTCATTTGGAAAATAAGTCAGGCATACACTCAATACCCGAAGGAGATCGATTCTGAAGTAAGAGAATTTGATTTCAATGGGAGATTTGCAAGGCGAAGAGTTTGCAGATCAGAAGGAGGAGGGAGTTAGAAGTGATCGAGGTTAGGGACAGAGGGAAGCAGTGGGCCACTGGAGGCGGCTTTGGGTTGCAGCGCAGAGAACACACGCAGACCCTACGCACACTTACGCAGTCCAACACTAGGACTACGTAGAGAAACACGCAGACAGGCACAGGAGCCAGCAGAGGTTGATCAGGGTGTCAGAGAATTGTCCGAGAGAGCCAGGAATTCTGTCTCAGGTGTTTCAAATTTTATCTGTCAATATTTTTCCTTGTAAAGATATCATTTGCTGAAGAATTAATAAAACCCTCATCTGCAGCACTCGTTTTCCCTCATTGGTTTTTCCGAGGACAATTGTCCAAACATAATTGTGTACATGTGACTGATTCTTGTGCTTATGTCCTTTACTGTTCATTTCTCTGCATATGTATTTGTGAATGTTGCAGTAGTATTTATTTCGATATTGTCAGAAAATTTCTGAAAAATAACTTATTGAAATAATAATAAGGAGGAATAAATCTATCACTGCAACTGTATAGTTTTCAGATTGAAAATTTTACAACATCTGGTGTACTTGATCCTTGTGCTGCTATTTTGGTAATTGTTTGATGAATTAAGGTAAAAGAAGAACACAAAGATAATAAGATTATAAGAACATCACAAGTAGTTATCAAAAATAAGAAAATATTTCCGTCTTTTTTATTTTCTAACACTACAACATCAACATGTTTAGATAGTAAGGCAAACATAGTCACACAATGAAAAGACCTGTCACTTTTAATGACACAAAGCAGTAGATGGAGGCCGAGATGCAAAGAGTGATGAATTAAACAACAAACATAATGATATATTTAAAATTATGTTAATACTACTATATATACTTGTTTCACGTATACCTTTTCACTATGAATCACTTTCTGATAGTGGACATGACTTGTGACTGAAAGTGATGGATGATTTGTGCCCTATGAAGCCAAAAGTTGAAGATTCCTCAATATCGTAATCCATGACATCGAGAAGAGGAATTCTTCATGAGTAACTGGATTGCTGTTGCAGGACCCTGGTTGAGAGGGAGCCTGGTGGTAAGTTTCTTACTTGGAATAAACTTGAAGTATGTCCTTCCTGAGTTAAGAGGGAGTGACGTATGTGATTCTCTAATACATGTGTCATGCACTAGACCAGGACTAACTGTTGTGAGTCTTAGTGAAGGCCATGTGGAGAGAATGGACAGACACATCATTCTGGTCTTCACCTGGAAGACAGAATGGAGGATTGGGTAATCATCTAGCATTCGATACTCTTTGAGAATGAGATAGGGCATTCAAGGTAAGAGTAGTCGAAGACCGATATTCTTTGAGGGTCGGCTACCCAAGAGAAGAATAGTCCAAGAAGGTCATACTTTGGGAACACCTAGGTGGAGTATGTACCTTGGAGAGACAATGACTATGGTGTCTATAAGTCATGTGTCTCGTCAGCATTATAGCCCATTGTCTCGTTGAGAGATGGGGCTGTTAGTCAAGGCCTTGCACTAGTACAATGCTGGTTGATATGATGCTATACAGATGCGATTACCAATCCGATTCTTCTTATGAGATTTTTCAGTTTGAAGTGACCATGTACCTGTATGAATACCTCCCTAGTTAAGAGGGAGTGTTGAAAAGTGTAACTATATACATCTTGAAGACAGGTTGAGCTATATACATCTTGAAGAACAACTTATTGAGGACAGTGGTTTTGGGACCAAGGGAGATTAGCCTGAAGGCTACATTGGATAAAAGACTTTGTGGAGTGGCCTCATTTAATAGTCTTTTGTATTGAACTTGAAGATTTCTGCAGCTGACCCTGGAGCAATCATTGAAGCCATCCCTTGGTTGAAAACATTGTGAAGCATTTGGAGGATCACCAAGCATTGTGAAGATCCCTTTAAGTCTTGGAGACACCCTCGTAGACCATGATGCAATGAAGTTGTCATGAGGTAACTTGGAGAATTTGATTGGATATCATGAAGAGTAGTGGCGACACCTTCTATGAAGACAAGGTTGTCATTGATGAAGTAAATTGGTGAAGACATTGCTGAAGATTGACAAGGCACGTTGAAGAAGACATTGGGAGCCGTGAAGAATATCCAAACATATTTTGACGAAGTGAAGCTGAGGGTTGGAGCCTCATAGAGACAAGTTCGGTGCCTTGGAAGATAGGGTTGGTGCCCTAGAGGATTGGAGTCCTCAAGAAACCAGGTCGGAACCTGTACCAGAGATAGGGTTGTAAAGTCCAAGTCGATGCTTGGCACAATACAAGTTGGAGCCTGGAAGATTGGAGTCTTCATCTAGGGTTGGAGCCCTATACTATTATTGTACTTGATTTATTGTAAGAAGAAATTAATAAAAGTATTTATTCCATCATTGTTCATTTTTAGTTCTAAATATAAGTGATCTAATTGGTAAAAATAACAATTGAAAAGTAATATTGATTCACACCCCCCCCCCCCCCGGTCTCCGTATTTCCAACAACCTCTACATCAACAAATAAAAATCTGCATACAAAGCCCTGTAAATTCTTACTTTTTAGGGAAAAAAATCAGTTTTGAGAGAAAAAAGAACAAGAAAAAATAAAATAGAAATCTGCATAGAAAGCCCTAGCAATTCTTACTTTCTAGGGTTAAAAAAAAAAAAAAAATTGAGAGAGAAATACAAAGAAAAAATTTAATAGAGATCTGCACAGAATCACATAGTTCATCAAACTTTAGGTCAACATTCTCAATAAAGTGTTCATATGCACGTGGTAAGCTTTTCAATGTGATTACCACCATGTCCTCTTCTTCCATTTTTTGACCAATGGCCAACAACTATTCTCTGATATATTTGATCTTGAGTAAATGCTCCTACAATATGCACTCTCACCCGTTGTGATCAAAAGCAGCATACTCTTCAAGAAGAAAATTTTTCCCAAGCAACATTACTACTTCTCGATCTCACTCAACAAACTTATCCTAGCCTCTACCTACAGCTTGTGGCCAGGTATCTTCATCTACCATGATAGCATCCAAACCGTTACATACGCTGCTTCCACATATTGTAGCTCTTCCCTCCCTCAATCTACAATCCTTGATTAATAACACCTATATATTGCTCTAAACACCTGTAGAAGCCACACATCAATGGAAAACACATATTTCTGATAAATCTACCTGAAAACAGCTCAAAACCCAAAGATTTTGATAAATATGCTCGAAAAGAGCGGCAAAATGCCAAAGATCTGTTCACAAATAGTGACAAAATGCAGATACTTCAACACATCTGCTCAACAACAGCACCAGATCATGCAAATTTCTGTTAGATCTGGTCAAATAACAGCACCAAAACAGTTAATTGTTTCCGTGAATCTGCTGAAAATCAACAAATCAAAAGTTGAAACTTCTGTACCTATATATCTAAAGTCTAGACAACAATACATTCAAGAACAGGTCACATATGCTCCCACATCCTCTGAATTGTCAAAAAAACAGGAGAAATTCCATAAAAACAGGATGTACAGCTCTGATTTTTATGTTCATACGGTGCAATTTCTCTTTGGCTACTCAAAATCTCCCTTCGGGTAGTCATATAGGCTTGCCAGCTGAAATTCCAATGCTGTAAAGGTCTTACAGCTTAATTTTGAATGCCATATAATATGATGTAAAATTTTGTAGATGTTCTATGCTTGATGCAACTTTACTTTCTCTTCAGTACTAGACAGCAATCACATAAATCATTAAGTAAAATGCTGATAGAACATACCAGTGGATCAACAGAAGACAAGCCAGAAAAATATATATTTGTTGTTGCATTACGGCGATCAGCAGGATGCTTCAACCAGAAAAGTCTCTTTGGTCAGCCAGCCCAATATGTGTCACAACAACCCTCAAAACAGCCAAACGGTTAACTCAAAGTCAACCCCAGAAAAGTCAACGCAAAACAGCAGCAAGTAAAAGTCAATGCAGCTCAGTCTTCGGTCAACTTTTGACCTCGGTTCTTGTGCCAAAGTCTACGGACTGCATAAATCGAAGTCTGTACCAAAAATAAGCGCCCTTGGACCATGCGTTGACCAAAGTCAACACCGGTCAAACCTGCGGTAAAACCCTAGCTGCAGCAAAAACAGTCTTCGTCCTTCTCCCACGTGTGAACCACAGATTTGCCTCCTTGGAGCTCGAACCAATCAGAAGTGGAGAGAGAAATATGTGTGATGAGGAGATGAGTGAAATGTCCTCCAACGTTGACTCTATTTATATCAATCACTGAGGGTGTGTGACACATTTGCTGGGGGTGTAAAACCTTAAGGCCGACCTGCACATATTTTGAAAGTATTAAAAATAAATTCAAAATAAATGTTCAGCTCATCGGATCAAGATGATGTTTAGATCAATCTTGCACCTCTCCGAAAGAGGTACCCAATAAAAATATTGGCGTCTTCATTTGAGCATCACAACATGGAGTTTGGACCTAGTTGGCCAATTTTAACACTCCCTCTCAACTAGGGAGAACTCCATCCACCTATGCAATCAAACATTGTGCGTCATCCCGCTATAACTTGCTTTGTTGGCCTCTTTATTTCAGAACAAAAGTGGGTCAGTTACAAAGACATCATTCCCAGCTTATAGATTCAGCCTAGAGGTCTGAAACCTCTATAGGACTCACAAAGAGTCTCATACCAACCCAAAGTTGGTTTATCTAACCCGAAGTCAGTAGGAGGTCCAAAACCTCACTAGAGTTGATCCCAGATCAAGTGGTTGGACCGTGCCATCTTAGATAGAGAGTACGGCAATCTCTGATGCGTCCATTAGTCTTTGCTACTAGACTCTAGCTTTTTCCACCTCAATAGCCAAATGAGAGGTACTTCCGATGAGCCCTGAACTCAATGGGTAGGATGCATACGGGGCACAGATAATGAGAGGTGAACCAACTCAATCATCACAACGGTGGGGCCCAAGCACACCAACAAGGTTCGGCAAGCCTAGCCCTGTGGTTGCTTATAGCTCTGAGAAGCTATCCCTGAAGCCCCCCAGAGCTCCTAGAGCTCATCGTCCAACAAGACCCACACCATAGGGTTGTTCCATGATACCAAGACTCTCACGGAAGGTTAGGAACTTGACCTTCCCCAGGGGCTTTATGAGAATATCCGCGACCTGCTCATCAGTTCCTATATGATCGAGCCTTACGGCGCCTCGTTGTACCATATCCCGGATAAAGTGGTACCTGATATCAATATGCTTGGATCGATCGTGGAACACTGGATTCTCAGACAAGCAACTCCCACTCTGATTATCACAGAGTATCACGGTGGTATCTAGCACATGTCCGAATAGCTCACTAAAGAGCTTTCACAACCAAACTGCTTCACAACAAGCCATACTCGCTGCAATGTATTCAGCCTTTACGGTGCTTAAAGCCACCGACTTTTGCTTCCTACTCATCCATGATATCGAAGTAAAACCAAGATTGAAGCAACATCCCGATGTGCTCTTACGATCCACCACACTGCCATCCCAATCGGCATCAGTATATCCGAGTGTCACGCTCCCGGCAATGTATCTCAGCCCATGGTTTATCGTGCCGCGAAGATATCTCAGAATATTGCTGGCACCAACCCAGTGAGAGTGATGAGGCTCAACCATCTGTTGACTCAAAGTGTTCACTGCAAAACATATATCTGGATGCGTGTTCACTAAGAACATCAAGGCCCCTACGAGTTGACGATACTCAATAGGATTTGTCAATACGGGCCTAGCAGCGCTGCCACTCAACTTCTTGAAGTTGAGCTCCATCGGTGTCGATATGGACTTGCAGTCCACCATACTAAATCTTTCCAGAAGCTTCACAATGTATTTTCCTTGAGAAAGGAAAATCTCGCCAGGTCTCTGCCAGACCTCCAGGCCTAGGAAATAGTGCATCAATCCTAGGTCCTTCATCTCTAACTCAGCAACGAGCTCCCTCTTGCACTAATGAATGAGAGGGTCAGCATCTGTCAGGAAGAGGTCATCCACATACAGCACCAGAATGAGGGGCTTCTCCTTAACAACCTTGAAGTAAAGGTTCAGATCAGCATTACTACGAGTGAAGCCCAGCTTCATCAAGTAGCTATCTATCCTCTCGTACCAAGCTCTGGGTGCTTGCTTCAGCCCATAGAGGGCTTTCTTCAACTTGCAGAGATGGGTGTCCCGATCCTGGACTTCAAACCCTAGAGGTTGCTCCACATATACCTCTTCCTTTATCGCACCATGCAGAAATGCGGTCTTCACATCCATCTGATGGAGACTCCATCCTTGCGTATCAGCAAGGCCTATAATAGATCGAATGGTGGTATATCAGGCCACAGGTGCAAATATGTCATCATAGTCTATGCCTTCCTTTTGAGAGAAGCCACAGGCAACGAACCTTGCCTTGAACTTTTCAGCACTTCCATCAGATCCATGCTTGATCTTGTAGAGCCATTTCAAGGTGACAACTGCCTTGTCCTTCGGTCTTGGAACAACATCCCAAACATCATTCTTCATTATGGACTCATAATCTTCGTGCATAGCATCCTTCCAGACTTGATGCTTTACGGCTTCCTCAAAAGATCCAGGCTCGGATTGTACAATAGTACTCATGGCTGCTAGATACCCTTGGTATCTACTCGGCTTCTTGCTTTCACAGAATGTCCCCCTTGGGGCCATATGCCATTCAGCATCCTCAAGAGTGTCCCTGAGCCATGATGGTCTCTTTCCTACTGAAGGAGGTGGATCAATCGGGTCCATCAGTCCTTCAACATCAGGCATCGTCTCATCCTTCGGTTCTTCTTGATTTCCAGGCCTTGCTTCATGATCTTCCTCAGATCTCGAAAGATTGACTGCTTTCCTTAGGGAAGCATCTTCGTCAAAGGTGACATTGTGGCATATCTCCACTTCCCTTTGACCAGGCACATAGACTCTATAGGCCTTCGAAGTTTCATTGTAGCCCACAAACATTCCTTTCTTCCTAGAAGCATCCAACTTGCTCCTCTTTTCTTTCAACACATGAAAATAAACAGGGCATCCAAAAACTCTAATATTAGAGACGTCAGGTTTCTTACCATAGAAAACCTTTTCGAGAGTTTTGGAGTCTAGAGCAGAATGCGGACATCGGTTTTGTATGGACACAGCAGTGTTCGCTGCTTCTCCCCACAAAAACTTCGGTAGATCTTGGTCACATAGAATGGCACGAGCAGCATCCACAATGGTCCCGTTCTTTCGTTCAGCAAAGCCATTTTGCTCAGGAGTATAGACACTGGTGGTTTCCCTCTTAATGCCAGATTCTCTACAAAAGTCCTTGAACTCGTTTGTCTCGTATTCAGTGCCATTATTAGTTCTCAAAATCTTGATCTTCTTACCTGTCATATTTTCCACCAAGGCTTTGAAGGTACAGAACCACATGAAAGCCTCATCCTTCTTCTTTAAGAAGTATATCTAGGTTTTGCGAGAGAAGTCATCTATGAACGTCATATAATAAGAAAATTTTCCCAAGGATGTCACGAGCAGCATACCAAAGAGATCAAAATGGGTCAATTGCAAGATATCAGATGTCTTTGTGACACTTGAGGGGAAAGGTCCCCTTGTATGCTTTCCTTCGGCACAACCCTTACATACGCCTTCATGATTATTTGAAAACTCGGACATCCCTGTTACCACCTTCCTTGCTTCGAGAAGGGCCTTGTAGTGAAGGTGTCCAAACCTCAGGTGCCATAGTTCAATCTGTCGGATAGTATCACATGTCATCGCTCCCAGTGGACTTCCTCCAACTTGGTAGAGTGTATCAACTCTAAACCCAATCATGATAGCTTCCTTGAAGCTCTTCTTCCACATGTGCACCTTTCCATCAGTGAATGCCACATTGAAACCTTTGTCTTCCATGGTCGATATAGACACAAGGTTCTTCTTCAAATTAGGTACATAGAGTACGTCCTGCAAGTGGAGGACCTGACCTTGAGACAAGTGGAGGGTCACAGTCCCTGTCCCTTTCACGAGATATGTGGCATTATCTCCAAGGATAATTTCCAGATTAGTATCATTCTCAACCATATCAAAGAGTGCTTCCTTGAACCCAGTGATGTGCCTTGAGGCACCACTATCTATCAACCAGACATCCATAGTGTCGGGTGGAGATGCAACAGAGAGGGCAGATACAAGAATGTATTCATTTCTTTTATCAACAACATCTGATTCCTCATACCTGGAGTTTCTTGACCTTTTGGAAGGTTTATCATTTCCGCCAGAGTGAGCCTTCCTCTTTCCCTTGAACCTGTTGTTTCTTTGATTGCCATTCCTCCGGTTGTTGTTGTTGTCATCACCATCGGGAGAATCCTTCTTGAAAGGACATTCTCTAGCATAGTGACCTAGCCTATGACAAGTGAAACACTTGCCCTTCTTTCCTTGGGCCACTGTTTTTCCTTTGTTCTTTGGACCACCAAAGTTCTTCTTTCTCGAATGAGCAGCGTAGGCAGCATTTCCTTCATTTCCATACCCCTTCATTCTTGTCTCTTCTTGAACGCATCTCGACAATACTTCGTCAAAGTCAAGTATCACATTATTATTTAGAATGGTAGTATTGAACACATGCCATTTGGATGGGAGCCCTCCAAGTGCGATGGGTACCATTTCTCGATCATCTATTGTCTCCCCAATAGCCAACAGATTGTCCCTGATCTCGGTCAGCTTCAGAAAGTATGATTGAATGGACTCATCCCTGCCTTTTTTCAGATTCTTCAATTGATTCTTGAAGAATAGTACTTGATTTGCATTGTTGGCCTTGAACATGAGGACCAACTTATCATACATCTCTTTGGATGTGCCTAGCTCAGAGATGTAGGCCACCAGACTCTTATGAATGGATTCCCTGGTCATCAGCTTTGCTTTGATCTCCCCCTTCTTGTACTTTGTTTTGGCAACGGCAGTAGCAGCGGATGGAGGTTCTTGGATTTTACCCTGCACATAGTCCATGACATCTTGGTCTTCCAATTTAAGATCCAATATCATCTTCCAAGCATGGAAGTCATCCTTCCCAGTCAATTTGTCATCCTCCTTGAAGCCATAGTTTGTGGAACCCATTTTCCTCTTCGATGATTGCTACAAATTAGGACTTGTCTTCACCTCAGCTCTGATACCATGTAAAATTTTGTAGATGTTCTATGCTTGATGCAACTTTACTTTCTCTTCAGTACTAGACAACAATCACATAAATCATTAAGTAAAAAGCTGATAGAACATACCAGTGGATCAACAAAAGACAAGCCATAAAAATATATATTTGTTGTTGCATTACGGCGATCAGCAGGATGCTTCAACCAGCAAAGTCTCTTTGGTCAGCCAGCCCAATATGTGTCACAACGACCCTCAAAACAGCCAAACGGTCAACTCAAAGTCAACCCTAGAAAAGTCAATGTTGCCCAAAAAAGTCAACGTAGAACAGCAGCAAGTAAAAGTCAAAGCAGCTCGGTCTTCAATCAACTTTGACCTCGATTCTTGTGCCAAAGTGTATAGACTGCGTAAATCGAAGTCTGTACAAAAAATCAGCACCCTTGGACCATGCATTGACCAAAGTCAACGTTGGTCAAACCTGCGGTAAAACCCTAGCTGCAGCAAAAACAGTGTTTGTCCTTCTCCCACGTGTGAACCGCAGATTTTCCTCCTTGGAGCTCGAACCAATCAGAAGTGGAGAGAGAAATATGTGTGATGAGGAGATGAGTGAAATGTCCTCCAACATTGACTTTATTTATATCAATCACTGAGGGTGTGTGACACATTTGCTGGGGGTGCAAAACCTTAACCGACTTGCACATATTTTGAAAGTATTCAAAATAAATTCAAAATAAATGTTCTGCTCATCGGATCAAGATGACCTTTAGATCAATCTTGCACCTCTCCGAAAGAGGAACCCAATAAAAATATTGGTGTCTTCATCTGAGCATCACAACATGGAGTTTGGATCTAGTTGTCCAATTTTAACATATGATTCCTTCATGGCAGCATCTGTGCACTGGTTGTTTGTACAGCAGTTAATCTATACCACTGGAGGCAGCATGGTCATACGGCCGCATTGTATCGCTTTTCTCTTCTTTTGTTTTGGAGCTTTGATTTATAGAGTTCCAGTTAAAAAAATTGACGGCTTCAATCGAAAATTAAAGCCTCTTCGAGGTGCTATGCTAGCAAAACCATGTTGTCTGTCAGCAATAATGCCTAGGTCTTCATGCTCTCTCACAAACTCCATGGCTCTAACTAACCTCTAATACCATATTATGGAAATCCAACACATAAAGAAACCAAAATACTCAAGAGAGTTCCTTGTATTGCGCTAGATAAATAAGAAAGCTTTCGCTTTCATATGAAGAGTTACAAGCTAGTTGAGTCAATCCAAATTATGAATGCGAGATAGATCGAGAAAAAAACCAAAATGAAATAAAGCATAAAAACATCAAATAACCTAAAGTCAACTAAGCTGCCACTTTTGAGGAATTAAGCAGTCATGCAAAGCAACATTTTATTGTGGGAACTGAAGGGAAATTCAAAGAATCTGTTAGACATTGCCATTAAATAAGCAACGTATATGAGAGATTCCAATCTATTTGAAGAAAACTCGAGACATTGTATGCCTGGAGAAACAGAACACATAAGTCTATATTATGCATTAACTCTAAAGAAAATTGAATAATGAAAAGATAGTGCCATTTTTTATTTTATGGGCATAGAACAAAGTTTTAGAACTATTTGGTATATTTAAAACCTTGTAAATGGCCGATTTAGCCCATATCTCTGTTACCAAAACCAGGATTAAATCCTGATAATATCACCAAATCACGAGTTTTTCAACTAAACGATTTTATCGGCTAAGTTTTTGGAAAGTTTTTCAAAATTGAAAAAAAAAATGTGATTAAATCATAAAAATTGGAATTAAATCGTAAAAAATTGGGAGTATTTCAAAATTGAAAAAAAAAAATGTTTTTGTAATTTTTTATTTTGTCAAGTTTTTGCCGATTTTCTCGATTTTCTCCCCACTTTTATGACTTTTACAATTTTCCAACCCTTGTAGATTTATTCCAGTGTCTGACTTTTGCAACATCCATATGATGTTGAACAGAAACATAAAGTTTAATGGTCAAATTTTCAAATCATGGAAACAAAAGATGCTTATCTTATTTGAATACAAATGTTTTGATAGACTTGTAATGGGGAAAGAAGTGTGAAGTAACACCAATATGGATGCCCAAGCATAGTATGAAGCAAGAATCAAGACGTTGCAATGTTGATCAAGCTCTCGATCATGTATGAGACACCTCCAAAAGTGCAAAATGGTAATGATGCATTTGTTATATGGGGGGAACCTATGAAAGATGCATGAAACTTCAAACAAAGGTAGAACGATTTTTTCTTAAAAGTATGCTATTCTCAATTAAAATGGAGTTTGATTCCTTGCGAGATCATTTGTTAAAAATCAAGGTTATTAGAGATGAACCAAAATCAATTGAAAGGGCAATGAAGAAGAACATATGGTGGTTATAACTTGAAAAGTTTGTCTTCTTCTTATGTGACTTTTATTGAGACCTTGAACATTACTATTACTAATAAAGATTTGACATTTGAGCAATTGAGTATTAAGTTTTTGCAATGAAACAAATGGAAAAACAGTTTGGGAATAAGAGTGTGAATGAGTCTTCTGACATAGCACTTGTAGTGATGTTTATGGGAAAGGGCAGTTTTACCACACAATCTAGCAGGCCCTCAAGGAGGGAAGCCTATAGGACAAGGAGCTAGACTAAGTTATTATAATGGGACAATGGCCCATTGTCACCACAGCTAGTGTCCCCTGCTCTTTACAGACTTTCACCGATGGGAGGAGTCCCATTACGGTGATAATTGCCTTCTAATGGATTTTCTAAGGTTTAAGGTGCTAGGTGATGGTGTAGGACCTCTCAATGGAAGCCTAGGGTGATAATAGGAGGATTTCAAGGGTACTTCGCTCCCTTTAAGAGACTTATGAGAAACTTGCACAACTAGGGTTTGATTAATGATTGTGGGAAGAAGTGCTTCTAAGGTTAAGGCAAGGAGGAAAAAGGGCTTCTTGTGATTTACTTCAATGAGTACTAGGCTCATACAACCCTCAAGGAAGTCCCCAAGTAAAGGAGATATAATCTAGGGTTTCCCTTCTAGGGCACACCTAGAGCAAGATATTTTATAAATGAAAACCTATGGGATGCTTGTCAAACTTTGCGGTCTTATAGACAAGATCCTAGGCTTGATGTATGTGCTCTTGGAATCCACCAATTCTTCCCCTAATTTAATTTGCTCTATGACCTAGCCTAGTCGTTCAATAAGAGGGGACTAAATTTGGAAGGAGAAATTATGGAGAGAAAAAGTTTTGATCACCAACTGGCTTGGACTAATGCCTTGTCCTTTGGGCTTAAGGAGTCCTAGATGTTTTAGATTTGTCAAAATCATCCTTAAGAAGGTCAAGAATTGATGCCCTAGCTACCAACCCTCAATAATTACCCATTGAAAATTTATGGAGTTTTCTAGGCGAAAACAATATTTCATCCATTAGGAACATTCATAACCGGTCATGCTATGAGTAACATATGCAATTGCCAACCAAATATCTTTCAGAATTAATCTTCACAATTAGGGCACAATATAGCATTAATCTAGTTGCAACAATTGCATGCATTAGACATTTCTTAAGAGCAAAACTTCAATAAAAGGCATTTACAAGATGACAATATGATATATCCATCCACAAATCAAGAGATAGCTCCAATGAAGATTGAATTTAAGCTCCAAATGTCGAACTGCATCCAATAGCCAAACAAAGAAAAAGTGTGATTCCAAGAAGGTAGAAATTCGCAAGTGTGATGATCCAATACAAATGAAGTTCTATTTATATAAGTCCTACTAGGCCAAATTTAGCCTATAAGGCCCCAAGCATTATAAGAAATGGGCAAGATACATACCATGGTCACAAGTCGACCAAGTATCTTTTACAAATTATGAATTAGCCATCCAAATGCTAGTTGAATTGATGACATCATGTTGCTGTAGGTCCATTGGAGGGCCACGTTGAGTCCTCTTTGGGTCAAAACGTGTGAGAGGGCTCCATAAATCACAACAAACTAGGGGATGGCCCCTAACTCTCCATGCAAGTCATCATGTGGGACCCCACACTGGGTTTGGCGCACAAAGGTTGGTCTCATGGGTCTCCTGATGATGGAATAGCTAATGCTCCAATCATGAGGGCTTTGATGATGGTGTTTGCCCTCCCATGCCTTATGGGGTGAGGCGAACCTCCCCTGGGCCTTGGATCAACTGCCAAAACATGTGATCACTGCTAAGTCGACTGGGGCACACTGGTGCAAGTGCATTATCTCAAGAAGAAAGTGGACCAATGAGCAAACTGTTGAAGGTGTTGAGGATGCCCATGGCATGAAATGATGCTCTACACATGATGGGAGTCTCATTGCTCTCAACACTTCACCTGGGGTTGTCAATATGATCCTCAAGCGAACTTGGGCCCCAATTAAGTTGCTCATCCATGATGAAACCACCTGCCAATTACATATATTGTCCAGTGATGCATCCTCCCCATTAGGTACAATAATTCATTAGTGCGTCTAAGTGAACTAAACTTGTTTATTAAGGGCACATTAAGACTTCATAGTGAACTTCCCTTCCAAATTTGGGGCGTTAAGCTCAATAATATTGTTACCTCCACAGGTAGGAGTGGCTAATAAACAACCTTATTAGGTGTTCCCAGGCCCCAAGGGGAAAGAAAAGTCCCTAGTATTTCCTTCAATTGATAGGTGTCATGTGAATGATGACGAATGGATGGGAACACGGGGGCCTCAAGCACAAATGACATGAGTTCAAGGATGGCAATGATGAGGGATGTCCACATATTGGGTGTATAGATGTAGGAGGGAGAAATCGTGGATACACGAGTTACCCCAGCCTTTGTTTTTCCACCGTTCCTTATTTGTCTTTTGCCTTTTCTTGAATTTTCTTTGTATTACTGCTCGAAGCTCCAGGGAATGGGAGAATGTTGTGTATGATGTAAGCAATTATTACTCCCATAAGGTGGAGTAGTTCATCGCCCGCCAGGGGTTGGGATATGCATGGGCTACTTAATTATGTGGCGGCACTCATACCCTAGGAACTAGAGGGATGGCCATAATGATAAGGGGTAGAGTTCATGCTTGGCTTTTGCCCATGTGATATATTAATGTCACGACCATATTTTGCATTTTATAATATCCTTTTCATTTGTTTATTTTTTGTGGCCACAATATGCTTTTAACGTTCTTTTAGTTGCATCAACCTTCGGGGCAACATTTCCAGGCTTGACCCAGACATGTGGACAAGGGGAGGGGGTGTGCCAGCGCCTTGTGGACCAAGAGAAGGATAATGATGAAATAAGGCTTGTAATGTGAGGAAGGGAGTGAAAAGTGCAGAACAGGAAAATAGGAGCACACTACCAAAATCGAGGTTTCCCAAGAAGTGTCCTTCCTAAAGCCAAAGGCCAATAGGGGAGATCCCACGAGAATAGGATTGAAGGATTAACCCCCCCTCCCCCCATTTAATGTGAGGGAACAAAACCACGTCAAAGCCCTTCCTCCTTCCAAGTCACCCAATAATCCATACCCAAGGAAAAAAAGCATAAGCACTTGATTGCATAATGAAAAGCATAACTTTTGGGTTTGATTGCCCACCTTCTAACATATCCTCTCGACAGATGGGTGAGGAGACATATAACTGATGCAGGGGGTGGAGATGAAATGGCACAATATACGACTACATCAGTGGTTGGCAGGGGCTACTGGTTGCTAGCTAAAGAGATATGTAGGAGAAAAATTCTCCTATGGGGTCACCCACTTTTGTTGGCTAACGATAAGTAAACATGATAAAAGAGAATGACGGTAACTCTTCCAAGTCAAGTAAAAGTACAAAAACGATTAAATTCTTTTATTATGGTAAGTGAGGGCATAAAAGCAAAGTTTGCAAGAATTGGTTGTAGGATGAAAAACACAATCCAAAGCATTCTTTCATTGATCAATCTGGAAATAAACATGCTAATGTGGATGAAAACGAGAAGGAATATTTTTGTGTGTTTATGGACAGAAACAAAGAATCAAAAAGTGGTATGGTTGATTTGTGTTGAATCTATTGATTTAGGGACATCTAGACATTTTACAAACAAAGTTGATTGGTATGTTGATTTTATAAAGCATAAACCTCAATCTAATTATATTGTGTTGAGTGGTAGAGAAGAGTACAAGGTTAAGGGAAAGGGAAATTTCCTACTTCAGCTAAGAGGTAAGAAGGTAATCATTAAATATGTCTATTATGTTCCTTGTTTGGGGAAAAATCCCCTTTCGGATGTAGTACACTACAACATAGCCCACACTTACAAGTGTGGAAGAACAAAGTTATATTCAGGTTGATAGAGGTTGAGAATGAAAGATTGCTTTAGAAGCAAAATGGTTGTAATTTGACTAAAAACTCAGTCGTAATGCCTAGGCCAAATAAGTGTCAGGTGACACAAAGTTCAAGAAATGAAACCCTAGATGATGGTATTGCTAAAGCAAGTCAAAATTAGCAAAGAATATAAGGAAAACAATAGGTATATTATGCATTATCGATTGTAATTCATAAGAAGAAGAACCTTAGGGAGGGTGAAGATGAAGTCGTAAAGAAGGATACCTTCAAGGAGGGTGAAGATGATGGTGATTCCTCTAAGAAGCAAATAAAAAACCTTGATTTGTTGGACCATTAAGATGTGGAGGAGCGTTCAATGAACAAGCCAAGTTCTATGTCAATGGTGGTGTTGACCACACTATGTCAACGACCCCATAGCAGTACACCCCCATTTTTTCAAATGGGATTCATCATGTTCAACGTGTTCACGCCAGTCAGATTTCATCATTAGTCGACAGTTTTATAAATGATGTAAACCCATTATGCATGTTTATGATGTAAATGATCTAAGTAAGACAACCATGTATGTAACAACCTAAGTAAGCCTAGTATTTTGGTGACGATTTCTATCCTAGGAGGTTTTTTGTCTCACTGATTCATTTGTGTTTCTCGACACAAGTGATCGGCAGAGTTTTCCCCTCCAGCTTCACCCCAAAGCTAGGGTGGATTTTGTCATCAAGATGCTAAGTGAGTCCTACTGTTTTCTATCGAGTCTTTGTAAAAGTAGTTTGGGAATAATCCTAGCTAATTGGCTAGATTATTTTATTACAAGCTACTTGGTCTACTACATCATGTTTTGAGTTGCAGAATTGGGTAGCTATTTGAGGGTCTATCACAAATGGGTATTTCCCCTTTATATGTCTAAATGTATTTATCTTGTGTAAAGAGGGTTGGAAAAATAATTAAATCCCCTCTCAGTCAATTAATTAAATTTTCTGGCCAATTTAAATGAAAAATCCTATCCCAAAAATTTAATTAATTTTAAGACCTAGGTGAGTTAAAATTCTTCATAAGCAAAATTCGTGGGTCCTTAAAAAATAAATTTTTAAAAGTCCCAAGCCAAGGGAATATTGAGAATTTAATGAAATTTTGGACCCTTGAGCCTTGGTGGTTAGGTCAAAGTCAAAATTTTGAGGTAATTAACTCAAAAATATTATTTTTGAGTTAATTAAAATGAAATTAAATGATAAATTCGAATTTCATCAAAATTAAAATTTCGACGGTCCAGATTAAAAGATAATTAAATCTTTTCGACGGTCGACATTATTTTGACATGGATCAACCGAACTAGCCGTTGGAGGTTTTATCTTATAAATTAGAGGTCTTTGTATGTCATTTGCATTTGATCTTTGCATCGTGCACTTGTTCTCAGAAGCTCTTGTAATTTTTTGATCAATAAAGCATAAAGACTTTGGGGTTACAAACTTTGGTGTTCCTTTTCCAGATCTATGTGGTGATATTGTCTCTAAATTCTGCTACTTTTATTGTCATTTAATGGTTGATGGCCTTTATGGATTGATCTGCATACAGGTATCTTGTGCAGTTTTCTGGGTTTTCTTAAATTACATTTTGATTTGACAGAAATATTAGTTATCCATATTTCTAAAGGTCTCATGGCTATTTTTTAAATCTCTATCAATCTAAAATTCATAGATTTATTCAAGATTTGAGCGTTTGGGGAAATCTTCAGTTAGATAAGCCGACTCTCAGATTTCAGAAAATCTGAAAAAGCCCATTGTTTCCTAATTTCTAAGGTTATCTTACGAAATATTTTTTGCAGGGTCTTTCTAGAGCATGTGCCTAAATAAGAAAAATTATCTTAATTTTTTTGAATTTAAAGTTAGATCTAGCTAGTAAGAGCCTTAGATCTTCAGATCTGGGAGTGAAGTCAGACTGATACTCCTCAGATCTGATAGATCTGCAACTCTTGTGCATAGATCTGTAATTTACATGTGTAGAGCTGAAGTTTTGTAACATAATTTTGAATTCTAACATTTGGGTTTTAAGATTTTCGTTATTTTTGTACATATTGGGTATTGGGTTTCTTTTTTCACTTGTGCAGGATTAGATCTAAAAAATCAACTAAGGAAATCTTCAGATCTGAAAAATCAGCCAAGAAAATCTTCAGATCTGAAAAATCAGCCAAGGAAATCTTCAAATCTGAGCCAGATCTATACCCTGGAGGGCAAGATCTTGGCTCAATATTTGTTTGCAGAAATAGATCTGAAAAATCAGCCAAGGAAATCTTCAGATCTGAGTAAGATCTAGACCCTTGAGGGCATATAGGCTTTTGAGGCTATTTTTGCAGGATTTTGGTCTAAAAAATTATAATTTTCAAGCGGCAACATTATCCCAAAATTTCAAGAATTCTCAACGGTGGAATATTTATAGCCTTGGGCTAAGGGTTTGATATCTAAACCCTTATTTTCTGCAGATTTTATTACAGCAAGCAAATCACAAATAATTAGGCCCTAAAAACACATTTTATATGGTGAAAATTGTATAGAATTGCAAAATCTTCATTTTCAGATTTTTTGACCATTTGGGCATCTTTAATTTTGCCTAGATCTGATTTTGAAGCTTGCTAGAAATTCTGCATAACTATGAAAAATCAGATCTGAACATTTTTTATGCATATCCTTAATAAGATCCATAAAATCTAAATTTTCAGTTTTTCGGCAAAACTTACTATTTTTAGACATAGTGGGGATCATTTTCAGCATTTTCAGTTTGTTGATTTGTTATCAATTTACTACTGATACAAACTTATCAGTTCTGAAAATTACTAAATCCAACTCTCTTAAAGCCTTAAAATTGAAAATTTCAAGTTTTAATATATTTTTTGCCATTTTTGGAAATATTTGACAGTGATTTTTGGCAGCTTTATCTTGTTGATCTATCACTGTTTCACTGCTGAAATAAAAATATCAGATCTGGAATTTCTCTAAATCAAGCCCTAAAATTTGATTTTTCTTCAAGTTCAACAATTTTTACTATTTTTAGTAATTTTGGGCATTGGTGCCAATATCGTTTGTTTGCTAATCTATGGTTTAAATTACTGCTGCAATTTATATTTCAGATCTGAAATATTGCTGAAGAAAATATCCTAAGTTTGACTATAGGAGAAAATTTAATTTTTGGATTTAAGTTTGACTAATGTTTGGGAAATCTTTTCAAGTAAGTGTGATTGATATCTGATTTTGAGAGCTCTATTGTGGACATGTATATCTTTTAATCGAGTAATTTTGGCATCTTCATAATTGACACTCTCGCTTAAGCACTTAGTGGTTAGATCAGATTATTTATAATCTAAGTGCTTTAGGCTTTTTAACATTAACTCCCATCTTCGAAGCTTGCTTCATCTCGCTCCTTCTTCAAATATTTTTCCTTGCATTCTGCATTCTAAATTAACATTGCATAGCAGCAGTTTCTCATCAAGTACTTGGTTGTAATTTCCTTAGCAGGATAGTTGACTCCATAAGGCACTGGTATCAATCTTTCCAATTCAATCGAATCATTTAATCTTGCTAGATCTTTTACAAGTATTTGGTCGTTTAATTGTCTCCCGAACTGGTTGGTTTCCAACTGGTTCTCCTTCATTCCATTTCCATATGGTCTACCCCCCTTAATCTGCTATAAGGAGACAACTTAAATAGAGAGATTTGGGATCAGGGTGACAGCCCCCGATCTGAGTCGTTGACGCGGTGCCTAGACATTCTGTGCGACAACAGGTGGAAAGGGAAACTATTCAACCAACACTAGCTTTCATCCAAGTAGTGAGCAAACGATCAAACAAAATGATGGTGACATACATTTTACTCCATCAACCTTGCCTAATATAACTCCCTTCTAATTGCTATGTTGAAGATCTTATCTTGTGGACTACAAACATCTTCGTTGTTCAAAGCCTTTGTCTTGTTGTATCTTAAACAAAAATGTAAAATGACTGCTATGGGAGAGTGTGGCAGATAATAATCATATTTAGAACTTAAATGTATTATCACTTAGATGAGTAATAAATGCTCACTAATAAAGTGATGTAATAATGTGGCATTTAATGCCACTAATTTCGTGCTTAATAGTTAGATATCTTGGAGTTACATAACATACTCCTCTCTCCTACTATGTAATGAGACATTGCATCATCTAATGAATAAATTGTTATGAATAAAATGATATAAAATAATGATTAGTTAATTAGTAATTAGGTTGAAGAGGCATGTCTAAATGGGACATGACCTTCCGTGAAGAGGCACCTGCCTAGGTATATAAGTGGGCCTCATTTGTATCATCAATCAATCATTCCTCATACAGTTTAATATAATATTTGTATCCTCAATGGATATTTTCATATTCCAAGTCATCTGGAGTATTGAACAAGTACGAACTTTGTTCACTTCATTTGGTATCAGAGCAATTTGATCTTCTGGTTGCTCTCTGATCCAGGTCCTTGACCATCAAATTCGTCAACATCATTGCTGTCGAAGCGTTTCTCTACCAGAATTTGGAGTTTCTCCAGCTTGCCATTTAAGCCCTTGGCCACTTAAAAAAAATTATCTCAAAATATAAAAATAAATAAAAAATATAAAAAAATAAAAAAAAATAAAAAAATTATATAAAATATGTATATATAAACCAAAAAAACAATCAAGCAACCAAAGCCCTATTTTGACACAGCCAGCCGTCAACTGTTGCAGCGGACAGACCATCTACGAATTGTCATCATTTTTGCACGCAACAGTCGTCCACGACACCATACATCGTTGCCTTGTTCTGCGATGTTTTCTGCCAAACCACTGACGTCATCTACCCTGTTCGAGCCATCCAACGACCCGCAAACGCCTTGCCTCACACCACAGACGTTTTACTTGTGTCTTCCAACACACTTTGCGACCACCAACGCCCTCGATTCGGTGACAACAGTGCACAATCCTGTTGCGACTCCCCTGACAGCGTTCTCGACCACCTGGATCATTGTCATAGCCATTGTCCATCGAGCCACCACCAAATTCATGTCTCAAACCTGTTGTCACTATCATTTCTGTGGACCTTTGCCCTGTAGAAATTTCTGAATCTTAATTCTTATGCAGAAATTATTTATGTTAATCCGGTTAAGCTTCACCTACTTATACAAGTTATCAACTGAATAAATTCAAGTTAACATCAAAGCAAAACACATAACGGATCTCTACGAATTCACATCTAGAATAAGCACATGCACACATAGACAAAGTGACAGTTATTTCTGGACAAATTGTCCCCGAAAAAACCCAATGTGGGAAAACCGGTCTCTAGCTGCTGGAGGGCTCTATTATTAAGAATATTTTTGAATACACAACTCTAAGTTCCAGATCTGCAAAACCCTATAGAGAAAACTCTAGCTCTGCAGCACCTGGTTGATCTAAGACCAAAAATACTCACTGATCCAAACCCTCAAACGGGATTTACAGAACTCAGCCAAATCTAGGCCTAGAAACCCCAGATCTTCCCCTGAAAGACACTGTGTCAGCCTCTGAAGCCCCTACTGGGCTCTGCGTCAGCCTTGGCTAGCCTCCAAATGCTCAGCGTTGTCACTGGAAGGCACTGCGTTACCCCGGACTGGGTGATGCAGTCACTACGCTGCCCCTATAAGGGTCTCTGCATAACCCCTAAAGGGTTTCCTGAAAATCACGCTGTCCTTGTTGTTGTTGCCATCTGCTATTGTTGTTGTTGTCGTCTGCTACTATTGTCATCTATTGCTGCTATTGTTGCCTTCCTCTGCGTTGTCTTTCCTGATCTCTTCTCTGCTTCTTGTGTATTCTAGACCCCGGGATCAGATCATCCCCTTGGTCTAAATTCCCCTCTCTGCAACTAAAACACTTAAGAATTCTTAGCAACCCCGCCCTAGAATCTCAGCTTAGCTTCAGTGCTCTGCCTCTGTGTGTCTTACAAATGACCCCAAATCTTTCCTTTATACTTTTCTCGTTGACAAATCAAGGGCCAAGATTAAATCTTTAATCAATGGCTAAGATTAAAAGAAAACTTGATCCATGTGACTTAAGACAATTTCATCACATGTTTAATTAAATTCACTTTAATTAATTTATTTTCCTAAGTTTTAACTTAGGAAATACATTAAAATAATTAATTAATTTAATATCTCCTAAACCTGATGAAATTTCCCAAATCCATTTCTGGGTCTTGTAGATCAGGTGAACTCTAGTCCTTCCTCAAAATTTGGGACCTAGAGCACAACTGATGCTACCCCAAATACACAAAATCTCAACACTCCCTCTTAGCATCAAGGGTGTGCTCTAGCAATACATCACACTTATGCATTACATGATTTTGGGCACTAGTTTTGTGCTGCTGAAGCTTCGCCTCCTGCCACTCAACTCTACACTACCGCTGCCATTCTGTACTACTGCCTATGACTCTGCCACTGCCACTGCAACCACTGTACTACAGGTCCCTCTCAATATGTTGCATCTGTGATGCTCATAGCACTGCCACTGCTGATCTGTTGCACTGCAACTTCAGTTGTTGATAGAAACAATTGAATCTCCTGCCCAATCTTTGACAGACAAGTCAGATGGGCTACATTCTCATCACTGAAGCTCCATAGGCTACAGATCTGTGCTAGCATCTAAAGAACGATGCACAGCTATAGCTCTGCCTACGGAATCAGACTCCCTCTGCACTACTGAAGTCACATCAGCTCCTTGTGCTAAAATCTGTCACGATATTGCACTGCGTTGTCCCTCTGAAGCTCTCTGCGCTGCTGCAGCTCTGCACTACGTAAGCAGTACTGCTATGCGTTGTTGAAGTCACATCAGCCTTTGCGCTACTACTGCTTCTACGCTGCTGCTGCTATACTCTGTGCTGCTCCTCCCAGCCTCTGCATCTGCCTCTGCTTATGCCTCATCTGTGATCTATGCACCTACTGCTCCACTTGTCCCGCTACTGTCTTAAGGCTGTCGTAGCTTGCTTGTGATCTAAGAGATGAGCTGCTAAAGGATCCCGCCTTACTTCCATGTAGCTCCTCTACATGTCCATGTCACCCCACCTCCGTGGTTCATAAGCACTCATGGCTACATCATCTCCGGACCCATCATCTACCACCGCTGCTTTGGAAGAAGATGCTTCCTTGTCCTTCTTCTTTTCTAGACAATGGCTGGCAAAATGTCCCATTTCACCAGACTGGAAGCACTTGATCTTAGAAAGATCCTTCTTCTTCTTCGGTTGCTTCTTCGATGCCAAAGTTGCATCTTCCTCCTCTTCCTTCTTAACCTTGCTCAACGCACGGTTGTGTTGCTTCTTGGTGAACCTTCGTAGTTCTTCTTGCTGCAGGATCGACCACAAGTTGTCCCAATCTGGGAGGTCCGCTCTGCCCAAGATACTTTGGACAAAGGTTTCCCACTCATCCGTGACTACATTGAGGGCAGTCCTGACTATCACTGCATCATCTACGGTTGCACCCGTTGTAGTCAGTTGATCCCTTATTGACTGCAATCTGAAAGATGTCTTCTCCGTTGGTCATCATGAATGTCCTCATTTGGGCCTCCAACAGCATCTTTCTTTGGACTGATTTTCCCTCATATAGGGAAGACAAGGCCTTCCACATCTCATTGGTTGTCCTCTTCTCAGCTATGTGTGGCACAATATGATCCTTGATACTATCCATTGTCAGCCGCTTAGCATGCCCAGCAGCTTCTCTATGCTTCCGTAGGAGATCCGCATCTGTCGGTGTGGCTAGGGTCTGCTCTGCATGGTCTCTTAGACCGTATGCCTCATGGACAATCAGGATCCTTGCTTTCCACACTGAAAAGTTTGAGAGGCCCTCTAGCCTATCCTGATCATGCAATCCATGAGGAGCCATCTGCTCAGAATGTGTCGAAGCTCCTCTTCTCTACGCTAGAGATCTGGATCTAGGGTCCTTTTCGAACTGGGCACCCTCTGCTCCCTCTGACACTTGATTTCCCTCCTTGGAAATCTACCAAATCAACTATGGTTCAGCTTCTTCTTTGATCCTCTGACCAAACTGCAAGTTTCCTTTGGCAAGATACACTCTGAGAAGCTGATCTCTTCCCAAACTTTGTCGCTTGTGCTAAGGTTAAAAATCTGAAAACTTCAGAAGTTTAACCCCACCAACGCTTCTGAATTTCTGTAGACTTTTTCTAGATCTGACAGATTCAGATCTAAATCACATTGGCTGGCTTCAGACCTAACCAGCGTTGTTTCTGAGTTGCCTCTGCGCAGTAATTGCGTGGGCTTGCTAGGACGCAGCGTTGGACAGTGTCAGCCTTCCCTCTGCGTGAATCTCCTCCTGAAAACTGCGTTGTCCCTTCAGATCTACTTTTCTGCTGCCTTTCCAGTTGCTTTCTGCAGCTAGATCCTTCAGATGCTTCAGTTGGTAACCCTTCTAAATCTGCAATTGCTCTGATACCATGTAGAAATTTTTGAATCTTAATTCTTATGCAGAAATTATTTCTATTAATCTGGTTAAGCTTCTCCTATTTATACAAGTTATCAACTGAATAAATTCAAGTTAACATCAAAGCAAAACACATAACAGATCTCTACCAATTCAGATCTAGAATAAGCACATGCACACATAGACAAAGTGACACAGTTATTTCCGGACAAACTATCCCCGGAAAAACCCAATGTGGGAAAATCGATCTCTGGCTGCTGGAGGGCTCTATTATTAAGAATATTTCTGAATACACAACTTTGGGTTCCAGATCTGGAAAACCCTACAAAGAAAACTCTAGATCTGCAGCACCTGGCTGATCTAAGACCAAAAATACTGACTGATCCACACCCTCAAACAGGATTTACATAACTCAGCCAGATCTAGGCCTAGAAACCCCAGATCTGCCCCTGAAAGACACTGAGTCGGCCTCTAAAGCCCCTGTTGGGCTCTGCATCAGCCTTGTCTAGCCTCCAAATGCTCAGCGCTGTCACTGGAAGGGACTGCGTTACCCCAGACAGGATGACACAATCACTAGGCTACCCCTAAGGGTCTCTATGTAACCCCTGAATGGTTTCCTGAAAATCACGCTGTCCTTGCTGCTGTTGTTGCTGCTGCTGCTGCTGCCTTCCTCTACGTTGTCTTTCCTAATCTCTTCTCTGCTTCTTGTGTATTCTAGACCCCAGGATCAGATCATCCCCTTGGTCTAAATTCCCCTCTCTATTATTAAGAATATTTCTGACTACAGAACTTTGGGTTCTAGATCTGGAAAACCCTACAGAGAAAACTCTAGATCTGCAGCACCTGGCTGATCTAAGACCAAAAATACTGACTGATCCACACCCTCAAACGGGATTTACAGAACTCAACCAGATCTAGGCCTAGAAACCCCAGATCTTCCCCTAAAAGACACTGCGTCAGCCTCTAAAACCCCTGTTGGGCTCTGCGTCAGCCTTGGCTAGCCTCCAAATGCTCAGCACTGTCACTGGAAGGGATTGCGTTACCCCAGACAGGGTGACACAATCACTACCCTGCCCCTAAGAGTCTCTGCGTAACCCCTGAAGGGTTTCCCGAAAATCACATTGTCCTTGTTGCTGTTGTTGCTGCTGCTGCTGTTGTCTTCCTCTACGTTGTCTTTCCTGATCTCTTCTCTGCTTCTTGCGTATTCTAGACCCCAGGATCAGATCATCCCCTTGGTCTAAATTCCCCTCTCTGCAACTGAAACACTTGAGAATTCTTAGCAACCCCACACTAGAATCTCAGCTTAGATTCAATGCTCTGCCTCTGTGTGTCTTACAAATGACCCCAAGCCTTTCCTTTATACTTTTCTTGTAGAAAAATCAACGGCCAAGATTAAATCTTTAATCAATGGCTAAAGATTAAAAGAAAGCTTGATTCGTGTGACTTAAGACAATTTCATCACATGTTTAATTAAATTCACTTTAATTATTTTATTTTCCTAAGTTTTAACTTAGGAAATACATTAAAATAATAAATTAATTTAATATCTCCTAAACCAGATGAAATTTCCCAAATCCATTTCTGGATCTTGTAGATCAGGTGAATTCTAGTCCTTATTCAAAATTTGGGACCTAGAGCACAACTGATGCTACCCCAAATACACAAAATCTCAACATGTCCCTGTCCCCTTCGCCTTCCTTTTGCAACTTCACCGCCTCAGCTGCAACCATCGAGCTCCCCACCAAATCGACAAACCACCACCACCCTTGCTGCCCCCGCTCGTCTATCAACCGACACCACCAACAGAAAATCAACCCCACCTCCCTCGATTACACCAGCACCTTTGTCCAACCACAACAGATAACTGTGTAATTGTGGCTCCCTCCGTCATCACATTCCTTTCAACCCGACGTCGTTATTCTTTGACCTAATTCACTCTGTCGTTGCCCCTTATCCACGCACTGGTCCTACCATGTGTGTCCACCATTACACTTGTTATCCACTGCGTTGTCCATTGGTGTTCGACGACATCGTATCCACTGTTCGATGACGCCAACCCCGTCCGCATTTTAAAAAAAACAAAAGAATTTTGTGATGTGTGACAAGGTCGTACGATTACACAGTGTCCATTCATAACATAAAAATACTTAAGGAAAAAAAGGGGTATTAAAATCAAAAGAGGATTAAAAAGGAAACAAGTTATATATATAAATATATTAAAAGGGGTTATTCTTAAACCTTAAGTTCTATCTTTTAAAAAATATATATATATATATATATGAATTAGAAAAAGAGAATTCCTAATGGATTTAATACCAAATAATGGATGGAATAGTAAAGGATTTAGTAATAGATATTGGAAAGAATAATTAAGCTTTGAGGGTTTATAAAAAGGAAAATAATAATATTTTATTATAAATATGAGGAAGGGTCACCTTTAAAACCCGAAGTTCATCTCGACACAAGCAAAAAGGCATCTAATTCAGAATCGATGGAAGAAAGATTTTTAGAAACCTTACCTATCGACGCTAAAATGCTATTTAAATTTAAAGGAACTCTCGCTGAAAAAGATGTCACTATTGCTATACCACCCGCCGAAGAAAAAAATTATATAAATCCTAAAATTGCAAACCAATTAGTGATTCTTGAATCGAACATAATTGAAACAAACTTTGTTGACACAAGTGACAAACAATACGACATAAATAATAGGAATTTTGCTTCTGTGATCCATAAATTGTGATTAAAATCTTTCGGTGAAAATCACATCAGAATAGATTTGGTCGACGCGTTTCGAACCAGCCAGTGTGGTTCATCATCAGGACAAGATGGAAAAACTGATCAAATAACCCCTTTAAATAGAAAGTAAAGCTACCACTAGCCGTTTGTAAAATAACGGCTAGTTTGACTTAAATAATAATATTTATTTTATTTAATTTTTAATCTATATTAAAAAGAGTAAATCAAATTATTAAAGTTTTAAATTTTGAATTTTATATATTTATATTTATTTTAATAAAAGTAATAATTATTAATTTTAATATATTTAAAGAATATAATAGATGTTTATATATCTTTTATTTTATTTCATTTATTTATTTTTTTTATTTTTTTATTTTTTTTTATCAAGTAAATTAATTGTTAAAAATAGTAAATAATATTTATAGTTATTTTATTTTAATAATTAAATGCTATGTGATTCCAAAATTCATCAAACAATTATCGTTTTGTTAAAATATATATATATATATATATATATATATAAATATAAATATAAATAAAATAAGATAAATAAATTAATTAATTAATTAAAATAAATATAAAATAAATAAATTAAAATAATAATAATAATAATAATAAAATTAAAAATTAAAAATAATAATAATAATAATAAATAAATAAATAATAATAACAATAATAAAATTAAAAAATTAAAAAAAAATAAAAATAAAAATAAATAAATAAAAAATAAAAAAATAAAATAAAAAATAAAAAATAAATAAAAATAAATAAATAAATAAAAAATATAAATATAAAAATAAAAATTAAATTTTTAATTAAATAAATAATAATAAAAAAAAAAATTAATTAATTAATTAATTAAGAATTAAATAAATAATAATAAAAATAATAAAATAAAAATAAAAAATAAATTAATTAATATAAACATCTATTATTTTCTTTAAATATATTAAAATTAATAATTATTACTTTTATTAAAATAAATATAAATATATAAAATTCAAAATTTAAAACTTTAATAATTTGATTTACTCTTTTTAATATAGATTAAAAATTAAATTAAATAAATATTATTATTTAAGTCAAACTAGCTGTTATTTTACAAACGGCTAGTGGTAGCTTTACTTTCTATTTAAAGGGGTTATTTGATCAGATTTTCCATCTTGTCCTGATGATAAACCACACTGGCTGGTTCGAAACGCGTCGACCAAATCTATTCTGATGTGATTTTCACCGAAAGATTTTAATCACGACATAAATAATCTACAACTAAGTATTGGGGATTATACTTTTATCTCGCAATTTACCATGAAATCCTTATTTTTTTGATGACAATGACATTGTTTTGGATTCACCTTGGATGGAAACTCTAGGGTCCTTTATCCTAAATACAAAAAAAGAAGTTTTTGACATTTTCCGACAAAAAGAAAAAAAATAACACTATAGGACGTTACCTTGATGCCAAATTCAGTGACGCCTGAAGACATACTAGACATCTCAAAAGTAATTCTTCAAGAAAGTAAAAAAGCGATACAAAATATACAAAGGGAAATTGACAAAATCACCACTAACGAGAATGAAGAAGTTGCTCGTCTCAAGGACGACGACGAAAAATTACCAATGCAAATTAAGAAGCTTAAGAAGGATAAGAAGTTGTTGGAAAACAAAGTGCAACAACTTGTCGAAAATGAAGCGTCGAAATCTTCAAATGTAGAAATTCAAGTTGAATAAAAAATGAACATTGATCCAGTAAATATCACGACTCAAAACAAGTCAGTTGAAGGAACAACATCCTCGCCGAGAGAAAATAAAAAAATTACCACACACCTAATAAGGGAAAGTCAAACCAAAAAAGTTCCTTATCGACATCCGAATCAGGAGAGTACACAATTCAATCAAGTTACATATTTGTACCATTCAGAACAGAAACAACAAACTGATGTTCCAAAGAATATTGAAGTGTGCACAACTCAGTCCAGTGATAACAGTTCATCACAAGGTTCCAGTAATCAAAAAAGTCGACAGAGGATTCATTTAGGCTGGTTTGATCTCTTCTCAGTGCAACAATTTTGTTTGTCACTTAGAGGATCATATCAACTTGTATCGACAACGATGATTGTCCTGAGACGAGAGGACATTCGTAGCAGAACAAAAAGACAACCAAAAAAAAAAATCAAGGCCTTTCATCAACAAGCTTTAAGGACAAATCATTTTGAGAAGGAAGGCAATGTTATGAATAAAATGATATAAAATAATGATTAGTTAATTAGTAATTAGGTTGAAGGGGCATGTCAAAATGGGACATGACCTTCTGTGAAGAGGCACCTGCCTAGGTATATAAGCAGGCCTCATTTGTGTCATCAATCAATCATTCCTCATAAATTTTAATATAATATTTGTATCCTCAATGGATATTTTCATATTCCAAGTCTTCTGGAGTATTTAATGAGAAGTACGAACTTTGTTCACTTCATAAATCCACTCTTTCCGATTATTGTGTGGATTTTTGTCCATGCTTGTGGCTATGGAAACAACCATTGAAGGAGTTTCTGTGTGTTTTGAGGTGCATTTCACCTTTGAAGACTCCTTTTGATTGATGACACATTATTTGATGCATTTCTACATATTTAGAGGCATGTTTCACCTTTGAGGACTACGAGATAAGAACACATTATTCAAGCCATTCTTCACCTCAGATGGCTAATATGGATCCTTTGCCACACTTCACAGAGAAAATCGCACTCATCTAGAGGAACGTTGCACATTAAAGGCATATATTGTGGGAGTTTATGGCATTCATAGACATGTGGCTAGATGTACCTTTTCGAACCTTAATTTTAAGGCAATAGGACCACTAGACAAGGAACTCCCTCCTTTGGGAAAACTCCAAAGCCATCTTTATATTATTATGGAGGGTGTGAGCTTTTCTTGTGGATGGAAAGTTGGAGAAGGATCTTTTAGATAATTCTTGATGAATATTTTAATGGAAAGTTAGGAGGGAAAGGAGAAAGTACTCTTTTGTTATTTCATATTCCTTAACCTAATCACTCCGGGGTTTTAAAGAGAAATATAAATAGCGAACTCTTTTCATTTGAAAAAGGTGATTCCAAGAAGAGTGGAATAATGGACGATGCCTTGCAAAAGAAATTTGTTAACTAGGTACATTAAAGCATCATATCCATATAAAAATCCAATGGATTAATAGGAAAATTTGTGCAGAAATCTCTGGAAATCCTATATCATATTCAAATCCTCTATCTGTTGCAACTTGCAATAGATTTGAACTATGTGTCATCTCTCAGATTTAAATAATATAAGACAATCTATCTGTCATCCTTGGACTGGATGAGCACCCTTCCAATAGCAAGCAGTGAAGAATCCATGCAGTGCATAGAGCTTCTCCCAAAGGGTTGATGAGTAATATTTCCTTTGTATAGTCCCAAATGAATTTTGAGCACTACTATAAAAGTCCATTGTTGCAAATTCAAGATAGGTCGCTTTCTCTAGAACATCTAACATAACAAACAATGGCCATTCTCCAAATGGTTAATCATGAGCCTGTGCAGCCCAAAAGTAAAGATTATTGCTATATTTTTCACAATCGAGTTCACAAATTTTGTCAAAATTGCTAGTCAACATATTGCATTTGCATTTTTCAGCACAAAGAGAAAGATTTTCAGGCATGGGTACCAAATTCTATCACGTGTTCACGTGAGTCTTTAAATAGTCCCGAGGAGAAATGCTTGATTATATTCCCTAAATCCATGGGCAATGATAAACAGTTTACATCTAGCTACTGACACCATCTCCAGGGCAATGTTTACCTGATTAGACTAGCTATATCCATAAGAGAGAGAATATTCCATGTCTGAGCACTGCCTCCACCACATCTTCCACAAATGGAATAAGAATGGGCCCCCCTTTATTACTTGATTGAATGACCTGTAGTGCACAGAAAATTGGATCCTGCCAATATTCTTCCTGACAATGATGATTATGCTATTCCATCTATTACTTTTTATTGCAATGATGTTACACATGACTAATCCAATCATGCCTTTACCTTGACATTCATTAGGCATGGACATTGTCTTGCAAGTTTGGTTTCTCTATTAATTTCCTTCCTTGCATCCCAAGTTTGGGGAATATATCTTCCTGCGTTACTAGAAATATCCTTTTCTATGAACAAGGTTATTTTTTGGGTTACCAGTAGCACTATCATATCACAATAATCCCCTGTAATTATATTACCCGGATCTCCTCTAATGCCCATGTTGATTGTGTCTTTAATTCCTTAGGTGTTGTGTTTTTATCATTTCTGATGATTGCATGAACATCCACCATAAATATATCACCGAGATTTTGAAACTGGAACTTCCATTGTTCCAACATAATGTGCCTTTAAAATTTATTTCCATGTTCATAATAGATGAAAACATGAGATATTTAAAAAATCAACTTTCATTCAAATGCAAAATATCTACCTACATGTTTCTTGTTGTTCTGCCCAAGTCATTTCACAAATATATAACGAAGCAAAAGTGGTGGACACCATAACAGACCTGTAAAATCGAGCTCTGAACTTCTTTAATTGCTTCACTCTTCTGACACAGGTCTGCAAAATCCTTGTAAACAATTCCTTCTTTCTGAGCCCAGCTTTCAAGGGCTTGATGGGATGGAACAACAAGAGCCACACAGTAACTGTGGAATGGATCTGCATGTAACATGATATTGTCCAAATAATGGCACCCTGCCAGAGCTGCTTCCACCTGCACAAAGGAAATGTCTTGGGATATGGCAGCTAAAAAAATTCTGGACGACTTACAGAGATGAAATTTTCTCGTAAGAATCATCAATACCTTTCCCAAAGAAACATATTCTCCATGTTGAAGCTTAACGATGTCCTTTTTACGGTCAATAATCTCAAGGCAGCCATCAGGATGAAATTTCCCTATGTCACCAGTATAAAACCATCGCATTCCTCTCTCGTCCACCTTCTCCAGCAGAAAACAATGTAGGAGTGTAAACCATCTATATAATTATATTAAATTCAAATAAGTTAATCCCCAGTTTCAATCACCTTGTAGGACTCATCAGTTTTCTCTTTGTTTTTGAAATAGCCCAGAGTTACATGGGGACCACCAATAACTATCTCTCCTCGTGCCATTGGTGAATCTGATGTCAAATACTCACCTCCTTCCCAATCAATCAGCTGCAAATGTAAACAAGACTACTCAGCACAAAATCAACTTAGGATAATATATGGTTCTAAGATTATTGGAAGCACCATAAGAAAGTCAATTTTAAGACAACTATGAGCTTCAGAAAGCAAAAGGGACCAGGAAGAGAAAGTTAGAACAGCCTTTAAAACCTCATAGTGGATCAAAAAGGAATTGCATGAGCAATTGTTACAAACATGTCCATACCTCAGGGAAGGAACATTAAACATGATAAGGATATTAGTAATTACAGTCCTTGCCAAGACTATTTTAAAATTATTAAAGACACGATCAGATTTAGATATAACAGATTCCTAAATGTTATAAACTTCCAAATCCATATTGATAAACTCAACATGCAATTTTTAAATTAAAAGATATGCAATATAAAATGGATATCTGCTAGTTCTAGTTTGCACTGAATTCTAACCTAGAAGTGGCATAACAAATAAAAAGGGATCACATCACATGCCATTAACCTTAAAGGGGGCTCTGGACTCGATAAACCAGAAAGGGAAAGTGATGGAGTTATAATAGGGAAAAGCAAGTCCATTTTGATAATCCATCATGTAGAGATAGAGAAGCATATACAATGCATCTAGCCTATTAAATTACTCTTCTTCAATAGTTTGATAAAGAGCTTAGAAAAACTCTATGACTAAACTCTTATGACTCTTATTTCTAAGTGAAGCATCCCACTGTGGAGAGTCATTTTAACATTCTGAGTTTTCAGAGCCATGCTTTAGAACTCAAACATGCAGTTATCAACTTACTGTATATCTTCAGTAGCTACATTCTCAACCCCATAGTTTGATTAAATATAAAAATTGGGATTTTGTCACATTTAAACAAAGATTTTGGCTACTCTGTTTCTACTTTTCATGTTTTGGGGTTGAATAAATAAAGCAGCATTACAGACTTATATCAGGCCATATGGTAGCAATTAAAAAATTACTTTAGCTCTTCAACACTGAAGCAATTATTCATTGAACACTGAAGCAGAACTCAACAATATAATCCTTCTTGATAACTGTGGGAAGCAGCAGAGTGCTCCAAAGTCCAACTTTCGCAATTACAAAATCAGCAGTGACTAGCAAGAAACATCTTTGGTAATCAATCAGCAGTGATTCACAAGGACCTTCCCTTGTATCTACTTGTAATAGTCTATCTTGCTGAATGAAATTCCTTACTGTTGAACTCTGCAGTGTAATGTTTACACAAAACCTGTAATCTCCGTGCTTATCCAGAAATCAACTAGGCATGTATTATAGTTCTCAGTGGTAGATCTAAAGAGATGATCAATGCAGTTGAATATCTGCATTGCCACAAGTTTGACATCATTCTAAATCCAAACATTTGAAAGTCCATCTGAAGTGTGTTTCCTTATCCTTCAAAATTCTCTCTGTAAAGGAGAGTTTAGACTATTCAATCTAATGGGTATTAACAAAATCAGCATTTGTCCACAAATGCCATGTTTTTTAACCCATAAATGATTTCAAACAGTTAATTTAGATTTTCTCGGTAGCTATTCCATGTTTAAGCATCATGTAAAAGATATCAGAACATCACACATTATTTTTATTTTGCAACAATGGCTAAAAATTTTCCAAATTAACTTTCAGCTAATAAAACTTACTGTACCTTAACATAGGAACAGGGAAGTGGAGGACCAACACGACCAACAGTCGTATCATCCCATTCAGAAAAGGTTGCACCAGCACAAGTTTCAGTGAGACCATATCCCTGACCAATTGGTGCCCTGAATAAATGAAAGATTTCAAAACAGTCTATTAGTTTCCAGTTGTTCTGTCAGTACAATAATGTTGTTCAGATCCAGCTACAGTTACAGAAGAAATAATTGTCCACAGAAGTTGCTGGAGTTGGACAGTGCGGAAACAGAAAAGATTTACATTTTCGAAGCATAGGTGTAAGAAAATTTAATTAAACCAAGACAATATATTAAAAGAGAAATAAAATAAAAAAACATTACGAACTTGTAATAAAAAACTACACTGTATCAATAACTTCAGAATTCAAGAAAAAATTGCCGGCAGAATATTTTACATTCAGTCAAGAGAGTCCCATGTCCACTGACAAAGCTTGAACATTTGAAGAAAATTCGGACATTTACTAAGCATAATGGACAGGTTTGACAAGACAATTCTTTGTTCAAAAAGCTCAAATATTATAAACAAAAATACATGTCGCTAAGATTTACTAGAAACTACAAACATCTCTCTGATATGATGGGAAATGGTCAGGATATGGGATTAATAATATCCCAGCTCAATTTTGCCAAGGATTAACAATGAGAGACGTTAACACATACTACTAGTGTTCAGTTATTCTGTGGGTAAATGTTGCTCAGATCCAACAACAGTTACAGAATTACCAATTCTCCACGGTAGTTGCTGGAGTTGGACAGTGCAGGAAAGACTCAAAGTTGTACTTCCTTAATGCAACAATGTAATAAAATTTAAATATGCCCAGATAACAAATTAAAGTGAAATAAATAATATCATTTCCAGGGAGAGGTTCGCAAGTTGTAAACAAAAAAGAGATAATGTTTCTAAAAGTTGAAGATCAAGCTTATTATCCATCAACAAAAATAAAATCCCTTTTTTCTTCTTTAAACTATACCGGCATTTGTCTTGTCATCCTGTTCTCAAAGATTATACTTTCCTTATGCACGCACAAGTCTTACTGCAATCATAGAATACATCTTACTCAAAGTGTTAAAACAGGCATTTCAGGATCATACATCCAATCTCTATTATTTTATCATGCTCCTTATCGAGTCTATTGCTTAATTATTTTACTACTGATTTTCAATCTGGCTCTTCTTTCCTACTTGCCATCATCAGAGATGTGTATAAACACAAGATTCATAAGTTCATATCTCAAAGCGTTCACATATCTCTGAATCAAAAGCCATTTGTTTGTCAAATAAAAAGATAAAATCTATAAATTCATACCCAAAGCAAATGTTGATGAATCGTTGTGTATCTGCTGAAAGAGGGGCCCCACCAGAAAGTAAACCACGGATATGGCCTCCAAGAACTGCACGTATCTTTCTAAAAACTAGTACATCCCAGAGAAACTTCTCTGGACCCCATGCCCCCAGCCAACTTCCATCTATAGCAGCCAATCTACGGCTATATGCAGTATTAAACAATTTCTTTGCAACTCCACCAGTTGTCTCAACCTGCATCAGTAAAAGCCCCATATGTTACTAAAACTCTAATCATAGTGACAAAGTAAAATTACAAAAATGATACTTATTGTACTACATAAATCACAGTAACAAGTGAAACTCTAAATATTTTCATCTAATATGTGACATAAATATTATACCTTATTCCTCACACCATCCCTGACACGATCTAAAATAGCCGGTACAGCAGTCATCAATGTGGGACCCAACATAGAAACATCACCTTTGGTTCCTTTTTTAATCTTGTTTGATGTATCAGTTAGTGTCAAAGTTGAACCATAACCAATAGCAATTCCTGAAGCGACCATTACAGCCTGCAACACACCGATGAACTTGGTTACTCAGCCTAACAAAACATCCTGTTTTAGTTAAACAGCTAAAGTCTGAAAATCTGCATGCATCATATTTATTAAATTAGGATTAGAGTCAGATTATTGCACCTCAGCTTCTAGTTCAAGAATATGAGCTAACGGCAGGTATGCAAGATAAACGTCTTTGTTACTAAGGCCTGGAACAATTTTCATCACGGCAGCAACTGTCGCTACAATATTTCCATGAGTCATCATGACGCCCTGGAAGGAAAAAAAAAATCAGAATGAACATTAGATTTTTCAGGACAGAAAAGCCAAATGCACAAGCACAACCCAAAAACGTAAAACTAATACAGTACAAAATTTCAAAGGTGCTGCCAGTCTATGGTAAAGATAAAAGTATGGTGTATAAAGTTTAACCCCATTTCCCATTGATTAATCTAGGAACTTTAAGCATATTCATCAACATGAAACAAGCAAACCATACTGATGAAAAACTGAATCTCTTAAGAAAACATTGGATGGAAAGCAGCAATGATAAATAAACCGGCAGTCCGGCATTGAGCATCTTAAGCAAACTTCAATAAAACTCTATCTCATGCAAAGTTTATTCACCCTTCAATCTTTGGAAGTACTGTGCCAGGCTGTATCAAACTTTCCTTAATCCAACAAATGTTACATCCAGCTATCCATTATGAACTTTAAAAGACTGTAAACCAAGGTAAAAGCATGAAAACATCAAACTTTTGCGAAAGCATAGTTTATTTATTTTTTGTGTAGCATCGGGAGGTATTCCCACATGCCTAAGTCAGCCTACAAGAATTATGAAGAATTAAAATAAAGATTTGAATTTTGAATGACAAGTCTGCCCAGGAGGGTGAAGGGACATGTCCCTTCGGTTATTTCACCCCATTCGAAAATGAGATGTTACATCATCTATTTATACAAGTCGAATGGGGTGAAATAACCGAAGGGACATGTCCCTTCGGTTATTTCACCCCATTCGACTTGTATAAATAGATGATGTAACATCTCATTTTCAACAACCAACCAAGAGCAAATCTAAGCATGAAGAGGTCTGTTTTGGAAATCATCTTTCTATCTCTCTTGGCCACACGTGTGAAAGAGTCTTTGACTGAGTTCTTGGATGAGTTTGACCAGCATTCTTGGACAGTCACAAATGTGAATAGAGGGATGAATTTGACCACAGCAGTTGACCAAGTATGACTCTTTGACTGAGCTGATTTCACTGCAGTTTGATCAAAATCCATAAAGCAGTTGACCACAGGGTTGACAACAGGCCACAGGATTGACTGCAGGTCTGAGGGTTTACTGCAGAGCCAGATTTGGACCACAGGATGTATGTTTGACCATCGTTGACTTTTGAGTGTTTTGGGCAGTTTGACCAGCATTGACTTGCTGCAGTTTGACCAGGTTTGACTTGGATATTCGTGCAGATTTCTAGACAAATTGAATTTGGGAACTATTGTCGCTGCGACAAACACCCTCCAAAATTTGTCCTATACCTGAATTTTGGAGCCTACAGTGGATCTTGCGATTGGTCGTTCCGTGGTCACTTCTTGATCGGTCGGAGTCACTTGCTCACACATGCTCAATTTGCAACAAGTTCATGAGCGCCTTATTTTACGCAAGCTTGAATAAGCATAGCACAGTCCATTAAGACAATGTTTGTGCAATGTCTATCCCATGTCGGCAGTCAATGTGCACTGATATTGACAGTCCCTCACTTTTGTTCGCGTTTGTACTTCTATTTTGGTGAGTTTTTCAAGTTGTCACTTTTGCGCACCTTCGCTTTCACGAGTGTGGATTTCATGCTTTTGACTATCTCTTTTGCTTGCTTTCACATTAATTAGGGTCGTTTTCATGTTATCTTCACTATGGCATGTGTCGCTTTCACTGTCGTTCGCATATCGAGTATCGCTCCCCCTTTCCTCTTCATATAGTAAATGTTGTCTTTTGGCATATTAAGTGTCGCACGACGTACATAAGCTTGTTTTGGTGGTTTCAAGAGGTTATCTTTATGTAAATGAGTTAATATTACCATGTAAACATTCGTCGCACTCATTTCCAAAGTTTTAATCATTATCGCACAATTGTTGTCACGGTTGTCACAAAGTGTACCTTTAGTGTCACACTTGTCGTAAGTTGCCGCAAAGGTTTCCGCAACTGAGGGAAATATGTTGTTCATGTGTTTTGGAGGATCTATGTTGTGTTGTTAAGTGTTCTAAGTGTGTGATCACAGTCAAGTCTTATCACTATTCACATTAGTTTCATTGATCCCACACTTAGACAAATTTCAGAAAAACTTTCAGCAACTTAGCCTCATCCAGCCTTCCTGAACTACAAATTGCGCAGTCCCAGCCTTCAAGCTCCAACCCCGCTTCTTGACATTGCACAATGCACAGTTCATGCCTTCAAGAACTGTGCACTGCACAGTTTCAGTGCTCAAGCCCAAAGCTTGGCCTCCAAAACTGCGCAATCGTGCCCTACAGCCAGGATTGAACTGCGCATTGCACAGTCTTTGAGCTCAAGCTCAACCCCTGAGCCCTTGAACTGTGCAACTGCACAATCACCAAGTCTGCTCTACCTTCCAAAATTGTGCAGTTGGCAGAAACAGTGCAAAACCTTACAACCTGGCTCACTAAGTCTCAAAACTGCACAATCTGCCTACCAGTCTAGCCTGAACTGCGCATTGTGCAGTTTCAAGGCTCAAGCCTAACCCTTGACTGCCTGAGCTACGCAATTGCGCACTCATTGAGCCTCTCCCTCATCCTACCACCCAGTTTCGGCTCAGTGAATGGATCATCATTCAGCATCTTAGTCTAAGGGTTTATCGGACTGTTATTGTCTTGTCATGAGTGGATTGCAGATGCAGGAACTCTATCATGTTATGGCAAGATGATGAAGGAGGACCTGCTAGAAGACACCTAAGGAGTTGAGGAGATAACATGATCGTCAGGCAAGAAGACGAAGGAACACTGGATTACAACAGAAGATCAAAGATCAGGACCACATGAAGACTCCATCTAATTCACAATCCTTTGGAGGGTGGATATGAAGAACAAAACATATCTTTCAATGAAGATAGAAAGAAAGAAGCAGCAAGAAGGACAGCTCGACACTACCACACCATCATGCAATCCATGTCATGTCCTGTCACGAGTCATCATGTGCCACATCATTTGTGGATTATGTAAATTCGATATTGGAAAATGTAATGTAAAGCAGAAGTCCAAGAGTCATCCATGTAATGTGAAAATTCACGTGGGAGTCGAAAGGTCGTAGAGAAGTCAAACAGTAATGAGGGTAGTCCAAGAGTCACGTGGGAGATGAATGATCACCCCATTTGTTATATATACAACCTCATTGTACATGCAAAGGATTTTCACCTTGGCTCCTCTTACCAGGCATTAGAGAGGGAGATAGTTGTTTTGGAGGAGCGAGTGATTGCTCTAATGCTCCACTATTAGGCCTAGTGGTGTTTGTTGTCTTGATGTATCTTGGAACTTTTACTTAATTCAAAAGCTCATTGAGCCGGCACACCTTCATGCATATGTCATGAATATTGTAAGATTGTTCTTTGAATGTTTGTGATGTATGTTGTTTTCATCTATACAAAGGAAATTGAACTATTTTCATGGCTTTGGTACTTAAATTGTTGAAAGTGTGTTGTATTTTCTTTAACAATCGTTGTTGCCTTGTGAACTATTTCGTTGGTTGATCAACGATTCATTCTTATGTATGTACTCGTGTGCCTTTTCTAGATTAGTACTATTACTTGTCTTTAAAGGGCCCACTTTTCTCTCCCCTTTCGGTAGGACCTTGATATTATCCTGTAAAATTATGTAGATGTTCTATGCTTGATGCAACTTTACTTTTCACCACAGCGATCACATAAACAATCAAGTATAATGCTGATAGAACATACCAGTGGATCTATAGAAGACAAACCAGAAACAGAAAAAATGTGGTGGTGCGTTACGGCAGTCAACAGGATGCTTCAACCAGCAAAGTCTCCTTGGTCAGCCAACCCAGCATGTGTCACAACAACCCTCAAAACAGCCACACGGTCAACTCAAAGTCAACCCCAGAAAAGTCAACGTTGCCCCAACGACAGCAATGGCAGCAACACCGGCAACAACGACAACAACACCGGCAGCAACGGCAACAACACCGGCAACAACGGCAACAACGGCAACAACAGCAACAATGGCAGCAACGGCAACAGCGGCAACAACAGCAGCAACGGCAACAACACCGGCAGCAACGGCAACAGCGGCAACAACAGCAGCAACGGCAACAACACCGGTAGCAACGACAACAACGGCAACAACACCTCTTCGTCCTTCTTTTCCCACGTGTGAACCGAAATTGTCCTCCAAGGAGCTCGTACTAGATCAGAAGAGAAGAAGGTGTGATGAGATGAGATGAGTGAAATGCTCTCCAACTTTGACTGTATTTATATCCATCATTGAGGTGTGTGACACATCTGCTAGGGGTGTAAAACCTTAAGGCCGACCTGCACATATAATTTATTATAAATAATAAATTCAAAATACATGTTCTGCTCATCGGATTAAGATCAATTTTATGTCGATCTTACACCTCTCCGAAAGAGGAACCCAATAAAAATATCGGTATCTTCATCTGAGCATCACAACATGGAGTTTGGACCTAGTTGTCCAATTTTAACATATCTGCAGCTGAACATTTCACAAGGCATACTCACTTGTTGATCCGAAGATACCTGTGTATTACTCTCTTGTGCTGAACTTTGTAGCCAAGGAAAATCCATGAGGACACATGGCAACTGGGCCTATATTCCGAATGGGGCTCCTACTCCAAAAGGTGTGAGGTCTAATTGGGACTTCACATCGGGGAGACCCCCTTGGTTGATGGATTTTCGTCACTGTCAACAAAATGGCGCTAGGAGGGTCAAATGACAAGTTATGCCCGTTGAGTCTGTTTTGAACCTCTTATCTAAAATGGATCATCCTCAAATCTTACTCCCGAGGTGTTTCTCTAATTTATCCATTTGTCAATTTTCAATCCCCGATAAACCTCTCTATCACTTGTCTCAGTTAAAGTTTGATGGTGAGGATGGAACATCCATAACCGATCACATTTCTGATTTTCTTAAATTTTGTGAATCTTACAAAAATTCATGATGAAGAGTTTGCTTATGTTTTTTTCTTCCTCACCGTTGAAGGTCGTGTTAATCGATGGTGTCATACCTTACCACTTGCTTCCATCCATTCTTTTAAGCATTTCCTCAAGGAGTTTCGTCAAGCCTTTAATAGGTATGATTAGCGAGATGTTTATAAAAGAATCACTCAGTTAAGAATGAAGCCTAATGAATTAGTAGAGGATTTCTCTAATTGATTCCTTCACCTTTGTTGTGAAATTCCGGAAGAAGATACAGACAGGGATTTCTTTAAACAAAAGTTACAATGTTTGGTTCACATATCTTTGCACGGTGAACCTGAACCCCTGATGTTTATGCTTCCCCAAACTCTTGTAAATCATGAGACACCGCTAATCCCAAAGGAGGAATATGTTATTCTTTTTCTTCCTTGTCCTCCTCCTTTTCCAGTTCCGATGAGGCTACCTCCTCGCAATGATAATAAAGTTGGGAAATTTGTAAATCAAATTCATAATCCATCTCTTCACCCTCCTCCCGCTTTTCATGATTCAGATCTAATGCAAGAAACCCCAGAATGGTTCATGGAGCCTAGGGTGAAGACTAATCTGCTCATCCCTCAAGTTGGCATTAGCACTCTAAACAACAATCTTGAATTTGGTTCCATTGAAAGTGTTACTTCTCCAAGGGACATTTGTCATCCTCTATCACCTACATGTTATGACTCTGCCTATCATGATTTGCTTGATCAATCTGCTCCACCAACTAGCTCTTCATGCTCTCTTTATTTTCGAGTTGTTGGTTCAAATTGCAATCAGATACAAGGCAGTCACATTACACTGGTAAAGGAGGAAAGTGAAGAGACTCTTGATCTCTTTTCCCTTTCTCAAAGTCCCCCATGTCAAAATGATGTGCTTCCATTCTTGGATGATTTTCAATCTGCTAATATTGGTAGTGAACCAAATGCAATCAATTCGTAGCATTCGGCAACAACCATTCTAATGGTGATAATTTGTTGATGTAAGTGATGATTAATGCCCATGTTCACCAGTTGATATTTTGGTTTCTCATGAAGAATCTAATTTAAATCTAGAATCTAATTCAGTGAAAGAAGATGTCCTTGTTTAAACTTCCCCTTCATCTCACTGCCGTTGAGAATTAGGTAGGGCTAGGTTTATTTCAAATTTTCTAACTTGATAATTACTTGTGAGCTTACTTCTTTTACTAATGTCTTCTCTTCTTAGCGTATTATGTCTTTCATCAAGTTAATTATCAAAAACACAAGAGACACAAATTAAGGCTCTTCGAGAGGAAAACCCACAAGAAATTCTTCTTATAGACTTTCAAATGACAAATACCATGACCATGACACAGACCCTTGACCCTTGTATGCCTCCAAGACCTTGTCACTGCTTCTTCCTTGACTCCTTAGACTAATCCTTCTTTTCTGCACCGTCCTGCACCTTTCTGCACTAGGATTAGAGAGCTCGGTCTCTAGTTGTTTTCTTCCTTCTTTCTGCACTGTTTTTCACCTGATACTTAGAGAAACTCGGTCTCTATTCAACACTCCTTCACACAGTAACCTTGGCCTTCAATAATCTCCTTTCTTAGATTTCTGAGAGACTTCTCTATTCGGTCTTCTTTCAGCACTTTGTTCCACTAAAAGATAGCCCTGAATTGAGAAAACTGTCCTTGTCCTTCACTGAGATTGCATATTCCTGAGATCCGCACTGTAATTGCAAGTTGTTTGCTAACCACAGATATATCTGAAATTCTTCTTTGTTGACCTGTCTCTCTTCTACGCATCAAACCGTTGTTCTAACCTTCTTTTCTTGCACTTTATTTCAGTCCTGAAACTCCGCCTAAAATCACAGATCCTTGTCCGAAATTCTTGTGTCAAACTGAATTCGCATACTCCTTTAAATAGTTGATCTTGACTGTAAATTAGCTGACATGTCCTTAAATTATGAAGTTGACTTGATTAAGGGTATATAAGCCGACTTGTAGAGGAGATCTTCTAGTGAATTGTAGGTTGTCTTGGAGAGTATATACATCACGTATTATGGTGGCCTGAACAGTAGTATTATCATCATATTTGAGTTATGTTTCCAAGCTTAATTGACAAGGTCTTGAGGTATACATAACTGAATTTACATGAGTGACACTTCATATACATGACTCTAATTAATACATTTATGACAAGATGACAAATCCCTAAAAGACATCAAGAAGAAGTCTTTGACCTTTAATAAAATCCCTTGCTCATGAAATCCATGAAGCAAGCTTAACAAAAATACATTTTATTATCTTTGTCTTCTTTATTACATAAATACATAATTACAAAGTCAATATGAAGACCGAACCTAGTTACACTTTCCAACACTCCCCCTTAACTAGGGAGGTATTCATAATGGTACATGGTTACTTTCAATCTGAAGAATCTCATAAGAAGAATCGGATTGGTAATCGCATCTGTATAGCATCATATCAACGAGCATTGTCCTAGTGCAAGGCCTTGACTAACAACTCCATCTCTCGACGAGATCTCGAGCTTCAACGTTGGCGAGACCAATGATGAATAGACACCTACATCATTGTCTCTCTTGGATCATATCCCACCTAGGTTCATTTAGGATATGTCCACCAGGACTATTCTTATCTTGGATTCCCGGTCCTCAAAGAATATCAGTCCTTCCACGACTACTCCTATCTTGGATGCCCTAATACATCCTCAAGAGTATTGGATGCGAGAAGATTACCCAATCTTCCATTCTGTCTTCTCAAGTGAAGACCAGAATGATGTGTCTATCTCTCCCTCTCAACCAGGGAGGACATATTCCACAAAGGAATGTACTCATTCCTATACAAGGAATGTACCTAAGCTCCTTCTCGGCTTAGGAATTATCAAGTTTCTTCCCAAGTACGAAACTTATTACCAGGCTCCCTCCTAATCAAGGACCTGCAGTAACAATGATGAAAACACCCAGCTGTTCATGAAGAACTTCTTCCTTCAATGTCATGAATTTCTTTGTTGTTGAGGAGTCTTCATCTTTGGGATCTCTTCATAAGGCACAGATCATCCATCACTTTCATCCAAGATTCATGTCTTCTATCAGAAAGGGATCCTTCAATCTTCTCATTTGGTCTAGCTTCATGCCATGTTTCTTTCCTTTGAACCATACTTCTTTCAAGGATCTTTCATCTTTCCATATGGTGATCAACTTGTGGAAGATATATGCTTCCCTTTGGCGGCCCTGCATAAGATCATCAGAGATTATTTAATTATAAATATGAACTTTTAAATCAAAAGTTACCTTAGTGATGATCTTTCATCACGACATCTTCTTGTAGGCATCGACATCCTTTATTCAAATTGACACATCTCCTAAAGATATGTATTATCAAGGGTCTTCTTCTTTACTAGACTTCTATTAGAGTCTACATATCTTCCCAGGAGATCTCCTAGTCACATCTTCTTGGCTTCCAAATGATAACTGCTTCTTGACATGATTGCACTTCATGATCTCTTCCTTTCTTTCTCCACACAGCTTCATTCCCAGGAATTTCCAGTATCCAGTTCCTTGTTTGTATACAACCACCTCATGTTCCATATGGGGACATGTTATGTTGATTTCCTCTGTTATTGACAACCTGTGTATCGGAAGAGATACTTCCAAAGTCCATCACCTGCAACCATATGACATGACTTTACAGGATCCAATGTTAGCATATATGTACCTTATCTTATCCATTTGAGTCATTCTGCAGCAATTTCCTTAGAATAAAGAACTTCATTCCCTTGACCTACTTCATTAGTATGTCATCATATCCTAATCCCAGAATTTTGCAAGATAGAATTCCTGCTAAAACCTTTTGTTGTCTTTCTAGCCAGTGATTCCAAGCAAGACTCCATTAGAAAGTGCCAGCACTTGTTTCATAGATGACCCTTGATCCAGATGACTATCTTCCATCAATGTTGTTATCAGTGAGGTTCCCAGGTGCCACTTCTTCTATAGCTGTATTGCGGACATCTTCCTATGACAAGTGATCCTTCCATGCTTCTATCATGATGCCATTAATGTACAATACTTCCTAACATACTATTTTACAATCAACAAAAATCACTTAAAGAAGAAGATTATTTCAATCATAGTAGAGATCTTTCGCTTCTTCTTTCTTAGATTTCTTTGCATCAGGTTCATCTCTTTCTTTTGTGACATGGGCTTCTTCCTGTTTCCTCTTGTCCTTTCCAGATTTAGGACAATCCCTTTTATAATGCCCAGTTTCATTACATTTAAAGCATCGTACCTTGTCCATATTTCTCCTTTTATTCTGAGGATCAAATTTACCGAATCTTCCTTTCTTCTTGGACATGGCTGCAAAAGCTTGATTCCCATCACTTGATCATGTATCAGCTTTGGCTTTCAATCTTGTTTCCTCTATTTTACATAGAGACCATATATCCTGGAACGTTGTTGCTTTTTTCTTCCCATATTTGCTTGAAGTGAAGTTTCCCCATTCTTCCGGTAGAGCATTCAGCACCATTGTAGTCATCTCACTAACAAACGTTACTTCTCCCAATTCCTGTAGTTGGTTTCGTATTTCAAAAATCCTCATAAAATATGAAACGATTCCTTCCTCTCTTGAAAATTTCATCTTGTATAGTTCTTGTCTCAGAGAGATTACTTCTCCTGTAGTACTCACAGAGAATAGCTCCACCAATTTCTCATATATTTCTTTCGCGGTTTCTAGTTTTGATACATAGGGTATGTGTGAATTTATGTAGATGTTCTATGCTTGATGCAACTTTACTTTCTCTTCTATATCAAATAGCAATCACATAAACAATAAAGTAAAATGCTTATAGAACATACTAGTAGATCGACAGAAGACAAGCCAGAAATATATAATTGTGTTGGTGCATTACGGCAGCCAGCAGGATGCTTCAACCAACAAAGTCTCAATATGGTCAACCAATCAGAATGTCACACAACCCTCTAGGACAGCCAAACAGTGAACTCAAAAGTCAACGTTGTCAGTCAACGGTCAACGCAAATAGCAACAGCAGCTAGATCAACGCTAAAAAGTCAAAGTCAACGTCTTACCTCAGAAATAGTGCCAAAAAATGCGAATTAGGGAAATTGAGATTTTGGGAGAGTTTCGGCTCAATTTGACCTTGCATTGACCAAAGTCAACGATGGTCAAACTTTGATGCAAAAACCCTAGACCAAAAAACAAAAAGTGTTGCTGCCAGATTTCCCACGTGTGGAGAGATAAGATAAGATAAGATAATTTTATTAATGTCCAACGAATGACCACAAAAAGGTCAACAGGGCTGCCAGTTACAATGATTACAACATGCCTAGTCGGTGGACCAAACGGTCCCCTTCCATTATAAAAGCAGGAAATACAAACTACAAAGAGTGCAAATGTAAAGTAAAAGCTAGATGACTAAAGCATCTTGACAATGAGTTGTGATGAAGAAGTCTTGGAGGAGAAAGAGGAGCCTCCTTAAGGCGGGGGGGAGACTCCTACTCCTAGCATCCGAGGCCGATAGAAGAGGACTGAAGGAAACTTGTCAATGTCTGTTGCCCTGAGGAGGAACTGGACTGCTGCAGTGGTCGTCTGGAGGATTTGGGGCGTCTCTTGGAGGGGGGTCTGGTCCTGGAGTGTTGATGGGGTCTAGTGGGACGGGACCCCCGGATCCGCACAGATCCGGAGTCATGGTCTATGGATCGATCGGTGGTTCTCTTGGTGCCCTGCGATGCCAGGAGCACCCTGAAGAAATTGTGGTCCTCTGCATGGTGTCCGAAACTGTAGGAGGCTGGAGTAGAAGCGAATGATGCCTGAAGGTCTCCTGAAGGTAAAGTGCCAGGAATCTCTGATCGATGTATCTAAGGAAGTTGGCCAGGCTCTGGGGACCCCTGAATAAGCAATGAAAACGTCCTCGAATCTCATAGTAGACTGGGCATCTGAAGATGAAATGTAACTCAGTCTCCACCTCCTGTAAGTGACAAAGCTGACAGATCCTCTCTGTCATGTCAATGTGATGGTCTGTCTCCACTCGAAGCCTGTGTGATCCAACCCTGAGCTGCCCAAGAGGGATCCTGATAGCATGCATCCAATGTTGGAGGGTATACTAGGGTCAAACAACGAGTCCATCTCTGATCTCCAGAAGGTGCTCAGCATAGAAGGCCATCTTTGGGCACAGTCCGCCGGAGGATTGATCCATGTAGTCTGAATGTACAGCCTGTAGATGTCCTCCCTGATGATTTTGATGAGTTCTTGTTAGTTTGGAAGAAGATGCCCCAGGGCATTCAGTGAATACTGGAACGGGAGGAGATGAACCATCTGAATACCTATAAGACCTAGGAGTTCTGTCACCCCAGTGAACCAACATTTGGTTCGGCCTGTCTGCGTACAAGCAATGCTCTCCGAGGAGAAATAGGCCAAGTATGTGTACCTGCCTCTACCCTCTCTCGTGTCTGCCAGCCCACGGATCCAATGAAGAAAGGAGACTATCCTGAAGATTGCCTCCTGGCGAAAGGGCTTAGCCCTGAACTCTGCTAGGATGATGCTCTGAGGAACTGTCTGCTTGCACCGAATGAAGCGGCGCAAGAGGAGGGTTTGGACTCGCTCTGTCGAAGCCCAATCTGACTCCAGTAATGAGGGGCCCCAAACCTCTGAACCATAAAGAACGGTGGGGCGGATCAAGGCATCTATGATGTTCATCTTGGATGAAATGTCCTAGAAGTGGTGAAGAAAGCACTGTCTCTCAAGGAGGGCCAAGGAACCATATCCTTTGTTTATCCTGGGCTGAAGAGCTAGCCGAAGGCTGAACCAGGGACCTGTAAACTGCACTCCCAAGTAAGTGACTGTTGACAACTTCGATTTCTTCTCCCTTGAATAAGAAGCGGAAACTCGAGGTCTTCTTCATCCCATTGAAAATTATGACCATGGTTTTGGTCAAGTTCACTATCAGGTGCCGAAGATCACAAAAGGCTGCAAGGGCATCCAGCTGTCTCTGTAAGCCCTCTGGGGAGGACGCTAGGAGGGCAATATCATCAGCAAAGATCAGGACATGGTGGAGAAGGCACCCATCAGATTCCTGGATATGCTCTCAGAGGAAAGATTCCAGCTCATCAATGTAGATCCCGAAAAGAGTGGGGGAAAGTGGGCACCCCTGCTTGACTCCGATAGTGCTCTGGATGAACTGTGACATCCCTCCAACTATGCGGAGACGGCCGAGGACGGACTCGTAGAGGCACATAATAACAGTCAGAAGAGTCAATGAGATGCCAATCTCTCTCAGCCTATGAAAAAGGTCCTCCCTCGGGACCGAATCGAAGGCCTTCCTTAAATCCACAAAACAACAGTACACCTTGGAGGACCGATGTTGGGCCTCCTCGATCATCACTCGAAGGGTGAAGATATGGTCAGTGGTCTGGTGATCCGCTCTGAAACCAGCTTGCCCCCTGGCCCTGAGATGTCTCTGATCTAGGAAGCTGGAGAGTCCCCTGTGGAGGCAGTAGCATACTGCTTGGAGAATGTCTGTCCGACCATGATCGTTCTATAATTGTTCGGGTCGGAGGTAGATCCTGCCTTATGGATGGGGTAGATAATGTGGTGGGACCATCCATCGAGGAAGCCATCTCGAATGACATGGTTGAAGAACTCCACTAGGTAACCAACCAGAGGATGAAGCCCAAGTTTGAAGAATTCTGCCTAGAAGCCTTCTTCGTTTGTGGCTTTTCTGTTGTTCATCGCCCAGATTGCCTCTCTGATATCTTTGTCGGAGAAGAAGTGACAGTTGGTTGGGGGGGAAACAACCTGAATGAGGGGTTGCCCGGGGATGTCATACAACTTGGAAGTGTGGGAGAACATGGAGGTGAGGTCAAGGTCGGTAGGGGTGGGAGATCGCCTGGAAAGAATGGTGCCCCACAATTCTTTAGGGAGTGGAGAAAGATAGCAGAAAGAATCTGTCTGTTGTGGGAAATAAAATGACGTTTCTTGCAGTGAAGGAGGCGGCGGTAGGCAGAACGGATGTTGGGGTACGACAGTAGGGAATGTCTGAAGGCGTGCCAGAGATCCTGGTGCAGAGATTTGCACTCGTGGTCATACCACTTATTCATAGGACATCCTCCCGGTTTGGGGGGGGGCAGCGGTGGAGCGGGTGGAGGGAGGGAAGGACTGGAGCGCCGCCTCCCATATTGCAGATGAGAGGCATTGGTATTTGTCATTGACGGATTCGAGAGAGGCGAACTGGACTTCAGGTGGAAGTGCGTGCTTGAGGGTAGAAGAGAAGACGTCAGGGTCGCCTTCCTCGAATCGAAAGAGGGTATGGGGTGGATTGTGCGGAATAGGGGAGCTGTGCGAGGGAGGTTAAACTGAAGTGAAAGTGAGAGAAGTGCATGATCCGCTAGTGGGATGGGTGTGATAGAAAAGTTTTTGATGTGTGGGAGGAGATCCGGGCTGGCAAGAGCGTAGTCTACCACACTCGCTCCCCCCCCCATGGGGTCGGCAAGTAAAGAAATGGGAGGATGGAAAGCAAGGGAGGCCTTTCAGGATTATCAACTTGTGAGACTCCCCCAGCTGCAGAAGGTGTTTCCCGTAGGTTGTGGTGGGACCCAAGCTATCCTCTGATGTACGGTGCATGCTCACCGAAGTCGGATTGACCCCTCGATTGCAGAACACATCCTCTGTACGATCATGAATGGGAATTTGGAGGTCTCTAGTTCAGGCATTAAAGTCCCCCATGAGAATGATGTCTCCCACTACTGAGTATTTGGTAATGTCAAAGTACAAGTCTGTGAAGGGGTCTCCGTCACTGTTATGGATAGCAAAAGCTGACGAGACGAGGGGGAAGTAGCACACCGCAATGTAAATGTCTCTCAGAGAGGGGATGTTGGCTCTGATCTGAATCCACATGAATCTGGCGTGATTATCAGTCGCCACAATAGAGATTTTGTGTCTGAGATCATCTCTGGCAAGGCATGCTACTCCTCTAGAACCTCTGACTCCCCTTGAACTCCGTGTCTCCTGTCTGCAAGCTGAGGTCCACTGGTATCCTGTGATGTCAGGGAGAGGAGACTCCAAGTGAGCGAACCAATCAGACAAGGATGGGTGAGGATGAGATGAGTGAAATTTCCTCCAACGTTGACCTTATTTATATCCATCATTGAGGGTGTGTGACACATCTGCTGGGGCACAAAACCTTAAGGCCGACCTGCACATATTTTGAATAGATTAGAAATAAATTCAAAATAAATGTTCTGCTCATCGGATCAAGATGATCAATAAATCGATCTTGCACTTCTCCAAAAGAGGAACCCAATAAAAATATTGGTATCTTCATCTAAGCATCACAACATGGACTTTGGACCTAGTTGTCCAAAATTAACACTCCCTCTCAACTAGGGAGAACTCCATCCACCTGTGCAATCCAAACATCGTGCGTCATCCCGCCGTAACTTGCTTTGTTGGCTTCTTCATTTCAAATTAGAAGTGGGTCAGTCACAAAGACATCATTCTCAACCGACAGATTCAGCCCAGAGCTCTGAAAACCTCTATAGGACTCACAAAGAGTCTCATACCAACCCGAAGTTGGTTTATCTGACCCAAATTCAGTAGGAGGTCTGAAACCTCACTAGACTTGATCCCAAATCAGGTGGTTGGGTTGTGCCATCCTAGATAGAGAGTATGACAATTTTTGTTGCGTCCATGAGTCTTTGCTACTAGTCTCTAGCTTTTCCTACCTCACTGGCCAAATAAGAGGTACTTCCCATGAGCCCTAAACTCAATGTGTAGGATGCATACGGGGCACAGATAACGAGAGTTGAACCAACTCAATCATCACAATGGTGGGGCAAAAGGACACCAACAACGTTCGGCAAGCCTAACCCTGTGGTTGCTTATAGCTCCGAGAAGCTATCCCCAAAGCCCCCCAGAGCTCCCAGAGCTCATCTCCAACAGGACCCTCAGAATAGGGTCGTTCCATGATACCAAGATTGTCACGGAAAGTTAAGAACTTGACCTTACCCAGGGGCTTTGTGAGAATATCAGCGACCTGCTCATCAGTTCCTATATGATCAAGCCTTACGACGCCTCGCTGTACCATATCCCGAATAAAGTGGTACCTGATATCAATATGTTGGATCGATCGTGGAACACAGGATTCCCGGACAACTGAATCCCACTCTGGTTATCACAGAGTATCACGGTGGTATCTAGCACATGCCCAAGCAGCTCACTGAAGAGATTTCACAACCAAACTACTTCACAACAGGCCATACTCGCTGCAATGTATTCGGCCTCCACGGTGTTCAAAGCCATCGACTTCTGCTTCCTGCTCATCCATGATATCGAAGCAAATCCAAGTGTGAAGCAGCATCCCGATGTGCTTTTACAATCCAACACACTGCCAGCCCAATCGGCATCAGTATATCCAAGGAGTGTCACACTCCCAACAATGTATCTCAGCCCATGGTTTATCGTGCCCCGAAGATATCTCAGAAGATTCTTGGCACCAACCCAGTGAGTGTAATGAGGCTCAACCATCTGTTGACTCAAAGAGTTCACTGCAAAACATATATCCGGACGAGTGTTCACTAAGAACATCAAGGCCCCTACAAGATGATGATACTCAGTAGGATTTGCTAACACGGGCCCAGCAGTGCTGCCACTCAACTTCTTAAAGTTGAGCTCCATTAGTGTCGACACGGACTTACAGTCCACCATACCAAATCTTTCCAAAAGCTTCACAATGTATTTTCCTTGAGAAAGGAAAATCTCGCCAGGTCTCTGCCAGACCTCCAGGCCTAAGAAGTAGTGCATCAGTCCTAGGTCCTTCATCTCGAACTCAGTAGCGAGCTCCCTCTTGCACTGATGAATGAGAGGGTCATCACCTATCAGGAAGAGGTCGTCCACATACAACACCAGAATGAGAGGCTTTTCTCTATCAACCTTGAAGTAAAGGTTCGGATCAACATTACTACGAGGGAAGCCCAGCTTCATCAGGTAACTATCTATCCTCTCGTACCAAGCTCTGGGTGCTTGCTTCAGACCACAGAGAGCTTTCTTCAACCTGCAGACATAGGTGTCCCGATCCTGGACTTCGAACCCCAGAGGTTGCTCTACAAACACCTCTTCCTTTATCGCACCATGCAGAAATGCGGTCTTCACATCCATCTAATGAAGGCTCCATCCTTGCGTAGCAGCAAGGGTTATGATAGATCGAATGGTGGTATATCAGGCCACAGGTGCAAATATGTCATCATAGTCTATGCCTTCCTTTTGAGAGAAGACACGGGCAACGAATCTTTCCTTGAACTTTTCATCACTTCCATCAGATCCATGCTTGATCTTGTAGAGCCATTTCGAGGTGACAACTGCTTTGTCCACCGGTCTTGGAACCACATCCCAGACATCATTCTTCATTATGGACTCATACTCTTCGTGCATAGCATCCTTCCAGACTTGATGCTTTATGGCTTCCTCAAAATATCCAGGCTCAGATTGTACAATAGTACTCATGGTTGCTAGATACCCTTGGTATCTACTCGGCTTCTTGCTTTCATGGAATGTCCCCCTTGGGGCCATATGTCCCTCGGCATCCTCGAGAGTGTCCTTGAGCCATGATGGTCTCTTCCCCAGTGAAGGAGGTGGATCAATCGGGCCCATCAGTCCTTCAACATCGGGCATCGTCTCATCCGTCGGTTCTTCTTGATTTCCAAGCCTTGCTTCATGATCTTCCTCAGATCTCGGAAGATTGACTACTTTCTTCAGGGAAGCATCTTCGTCAAAAGTGACATCGTGGCATATCTCCACTTCCCTTTGACCAGGCACATAGACTCTATAGGCCTTCAAAGTTTCGTTGTAGCCCACAAACATTCCGTTCTTCCCATAAGCATCCAGCTTGCTCCTCTACTCTTTCGGCACATGAAAATAAATAGGACATCCAAAAACTCTAAAATGTGAGACGTCAGGTTTCTTACAAGAGAAAACCTCTTCGGGAGTTTTGGAGTCCAGTGCGGAATACGACCATCGGTTTTGTATGTACACAGCAGTGTTCGCAGCTTCTCCCCATAGAAACTTCGGTAGACCCTGGTCACATAGCATGGCACGGGCAGCTTCCACAATGGTCCTGTTCTTTCTTTCAAAAATGCCATTTTGCTCAGGAGTATATACGTTTGTGGTCTCCCTCTTGATGCCAGCTTCTCTGCAAAAGTTCTTGAACTCGTTCGTCTCATATTCAGTGCCATTATCGGTCCTCAAAATCTTGATCTTCTTCCCTGTCAGATTTTCCACCAAGGCTTTGAAGGTACGGAACCACATGAAAGCCTCATCCTTCTTCAAGAAGTATATCCAAGTTTTGCGAGAGAAGTCATCTATGAATGTCATATAATAAGAACATCCTCCCAAGGATGTCATGGGCAGCATACCAGACAGATCAGAATGTACTAATTGCAAGACATCAGATGTCTTTGTGACGCTTGAGGGGAAAGGTCCCCTTGTATGCTTTCCTTCGGTACAACCCTGACATACACCTTCATGATTATTTGTGAACTCGGGCATCCTTGTCACCACTTTCCTTACTTCGGGAAGGGCCTTGTAGTGAAGGTGTCCAAACCTTCGGTGCCATAGTTCAGTCTATCGGATAGTATCACATGTCATCGCTTCCAGTGGACTACCTCCAACCTGGTAGAGTGTATCAACTCTAAACCCAATCGTGATAACTTCCTTGAAGCTCTTCTTCCACATGCGCACCTTTCCATCAATGAATGCCACATTGAAACCTTTGTATTCCATGGCCAATATAGACGCAACATTCTTCTTAAAATTAGGTACATCGAGTACATCCTGCAAGCAGAGGACTTGACCTTGAGACAAGTGGAGGGTCAGAGTCCCTATCCCTGTCCCTTTCACAGGATATGTGGCATTATCTCCAAGGATAATTTCCAAATTATTATCCTTCTCAACTATATCAAAGAGTGCTTCCTTGAACCTAGTGATGTGCCTTGAGGTACCACTATCTATCAACCAAACATCCATAGTATCGGGTGGAGATGCAGCAGAGAGGGCAGATACAAGAATGAATTCATTTCTTTTATCAACAACATTTGATTCCTCATACCTGGAGTTTCTCGACCTTTTGAAAGATTGACCATTTCCACCGAAGGGAGCCTTCCTCTTTCCCTTGAACCTGTTGTTCCTTTGATTTCCATTTCTCTGGTTGTTGTTGTTGTCATCATCATCGGGAGAATCCTTCTTGAAAGGGCATTCTCTAGCATAGTGACCTAGCCTATGACAAGTGCAACACTTGCCCTTCTTTCCTTGGGCCCCTGCTCTTCCTTTGTTCTTTGGACCACCAAAGTTCTTTCTAGAATGAGCAACGTAAGTAGCATTTCCTTCATTTTCATACTCCTTCATTCTTGTCTCTTCCTGAACGCATCTCGATAGTACTTCGTCAAAGTCAGGGATCACATTATTATTGAGAATGGTAGCATTGAACACATGCCATTCGGATGAGAGCCCTCCAAGTGCGGTGAGTACCATCTCTCGATTAGTTATTGTCTCCCCAATAACTAGCAGATTGTTCCTGATCTCAGTCAACTTCAAAAAATATGATTGAATAGACTCATCCCTGCCTTTCTTCAAATTCTTCAATTGATTCTTGAAGAATAGGACTTGATTCGCATTGTTGGCCTTGAACATGTGGACCAACTTATCATACATCTCTTTGGATGTGCCTAGCTCAGAGATGTAGGCAACCAGACTCTTATGAATTGTGTCCCTGATCATCAGCTTTGCTTTTATCTCCCCCTTCTTATACTTTGTTTTGGTGGCAGCAGTTGCAGTGGATGAAGGCTTTTGGATTTTACCCTGCACATAGTCCATGACATCTTGGTCTTCCAAATTAAGATCCAATGTCGTCTTCCAAGCATGCAAGTCATCATTCCCGATCAATTTGTTATCAGCCTTGAAGCCATTATAGTTTGAGGAACCCATCCTCTTCTTCGGTGATTGCTACAACTTTGTCTTCACCTCAACTCTGATACCATGTAAATTTATGTAGATGTTCTATGCTTGATGCAACTTTACTTTCTCTTCTATATCAGACAGCAATCACATAAACAATAAAGTAAAATGCTGATAGAACATACCAATAGATCGATAGAAGACAAGCCAAAAATATATAATTGTGTTGGTGCGTTACGGCGGTCAACAGGATGCTTCAACCAACAAAGTCTCAATATGGTCAGCCAACCAGCAATATCACACAACCCTCTAGGACAGCCAAACAGTCAACTCAAAAGTCAACATTGTCAGTCAACGGTCAACGCAAACAGCAAAAGCAGCTAGGTCAATGTTGAAAAGTCAAAGTCAACATCTTACCTCGGAAATAGTGCCAAAAAATGTGGATTAGGGAAATCGAGATTCTGGGAGAGTTTCGAGTCAATTTGACCTTGCATTGACCAAAGTCAATGTTAGTCAAACTTTGCTGCAAAAACCCTAGACCGAAAAACAGAGAGTATTGCTGCCAGATTTCCCACGTGTGGAGAGAGAAGAGACTCTAAGTGAGCAAACCAATTAGATGAGGATGTGTGAGGATGAGATGAGTGAAATGTCCTCCAACGTTGACCTTATTTATATCCATCATTGAGGGTGTGTGACACATCTGTTGGGGCATAAAACCTTAAAGCCGACCTGCACATATTTTGAATAGATTAAAAATAAATTCAAAATAAATGTTCTGCTCATCAGATCAAGATGATCTTTAGATCGATCTTGCACCTCTCCGAAAGAGGAACCCAATAAAAATATTGGTATCTTCATCTAAGCATCACAACATGGAGTTTGGACCTAGTTGTCCAAAATTAACAGTATGTGTGAGTCCTTAATGGATTGTATGAGAATCCTCTGGGCTTTGATTTCTCCCTTCATGTACTTGGCATGAGCTGGAGCATCTTCTTTTGAGGGTTGAGTTATAGATCCTTTTTTGTAGTCCATAACTTCATCTTTGATTAGATTAAAATCTGTCATTTTCTTCCATGCACTAAAGTTTGATGACCCAGCCAATTTGTTTCTCTCTTTGCAATAAGTCATTTTGACAGATTTAGATGAGGTCATAGAGATACTTACTTGGGTGTATTGATTTCTTCCTTCTATCAACTTCCTTCATGATGATGATGGTAGGGAATCCTCCTTAGATTGAATTCTTCAAAGTAGGTGACCTTGGATCCTTAATGATAAAGGATGTATTTAGAATGATGATGTCTTCAAAGGTCTTGGATAATGTTGGATGGTGCTTGATGATGTGTCTTCCAACAGTGTCTTCAATATCATAAAACTTTGATGCTTTCTAGTGAAATGGAATCTTGCTCTTTAATCCTTGAGTGTCTCTTTGTCAAGTAGCCCTTGCCTTCAGCACCTTAGCTCTGATCCCATGTTGAGGATTAGGTAGGGCTAGGTTTAATTCAAATTCTCTGCTTGATAATTACTTGTGAGCTTACTTATTTTACTTATGGCTTCTCTTCTTAGCTTATTCTGTCTTTCATCAAGTTAATTATCAAAAACACAAGAGACACAAATTTAGGCTCTTCGAGCCGGGGCCAAAACCTCTCCCTCTTGGAGAGGAAAACCCACAAGAAATTCTTCTTATAGACTTTCAGTTGAAAAGTACCATAACCATGACACAGACCCTTGACCCTTGTATGCCTCCAAGACCTTGTCACTGCTTTTTCCTTGACTCCTTAGACTGATCCTTCTTTTCTGCACCGTCCAGCACCTTTCTGCACTAGGATTAGAGAGCTCAGTCTCTAACTGTCTTCTTCCTTCTTTCTGCACTGTTATGCACTTGATACTTAGAGAAACTCGGTCTCTATTCAACACTCCTTAACACAGTAAACTTGGCCTTCAATAATCTCCTTTCTAAGATTTCCGAGAGTCTTCTCTATTTGGTCTTCTTTCAGCACTTTGTTCCACTTAAAGATAGCCTTGAATTGACCCTTGAAAATCGTCCTTGTCCTTCACTGAGATTGCAGATTCCTGAGATCCGCATTGTAATTGCAAGTTGCTTGATAACCACAGATATGTCTGAAATTCTTCTTTGCTGACCCGTCTCTCTTCTACGCATCAAACCACTGTCCTAATCTTCTTTTCTCGCACTTTATTTCAGTCTTGAAACTCCACATTAAATCACAGATCCTTGTCCGAAATTCTTGTGTCAAACTGAATCTGCATGTTGAAAAATGTAACTAGGTCGGTCTTCATGATTGACTATGTAATTATGAAAAGGAAAATGTAATTAAGAGCCATTAAAATGGAAGAATATCCTTCAAGAAAATGCAGAAGAATGGCCTTCAAGACTGCCCATATTCAACGTTGAAGATAAGTCTAATTGCTACAAGGAAGTCAGCCTACAAATCTGTGTGAAATTCGGCCTACAAAACTGTGTTGAAGTCGGCTTAATATTTGACAGGAAAAACTATTTATACCCCTATATATGCTGCAGTAAAAGACAGAAAAATTTGCGGATTTGTCTGAGGTTTCTCTGAGATTAAGTGCGGATAAAAAGGACAGGGTTTAGTGCATATTGAAGACTACAGATTGCGGAATATTCTGAAGGGTATAAATTGCATAAAGTAACTGAAGGTATAGACTGAAGTTATAAGACTCCGAAAGTGACTGAAGGATAGTTTGAGAAGATTACAGTGAGAATACATACAAGGTTGAAGTACAGATATCGTAGGGGTTGTGATGAATTCTGAGATGTAATGAAAGGTGATTTACCTTCCTATAATAAAAGTATTACTTCTGCGTAAAACATTTGTGTCCTGTACATTTTGGTAATTGACTTGATGAAAGAGTAATTAAGAAGAATACATAAGAAAATAAGCTCACAAGTAATTATCAAGAAGAGAATTTATAACCCCTCCAGATTCTCAACATGGTATCAGAGCTAAGGTGACAATTAAAGGGCATCTAAGGGACACGCAAGGATAAGATTTCAAAGCATATAAGCTAGTCAAAGTTCATCGCAGAAGGGATAAGTTCTGAGATTTTGGGAGGCAATCAGAGTCCAAATATCACAGCCTACAATTAGGATCATCCTCAGGAAATCTCGGGTCAATTTCGGAGGTGTTTTTCGGTAACCTCGGATCAGTGAATTCACAACAATGCTCTTGGCATACCTAGTGCAGATCGCATGTTTGGACAAGGGCACATTCAATGCTATAGTCACATGTTTTGTTTCGGTTCTATCCCTTATCTAATTCGGTGTTTCCTTCAGATCTCTGTAAAGACACCAACAAAACAATATCACAGTTTTGGTTCCTTGTCACGTTTGGAGAGAGGGTCTAATAATATCAACAGCAAAGATGATCTTGGTCTTGGCAATATGACATCTAACTCAGTCATAAGGCTAGCAGGATAAAAGGCATTATTATCTCTCTACTATTGCAGCAAGGATCCCCTCCTTACACATTGAAGAAGATCATCCGAAGAAGTGTCAATCAAAATCAACAAAGGAAGCCAGATCTAAAGATGTTGTCGTCATAAAAGGCAACAATCTCATTTATTGAAGAAAAGACTGTTCATTTAGAAGAGACAGAGTTGCGCATTGAAGATGTTAGAAAGATGTTATATATATAGCGTATAAGCTAAGGTTTGGGCATATGATTCTGTGGTATATGCTAACTTACAGTGCAAGCTCATGATTGCAATGTGATGTGTAGGAAGTCTGGTTAAAAGGGAACTATGTTATAGTATGAAAACAGAACCATATATAAAGGTATCATTATGATATGATAAAAAGTGGACAAGGTCAAAGAAGGAAGCATGCGAATAGAGACCAAGTTTTCTTGTTATGGTGCGAGTCGGTGCAAATCGGTGCTGAAGAAAAGAAATCAAATCTGAAGCAGAAGTGCAAAAATAAGCATCACTATAAAGGATCTCAGACTTAGTCAAGGAAGCATATTGCCTAAAAACTAGGAACCAAGCTTTCCTGAGACTAATGCAGTAGAGTGCAGAAAAGACGACTTTATCTTCACTTATCAAGTTAGTATCTTTCATTCTATAATCAATGTGGTTAAATGACTTGGTTTTGCAGGGAGACCTATATGCTGGTTGGGTTACCAAGATTCCTTACATGAGAAGAATAATAACAGTTCTTGAAGAAAGAAAGGTTATGTCACTTAGACCAGATTTACACTAAATCGAATTATCAAAAGAATGAAGGGATATCCTCATAAGATCTCAACTGTGAGATCTGGAAAAGATGATAAAATGAACAGCATAACAAATAGATAAGAAGATTACCTCACTCAACTTGTGGTTTCCATGCAAGATGGAAAAAGACAATCAAGGGCAAAAATGTTGGAGGATAAAAGACTCAAACATTCACAAAAGGAAAAGGAAAGTTTAAGTGAGAGACTTATGGACATTACAAGAAAATAGGAAGCAATTTAGCACCCTGATCTAAACATGGCAGGAGCTCCTGGTGAATCAGCTCCGGGAAAACCTCTCTGACAAACATTACTAATGTAAAGCAGTCATCAAGAGCAAGGGTCATCATGGAAACATATTTTTGGGATGTGATGACATATTAATGAAGCAGGCCAAGGGAATGAAGCTCTTCATTCTTGAGAAATTGCTACAGGATGACTCAAGGGTAAAAGGTATGAGGTATGTATATATTTATATGCTGACATTGGATGTTTTGAAGTCATGTCATGTGGTTGCAGGTACTGGACTTCTGGACTTAGAAGTATGATCTATGGAAGAGTATCTCTCAATGCACGGACAGATGAAATCAACATAATATGCCCTCATGGAATATGAGGTAGTTGTATATGAACGAGAAACTAGGAAAGTTGTATGTTCCTGGGAATCAAGAATGTGCAGAGAGGAAGAGATCATGAAATGCAACCATGTCAAGAGGCAGTTATCATCTGGAGGCCAAGAAGATGTGACTAGGAGATCTGCGGGAGAGATATGTAGACTCTGACAGAAGTCTAGTAGAGAAGAAGACCCTTGGAAAAAAACATATCATTAAGAGATGTGTCAATATGTATGAAGGATGTCGATGCTTACAGGAAGATGTCATGGTGAAAGATCATCACTGAGGTAACTTTTGTTTTAAAAGGGTTCATATGTAAATGTTTATCTGGATGAATTTGTGCAGGGCTGCTAATCATAAGAAAGCATGTATGATCCTGGGAGATGATTCGAAGGAAAGCAGCATGGCACAATAGTGGACCAGATAAGAAAGTCTGGTGAATCACTCTGATAACTGACAAGACTCGAGATGGAAGTGATGGATGATCTGTGCCCTATGAAGCTAAAAGATGGAGATTCCTCAATATCGAAATCCATGACATCAAGGACAGGAATTCTTCATGAACAGCTGGGTGTCTCACCATTGCTGCTGGAGGTCCCTGGTTAAGAGGGAGCCTGATGGTAAGTTTCTTACTGGGAAGAAACTTGGTAATTCCTAAGGATGAGCTTAGGTACATTCTTTCTATAAGAATGAGCACATTCCCTTGTGGAATAGGTCCTCTCTGGGAGGAAGAGATAGACACATCATTCTGGTCTTGGGAAGACAGAATGGAGGATTGGGTAATCATCTGGCATTCGATACTCTTTGAGAATGTGATCGGGCATTCAAGATAAGTGTAGTTGGGGACCAATATTCTTTGAGGGTTAGCTACCCAAGAGAAGAATAGTCCAGGAAGGTCATACTTTGGGAACACCTGGGTGGAGTATGTACCTTGGAGAGACAATGACGAAGGTGGCTATAAGTCATGTGTCTCGCCAGCATTGAAGCCCATTGTCTCGTTGAAGAGATGGGGCTGTTAGTCAAGGCCTTGCACTAGAATAATGCTGGTTAAAATGATGCTATACAGATGTGATTACCAATCCGATTTTTCTTATGAAATTCTTCAGTTTGAAAGTAACCTTGTACCTGTATGAATACCTCCCTAGTTAAGAGGGAGTGTTGAAAAATGTAACTAGGTCGGTCTTCATGATTGACTATGTAATTATGAAAAGGAAAATGTAATTAAGAGCCATGGATGTAGAAGAATGGCCTTCAAGATTGCCCATTATCAACGTTGAAGATTAGTCTAATTGCTATAAGGAAGTCGGCATACAAAACTGTGTTGAAGTTAGCTTAATATTTGACAGGAACAACTATTTATACCCCTATATATGTTGCGGTAAAAGACAGAAAAATTTGCGGATTTGTCTGAGGTTTCTCTGAGATTTAAGTGCGGATAAAAAAGACAGGGTTTAGTGCATATTGAAGACTACAGAGTGCAGAATATTTTGAAGGGTATAAATTGCATAAAGTAACTGAAGGTATAGACTGAAGTTATAAGACTCCGGAAGTGACTGAAGGCTAGTTTGAGAAGATTACAGTGAGAATACATACAAGGTTGAAGTACAAATATTGCAGGGGTTGTGATGAATTCTGAGATGTAATGAAAGGAAGGTAAATCTATGATTTACCTTCCTATAATAAAAGTATTACTTCTGCGTAAAACATTTGTGTCCTGTACATTTTGGTAATTGACTCGATGAAAGATTAATTAAGAAGAATACATAAGAAAATAAGCTCACAAGTAATTATCAAGAAGAGAATTTATAACCCCTCCAGATTCTCAACACTGCATACTCCTTTAAATAGTTGATCCTGACTATAAATTAGTCGACATGTCCTTAAGTTATGAAAACGACTTGTAGAGGAGATCTTCCAACAAATTGTAGGTTGTCTTGAAGAGTATATACATCACGTATTATGTTGGTCTGAGCAGTGGTATTATCATCATATTTGAGCCAATGTTTCCAAGCTTAGTTGACAAGGTCTTGAGATATACATAACCGACTTCACATGAGTGGCACTTCATATACATGATTCTAATTAATATATTTATGACAAGATGACAAATCCCTAAAGGACATCAAGAAGAAGTCTTTGACCTATAATAAAATCCCTTGCTCATGAAACCCATGAAGCAAGCTTAACAAAAATAAATTTATTATCTTTGTCTTCTTCATTACTTAAATACGTAATTACATAGTCACTATGAAGACCGAACCTAGTTACACTTTCCAACAACTACCCCTTGTGCTCTATTGTTTGCAACGATGAAGATATTCCACGCTCTCCAAGTTCTTCATCGGATGAGTTCACTTCTCAATTGAGACAAAGCAGTGAGGTTGAGCATGATCAAAGAAAAAATATCAAATCATTGAGAGTTCTTTCCATCCCTTGTCATCTCTTCTCTTGCATGAAGACAACCCTTCAAATCAGCTTGCTAATGAAATTTATTTGATTCATACATCTTCAGATTTGCGATCAGAAGAATCTTTCAACTTGAGTAACCTGGTTGTTGAAGTTGAAAAATCTGATCAAATCAGTGACAGAGATGGTTGCCATCCAGTGAGCAATGGTCTTATTGAAACCAACGGTAGCAGCTATCCTCAAACCATGCACGATCTGGATCAATCTTCAAAATGAGATTTTACAATCTTTAAAATTTTTGGGTCTTGTCACGAAGTCGAAGAACTTCAACTTCCGTTAATGGTTATGTCAGGATCTCGCAACTCGGGTAAGCCCTCTGAACTAAGCCAGATCTGGTTTCTCTCGCACAATCCTTATCTTTGCATGTTTTCTCTCGATGTATATTTCTTTTTGAAAGATGTTTGGTATTTCAGATGTAATATTTCAAACTTTCGAAATTCGACTTCTGATCGGATTCAAGATGTAAATTTCAAACTTTCGAAATTCATCTCCATGCAAGGTTCTTGTACTTAACTCGGGTTTGGAATATGTATCTCTCATAGAGTGATGGAATTACGAAGTTGATCATTTTAAAGACTATATTTGGTCGAAGGAATCATGCCTATTAGATTCATTTCATGATAGCCAACTCAAGGTTTTTCTTGTGAATGTTATATTGCAAATCTTTCCCTTTATCGCACTTGAAATACTCTTGAGTAATAATTAACGCACGAGCTATTGTGTGAATCAAATTCTTCTTTGTTCACTATGTTCTGACTAGTCTCATGGGTTTGTTGTTTTACCATTCCTTTTAAATTATTTTGGCAATTACGATGCTTATACAATTTGTCACCAGTTACAGGAAAATGGTTTGTCACTTTCGGCATGCGAGGAAGTTAATTCCATTGTTCAGAGCATTCGCAGAGCTATTCAAATTGATTTATATTCGTTAATTACAAACTGGGAATCTGATGCCTTAATCAACCCATCTGATAATTATTTTTCCTTTGATGATTGTCATTTTTTTTATCATTTTCCCACTAGTATATCCAATGACAATTGTTTTAAATCCTTCGATCTTCATCTTTCAACATCCCACCATTCAGATACTTGTCGAGCAATTGAGGCACTACAGTCGTTGTTGATGGTTATGTTAGGCCCCCATTGCCTTGGCATGTCTGTTGAATATGATCAGAACTATTTTCCCTCACAAGATTCTCATCCTGATTTCGGGCATTTAATTGAAGATTCATTTTTTCAATGTTTTCAGGGTTTTCAAGGGTATTGCTTCGAATTTCATGATCCAATCGTCGAATGGTTGGAGCAATCTTACTTGGAAAGCTCCACTGCAAATAACAAGTTTCGGCCTTTGCTCGTGCTTGCTAAGCAGGATGATACAAAAGAAGGTGCATTCACAAGAAGTCTTTGAGGTTTGTCTGATTATGGTTTCCGTAAAAAAGGTAAGAATGTGAACTGGATGAAAGTAGTGGTTGTGACACATTTTTCTGCGCACAGGCAAGAGCTTCCTTTTGTTGTGCAAGTTCTTCAAGATCTAGTCTCTTCTCTTGCATATTACTTTATATCTGTTGTAATCAATCGTATCTTTGTCATTGCAGGTCGGGAACAACTACAATAGCTTCATTGGAAATTTCATTATACATGACCCCAACCTTCTAATTGTTAGCTTAGGAGTAGGACTCATTGCATTCTAGTTTTCCTTCCCTTGCACTCATCCCGCACTTGTTCTCTTTAGTCTCTCTTGTCTTTTCTTACTTTTGTCTTACATTATGCTTTGGTTTAGCTTCTTTTTGTTTGTGTTTTGGTTTTGCTTTTTTGTTGTGTCATTGATTTTCCTTTTGTTCTATCAATAAGACTTTGCATGAAGGGTGTCCTATTTAGGCTCGAAAGACAATGTCACAAAATAGAAAACCACTTTATGACACTGCAACATTTGGCTAACTCTTTGTCCTTCTTCCTTATCTTGGTTATACCTTTTCATCAATGATGTTCTGACGAAAATATTATTCTTTCATTAGGAAAGCCTTGTGTCGAACCATGGTCTCCATGTCTATTCTAGAAACCTCATGCCTACACTCGGGTTTTTATGTTTCGGTGTTTTCAAGCTGATCCAATCAAGTAGAGAAGGACAAGGGGAAAATCTAAAAGAGTAAACCAATATCAGAGGTCTTATATATGCTTCTCTGAAGGGACAAATTCTCCTGCTCTCAATAAGTCGGGATCCCTCTTCCATCCATTAAATAAATAAGTGTCCATGCACAATCCTATATAAAATAAATAAATGAAGGTGAAAGAAGAGAAAGGCTTCATGCGCAGAGAGGTGAAGCAAGCAACTCTTTCGAGGTATTGTCCAAGCCTACTAGCAACAGAGCAATGTTTGTGTTCCTGTAGTGAATTCGTCGGGGTACTGTCTGTTGAGAAATCTAGGGCATCATTAGTTAGGAGATTTCTCTTCTTGATAATTGCTTGTGGTATACTTTATGCTTCGTTGATTATGATCTTTTCTTCGTTAGATTATTATTGTGTTCTTTTCATCAAGTCAATTATCAAATACACAATAGAAGACAAGAGACACAGTATGTAGCTTGTAATCCAGGGCCAAAACCTCTCTCTCTTTGAGAGGAAAACCCAATCAGAAATACTTCTTATAGATCTTCAATTCATGAACACCAAGACCATGACAAAGACCCTTGACACAAGTATCCTCCCAAGAGCCTTGTCACTAGCCTTTACTACTCTTCTTGGCTTCTCTACGTTCCTTTCTTTTCTACACTGCACTGTACTGCACTTTTCAACTTGACCTAGAGAATCTCGGTCTCTATACTTTAGCAACCCTAGACAAGTGCTTTTCCTTGGCTTCCTGAAGTCTTCTCCTCGTCTTCCTTATCTTGGCCTTTTATGAGTGGCCATATGCCCAAAAACGAATTCACTTGATGTTGCAACAAGCCCTAGTTCAGACCTCGGCCTTTTCTGATTTGCACGAGATATATAGAGTGACCCAAGACCGAACCACAGTAAGCTTTCTTCCTCGCTGAAGAAACTTCTCTTTTCTCACTTCTTGTAGTCCTGCACTTCACATTATGACTGTAATCTTCACCGAATTGGATGCCACTAAATGAGGACGAGTGAGGTTATTTATACTGGCTGTCTTATGTCCTTTAGGCTGACATGATCACTCGAGGAGAGGCGACATCAACTTGAAGGTTCTTCATTTGATTTAGGATGACTTGGAGAGGCCTAGTGACAAGGTCTTGGAGGAGTACTTTACATAGACAAGTGTGACATTTTACAAAGTGTAACATGACTTCGTTTACATGACAATGACTCTATTATTTTATGACAAGATGATAAAACTCCTAAAGACTCTTAATGAGAGTCTTGACTCAAAAATAAAATCCCTTGCTCACGAAACCCATGATGCAAATAATACAATAAATTTACTTTATTTTTCTTCTTTGCATCTTCTTACATAAAATCATAATTACATGTCATTATGAAGACTAAACCTAGTTACACTTTTCAACACTCCCTCTTAATTAGGCAGGTATTCATAATGGTACTTAGTCATTCTCAATCTGAAGAATTTGTCATAAGAAGAATCGAATTGGTAACCCATTTGTATAGCATCATATCAACCAGCATTGTCACATAGCAAGGCCTTGACTAACAGCTCTATCTCTCCACAAGATCTTGAACTCGATGTTGGTGAGACCAATGATTTATAGACACCTTAATCATTGTCTCTCCTGGAACATACCCTACCCAGGTTCTCAGGGTGTGTTCCACTAGGACTATTCTTATCTTGGATTCCTAGTCCTCAAAGAATATCGGTCCTCTATGACTACTCTTATCTTGGATGCCCTAACTCATCCTCATAGAGGATTGGATGCCAGATGATTACCCGATTCTCTGTTCTGTCTTCCCAAGTGAAGACAAAAATGGTGTGGCTATCTCTCCCTCTCAATTAGGGAGGACAAATTCCAATAAAGGAATGTACTAATTCCTACACAAGGAATGTACCTAAGCTCCCTCTTGGCTTAGGAATTTCCAAGTTTCTTCCAAGTAAGAAACTTGTTTCCAAGCTCCCTCTTAATCAAGGACCTATAGGAGCTCCTCGGGTGGAGATAATGGGACAACCAGCTGATTTGAAGAACTCCTTCCTTCAATGTCATGAAATCCTTCTTTATTATGGAGTCTTCATCTTTTGGGACTTCTTCATAGAGCATAGACCATCCATCACTTCCATTCATGAGTCAGTGATGTCATCATTCCTTTCATCAAAAAGTGATCCATCAATCTTCATCTGGCCTTGCTTCATGTCATGCTGCCTTTCTTCATAACATATTTTTTTCGGAAGGATCTTACATCCTTCTATATGGTCCTCTTGGAAGTCATCCACAATTCTTCCCTTTAACAGACCTGCATAAGCCTATCCAGATATTTGTTTAAAATGAATACTTAAATCAAAATAACCTTTGTGATGGTCTTTCATCATGACATCTTCCTGTAGGTATCAACATCCTGCATACATGTTGACACATCTCCCAAAGTTATCCATTGCCAAGGATCTTCATCTTTTTCATACTTTCATCAAAGTCTTCATTCTTTCCGGGAGATTTTCTAGTCAAAACTTCTTGGTCTGATTACATGATGATTGCCTTTACCATGGTTGCATATCTCATGATCACTTCCTTTCTATTATTCACACATTTCATTCCAAGGAGCTTCCAATCAAAGTTGCTCGATTGTAGTCAATAACCTCATACTCCATATGAGGACATATTATGTTGATTTCATCAAGTGTGAACCATGCCTACCAGCAACCTTTCATAGGAGGAGATTCCTTTTTGATAATGCTTCACAAGACAGAAGTGGTGATCCATGTTACTTGCAACCATAAGACTTGAGTTCCATAATATCCTATGTAAGCATATATATACTTCATCCTTTCTTTGGATCATCTAGACTTCTTGTAGCAACTTCCTTTGAATGAAAGAACTTCATTCCCTTGTCCTGCTCCATTGACATGTCATCATATCATCATCCCTTGAATTCCACAAGTTAGAATTCTTGATGAAACATTTGCTTCCTTTCTTGATCAGTGAATCCTAGAGAATCTTTCATATCCTTAAGCAGATGTTTCCTTATTGACCAATGTATGATGAGCCTTGTCCTAGATGACTTCTTTATTTTTCCATAAGTGTCATTTGAGCTTTTAGTGAGATTTCCAAGAGCTATATTCTTCATAGTTTAATTGTCATAGATTTTTGTTCCAGACATCCTTCTATGACATGAGCTCTTACTTCTAATGCTTCTACCATGATGCCATTTTTTAATATGATGCATCTTATCTAATTTACAGTGCTTCCTATCTACACTTTTTACAAAAGAAAAGTACCTTTCAGTGAAGGAGATCTTCTCAGTCATAGTAGAGATCTTTTACTTCTTCCTTCTTAGGCTTTTGTCTTAGGCTCTTCCATTTCTCCAGTAATATGGGCTTCTTCCATATTCCTCTTGTCCTTCTTAGATTTAGGACAATATCTTTTATAATGCCCATATTCTTGACATCCATAGCATCTTACTTTAGCCATGTTCTTCCTTTTCTTTCGAGGATCAAATTTGCCAAATCTTCCTTTTCTTCTTGACATAGTAGCATAGGCTTGATTTTGCTCATTTGATCATATATCAAACTTTGCTTTTAACTTGGTTTCTTCTATCTTACATAGAGACCATAGGTCTTCGAATGGAGTGGCTTTTTTCTTCCCATAGATACTTGAAGTGAAGTTACCCCATTCTTTCGATAAAGCATTCAGTACCACTATGGGCATTTCTTTATCAGACATAGGTTCTTGTAGTTGATCTCGAATTTCAGAGATCGTCACGAAATATGAAGTTATTCCATGTTCCTTTGACAACTTTTGTCTGTAAAGTTCTTGCCTTAATGAGATTACTTCTCCTGCAGTACTCACAGAAAATAACTCTAACAATTTGTCATATATATCTTTTGCAATGTCTAATTCTGAAAAATATGGGATGAGAGACTCTTTTATGGATTCTATAAGAATCCATCTAGGCTCTCACTTCTCCCTTCATGTATTTAGCATGTGCTTGAGTATCTTCTTTTGGAGGTTGGGTTGTTGACCCTTTAATATGATCCATGACCTTATTTTCAATGAGATTTAGGTCAATTTTTTTCTTCCATGCAAGGAAATTTGAAGCCCCCACCAATTTGTTGCTTTCCTTGCAAACGAAATTTTGATAGTATCAGATGAAGTCATAAACTTACTTGAGTAGTTGTTGCTTGCTTCCTTGATATGGATAGAAGATTTCTTCTTCAGAGATTGGAGAGAGAGAGAGAGTTTGCTGCACGATCCCTTGTCTTTCTTGGAAATGCTTCTAGGATTTTGGTTCTTCTTCTTGATTCCTCTTGATGACAGTTCCAAGACTCTTGCTAGTGTAGATTTCTTCGGTCTAGGGTTGTAATGAGGATTTTGATCACTTGATTTGTGTTCTTGACTTGCTTTGATCTTCCTTTGAAGATTTATACTTGAGTGTCTTATTGCTTGAATGCCCCTTCTTGACTTTAGCACCTAAGCTTTGATACCATGTTGATAAATCTAGGGCATCATTAGTTAGGAGATTTCTCTTCTTCATAATTGCTTGTGATATACTTTATGCTTTTTTGAGTATGATCTTTTCTTCGTTAGATTATTATTGCGTTCTTTTCATCAAGTCAATTATCAAATACACAATAGAAGACAAGGGACACAGTATATAGGCTTGTAAGCTAGGGCCAAAACCTCTTATTCTTTGCGAGGAAAACCCAATCAGCAATTCTTCTTATAGATCTTCAATTGATGAACGCCAAGACCATGACAAAGACCCTTGACAAAAGTATACTCCCAAGAACCTTGTCACTAGCCTTTACTGCTCTTCTTGGCTACTCTTCGTTCCTTCCTTTTCTACACTACATTGTACTGCACTTTTCTGACTTGACTTAGAGAATCTTTGTCTCTATGCTTTAGCAACCCTAGACAAGTGCTTTTCCTCGGCTTCGTGAAGTCTTCTCCTCGACTTCCTTATCTTGGCCTTTTATGAGTTACCTTATGCCCAAAAACGAATTCACTTGATGCTGCAACAAGCCCTAGTTCAGACATCAGCCTTTTCTTATTTGCACGAGATATATAGAGTGACCCAAGACCGAACCACAGTAACCTTTCGTCATCACTGAATAGCCTTCTCTTTTCGCACTTCTTGTAGTCCTACACTTCGCATTTATGACTATAATCTTCACCGAATTGGATGCCACTAAATGAGGTCGAGTGAGGTTATTTATACTAGTTGTCTTATGTCCTTTAGGGCGACATGATCACTAGAGGAGAGTCGACATCATCTTGAAGGTTCTTCATTTGATTTAGGTGGACTTGGAGAGCCCTGGTGACAAGGTCTTAGAGGACTACTTTACATAGACAAGTGTGACCTTTTACAAAGTGTAACATGACTTCATTTACATGACAATGATTATTATTTTATGACAAGATGACAAAAACTCCTAAAGACTCTTAATGAGAGTCTTGACTCAAATAAAATCCCTTGCTCATGAAACCCATGATCCATGTAATACAATAAATTTATTTTATTTTTCTTCTTTGCATCTTCTTACATAAAATCTTAATTACATGTCATTATGAAGGCTGATCTTATTTACACTTTTCAACATTGTCCAGGCCTGCTGGCAACGAAGCAACACCAAAGATGAAAACTACACTCTGAAAATCTAAAGCTCGCTAACTTCATTACCCTTTCCTAATTCGAAACATTGTGTGATCATTGACTTTATGTTTGTGTTTAACCGAGTAAAGGAATGAAGGGGGCTATGTTTATGCATTGGGGTAAATGGGGAAGCCATGGTAATCTCAACAATGAATCAATACTCCCTAAAGAAACAGACCGTGCACGAGAGAATTGACGAAGGCAGAGAAGCTAGAGTTCTACCAATGTGTCACCAAGTGATGTCACTACAACAAACACCCTCCAAAATTTTGCCTATACTTGAATTTTGGAGCCTACTATGGATCTTGCAATTGGTCGTTCCATGGCCACTTCCTGATCGGTCGAAGTCACTTCCTTACACATGCTCAATTTACAAGAAGCTCATGAGCGCATTCTTTTACGCAAGCTTGAATACGCATAGCACAGTCCATTAAGACAGTGTTTGTGCAATGTTCAACCCATGTCGACAGTCAGTGTGCACTGTTATTGACAGTTCCTCAATTTTGGCTGCATTTGTACTTCCATTTTGGTGAGTTTTTCAAACTGTCGCTTTTGCACACCTTCGCTTTTGCAAGTGTCGTTTGCATTCATCTGACTTTCGTTTTTGCTTGCTTTCACTTTAATTAGGCTCGTTTACATGTTATCTTCGCTATGGCATGTGTCGCTTTCACTGTCGTTCGCATATCACAAGTGTCGCTCTCCCTTTTCTCTTCATATAGTAAATGTTGTCTTTTGGCATATTAAGCATCGCACGATGTACATAATCCTATTTTGGTGGTTTCGATGGGTTATTTGTGTGTAAATGAGTTGATCTTACAATGTAAACATTCGTCACACTCGTTTCCAAAGTTTTAAGCATTGTCGCAATTGTCGTAAGTTGCCACAAAGGTTGTCGTAACTAAGGGAAGTATGTTGTTCATGTGTTGTGCATGATCTATGTTATGTTGTTAAGTGTTCTAAGTGTGTGATCACAGTCAAGTATTATCATTGTTCACATCAATCTCATTGATCCCACACATAGCCAAATTTTGGAAAACTTTCAGCAACTTAGCCTCATCCGGCCTTCATGAATTGCGCGTTGTGCAGTCCCAGCCCTCAAGTTGCAACCCTACCTCTTGACACTGCACAATGCCTAGTTCCTGCCTTCCAGAACTACACATTGTGCAGTTTCAGTGCTCAAGCACGAACCTTGGGCTCCAAAACTACGCAATCATACCCTCCATCCAGGCCTGAACTGCACATTATGCAATCTCTGAGCTCAAGCTCAACTCCTGAGCCCTTGAACTGGGCAACTGCACAATCACCAGGTCTGCTCTGCCTCCCATAACTATGCAGTTGGTTGAAATAGTGCCAAACCCTACAGCCTGGCTCACAGAGCCTCAAAACTGTGCAATTCCTACCCAGTCCATCCTGAACTACGCATTACAGAGCCTCAAGGCTCAAGCCTGACCCTTGACTGCATGACACGCGCAACTACGCAGTCACTAAGCCTCTCCCTTGGCCTACCACCCGGTTCTGACTGAGTCAATGGATCAACATCTTAGACTTAGGGTTTATCAGATTGTTGTCGTCTTGTCATGAGTGGATTGCAGATGCGGGAACTCTATCATGCTACGGAAAGATGATGAAGGAGATGGAGAAGGAGGACATGCTAGAAGACACCTAAGGAGTTGAGGAGATGAGATGATCGTCAAGCAAGAAGACAAAGAAAAATTGGATTACAACAAAAGATCAAAGATCAGGGCCGCATGAAGACTCCATCTGTTTCACAATGCTTTGGAGGGTGGACATGAAGAACAAAGCATATCTTTCATTGAAGATAGAAAGAAAAAAGCAGCAGAAGGATAGCTCGACACTGCCACACCATCATGCAGTCCATGTCATCAGTGTCATGTCATGTCCTGTCACTAGTCATCATGTAGCACATCATTTGTCAATTATGTAAATTCGATATTGGAAAATGTAATGTACAGTGGAAGTCCAAGACTCATCCATGCATTGTGAAAAGTCATGTGGGAGTCGAAAGGTCATAGAGAAGTCAAATAGTCATGAGGGTAGTCCCAGAGTCACATGGGAGGTGAATGATCACCCCATTTGTTATATATACACTCTCATTTTACATGCAAAGGACTTTTCACCTTGGCTCCTCCTACCAGGCATTAGAGAGGAAGATAGTTGTTTTGGAGGAGCAAGCGACTGCTCTAATTCTCCACTATTAGGGCTAGTGGTGTTCGTTGTCTTGATGTATCTTGGAAATTTTACTTAATTCTGAAGCTCATTGAATCGCCACACTTTCATGCATATGTCGTGAATATTGTAAGATTGTTCTTTGAATGTTTGTGGTGTATGTTGTTTTCATCTATATTAAGGAAATTGAACTATTTCGGTGGCTTTGGTACTTATCTTGTTGAAGGTGTGTTGCATTTGCTTTAACAATCGTTGTTACCTTATGAACTATTTTGCTGGTTGATCAATGTTTCATTCTTATGTATGTGCTCGTGTGCCTTTTCTAGATCAGTACTATTACTTGTCTTTAAAGGGCCCACTTTTCTCTCCCCTTTTGGTAGAAGGACCTTGATATTTTCCACAGTTGAACATTTCATAAGGCATACTCACTTGTTGATCTGAAGATACCTGTGTATTACTCTCTTATGTCGAACTTTGTAGCCAAAGCAAATCCATAAGGACACATGGCAACTGGGCCAATATTCTGGATGGGGCTCCTACTCGAAATCGTGTGAGGTCTAACTAGGACTTCACATTGGGGAGACCCCCTTGGTTGACTGATTTCCAGCACCATCAACAGGAACCTTACTGAAGAATAATTTTTCGTAAAGAAAAGTTATTGGATTTTCTCCCAAGGTTGGGTTTCCCAGGGTAAAAATATTGTCTCTATTGTGCATGGTTGTCTTTCTATGATCTTTATTGTTTCTATTGCATTTACTACTGATGTTTTTTGAAGTGTAATTGCTCAATGATATCAATGGCACAAGAATTAGGAAGTAATTATCTCGCAAAATACTGTATCTGCTATTCATCTTGTACAAATATTCAACGTGGTTTCAAAGCTTTGTTGAAAGAGCAGCCATTGAAGTCAACCTAAGAGACAAGTGTTTAGCAGCTTGATTGGTTTTTGGATCTCTTGTCAAAATGGCACCAAGCCTCAGAGTTAAAGACAGGTTAGATGGTCCCATAAACTTCAGATCTTGGAAGACCATGATACTCATTATTTTGGAAGAGAATGAGCTTCAGGATCATGTGCAGAAAATTTTTCTAGAGCCAAAGGGAGTTGAGGAGAAAGTCAATTATAACAAGAATGAAGCCAAGGCTAACAGAATCTTGGTAGATTCCATATAGGTGTGAAATTTCCATGAATTGCAGGTACTGGAATTTATTCTCCTAATTGATTAGCAGTTTATTTGTTATACAACAACTAGCGAATAAATCACACTACAATTCTTCACAATAAAACATATGTTGCGGAAGTAAAACTAGGAACTAAGAAATAGATGCACACACAAAAATTGACATAATTATTTTGGACTAACGGTCCCTGGAGAAACCCTAAACTAAAAACCTGTGCGGCAGATGAGGGCTTATTTTATAATTATGCAGCAAATTTGGAGAGTACAATAATTTGGATGCCCAACTGGCAATCCTCCAGCAAATATACTAGCAAAATAATTGGGAGATAATTTTCTCCCTCTACAAATCAACTTGGCCTTTTACTGGTCTACTCGCACTCCTCACTGGCAACTCGCGCTCTGCCCGAAATGTGCACTGTTGGCCTAGAATAACTCACACTTCCTACAAACTAGGTCCAAGTGAGTCGTACAAACTCCCTCTACCCCTAAAAAATATTCTCTCTACCTCCCGAATGATCTCCCAACCTCCGACCACTGAAACAAACCCTCTCTATCACTCGCACTGGGTTTTTTGGTTGCCCGCACTAGCTTCTGCAGCCCTCTCTGCAAATAATTCGACCTCCTGTCTCATGCTACTCCGGCACTGGAGAAATGTTGGAAAACCTCCGGAAATCTCTTCCTTAAATTCTTCGTTTCTCCCTGTTGACCACTCTGTGTCAACAGCCCCATAGCAATACACCCCCATTTTCGCAAATGGGATTTATCATGTTCGAGGTATTCACGCCATTCAGATTTCATCGTCAGACGACAGTTTTATAAATGATGTAAACCCATTCTGCATGTTTATGATGTAAATTATCTAAGTAAGATCACCATGTATGTAACAACCTAGGTAAGCCTAGTATTTTGGTGATGATTTCTATCCTAGGAGGTTTTTTGTCTCAATGATTCATTTGTGTTTCTCGACACAAGTGATCGGCAGAGTTTTTCCCTCTAGCCTCATGCCAAAGCTAGGGTGGATTTTGTCATCAAGATGCTAAGTGAGTCCTAGTGTTTTCTATCGAGTTTTTGTAAAAGTAGTTTGGGAATAATCCTAGCTAATTGGCTAGATTATTTTATTACAAACTACTTGGTCTACTAGATCATGTTTTGAGTTGCAGAATTGGGTAGCTATTTGAGGGTCTATCACGAATGGATATTCCCCCTTTATGTGTCTAAATGTATTTATCTTCTGTAATGAGGGTTGGAAAAATAATTAAATCCCCTCTCAGTCAATTAATTAAATTTTCTAACCAAATTAAATCAAAAATCCTAAGCCAGAAATTTAATTTTAAGTCCTAGGTGAGTTAAAATTCTTCAAAGGCAAAATTCGTGGGTCCTTAAAAAAAAAAATTTAAAAGTCTCAGGGCAAGGGAATATTGAGAATTTCAAGAAATTTTGGACCCTTGGGCGTTGGTGGTTAAGTCAAAGTCAAAATTTTGAGGTAATCAACTCAAAAATATTATTTTTGAGTTAATTAAAATGGAATTAAACAATAAATTTGAATTTCCTCAAAATTATAATTTCGACAGTCCAGATTAAAAGATAATTAAATCTTTTTTGACAGTCGAAATTATTTTGACAAAGATCAACCGAACTAGTCGTCGGAGATTTTATCTTATAAATTAGAGGCCTTTGTATGTCATTTGCACCCGATTTGTGAATCGTGCACTTGTTCTCGGAAGCTCTTGTAATTTTTTTTGATGAATAAAGCATAAATACTTTGGGGTTACAGACTTTGGTGTTCCTTTTCCAGATCTATGTGGTGATATTGTCTCTAGAGTCTAAACTCTGCTACTTTTATTGGCGTTTGATGGTTGATGACCTTTATGGATTGATCTTGTGCAATTTTCTAGGTTTCTAAAATTGCATTTTGATTTGACGGAAATATAAGTTATCTATTTTTCTGAAAGGTCTTATGGTTATTTTTTAAATCTCTATCAATCTAAAATTCAGAGCTAAGTGTGCAGAGATCATTATTCAAGATTTGAGCATTTGGGGAAATCTTCAGTTAGATCAGTTGACTCTCAGATTTCAGAAAATCTGAAAAAGCCCATTGTTTCCTAATTTCTGAGGTTATTTTATGGAATATTTTTTTTGCAAGGTCTTCTTGGGCTTGTGTCTCTCTTGATTTCATTTTTATTAATTGTGTAAAATGGTTTTAAATATGGCCATAAGGGCCTCTGATCTGTAAAATAGCATTGTAAATCCCGCTTATTTTTATTTTTCGTCGGGGTTTTGGGGTTTTTATTTTCGGTACATATACTGGATTTTTGGGTCTTTTGTTTCTGGTTTTGTGCAGGTTGTACTGGCGAATTCTCAGAAAAAAAAATTCAGATCTGAACCAGATCTAGGCCCTAGAGGGTAAGATGTTATGTAAATTTTATTAATTGTTAATTAGATTTAGTTATCTTAGGTTATTAATGTGGAAGGGCATGATCAAAGATCATGCCTCTTCGCCAAGGGACACCTAGAGGCTATATTTAAAGCCTAGGCGATCCCTCATTGTAATCATCTTTCATCTTCATCAATAATAATATATAATTATCAAGTTTACCAGAGTTTTTACACTCCATTGGTATCAGAGCCATCGCTCTTCGAGATCTGTGTGATCACCCAGGAATTACAGAATTCCAGAATTGCAGATTGCAATATCCACTTAAACCCGCCTTCCCCGTCACGACAAACACCCTCCTCTCTGCAAATAGTCCAAGAACTACATAGTCCAGAATTACCCACGGCCAGCACACTTATTGAGGCTCGGATTACTCCTGTTAAGATCTCGGATCATTTGCAGAGGACCTGTCACTCTTGGACCTGTGATAAACATTGAAAACTTATAGCTCAGATCACAAGTCCAATAATTGCAGAATTCAAGACAATCACATTTGAACTATAACTCGGTCTAATAAGGAGGGACAGTCACCTATAACAGTTCGGTTTTTGGCACACAGAACTGTTTTAACATATCTCAAGAAATCTGTAGAGAAATCTGTAGAAGCAACGAACAATATGAGAGAACTCTTCAATAAGCTAAATGATAAGATAGATAAGTTAAGTCAGACACAATCCCCAATATTTCCTAACATGGAACAAAATCAACAAAACAATTCCGCAGATTCAGGAAACTCAGAAGAGCATCAGGAAAAAACCGATTCCCCACATCATCAAGAAGATAGTAATGCAGATTTTCAAAATAAGCAGCTTTGGAACGCATTCGCCAATCAATATCCCCTTCTTGTTCCACCATTAGCATATCAGCGCAAAGCCAAGATCGACCTACCCAAATTTGATGGTAATGAAAAAAATAGTGTTGCATGGCTTAATAAAGCAGAAGAATATTTTGAGATTTATGACATTACTAGTGATGATGAAAAAATTAAACATGCTTCCATGAAAATGGAAGGAGAAGCATATAATTGGTATATGTGGTGGAAAAAGACGACGCTTGCTATCAGTTGGAGGAAATTTAAAGATGCATTCTTCAAAAGGTTTCGAGGCATAAAAGAAGAAAAGTTTTTTTCAACGTTTATCAAATTACGCCAAAAAGGAGATGTGGATGAGTACATGCGAGAATGGGAGACCTTGGCAACACGAGTACCCGGATTGTCGGAATCTCGTCTAATCCAGTCTTACATCTCAGGACTTAAAATCCACATACAGGAAGAGCTAGAACTACATGAAATTACGTCCGTAGAAGTAGCAAAAGGCAAAAAGCAAAAGCTGCTGAAAAGAAATTTGAAAGATTATCAAAACCAGAAAAAGTATATTCGAGACGACGGTTTCCTCAATCTGAAAATCTAGATGACACAAAATATGTCCCTGCCCATCTTCGTGAAGAAGAAAAATCTAGTATGGAAAAACAAAGAATGCGAGAGGGCAAGTGCAAACGCTACGGTGAAAACTAGGACCCTAAGCACAGATGTGCTAATGGAAAAGCGAAAAATCTATACAATTGTGAAGCAACTAACGACGCTAACAGTACTGATTCGTGTATACAAGGATTAGAAGACAACTTAGAGTTCTCTCCAGAAGTGGATGGCGAAACTATTTCGCAAGTGTCATTATCAGCTATGACAGGCATATCACAACCTCAAACCCTAAGGTTAAGAGGACATATAAAGAAAAACAACGTAATGGTTCTCATAGACACAGGCAGCACGCACAATTTTCTAGATTCAACCATGGCCAAAAGACTCAACCTCTTTACCTTTCCCATGCCTAATATGAAGGTAATGGTGGCCGATGGTAAGAAGATTGAACAAGTAGGAAAATGCCATAAAGTCAAATTGCAGATTAAAGACTTTCATTTAGAATCTCCATTCTACACCGTTCCATTACGAGGAGTAGATGTGGTCTTAGGAATTCAATGGCTACAAACTCTAGGTACTTATTCTGCCAACCATCAGAAGCAGTTTATAAGTTTTAAGTGAAAAGGGCAGAAACACAAGTTGTATGGATTCCAAGCCCTAGAAAATCAAGTCGTATCTTCCTCTCTGATGACGAAGATGATTCAAATAGGAGCGCCAACATCTACAGTACAATGTCATCAGTTAGAAATGTTATCTTCAAAAGGAAGCCACGAAGAGTCACCAGAAGTCAAGACAGGATCTGACCCTGTCGATATCAGATATTTTCACTATCCAGATCAACAAAAGATTGAACTCGAGAATATGCTCCACGATCTTTTTAAAATGTGGGAAGCAAGAGCCCGCCGCTCAAGAAACCCAGGCGTTCGTCAACATTGTCCATCGTTACATATGCTTTGAGGACAAAGCATCTTTAAGAGAGAGGCAATGTTATGTAAATTTTATTAATTGTTAATTAGATTTAGTTATCTTAGGTTATTAATGTGGAAGGGCATGATCAAAGATCATGCCTCTTCGCCAAGGGACACCTAGAGGCTATATTTAAAGCCTAGGCGATCCCTCATTGTAATCATCTTTCATCTTCATCAATAATAATATATAATTATCAAGTTTACCAGAGTTTTTACACTCCATAAGATCTGGTCTCAAAATCAGTTTGGTTTGCAGATCTGAGCGTTGTTGACCACTGGAGTGGCACTTGATGATAATGAGAAGACTCCATGCCCAAGGATGAACCAGAAGATATTTGTACCATCAGATATCATCAGTTCAACAGAGTTTTTAAACTCTACTTCTACTTCTTATCATTTTCTCTTGTACCCAGATTCCACGCCCTACGGGGAATTGTATTAAGTGATGCTAGTAATGATGAGTTTTGAGTCAATATTGAATCTGTAACAGGCTTGGGTAGCCTGGGACCATGCCAACAAGTGAATATTACTCTGGGAGGTTTTTTTTACTTGGTTAATTATCATCTCCCTACTAGGAGTTAATAATTAATTGAGTTTTTCCTTCAATTTTACTCCAAAGCCAGAGTACGGCTTGATGGTGAGGCCTTGGGTGACTCCTAGTGAATAGAGTCAATGTATATTACCATACTAGATCACACAAAAAATTTCGTGGAATTTGGTTAGGTCTAGGTAGTGATTTTTTAATTTTTTAAATTTCCCGCAAGTCAAAAATTGCAATAAAAATTGTAATTGAATTGTAATAAGTGTTGTTTAGAGAAGTTGTATGGGGTATGAGTAATCAAAATTACACCTCTCACGCTCAACTTTCTACTATGACACACTTTGAGGGGTTAAAAATGTGTTTTGAACCCTCAAAACCCACTTTTCCTAAGTTTAGTGGGAAATCTGGCAATTAATTAAGCCATAAATTAAATAAATGGAGAAAAATAAATATTCACACATGCTAAATGAGGTGGAAAATTATGGAGGAGTTAAAGTGAAGTCCCAAGGTGATATGGACTCCTAAAATCAAGGAAAAGACATGTGCTCAAATAAAATTGAATTTCCGTGATTAAATGAGAGTTGCTTACTTGGAAATTCGAATTTGTGAAGTTAGTGCATATTTGGGAGAATTTGGGAGAATATTTGGTGGAGACTTTTGTGGGAAATTGTCCCCACATGGGTTACCAACCATATACACATGTCATTCCATCATAAAATTCGAATTTGGCACATAAGGGAAGAAGAAAATGATGTACACTTGCCAGAATTCAATTTTTACACTTGGCATTGGAGCTCCACTTACCAAATTCGAATTTGCCTTGAGATCTCCTCCCTCTCACCACTTGGCATATGGTTCTTCATTGGGATTTGCTCCCAACTTTCTATATAATGGAGCCATGGGCTCTCATATTGTAATCATTGTTTACTAGCTATTGTGCTTGCGGAAGCGCTGCTGCCTTGTACACTTTCAGAAATATCAATAAAGACTTTGAGGTTTCATTCAGGAGGTGTTCCTCCTTTTGGAGTGTGATGAATTGTTGATCATTGGTATAATTCCTTTTACTCATGCTTTGATCTAATTTGTTTTCATATGTTCTTGTAGATTTGTTAATGTAGAGCTATCTTACATTGACATTTGATTTAGGAGTATGCTCTAGGTATAGAATGCTATAATTGGTTTCAAATAAATCTTTAGAGTTTCTTATCATTGTTTATTGCTAGATCTATATGGAACTAATTCTTGATTGAAGTTTTGTAGAGGGAACATCTTGTTGAGATCAAAGAATCAAGTGTTGGGGGAAGTCTTTGGAGAGACCAACCCACTCTTGATACATTCTCAAAGGAGCTCTCATTTGTTCTTTGAACCTTCATAGTCTTATCTTACAAAGTGGTTTTGCAGGGGTTTTGTGACATAGCTTGTATACAAGCCGAATACTTCTAAATTTGAATATCTTTTAAAACATTATACTTCATTGCTTGAAGATGACTAAGCAAAGAGGAGAGTTTACTCGAACTCTTTGGCTTAACTCTTTGTAAATTGTTGTGCAATATTTTGTAATTTTATCTATCTAATATTTGATTGGTTTTGTAGCCCTCTTTCCGAACTTTTTCTTGTGACAGCTTGAGTGGACAACTATAAGAAATTACTAACAAGTTGTTGCAGGACCTTTGGGCTGAATTTCAAATGAGGAAGATAACTCTCTCTTCTTTGGTTGTGGGCATAAAAGAGTCTTAACTTCTCTTCTCCTATTGTAAAGTCTGAATTTATTTTGAGTCCTTAGAAATTCTCACCGAAGAAAAGTCTATGGTCTCAATTTTTATTTGTAAAGACTTTCCTTGGTTTAGAAAAGGCCTCATGGTCATTTCATTCTTGTAAAATTAATAAAAATTTATGTTTTTGTTATGGAAGCGTGGGTTTTACCCATTGGCATCCCTATCTCTCCATTTCAAAGGAGAGAATTTGTAGATGGATTGACTTTGTGGTTTTGACATTTTCGTTTTCTTTCACATTACATATGCATGCTCTAATTGGGAAGTAACACAAATCGCATAGTCCTTTAATTTCTTAATTTGCAATCTCATTTGGCATCGCTTACTTATGTTTTGTGATCTATTTCTCATTTGAATAAGTTTCACAATGTACTACAAGTAAAGAAGCATAGCACTTTCAATTTATGGCAACTTGAGTTACTGTTCTAACTATGAAGCATATTTAATTGAATCATCTCCATCTTTTACATAGCACTTGCAAACTCACTTTCATATCATTTAGGCATTTCACTTTTCATACTAGACTTGTATCTCTAAAATTTACCTCCAACTTAAGTTGGTTGAATAGACGTTTTAGGGACCCTCTACCTCTATGGACTCCTCACTGTGAGTTCCAAATATTTGGCCGAGGGTGAGGTCTGAGGATTAGAGTTCAATTGTAGCCTTGCTTTAGAACTAATTAATAAAATAAACCAAGAGCACTATCTCATCACATTTACTTGCAAAGTTCCCAAATTTTTTGCTATCTTAATGGTTTAAAGATTCACATGCAAATATTATCTCAAGAAGCACTTTGGATGCAAGCATTTTAATTCCTTAAATTTTGCAACAAGTTTAATTCTATGGTACTTGGAAATTTGCTTCTACACACAACTTCATTGCATGTTGTCATTTTAACGATCATTATGCTTATGGATGATTGATATATCTCGTTTCATTGGCAAATACCCTTATTTGGTGTTGCAAATTTAATTGCATATTGTGATCTTGGTCTAACACTTCCTTTGTGGGATTATTGTCATTATATCTTGAATTTCATTTTTGAGCAAGCAATTGTTATTTACTTTAAAGCACTGGTCTATATTTTGAACACGTCATTGAATATTGCTCATATACTTGTATGCTTGTTTACATATTGGAATCGGGTCATCTTTGATAAGTAATTCTTTCTAAACAATTCTCCTAGAAATCTCACATCTTTAACTTAGTTTTCCTTTAGGGACCACCCCCCTTAGCTAACCTAGGAGATAGCTTAAACGAAGAGAGTTGGGAATAGGTGACAGCCCCTTCTCTGAGTTCCTTTCCACCAACCACACCTGTGGGGTTGAAGGCTTTTCCCACTAACTGTAGGTAAGTGTAGGCAGCAAGTGATAACAAGCGTGATTTTGCCTCAAAGTGTAAATCGCAGGTGCATTTAAATCAATGTTTTTCAAATCTGAGTTATACTGGTAAAATTATTGACTGGGTCAAGAAAAATTTCATGTACACCAGTTGTGCCGAAATAATCTCATGCATGCATTTTCCGTCCCTTCCTCTCCTCCGCTGGCCTGTATGCTACCCTTGCAGCTTGCTGGCTATGTTTTCCTTTCATCCCTGTCCGTACGTAATCCCTCCCTGATGTTTTCGACTGTCCGAGGCCTCTTCTCTATTCGTTTATCCTCGCTGCCATCCTCACATTGTTCCCTCCGTCGATTCTGCGGCTTCATTTCCCTCTGCGTCTGTGGCATATGCTCTATCCAAGCTTGTCATCCGTCCTTTGCTGCCTACGCAGCCTTTACTCCATATCATTCTGTGCGTTAACTCTTCCTCCCGCAGCCTTCCACAGATCTTCCTCATTCACATTGTCGGCTGGCTCACCTACACAAAAAAGCTAACGCAAATCCATCTTTGGTCTAATTTTAGATTGTCGCTTTTTATTTACTTGGCTTAAGTTTTTAGTTTTAATCTTTAGATTTTTCGATTTACTTTTATTTTTGGTAAGGTTAGTTTAGTTATCGTTTAATTTAAATTTTTAGATTTGACTTTTTAGTTTTCCTTTTTTAATCTTTAATCTTATGAAAAATATCAAAAATAAAAATAAAAAATATTAACACTTTTAAGTTTTAAACTCTTTCATTTTTATTTTAGATTTTATTTTCTTTAGATTTCTAAAGTTAAGTTTTAGATTTAGTATTTTTAGAATTTTATATTTATTAACTTTAGATTTTGAAAAAATAAAAAATTGAAAAAGCTCAAATTTTTAGTGGAATTTTTTTACAAAAAATAAAAATAAAAATAAAAATAAAAATAAATGAATAAAATTAACTTTTAACGTTAGGAATTTTTTGTGTTAAAGTTGTTTTTCTTTGAAAGTGGTTTTGGATCTAAATTATCCATAGTCAAAGGAGAAATTTTAATTTTAATATCTAAAATTTGACTATAGGAAAATTTTAATTTCTGGATTGGAATTACCAAGAATTTTTTTTTTTTAAATCTGAAATTATTGGAAATGTCTAACGTTTAAATTCGATGGTTCTCTCATGATAATATTTTTGCTTCAAAATTTAAATGGTTGGTTCGAAGTATTTTCATGCTTAGTTGTGGTTGATGATCGTTAAACTATCTATAAGTGTGGTTTTAAATTGCTTGAAATTGGTGATTAATTGATTTAGTCAACTTTGAGAATATTTCAAGTGATGATAAATTGCATGTCTTTATCGAACATTGTTGATGCATGATTACGAAGGTGTTTTTATCGAATGTTAAATTGTATTATTGAAAAGAGCTTATCTTCCAGTTTGATCAATTGAGCACTTAATTGAGGAATTAAATATTATCGTGGTGGATTGATTTTTCATAGCAGCAGTTACCTGTCAATTACTTGATTTTAATTTCATAACGAGATATTTTGACTCTACAAGGCACTGGTTTTAAACTTCAAATCTAATTGGATCTGTAAAATCTCGTTAATCTTAACAAGTACTTGGTCATTTAACTGTGTCTCCTGAATTGGTTGGTTTTCAACCAGTTCTCCTTCTTCATTTTCGTTAGGGTCTACCTCCCTTAGTCTGCAAGGAGACAGCTTTGATAGAGATATTAGGGATCAGGGTGACAGCCCCCGATCTGAGGCATTGTCGCGATGCCTGGACATTTTGTGCGACAACACTCCCAATCTTCGATGCTCTCTTTGTCTCGAACTATGCCTTTGCTAAATCACCGTAACTGGGTAGCTCGATCTGCCTTAGTTAACTCGCTCTCCCTCTTGTGTCTTTCTCCATCCGATCAACTTGCTCTTATAATCTCTTGTTGGAGCATAAACGACCAAGAGCTAATCGTGATTGATGGCTAAGATCATCTTAGACTTGATCCAAGTCATGTTCTAGAAGTCTTTATAGCATGAATCGATCTCTCCAATTAATTCCCATTAATTAATCAATTTTCCTAAGTTAGACTTAGACATTTTTTAATTATTGATTAATTAACTTAATTGACTGGTCTCTACGTGTTTTCTCCCGAAACCTTTTTTGGGTTCTGGAGATCTTGTGTTCCTTAGCCTCTAGACACAAATCTAGAATAGAACACCTGTCTGATGCTACCAAAAATCTAACAATCCCTCTTAGCAAGGAAGGTGTTCTCCAATATACCCATACGTTCTCTGAAATAGATGAACTTAGATTTCCCTAGGGCTTTCGTGAGTATATCTGCCCCCTGCTGCTCTGTGGGTGCATGTTGTAGCTGGACTGCTCCACACTGCACACAATCTCTTATGAAATGGTAGCGTATGTCTATATGCTTCGATCTATCATGGAACACTAGATTCTCAGAGAGCTTGATGCAACTTTGATTATCATAGTAGGCACTTGTCGCCTCCATCTTCCGACTGAACAGACTCACTAGCAGCTTTTGAAGCCAAATAGCTTCACATGTGGCCATGCTAGCTACCATGTACTATGCTTTTGCAGAGCTCCTTTTGTCCCTGGTGCACCAAGATACAACCCCTAATCCAATGTTGAAGTAACATCGTGATGTGCTCTTCTTATCCACTAAATTGCCTGCCCAATTTGCATCTGTATAACCACATAACCTGACACCATCACCTCGAGTATACCTCAACCCATACTCGGTCATGCTACACAAATACCTCACTATATGCCTCACTGTTATCTAGCGCACTCTCTTTGGTCCGACCATAAATTCACTAAGTGTTGACTGCAAAACACATATCTGTCCTAGTGTTGCCCAAATACATGAGGGAACGGATGAGCTATCTATACAAGGTTGGGTCAACGTCCTCGTCTCTGATGCATCGATCTTCCTCCATTTCATAATCATAGGCGTAGACATAGGCTTACAGTGGTGCATCCTGAACCTCTTCATAACCTCTATAGTGTATCTCCCTTGACCAAGGAAGACCTCCCCATCCTTCTAACATACTTCCATGCCTAGGAAGTAATGCATTAGTCCCAAATCCTTCATGTCAAACTCTGTTGTCAGGCTCCTCTTACAGTCCTCTATGAGCCCTGATGACCCATTCAGAAAGAGATCATCCACATACAATACTAGGATGAGTGGCTCACCCTCTACCATCAAATAGTAAAGGTTGGGATCTGCGTCACTCTTGACAAATCCCATTTTCTGCAAGCAGTTGTCAATCTGACCATACCACGCCCTCTGAACCTATTTGAGCCCATATAGAGCTCTCTTTAGTTTGCACACATGTGTGCCATGTTCTGTTACCACTCAATCTAGTAGGGCTCCTAAGAGGGGTTCCAAAGGGGCAACTACTAGACCAAGTGGCGACAATGAGACAAGGACCCACTATCACCTCAGTCGATGTCCCCTGCTCTTTACAGATTTTCACTGATGGGAGGAGTCTCGGTATAAATAAATCACGAGGGATAAGTCAATGATAGGGGATATAGTGATTCCTAAAGCCCATTCACAAGAGAGTCTCAAATAATAGGCTTGCTTGCTTTAGGGGCTCTATAACAAAGGCTTAAAGGAGGGTTAGACCTATGGATTATGGGCATTCCTTGACAAGGGATGCCCTAGACCTAAGACTTTGTGGCAATAGAAGGACCTCTCTTTAAGGTCTTGTAAGATGACAAGCATATAGAATTTTTGGACCATAAGAGAGATCTATGGGGGGTCCAAACAAAGCCTCAAGTTTTGGGATGGTCATCAACAATATGACTAGGCCAAGCAAGGATAAGAGGAAGGGGTCAAGAGAGATTAACTTCCTTTGACTTTTTAAACACAATAGACCCCTTGGGATGGCACTAACCTAGAAGACCTAAAACCAAATGATTTTGGAGCTAGGGCTTGGTGTTTTTCACAAACCGACTGTGGGATTGGCTTCAAACTTGGAAGGCCAGTGGGAAACACCCCAACGTAGTTCCTTCCAAATCGCTCTGCAAATTGATGGATCAAATGGAATTCGTTGGAATCCCTAACTAGGTCGTCTAGTGTTAGGGCAGAAAAATTGTGAAAAAAAAAAAAAATTAGAGTGATCACCAAGGATTGAGACCAGTGCCTAGCCAATTGTGGAGAATGTAGTCGAAGTGAATTTGATTTAGGATTTTCACTCTATCAAGGAGTCCTTCTGCAACTTCGTTAACACTAGAGAGGCAGAAACTAGGTCAAAAGAGGAATTTATACTTCGTTTCACAAATTGATTGAGTTTCAAGGTGAAAGGCTTACAACACACCCCTAGGAACCAGCCTAGATCCATCTTAACCCCGGATCTATCAAGCGCCGAGAGGGATCAAATCTCTCGAGGTGCAAACCTCTTTTTTTAGTGCAAAACTTGAGGAAAAGTTAATTGCACCTCGAGAAATTTGATCCCTCTCGGCCCTTGATAGATCTGGGGTTAAGATGGATCTAGGTTGGTTATATAATATTATATAATATATAGATTTGTGTCTATGTGTCTATTTCTTATTCCCTCTCTCTATCTCACCCCCAAACATGCACACACACTCTCCCTCTCCCTCTTCCTCTCCCTCTTCCCCTTCTCTCCCTCTTCCCTCCTGTGCTCCTCTCTCCATCTCTCCATTTCCACTCCCTCTCTCTCTCCACCTTTCTCCCTCTGTCTTTCTTCTTCCCTCCCTCTCTCTCCCCTCCAACTCCATCTCTCTCTCCTTCTCTCTCTTGGGTCCTCTCTCTCTCTTCCTTCCTCTGTCTCCCTTTCTGTCCCACATGGCCCCATCTCCCCCCCCCCAATCACTCGCTCTCTCTCTTCCCTCCAACTATGTCACTATCTCCCTCCCTCTCTCCACCTTTATCTCCCTATGTCTTTGTTCTTTACTCCCTCTCTCTCCCCTTCCAACTCCATCTCTCTCTCTTTCTCTCTCTCTCTTAAATTTGATCCCATTGTATTGTGTTTAAGAAAGTATCTAAATTAAAAAAAACTCAATTGGTTGTAAAATATTAAACCTATATTTTGGATCAATCATGTCAAAGAAAATACAATAATAAAAAACTTTAAAAAAACATGCACTATCTTTCCTCTATTGTTGTTAGTCACTTTGCTTGCTCTCATCACTTGGATTCTTAGTTAATATAGATCTATGTTGGTTCTTATAATATTATTTATATTATAAAAAATTCACATATTTATATATAAAAGTACTCTCATTTTTAATTTTATTGAAACCTTGATTTAATTTCTATGGGAATATTTTTAGTAGTCGTGAGGATAAAACGTTTAGATATATCTCAAAAACAATTATAACCCTTTTCCTTTTAGATTCAATTAAAAAAATGTTATAAAATTAAATTAAAATCTAATATTTTATAAAATATTTTGATGGTGCAATAAGTTACGGTTTTTGGGCATGTGGTATTGATAAGCCATGGTATTGGTCCATGGTGTTGTAATAAATCCTATTTACAAGTTAATAATATCCATGGTAAAGTGTGGGTGAATATCCTTTCTCATATTGTTATAAAATATTTTGATTGTGAAATAAGTTATATTTTTTTAGCATGCGGTATTGATAAGCCATCATTTTGGCCCATGGTATTGCAACAAAGCCTATTTACAAGTTAACAATATCTATGGTTAAGAGTCTTGTCATATTGTTATAAAATTGTTGGTTGTGAAATAAATTATGGTTTTTGGGCATGTGGTATATGGTATTGTAACAAAGGCTATTCACAAGTTATAATAACAAAATCAAAATATAACAAATTGAATTTTACTACTATTATTACTTTATTTTTTTTATTATTAATTGAGTCAACATTTAAATGTTTACTCTCATCTCGTTTATATTACTTCTAAATTTGTATTTATTACTTTTAAATTTTTCTTTATTACTTTTAATTTTTAATTATTTTTTAATTGAGCTAACATTTAAAATTGTTTACATACTTACATTACACCTACATATCTACCCTATACTGCGCTGGGGAGCACCTCTCAGCACAATAATTCGATCTTCTTTCCAAAATGAGTAACATATGCAACTAGCCAAGATTACAAGTGTTTCACGAATTTCACATTAATAATTAGGGCACAAACATATACAAAGCATAGCGTTCCATGCATTAGACACTTACATGATAAGATAGCAATTATCCAAACATCAAAAGGCATCAATAAACCTCCAATTCGTCCATCAATAGCAGGTTCGAGTTATTTTCTCCAAAGAGATACAAATACAAGTGATGATGAATGAATGAGAGAGCCTCTCTCATATTTGTTGATTTTTAATGTACCTTGGACAAGTAGTTTCCCATGGGTTAGTCTCTACCTAGGGAAAAGTGTCCAAAATAATTATGTTCCTAAGTGTGACTTTATAAAGTGAAAGTGACTTTATAAGTGGTAAAGTCGATGTTAAATTATAAAGTGATAGTGACTTTATAAGTGTTAAAGTCCATGTTAAATTATAATGTGAAAAGCGACTTTAGACAAAGTACTATGTGGGTGCTTTATATAATGGGTGAGTTAAAAGATAGAAAGTAAGAATTAAATGCACATTTATTCTCATCCCTTGATCTAAATGAATTTGAGCCATTAGATCTTAGGGTTGCCCAAAAGTCATTTAGGGAAACAAAAGGGGGAAAAGAAAAGAGAGACTGCATTCATTCATTCTTCATGAGCAGATTGGAGAAACGAGGCTGAGGGCTAGAAAAAGAGTTCTGAAGGAGAAATTTGTTGCAGCAAGTTGAAGGAGTGATTTTTAAGCAAAGTTGGACACGGAAATCAAGGCATATAAGACAGCAAAAGGTACAATACAAACAACATTTAATGTTGTGAGTTGCACGCAGTTCGAGAGAATCTTTTGGGATCAAAGAAATAAAATAAAATTTGTACAATCTGTACAGCGGTATGGAAATCCGTACAGTCCATACGGAATCCATACAATACAGTCTGTATCCGTACAGTACATATTTTCAGTTTCGAGTGGGCATGAAAATAGAGGCAAAGTGGACACAGTTTTCAAGGAGTTTTGGGCTGAAGAGATAAGTTGTATTTTGCTGGTTTGTTTTGTCTGCAAATGTATTTTTCCTGGACTTAAAAGATAAATAAATTTGAAGAGCTCTCTAACAAGTTTTCCTCAGAGAAGATTGAAAGGGTTTTGCCTAGGTCTAAGTTGACCAAAAATCTGTGTGTATTTTTATGTGTTGTTGGTTTGTTTATGTCCATATTTATTTTCAGCATGTGTTGACAGTCCCATGTGTTTTAATCTGAAATTTTCATTTCCAGAATTCTCTATGTTGAATGTATGTTTATGGGAAAGGGCACTTAACTGAATGGGAATGATAAGCTGAACTTAAAATCGGGTTGGGATTGCAGGAAATTTTTTAGTCATCAAATTTCAACAATATTTATACAATTCTCTAAGGGATTCGAATGGCCTAATTTAGCCTAATGATGCCCCTAAAATAACATAATGTGTAAAATAATAATAATAATAATAATAATAATTTGGATACAAGACAAGCAAGTTTGATCTCCTCAAGAAAGAAGCTGGAAGAAGGATGAAAATCAAGGATAAGAAGAAGAACAAGATCGAAGTTTTGGTCCTCTCTCTCTCTCTCTCTCTCTTTTGTGTTAGGGTTTCTAATGTTGTTTGGCAAGTTGAAATTGCAAAAGTTGTTGGGCAAGTCGAAATTGCAAAAGTTACTAAGAAAGTCGAAATTGCAGAAGTTGTTGGAAAAGTTGTTGGGGTCAAAGTCGTTGGAAAAGTTGTTGGGGTGGATGTTGCTAGAGAGGTCGTTGGGGTAGGAGCTATTGCTGGAAGGTCAAAGGTTTTTGTTGTACATTGTGTAAGGAAAGCTCATCAGGAAGGAAGGTCTACTTGGCCTTGGAGGGGTCTTTATCAAGAGTCTTAGGTCTTGGAATACATCATTTGAAGATTATATAAGAGAAGAATTCTTGTGGGTTCTCCTCTCAAGAGGAGAGGTTTTGGCCTTGGCTAGCATCTTACATTTTGTGTCCACTTGTCTCATTGTTCTTTCATTGTTTGATAGTTGCATGATGATAAGAACATAATAATAATCAAGTGAAAAGAAGAAGTTAATCAAGTTAAGTAAAAATACATCACAAGTCATTATCAAAGAGAGAAATCACCTAATCTAGTTGCACCTAAATTTCTCAACATGGTATCAAAGCTCAGGTGACAAGACAAGAAGAGGCAGCTTGAAGATCATCCACTTGAAAGAAGGATACATAAGGGCCGAGCAGACTAAGAAGCACCAAGGAGGAGTACTCATCTCAAGGATCACATCATCACTAGGAAAAGAAGACCTCAAGGACCCTACCTCCACTCAAAGAAAGAAGGACTACATATTTGAAGCATCTTGAAGTCTCCATATTCTACATTTCTACATCCAAAGGAAGCAAGAAGTAGCATCGCCATTATCATCAAAGAAATCAAGGTGATCTCCCACACATTAAAGCGAAGATCACATCTCGAACATCATTGAATAAGATCATCAAGGAAGCAACGTCATTAAGAAGGCATCAAGTTGAAGATATCATCATCTAGTAGCATCTTCACTTGACAAGTATTTTATATTTATGTTTGAATCAGTGTTGCGAACATCTCAACAACATCCCGATTTTATCTCAAAAACACGATTTTTTGGCCTAGGCGATGTTTCCCAATTTTAATAGATATTTTTGAGGTATCTTAATTTTGCTAATGTTTGTCAATTTTTATTCGACATTTTCCCGATTTTTACAATTTTTTGGTTTTCAAAGCCCTTGTTGTTTTATCCTGATGCCGATGTTCGCAACATTGGTTTGAATCTACTATAAAATTGACTTCATTCTGCAAGGTAAGCAACAAATTGGCTGGATCATCAAATTTCTTTGCATTGAAGGAGAGGATAGATTTGATCCTCATAGAAAATGAAGTTATTGAATATGTAAAGAGCTCCATCACCAAACCATCTCAAGAGCAAGCTCGAGCATTATCAAAGTATATGAAAGGAAAAATAAGGGCTCAAAAAATCCTCATAGAATCAATCAAGGATTCACTCATCCATTATGTAGCAAAGATGGAGACATCGAAAGAAATCTATGAAAAGTTGGTAGAATTGTTTTCTGTAAGCACTGTAGGAGAAGTCATATCATTGAGAACCGAATTACACAAAATGAAGGAATCAAAGGAAGAGGGGATAGCCTCATATCTTATGAGGGTATCACAAATAATAGATCAACTACAAGAACTAGGAGAAATAATGTTTGATAAAGAAATGAACATCGTTGTACTCAATGCACTACCTGATGAATGGGACAACTTTGTATCGAGTATCTATAGAAAGAAGGAAGTCACTCCATTCAGTGAAATTCGATCATTATGTAAGATTGAAGAAACTAGGTTGAACGAAAAAAGCGATGTTGGATCAAATGAACAAGTTCAAGCATATGCTGCCACGGCTAGGAAAGGAAAGTTTGGTCCTCGGAAAAAGAAGATCAATATGTCAAAGATACAATGTTATGAGTGTAATGAATATGGGCACTACAATAGGAATTGTCACAAACTCAAGAAGGACAAGAAGAAGAGAAAGGAAAGAAATGAAACCCATATCACCAAAGAAGTAGAAGCTGAAAAAAAAAATCAGAGGAGGAGGAAGTGAAAGATCTCTACTATAACTGAGAAGGAAATTAAATAATGAGTTAATTAAATTTAAATGGAATTTTATTTTATTTTATTGTAAATTTTTATTTTTAATTAGTTAAATTTTTAATAATATTTTTAATAAATAATCATATTTTAATCATTTTTAATATAAGAACAGTTTAAAATAAGGTAAATATATAAAACAATTTTTGTATAATACCTTTTAATTATAATATAAGGGAATATGATAGAATGAGAGGATTGAAGAAAAAAAAATTAATAAAACCCTAATTATAACTAAGGTTATATTATATAGATTTAATAATAATGAGAAAAGATTGTTCGAACTCCTCTAAGGACATTATTAGGCAAGATTTGCGGTCATCCTAAGGAAAGCAAAGCATCCCAAGAGAAACCTCAGTAAACCTGAGTTTGAGGCTCTAAAATCCTTGAAAGGAAATAAAGATATTGTGGTTCTTAAAGCGGACAGAGGAGGTGCTGTTGTGATCCTAAACAAAGACGATTATCGTTGTAAAATGTTAGATCACTTGGAGAATAGTGGAAGCTATAAGAAGTTGAATAAAAATCCCTTAAAAAAGGTTCCCAAAGTTGTCGCTCTGTTAGGATATTCCAACACATAGGCTCTAATGCCTCCTTCCTTCTCCTTTTGTGTCACCTTTGTAAATCCTTCAATCCTATCCCAAGTTGTTCTTAAGGGGGGATGTTAGCATATTCTGACACGTAGGAAATAGTTAAGTATAACTTGGTCTAGTGTAAAGTTAGGATAAGTGTGTTTCTTTAGTATGTACTTTTGTAACTTATAATCCGACGATCACGATATGTAGTGATCCGACAATACATTCTCTCCTCGGTATTACCGACACTTGATTTGTGGCTTAACACTCGATTGGTCCATGATCTCTATTTAAAGAGCATGGAGGGTCATTTGCCCGGTGACCGTTTATGAGATAAGCTTATGTAAATTTTCTTTCTTTATTAATAAATTGCCTAAAGTGGTCGTATTGGCTCAGGTCGTGGATTGTTTCCCTCTTCAAGGGTTTTAACCACGTCAAACACTAGTGTACTGATCTGTGATATGTTTATGAGCGGTGACCTTTGGTGTTTGATCTAAGGAACTTACCCTGTAAATTCCTACATGGTAATAGAGTTGTTCGAGGGCCGCATCCATTGTTGATCCAAATCTGAAGCTGGTTTTGACTGCATGCGACTGTCGTTTTCCAAATCTACTATTTCTGACCACTTTCGGGCTGTGAGAACTGCTCTGTTGTGTCCAGAGCATCTGTTCCAGTGAGGAACCCCTTTCGTTTCATGTGAAAAGGTTTCTAGGTGCCCTAGCTATGTCATTTTAGATCTGGAGGTATCAAGTATTTATTTTGCAGTTATATTTATTTATCCCTATGTTTATTTCGGTTTATAGTCATTTTTTTTATTACCGGATCTACACCCTCTTCTCTATGTATGCTATTTTCTCTACGTTGTGTGCAATCTGGCAAACCAGAAACAGAAAGACGGGATTTTTCTCCTACGTATGCTCTTTCCCCGCGACTTTGTGCGATCTTGGGAAATCAGAAATAGCGAGAAATATATTTAGTTGTCGGTCGGACTAACCAGAAATCTAACAGCGAGTCGCAAGGGTTGTATTATTTATGTTTTGTTGTTTGTATGGTTGTTTTTTTGGCAGGAAAAAGAGCACGCACCCCAAAGAGCCAAAAAAAACCGCCCCTTCCTCCTTTCCAAGAATTACTATATCTTTTTCCTAGCTCACTTGGTCTAAAGTTACTTTATGAGAATAGAGGTCTTGGGTTCAAATCTCTTTGTCAAGTTACTTTTTCTAAAAAGCTTTTTGTCAAGTTACTTTTTCCAAAAAAGGGACTTTTTATCAAATTATTTAAAAAAAAAACACATGTAACCATAGTATTAAAAACCGGAACCAGTGATCGTACCGGTGGACCTAATGAACCGGTAACTGGACCGAAACCGGTCTAACCGGTACTGGTCAGGTCTAAACGAACCGGTTTTTTAAAAAATACATTAAATAATTATTTTTTAATTAAAAAAAAACTATTTTTAAGATTTGCAACCATGATTCCAATCCAATAGAGACAAAACATGCAAAGTTTGCTCATTTCTATACCATGTAAAGGTGAATATATCAAAATGGCACCGAGTGCAATACATATCATCGAAAAAATTCATAAGCAATGAGGCTCCAAATGACCCATAAAGTCCAAAAACGATGCTACAAGTTATGAGCATTAAGGCCATTGGCCTACAGTCTACTACAAATCTACATATATGAAAATACTAATTAGTGATCAACATTATCACTTGAAACTTCTCATCATGATCAAACTCAGTTGGTTGAGTCTCCCGACTCTTGACTGCCAAACTTTGCAACTGCTCCAGTCACAAACTTCTCTATTGGTTCAGTGACTTGAGTCTCAAACTTCTGAAGGTATTTTGCCCTAATATGCCCTATTACTTCATTTGGTGCACCACATGGCTTTACATGGCCTCCTATCCCAGCCAAGTGTTGCTTGGACCTGTAAATACCCCCTCCTACAATAGATTTTTGGAAATATTTGCAGATCATTTTTTGGTCAATCATATCACAATAAGCCCATGCAGTATCCTTGGCTTTTGGAGGCATGATGGCTACTACTTAACTCAACCCTCAAAGTCTATGTTGTTCCACTACTCCAGCGAAAACTCAACACTCTCCAAGCTCTCAATCAAACTCACAAAATCTCCAAATGAGATGGTGTGAGACAAATGAGAGGCTGCCCCTATTTATAAAGGATTGGAGAGGATGTTTTTTGAGGGAAACAACCCTCCTCTTCCCTCCAAAACAACCCTAAACCGGCCAAAATTCCGTGTGTGGGTCCCTTTGTGGCCTGGTTCATCATGATCAAACTCAGTTCATTGAGTCTCTCAGCTCTCAACTGCCAAACTTTGCAACTACTCCAGTCACAAACTTCTCTATTGGTTCAGTGACTTGAGTCTCAAACTTCTAAAGATATTCTGCCCGAATATGCCCTATTACTTCATTTGGTGCTCCACATGGCTTTACATGGCCTCCTATCCCAGCCAATTGTTGCTTGAACCTATAAATACTCCCTCCTACAATAGATTTTTGGCAATATTTGCAAATCATTTCTCCATTAATCATATCACAATGAGCCCATGCAGTATCCTTGACTTTTGGAGGCATGATGACTACTACTTAGCTCAAGCCTCAAACTCTATGTTGTTCCACTACTCCAGCAAAAACTCGACACTCTCCAAGCTCTCAATCAAACTCACAAAATCTCCAAATGAGATGGTGTGAGACAAATGAGAGGTCGCCCCTGCTTATAAAGGATTGGAAAGGGTGTTTTTGGAGGGAAACAACCCTCCTCTTTCCTCCAAAACATCCCTAAACCAGTCGGTTTTGTCCTTAACCGGTCAGTCAGCACTGGTTTGACCGGGAAAATGAGCGACAAGAGGGTTTAAACCGTGTTTTTGGACCAGTTTTGACCGGCCAGGGGTATGACTGGTCGGTTTGACCCGGTCGGTTTTTAATACTATGCATGTAATTTATGTTTTAAACTTACTTTATGTAATAGTGTTTCTCACCCACTATAAAAAGTGAGTCACTTACAGTCTAAAGTGACTTTATCTTTTATTTAAGTTACAGTCTACTTGGTCATTAGTTCATAAAGTAGCATTGTAAAAGTGACTCACTTATTTATAAAAGTGGTTCACATAAAGTAGTATTTTTAAATAAAGATGAGCTTATTATATTAAGTTTGGAGAGAGGGGGGGGGGAATTTTTTTTTTTGAAGTACAACTTCATCATCAACTTTCAACCTATCACGTGACTACTTGGCATCTACTTCAACATTTCTTCAAAAAGGCATAACTTCTTCATCTGGAAGCCGTTTTTTTAACCAGCCTAATTTTTCGAGATATTTCCATTGGAGCAGTTAGTTTCAACCTTTACAGCTTCAGTTTTTTTTTAATGGAAAGTGCATGCTCGGTTACTCTTAACAGCACCAATTATTTCAAATAGCTATCCTACATGGTAGACTTACTTAGAAGTAAAGGGCTTTATAGAATAGCCTCAGGACTATCATGTAAACCTACTGATGAAGATAAAAAGGCTAAATGGGAAAATAAACAAGACCAAGCACGAGGGTTGATAAGAATGTCCATTGCTCAAGATCTTAGATTTCATATCCAAGAAACTGACTCCCCTGATGAAGCTATGAAAAAACTAAAAACTGTTTTTGGCATTCAAAATGAAATCAGAGCCCACCAGCTTGAAAATGAGTTGCTTACTTTGGACCGCAATAATTTCTCCTCTATTGAAGATTTTTTGTCCAAATTCAAGAATCTTAGACTTCTCTTAGAAGGTTGGGAGGTCAGAAGGAAGATGGTAGTCTTATCTATTCCATTCTTGCTAAGTTAGGCCCTGCATACTCTGTATTTGTTTCCACCTTCCATTCCACTAGAGAAACCCTCATTTCTCAAGGAACACCCTACAAGACCCCCTCTTTTGATGCCTTTTGCGATTCTTTGATAAGAGAACCATAAAAACTATTACACCTTGGTCTTATCAATACTGGAAACTCTTCTAAGAAAGGCTTAGCAGCCCAACAGCAACCAAATCCAAAGAATCCTAAGAAGCAGCATCCTAAAAAGAATGGTCCTAAACCAAACAAGGGTCTTGAGCAATCTCAGCCGCAAACTGAAAAGCAACTTAGCAAACTAATAAGGCAAAAAAAAACAAAGGGAAGAAGACAGATAGACATTGCAACTTTTGTAATCGTGATGCCCATGTAGAGTCAAAATGTTTTAAGAAGATGGAAGCCTTGGAAGCAACAATGAAGAAGCACAACATCCATTTGGAGAACTCTTCAACTTCATCTTCGGGAATGGCACTTTCTGCATGTGGTTGTCAAGCATCAAGATCTGGTTATGCATTGAATGTATCTTCTTCTTCTCATTCTCATGAGTGGCTCATTGATTCTGGAGCCTCTTACCACATGGACAAAAATAAAGCCGCGTTTTCTTCTTTAAATGATTGTAACACTAAAAATATTTATGTTGTTGATGATAAATCTCTTAGTGTTGTATGGTTTGGAACCATTCATCTAGATAATGGTCAGTTTAATGATGTATTATGTGTTCATACCTTGTCCTGCAAACTTTTATCTGTTTATCAGATAACTCATTCAGGTGAAGGGAAAACCATAGAATTCCCACCTCATGATGTTGTAATTAAGGACCTACGAGATCCTAGATATATTTTAGCTAATGGCATTGTTGATGATTCCACAAGGTTGTATAAGTTCGACAACTTTGGGTCATCATGTCTTCCCTCCGTTTTCGTTGCTCATACTGATGAAGTGAGCAAACTTTGGCATAAGCGATTTGGTCACTTAAATTATCTCTCTCTTCAAACTCTATGTAAAGAAAATATGGTGACAAGTCTTCCTATGGTATCTTGCCGAGATGGTGTTTGTTCCGGTTGTGTACTCGAAAAAAACATCATCACGATAGTTTTGACAAATGTGCCTCTTAGCACGCTCCAACCCCTTTGCATCTTGTGCACAATGATTTATGTGGTCCACTTCCAGTTGTTTCTTTCTCTGGCTACAAGTACTTCTTAACTTTCATTGATGATTTTTCCAGACGCACTTGGGTATACTTCTTAAAACTCAAGAGTGAAGTTTTTAACATGTTCTTGGCCTTTAAGGCCTTTGTTGAGAAACAATTTGAATATCACATTCTTAAGTTAAGATTTGACAATGGAAGTGAAGCTTGGGCCCATATTCCCAATGAGAAACATAAAGCCTTAGAACCTAAGAGTGAAAATTGTATTTTTGTTGGATATTCTGAAGATGTCAAAGGATATAAACTTCTTCAACCCTAATCCAAAAATGTAATCATTAGAAGAGATGTAAAATTTGATGAAAATATATCGGCCTGCGAGCCTGATTTGGCATATGTGCCACCTCTCTCTATCTCTTCTACTTCTGACAGCATTCCTTCTACTTCGGATGATGACAGCGAAGATGACAATCCTCCTCCACCTTCTCAGGACCTTCCTTCAACTCCACAGCTTCCAAATTGGGTCTGCTCTACTAGGGATGCAGTTGGTTCTCTTGTAGGTGACCTTGCAGATCAACGTCGTAAACATTCTCAAGTTTCAAAAAATTATGTTCTAGATACCTTTGAAGAAGCTTCAGGTCATCCAGATTGGGATTTAGCTATGAAAGAAGAATATCGTTCCTTATTGGCAAACGATACTTGGGATCTTGTTCCTCTTCCAAAGGGAAGAAAACTTGTCAAATGCAAATGGGTTTACAAAACAAAGTTTGGACCAGATGGAAAAGTGGATAAACATAAAGCTCGTCTTGTTGCTAAAGAATTTTCACAAGTTGAAGGCATTGACTATACTGAAACCTTCTCCCCTGTTGCCAAAATGAATTCTATCCACCCTATTCTTTCCCTTGCTGCCTCCTTTAAATGGGAAGTCCATCAGATGGATGTTAAATCCGCCTTCTTACATGGGGACTTGCATGAAGAAATCTACATGGAACCACCCCCTGCTTTATCCAAAAAGACTCTACCCTTGTTTGTCTCCTTAAGAAGTCTCTCTATGGCCCCAAACAAGCCCGTCGGGCTTGGTATGCCAAAATGGATAGCTTTCTCTTAGATAATGGCTTTTCTAGATGTCATTCCAAAAACATTGTCTACACCAAGAAAGTGGGTAAGTCCTTAATCATCCTTGTTCTTTATGTTGATAATCCTATCCTTACTGGTAGTGATCCCAACCATATAAACCATGTGAAGTCTAGCCTCAAAAAGAAGTTTGAAATAACAGAATTAGGATACTTGCATTATTTCCTTGTTCTTCAAGTCTTGCAATCCAAAGAAGGTATTACCCTTTCTCAGTCTAAGTATGTATGTGTTCTACACCACTTTCACATGGAAGGTTGTAAGCCAGAACCTTCTCCCTTTCAGTCTGGAGTCAAGCTTTCAGTCACTTGTACTTCCCCTGAGGTTGATGCTACCTTATACCATCAACTTGTTGGTAAACTGTTGTATCTAACCCATACCCGTCCTGACATTTCCTTTGTCATTGGTCTTGTTGCTCGGTTTATGCACAAACCTCATGAAAGTCACTGGAAAGCAGCTAAAAGAATACTTCAATATGTTTGAGGTACAGCTCAGTTCGGGATTCATTACAGTGCAGGAGTATCTCCATTGTTGGTTGGTTTCACTAATCCTGATTGGGTTGGTGACCCTGATGATTGAAAGTCTACTGCAAGTTATGTATTCACTCTTGGTTCAAGAGCTATTACATGGTCTTGTTAGAAACAAAGTGCCATCTCTCTTTCTTCAGCAGAAGCAGAGTATCATGGTGTTGTTGAAGCCAGCAAGGAAGCCCTGTGGCTTCGTCAGATCCTATCCAAATTTGATCTTCATCAGCAACATCCAACTACACTTTGGTGTGATAATCAGAGTGTCATTCAACTATGCAGAAATCCAGTTCAGCATCAGCGTAGCGAACACATTGAGCTACACATGCACTTCATCAGAAAGCTCATTTGATCATGTTCTTGAAGTGCATTATTGTTCAACCAATGATCAAGTTGTTTATATCTTTACAAAGGCTCTCACAGAAGCGAAGTTTACCAAACTTCGATCTATGCTTGGAGTTCAGGAAAGTTATCATTAAGGGGGGATAGGCTCTAATGCCTCCTTCCTTCTCCTATTGTGTCACCTTTGTAAATCCTTCAATCATATCCCAAGTTGTTCTTAAGGGGGGATGTTAGGGTATTCCGACAAATAGGAAATAGTTAAGTATAACTTGGTCTGACGTAAAGTTAGGTAAAGTATGTTTCTTTAGTATGTACTTTTGTAACTTATAATCTGACGGTTCATTCTCTCCTCGATATTACTGACACTTGATTCGTGGCTTAACACCCGATTGGTACATGATCTCTATTTAAAGAGCATGGAGGGTCATTTGTCCGGTGACCGTTTATGAGAGAAGCTTATGTAAATTTTCTTTCTTTATTAATAAATTACTTGAAGTGGTCGTGTTGGCTCAAATCGTGCACTGTTTCCCTCTTCGAGGGTTTTAACCACGTCAAACACTAGTGTACTGATCTGTGATCTGTGATCTGTTTGTGAGTGGTGAGCTTTGGTGTTTGAACTAAGGAACTCACCCTGTAAATTCCTACATGCCCAAGCCATTAAATCCAGCAGCTCTGTTAGCTCCATGAGTAAGAAGCTCATTGAGAATAACCCTCTCACTCCTAGGATTTATGGTCTTCCTAAGATCCATAAAGAGGGGGGCCCCCTTCATCCCATTGTTAATACCATAAGCAGCCCTACCTATCTTCTCGCTAAATTTTAGCCAATAAGCTCAAGCCCCTCGTAGATCGTACTGACTCTTATGTCAAAGATTCTTCTTCTTTTGTTAATGAGTGAAAGGGCATTAAAGTGGATCTAGATGATAAACTTGTAAGTTTTGATGTAGTTTCTCTACACATCAATTTCCCCATTAATGAGGCTATTGATGTCATCAATCGCATTACAAATCCTGATACTGCTTTCTTAGTTAAAATCTACCTCACCTCTACTTTCTTTAGTTTTGAAGGTGAATTCTTTGAGCAGACCTGTGGTGTGGCCATGGGTTCCCCCATTTCCCCAGTGGTTATGAACCTTTTCATGGAGGACTTTGAATCCAAAGCCCTTTCTTCAGCTTTGTTCCAGCCTAAGCTCTAAAAAAGGTTTGTTGATGACACTTGCGTCCTCTGGCCCCATGGAAAAGATAAATTAGATATCTTTTTTCATCATCTTAATAGTCAATCTTCTTCAAGTTCACGATGGAATTTGACGTTAATGGTAGCCTTCCTTTCCTCGTTGTCCTTATTTCAAGAAAGGATGATGGTTCTTTCTCCCATCAGGTTTTTCAGAAGAAAACCCATACTAAGCAATATCTTCTCGCTAGCTCACACCATTTCCCTACTCAGAAATTAGGTGTCCTCAACACCTTAGCCACTAGGGTGTTGAGATTCTTTGCTGAATCTCACCTTGATATGGAAAAGACCCACCTCCTTAATGTTTTTTGTAAAAATGGTTATAGTAGATCTCAGGGCCTGAAAGCCTTTCTTGCAGGAGGCTTGCTTTTGAAGCATCTGTGTGAAGAATGGGTGTGCCGACCACAGTGCTTGCATGGGTGAAGATCAAAACAGTGATCTTTCATATGGCCAACTCGATCACAGTGTTGGCATTTTTCAATTTGTTGTTGTTGCCGTGGAAAAGGAGCAGGATCTGGAACAGCTGAAGGTGAACTGTCATGAAGAAATCCGACACTCTGAAATTTGATGGGCTTGGAGTAGTCTGGAATATGAAAGGGCAACTCCTTGTCATATCCAAGACCAGTTCTATGCTTGTTGTGGACAAGCTCTTCCCAAGGTCGGGTGATGGGCTTGGGAGGTGAAGCGTGAGCTTCTGCATCTGCATAAAAATCTGCTCTTGTATTGGGCTCAGTGATCTGAACTGAAACAGATTTAGAATGATGACTCCACTATTGTAATTCTTCTTGTTGAACTTGTGATTCAAGCTGCAAAAATTCATTTTTTTCTTGTGAGTCTTGTAGACAGATTCTAATGTCAGCAACAACGGTTTTGTAGATTTTCACTGTGTCATCAGTAGTAGATTGTATCAAAGTTTTCAGAAACTCTAATACTTCACTAATTCAAGCCATTTTCTAGATAGCTCAAGCAAAAGAAAATGAGGGTACCGACTTCAACTAATAATGCACCTCAACTATTGCAGAATTTGTGTCTCTCTCATCCCACCATTTATAGAAAAAAGGCTCCTGAACCTGTTGTTGCAACAATTATCGACAATTAGAAATCAAAACATTCGAAAGGAGACCAAACTTATGCAGGGCATAAACCAGCTCACACAATCTTCAACATAAATGGCTCAATGGATATATAAAATTACGGCATGGACAGATGCCTACCATATTAATCCTAAAGACTTGTATCATGGCCTTCAAAAAACAACATTGATACTCCTCATATAAGCATCTCAACGGATACCATCCTCCAGCATACCATTAACGCAAGATTCATGCAACATATCATTACAAATTTCAAGGATTCACACAGCTTACCATACCAATATTTTCTGGGCTTTGATCAGAGAGGTCCCTGTTGCTCAAATTTTTCCTGCTGCGCCGACCCAATCCTTTGAAAATAAAAAATGTCATTTCGAAAGCGCGCCCTATTCAAGGTTATTGTTCTTGGTGACAGCGGGGTTGGAAAAACTTCTTGGTGACTCGGTATGTACACAAGAGATTTAGTAGCCAATACAAGGCAACTATTGGTGTAGACTTTATGTCAAAGGAACTTCAGGTTGATGACAGACTTGTAACATTGCAGATATGGGACACTGTTGGGCAGGAGAGATTCCGGAACCTGGGTGTTGCTTTCCACAGAGGTGCAGACTGTTGTGTACTTGTGTATGATGTGAATGTGTTCGAGTCATTTGACAAACTAGAAAATTGGCACAAGGAGTTTCTGAATCAGACCAACCCAACAAAACCGGACAATTTTCCATTTGAGGAGGAGGAGGTTCACATAGAAATCGTGAAAACCCTTGAAAACATCGTCTTAAGGATGTGATCTCTGGACCTCTGGGCGTTTATGGAATTTGATCTGAATGTTATCAATGCTCTGGCCAACGCCAGCCTTCGCGTGGTAATCGCAGAAACAACCGAAGAGCTCGAAACCGTAGTCGCTTGCAAAAATGATTATAACGGTGAAGAGTTTGTGGTTGTGCGCGGAAATGGGAGCTCGACCTTTGAGGAGTCAGCTCTACTTCAAAAAATGTGACCCACAGCTAAAGCCCACGATGAGAGAAACTTCTTCAAAAGTAACTTCTTCAATACGTAAACTTCGGAAGAGGTGCAAGAAACTTGCTGGCACAGTTGTATCAAATGGAGGAAGCAGCGTCTAGAATGGGCACACAATCCACAATTAAATCTCAGCACTCACCAGGAGAACTGTGTAATGGAGCATACGCCATGGTGGAAAGGGCTGAGGCAGCGTGGCCGAGAGGGAGCCAATGCAAGCGTAGGAGCGATGCTACGATGACAGTGGGCAGCACTAGTATGTCGATTGTAGAGGTCGAGGCAGCGTGGAGTCGAGGGTCGAGGAGCCGAGGGGAGCCACGGGAGTCTGACGGTGTTGAGGGAGGCCAACAAGTTGGAGGAGTTTGGATCTATTGGAAGATAATCAGAGTTTGCGCAGATAACTAGAAGAGACATCACAGTAATCAGTTTTAAACAAAATTCTTTCAAAGCACGACATTCAATACTCGGGTATACAGCGCACAGAGCTTGACATTGGGATTTCCCTCACAGATTTAAAAATCGCTTAATACAAAATCCACTCCATCATATGTTGGCTCGTGAGCACTTGGACTGAGTGAAGAGTGTTAGATGGAGATGTTATGGAGCAGAGAGCGCGAGGGGACGAGAGGTAATGGAGGTCGAGCGATGATGGGCGGAGAGCCGACAAGGAGGAGCGCTATGTGAGGCCTGACGCAAATGGAGGAAGGCACGTGCAGTCGGTGTTATGGGAAGAATTGCTCGACCACCGTGGGCAGGTTAGCATAGAGGAGGCTTGGCTGCGTTATGACGAAACGTTATGCAGTTTCCGAACAAGTGCGCACCTCGGGGAGCTCGAAGCCATGTTACATTTTCTGGAATGGAAATCGGTCAGGATATTGTAACGAGGAATTGAAAGAGTAGAGGCCCAACTGTTTGGGGAACGAAGCTGCGAGGAGGATCGCAGTGGGTATGGAGGAGTAACCAAGACAGGGACTCATTCAGTAATGCAGGAGGAGCGTTATGCAATAATGAGGAGCGTTAGAGTATTACACATTGTCTTTAACGCATACCTTAAACCATGCATGTTCTGGAAATGTGGTCCCCATGTCAAGCAGAGTTCACCATCAGGTAGCGTGGAGGCACCAATACAACACGCAGAGAGGGAGTTGTCGTTCTTCAAAGATGCTACTGCTTCTGTTGCATCCAACCAAAAAGGAGAAGCCAGGGAGATGAAGATGGAGCTGTCAGCATGAAAGAGGGAGGTAAGTTTGGCCAAGAATTTCGAAGGAGTGATATTTTTGTATGCCGAGGAGGGGTAACCCAAATTTTTATGGATGCAACGGTTAGCCTTCAACACTTCAAGTTGTCAGGTGCATTAGGTAGTAAGGATAGTGAAAACGCTGGCAGAAATGGTAGATCTGACAAGTTGAGCAAATGACAGAATTCAGATTGGAGTAGGGCGAAAAATTTTACAGGCCAACGCTATTCAAGGAGAGGCTTAAACTAGGGACCTACAAACCTAGCGCTCTGATACCATGTAAAACACATGTATGGGTAAACACACATATAGGAAAGAGTAAACACACAAGGACATAAAGATAAGTGTGAGTTATATTATTATTAACCATAAATGTGCTTTTATAGTACATTAGGTGTGACCCTTCGATTCCGCATTCCAAGGTCACTTGGACTCCTTTATGATTGTTCGACTTCCACACATACCTGTTGAGGATTAGGTGTCCAATAGGAATGTTTGTGGGCTGCAGTGGAACCTCGAAGTCATATAGAATCTATATGCCTGGTCAAAGAGAAGTGGAGATATGCCACGATGTCACCTTCAATGAAGATGTTACCCTTAAGAAAGTTAGGAATCTTCCTAGCTCAAAGGAAGACAAAGAAGAAGAAGAAAAAGCTAGAAGGCAGGAAGAACCGAAGGATGAGTTGATGCCCTATGTTGAAGCTTTGATGGATCCTATAGATCCACCTCCTTCAAATAAAAGGAGACCCTCATGGCTTAGGGTCACTCTCGAAGATGTCGAGAGACATATTGCTCTAAGGGGGACATTCCATGAAAGTAAGAAGTTGAATAGGTACCAACGGTACCTAGCAACCATGACTTCTATTGTACAATCTAAGCCTCGATCATTTGAAGAAGTCGTAAAGCATCAAGTTTGGAAGGATGCTATGTACGAAGAATATGAATCTATCATGAAGAATGACGTCTGGGAAGTGGTCCCAAGACCGAAGGACAAATTTATTGCCACCTTGAAATGCCTCTACAAGATCAAGCATGGAGCCGATGGAAGTGCTGAAAAATACAAGTCAAGATTTGTTGCCCAAGTTTTCTCTCAAAAGGAAGGCATAGATTATGATGATATATTTGCACAAGTCGCCCACTATACCACCATCCGATCTATCATTGCCCTTGCTGCAACGCAAGGATGGAGTCTCCATCAGATGGATGTGAAGACTGCCTTCTTACATGGTTCAATCAAGGAAGAAGTTTATGTGCAGCAACCTCTGGGGTTTGAAGTCCAAGATAGAGACACATATGTATGCAAGTTGAAGAAAGCCCTCTATGGGTTGAAGCAAGCCCCCAGGGCTTGGTATGAGAGGATCAATAGCTACTTGATGAAGTTGGGCTTCACTCGAAGTGATGTTGATCCAAACCTTTATTTTAAGGTTGATAAAGAAAGGCCTTTCATTCCAGTTCTCTATGTGGACAATCTCTTCCTGACAAGTGTTGACCTTCTCATTCATCAATGTAAGAGGGAGCTAGCTTCTAAGTTCAAAATGAAGGACCTAGGACCGATGCACTATTTCCTAGGTTTGCAGGCCTAGCAAAAGCCAGGTGAGATTTTCCTTTCTCAAAGAAAATATGTTGTGAAGCTGTTGGAGAGATTTGGAATGGTGGACTTTAAGTCCATGTCAACATCGATGGAACTCAACTTTAAGAAGTTGTGTGGAAGCGCTGCTGGGCCCGAGCTGGGAAATCCCAAAAAGTATCGACAACTCGTAGGGGCCCTGATGTTCTTAGTGAACTCCCTTCCGGACGTATGTTTTGCAGTGAACACTTTGAGTCAACATATGGTTGAGCCTCATCACATTCACTAGATTGGTGCCAAGAGTCTACTGAGATATCTTCAAGGCACAATCACTCATGGGCTGAGATACATTGTCGGGAGTATGAGGCTCCATGGATATACCGATGTCGATTGGGCAGGCAGTGTGGTGGATCGTATGACCACATTTGGATGTTGCTTCACCTTGGGTTCTGCTTCGATATCTTGGATGAGCAGGAAGCAGAAATCGGTTTCTTTGAGCACCACTGAGGCCAAATACATTGCAGCGAGTATGGCCTGTTGTGAAGTTGTTTGGTTGAGAAAGCTCTTTAGTGAGTTGTTTGGACATGTGCTAGATACCACCGTTATCCTTTGCGATAACTAGAGTGGGATTCGTCTTTCTGAGAATCCCGTGTTCCACAATCGATCCAAGCATATTGATATTAGGTACCACTTTATCCGGGATATGGTACAACGAGGCGACGTAAGGCACGATCATATTGGGACTGATAAGCAAGTCGTGGATATTCTCATGAAGCCCTTGGGAAGATCAAATTCTTAACCTTCCGTGAGAAGCTTGGAATCGTGGACAAACCCACTTGTGAGGGTCCTACTTGAGTTGGACTATGAGCTCCAGGAGCTCCGGGGGGGATAGCTTCTTGGAGCTATAAGCAACCACAGAGCTAGGTTCGTCGAATATTGTTGGTGTGCTTATTCCCCACCATTGTGATATTGTTGGTGTGTTCACCCTCTCTTTGATCTATGCCCCACATGCATCCTACCCATGGAGTTTCAGACACATGGGAAGTACCTCTCATTTGGCCAATGAGGTGGGAAATGTGGATAGAGACTGATAGCATGACCAATGGACGCATCAGGGATTTTCGTAGGATGGAATGTACCCAACACCTTGATCTGGGATCAAATCTGATGAGGTTCTTACCTCTAAAATGACTTCGGGTTAGTATGTGACTCTCTTGAGTCTGATTGAGGTTTTAACCTCTAAGTTGACTTCAGGTCAGCGGAGTGTGATGTCTTTCTGACTCACTCTCGTTTGTTTGCCCCCAGAGTCGACAAAGCATGTTATAGCAGGATGACACAGGATTGCAGGAGGATGATGATGATGATGATGATGATAGTACACAATGGTACTGATGACAGGATGGCACAAGTCGACAGATGGAGTTCTCCATAGTTGAGAGGGAGTGTTAATTTTGGGCAACTAGGTCCAAACTCCATGTTGCACTACTCATATGATGATCATTATAATTTTGTTGGATTCCTCTTTTGGAGAGTTGCAATATTGGTCTAAAGATCATCTTGTTTGGATGAGCAGAACTTATACTTTGATTTTATTTTCCACACATGTGCAAATTGACAAGGTCAACAAGATTTGTAATGCAGGCTCACAAGCCCCAACAGATGTGTCACACACCCTCATTGATGAATATAAATAAGAGAGAGATGATGCTCATTTCATCATCATCTCATCACACATTCTTCTTGTGATCTGATTAGTTCATACAGCCTAGGAGAGACTTCCATCCCTCACAAGTGTGAATCTGAAGGTGGAGAAATTGCAGATTGTTTTAGGGCTTTCTAGACAACATTGACCAGCATTGACTTTGGGCCAACCCTTGAGCTTTGACTTCGATTTCAGCATAGAAATTCCGATTTCTTGAGGCCGCATTGGAGGACACAAAAATCGAGGTTGGACGTTGACTTTGATCTGACCGTTGGCCGCAACAATGACCGTTGTGTTGACTTCTGCGTTGACCATTTTCTGTTGACTTGCATTGACTTTTTGGAGTTGTCTTTGAGGGGTGTGTGCGACACTTGGAGAAACGCTGATTTGGTATATTGGAGAAGTTGGTTTGGCCAACTCAAGTCTTTGTTGGCTAGGGCATCCTGTTGACTGCTGTAACAAACATTTCTCTCTACATTTGTTGGACAAGAAGAATTACAAATTCTGATATATTATTTGACTTGTCTTCTGTTGATCTATTATTATGTTCTATCAACGTTTTACTTTCATGTTTATGTAATTGCTAAATCTGAATTGGGCCTTAAAGAAGATTGAAGTAAACTACATTTAAGCATAGAACATACCATGGTTATCTAAATTTAACACGACCACTACGTGAGCCTCCACGTAGTGGCAGTGAAAAAGATAGTGGTTGCTGAAGTTGTGGAATTAATGAAGATGAAACCCATGTTGTTGGTGTTGAAGAATGGAACCTAGGAACCATGGGACCGTATGGGGGTGGCATCTCAACTCGATCATCATCATCTTGGATAAGGGCCTCCTCCAATTGCTCTAATCGCAACACTTCATCCTCCAAATTGGCCTCCTCTGGATTTTTGTCCCAAAGATAAGGTCTTTATTATTCTTTGCATCCTCACAGTGATAGGGCAACAATCACGAGTTGTAGTGAACATAAACCAAGTTGTTTGCCCAATCTAAATTTAACTTGTTCCTTTTAACACTGTGGATGAAAGAATAAGAGCTCTAACACCTCTCTACAGAAGAAGTGTTTACCACATGTGATAGCGCTCACAATGCCAAAGTTTGTAGAAGTGGAGTAGCACCTCCATGAAGGTTCCACCACTCGAGAGAAGACAAATCCTCTTGATCTTTAATTGCATTATTACTCCCAAATAGACCAGTGACAAGCATATAGTTGCTCAATTGTTTCCAAAGCATGGAAGACTCCTCCTCATTAGGGACTAGTTTATCCAATGCTTTCATATAACTAGCTAGAACCTCTAGATCTAGGTGTGGTTTTCTCCTACCCCCCCAAGTGTTGGTGTTGAAAGCCATGATGGATGATAATATTTAGGTGTCAGGACATATGCGAAGGCATGCAATGGAATGTTTAGTATTTCCCATTGTTTTTCAACCTTTGCATGAATATAATTGAACAAGGTGATATCTCTACGCTTAACAACGTCTTTAATCTGCCCCAACATGTTATCCATCTGCTCATATACCTCCCCAATTATTGGCCAATCTTAATCTGCAAACTTGATCATGTAATAAATCAATGTCCTTGACCACACTAGCACCATCTCTATTAGTGTTAACGTCATTCCAAGCTTGTCTCACCTTCACTAGCCACCTAAATTTAACTTGTTCCTTTTAACACTGTGGATGAAAGAATAAGAGCTCCAACACCTCTCTACAGAAGAAGTGTTTACCACATGTGATAGCGCTCACAATGCCAAAGTTTGTAGAAGTGGAGTAGCACCTCCATGAAGGTTCCACCACTCGAGAGAAGACAAATCCTCTTGATCTTTAATTGCATTATTACTCCCAAATAGACCAGTGACAAGCATATAGTTGCTCAATTGTTTCCAAAGCATGGAAGACTCCTCCTCATTAGGGACTAGTTTATCCAATGCTTTCATATAACTAGCTAGAACCTCTAGATCTAGGTGTGGTTTTCTCCTACCCCCCCAAGTGTTGGTGGTGAAAGCCATGATGGATGATAATATTTAGGTGTCAGGACATATGCGAAGGCATGCAATGGAATGTTTAGTATTTCCCATTGTTTTTCAACCTTTGCATGAATATAATTGAACAAGGTGATATCTCTACGCTTAACAACGTCTTTAATCTGCCCCAACATGTTATCCATCTGCTCATATACCTCCCCAATTATTGGCCAATCTGAATCTGCAAACTTGATCATGTAATAAATCAATGTCCTTGACCACACTAGCACCATCTCTATTAGTGTTAACGTCATTCCAAGCTTGTCTCACCTTCACTAGCCACCTAAAGGTGAGGTAATAACTTGCAAATCTTGTTTTTGAAAGTTTAAGAACCTACAACTTGGAGTAGTGCCATAAAAGTAGTTTACCCTTGTATGCCCAGTGACAAACTTAATGAGTTGCTTACCTTTCTTGTAAAGCTAATTAATCCGTCCACATTCTTTATGATTCACAATATCATGCATCAAAAGGTTAAATGTGTGCACCAAGCACCCAGACCAAAAGATGTGTGGATGAGTACGCTCAATAAATTTTCCTACTCCCTTGCAATTTGTTGCATTATCAGTGATCACTTGAACCACATTATTAGGACCTGTTGACCACTCTGTGTCAACTACCCTATAGCAGTACACATTTCCGCAAAGGAATTCCACCATGTTGCAGCATTCAGATCATCCTAGATATATCATCATCATTAGTCAATTCATCAGAAATGTAAACCCAAATTCTACAATTTTTAATGTAAATGATGCTAGTAAGACCATATATGTATGTAACAACCTAAGTAAGCCTACTATTTTGGCGACAGATTTCATCCTAAGAGGTCTTTTGTCTCACCGATTCATCTATCTTTCTAAACACGAATGATCGGCAGAGTTTTTCCCTCCAACCTCACCACAAAGATAGGGTGGAATTTATCCTCGAGATCTTAGGTGATTCTTAGTGTTCTACTCGAGGTTTTTTGTAAAAGTGATTTGGGAATAATTTAAGCTAATTGGCTAAATTATTTTATTACAATCACTTGTTCTACTAGATCCTATTGAGTCGCGGAATTGGGTATTATATTGAGGGTTTATAACGAACGAGTGTTCTCCTTTGAACGTTGAAATTGTAATATCTTGATGTAAAAAGATATTTTGGTACATGGTCCCTAATATTTAGTTACCATGACTAAAATATTTAAGGGTGGAAAAATTTATTAATACCCTTTAGTGTCAATTAATTAATTTTTCTGGCCAAGATAAATTAAAATCCTAAGCCAGAAAATTAATTAATTTTGAGTCAAAAATGATTATTTTTTATTTTTGGTTTTCTGGCAAAAAGTGGCAAAAATAATAGTCAAAAAATAAAAATGAGAGAAATAAATTTTCTCCAAGTGAAAAATATTAAAAAAAGGAATGTGCATTTTCCACGAAGGGAATCTCCACAAATCAAGCAAGCAAAAATTCTAGGAAATATTTTTGGTCTAGAAAATAGGAATTAATTCCTAGAAAAATCGATTTTTTAATAATAATCAAATTTATGGTCCAAGTTGGTTAAGTGAATGGGAATTTTCGAGGAGAAAAAGTTGGAAAAAAAATAAATAAATAAATAAAAATAAAAATAAATTGGACCAAGAAAAAAGGCATCATGAAGGAATTCGAATTTTTTCTCAAGCAATCAACAGTAGAGATTATTTTGACATGGATCAAGCATTTAATCAGCCAAGGTCAAGTCAAATTTGTGCACCTTCATGGATCTAGCCGTTTTTTCACTTGGAAGAGTGTCTAGAGCTCTCATTTTTTCTATATAAGGAAGCATATGCTCCTCATTGTAACGACATCTGATCTTTGGACAGTGTACTTGCTTTGAAGCTCTGTAATTTTTCTTGTGCAATAAAAGAAAAGACTTAGGGGTTATACTACGATGTTTTCTCAGATTTATTATGGTAATGTGTATCATCATGTGCTTATAATTTCTACTTGGGGTTAAATGTTTGTTGAATTCATTAGCTATTTTGATCTATAGCTGCTTGTTTGCATCTATATTTGGATTTGAGCATTATTGATAATTTAGACCTGGTGAGTTCTTGTTTGAGTCTCTAGGGCTGTCTATCACTGTGTGAATTATTCCTTTTGAGTTTTAACAAGATTTGTTGAAGTTGTTTTTTGTAGAAATATTTTTTTGAGTAGATATCAATGACCTGGGGAAATTCTTGCTTGAATCAACCAAGTAATCGAGTCAGGAAATTGGGGAAGTTCTTGCTTGAACCACCCATTTACTTGGCACGTAATGACTAAGAACTCGTGGTCAATATCCTGAGGGCTTGATTATCCGTAAAATTTTAAGAGTGAGTTTTCTTTGCCATTTATTTTAAAAGAAAAAACTATATTTCAAATTTGTAATTTATTGAGCTTTTAATGATCTATTTGTTATTTCTATAGCTCTTTTATCTAATCCATGTGTGGAGATGTCCTCAAACCCATAGATTAGATTTGTAAATTATTTGTAGATACTTGTGAATATTTTTCTAACCTTTATATTTGTACATAATTTCGTTTTATTTTGTATATACTTGCGGGTTTTGGTTTGCAGATTTTAAAGGAGACTTGAAATATTGGCTAGAATATACTTGTATATATTTTTGCAGGTTGATCCTATTGTGCTTCAGAAAAGAAAGAAAAAAATCATTTTGAAAAAGCCATATGTTCTCCTTAGCTTGGACAGCTAGGGTCTTGAAGGAAAGCGTCATTTTGGAGGTTGTCCATCACTTTGACCCCCTCTCCTTGTGAATGCAAGGGTTTGAGGATTATTAAAATTTCAAACCCCCTCATTTGTCTAAGGGAGGAGCTCTTTGTAAATTTAATAAAATCATTTTCTAGAGGGAGCTTGGGGCCTTCAGCCCTTGGTATCCCTATCTCTTGACTTGCACCATTTGGTTCTAATTTAATTTTCATTTGCCTAAGCACTTCAATTAATTATCATTTATTTGATCTAATTAGCTTTGGTGTATATTGAACAATATTTATTTGGCTAATAGATTTAAGTTGATTGAAGTTGTTTGTGTCTTTAAATAATCACTTGTGCTTATATAATTTATATTTGCTCTATTAACCTCCTAAAGATATATTATAAGTGATATCATTAAATCTGATCCTTAACTCATTTCACATTTAAGAGCAACTTTTAAATTAAAGGCACTTCTATTAGCATTTCTCTCTAAGCGCTTTGTTTCATTGAGTTATATTTACATGCTACATTGAATCATTGTTATAAGTTGATCTCATTGTGATTTTGTTTTTAAGTATTTATCATAATTTGATAACAAGTAGATTATTATTTCTCATTAAAACATTGTGTTTTGCATTATCATATTTCTTTTGATCATTATAACTAGAATTGTGGGCTTACTTTGTAATTGCGAGATTGTTCTATTTCGAAAATCATAATTACTTGCAAATCGTTCTTGAATTGTTTACTACTCATATTTTTGGTTGTCTTGATCTATCTTAGTAACATTTCCCTGTAGCATTACTTATCTTGTGGTTTGAGGTATATTGCATCATTGAACAAGTTCTTTAATTTATTTCATTGTATCCTGGAACTGGTCTCTTATGATTTCATCTTAAGTGTGAGATTATTTTAACTGAAGTTACATATCTCACATTGCCTAATTTAAAGACTTGCCCTCTAATATTAATTCAAGCTTCCTAGAGAAGTAATTGCCTTGCCACAAATCTCCTAGAACTTGTTGTTCCAACAAGTTTCCCCTTTCCATCTACCCTTGGGGACTACCCCCCTTGACTTAGCTAGGAAAGAGTCTAAATGGAGTGAGTAGGGATCAGGTTGATAGCCCCTATTCTGAGTGTTGCGCCTTAGGTATACACTTCAGGTGACAACAGGACCAACATCTTTGATTAATTTTAAGAGGAAACCTGCAATGTTTTGGGAAGTTGCACTGATGGAAGAGGAGTCATGACTCGCAAGAAACATTGCACCGCTAGCATAAACACCAAGAACATTTATCAAATGTTGGTTTCTAAAATTTTTCCAACCATCTGATACAACGGATACCCAACAATCCAACCACTCATTTGTAAAATGTATCAAAGCTCCTTGAACCTTTGATATTTTTCTTTCTAAGAACATAGTTCTAGCTTCATTGATGGCCTTAACCATTTCATGCCAATAGGGAGAGCGAAGCACATTGAATGGTACATTGCAAGCACAAAGAAACCAGACCACCTTTCCATCCACATTGTCGAGAATTTGGTAGGGCATAGTTTAATTCAATTCTCTACTTAATAATTACTTGTGAACTTATTTCTCTTACTTAGATATTCTCTTTATTAGCTTATTATGTCTTTCATCAAGTCAATTATCAAAACACAAGAGACGAAAAGTTTAGGCTCTTCAAGCCAGGGCCAAAACCTCTCACTCTTGGAGAGGAAATCCCGCAAGTAATTCTTCTTATAGACTTTCAGTTAACAAGTACCAAGACCATGACCTAGACCCTTGACACTAGTATGCCTAAAATAAATCGCCACTACTCTTGCTTGGCTCCTTGAGTTGATCTCCTTTACTGCATCATTCTACACCAACACTAGGGAACTCGGTCCCTAGTCTAACAGCCCTTGACAACATGTTCTTATCTGCCTTCTACAGATCTATACTCAGCCTCCTAGAGATCTCCTTTCGTTCCTTCTTTATACACACTTGATACATTATATCAAGGCCTCTTTATTATAGAGGCAACCCTTCTTTACACTGTGCAACCTATACAATTTGAAATCTGATAGACTGCTTCTTTGCACATTGTCATCATACAATCTGAAATTTGATACTGTTGCTCTGCACCTTCATATCTTCAAGACTGCTCCTTTGCACCTTGTCCCCATACAGTCCTATAGTCTGAAATCCGATAGACTGCTTTCTGTGGAGATCTGAAAATCATCTTATTGTACAAACATCGAAAATCTCAAAGATCCTAACCACCGAAATTTCAAAGGTGTCTGCGCTGCATTGTCTATCTTATCACCAAAAACCTCAGAGGTATGCCTTGAAAATCTCATAGAAGCACGAGTTGTTATGTCTGTCATTTATGCGCAGTTCACTGGGGTATTTATAGTAGTTTGCCCCTGTAATTAGTCGACATATCCTGTGAATAGCTACGTCTATTTCTTTGAGTCGACATCAGTTTGCATTATATTTTGAGGTTGACTTGTAAGGAGTATCTCCAACATCTATTAGGTTGATTTATTCAAGGGTATTTGCATCATACTTGAGCCAACTTTCACGAGCATATTGACAAGGTATTGAGGCATACTTATTTACATCAATACTGATCCTTTGCAAGTATAACAACACTTCATATTTATGACTCTAAATTATACATTTATGACAAGATGACAAATTCCTAAAAGACATCAAGAAGAAGTCTTTGAACTATAATAAAAACTCCTTGCTCATGAAACCCATGAAGCAAGATTTACAAAAATACAATTTATTATCTTCGTCTTCTTCATTACATAAATTCATAATTACTAGTCATTATAAAGACCGAACCTAGTTACACTTTCCAACACTCCCTCTTACCTAGGGAGGTATTCATAATGGTACATGGTAACTTTCAATCTGAAGAATCTCATAAGAAGAATTAGATTGGTAATCGCATTTGTATAACATCATATCAACCAACATTGTCATAGTGCAAAGCCTTGACTAACAGCGCCATCCCTCAACGAGACAATGGGCTACAATGTTGGCGAGACAAATGACTTATAGACACCATTGTCATTGTCTCTCCAAGTTACATACTCCACCAGGGTGTTCACAAAGTATGACCTTACTAGACTATTCTTATCTTGGGTAGCTAATCCTCAAAGAATATCGGTCCACGACTACTCTTATCTTGAATTCCCTATCACATTCTCAAAGAGTGTCGGGTGTCCAATGATTACCCAATCCTCCATTCTATCTTCCCAAGTGAAGACCAGAATGATGTGTCTATCCATTCTCTCCTTCATGGCCTTCACTAAGACTTACGGCGGTTAGTCCTGGTCAAGTGCATGACACATGAATTAGAGAATCAAATCTGTCACTTCCTTTTAGTTTAGGAAGGACATACTCATTCCTATACAAGAAATGTACCTAAGCTCGTTCTTAGGAATTACCAAGTTTCTTCCAAGTAAGAAACTTACCACCAGGCTCCCTCTTTACCAGGGACCTGCAGCAACAATGGTGAGACACCCAGTTTCTCATGAAGAATTCCTCCCTTCGATGTCATGAATTTCTTCGATATTGAGGAGTCTTCAACTTTGGGATAGCTTCATAGGTCACAGATCATCCATCACTTTCATTCATGAGTCATGTCATGTATCAGAAAGTGATTCATCAGTGTTTCTCATTTGGTCCATCTTCATGCCATATTGCTTTCCTTCTAACCATATTTCTTCCAAGGATCTTTCATCCTTCCATATGGTTGGTAGCCCTGCATAAACTTATCCAGATATACATATACATATGAACTTTTAAATCAAAAGTTACCTCAGTGATGATCTTTCACCATGACATCCTCTTGTAAGCATCAACATCCTTCATACAGAGTGACACATCTCTTAAAGATATGTATTGTCAAGGGTCTTCATTTTTACCAGACTTTTATCAGAGTCTACATATCTTCCCAAGATATTTCTCAGTCAAACCTTCTTGGCTTCCAGATGATAATTGCCTCTTATCATGGTTGCACTTTATGATCTCTTCTTTTCTTTCTCTACATAGTTTTACTTCATTCCTAGGAACTTCCAGTATGCAGTTCCTTGTTCGTATACAACCACCTCATATTCTATATGAGGACATATTATGTTGATTTCATCTGTTATTGGCAACTTGTGTATTAGAAGAGATTCTCCTTTCTTTGATCATAATTCTAAAGATAGAAGTTCATTACCTGCAACCATATGACATGACTTCATAGCATCCAGTGTCGACATATAAATATGTGTACCTCATGCTTTGGCTTCCTACCCCTGAAGATGGGTTAAGTGTTCACTCGAAACGTCGGGCTCAACGGGCAATATACACAGCTTTCCAGAAGTTCTCAACATAATGTGTACCTCATCCTTTTCCTTTTGTGTCATCCGGCAACAGTTTTTCTGAGAATGAAGAATTTCATTCCCTTGACCTGCTTCATCAATATGTCATCATATCCTAATCCCAGAATTCTACAAGATATAATTCTTGATGAAACCTTTTGCTTTCTTTTTAACTAGTGAATCCAAAGAGGACCCCATTATAAAAATGTCAACACCTATTTCCATATGGATTATTGAATGATGACACTTGATCTAGATAATTGTCTTTCATCAATGTTGTTATTAGTGAGGTTCCCAAGAAGAGCCACTTCTTTCATAGCATAGTTGTATTGCGAACATCCTCCTATGATAAATGTTCCTTCCATGCTACTATCATGATGCCATTTCTAGAGTGATGCATTAATGTGCAATGCTTCCTAACATACTATTTTACAACCGACAGAAACCTCTTAACAAGGAAGATGATCTCAATCATAGAAGAGATCTTTCACTTCTCCTTCCCTAGATTTCTTTGCATTAGGTTCTCCCCTTTCTTCTATGACATGGGCTTCTTCCTTTTTCCTCCTGTCCTTTCTAGATTTAGGACAATCACTTTGATAATGCCCAAGTTCATTACATCCATAGCATCGTACCTTGTCCATACTTCTCCTTTTATTTTGAGGACCAAATTTACCAAATCTTCCTTTCTTCCTGGACATGGCTGCATAGGTTTGATTTTCTTCACCTGATCCTAGAATGGTGTTGCTTCTTTCTTCCATATATACTTGTAGTGAAGTTTCCTCATCCCTCCAGTAGAGCATCTAGCTCCATTGTAGTCATTTTACTATCAAACATTACTTCTCCCAATTCCTACAGTACTTGCCAAGAATAGCTCCACCAATTTTGTCATATATTTCTTTTTGAAGATTCTAGTTTTGATACACTGGGAATGAGAGAGCCCTTTCTGGATTCTATAAGAATCCTCTGGGCTCTTATATCTCCCTTCATGTATTTGGCATGACTTCATTGTCCTTTTCTTCCATGCAAGAAAGTTTGAAACCCTAACCAGTTTGTTGCTTTCTTTGGAAAGAAGACATTTTGATAGATTCATATGAAGTCATAAAGATACTTACTTGAGTAAGATGTTTTTCTTCTTCTCTCAACTTCCTTGCTGACGATGATGTAGATAGTAGCATCAGCTCCCTCTTAGATAGACTTCTCTAAGAGTGGTGTAAAGCGGTAGATCACTTTGGATCCTTGATGATGATGATGATGATGATCAAGGATGTCTTGATGATGACTTCAGCAAAAAGATGATTTAATGATGTCTCCAATATTGTTGACTTGGCTTCAAATGAGATAGCTTTAGATCACCTTCTTAAACTTGCATTTCTTCTTGAAAGGGCCTTGGAGTATAAGTTCTTTAAGTAAGGTTTCTCTACAAGCTGCCTTTTGAATTGAGGTTTCTTCCCTTTTTAGTGTAGATCTCTTTCCCTTGAAAACTGACCTTTGAGCTTCTTCTCGAATTTGATCCTAGTGTCTTCTTGGAAAACTGATCCTTGATCTTGTTGATTTTTTAGTGTCTTCTTGTCAAATAGTCGTTTCTCACACCTTAGCTCTAATACCATGTTGAGAATTTGGTAGGGCATAATTTAATTCAATTCTCTACTTGATAATTACTTGAGAACTTATTTCTCCTACTTAGAGCTTCTCTTATTAGCTTATTATGTCTTTCATCAAGTCAATTATCAAAACACAAGAGAGACAAAGTTTAGGCTCTTCAAGCTAAGGCCAAAACCTCTCCCTCTTGGAGATGAAAACCCGCAAGTAATTCTTATTATAGACTTCCAGTTGACAAGTACCATGACCATGACCTAGACCCTTGACGCTAGTATGCCTCCAAAACCTTGTCACTGCTCTTGCTTGGCTCCTTGAGCTAATCTACTTTACTGCATTGTTCTACACCAACACTAGGGAACTCAGTCCCTAGTCTAACAGCCCTTAACAACATGTTCTTATCTGCCTTCTTCAGATCTATACTCAGCCTCTTAGAGATCTCCTTTCGGTCCTTCTTTATACACACTTGATACATTATATCAAGGCCTCTTTCTTATAGTGGCAACCCTTCTTTACACTGTGCAACCTATACAATCCGAAATCTGATAGACAGCTTCTCTGCACCTTGTCATCATACAGTCTGAAATCTGATAGACTGTTGCTTTGCACCTTCGTATCTTCAAGACTGCTCCTCTGCACCTTGTCACCATACAGTCCTACAGTCCGAAATCTGATAGACTGCTTTCTGTGGAGATCCAAAAATCATCTTACTGTACATACACCGAAACTCTCAGAGATCGTGACCACCAAAATTTCAGAGGTGCCTAAGCTGCATTGTCTGTCTTATCACCGAAAACCTCGGAGGTATGCCCTGAAAATCTCAGAGAAGCACGAGTTGTTCTGTCTGTGATTTATGCGCAGTCCACTGGTGTATTTATAGTAGTTTGCCCCTGTAATTAACCGACATATCCTGTGAATAGTTGTGTCTATTTCTTTGAGCCGACATAAGTTTGCATTATGTTTTGAGGCTGACTTGTAAGGAGTATCTCCAACATCTTTTAGGTTGATTTATTCAAGGGTATTTGCATCATACTTGAGCCAACTTTCACGAGCATGTTGACAAGGTCTTGAGGCATACTCATTTACATCAATATTGATTCTTTGCATGTGTAACAACAATTCATATTTATGACTCTAAACTATACATTTATGACAAGATGAAAAATTCCTAAAAGACATCAAGAAGAAGTCTTTGAGCTATAATCAAAACTCCTTGCTCATGAAACCCATGAAGCAAGCTTTACAAAAATATGTTTTATTATCTTTGTCTTCTTCATTACATAAATTCATAACTACTAGTCATTATGAAGACCGAACCTAGTTACACTTTCTACCACGCATCGTCCCTCCCAGCAACATTCAGGAAATCTGTTATTGTTCTTTCATTGGCTGCAGAAGTACCATGAGGAGATAAGCTACCAAATCTAGAGATTGCAGTTCAACTTGATTCAAAATGGGTTTCTTGTTTCTTGTTTTTATTTTGTGCAAAATCCTTTATTTGGACATATTTTCTCCTTTGTTCCATTGAAACCTTAGGCAAAAATTGAGATCCCTACGGGACCCTTTTTTCATCATTGTCCAATATCCCACAAAGACGTCTCCTCACACATGTATATGAACCATTATATGGTTTTCCTCCATCACAACCATGAGGGCACTCAAACTTGTAGCTTCCACCACCTCTTCCCCCCTCAAGTTTTGTCACATAATTCCACAAAGGTGTCAATGCAACTTTCCCCTCTTACATTTCAGTGTCCTCTTCATCCCCTTCTTCCTCATCATACATTGGACCACGCATATATGGACCAGAATCATCTTCTTCTTCTTCCCTTTTATGCGTACTCCCCACCACCATCATGAAAACCAAAAGTGGAATGATACATATAAGCCAAAAGAACACAATTTTGCAATATAAATATAGATGGACGACAAAAAAATGAGGGAGTTTGGGGTTTGCACTTACCTGTTTCGCTAATGTAGATGGCAGCCCTTCTTTACTCCTCCAAGCTCCTCCCCCTTAACTCTTGCTAGTTCCTCCTCCTTCACTCTTCCAAACTCTCTGCAAACCTTTCTCCTCCAAACTCTCTTCTCCTCTCTTCTCCAAGCTATCCAAAGATGCAAGAATTAGGAAAAAAGAGGGGGGAAATGCCTTTTAAGTTTTAACCCCATCCTCTCCTTTCCCTAACTCACCATAAACTCACTTTAACCCCACCTCAACCCAACTTAATTCAAAAAAAAAAAAAAAAAAAACTCGGCCCTTGCGGAACCTTCTTCCTGTCGAATATGTTTGCGATCTGTGGCGAATCTGCACCCGAACTTCCACGAATCTAAGGCAATCCTTTTTCGGATCTAGGGATCAGGCCAGCGCGATTCTGATTTTCCAGGAATCAACGAAATTAGCAAAACCGCAAATCCGCGGTTCCGTCGAAGGATTGGCGACAGATTCGTATGAGACGCAACTCCACCTCTAGATCCACCAAGGGGAGGGATCCTGCAATATTGGTTAGGACATTTAGGACTATGCCAGATGACCGGAAGAGTTTACAGTTCCGAGGAAGCATACTGTCAAGCAAAATGCAAGGAGCAGTCTTCCAAGAGGATGTCATGAGTTGAGATTTTAAAACTAGTTACTCAAAGACGAGAGGTCTCTAGGAGCAGTATGCATTCGGGTCCATGCCAAACAGTGGATATGCTTCATTGATAGAGGGAGCAGCAGTGGTAGGAGGATCTATTTCCATGACAAAGGGACCAGCCAGGATTACCACAGGAGGATCCGTTTCAGTGTCAGAGGGAGCACCCTGTCAGGGTGACCAGAATGTAGTTGCAGTGATGGATCTAATGAAGGAAGCTTAGCCAGTTTATAGCTGAGCCAAGGCATGCAAAGAAACATGTGTTGAGGTAACTACGTCATACAATTGGATATGGTTTGAGATATGTCTTAGGTGATGAAGTGAGGCTGCAAGGATGTATTGATTCAGATTGTGCCAAGAGTGCATGGGACAAAAAGAGCACCTTAGGTTGTTGCTTTAGCTTGTGAACAACTATGATGTCCTGGGTTAGAAGAGGCAAATTTTTGTTGCACTCAGTACAGCAGAGGCAGAGTATATCACAGCCAATAACACAAGTTAGGAAGCAAAGTGGCTTCAAAAACTACTAGCAGATATAATGTGATAAAGTTGTGGCAAGCTTTCGGAGAATCTAGTTTTTCACGACAAGTTGAAGCATATATAGATCAAATATCGCTTCATCCGAGACATGGTGCAAAGAGGAGTAGTGAAACTCCAGTACATATCCACAGACAAGTAAATTGAAAACATTCTCACCAAGACTCTGTCTAGAGCGAAGTTTGTATACTTCAGAGACAAGCTTGGCACAATGCAGAATGTTTCCCTCGTTGAGAGGGAGTGTTGATGTCTTTGCAAGATTGGGCAAACCATCTCTTGAGAAGCCAAAAGGATTTGGTTCGGTCATGCTGATTTGACTAGCGGTCAATGGCCTAGGCAACTGTAGGATTGAATAGATCTTCTCCTAAGAAGCCATGAAGGACTTTGATTAGGTCATGCTAATTTGACCGAAGGAGATTGATGTAATTCACCTGAGAAGCCATGAAGTACTATGGCTAGACCATGCTGATTTGTCTAGGAGTGAATGGTTTAGAGGCGGATTCTCCTGAGAAGCCATGAAGGACTTTGGCTGGGTCATGCCGATTTGACCAGAAGAGAATGATATATTTACCTAAGAAGCCATGCTAATTTGGCTAGACATGTTGATTTGGCCAAGGGTAAATGGACCAGGATACTCAAATTGCCTACTTAAAGATGGAGTGATCTATAGACATGCAAGTGAGGAGTCACAATACTACTCCAAAATGGAGTGATCTATAGACGTGCATGTGAAAAGACACTACATCAACATAGCAAGCTCATAAACTTTTCTTGTGCAAGAGAAATTTCAGCTAAGGAGAAATATGTTGCAGCGAAGGAAGATAGCTCCCTCATTAAGAGGGAGTGTTGATTTTTTGTGTAGCATAGAGAGGTATTACCGCATGCATAAGTCGCCCTAGAAGAATTATGAAGAATTAAAATAAAAATTTGATTTTGAATGACAAGTCTGCCCAGGAGGGTGAAGGGACGTGTGAAGAATTTCAACCCCCACTCCGGTTATCAATTTTCCTTATCACTCCATGCATTTAGTTTTAAATCCAAGCATGATAAAAATTCTAAAAACCGGAAATAACAATAATTTCTGAAAACACAAATTTGGAGATTTCACCACTACTGGAAAATGCAGAAATAAACACAGCAAAGACATAACAACCACACACAGAAAATGATAGTGATTTTTGGTCAATGTGACCCTGGAAAAACCCCCTACAACTCTTGGGGAAAACCAGTTTCAGAGCTCTTCTTTATTTCTGAAAATGCATTTACAGAGAAACTGAAATACACAGTAAAAATTCTAGCAACCACAATTTACAACTTATCTCGACTTTCGTGCTTGAACTCCGCCTCAGAAAATGTGCCAACAACAAAATAGAAATAACAGCGAAAATATTACAGCATTAAATGTTGTAAGACCTGCGTCGAAAATCGTGTCCAGAATAGCCTGTACGGACTATACGAAAAAGTACAACAATCCTCCTCGATTTTTGTGCCCATAATCTGCCTCGAAAATCGTGTTGTCGGTTGTTGTCTTTTCTCGAAATCTGTACCGTAATTACATTAGTCCTCGATTTCTGTGCCCAAAATCTGCTTCGAAATCTGTGCTGAATGTTGTTGTCCCTCTTCCTCGATTTATGTGTCTTTCCTCCTTGGAAATCGTGCCTAACCTTTGCTATATGGATTCTGCCTTGGGATGTGTGCCAATAAATGTTGTTGTACGAATTTATTGAAATGTCGCCTTATTGCTCCTTCAACTCCTTGCTCAGAAATTTTCTCCTTGCTCTCTCTTCCCTTTCTCTCAAATGCTCATGAAAGACTGAATTGATATTTTCTTCTCCTTCTCTCCTTTTACCCTAAATGTCCTTTTGGGTAACCCTAAGATCTAATGGTTGAGATTCATTTAGATCTAGGGATGAGAATAAATGTGCATTTAATTCTCACTTTCTATTTTTTAACTCACCCACTTAAATAAAGACCCATTTAGCCTTTTCTTTCCATAGTCACTTTTTCACTTTCTAATTTTTCATTGACTTTAATAAAGTCACTTTAAAATTAGAATGTAACTTTATCACTTATAAAGTCACTTTAAAATTAGATTGACTTTACAACTTATAAAGTCACTTTAGGAAAAGAAGTACAAATAAAGTGGACACTTTTCCCTGGGCCAAAGATCACAGCCTTAGGGAACCACTTGTCCTCTGGTACCCAAATTTTAACACTCCCTCTTACCGAGGAAAGTGTTCCTCGCCACTCCCGTCTTGTCTCTGAAATAAACATCTTTGCCTCGTGGTAAGGCTTTGGTGAATATGTACGCCACCTGCTCATTTGTGGAAATATACTCAATCTTGACAGCTCCCTTTGGACGTAGTCTGGAATAAAGTGATATTTGATCCCGATATGCTTTGACCTGTCATGAAAAACTAGATTCTCCGTGAGTTTTATGCAACTCTTATTATCACAGTAAATCACTGAAAGTCTCAATGCATGACCAAATATACCAAACAACATCTTGCGAAGCCATATGGCCTCACAACTAGCCAAACTAGCAGCCATATACTCTGCCTCAACTGAGCTCAATGCAATTGACTGTTGTTTTCGGCTGAACCACAACACAACTGCGGAACCCAACCCAAAACAACACCCTGAAGTACTCTTCCTGTCTGAAGCACAACCAGACCAATCTGAATCAATGTACCCTGCCAGTCTCACTCCATCACCCTGTCTATAATCCAGACCATAATCGATAGTGCCCTGCAAGTAACAAAGAATGTGTTTTGCAGCCACCCAGTGCACTCTCCTAGGCTCACACATGAGCTGACTCATAGTGTTAACTGCAATACATATATCTGGTTCAATGTTAACCAAATACATCAATGAACCAATCAGTTGTCTGTATAGAATAGGATCCACCAACTCGGAATCTGAAGCGTGAAGCTTCTTCCAATTACTGATCATCGGTGTAGACATGTGTTTGCAGTCCTCCATGTGAAATCTGCTAAGAATATCCACAATGTACTTCCCCTGTCCCGAGAAGAAATGCCCCTCCTCCTTCCACACCTCCAATCCCAGAAAATAATGCATCAAGCTGATATCCCTCATCTCAAACTCTAAAGCAGAATCTCTCTTGCAACCCTCAATGAGTCTCTCTGCACCAGTGATGACCAAGTCATCCACATACAACACCAAAATGAGAGGCTCCTCACCTACCACAATGAAGTATAGGTTCGGATCAGCCTCACTCTTTGTGAAACTCAATTGTTGCAAGTATGTATCAATCCTTGAATACCAAGCTCTCGGAGCTTGCTTCAGGCCATAGAGTGCCTTTTTCAATCTGCATACAAGGGACTCCTTTCGATGCACCTCAAAGCCCTGCGGTTGCTCAATATAAACTTCCTCCTGAATGAAGCCATTGAGAAAGGCGGCCTTCACATCCATCTGGTGGATCTTCCAACCCATCTCTGTTGCAATCAATAAAATGGAGCGAATAGATGTATATCGAGGCACGGGAGTGAAGGTCTCCTCATAGTCAACTCTGTCTACCTGTGAGAACCCTCTCGCCACAAACCGAGCCTTGAAATTTTCTATGCTGCCATCTGAAGCATGCTTTATCTTGTAGAGCCATCTAGAAGTAACAATTGATTTACCTTCAGGCCTCGACACTACCTCCCAAACATCGTTCTTCATAATAGAGCAATACTCCTCCATCATGGACTCTCTCCAGACCTGCTGGCTAGCTGCCTCCTCATAACTAGAAGGCTCAATATCAACGATGCTTGTTACCAATGCCATGTAACTACAGAACCGCTCAGGTGGTTTAATCTCTCTGACCTGTCTATTTGGCCCAGCAAATGATGTGGCCTTGTGCAAGGTGTCTTGAAGCCACTTGGGCTTCCTCTTCCCTGAGCCTACCTCTCCCACCGAAGTGAAAGAATCCTCGTCATCATCAGAATCCTGAACTCCTGAAGGCCTGCCAACTGACCTCATGCCTGAACTTGTGCCTGTAGAAGCTAAAGTACCGTGTGAACTGTCCATCAGTGGACTACCCTGTGAACTACTCTGCATGCTGCCCGAAGAACCACCCCCACCTAACTCTGAGAGCCACTGCTCACTGATGGACCTGACACTGTAATCGATGTACCTCCTAATCCCTGTCCTCCTGCACCATGTGCACTGGATCCCTGTCACTGACTCAGCTGCTCATGAGGGTCTGGTGACTCTAGATAATGCAACTCCCATGACCTCCTTAAAGCTCTCTCCTCCTCGAACTTCACATCTCGCTTGACAACCACTTTCCTCTTCGCAAGAATATAAATTCGATAAGCTTTCGAGGTCTCGCTATAACCCACAAAGATGCCCTTGTCTGCAGTGGGCTCTAGCTTGGTCCTTTTCTCCTTGGGGACATAGGAATATGTAAGGCACCCAAAGATACAAAAGTGCCCAACATCAGGCCTCTTCCCAGAAAAAGCCTCCTCAGGAGTCACATTCCCCAAGGCACGATGTGGACTCCTGTTCTGCAAGTAAATAGCAGTGTTGCAGGCCTCTGCCCACAAAAATAAAGGCAACCCCTGATCATGAAGCATGGCTTTGGCAGCCCCTACAATGGATATGTTCTTCCTCTTTGACACCCCATTCTACTGGGGGTTGTAAGGAACTGTGAACTCCCTCCTAAAGCCTGCCTCGACACAAAAATCTGCAAACTCACCAAGGGTATACTCACCTCCATTGTCCAACCTGAGGACCTTGATCTTTCGACCTGTCAGGGTCTCCACAAGAGCTTTGAATTCTTGAAACCGCTTGCAAACCTCACTCTTAAACTTCAAGAAATAAATCCAGGTCTTCCTGGAGTGGTCATCAATGAATAAAACATAATATTCATAGCCACTCAAGGATACATGAGACCTCCGACCACTCACATCGAAATGATGAGACATCCGACCACTCACATCGAAATGAATCAAGTCAAGGATCCCTGTCGCTCTGCTATCACTGCTGGGAAAAGGAGATTTCGCAAACTTCCCCATAGCACATCCTCTGCGTACATCAAGGTGATCAGAACTGAAATCTGGCACACCAATGGTGATCTCCTGCAATGTCCTGAAGGCCCCATGATACATGTGCCCCATCTTGCGATGCCAAATCTCACACAACTCTGAACTACTAGCTCTGTTGTCGGTCCTGTCTCTAGTGTTTCTACTCAATGCCATCAGGGGCTGGAATGAGAACTTCTACACCTTAGCATGGTGCACACCAATCACTCTAGCTGAAGATGCTAGAGTTCCCCTAGGATATATGAGCACCTGCCCACGCCTGAATAACACCTCATACCCTTTGTCCTCAAGTGCTGAAACGGATATCAGGTTCTTCTTCATTCTAGGCACATATAGGACATTTGACACTTTCAAGGGAGGTTTGGGTTCCCTATCAAATGTCAATGTTCCCACATTGACTGCTCTTACAATGTTGTCATCACCAAGTACTACTTCCATATGAGTATCACTCTCTCAAAGCTCTGAGAAGTACTCCCTGACTCCTGTCATATGACGAGAAGCCCCACTGTCAACATACCAAATACTAGAAGATGCTCTGCTAGTAAAGGAGAGTGCACACTCCCTCTAAACCTATACGGTAGATGATACTGCACTGGAGACCTCACAAGCTATGAACCCAAACTCCCGATCAAAGCTCTCTGAGAAGCCCTCTATCTCTGCAGAAGCTACCATGGTCTTTCTTTCCCTTCTTGTTCTTCTTCTCCAGATACACAACAGCATAGTGTCCTAACTTTTGACAATTCCAACATTTGACTTTGGAATAGTCCTTTTCTTTGTTCTATTGCTTGCCTCTACCTTTTCCCTTGCCTCCACTGGTGGAAGCTTGCTTCTTTGCTTTGCCCTTCTTGCCTCTTGCCAACAATGCCACATTGTCATCCTCCTCCCCCTGTTTGGTTGCCCCAAGATGGTTCTTTCTAATCTCATTCTGAAAGCAATCATCCCACAACCTCTCCCATCCGGGAAGGTTCTCCCGTGCAACAATACCATCCACAAAACTCTCCCAAGTCCTGGGAAGACCATTCAAAGCAATCCTCACCAACTCAGTGGGTGCAATGGTCTCACCTACAGCTGCCAACTCATCTCTCATTGAAGTGATTTTGTGAGGTATGTTGTAGCACTGTCAGTCTTAGCCATTTTAATGGCCTTGAGTTTCTCCTTTAGGACCATTTTTCTGTTTTCATTTGAGCTCTGGTAAATATCGGTCAAGGCTGTCCACATTTCATGTGCATAAGTCTTTCCTCTCACGTGAGGAATGACATGATCTTTGACTCCATCCAAAATCAATCTTTTGGCCTTAGCATTCTTTTTATTGAACTCTGCTAACTGTACTGGGTTAGCAGGTACTGCTACTGGGTGTTGTGTGGTATGTACCACAATGCCCCAGACCTCTGTTTCCTCAAAGATACTCTGGATTCTCTCCTTCCATGCATTGTAGTTGCTCTGCCCATCCAACTTGTCTACAACCCTCAAACCCAAAGACGTGATTCACCACCCTAACAAACTGAAATTTTCAGATCTGGGTAAAAGTTTCTGTTTTCTATGTAAAAATCAACTTGCTGTAATTTTTCACTTCTTGTCCCAAATTGCAATTTTCAGCCAACTAAGCTCTGATACCATGAAGAATTTCAACCCCCACTTCAGTTATTAGTTTTCTTTATCACTCCATGCATTAAGTTTTAAATCCAAGCATGATAAAAATTCTAAAATCTGGAAATGACAATCATTTTTGAAAACACAAATTTGGAGATTTCACCACTACTGTAAAATGCAGAAATAAAACACAGCAAAAATATAACAGCCACACACAGAAAATGACAGTGATTTTTGGTCAATGTGACCCTGGAAAAACCCCCTACAACTCTTAGGGAAAACCAGTTTGAGAGCTCTTCTTTATTTCTGAAAACGCTTTTACAAAGAAACTGAAATACACAGTAAAAATTCCAGCAACCAAAATTTACAACTTATCTCGATTTTCGTGCTTGAACTCTACCTCGGAAAATGTGCCAACAGCAAAACAGAAATAATAGCAGAAATATAAAAGCATTAAATGTTGTACGGTCTGCCTTGAAAATTGTACTTAGAACAACATGTATGAACTATACAGAAAAAATAAAGTCGTCCTCGATTTTCGTGCCCAGAATCTGCCTCGAAAACCGTGATGTCAACTACTGCCCTTTCCCGAAATCTGTGCCGTAATTACAGCAGTCATTTTCCTCGATTTTTGTGCCCAAAATCTGCCTTGAAATCTGTATTGAATGCTATTGTCCCTCTTCCTCGATTTTTGTGCCTTTCCTCCTTGGAAATTGTGCCTAACCTCTACTGTATGGATTCTACCTTGGGATGTGTGCTAATAAATGTTGTACGAATTTGCTGAAATGTCTCCTTGCTACTCTCCTTTAACTCCTCCTTGCTCAGAAATTTTCTCCTTGCTCTCTTCTCTTTCTTTCAAATGCTCATGAAAGATTGAATTGATCTTTTCTTCTCCTTCTCTCCTTTTCCCCTAAATGACCTTTTGGGTAACCGTAAGATCTAATGGCTGAGATTCATTTAGATCTAAGGATGAGAATAAAAGTGCATTTAATTCTCACTTTCTATTTTTTAACTCACCCACTTAAATAAAGACCCACTTAGCCTTTTATTTCCATAGTCACTTTTTCACTTTCTAATTTTTCATTGACTTTAATAAAGTCACTTTAAAATTAGAATGTAACTTTATCACTTATAAAGTCACTTTAAAATTAGATTGACTTTACCACTTATAAAGTCATTTTAGGAAAAGAAGTACAAATAAAGTGGACACTTTTCCCTAGGCCAAAGATCAAAGCTTTAGGAAACCAATGGTCCTTTGGTACCCAAATTTTAACGACATGTCCCTTGGGCTATTTCACCCCATTCAACTTGTATAAATAGATGATGTGACCTCTCATTTTCAACAACCAACAAGAGCAAATCTGAGCATGAAGACTGTTTTGGATATCATCTTTCTATCCATCTCTCATTTTGCCGCATGTGTGAAGGAGTCTTTGACCAAGTTCTTGGACGAATTTGACCAGCATTCTTGGACAGTCATACGTGTGAACAGGAGGATGAATTTGACTGCAGCAATTGACTGAGTTTGACTGTTCGACCAAGCTGATTTGACTACAGTTTGACCAAAATCCATACGGTAGTTGACTGCACGGGCTGACTGAAAGTCACAGGGTTGACCACAGGTCTGAGGGTTGAGTGCAGGAGCTGACTGCATGCCACAGGGTTGACCGCAGGTCTGAGGGTTGACTACAGGACAGGAATTTGACAACAGGATGTCTGTTTGACCACTGTTCACTTTTGAGTATTTTTGGTAGTTTGACCAGAATTGACTTGCTGGAGTTTCTCCAGATTTGGCTGGTATTTTGACTTGGATATTGGCACACATATCTCTAGACAAATTGAATTTGTAAACCTTAATGAAGAATAATTTGTCCTAAAGAAAAGTTGTTGGGTTTTCTACCAAGGTTGAGTTTCTAGTGTAAAAATATTGTCTATATTGTGCGTGGTTGTCTTTCTACGATCTTTAGTATTTCTGCTGCATTTACTGTTGATGTTTTCCAAAGAGTGATTGCCCAATGATATCAATGCCATAAGCATTCTGTGTGAAAATCATAAGCATTAGGAAGTAATTATCTGGCAGAAAACTGTATCTACTATTCCTCTTGAAGAAAAATTCAACATACTCTTGCTTTTGTCTTGAAACTCTTTCTAGGTATTGCTATGTCTAGGAATTGCTCTCTCCTGTTTGCCTAGAATCAACAAGAGAGAAACATGTGCTCTTAGCTCCAACCATTGCTCCCAATTATGATCAACGTGGAGCAACTCCACTATTATCCAAAACTAGAAGTAAAGCCCCCGATGGCATCTATGGGATTCTTCACTTCACTTGACTGAAAGAACCAACTCCACTGCAACTGCTTTAATTCTTAGGTGAAACTAAAAGACTATGTGATCAACTACCTAGCAGGCTGGTTTCTGATGTTTCAACTTTTGGGCTGCAACTATTATTGCACAGAATGTGAAAAGATCAAAAAAGAATAAGGATCGCATCATAAAAGAAAATAACAAATAGAAACTTCAGCCAGAAGAAACGATATATGTTGTTTAATATCACCATTTTTTCTTTTTCTTGCATTTTCTGCTGTCCCTCAAACAGATTCAAGCCAATGCAGAAATACAGATAAAACAAAAAAACAAAACATTTATTCAGGGACTTAATTTGTGATTTGTTTTAAATATAGATAATCGGGCACGTTCCTGAGGCAGCTGTGCACAGCAGACCTGCGTGCGTCCCAGCAGCTTCTCTCTTGCTCCGCCATGGCCTCTGCTAGAGGGGGACCCAAACCCCTCCCTCTCCCCCCAGAGGTGAGCACATTCAAGACTCTGGTGGCCTCTTGTAGCAAGCGTCCCTCATCAGTATTGCAGCAGAAGAAAATGGACAGCATCCCCACTGTGGCCCTCCCAAAGGAAGAAACTTGCAGATCTGCACTAAATCTCGCAGAGAGAGGCCTCATAGGGCAGTTCACGGGCCTCTAGCCATCTCCCAAAGCAGTAGAAGATTGGATCCAAAGGAACTAGATCCCTTTAACCAAAGAAGGTATAAAAAGCTATTTTGTTGGCAAAGGTTTCTTTGTGTTTGTTTTCGAAAGCGCTGAAGACAGAAGTCTCATCTTTAGGAACAGCCCATACTTCATGGGGCCGCAAGGCCTTTACCTAAACAAGTGGTCGCCAGACTTTGATCCCTCCCAAGACGTGCCCTCAGCAGTTCCAGTTTGGGTACGTCTCCCCCACCTCCCCCTACACTGCTGGAACCAAAAGTCCCTCTAGATCATTGGCAATGCCCTAGGAAAATATATCGACCAAGCTGTAAGAAAAGATCAGTATTCTTGTGCCCGCATCTGTGTAGAAGTAGATCTGGAAGAAGGGTTTCCGGAAGCAATCAAACTTACAGTCGCCGGTTGGTCCCATGTTCAAGAGCTAGATTATGAAAAGCTCCCCTTCAAATGCAAACATTGTCATGGATATGGACACTTCGCAAGATACTGCAAGAAAAAGGCCAAGGAGCACACCGAGAAATCTAAGGGTGATCAATGGACCCTAGTCCAGAAAATAGCCCAACAAAAATGAAGCGGGAAAGGAACCACAAAGGGGATCTCCTCCACAAAAGATCAGAACTCCACCCCCAACCAGGTTGGGGCCTTAACCCCCATTGAACAGGAAAGTATCCCTGCAAACTCTCTAGAAACAATCCCGGACAGTGTGGAATAGAAATCACTAAGAAGAAGCAGGCAGACAGCTCATGCTCCTTGGAGGAGACCTTTGAGAGACCGTCAAAAAGAGCTGGAAGGAAATCTCACAAAGAAGCTAGGGAAGAGGAGGCAGAAAGGCTAAAAACACAAGGAAGCCAACCCACAATAGAGATGTCCATCGGGAGAAATACTAGAGCAAGGCCTCCCAAGGGAAGACTCATCAATCCCTCCCCCAGTAATTAATGTGTCTAGTCTCTTGGAATTGCAAAGGCTTGGGGAACCCTTCGAAATCCGAAGCCATCAAAGACCTACTGAAAATAGATCCCCCGGATATCCTCATGCTCCAAGAGACTAAGATCGAAGGGCTCGCCCTGCTCGACATCAACAAGACGAAGTGGAAGAAAAATGCAGGCAAAGCAGTAAGCTCAAGGGGCTCTCCAGGCGGACTAGCAACTCTATGGTCCGATGAACTCTTCTAACTGAATAAATCTGTCGAGACTCAGCACTGGATCTCACAGAATTAAAGCATCGTACAAGTAAGTTGACCTTTGCATTATTCAATCTTTATGTTCCAGTTCTTTATCATAAAAAAAAGAGAGTGTTGGAGCTCTCTATCTGCCTTCCTAGAGCAACACTCCCCCAACAATATCATTCTGGCCGGAGATCTAAATATAGTTCTGAAACCAAGAGAAAAGAGGGGAGGCAACAGCAACAGCAACAGAGACCAAATGCTTCCCTTGGTGGAAGACCTCATTCAGCAATGGGACCTTCTTGACTTCAACCCGGTGACAGGCATATTCACATGAACCAACAACATAATCGAGGAGGACCATATTTCTGCCCGCTTGGACAGATTCTTAGTCCAAGGCTCACTGCTGATGGAAAAAAAGATAATCTCAACAAGAATCCTCCCTAAACTTACCTCAGACCACAAGCCCATTCAATTACTTGTGGAAGAGGAAGAAGACTTGGGCCCAATCCCATTTCCGTTCAGCCCCCTCTGGATTGAAAGAGATGGATTTTCCGAAACTGTTTGAGCAGCCTGGGCCAAACCTATCTCCGGGTCCCCAACCTATGTGTGGGAGCAAAAATTAAAGGCTACCAAACATGCCCCTGAAAGGATGGATTAGAAAACCAACAAATACCCCAACCAATCAAAGAATAGAAGCAGTTCAATCACTAGAGACCCTGCAGCTGGAAATGGAAAGCAAGAATATCACTCCCGAGTTGCTTGACAAAGAGGTGAAAGCTCAAAGCTCCTCCTATCGCTCCTTCCGCATGGAAGAAGAATACTGGTGAAATCAAATCCCGCAGTCTGTGGTTGAAGGCAGGGGATCGTAACACCTCCTTCTTCCACCGCCGATATAGAGCACGACTCTCCCGCAATCACATCTCTGAAATCACATCAGCTGATGGACAGATCTGCAAAGGGTTTAACCAAATCAAAGCAGCAGTAGAAAGCCATTTCAAAAAACTTTTCAATGCTGGGATAGATGGCAGTGAAGAGGACACAGCGAACTTTCTTTCTAATATCCCCCACCTTGTCAGACCTGAAGACAACCTTGCCCTCACTAAACCCTTCTCAGAGGAAGAGATTATCGAAGTCATTTGGTCTATGGAACCTGATAAAACCCTAGGCCCTGACGGATTCACGATCCATTTCTACAAAACATGTTGGGACATAATCAAAAATGACTTGCTGAAAATGATAAAAGGTTTCCTGAATAAAGCAAAGGTTGGGGGTGGCATCAACTCAACCTTCCTAGCCTTAATCCCGAAAGAAGTCAATCCTGGGACCTTCAATAGATTCAAATTTCAGACCCATCTCCCTTTGTAATGCCTCCTATAAAATCCTTGCCAAACTCCTAGCAAACAGAATCAAACCCCTGCTTGGGAGACTTATCTCTAACTCCCAAGGAGGGTTTGTAGAAGGCAAGCATATCCTGGAAAACGTAATCCAAGTGCAAGAAGCCATCTACTCCAGCAAGCAGCGAAAAGAAAAAGGGATGCTGATCAAGCTAGATATGGCTAATGCATTTGACAGAGTCAATCTCTCCTTCCTTCTCAAAGTCCTCCTCTCCTTTCGATTGTCCCCTCAATTTGTCAACCTCGTAAAAGCATGCACTGAAAAGCCCTGGATTGCCCCATTGGTCAACGGGCACCCGACATCTTATTTCCAAGTACAGAGAGGACTGAGGCAAGGCTGCACTCTTTCCCCATTCCTGTACATTCTGATGGCGGACACTCTTAGCAGAAAGCTCACTGCAGAAAGGATTGTTGGGGCTCTGCCTGGTTTAAGAACAGCAAGTGGTTTTGATCCCTCGAACCATGCCCTCTTTGCTGATGACTCTCTTCTCGTGGAGCTTCTCCCAGAATTGCGAAGGCATTTGACACTGTCCTCAAAAGCTACTGTAGGGTCACCCAAGCTCTTGTTAATGAAAGAAAAAGTGCAGTCTATGGATGGAACGTTGAGCAAGATGAGCTTACTTGAATTGCGCAGCTCTTTAGGTTTGAAGGATTTGCCCAATGGGAGAAAATAAAATATCTGGGTTTTCCAATAATATCCGGGGTCAATAAAAGATCCCTGTGGACATAAATCATCTGCAAAATCAAGTCCAAAATTGTCTCTTGGGGCGGTCACTGGCTCACCAAAGGAGGAAAATTGATCCTCATCAAATCTGTCTGTCTGCTCTTCCTGTCTATCAAGCCTCCTTCCTCTTGGCACCAAAAAACATCATGGATCAGATATCAAATCTCTTGTGCAATTTCCTTTGGCAGGGAGGAAAAGGAAATCAGCGAAAATTCCATTTGGCCAACTGGGAGCTCCTCAAACAACCAGCAGATCTAGGAGGATTACAGATCAGAGACAAATCCCTTACAAACCTCGCGTTGAGATGCAAAATTCTTTGGAAAATGTATACAGATCCTATTCACCCTGTCAGCAAAATCCTCAGATCAAAATACACACATGGAGCCTCCCTCAGGACTTTACAAGCAAAAAACACAGTAAGCAGAACTCAAGTTTGGAACCTTTGCAGAAAAAGCATCAATTTCTTCAAACAAAACATATACCGCATCCCAGGAAATGGAAGGGGACGCTGTTATGGGATGACCGCATTATGGATCACGATCCCCTCAGCAAGAATGAAGACATAACAGAATTGCAAGCATGGCTGCTTCACGCTGGTATCAATAGCCTATACGATCTCTCCAGCTGGGACGGGCACAGGAACTGGCTCGGCTGGGACCTCCACGATGTGCCAGCTCACCTCTGTCTACAGCAATTCACCCCCTCAGAGCTGCTGATCAACGCTGCTCCAGTGCACAAGGATATGTCACATAGCTGGGGATGGGACCAGACTGAAGTCTACAATACTGCCTCGGGTTATAGATCATTGCTACCTCCAAAAGACAGAACTAAAACTCCCAATTTCTGGAAGCTAGTATGGGACCCCATCGGCCTCCCCAAAGTTAATTTTTTTCTGGACTCTTATGCACAATAAAGCACTGACAGGAAATAACCTTGTCAAAAGGAATATTGCTGGCCCTCACTGCTGTGAGCTTTGCAGAAACAACAGCGAAACAATGTCTCACCTCTTCACTAGATGCACATTTGCGAAGGAGGTGTGAGGTTTCATCCTCACTGATCTCCAAGTTTCTGTTCCATGTCACAACTCTGTCCTAGAGCTCTTTTCTTCTTGGCGCCAGTATTACCCTCATAGCATCCCCAGCAAATCCATTTGGCAAAAAGTATGGCTATCCATTCCCAAATATGTCTGTTGGCAAATTTGGCTGGCTCAAAATGAGCAAATCTTCAATGATAATTCCTGTCCCCCTTCAAAAGTCGCAGCTAAAGCCAAATCTTTTCTCCTTGAATCAGTTCAGCAACAATCTTACAAAGAAGATACCTCCCTCCTCCCTGAAGAAAAGAACTGGATGAAAGCCCTCGCTCTTCAACCTAGGAAACAATCAATGGTCTCTCCCATCATAAACCCAGAATAGCGAATAAGAGATCCTGATGACATTTTTCAAGAGTGGTGGAGGAATCAAAACAAAACCATGATCTTCTTTGATGGTACATCCAAGGGAAACCCCTGGGCAGCAGGTGCAGGTGGCGTTATCTACTCCCCAGATAGAACAAGAAGGGATGGTTTCTGCTGGGGACTTGGGCAGCGACCTAACAATCAGGCAGAGATCTTAGGCCTCCTAAAAGCATGCCACATGGTACGAGAAGCTCAACTCGAAGGATCAGTTTAACAACGCAGTCCCAAACAAGACACTGCGAAGACTGAAGACATTACTGCTCGTACAAATTTTTCCACATTCTCAGGAACTCGAACAGTGAAGCAGACTCCATGGCAAACAAAGGATGCCTTTTTCAGAAAGGAGAACTTAGTATAAATGATGAAAGACCTCTCCAAATTTGTATCCCATGATAAGGGGAAAGTGGAAATCAATTTCACTGCTCAAGAAAGTCGGCTAGCCGCAATGTACCTTTGGTTGTATTGGCCTTGGCCCAACCAAATCCTTCCAAATAAATAAAACATATCCGTCTCAGTTAAAAGAAAAAAAAAATTGTGCTTTGTTTTGAAAAGACCAGCAGCTAGTTCAGGGCATTTTCTCTCGAAATGAAAATTTCCCAGTTTGAGTTTTGTGGGCAGATTTGGAAGTTGAACCTGGGACAGTCACTGCCGCTTAGATACTATGAGTTGGCTTTTGAACTGTTTCTATAATTGCATATAATTCACATAACATTGTTGAAGGATTTATACAATCGACTAGATTTAGCCAAGTCACCACTTTCTAGTAAGTGTTTTTCTAGCTGCAACTTGTTATTAAAGATGTCTCTAAAGATGGTTGTGTTTTTATAAAACCATCAATGGTAGCTTCAAACTCTAGTTCCTCAGGTTTGCCATTTCATATTCCAAAACTTGAAAGGCTTGGGAGAAGAATTTCAATGTAGATCTTTTAAAACAACAAGAAATCAACTAGTACATTATGATCAATATAAAGAAAACTGGAGGAACAGAAAACTCCAAGGACTAACAATTTCCAAGAAATATGTGAAATCATGAAAGTAATTTTTTTGTGAGTTCAACAGTGCATATTCAAAGAATATGCCCTGTTTGCAAGGGTGCAAAAGAAGACTAACTGTATGTGCTTGACAACAGTATGCATACTCTAATGTAAAGAGGGTTGAAAATTAAATTACATTTTTATATATGCAATCGTTCTATGGCAGTATGTCAGCATCCATAAACTGTAAACTTCATTTGAAACTCTCCATTTAATATTTACATCAATCTCGCCTTTTCCTCAATTTCCTAACTTCCTTTCAGGGGAGAATGATTAAAAATTCACATAAGCTGTTGGCTCTACATCCATTGAGACCAACTTTGGTCTATCAGCCTTTAAGACAAAAGATGAAAAAAAGGTAAGGAATTACTTGGTTTGTTTTTATTAAAATTGGCAACTAGGGCCAAACTCCACCTTGGACAGCTCATATGATGGAGATAATATTTTTATTGGATTCCTCTTTTTGAGAGGTGCAAGATTGATCTAAAGATCATCTTGTTCGGACAAGCAGAAGTGTGATTTTGAATTTATTATTCACATGTGCAAATTGTCAAGGTCGGCCACAGTCAAATGTAGGCTCATGAAGCCCAACTGTTGTGTCTCCTCACCCTCAATGAATCGTATAAATAAGAGTGACCTTCACCTCATTTGGACATCAGTCACTCATCACACATCTCTCTCGCTCCTCTCCTTGTTGGTTCGTACAGCTTGGAGCAGCTCCCTACCTCACACGTGTGAAAACAGGAGACTGAAAATTTCAGGGCAGATTGCAGGACAAATTTCAGGAAATCAGGCCAGTGTTGACCAAGGGTCAACTCTCCTCTAACTGCGTTTTCAAGGCAGAAAATCTGACTTTTGAAGGAAGCCTTTATTGGCACTGTTTTCGAGGCATTTGGAGCAGTTTGACCAAGGTTGACTTTAGCGTTGACTTCAGGTTTGAACGCAAATTTTACAGCAGCATTGACTGGGTTTCACTTGACTGTTTTGAGTTGACTTTGACCCTCTTGGAAGGCCAAATTGGACTGCTGTTGACCGAGCTGCTTGGCGGACATTTACCAGCGTTGACTTTCTGGTTAGGGCTGCAGTTGACTGATATTTTGTCAGGACTGTTTTGGGCAAGTTATTTGGATATTTGTACTCTATCTCTCTCTGCTGAACTATTGAAGAATAATAAGAAGAATTTGATCAAAGCGTTTTCCCCACATTGGGGTTTTCCCCTGGCATCTGCCAAATATTGTGTCCTCTTGTCTTGGCTTGTCTTCTGCATTTTGTTTATGTTCTATCAGAATTTACTGTCATTGTGATTAAGTTAATGTGATTGCTAAACTGGAATTTCATATTGGGCTAATAAGGAAAATTGAAGTAAATTGCACTTAAGCATAGAACATGCCATTGTTATTTAAAATTAACAGTTTTAGAACCATATTTCTATGCTCGAAAAGATTGAAGCAAAGATTTCTTAGATCTCTATAGTTTTGATGGGCTAGAAGTTTAGGAAGGTCAGTATTGTAGCAACTATTTTGAAGCAAAGATTTCTTAGATCTCTATAGTTTTGATGGGCTAAAAGTTTAGGAAGGTCAGTATTGTAGCAACTATTTTGAAATCGACATTTAATGTGGGCATACGCAGGACATTCTAAAAGAAAGTGCTTTTCATTCTCCACCCTCTTACTACCCACCTCTTTCATATAAAATCCAACCAAAGAATCTGTACCAACCTTGGGCAAGCCAGTACTACCACTTGTATACATTATAACTGCAACGTCAGCAGCTACCGGCAAATCTGCATCAACAGGTCTCTCCCGACCCAAATGCTCAACCCTGGACATAGATGACACTGTCCAGCTGCTGCTCCTTCCAGACAGAGATGGCTCAGATGCAATGCCCTCATCTTCCATGTAAATAACATGCTTTACAGAATCCAATTGTGAGCTTATATCAATCAGCTTTTTTAACTGCTTGCGATCACAAATCACTGTTGTCACTTCTGTCTGTCATGATAGAGGACAGTTTTAGATTAGAAAACTGAAATGCGGATAAACAATTGAAAGAGAACTTATCAAAAAAGTTTTCATTATTCTGCAGCATGAACTTAACAAAGAAACAGTAAGTAGATAGCACTTCTTGGCATTACTATCATTCACTTCATCATGCACCAATTCTGAGTTAGAATTAACTAGTAAATATCAAACATGAACTATTAGAAGAAAAAGAATTACTTGGAGGAAAGGGAAGATAAAATATTAATTCAGGTCTAGAAAATGCAAAGACTCTAAAGCATACAGTAGCCGCAGCATACTTTATAATTACTTTCAAACTGAGTAAAAATATATGACACTAAATGAACTTATTTCTGACAGGTAGGCCATGAAAGAATACTCATACAACATGCACCCAAGAATGATTAGATAACGAAGATGGAGATACATGTTTCATAATTGTTGGGTTTTCATAGTGACTTTGGTATGTTTATGTTATGATGTTGGTGTCACTAGGAGTGGTGTTCTACATGGTCTTCTTGTATGGGATGTGTGGTGAAGACATACTTGATGATTGGATGGGTTAGTACTACTATTGTCCCCTTTCATTATGACGTTGATGTGATCATAGGACGCATTGTGGTTGTGCATTTTCCCTCAGTGGGATTTCCCCAGATGATATAACTTGGCATTGTAATGTTTGTTAGACATAACCTAGGTGGAATGTGTTTGATGATGTTAGTACCCTTGTGGATGTAATTTTGGATGTACTTTTTTCCTAAGATTGAGTTGGCAGGCGGGAGGGGTGGCACACTACATAGTGCATACATCTTCAAGAATCAAACCTTTTTCTAATGTTTGATGAAGTTTTATCATGTCATAGTCCTCTGGTGGTGCACCCTAAGTTCCAACCTAGGAGGAGCTTCCATTTTGTCATTGTGTCATTATCATGGTGGTCTTTGCCAAAAGATACATCATTTTTCCATCGCACAATACTTGTAGGAAAACACACCCACCCATTGGCACACATGTTCATGTTGATTTAATCAATTGATGATTATTTGGAGGTTGGACTATGGTTTTATTAGAACATTAACATTTCTGCACACATGCTGAAGTTTATTTAACTATTTAGTGGTTAATTCATTTGATTACCTTGGATGTTATTGGCTTCAACACCCTACTTCACTCAATCGTTGCTCACAGTTGGAGGGGTTATTTGGCAGTTATTTAAATTTTTTTTATTCAGCACTTTCTCTTGGGCAAAAATTTCCAAGGATTACATGATTATTTTATTGTTGGGACAGTTCAGACATCCTCTTAGGGTGCACTCACTCTTGTGCACATGGTTTCGGGAAATCAATTGAAGGTATTGGAAACAACACAATTTTGACATGGACATTAATGAGTTTTAACCACCTTGACACTTCTACCTAGGGCACACTTCACAGGGAGATATTTTATTACTTGTTAATTGTTTGAGGTAGTTACATGGCATAGCTCTCTAGGGTGCACCTCAATTAGGTGCTCTCTCATCTTATTACATGGATATTTCAGCTACATTTGTCATCTTTTGACCTTCACTGGAGAACTCCATCACCTCTTTGACCTAGCACATACATTTTTTTATTCCAGGTGGTTATCGAGGACATTATTGAGAGGCATGTGGCACCTTGGAGAGCTACATGTGGAACAATGCATGCATTTACTCCATCTTACAATATTTGAGCATATTCTTCAAGGATACAATTGTGGAGAAGTTGGAGGTACATATTTTATTATTTCATGGAGTTTTGGCATGGTCAAAACCCTAACTTGCCCTTGTCTCCTTAGATTTGTCTTGTTGGAGATATTCCACTTGTTATTTTCAGGTTTGACTACTACATCTCATTTGGAGCACTCCATCTACTTGGCACTTTGCACATTCATACATGGAGCCGGTTGACTTGGAATTCACACATGGGCTAGTTACGTGCATTTCCTAAACCACTTACTATTTGTTGAGGTTGTAACTCTCCTAAAAGAAATATTTTATTGTTTATTTCTCATGCACCTTGGTAGACGCACTTTGTAAGCTTCCCTAGATGGGCCCTTGCGCACATCCTCCTAGGTTGAACATTATTTTAATATACTTTGCATGCATTCATTTTTGAGTGGTGAATTCTATGCAGATATTTGGCATCTTGACTTGATCATCATGTGCCTAATTTAGTTGTACGCCCTCTCTTAGAGATCTCCATTGCATTATTATTCCTATTTTTGGAAGAGGGTGAGTTCTCTTCAAGAGGCTTGTGTCCACATATTGTGATATGGTTAACCATGGATTGAGGAAAGATCTAACTAATCCATTTTTGTGGCAATTGTTTGAGTTGTCATGGAGGTCGTTAGCTAATAATATTTGTTTATTGAATGAGAGAGCAGATTCTTTCTATAAAGAGGAGCTCTCTTTCCATTGTAATGTTTGTTAAGAATTTTGGGAACTCGTACATCATATGCTTAAATCCTTAGGGAATATCAGAGGTATAAAACCTTCTAATGTGAGGCTAATAGTAATGTTTTCATATCGTGATTACTATTGTAGGAGACCCTTGTATTCTTGATGTGAATGCTTTGTTTCATTTGGATAATGTAATGTGAGGATTTAACCCCTCTTATTATCGTTGTTGCATCCACATTACACCTAATAAACCTAATTGCTACTAGCACTATATGGCATCACATTCATACCAACATTTTGAATAGCACAACTAGCTTTCCAAGGACAGTTATATGTAATAAATTCCAGCAAGTTAAGGTAGCCTGCTCTATGGCATGCATAGCAGCTCTTACTTCCTAACATATTCACGCATTCGCCCTCTTTGATCTATGCTTCCTTGACTCCATTTTCCCAAGGTGTGATTAGGCACTAGGTCTTGTGGTCTCTATATTCATCTTTCCTTCTCATACTAGTGATCTTTCCACATATACTAAATCCATTTGTTTTGCATAGACTAACCTTTCAATAAATCACCTTGTACCTCCACTCTATAGGTTTAGCAATCTTATCCTAGGATGAACCGCTCGGCTTGGAGAAAAGCCAACCAAAAGTAAGAAGAAGAGCTAATGCATAATAACACTATGTTGTTGATTTTTGTACCATCAAAAAGTGATCTAAATCTCAAATTTGGTGAGGAGGCTTAGACACCAGTATTCCAAAGAACCCAGAAACCGTTTGTGGAAATTCCACTCGGTTCATGTTTTATTAAAATAATTATTTTTTTAATGGAGACCCTAAGTCTAAACTTAGGGAAATCAAATAATTAATGGGTATTAATAAAACAGAGTATGAATCTTCTAGAGAACGAAGATCAAGTCAAGTTTTAATCTTAGCCATTGATTAGACTTATAATATGGGTCGTTGATTCATCAATGAGAAGATTATAAAAGAAGGCTTGAGGGTCATTTGGAAAGCAAGTCGGGAAAACATTCAACAACTGAGGGAAGTCGATTCTGAAGGAATAAAATTCGATTTCAGAGGGAGATTTGCAGGGAAGAGGAAGCAAAGGGCATCAATAGTGCCAGGGCTCAAGGAAAGAAAGACGCAGAAGGGCAGAGAGGTAGCACTCAGGAACAGCGCAGAGGCCTCACGCAGCAGTGACACAGTCTCATGTTGGTTCTACGCAAAGGCCTCACGCAGTTGTGATGCAGTCTCACGCTGGTTCTACGCAGAGAGGTACGCAAGAGTGACACAGGAGTGATGTAGAGTGACGCAGGGAGGGCCAGTCAGTCCCTCGGGTGTTGAAAATTCTCCAGAGGTCCAAAGAAGAATTATCTCAAGTGTACCTCAAGGAGTTTCTCAGTTATTTCTACCAGTCTTTCCTTGTAAAGAATTTATTGCTAAAGATTAACATATAAACCCGCACCTACTGCACCGGTCTTCCCATATTGGGTTTTTCCGGGGACAATTGTCCAAAAATAACTTTGTTATTATGATTGGTTCGTGTGCTTGCATTTTACTGTTCTTTTCTCTATATGTACTTGAGTGATAACTGCAGTAGTGTCTATTTCGAAATTTACTATAAGGGTTTTGTAAATAACTTATTGTGGAAATAAGTAGGAGAAATAAATCGATAACTGCAGTAGAATTTCAAAATTGAAATTTTCACATGGTATCAGAGTTGAGTTCAGTAAGAGGATTGGAGACTCTGCAATGGAACAAAGTCTAGAAATCGCTGCAACAGCAACTCGAAAAGGTTCACGCAGCTCTTCAGAGAGAAGGAAAGCATGGCAGAACAGAGAGATCACGACATCTTTGTATTGGCCTCCAGACCGGAAGAAGAACTTGCTTGCATATCAAGCTCCGCTTCTCCAAAAGTCTGGTATATTGATAGTGGAGCTTCTGCACATATGACGAGAGTTCGAGAATGTTTCTCAAGCTACCAAGAAGAGCAGATGAAATTTCAAATCACCATGGGAAATAAGACGAAGTGTACCCGTGTTGGGAGAGGTACCGTAGTGTTTCAAACTAAAGCTGGCAATAAGCTTCGAGGCACCAATGTGTTGCATGTGCCTGGTTTGGGGATGAACTTACTCTTGTGAAAATTTCTGAATTTAACTTATGTAGAAATCTACTGTTAGATCCGGTTATGCTTCTCCTACTTAATTAAGTTATTAATGCTGGAACTTCAGATTAACATCGAAGCATACACATAACAGACTTTCACCGATTCAGATCTAGAAAAAGCACATGCACACATACACGAAGTGACACAAGCATTTTCTGGACAATAGTCCCTGGAAAAACCCAATGCAGGAAAACCGATCTGCTGGTTGCTAGATGGTTTTATTATTAAGAGTTTTCTGCATACAGCAAATCTGGGTTCTAGATCTGGAAAACCCGATAGAGAAAATATAGATCTACAGCTCGCCTGATGTTCTGAAGCCAAAATATTCACTGATCCACACCCTCAAATGAGATTTACAGGACTCAGCCAGATCTTGACCCTAGAAACCCCAGCGTTGCCCCTGAAGACTCTGTGTCAGCCTCTGACGCCTTTGCATGCCTCTACGCTGGCCTGGAGAGGGCTGTGTAACCCCAGACTGGGTGATGCAGACCATACGTTGCCCCTGAGGGTCTCTGCGTAACCCCTGAGGGTCTTCTGCTGCCCAACGTTGCCCTGGGAGAGACTGCACAGCACCTGCATAGTTGAAGTTGCGCAGCTGCTACCCTCTCTGCTGCTGCTACTCCTGCTTCTCTGCGTTGCCTCTGGAAGCTACTCTCTGCCTCTTGTTGATTCTAGGCACTAGGATCAGACCATCCCCTTTGCCTAAACTCCCCTCTCTATAGCTGAAACACTTCTGGAAATTCTTAGCAAACCACGCCCTAGAATTCCAACTTAGCTTCAGTGTTCTGCCACTTGTGTGTCTTTACAAATGACCCCAAGCCTTTCCTTTATACTTTTCTCATTGGGAAACCAACGGCCATGATTAGATCTTAAATCAATGGCTAAGAAAAAAAGAAAGCTTGATCCGTGTGACTTAAGACAATTTCATCACATGTTTAAATTAATTAACTTTAATTATTTAATTTTCCTAAGTTTAGACTTAGGTAATACATTAAAATAATTAATTAATTAAATATCTCCCAAATCATATGAAATTTCCCAAATCCCTTTCTGGGTCATGTAGATAACGTGTACTCTAGTCCCTCCACAAATTTTGGGAGCTAGAGCACATCCGATGATACCCCCACTACACAAAATATCAACGCTCCCTCTTAGCACGAAGTGTGCTCTAGCAATACATCACACCATGTATCACAAGATTTTGGGCATTGGTTTCTGTGTTGTTTATGCTTGGCCTGCTGCCACTCAACTCTGCACTGTTGTTGCCATTATGTACTGCTGCCCATGACGTTGTCAACGCCACTGCCACATCTGTACTGCAACTCCGTCTCAATTTGTTGCATCTGTGCTGCCCATAGCACTGCCACTACTAGTTGTTACACTACAACTTTAGTTGTTGAGAGAAAAAACTGAATCTCCTGCCCAATCTTTGACAGACAAATCAGTTGGGCTGCAACCTCATCACTAAAGCTCCATCGGTTGTTGATATGTGTTGTCATCTAGAGAATGATGCATAGCTACAACTCTACACTGCATAAGCATACTCCCTCTCCACTGCTGAAGTCACATCAGCCCATTGTGCTGAAATCTCTCACACTATTGCTGCACTGCATTGTACTCTTGAAGCCTTCTACGTTGTTGCAACTCTACTCTGCACTGTTGAAGTCATATCAGCCCTTATGTTGTCGCTGCGACGTTGTTGTTGCATCTGCACTGCGTTGCTCCTTCCAGCCTTCAAATCTGCCTCTTCTTCATCCGTGACCAAGAGATGAGCTGCTCAAGGATCCCGCCCTCATTCTATAGCTTCTCTACAAATCCATGTCACCCCACTTTCGTGGTTCATGAGAGCTCATGGCTGCATCACCTTCTGACCCATCACCTACCACAGCAGCCTTGGAAAAAGAGGCTTCCTTGTCCTTTTTTTTAGGACAATTGTTGGCGAAATGTTCCAGTTCGCCACACTGGAAGCACTTGATCTTTGACAGATCTCGCTTCTTCTTCCCTTGTTGCTTCTTTGATGCCAAGGCAACATCTTCTTCATCTTCCTTCTTCACCTTACTCGATCCCGTGTTGTACTGCTTCTTGGTGAATCTGCGGAGTCTTCTTGACGCATGATTGCCCTGTTGGAAATATTGTCATTGATGGCAAAGGAGCATCTGAAACAGCAACAAAGCAGCAGTGAGGTAGCAGAGACATGCAGTGTATTGAAGCAGAGTCAAGCAGTGAATGCATTTGGAACCTGAGAATATTGAACGCAAACTCTTGACTCAAAAGTCACAACAAGTCCAACCTGAAGATTGTGAATAATCGATATGAATCAAAGCAGCAATAGGAAGAAGAGCAATATTGTTCGAATGATGAATTGAACACTTACAGCGAAATTTGTAATCGTTGAGACAGGGTAACTTTGACTAAGAGTCAATGCTGCTTGCATAAGGGTAAAGATAAATGAAATGCGTAGAGGTGCGTTGGAGCATCGTCTAATTGCAAGGAAGCCGGAAACCAGGATTACATAGGGGTTCCACTACGGTTACAGTGATGGGGTCGATTTCCATTCCATGAGATTGGAATAGAATCGATGATTGCAACTCTTGAATGGTCACGCCGATGCAAGTAGGAAGAAGGGAAGTCGAGGTGTAAAAGAGGAGATATGTTGGAAAATTGCTTGTTCGGAATCTTAAGGTTAGCGTATGAACTGGAACAATGAACCATGGTATGGCAACTGTACATTGGTGCTTGTGGAACCAGAATGGTGTATGAAGAGGTGGAACCACAAATCAAGAACGAACAGTCAAGAGTGAGCGGAACCTTGAAGGCGGAACTTGAGCGTAAAGGAGAAGGGTGGAACCTTAAAGGCGGAACCTTGCGGGAGTGAACAGTGAAGGCAGTTTCCGGGTTTCATCGCACCACTTTTGACGGGCAAGTGGTAATTTGAGAATCGGAGCGATTCCATACGATGGGTGGCACGTGTCCCTGAGCAAGTTGGGAAAACCACTGTCATTACGCGCCATCGCACATTAACTTTCGGCTGAGGACCCCGTGCGATATTGATACAAGCCGTCGATCTAGAGGAAGGCTCATTGAACGACAATTGCATTCGGAAGTAGCCCGAAGGATAAACCAAGGTTTGGTGCATGTACTTAATTGAGCCATCGCTTATATATGTGTGGGCCCGGAGCCAGAGATTTGTTATAAGTGGTTTAAATTGAATTAAAAGCTCGGGATATATATATATATATTTAAGTGGGGAACGTAATACAGTTTGATGAAATAAAGGTTATAAAACCCGTGACCATGCTTACGTTGGGCGCTAAACAAAAGCCACGGTTTACTAATAGTTTTTTTAATGTCTGACTCGGAGATGGGCATACGTTAAAGTAAATACATGGGTCTTCACATTTGGTGGGAAACATATATATATATATGCTGATATATATACTACGCTAATATTTAATATAGTGAGCTGTAATATTGCTTCGAAATTGTATTAAAACATTGATTGGATTTATTACAAGATCATATTATGTATTTTATGGGTCTTATAATCGTGAGTATAAGAAGCCTCCACAGTTGATTAAAGTGCCAGCCCAAGAGATTAGAACCTTGAGAGTTTTCCCAGATTTAAAATCAGTTGTTATATTAAAAAGCAGTTATATATGCAGCAGGTGCACAAAAGTACAGTGAACAGGTGAATAAACACAGGGATGAAAATGTGGGCCTAACAGAGGTAAACAAAGAATGTAGGAACTGAAAAAGTCACAGGGAATTTTGCAGGCATGATGAACAGAAATATACAGAACAGTCACTCAACAGCAGCAGAAGAGACAAATCCAGTAAAGCCGAAGAAAGTCCAGAAAAGGAACTGAGTGGTATTGAAATGTGCAACTGAAAATGTAAATAATTTTTTGTTTTTATATTGTTTCTGATGCAAAGGCAAGTATCCTAAGGAAAATAAAAACTCCCACTGTAATTTGTACATATTGTTATATTTTTTTAATAAGTTGGATAAAGAATTGAGAAGGCAGAAGTCAAAGAGTCATGGCTGGTCACTCAAAATTCCTTGTGGAATAAAAACAGTCATGTGAAAAACTCTATATATAATTTGATATGCATAAGTAAAAAAGGTAAGAGAGAGTAATAATATAGAGAATGAAAAGTATAGAAGATTGAGGCAGAGAAGATAAGGAAGAGAGGAGCAGAAAGAAATGCTACAGAATAGAACTGATATCTGAGGTAAATCAGCAAACACTTCTTGTGATAAATTGAGGAAGTTGGAGCTTCCCTATCAAGTTGAAGCTTGATAGCTGTCAGTTGTAGCTGACTGAGGTTGGAGCCTCCTGTAGGTTGGTGCCTGCAGAAAATTGAAGGGAGTTGGAGCTTCCTTGCAAGTTGTAGCTTGCAAAATTGAGGTTGGAGCCTCCTGTGGGTTGGTGCCTGCAGAAAAACAGTGGTGAGAGGGAGTTGGAGCTTGCCTTTGCATCACAACAATAATAAGATGTGGTTTTCTCCCTTTATGGGTTTCCACTTATATCTGGTGTCTATGTGCATGATGTTTATGTGTTGACCTGATTTATATCATCTGCTTAACACCTGCTGCTCTCATATTAAGTCTATTGCTATATTATATTAATACTTGCTGCTCACATTCTAAGATTACTCACATATTAAGTTGGACATGAAATGAAGGTGTAAATAAGTTTTAATGAACAGTTTTAAAAGTCCATGAATGTGTTAAACTGATTCAACCCCCCTCTCAGTTTAACTAAGGGTTCAACATGCCCACAAGTTGTCCCAGTCGAGAAGGTCCACTCTACCCAAGATACTTTGGACAAAGGTTTCCCACTCATCTGTGACCACATTGAGAGCAGTCTTGACCATCACATCATCCTCCACTTTGCACCCGTGGCAGTCATCTGGTCTCTGATCGACTATAATCTAAAGAGAAAATGTTCCATGTCTTCCCCCTTGGTCATCATGAATGACCGCATCTGAGTCTCCAGAAGCATCTTCCTCTGGGCAGACTTGCCCTCATATAGGGATGTTAAGGCCTTCCACATCTAATTAGTTGTCTTCTTCTCAGTTATGTGTCCTTAACATGGTCCTTAACTCCATCCATTATCAGCCACTTGGCATGTCCAGCAGCTTCATTATGCTTCCTTAGGAGATTTGCATCGGTCGGCGTGGCCAGAACTTGTTCTGCATGGTCTCTTACATGATATGCCTCTAGGACTATCAAGGTTCTAACCTTCCAAACTGCAAAGTTGGATAGGCCATCTAATCTATCCTGATCACGAAGTCCATGAGGAGCCATCTGCTCAGAAATCTGTCGGAGCTCCTCTTCTCTCTGCTAGAGATCTTGATCTAGGGTCCTTTGCGAAATGGGCACCCTCTGCTCCCTCTAACAACTGATTTCCCTCCTTGGAAATCTACCAAATCAACAATGATTCAACTCTCTTCGATCCTCTAGTCGATCTGCAATTTTCTTTGGCTAGAAACTCTCTGAGAAGTTGATCCCCTCCCGCTCTTTGTCACTAGTGCTTAGGGTAAAATTCTGAAATCTTCAGAAAATTAACCCCACCAGCACCTTCTAAAGTTCTGCAGCCCTGCTTCAGGCACTTCTAAACCAGACAGATTCATATTTGCATCACCCTGGCTGGCTTCAGACAATCCCAGCGCTGTCTTTGCATAGCCTCTACGCAGTAAGTGTGTGGGCCTGCTGGGAGACAGCGTAAGACTGCATCACCATGCCCTCTGCGTAAATCTGCCTTCTCTGAAACTGCGTTGTCCCTTTTACATCTGCCCTTCTGCTGTTGCTGCTGCACTTCCTGCTGCTTTCTGCAGCAAGATCCTTCAGTCTCCTGCTGGTGACTCTCCTAGATCTGCAATCACTCTAATACCATGTGAAAAATTCTGAATGTAACTTATGCAGAAATCTATTGTTAGATCTGGTTATGCTTCTCCTATTTAATTAAGTTATTAATGTTAAAACTTCATATTAACATCGAAGCAAACACATAACAGACTTTCATCGATTCAGATCTAGAAAAAGCACATGCACACATACGTGACACAAGGATTTTATGGACAATAGTCCCCGGAAAAACCCAATGCAGAAAAACCACCCTATTGGCTGCTGGAGGGTTTTATTATTAAGAGCTTTCTGAATACAGCAAATTTGGGTTCCAAATCTGGAAAACCCTACAGAAAATATAGATCTGCAGCTCGCCTGATGTTCTGAAGCCAAAATATTGACTGATCCACACCCTCAAACGAGATTTACAAGACTTAGCTAGATCTTGACCCTAGAAACCCCAACGCTACCACTGAAGCCTTTGCGTCAGCCTCTATGTCCTTCTACGCTGGCTTGGAGAGGGCTGCGTAACCCTAGACTGGGTGACGCAGACCCTACTTTGCCCATGAGGGTCTCTGCATAACCCATGAGGGTCTCCTGTTGCCCAACGCAACCCTAGGAGAGACTGCGTAGCTGAAGCTACCCCTGCGCTGTGCAGCTGTTGCCCTCTATGTTGTTGTTGCTCCTGCTTCTCTGCGCTGCCTCTGGAAGCTGCTCTCTGCCTCTTGTTGATTCTAGGCACTAGGATCAAACCATCCCCTTTGCCTAAAGTCCCCTCTCTGCAGCTAAAAGACTTCTGGAAATTCTCAGTAAACCATGCCCTACAATTCCAACTTAGCTTCAGTGCTCCGCCACTTGTGTGTCTTTACAAATGACCCCAAGCCTTTCTTTTATACTTTTCTCGTTGGGAAACCAACGGCCGTGATCATATCTTGAATCAATGGCTAAGATTAAAAGAAAGCTTGATCCGTGTGACTTATGACAATTTCATCACATGTTTAATTTAATTAACTTTAATTTTCCTAAGTTTAAACTTGGGAAATACATTAAAATAATTAATTAATTAAATATCTCCCAAACCAGATGATATTTCCCAAATCCCTTTCTGGGTCGTGTAGATCAAGCGTACTCTAGTCCCTCCACTGCTTCCCGTCTCTCTTCCGCAATTGACTCTGCTTCTGGGAGTCCTTCTGTTTATTCGTTGTCCCCCGTTTTTGCCATCTGTGTTGTTGCCTGCCTGTGCTCCGCCATATGTCTGTAGACTCTCCGCAACCGCAACGGCTCCTTGCCTTCTTTGATGTTGCTTTGCCACCTGTTCTTTCCGCTCCTAGCCTTCCACAACTCAAAATTGTGTTGTTCAAAACAAAGGCCCCAACAGCGACATCGAAACCCCATAGTTTGTTTTGATTATGCGTTATGGATGATTGCGGTTTGTGTTCGCATAGGTGAATCTCTCGAAGGACTTCATAGCATGTTGGTTATCAATCAGTTTGATTAGGAGAGATTGGTTGTTCTTGATCTGCTGGATCAAGGTGTGCTATGGCTTTGCAAGTGAAGCATTGCCAGAGGTATTGTGAGTGAAGCATTGCCTGAAAACGTTGCGGCTTTGCAAGTGAAGCATTGCCAAAGGTTTTGTGAGTGAAGCATTGCCTGAAAATGTTGTGGCTTTGCAAGTAAAGCATTACCTGAAATGTTGTGGCCTTGCAAGTGAAGCATTGCTAGAGGCTTTGTGAGTGAAGCATTGCCTGAAAATGTTGTCTCTTTGCAAGTGAAGCATTGCTTGAAAATGTTGTTTTGAGGCTTTGTGAGTGAAGCATTTCCTAGAAAGACATCGGGTCTACACTTTGTGTTGATGTCTGGTTAGGAGGGTGGCATTGGGTGGATGCACACCTAGTTCCCTGGGTTAATGGTTAGTAAGTAAGCCTGATGGTACCTATAGAGGTTGAAAGCTTTAGTCCATCTTAGTCCCACTTGGATAGATTACCTTGGTCAAGAATCTAGTCCATGGCATTGTGGTGCCTAAAGTGTTGAGTGACCAATGGATAGATTGCCCTGGTCAGCAATCTAGTCCATGGCATTGTGTTGCCTAAAGTTATTCAGTGTTAATATAGTATGAGATCTTCCATTGTATATGTATATGATGAATACCTCCCTAGTTAAGAGGGAGTGTTGGAAATTGTAACTAGGTTCGGTCTTCATTTAATGTATTTGAGTCATCATGTAATGTACTTGTCAAAAGAATAAATAAAAGAATTTTTATTATTATTGTTGTGACTTATTAAAGTATGGGTTTCATGCTTGGATCACCATGTTTTAGATCCAAGTCTCCATTGAGGACTTCTAGCATTTATTTTAAGTTAATAGAGTCATTGTACATTTAAAGAGACCCTTCTTGGGCTTTCGAATCATGCAAAAAGATTTATTATTGAGTCAAATATGAATTAAGTTACCTCCACACCAAGTCGACCTCGAAGAGATCATGTCGACTCATGTAGGCCCAAGAGACACCTATTCGACCACACCTCGAGCCTATAAAAGGAAGAAATTTGAATTCATTTGGAGCACATTCTCTCAGGCAGTCCGATATCTCTTGAAGTCATGAAGAAGTTCGAAGTCTGTTGTCGGGAAGCCAAAAGAAGTGAGAGTTTTGGGAAGTTTAAGGAGAAGAAGAAAAACGAAATTTTGGTGCCTCTCTCTTTGTTTCGGGCTCTGGATTGGGAGATCGAACTCTTCCAAGTTTTGTTGTTGTCGGAAGTCGTATGATATCGGAACTGTTGCACGAAGTCTGTTGTTAGGAAGCCGAAAAAAATGCAAGTTTTGGGAAGTCTAAGGAAAAGAAGAAAAACGAAATTTGGGTGCCTCTCAGTCTCTGTTTCGAGCTCTGGATTGGGAAGATCGAAGTCTTCCAAGTTTTGCTACTGTCGGAAGCCGTATGATGCCAAAACTATTGCATAGTTGAAGTTGTTGGAAAGGGGTCGAAATTCTGGAGGTTGACTTGGTGTGGAGGAAAGGTCTGGTCTTGGTCTAGGGTGAAGAGTCTCGAAGAATACTATTGAAAGGAAAAAATTCTTGAATGGGTTTTCCCCTCGAGGGGAGTTTTGCCTACATCTGGTGTCATTGATCTATGTGCATTTGCTTTGATATTTTCTTGATGAAATAATAAGAAGAAAGATAAGAAGAACATAATAAGAAATAAAGAAGATCACATGTAAATAATCAAGAACAGAAGGATCTTTCTGCCTTTCTAATTCTCTAACTGAGTACATATGGACACCACAGCCTCTCAAGGCACACATACCACATCCAAAAGTTCACCAGGTATGTCCTTCCAGGACTATTCTTATCTTGGATTCCAAATCCTCAAAGAATATCGGTCCTCTTCGACCACTCTTGTCTTGGATACCCTGTCCAATCCTTAAAAAGTGTTGGTCCATGGGACTACTTCCTATCTTGGATTCCCAGACCTCAAGGAGTACTTGTCCCAGATGCTTATCCAATCCTCCATTCTCCCTCCCAGTGCCTTCACTCGATGTACGGTGGTTAGTCTTGGCCTAGTGCATGACAAATAGAGAATATGGTGTCCATCATCACTCCCTCTCAACCAAGGAGGAGATCCTTACTCATTTTCAAACATGGAGGAGATTTCTTGCTTCCTCTCAATTAGGAAGACATTATCACAATCCGTAGTTGGTCACATACATTATCAATACATCAGCTACTTGTTCTTCCATGGATATGTAGCTATAGGGTTCCTTTCTCGCATTACATCATACCTGGGCTTCGACTTTTCTTGACATCAAACATTTAATGAAGCCAAATTCTTTCACATTATATCTTCATGACAAGGTTTTAGGGCTCCTCATAGCACTATAACATATCAAACTTCGATATTTCTAGAATAACAACTTTATCATCAACTGGTTCATTTGTCACTCTCAAGGAGCCAAACTTCCTCACAACTACTAGTACATGCCTTTTATTCTTCATAACAAAGTTCTGCCTCATATTCTTCAAAAATTTATATCAGCTTTTCAATATCAATTTTGCCCTCATGCTTATCCAAGCCATCAATATTGCTATCCACACTATCCATGTGTTTCATGATCAAATCAAGCAGTTGTAGGTGTGAAAAATTCTAAATCTACTTAACAAAAATTCTTACTACAGAAATTTGGTTTAGTTCTCCTACTTGTGTTTTTACATTAACAAATTATTTTCAAAAATATTCAAAAAACAGAGAAGTAAACACATTGCAGATCTACACACACATACAGATCAAGTACTGAAGAATTAAGCACACATGACAAAGGACACAAAATATTTTTTGGACAAATGTCCCCGGAAAAAACCATTGCAGGAAAACCAGTGCAGCAGCTCTTGAGGGTTTTATTATTATGCAGAATTATGAATACAAACAAGGGCACTAGTAGTAGTTTGCCCAACAGAGAAATCTCAGCAAATGTACCTCTATCTCCGGAGACAAAAAATATGGTTGATCCAGCTGAGAATGAGGAACCCCATAGGTGCCTACGCAATCATTGCATCACCCTTCAGTGTGTTTGTGTCACTCTGCCTAATCTCCTGAATACGAGCCCTTTCTAGCCCACTGAAACCCTAACGTTGCAACCTCTGGCTCTGCGTCAGCCCCTCCTAGCTTGCGTCACTAACCTGTGACTGTGTCAGCCACTGCATTGGCTCTGCATGAGCTTGGATGGGTCTGCGTCACCCCTGTTGGACCTACACTGCCTCTGTGTCACCCTTCCTACACTGCGATGCCTCTCTAGTACAGATTTGCCTCTCTACAATTGTATTCTCGGCGTCGGATTCAAAAATTCCTCTGTCGATCTGCCCCTCACTACACTGCAAGCTCACTCAAAAATTCTCAGTGAACAACGCCCCAGAATTTCGACTTGGCTCAACTGCTACCGCTCTGTGTGTCTCCTCCAACTGACCCCAAGCCTTCCTTAAACACTTTTCTCGTTGAACAATCAATGGTCATGATCTAATCTCTAATTGACGGCTAAGATTAGAAAATACTTGATCCACGTTACTTAGAACATTCTCACCCACATGTTTTAATTAATTCACTTTAATTATTTAATTTCCCTAAGTTAGACTTAGGGTCTCCATTAAAATAATTAATTATTTGAATAACTTTCACACCAGGTTGAATTTCTCCAAACGATTTCTAGGTCTTCAATATCTCATGTGTCCTAGCCCCTCCACAAAGTTTCAGAGCTAGAGCACATTCGATGCTACACAAAATCAACACTCCCTCTTAGCGAGGAATGTACTCTAGCAACACTTCACTCCAGAAGCGTTACACTAATCCATGGCATCGATCCCCTACACTGTCGATGCTCGACCTGCTGCCCCTCATCCACTATGTTGTTGCCCATGACTCTGCCATAGTCACTGCCTCATCTGTACTGCAGCTCCCTCTCAAATGTTGCATCATGCTGCACATAGCACTGACACTGCTAACTGTTGCACTGCAACTCAGTTGCTGAGAGGTAAGCAATTGAAGGACATCACCCAACACACTGACAGACAAGTCGGTTTGGCTGCATCTCGATACTGAAGCACCCTCTGTTGTTGAACTGAGCTAACCCTTTGAAGCTTTGTGTTGTTGTCGCTTTGCACTGCATAAGCATTGCCCCTCTGCACTGCTGAAGTCCCATCACCCTTTGCGCTGCCGCTGCCTCTGCACTGTGATGCTCCAATCTTCAACGTCCTCACTGCCACCGTGCCTCCATAATCCTCTACACCAACTAACTCCAGTCATCCTACTATTGTCTTTAAGGGCTCCCGTACCTTGTATGTGATCCAAGAGTTTGGGCACCTAAAGGATCCTGCCCCGACACCATCTGTAGCTCAACCTACACATCTATGTCACACCACCTCTTCTCTCAAGGTACATGAGCACTCATAGCCACATCATCATCACTGCCATCATCCCCTTTGGTTGTCGCAGCATTAGAATCTGAATCTTCCTTGCCCTTCTTCTTCCTAGGACAAGTATAGGCGAAATATCTTAATTTGCCACATCTGAAGCACCGGACCTTGGAGAATTCCTTTTTCTTCTTCCCTTGTTGTTGTCGTTGTCCCTTTAGATGCGAGAGCCGCATCTTCCTCCTCTTCCTTCTTGATCTTGCCTCCTCCGCTGCTATTGCACATCTTGGACATTCTCCTGATCTCCTCTTGATGAAGAATGTCCTCCCAATTTGGAAATTGTGCTCTGCCCAAAATACTTTGGACAAAGGTCTCCTAATCATCGGTGACTGCATTCAAGGCAGTCCTCACCATGAGACCATCATCAGAAGTTGCCCCCATAGCAACTAGTTGATCTCGAATTGCCTTCAATCTAATGAGGAAGGGGTCAATTTCCTCTCCCTTGGGCATCTGAAATAAACGCACCTGATTCTCCAGAATCATCTTCCTCTAGACAGAGGTGCCTTGATATAGCTTGATCAACGTTGTCCACATGTCATTTTTAGTGTTCTCCTCAGCAATATGTGGGACTACATGATCCTTCAGTCCGTCCATAATCAAACGCTTAGCCCGTGCTTGATTTTACTCATACTTCTTTAATGGATCAGCATCAACCGGAACGGCTACAACCCTCCGACATGATCTTTGATGCAATACTCATCCAGGACAGATAGGATCCTGACCTTCCAGATGACGAAGTTAGATGCACCATCTAACCTATCCTGATCCCTCAATCCATGTGAGGCCATCTCTGCTCAAAAATGTCGAAACGGATGCTCTTATCCCTTCTTCTAATGTTGCTCTCAACAAGAGACCGAATATGGGTTTCTTGGCGATAGAAACCCTCTAGAGAATACGCTCCCTCTGACTAGTGATTTCCTTCCCAAATAAATCCTCCACCAATTCTGTCAAATCGGCCCTCTCCAATCACTCTACTGATCGGATCTCAGACTTCTTGGCTAGAAATCTGCTAAGGAATTGTTTCCCCTTTACTTTGTCAACCCTGCTAGACATTGTTCTGCACCGGCAGAAACAATGCCCCACCAGCAACTTTGTAGAACAAATCTTACACCTCCATCCACGGGAATTGGCACAGCGTCACCCCTTCTCGGACTGCGTCTCCCCCTCTCGAAATGCGTCACCTTCTTGGGCTTGCGTCAGCTCTACGTCACCCTTCTAGGCCTGCATCAGCTCAGCATGAGCTAGGTAGGCTCTGGGTCACCCCTATTGGGTCTGCGTTGTCCCTCTAGGGCTACACTGCCTCTTTCTAGATTTGTGTTGTCTCAGCCACCTTCCTGCAGCAAAAATCTTCGTCACTTCATTCATGGCTTCAACTCCCCCTTATCTGCAATAGCTCTGATACCATGTGAAAATTCCTAAATCTAGTTAACAGAAATTTCTACTGCAGAAATATGGTTTACTTCTACTTGTGTTTTTACATTAACAAGTTATTTTCAGAAATATTCAGAAAACAGCGAAGTAAACACACTACAGATCTACACATACATACAGATCAAGTACTGAAGAATTAAGCACACATGACAAAGGACACACAATGTTTTTTGGACAAATGTCCCCGGAAAAACCCAATGCGGGAAAACTAGTGAGCAGCTCTTGAGGGTTTTATTATTATGCAGAATTTTGAATACAAACAAGGGCACCAGTAGTGGTTTTCCCAACAGAGAAATCTCAGCAGATGTACCATCTTCGAAGACAGAAAATATGGTTGATCCAACTGAGAATGAGGAACCCCACAGTTGCCTACACAGTCACTGCGTCACCCTTCAGTGTGATTGCATCACTTTGTCTGATCTCCTAAATACGTGCCCTTTTTGGCCCACTGAAACCCCAGTGTTGGAGCCTTTGGCTCTGCGGCAACCCCTCCTAGCCTGCGGAACCCCCCTATGACTGTGTAAGCCTCTGCGCTGGCTTTGTGTGAACCTGGCTGGGTCTGCGTCACCCCTATTGGGCCTACGCTGCCTCTGCGTCACCCTTCCTGGACTGTGTTGCCTCTTTGGTACAGATATGCTTCTCTGCAATTGTATTCTCGGCCTCGGATACATAAATCCCTTTGTCGATCTGCACATCGCTGCACTGCAAGCTCACTCGAAAAGTCTTAGCAAACCACGCCCCAGAATTTCGACTTAGCTCAAGTGCTACTGCTCTGTGTGTCTCCTCCAACTGACCCAAGCCTTCCTTTAATACTTTTCTCGTTGAACAATCAACGGTCGTGATCTAATCTCTAATCGACAGCTAAGATTAGAAAAAAAACTTGATCCACGTTACTTAGAACATTCTCACCCACATGTTTTAATTTACATGTTTTAGACTTAGGGTCTCCATTAAAATAATTAATTTTTGAATAACTTTCACACCGGGTGGAATTTCTCCAAACGATTTCTGGGTCTTGGAGATCTCATGTGTCCTAGCCCTCCATAAAGTTTCAGAGCTAGAGCACATTCGATGCTACCCAAAAATCAACAATAGGGTCATTAATATCATTCAACAAATCAAATCATCTCAACTATTATCTTTCTAGCCTTTGCATGTTTCAGCAATATGTCCTTCCGAAGAGCCATAAGTAATAATCAAGAAGACATTAAATACTCATCTCTAGAGGAAGGTTGACTCCTCTTAATCTTGGATCCTTGTTCATCAAAGCTTGTCTTCATATCATCATGATATAATACCTGCCATTTAAGAACTAGGTTCCATTTCCTTTCACAGCGGAAATCAGTTAGGGTTTCTATTTCTAGGGTTTATCCTTTCATTCCATACTTTGCTAAGGTTTACAAACCCTAGATGCCAAGACCTATCGCTTACAAACTGTAAAGTTCTACAACCACACAAGAGAGTTAGTTGTAAAAACCCTAGATTTTTATTGTCTTCAAGGTCTTGTTAGAAATACTAGATTCTATGCAAACCCTAGACCAAACATAGTCATTAAGACTAGTCATTTGCAAAGTTCTATAAGCATTTTACAAAACCCTAACAATTGACATGCCTTTTATCCTAGCTTTTATATGCAACATAATCTCTTTATTGTCTCTAATTTATGCAGGCCCTTTCTATGATTATCATCATGACCTAAAACATTATATAGGTCACAAAAAAAAGTTAAGCGTAACTCTTTTGATTTTACCTTTCCTCTTTTGCAGGCATCTGGTTTGGTTCCTTAAATTGACATTTATCATCATCATTTCTTCAGATCGGCTTTATTGATGAAGTAAGTCCTTATTGTAACCAAGCAAAACGATATACATCCTCTACAGACAAGCCACTGTGATTCGGAATCATATTAGTCCTCTGTAGACTATTCACCATAGCCAAACATTATTGTAGCCAAAACCAAAATGTGCTCTTTGTGGTGTAAGCCAGACATCACTACAGCCAAATGAAAATATTCCCTTTGAGGACTAGCTACTATAGTCAAATAATTTGATGCCATAGAATGATTCTATTGAGCTATTGATGTGATGACATTAAGATGATGTCATTGCAATGTTGTTCAATCCACTATAGAATTATGTTACTATAAAATATATTGATGACATCTCAAATCATGGTTACCCTACCATAGAGATAACCCGTTGTAGAGAACGATCCCAAACAATGTCATTGTACATAGAGATGTCAAACGATGCTACTAAACATAGGAGATTATGTATACTGCATTGATCTGTTTAGGGATTTTTTGCTGCAGCGTTGACCATGGTCAACCCTTGGTCGTTTGACCTCAATCTTCTGCAGAAATTCCGATTTTTGGAGGTCGTACAGCTGGGCACTAAAATCATGGAATTCCAGGTTGTTTGACCGAAGCCCTAGTTTGTTGCATTGACTTTTCTGAAGCTGCCTGTGTTGACTTTTCTGCGTTGTCCCTGGTTTGACTTGCGTTGACTTGTGATGAGCTATCTTTGAGGGTTGTGGGTGTGACACATGGAAGTGTTGGCTGACCGAGAAAGACTTTGCTGGTTGAAGCATCCTGCTGACCGTCGTAACGCCACAATATCTCATATCTTTGCTAGACAAAAGGAATTGTAAATCTGATCTATATTTGGCTTGTCTTCTATTGATCTATTATTATGTTCTATCAGCATGTTACTTTCAATTTTATGTGATTGTTATTTTGTATTGGGCCTAAGAAAGATTGAAGTAAAAGTGCATCAAGCATAGAGCACCATGGTTATCGAAATTTAACATGGTATCGGAACTGAGGTGAAGACAAAGTCCAAGAGTCCAAGTTGGTGTTAGAAGCTATCTCTTAAGGAAGAGATCCTATCAAGGACAAATGGCCTCCTAAACCTACAAGGGTTTCAAGGCTGATAATAAATTGACTGATAACTCTGATTATCATGCATGGAAGATGTCCTTGGATTTGGCACTAGAAGATCAAGATGTCATGGACTATGTACAGGGAAATATTCAAGAGCCTCCATCAAATGCAGTTGTTGCCACGAAGACGAAGTATAGAAAAGGGGAAATCAAAGCAAAGATGGTTATCCAGGATTCTATTCATAAGCACTTGGTTGCTTAAATTTCTGAGCTAAAGACATCTAAGGAGATGTATTATAAGCTGGTGAGCATGTTCAGGGCTAGCAATGCTAATCAAATACTCTTCTTCAAGAATCAATTGAAGAATATCAAGAAGGGTAAGGATGAATCTATTCAATCCTATTTTATGAGGCTCAACGAAATCAGGAATATCGTCCTAGCTATTGGGGAAGCAATATCCGATAGAGAGATGGTTCTTATTGCACTTGGAGGTCTCACCCGTGATTGGCATGTATTCAATACCATTATTCTCAATAATGTGATTCCTGATTTTGATGAAATATTGACAAGATGCACTTAAGAGGAAACAAGAATGATGGAGTATGCCTCTAATGGTAATGGAAGTGACCCTACTGCCTTCACCGCTCATGCAGAGAAGAAGAACCATGGTAAAGCGGGGCCCAAAGGAAGGAAGGGAAGATGTTACACTTGTAACAAGACTGGTCACTATGCAAGAGAGTGCCCTAATAGAAGGGACTCTCTCAGGGATGATGACAACAACAACTTGAGAATGAATGGCAGGAACAACGAGTTCCAAGGAAAAAGGAAGGCTCCCTCTGATCGTAATTGAAATGGGCAACCTTTCAAGAGGTCAAGAAATTCCAGGTACAATGAGTCTAATGTTGTTGATAATAAGACAAATGATTTTATTCTTGTATCTACCCTCTCTACTGCATCTCCACCCGACACCATGGATGTCTGGTTAATTGATAGTGGTGCTTCAAGACACCTCACTGGTTATAAAGAAGCCTATTTGGTTGAGAAGGATACTAATCTGGAAATTATCCTTGGAGATAATGCCACCTATCCCGTGAAAGGGACAGGAATTGTGACCCTCCATTTATCTCAAGGTCAAGTCATCCAGTTACAAGATGTGTTGTATGTACCTAATTTGAAGAAGAACCTTGTGTCCATTTCGACAATGAAAGACAAAGGGTTCAAGGTGGCATTCGTTGATGGAAAGGTACTTATCTGGAAGAAAAACTTCAAGGAAGCTCTTTCTATTGGTTTTAGAGTTGATACACTCTACCAGGTTCGAGGAAGTCCATTTGGGGCTATGACATGTGATACAACTCTTCAAATAGAGTTATGGCAACGGAGGTTTGCACATCTTCATTACAAAGCCCTTCCCGAAGCAAGGAAGATGGTGACAGGGATGCCCAAATTGAGAGATGATCATGAAGGTATATGTCAGGGTTGCGCCGAAGGGAAGCATACAAGGGGACCATTCCCCTCAAGTGTCACAAAGACAACTGATATCTTGCAGTTGATACATTCCGACTTATCTGGTATGCTGCCTGTGACATCCTTGGGAGGATGTTCCTATTACATGAATTTTACAGATGACTTCTCCCGCAAGACCTGGATATATTTTTTGAAGAAGGACGAAGCATTCAAACGGTTATGTACCTTCAAGGCCTTCGTGGAAAATCAAACCGAGAAAAAAATTAAAGTTTTGAGGACCGACAATGGGACCGAGTATGAGTCAAATGAGTTTAATGACTTTTGTAGAGAAGCTAGCATTAAGAAGGAGACCACAACTGCGTACACTCTTGAGAAAAATGGTGTTGCTAAAAGAAAGAACAGGACCATTGTGGAAGCTGCCCGCGCCATGCTATGTGACCAAGGTCTTCCAAATATTCTATGGGGAGAAGCTGCGAAAACTGTTGTGTATGTTCAAAACAGATGCCCGCATTCCGCTCTGGACTCCAAAACTCCCAAAGAAGTCTTCTCTGGTAAGAAACCTGATGTTTCTCATTTTAAAGTTTTTGCTTGTCCTGTTTACTTTCATGTGCCGAAAGAAAAGAGAAGCAAGCTGGATGTTTCTGGAAAGAAGGAAATGTTTGTGGGCTACAGTGAAACTTCGAAGGCATATAGAATCTATGTGCCTGGTCAAAGAGAAGTGGAGATATGCCACAATGTCACCTTCGATGAAGATGTTGCCCTCAAGAAAGTAAGAAATCTTCCTAGCTCCAAGGAAGACAAAGAAGATGAAGAAGCAGGAAAGTTGGAAGACCCGAAGGATGACCTGATGCCTGATGTTGAAGGACCTATGGATCCCATTGATCCCCCTCCTTCAAATAATAGAAGACCCTCATGGGTTAGGGATACTCTCGAAGATGCCGAGAGACATATTGCCCCAAGGGGAACATTTCGTGAAAGCAAGAAGCCGAAGAGATACCAAGGGTATCTAGCAACCATGAGAATGATAGTACAATCTGAGCCTGGAACATTTGAAGAAGCAGTAAAGCATCAAGTTTGGAAGGATGCTATGCACGAAGAATATGAGTCCATTATGAAGAATGATGTATGGGAAGTGGTCATAAGACCAGAGGACAAATCTGTTGTCACCTCGAAATGGCTCTATAAGATCAAGCATGGATCTGATGGAAGTGCTGGAAAGTACAAGGCAAGATTCGTTGCCTTCTCTCAAAAAGAAGGCATAGATTGTGATGATATATTTGCACCTATGGCCCGTTGTACTACCATCCGATCTATTATTGCCCTTGCTGCTACGCAAGAATGGAGTCTACATCATATGGATGTGAATACCGCTTTTCTGAATGGATCTATAAAGGAAGAGGTGTATGTGGAGCAACCTCTGGGGTTCGAGTTCCGAGATAGAGACACCCGTGTATGCAGATCGAAGAAAGCCCTTTATGGGTTGAAGCAAGCCCCTAGGGCTTGGTACAAGAGGATAGATAGCTACTTGATAAAATTGGGCTTCACTCAAAGTAATGTTGATCCGAACCTTTATTATAAGTTTGATAGAGAAAGGCCTCTCATTTTGGTTCTCTATGTGGATGATCTCTTCCTGACAGGTGTTGACCCTCTCATTCATCAGTGTAAGAGGGAGCTAGCTTCCGAGTTTGAGATGAAATACTTAGGACTGATGCACTACTTCCTAGGCTTGGAGGTCTAGCAGAGGCTAGGCAAGATTTTCCTTGCTCAAGGAAAATCTATCGTGAAGCTACTGGAGAGATTTGGTATGGTGGAATGTAAGTCTATGTCGACACTGATGGAACTCAACTTTAGGAAGTTGAGTGGAAACGTTGTTGGGCCCGTGCTAGCAAATCCTACTGAGTATCGACAACTCGTAGGGGCCCTGATGTTCTTAGTGAACTCCCGTCCGAACGTATGTTTTGCAGTGAACACTTTGAGTCAACATATGGTTGAACCTCATCACATTCACTGGATTGGTGCCAAGAATTTGTTGAGATGTCTTCGAGGCACAATCAGCCATGGATTGAGATACAATACCGGATGTTTGAGACTCCATGGATATACTGATGTTGATTGGGGTGGCAATGTGGTGGATCGCAAGAGCACATCTGGATGTTGCTTCAACTTGGGTTTTGCTTCAATATCTTGGATGAGCAGGAAGCAGAAGTCGGTGGCTTTGAGCACCGCTAAGGTCGAATACATTGCAACGAGTATGGCCTATTGTGAAGTTGTTTGGTTGCGAAAGCTCTTCAGTGAGTTGTTCGGGCATGTGCTAGATACCACCGTTATCCTTTGTGATAACCAAAGTGGGATTCGTCTTTCTGAGAATCCCGTGTTACACGATCGATCCAAGCATATTGATATCAGGTACCACTTTATCCGGGATATGGTACAGCAAGGCGTCGTAAGGCTCGATCATATAGGAATTGATATGCAGGTCACATATATTCTCACAAAGCCCCTGGGGAAGGTCAAGTTCCTAACCTTCCGTGAGAAGCTTGGAATCGTGGAAAGACCCTATTCTGAGGGTCTTGCTGGAGTTGGACTATGAGCTCTGGGAGCTCCAGGGGGCTTGGGGATAGCTTCTTAGAGCTATAAGCACTCACGAGGCTAGGCTTGTCGAACCTTGTGGTGCTTCTACCCCACCGTTATGATATTGAGTTGGTTCGCCTCTATCTGATCTGTGCCCGCACGCATCCTACCCATGGAGTTTCCGACTCATGGGAAGTACCTCTCATTTGGCCAATGAGGTGGGAAATGTGGATAGAGACCATAGCAAGATCGATGGATGCATCGGAGATTGTCGTACTCTTTATGTCTGGGATGGCACGTGTCCAACACCTTGATCTGGGCTCAAGTATGATGAGGTTTTATCCTCTAAACTGACTTTGGATCGGTAAACTAACTTCAGGTTAGTATGAGACTCTTTTGAGTCTGAGAGAGGTTTTTACCTCTAAGCTGACTTCGGGTCAGCTATGTGTGATGTCTTTGTGACTCACCTTTTGTTCTGAAATAAAGAGCCAACAAAGCAAGCTACGGCAGGATGACGCACGATGTTTGGTTTGGTACATGATTGATGGCATTGTGGACAGATGGAGTTTTCCCTAGTTGAGAGGGAGTGTTAAGTTTGGGCAACTAGGTCCAAACTCCATGTTGCACTACTCATATGACGATGGTCATATTTTTGTTGGATTCCTCTTTCGGAGAGGTGCAAGATTGATATAAAGATCATCTTGATTTGATGGGCAGAACATTGCTTTTGAATTTATTTTCCACATGTACATGGTCGGCCAGATTTATCGCACATGCCTAAGAGATGTGTCACACACCCTCATTGATGAATATAAACTGGAGAGACTTGGAGGTCACTTTCTCATCATCTCATCACACATTCTCTCATTGTGATTTGATTGGTTCAATAGCCTTTGGAGGCCTTTTTCCCTCAGAAGTGTGGAACGAAGCTGTTGTTTTCTGCGTTGATCTATTTAGGTCTTTATATTTTCTGCAATGATCTGTTTAGGGCTTTTCTGCTGCAACGTTGACTGTGGTCAACCCTTGGTCGTTTGACCTCAATCTTCTGCAGAAACTCCGATTTTAGGAGGTTGTACAGCTGGGCACTAAAATCAAGGAATTTTGGGTTGTTTGACCGAAGGCCTAGTTTGTTGCGTTGACTTTTCTGAAGCTGCCTGCGTTGACTTTTCTGCGATGTCCTTGGTTTGACTTGCGTTGACTTGTGATGAGATGTATCTTTGAGGGCTGTGGGTGTGACACATGGAAGTGTTGGCTGACCAAGAAAGACTTTTCTAGTTGAAGCATCCTCATTTTACTTTCAAGTTTATATGATTGTTATTTTGTAATGGGCCTAAGAAAGATTGAAGTAAAAGTGCATCAAGCATAGAACACCATGGTTATCTAAATTTAATAGAAATGCCAAGCAAGCCAATCATTGTAACCCACCAGGAATATAATATAGTGAGCCAAAGAGTTAACGATGCGAGTTATATAGCAAGTCATATGTATTTGTAATGATCCAACACATACTATAATGATTCATAAATCCGAGCCACAAATTAATATATACGTAATTGTAGATCTAAGCCACTAAGATATAATGCGAGTCTGGGCCACTGTAATATATATGTGATCTTAGAAAACAAGGCACTGCATGTAGTGGCATCACTGTAAAGCGAGACAGGGTCACTGATTATGAGCGAAAGCGAGCCCATGATTTATCTATCAAGTCACCTAGCGTTGTGCGAGACCACGAGTGTGATTGAACCACCGCAGAATCGTCAATGAATCACAAAGATATATCGCAATCCCAAAATATAAACGAGCCTTCATATAATGTATATTGTGTATGTGATACCACTTTCGAACCATAGTATAATGTATGCGAGCCATTGTAATCTTATACGAGCCATAATTAACACGTGTGCTGATATTGTGCGGGCCACTGAGAATTGTAATGGTCCCTGCCACAAACCATTGTTAGAATAATATGATGCACAAAAATATAGATTCCATGCCACCATACACAGAGTATGTGATTCCTTGCGATTCCATGCCACTGATCAGAGCAAAGTGAGATCCATACAAAGCTTTGTAATTGGCCATACGAGCTATGCATGTAATAAATTATTGTAAAGCGATTATGTAATGCATGTCATAGATTACTGTAATGAGATTTTTTGTCAAATAGATTCGAACTTCCAAGCTATTGTAAAGCGACCTTTTCCAAACCACTTGCCACATAACAAAACCGAATTAAAATGCCAACAAAGTGATCTTCAGGCCTCTATCTTCAAACCTTAGCTCTGATACCATGTTGAGAAATCAGGAGGCTTATGAATTAGAATTGATTTCTCTTTACATGATAATTTCTTGTGAATTTTGTTAGCATTTTATTATTATGTTTTTCTTCTTTCATCAAGCAACTACCATAATATAAAACATGAAGAACACAGAAGACAAAAGAAGACAAAGATGTAGGCTCCAAGCCAGGGTAAAACCCCTCCAAGGGGAAAAACCTAGAAAAAAATTTATCTTCTTATAGAATCAAATCAAAGTGAGATGACCAAGACCCATAATCATAGAGAGACTCCAACCCTCTAGATGCCAAGTCAAACCCTTCGTTTGCATAGCGAACTCATCAACAGCAAGAGACCAACAACATGTACAGCATCATAAATAATTCTTCAAGAAGAGATGTGCCAATGTAGAACTTCAACAAACCCAAACCCTCCTTTTTCTTGTTCATTCCAGACTGTGGCCTTCCTTCCTTCTGCGAAATTTCAAATCAAATCATGTGAATTGTGTATCCAAATGAGCTCAACTCACCCTCTATTTATACTGTCCAGAGGGTTTGAATAGACATGACCTTTCGGACAGGGCCGACTTGACATCTAAAGGGAATTTTGACCCAATTACATATTTTTTTTTTTTAAATCAGGTTGTAAATAAGCCTTTGACTTTGACCAACACAAATAATAATGACCATGAAGAACATGCTTTAATAAAATAATAATTTGACTTAAGAAGCATGAAACCCATGCTTGAAAACTAAATAATTATTTTTCTTCTTTTTTATTTTACATAATATACAATGACATAAGTACAAAGATCATTATGAAGACCAAACCTAGTTATTTTCCAACATGACATCCCTGTCACAACCAAAACATATCAAGGGGCGGGGTATGAAACATACTAGTACATTCACCTCAGTGCTTTCTACAAAAGGCACATGGAAACTGATCAACAATGTAGGTCTTTGGCAAGAGGTTTTATATAGCAACTATATTGCCCCAATTTCACGAGAGAGTAAATTTTTGTAAATGTTCTATGCTTGATGCAACTTTACTTTTTCTTCAATATCAGACAGCAATCACATAAACAATAAAGTAAAATGTTGATAGTACATACCAGTAGATCGACAGAAGACAAGCCATAAATATATAAGTGTGTTGCTGCGTTACGGTGGTCAACAGGATGCTTCAACTAGCAAAGTCTCAATATGGTCAGCCAACTAGCAATGTCACACAACCCTCTAGGACAGCCAAACAGTCAACTCAAAATTCAACCCAAAAATTCAACGTTCTCAGTCAACGGTCAATGCAAACAACAGCAGCAGCTAGGCCAACGCAGAAAAGTCAAAGTCAACGTTTTGCCTCGAGAATAGTGCTAGAAAATGCGGATTAGGAAAATCAAACTTTTGGGAGAGTTTTAGGTCCTTTTGACATTGCGTACGGCAATCTCTGATGCGTCCATCAGTCTTTACTACTAGTCTTTAGCTTTTCCCACCTCACTGGCCAAATGAGAAGTACTTCCCATGAGCCCTGAACTCAATGGGTAGGATGTATATGGGGCACAAATAATGAGAGGTGAACCAACTCAATCATCACAACGGTGGGGCAAAAGCACACCAGCAAGGTTCGGCAAGCCTAGCCCTATGGTTGTTTATAGCTCCGAGAAGCTATCCCCAAAGCCCCCCAAATCTCCCACAGCTCATCGTCCAACAGGACCCTCAGCATAGGGTCATTCCACGATACCAAGACTCTCATGGAAGGTTAGGAACTTGACCTTCCCCATTGACTTTGTGAGAATATCCGCGACCTACTCATCAGTTCCTATATGATCGAGCCTTACCGCGCCTCGTTGTACCATTTCTTGGATAAAGTGGTACCTGATATCAATATGCTTGGATCAATCGTGAAACACGGGTTTCTCGGACAACCGAATCCCACTCTGGTTATCACAGAGTATCACGGTGGTATCTAGCGCGTGCCCGAACAGCTCACTGAAGAGCTTTCGCAACCAAACTGCTTCACAACAGGTCATACTCGCTGCAATATATTCGGCCTCCGCAGTGCTCAAAGCCACAGACTTTTGCTTCCTGCTCATCCATGATATTGAAGCAGATCCAAGTGTGAAGTAGCATCCCGATGTGTTTTTACGATCCACCACACTACCAGCGCAATCGGCATCAGTATATCCAAGGAGTGTCACGCTCCCGACAGTGTATCTCAGCCCATGGTTTATCGTGCCACGAAGATATCTCAACAGATTCTTGGCACCAACCCAGTGAGTGTGATGAGGCTCAACCATATGTTGACTCAAAGTGTTCACTGCAAAACATACGTCTGAATGGGTGTTCACTAAGAACAACAGGGCCCCTACGAGTTGACGATACTCAATAGGATTTGCTAACACGGGCCCAGCAGCGCTGCCACTCAACTTCTTAAAGTTGAGCTCCATCGGTGTCGACACGGACTTACAATCCACCATACCAAATCTTTCCAGAAGCTTCACAATGTATTTTCCGTGAGAAAGGAAAATCTCGCCAGGTCTCTGCCAAACCTCCAAGCCTAGGAAATAATGCATCAGTCCTAGGTCCTTCATCTCGAACTCAGCAGTGAGCTCCCTCTTCCACTGATGAATGAGAGGGTCAGCACCTGTCAGGAAGAGGTCGTCCACATACAGCACCAGAATGAGAGGCTTCTCTCTATCAACCTTGAAGTAAAGGTTTGGATCAACATTACTACGAGTGAAGCCCAGCTTCATCAAGTAGCTATCTATCTTCTCATACCAAGCTCTGGGCGTGCTTGTTGCAACCCATAAAGGGCTTTCTTCAACCTGCAGACATGGGTGTCCCGATCCTGGACTTCGAACCCTAGAGGTTGCTCCACATACACCTCTTCCTTTATCGCACCATGCAGAAATGTGGTCTTCACATCCATCTGATGAAGACTCCATCCTTGCGTAGCAGCAAGGGCTATGATAGATCGGATGGTGGTATATCGGGCCACAGGTGCAAATATGTCATCATAATCTATGCTTTCCTTTTGAGAGAAGCCACGGGCAACGAATCTTGCCTTGAACTTTTCAGCACTTCCATCAGATCCATGCTTGATCTTGTAGAGCCATTTCGAGGTGACAACTATTTTGTCCCCCGGTCTTGGAACTACATCCCAGACATCATTCTTCATTATGGACTCATACTCTTCGTGCATAGCATCCTTCCAAACTTGATGCTTTACGGCTTCCTCAAAAGATCCAAGCTCAGATTGTACAATAGAACTCATGGCTGCTAGATACCCTTGGCATCTATTTGGCTTCTTGCTTTCACGGAATGTCCCCCTTGTGGGCATATGTTCCTCGGCATCCTCGAGAGTCTCCCTGAGCCATGATGGTCTCTTCCCCAGTAAAGGAGGTGGATCAATTGGGTCCATCGGTCCTTCAGCATCGGGCATCGTCTCATCCTTCGGTTCTTCTTGATTTCCAGGCCTTGCTTCATGATCTTCCTCAGATCTCGAAAGATTGACTACTTTCCTCAGGGAAGCATCTTCGTCAAAGGTGACATCATGGCATATCTCCACTTCCCTTTGACCAGGCACATAGACTCTATAGGCCTTCGAAGTTTCGTTGTAGCCCACAAACATTCCCTTCTTCCCAGAAGCATCCAGCTTGCTCCTCTTCTCTTTCGGCACATGAAAGTAAACAGGACATCCAAAAACTCTAAAATGTGAGACGTCAGGTTTCTTACCAGTGAAAACCTCTTCGGGAGTTTTGGAGTCCAGAGCGGAATGCGGGCATCAGTTTTGTATGTACACAGCAGTGTTCGCAGCGTCTCCCCATAGAAACTTCGGTAGATCCTAGTCACATAGCATGGCACGAGCAGCTTCCACAATGGTTCTATTCTTTAGTTCAGCAACACCATTCTACTCAGGAGTATAGACAGTTGTGGTCTCCCTCTTGATGCCAGCTTCTCTGCAAAAGTTCTTGAACTCATTCGTCTCATATTCAGTGCCATTATCGGTCCTTGATATCTTGATCTTCTTCCCTGTCAGATTTTCCACCAAGGTTTTGAAGGTACGGAACCACATGAAAGCCTCATCCTTCTTCTTCAAGAAGTATATCCAGGTTTTGCGAGAGAAGTCATCTATGAACGTCATATAATAAGAACATCCTCCCAAGGATGTCACGGGCAGCATCCCAGACAGATCAGAATGTATCAATTGCAAGACATCAAATGTCTTTGTGACACTTGAGGGGAAAGGTCCCCTTCTATGTTTTCCTTTGACACAACCCTGACATACACCTTCATGATTATTTGAAAACTTAGGCAGCCCCATCACCACCTTCCTTGCTTCGGGAAGGGCTTTGTAGTGAAGGTGCCCAAACCTCCGGTGCCATAGTTTCGTCTATCGGATAGTATCACACGTCATCACTCCCAGTGGACTTCCTCCAACCTGGTAGAGTGTATCAACTCTAAACCCAATCGTGATAGCTTCCTTGAAGCTCTTCTTCCAGATGCGCACCATCCTATCAATGAATGCCACATTGAAACCTTTGTATTCCATGGCCGATATAGACACAAGGTTCTTCTTCAAATTAGGTACATAGAGTACATCCTGCAAGCGGAGGACTTGACCTTGAGACAAGTGGAGGGTCATAGTCCCTGTCCCTTTCATGGGATATGTGGCATTATCTCCAAGGATAATTTCCATATTAGTATCCTTCTCAACCATATCAGAAAGTGCTTCCTTGAACCCAGTGATGTGCCTTGAGGCACCACTATCTATCAACCAAACATCCATAGTGTCGGGTGGAGATGCAGCAGAGAGGGTGGATACAAGAATGAATTCATTTCTTTTATCAACAACATTTGATTCCTCATACCTAGAATTCCTCGACCTTTTGAAAGGTTGACCATTTCTGCGAGAGGGAGCCTTCCTCTTTCCCTTGAACTTGTTGTTCCTTTGATTTCCATTCCTCCGGTTGTTGTTGTTGTCATCATCATCGGGAGAATTCTTGAAAGGGCATTCTCTAGCATAGTGACCTGGCTTATGACAAGTGTAACACTTGCCCTTCTTTCCTTGGGCCCCTGCTCTTCCTTTGTTCTTTGGACCACCAAAGTTCTCCTTTCTAGAATGAGCAGCGTAGGCAACATTTCCTTCATTTTCATACTCCTTCATTCTTGTCTCCTCTTTCTCCCAACCCCGGTTTTCAGTTTCTCCTTATTTCTCCCATAAAGTTAAATGCCCATTCCCATAGCCATACATTCAACAAGCTAGAAAAAATAAATATTTTCTAAAAACACAAATTCTGGAAATTTCACACTGCTGAAATGCTGAAATAAAAACTCAGAAAAATAAATCAGCCACACACAGAAAATAGACACGCTGATTTTTGGTCAACTTGACCCTGGAAAAACCCCCTACAACTCTTGGGGAAAACCAGTTCGAAAGCTTCTCTTTATTTTCTTAATATTGCTCTTAATGTGAAACAGAAAAACACAGTAAAAATTCCAGCAACCAAATTTACAGACTTATCTCGATTTCCGTGCTTGCACACTGCCTCGGAAATTGTGCCAAATCAGCAACTTGCAAAACAGAAAATATTACAGCATTAATGACAGCAATAAATGTTGTACGGCCACCTTGGGAAGTGTGCTGAAACATGCTGTACGAAACTGTATGAATTTGTATAGCAGCCCTCCTCGAAATCCGAGCCCAAAAACTGCCTGGAAAACCATGCTATAGATGTTGTCCTTTTCTCGATTTTTGTGCCGAAAATATCAGCAGCTCCTCTCCTCGAAATATGTGTCCATTTTTTTTGCCTTGGACTGTGTGCTTAATGTTGTTGCCCTCTTCCTCGATTTTCGTGCCTCTCTCTCCTACTGTACGGATTTTCTGCATTTGTGCCCATAAATGTTGTTGTACGGATTTGCTGAATCTCCTCACTGCTGCCCTCTTTCTTCTCACTGCTCAGAGAAATCTCCTTAGCTTTCTCTCCTCTCTCAATCTGCTCAGAAAGAATGAATGACCTTTTCCCTCATTTTCTCCTTTAACCTAACCCTAAGTGACTTTTAGGGAATCACTAAATCCAATGGCTGAGATAGCTTTAGATCTAGGGCTGAGATTAAATGCTCATTTAAATCTCACTTTCTATTTTTTAATTCACCCCACTTTAATAAAGACCCACTTAGTCATTTATTTCCAAAGTCACTTTTCCCTTTCTAATTTCACATTGACTTTATTAAAGTCACTTTAAAATTAGACTTTAGTAACTTTATCACTTAAAGTCACTTCTAAATTATATTTGACTTTATAACTTTATAAAGTCACTTTAGGAGAAAAAATAAATTCTTTTGGACACTTTTCCCTAGGCCAAAGATCAAAGCCTTAGGGAACCACCTGTCCTCTAGTAACCAAATTTCAACAGTACGCATCTCGATAGTACTTCGTCAAAGTCAGGTATCACATTGTTATTGAGAATGGTTGTGTTGAAAACATGCCATTCGGATGAAAGCCCTCCAAGTGCAGTGAGTACCATCTCTCGATCAGCTATTGTCTCCCCAATAGCCAGCAGATTGTTCCTGATCTCAGTCAGCTTCAGAAAATATGATTGAACAGACTCATCCCTGCCTTTCTTCAGATTTTTCAATTGATTCTTGAAGAATAGGACTTTATTCGCATTGTTGGCCTTGAACATGTGGACCAATTTATCATACATCTCTTTAGATGTGCCCAACTCAAAGATGTAGGCAACCAGACTCTTGTGAATTGAGTCCCTAATCATCAGCTTTGCTTTGATCTCCCCCTTCTTATACTTTGTTTTGGAAGCAGCAGCTGCAGTGGATGGAGGCTCTTGGATTTTACCCTGCACATAGTCCATGACATCTTGGTCTTCCAAGTTAAGATCCAACCCCATCTTCCAAGAATGGAAGTCATCCTTCCCAGTCAATTTGTCATCAGCCTTAAAGCCATTGTAGTTTGAGGAACCCATCCTCTTCTTCGGTGATTGCTACAAATTAGGGCTTTGTCTTCACCTCAGCTCTAATACCATGTAAATTTCTGTAGATGTTCTATGCGTGATGCAACTTTACTTTTTCTTCAATATCAGACAGCAATCACATAAACAATAAAGTAAAATGTTGATAGAACATACCAGTAGATCGATAGAAGACAAGCTAGAAATATATAAGTGTGTTGGTGCGTTACTGCGGTCAACAGGATGCTTCAACCAGCAAAGTCTCAATATGGTCAGCCAACCAGCAATGTCACACAACCCTCTAGGACAGCCAAACAGTCAACTCAAAAGTCAACCCAAAAAGTCAACGTTGTCAATCAACGCAAATAGTAGCAGCAGCTAGGTCAACGCATAAAAGTCAAAGTCAAAGTTTTTGCCTCAAGAATAGTGCCAGAAAATGCAGATTAGGAAAATCGAACTTTTGGGAGAGTTTCAAGTCCTTTTGACCTTACGTTGACCAAAGTCAACGCTAGTCAAAGTTTGCTGCAAAAACCCTAGACCGAAATCAAAAATGTGTTGCTGCTGGAATTTTCCCACGTGTGGAGAGAATAGCCACCAAGGTCATCGAACCAATCCGATGAGGAGAGAGAAATGTGTGAGGATGAGATGAGTGAAAATGTCCTCCAACGTTGACCAATATATATCCATCATTGAGGGTGTCTGACACAACTACTGGGGCACAAAACCTTAAGGTCGACCTGCACATATCTTGAATAAATTCAAAATAAATGTTCTGTTCATCAAATTAAGATGATCTTTAGATCGATCTTGCACCTCTACGAAAGAGGAATCCAATAAAAATATTGGTATCTTCATCTGAGCATCACAACATGGAGTTTGAACCTAGTTGTCCAAAATTAACAGAACAAGATCCAAGACTCTCTTCAGCGGCACCAAGGAGGCTCCATTTTTGGAAAACCCCCATTCTCTAGCCAACATCATCATTAAGTATCTCTACTAGAAAATCATTAAGTATCTCTACTAGAAAATCAGGAATCATTCAGAAATGGGCCCACACAAATGGGCAGGCCAGGATTCGAAATACATCATAACTATACAGTTGTAGGAAGCTCTACAGTATAGATAACTCCATTATATATGTTAAACAGCCCTAGAAATCAGATCCCTTGTACAAATTTGGTATACAGCTCGAGGAATTGGACTGAATAGTATAGTTGGCCAAAAATTGGCAAGGTTTACAAGACAACTCCTCAAAGCTGGAATACACCTCAAAGGAGAAGAGTACCTTTTGATATGGGGAGCAAATCCATCCTCGAGAAGATAGAGCATAAATATGGGACATATAATTCATTCCCCCCGGCACTCCTAAACATGTTAGTGGTGGTACAAAACTCAAGAAAGTTAAGGCATCTACAAAGACTATTCTTTTTGTCTACCTCTCCATAAAAGGTGATGTACCAACCTAGGAAATGCTAATAAGAAGAGGTTAGCATTGGGAGTAGTAGATGCCCCCTCTGTGGGGAACAAAACAAATCTAACTCACATTTGTTGGTCCACTATCATTTGGAGAGATAAGATAAGATAAGATAATTATATTTATGTCCAATTAATGACCACAAAGTGGGTCAAAGGGACTGGTGAGTACAACGATGTCCATACAATGCAAGAGAACCAAACGGTCTCCTATAAAGATACAATGCATGAATATAAAAGGTACAATGCAAGAACATAAAAATACAATGTATGGAATGCCCTGGCAGAGAAGATCCAGGAGCTAGTGGGTCTGAGGATCAAACCCATCTCTCCTGACATCTGAGGCTGAATGAACACTAAAGAAACTCCACAAAGCCTGTTGGCTCGATGAAGAGTCGGTGGAAAGTGTGAATTGTCAGCTAGATCGTTGCTTGGGGGAGTTCGCGCAGCGCTGAGGTCTAGAGGACCTAATCTGTCTCCCAGGAATGGATCTGAGACAAATTTGTTGATGAAATCTCGTGTGGCGGGGTGAAGTTCCACAGATCCTCACTGATCTAGAGCATGGATATGAACTAGTATCAATCAGTCTCTTGGTGCCCCTGTCTGAAGGTAGTACCCTGAAAAATGTCGTGATCCTCTGTGTTGGGTCTGGTCTGATGGGAGGTTAAAGAATATGCGCTCGAAACCTGAGAGCCTCCTGCATATATAGTGCCAAACATCTCTGATCAGGATACCTGAAAAAGTCGGCGAGGGTCTGAGAATCTCTGAACAAGCAATGGAACCTTCCTTTGATCTCATAGTAGACAAGGCATCCAAAAATGAAGTGCACCTCGGTCTCCACATCCTGTAAATGACATACCTGGCAGATTATGTCTGGTCTATCGATCTGGTGGTCTGTCTCTACCTGAAGTCTAGGTTGCATCCCACTAACTATGCACACAACCTACACAGTGTTTGGAGGACAATATCAAAGCGGTGTTGGACCACAATATAAATAATACAAAAGGAGCACACACAAAAATAGCATTAGAGGTAATCTGGTCCACCTGACTAGCTAGAAATGAAAGCATCTTCCAAAATAGATAAGCAAATATATATATATATATATATATATATATATATATATATATATATATATATATATCTGTGTCTGTGTCTGTGTGAAGAGAATTTTCTACAAGTTGAAAGCCAGCAGGATGCTTCCAAAGGTCCTCCAAAACCACCAAAGCCCCCCAAACTCATACTCCACTCTAACAATCACCCTCTAGAGTCTACATACCCTAGGTTTTTCCAGTGGGGCTACCTGGGGTAACCCTGGAGTTAGTGGAGCAAGGGGGTGGTTCATTTTACAATACTGTTCCAAATTATAATTTGAGCTTGGTATTGGAAAAGTAACAAACAATCGAGCAGAACTGTTTGCCGTTTCAACTCTTCTTAACCTAGTTGGGAAGCTGGTGTCAGAGATTTGGACATATTCTGCAACTCAAAGGAAATCATTGGCTGGATTTTGGGAGATTCACAGAACATGGGATTATGACATCAAGCAAGAGTCCACACCACTTTCCAGACACCTGTTCTGACATTATGATGCAAAGAAGTTGTTTGGTTAAACAGCCCATCTCAAAACAATATTTTTTGGCTAGTTTTTTGGTGGGTGAGGAGTAAACAGGCAACAGCTACTTATTTTGGGAAGACTGTATGATTGGACCATATTTTGAATATATGAAAATCAATCTAAGATAACTAATTAGTCAGCTCTAAAATAGAAAGTGATGTACCAGGCTGACAAGCTGTTCATAAGTGCTCCTTTTTCAAAACAAACGAGTGGACCTTTTTCAGGAGGAAAAATACACACACCCATGCATCTGTTGGTTAGATTTAAAATAAAATTACCAATATTTTTCACATCTCAATAAAGAAGGGTTCAAATTTCAAAATGAACTAAACCTACTATAAATTTAGAAATCATAGCATTATAATTATAGGATATCATATGATAAAAGAGAATCAGACTAAAGATAGAGCACCATATCTTCTAAAGGTTAAACTTGGCATTTCTAAAGATATGGGAATGGCCGTATTCAATGTTCATGAGAATATGAAAGACAGGGTGAATGATACTTGACAAATAGGTCAACATGCAGAAAGAAATATTGAATATTTATAAAATGTTACATCTATTTGAAATTCCTTTATAAAACTTATAGAAAATTTGAAATGAAAAAATCAAGTTAACCAGGCTTTATTGTGCAACTAAGATTGAAATTGCTTCATAAAGCTTCTAGAAAATTTGAGATGAAAAACTCAAGATTAACAGGTTATTCTGTGCAATTAAGATTGTCAATGGGCGTATGTTTATTCCTTGCAAGATAAGAAAATATTAGATAAGAGAATCGTAGAAACAAGTTTTGCCAATCAATCTACTATTTCACAAAAGAAACAGACAGCTAAGCATGAGGAGAAACAACATTTGAAAAGGTAAAGTTGATAACACAAACCTCATTTAGTGAGTGAGCAAGAGCTTCCTCTCCCAAAGAGGCATAAATCGTAACTACTGTATTGTTGTGACGGAAGCAACCCTATTTCAAAAACAGATTCACCAAAACTTGAGAAACAATCAAAGCAAAAACAAAACTGTCATATTTTACTTCTTAGATATACAAGGAAAGGAATTCATGGCAAAGACAATTTTCATTTGCAAACAGAAACAAACGAAGAATCCCATTGGCCTTACCATTTGGCTGCCTTTACCAAAATGCAAAACAAAACTCCAAAGATTAATACCCCTTTCTCCAGAAATCAGAATAGCATCAAGCTGAGAGATTGATGTCATGCCTAATCTAAAAGAAACTACTAAAAAATTGGATTTGAATGTTCACGGTTTTAAAAAAACAATATTTGCTATTAAAAAGGAGGCTAGATTATCAACTCACTTGCAAGGCAATGAACCATTCTGCTCGAGTTTCAGCAAAAATGGCGACGCGCTCTCTTTTTTCATGACCAAGTTCTACCAAACCTGATGCAAAGTTACAAACACGCTCGAGTGTTTGCCCATAGCTTAACCACTCATAATCTCCCAAATGTAGCTTTTCAAAACTCTTGCCATCTTCACTGACTTTCGTTTCTCTGCCAATCAGTTTTCGGGTTCCAAGTAAGCGCATTTGTGCATGTCTTTTGCATGCTTGCTCAAATAGGTCCGCAAGAGTTGAAGCCCCTTCCCAAGGTGTTTCAACTAAGGAAGAACTGCTATGGTGTCGGATTGCAAAACCAGCATCCCCGCCCACATCCACAGGCACTCCATATACCTTTGCCTTTCTTCTGTTCCTTAACACGAATGATAGCAGCACAGGCACAAGGATGCCAACAATGTAAGCATTCATCTTTGTGAACAGAGTATATTGCTGGACAATGCCAGAGAATCTGCTTTTAATGATGGCTGAAACAAGGGCACAGTTGGATCGCTTGCATCTGCAGTTGACATATGAATTGTATAGGTGGTGAGGAGATTGCCTTGGAGGGGATCCCAGATGCTTACGCTGGCTCAATTAACCATATCAACCAAAAAAGAAAGCTCGATTGTTGGATATTTAATCTAGAGTACAATCATAAGATGCCATCTACCCCACAGGCAAGAGATAATCTAACATTCTTGGTATTCTTCCATTGTCAATGTTGATACACTGGTTAGTGGTTACAAATAACTGCTCTCATCTCCTTCTAAAGATCAATAACAAGGGCCTTAAATAATATTATTTATCTGACACTATTAAGGCTACTTGACGGAAATTAAGAGTAGAAAAAAAAAACATCAAATTAACCCTACCAATTAATGCAACATCACAAGAACAGAGGATAATATCAAAGCTGATAGTTTCAAGCAAAGGCATTAGAATATTTTAGCAGTTACTTGTTCAATATACGATTCAGCACAGATACATGAGCATTTACTAAGGCATGTGAAACGGACAACTAAGAGAATTTTCATCTCAATCTTAATAAGAATATGTTTTAACTCCAGAAAAAAATAATAATAATATTTGGAACACAGTCATGAGTCATGACCACAACCTAGGCACCAAAGATGTCTTCAGACTAAATGCCGTTGTGCACGAGTTCGTAAATTAACAAAAGTACCTCTAAATGCTTTCTTTTTAAGTGAAAGGTGCTCTGCTGAAAATATAATTGATTGAGTTCTGAAGTCATTCAACTAAACCTAACGTACCTGGGCAGTAACTTAAGAAACTTAAGCAAGATTTAAAACCTTGCTCATCGAAAGCAACTGATCATCAATAGCGGGACTCATCGACCAGGTGAAGGAGGCTAACATAACTGCACAAAACATCGCTGATGCAATCAGAAAACCCAGATATATTTATAATCTCAATCCATCAGAACGTTAAGAAATCACGCTTTCAATTCACACTAACTAGTAAAACCCTGAAAATTTCCAGAGAAAAAATAAAAGGGAAGTAGAACCTAAAATGTGAATAAGATTTTCCCGATTCTGAAACAAATCAACTGCACATTGCAGCTAGCCAAAAGAAAGAACAAAGAAAAAGGATACAATAGAATTAAATCCAAATAACTGCCTGGGGACTCATGCTTTGCCCTGATGATCTAATTTCAGTGATGTATTCTTGTTTTCAGTCAAGATTGATCTTCAAAACAATAAAATTGCAAAATTGAAATTTGCATATACTGTAATCTCGATCTTTTATGATGAATAACACCGATGAGAAAGATACTTCTTCACCTCTACGGAGAATTCACAAACGCGGTCATAAACGGCGATATTACAGGATTCGAGAACACGTGAATGAAACATAAACAAACCCTAGGAATGCATACCGCACATGCACGAAGCAGTGTCTGGTTAGTTTATGCCGCATTTACAGAGCGGATTTTACGATGTTTGTACCAGGCCCCTTTTCATTTTCTTGCCTTTGACATTAAAAATTCATTCTTTCTTTCTCGAAAAGGAGGTGTCACGGAAGTGAGAGTTTCCATAAAGAAGATGCTTACCCGAGGCCAATGGTCTTAGTTCCGCTGTTACCTCTCCTCTCCTTCCCATTTATGGCGGTGTCGAGGGGATTTGTTACCACTGCCTAAGTGACATGTTGCTTTAACACACTTAGATGGTCAAATTTGTCTCGTATGCATACGTGTTATTTTGCTAGCCACACCTAACTTGAGATGCATGGTTTATGGTTTATTATAAGAGCATGGGATAAGGGAAGCTCAACCTACTCCACCGACTATGTTGTTTGGGGTGATTCGATATAAATTTTAATTTTAATTTGGTTTAAAACAAAAGCTAGATGGTGAATCAAAATTTCGTCTAAAACAAAAGCTAGATGGTGGCAATGTAATGTGTTTATTTTTATTTTTTTTTACCAAAAATCAATTGTGATTATTCATAATGTGTTTATTTTTTTTTATTTTTACCAAAAATCAATTGTGATTATTCAAATTTTCAATTAGAAAGATCAGAAAATTTATATTAAGATGTTATTAAGTTTTATTGCATTATTGCAATGCCATATGCAATAGTTAAAAATAATATTTTTAAAATTCTATGTTAAGTTGTTATTAAGTTTCATCTATATTATTGTAATCTCAAATGTTATTGTTAAAAGTGCATTGATATTTTTCAATTCATTTACAAAATATATAAAATTATATATTTTAAGTTGTTACTAAGTTTTATTTATATTATTGTAATCTCACATGTCATTAAGTTGTTACTAAGTTTCATTTATATTATTGTAATCTCACATGTCATTATTGTTAAAAGCACATTGATATTTTTCAATTCATTTACAAGCACATTGATATTGTTTTTAAAGTGTACTTTGAACATTTTTATAATGCTTCATATCTTTAAGCATTACTTAAATATATTTTAGTAATATAAAATAGAGGAGGGAAATAATTATTATTTTGTTTTATGACAAATTAATTTTCAAATAAAAAACTAAATTCTATTTATTCCATTTTTAATATTCACATTTAAATTTAAATTTAAATTTGTATATTATATTTTAAAAATCATTTTTTTAAGTTTTAATGTTAATTTGAAATATTGTTAACTATTCATACCTAGATATGGTATTCGCTACCTAAGGCTGCAAAAAAAATCCAGCAGGGTAGAAATGTCAACCAAGTTTAAACAAAATTCTTCATAAAATTAAACTTTGAATCGACAGGGTTAAAGGTGTCACCTTCCACGCAGTCAGGCGCAAGGCCAACCAGTTGGCTGACCTGCTGGCAAACGCTGGCGTCAACAGAAATAACCGTCTCGTTTCCAAATCGTGGGACGCCTTCACTCTGTCAGACGTCAAAACCGAATGCAGTCGCATCAGGGACATTGATTCGTCGGCAAAAGGACAGCCCACCCCCTCATCATCTTCACTCCTCCCCCACGGCATTCATGACCTAGACCTCTTGCACCCTCACCACTCTCCCACCGTATGATCGAGCCTACGGCTCTGTCCCTGACAGAAATTCGAATGACAGCTCCAACTGTAATATTAATTTCCCACAGATTCTCCAGCCTAGGTGTCCCATTCTCCCGTCGCATCTCCTGTCGTGCTCTCCTCCCTCCAGCCTATGGTAACCTCACCATCATCTTTTATATTTCATTCCATTCTCTGGCTTTTGTGACCCCGTGTCCAACTGCCTTTCTCTCCCACTCATCATTGTCTCTCCCCCTGCCCGACCACCCAGGCCTCCCATTGCAGCCTGCGGCTCTTACCCAGACCCCTTTGATCTGCATTGCTTTCGTGGCCCCCCGCAGAGCCAATCCCCCCCTCCTGCCCACGGTGGGCGTGGTTGTGGTGTCTGCTAGGTTAACCCCTCTCAGACCCTTGTTACGCGCGCGGAGTCGGCGGCCAGAAACACTGCGTTGGACTTTGCAGCAGCCACCAATCAAGAAGTGAAGGCTCAGATAGAGGAAATTGAAGATAAAGCCCGGACAATCCGCAGAATAACCCCGACAGAAGCTGTAGACGATGCCTTCAGCTGGATTCTAGACCCTGGCCTCACCAGAGCCAGGGAGAACCTTTACAGTCATGCCATCGACCTCCACTCGCAAACGAAAACCATGATGGCCATGGTGCTTCAGGAGCAACAGGACCGCAACAGCATGCTTGAACGAAAAATAGACTCCCTCACCGAAAAAATTGTAATGTATGTCGGCAAAGTGCACCATCGATGGTTCATTGACGAAAGCTCTCCGCACTATGCTCTTCTCAAACGCAGGACTGCAACTCACCATCTTAATCCAGTCACCAAAGTTGAAGGTGTTGATCCTTCTGTCCCCCGCTCTTTCTCGGTGCAGGTCAACCCTGGTGGTGCTGGACCGTCCTCCAACGGGAAGCAGAATTATGGCTCTGAAGATGGCAGCACTCCTGAACGTCCAATCAGTGTAGACGATTTCCTGATGGAGGAAGCAGCTCAGCCATGCTTCCCAAGCTTTTAGTTTTCCAGGTTTTGAGTCTTCAATCTTCAAATGTTCAGTTTTTCTTCTTCAGCGAGGCCAAAAGGCCTTTTTTCTCGACCTAACTATCTATGTTTTGATCACTGCTCACTCCCCTCTAATTTTCTCCCTGTAACTCCTATCCCAGAGGGTGAAAAAAAATGTCCAAAGTAACAAATGTAATGACTACAACAAGACAACAGTCTGTAATTTTGCTTAATATTGGCACCGATATAATTCTTTGTTTTATATGAATGTGAATAGCCCCATCTTATTTACAACAAAAATATATATCTAGATATGATATGTAAATCTACTCCCACATTTAAAATGTGATATATATATAACTCATATCCTTACGTGGGCCTTATGCACTAAATTAATTATCTCACCCCATATTTATTCGGGGTATACTTTATAAATGTATAGAAAAATTATATATATATAACTGTAATTATCTCTCGTATATTTTGTTATAACAAATATATGGTGTTTTATTTTCCTATGATATCATTTAACAAAGAGTGATCTTATCTTTTCATAAACTTTAATGAAATAAAATTATGTTTAAAAACAACTCTAGGTTTTTTAATAATTTCTATTAATAATATTTTAAGATTTTGAAATATGATTTTATGCTAAAAATAAATTTATTATTTTTTTAACATAAGAGGGTGACATATTTTTTTTGATATTATTATAAATATAAAAATATAAATTAATTTATTATATCTTTTAAAAAAAAATTAAATAAATATTACTTACTTTTAATTATATTTTAATCCTTAATTTATAAATAATTTTACATAACTATATTAAATTATATCTAAATATCAATATATAAAATGCTATTAACCTTTTTATTATTTTATTATACATTATAATATTTATTTTACTTTGAGTTGGTTCATCGATGGCGGAACCCTAGTCGAGGGCGAATTGCTAGCTACGACATCGACAACTGATAATGGCTGCGTGGAGGATACAGTGGGTTTGAGACCATACATGGCAAATGGGATCATTGAGAGCAGACAGGTGGCGGTTGCAGGCAACGGGCTCGAGGTAGGGACTTATCACGTTCTCTCACAACGTAGGGTGAGTAATTTATCTTTTACCTTTCAATTATGGGAGGGTTTCCTGTTTTTACCATTCTCAGCAAAGTTTGGAGGTTATCTTTTTAGACCACCAGGTGCACGCACTCGGGTTAGGAGAACAGAGGAACGGACCTTCACCGTTGTCGACAAGAGGGCTCAGACAACATGGTAAATGGCTCGGAAAGGGTGGAGGTGGATCCCGAGCCAGGTGATATGTTAGCCATGTGGGGTTTGGAGGTCACAGACGAAAATCTGCTAGAGTACATTGGTACAACTGGAATGCGCTCTTGGATCTCCGGAGGCTCAGGGAAGGAGAGGCAGAAAGGAGGGTTTCCAGTTTCCAGGGAAGATACCCTCTCAGCTATGGGAAAGGTGTCACTATTAGCCTCAAAAGGACCAGCGGGAAGTCAGTAACAGTCTGCATGTCTTGGGAAGGAAGTTGGGAATCAGTTGGTAAACGAAAATACATCCGAATGGCATCGGCCCTTTCTTCAAACAGGGGGCCTTGAGGACATTGTTCATAGTAGTGTACCTTGAAATCATCAGGGACAGGTCCCAGGCTTTTCAGGATTGTGAAGTGGCTCTTTGGGTTTGGAATCGAACTTAGAAGGAGCAGCCGAGGATTTGGGGGTACACAGACCTCCGAGAACCCCAGGGGAAGGGGAGAAGAAACTACTGGGTTTTTTGTGGGGGAAGGTTTTGGGATGCATAGCGGATGCCATATATGATGAGAGGTGGGAGGGGGTGTACATTCAAAGAAAGGAAGAGGGGTTTGTCTCAGTAGGGAGACCCTCAGGGTTAAGCTCCAGTGGGGACCCCTTTAAGGATCCTCATCAATCTGAAAGGTTTTTGGAAGGGATCACTCCGGACCCGCCACTGCCACGATCAGAAAATCTTGGAGCCCACGGTATCAGGGAGGGGGGACAAAGAGACAAATCCACTCCAGAAGCTCAATTCATCGACCAACGAGGAATTCGAGCCATAGAGAATGCAGGGGACTCAGACAACCCATGGGACATCAGGAAGAAGGTGAAAGCGGTTAGGAGGAAGGACAAAATCCCAAATCCGGTTTTGGGGATAAACATCTCGGTGGACGAAGCAATTGAGACTGCGGATCTCACCTTAGTAGGGAGAGCCAAAGGGAAGAAACTATCAACTCGCTACATAAAGTAATGGGTGACAAAGGCATGGTAAAATTGACTAATGGTTGGTTTATGATTAAATTTAAGAGTAAGGAATTAGTCTAATGGGTTCTAGATAGGAATTGGGGTTTCGGACAAGCTTCCATATTGTTCAAGAGGTGAAGTCCTCTTTTCGATGCACAAAGAGAGAAGGTTGTTGATCTTCCAATTTGGGTAAGGCTCCTGGGCCTTCCACATCCCCTATGGACAAAGAATGTCTTCAGGGAGATAGGGAATGAATTAGGGGAATTTCTAGAGGCCGACATGTCCTTCCAACAGTATGGGAGCAAGGAATTGCTAGAATTCTAGTGCGTTTAAACCCGAGATAGGGATTATCTGAAGCAATCCAACTACACTATCATGATTGATCCTTCTTACCACTATCGTGATTGGTCCTTATTACAAGTGTTGGATTGTGAACAATTGCCATTCTGATGTCACAGATGCCACCAATATGGACATTTGTCAAAGGACTGTCCACTGAGTATTCGAAGAAGAAAGAAGCATTGCAAGGGGAAGAATAAATCGAAGAAGGAAGATAGGATTATGGGGGGCAGGCCACCCTCAAAGACAACCTTTGGTAATCAAGGAAGGATTCCCCCTCAGAGGGCAGTGGAAGGGGATCAGATCTTGCCGATGGAAGTAGCGGACAATCAGGCATAGGCGAAGGAGATGGAGCTCTGTCAGCCCACGACGCAGGAAATTTCAGAGGCCTCGACAACTCCTTTAAATGAGGGTATTGTTTCCGTTTCCACTCCCTCTCTTTATGTAACTACTTTCGGACTCTATGGCAAACCTTCAGGGGCCTGGTCCTTCTAGGCCTACACATTTTTAAGGCACTACAAACTCATGAAATCAATATAAGTGACATGTTGGACAGTATCATCACCTCCATCCCTAAGCTAAACCTAGATCCGCTCCCTAAACCTTTTGTGGGTCTGCTCCCTAACAAACAGGAAGGTGAGAGAAGCTCATACAATCTGAGGCCTCACGACAAGAAATAAAACCTGATGGAGGTGTTTGGGGATTTGGGGAATTTCGGGGATCCCCTTCCGAGGACAAAGCTAAGGGGTAGGAAATCCAATTTATCCAATTCCCAAATGAGAGCCAAACTGGACATAGTTGATGGTAAGCAGAAATTATTAACCAGGGTACTTAGAGCAGTGAATACCTTAGAGAAGGTGAAATAATGATTATCATGTACGTCAATTGTCAAGGGTTTGCTAGTAAACCAAAAAAACTAGCTCTCAAGGCTCTTATTCATAAATGTGAGTCGGATGTTATTATATTCCAAGAGACTCTAGGTGCTGGAGAAGAGGTCGTGCAGTAACCATCCAAGATTTTCTCGGGCTGGTGTTTTCAGTGCCTTGACGCTAAGGGGAGGCCAGGGGGACCAGCCACTGGTTTAGGGAAGGAAAACTCAAGCTTATCAACATCTGGGGTCTATATCAGGTCCTGGCTCTAGAAGTCTACTCCTTAGATTTCAGCTCAAAGTTTCTCTTTCTAAACTTCTATGGACCATGTAAGGACCAGATGCATTTTTGGAATAACCTTTGGGCTAAATCCTTCATGGGAAATTTAAACCTCATCATAGGTGGAGACCTTAATTTTTATATAGGGCAGGCATAAACGTGGGGGAAAAATGCTCGAGTTGACCCCTTGTCGGACTTCTTCTCCTAAAAAATCATCGATGGTAAGATGATGGATATAATTCCCCTAAAGATGAGGCCTACCTATAGGAACAAAAGAGTTGGAGAAGCCATGGTAGAAAAGAGGTTGGATAGATTTTTTATCAAAGAGGAGCTTGTGGATAACATTTCGTTGATCCAATAATGGAATGGAGAAGGGGGCGAATCAGATCATCGCCCTATCCTCTTAGAAATCAAAGGAACTAATGCCAAACTCGACTCCCCGTTAAAATTCAATCCAAGGTGGCTAAAGGAGGATTCTTTCATCTCCCTCTTCAAAGAGACATGGATACGCATGGGAGCTGAGGAACACCATAACAAAGTTGGCTCCTTCCTGGAAAACCTCAAGAAAATGAAGAGAGTCACAATTGAGTGGGACAAAAATAAGAAAGCTTTAGAGGAGGAACGACTAAAATGGATAGGTGTGGATTTGGTCAGATTGGAAGACTCTGATGAAGATGGGTATGCAACAGAGGAAAAAAGAGATTTTATTAAAACCCTAGAGGTTGAAAGAAGGAAGATCCTTCTAGGAAGGGAGGAACAGTGGAGACAAAAGAGCAGGGCTATTTGGTTGTTTGTTGGAAATGAAAACTCAAAATTGTTCCACAAGTATGCAAATGGGAGGAAGAATATAAATACAATCTAGGGGATGAGAATAGAATAAGGCAGGACTGTTAAATCCTTTGAGGTCCTGGCTTCCATGGGAAAGAATTACTTTAGGAACCTCTACAAAGCCCCTATGGAAAATACTATTGCAGAAGTAGTAAAAGTGGCACAACTCTTTCCAAGATATGTCGATGAAGAGGAAAATGAGATGCTTTCGAGCCTAGTGACTAAAGAGGAAGTGGAAGGAGCTCTTAAAGCAATCCAAAAGGACAAAAGCCCTAGGCCAGACGGGTGGAATTTTGAATTCTTCCAGCATTTCTTTGAATCTTTGGGGGAGGACCTTACAGATGTGGTGGAAGATTCAAGGATAAAGGGAGTTATTTTTGAACCTTTGAACTCAACTTTCATTGCACTAATACCCAAACTGGATGAGCTTGGCTCTTTTGGTGACTTTCATCCCATATCCCTGTGTAAGACTATAGTTGTAAGACTAAAACCGATTCTCTCTAAGAACATCTCGAAGGAACAATTTGGATTTCTAGAGGGTAGACAGATCCATGAAAGAATTGAAGCAACTCAAGAAGTTATGCACAATATGAAAAGGCTCAGGAGGAAAGGGTTTATCATGAAGATCGGTTTTTCAAAGGCCTATGACAAAATAAGTTGGATATATATCAGGTTATTGCTGACACATTTGGGTTTCCACTATGAATTTATCAACTAGGTGATGGGTTGCATCACTGACATTAGCTTTGCAGTCCTGATCAATGGGGCCACATCCCCTTTTTCAAGAGCGAAAGAGGGTTGCGCCAGGGGTGCCCTCTTTCTCCATTTCTCTTTCTAATGACAGTAGAAGGACTAAGTCAGATGATAGTGGAAGCCAAAAGGAGAGGGGACATCAAAGGTATAGAAGTGGCTACAAATCTACACATTACACATCTATTGTTTTTGGATGATATCCTATTGTTTAGTGATAGCAATAGAAGAGACATCTCTTATATCAAGTAATCCATGGACCTCTTCCTTATTGCCACGGGTATGAGCATTAACGTCCAAAAGTCATTTATTATTGTTGAAGGCCTATCGGGAGAGGAATCATGGAGAATTGCCAAAGATCTTCCTTTTGAGCTAAAGAAGATGAATGAGAGCTTCAGATACCTAGGGTTTCACCTCAAGCCTGACTCATACAAAATCACAAATTGGCTATGGATGGTGACGAAAAATAATAATAATAATAATAATAAAATAAATAAATAATAATAATAATAATAAAATTTGGAGCTACAAGTAGTTATCAAAAGCAGGCATGTTGGTCCTAATCAAGTCAGTGCTAATGGCTATTCTGGTCTTATGGGCCATGCTCTCTTGGATGTCTAAAGGAATTTTGGAGAGAATCCAGAAAATATGCAACAAATTCTTATGGGTTGGCTCAAAGGAGGAGGTAGTGCTCCCATGGGTGGCATGGGAGAGGATTGTTAGACCTAAATATTGGGGGGATGGGGTATTAATGAGCTCCCCTCCTTTGTGTCACCCTTAGCTCCAAAAATGGGATGGAACATGTTGTCAAAGGACTCTCTTTGGACATCGGTCATGAAAAGGAAGTACATTGATCTGAGGCCTTTGTTAGATTGGTTGAGGTCCCCTGTTAAAAATTCATCCAGCGACTCGACGGTGTGGGGGGCAACCTTGGGGTCCATAAAGATCACTAAGGAAGGCCTGGTCTGGAAGGTAGGAAATGGTCAACAGGTTCGGATAGGATTGGATCCCTGGGTGGGGTGTAATGCAGGGTTTTTAGTTTCTGAAGGTCTAAGGAACCACTTATCTCTCAAAGGTATATTTTTCTAGAACCAAATTGAAAAAGAAGGAGCCACTACTTTATGGCATCAAGGGTGGATGACATGAGAAGATTTTTAGTTGGATCCTCAATGGCTCAAGGCTTGGCATCAATATACAAGCGAGCTGACTAGATAAAATGCTTGGATCCGAGATAGGCCAGATGAACTCCGGTGGGCTCATTCCTCGTCGGGAAAATACTCACCAAAATTTTGCTATGCCTATCTCATGTCCAAGAAGGGGTGGGAAATCCTAAATTGGTGGGTCAAACCTCTTTGGAAATTGAAGTGTCCAGCAAAAAGCCGACTTTTATTTTGGTGTATTCTGAAAAAGAGAATCCCCACCTCGGATAAAATACAAAAAAGGAAGAAGGAAGGTCCAGGTAGATGTCCCCTCTGCAAATCTATGGACGAAATTATCCCTCACCTATTCATCCACTGCACTTTCAACAAATCTATTTGGGTAGAATTTAGGAATCTGATTGGTATATCACAAATTTGGAGAGGGGACTTCGTAACTGAATCATGGCAGAACTGGTGGAACAATTTTCAAGAGGAGAAAGGAAAAGCAATCCCACTTCTTATAGCCTGGGGTCTCTGGCTAACAAGGAACATATCTATCTTAAGGGAGCAGGAGATTCTATATCACTGTGTAGCTTCTGAATGTGCTGCTATATATGAGCTATTGCCGGAGCAGAGCCCAAAAACAATCTGCAGGCAGATCATCCCCGAGCGGATAAGGGGTGACATTTCGTGGTCTTACTTTGATAGAGCTTCTAGCTCATAAAACATATGTGGGGCAGGCTTAGTGATTCATCTCAACTCTGGTAGGAGATTGGAGGCCCCTATAGTGCTTGGGTTTGGGACCAACAATTATGCAGAAATAAAAGCTCTCCACTCTCTTTTATGTTGTATTTCACATCTAGGGTTACATTCAATTCAGATTTTTGAAGATTCTCTGAACATCATCAAATGGTTCAACAAGGAGTTTACCTGTCAAAACTATTTATTAAGTCTTATTCTTGAGGAGTTATGAATGTTGAAAGAACGTTTTACTTATATTTTTGTGTCTCACATTTATAGGGAACATAACGCTAAGGCAGACCTCCTTTCTAAGGAGAGTTTACAGCAGGCTCTGGGCAGCTAGAAGATTCGAGAAATAGGGTTAGAAGGTCCTGTGGAGATAGAATGCCCCCCTTTTGTTTAGAAAGTTCTACAGCTTTCTTCAGACATCTTGTTTATGTACTTTCTAAGTTGGTTACTTATTTTTTCTATGTACTAAGACTATATTAAAACATTTTCTTTGAACTTACACAAACTTAATATAGCTTTTAAAAATGTATATATCAGTATCAAAAATCTCAGACTTTGTTTCTGTTTGGGTTGATTTTTCCTCATAAGAGGAGGCCTGGGAATAGGTGGTGAGGTACTTAGGCCAACATGTTGGCGTATTTTGTATGAACTGGAAGATAGATCTTTTGGGTTTTCCTGGTTTTGGCAAGGCTGATAAAACAAGCGATTCTCTGGAGGGCTATGTCCCAATCTTGGAATGCTTCAATGAATGTGCAATGTAACTTTTTGTTTTAATACGAAAAGTTCGATTTTTTCTCCGAAAAATAAAATAAAATTATATATATATTACTTTTACTTTTACTTTATTAATTACCATTTTAATTTATTTATAATATTACTTTTTAAATAAATACACACAGAAAAAAGGACAGTCACAACATGCAAATATATTTTTTTATTTTAGGAAATATGTTGTTTTCAAAAAACCTAATGGCCATAAAGATCATTATATAAACCTATTGGAGCTTAATGTATAAAATGTAAGGACCACTCCCCACAATAATAACTTGTTATTGCATATGGAAAACAACATGCTAAGAAACATAGGACTTTATTTCACAACCAAGTACTTGTCGAGCCTAGGAGGAAAGTGAGGGATCAGAAGAAGGTGGAACGAAGTGAAATGTGAGAGGAAGAAAAGAAGTAGCCAGCAACCGCTCGACCAAGAGTGAGGAGACTAAAAAAAATAGAAAATCCATAGTGGAGCTTGGTTCCAAATAGATATGACACGTATTTACAAGTTTGAGATTCTATCAAAATATATTTACAAGTGCAAGTAAACTTCATTTATCCAAAAATATTTGCGCTTTCCTATCATATTTCCCAAAAATTATCTTTATGTTCAATTGCATATTTTGAGCATCGTGAAGATAGAATGGGAGTAAATAAAGTTAATTATAGCTTTCAGAATATTTTGAACAAAATATTATAATATTTCAAAATTTAAATCCTATTATAGAGATCGAGTCAACATAAACAAAGCTAATTATATATTTATATATATATATATCGATTACATGTTTTATTAAATTGTATTTTTTTTGTCGTTGAAATTATGTTTTGAATGAAAAAAGGAATTTTATCTATTCAAACATTACTGGAAGGTCGCAAAATCTCACCAATTCTCCTTAGTTTTCAATAATCCTTGGTAGATTTTGAAATTTTTTTAAAATATATTAAAAAGTGAAAAAAAAATCAAAATCTTAAAGTGTTTAGAATAATCCACCTTAGTGTTTATCTTTGATGCAAAGAAAAAAAAAAAAAAGACGACAACAACAACAATTTATACTCGTGATTTATAACACCAAAAGGGAAAGCGAAAGCAACTCTAAGTAGAGATATCAGAAATAGGGCAAAATCCAGTAAAAAGTTATACATACCATAGATGTGGCCAGCCAAGTCCCAATATCGAATGTTTCGTCTGCCTCCAGTTTCATGGAGTCGTGCAAGGAGGTGATTTGCATAGAGAGATATTGAGGTAGCTACTATCGATCCCAGGACACCCCTTATCCATCCCAAGGGAACCATGATAATTCTTGAATATCCTAGTACAAACCCATTATTCAATGTTGTTACCAGAACGAAGCTTGCTTGGTACCATGCATCTGCAACAACCTCAATAATCAATACTATTCAGTCTAAAGTGTATTGCATCACATCTGTTGGATGGGACAGTGGTGACATTGCGCCTTGGGCTTTGGAACCCTAGTGCCGGCGGCAGGCCGACGTCACCATTCAAGAACCCAACACTCTAATGTCTACATTGCAAATCCATAAAATTTTGATGTACAAAGGTAAAAAAAATAAATGTACCAACAAACTAATACACTAATGTGATTACTGCATATCACTGCCTCAAGGTAGTAACATAAAAATAGAAAATAGGAATTTGATTTCGTATGATCTTTCCTACTTGGATTATAACATGGTAATAACATGGTAACAAATAAACACTCTATTAAAGAGATTAATATAATAAGTCTAAATATCATGTCTCTCGAACAAAAAAACAAAAACAAAAAAGGAAAACATTAAAAGAAATCCTATAATGAAATCATATAAATTTTAAATTTATAGCATGTCTCTCAACAAAAACAAAAACACATGCACAAGAAGGGTTGTATGCTACAAAAAGGGTTGCACGTGCACACATGGTGACCGAGACCTAAAGGTATCATGTGAATACAAGTTTTCAGCAATAATGGTTTCTTTTGTATTTTTTAGATTTCAATGTATTGTGGACTTAGTTGTGTTCTAAGTGCAATGGAAAATGGGCTAACCTTTGCTTTGGAAATTAAGGATGAGATCATAAGGTGCAATCTTTATTGAGCTTTCTTGCTTTGCATATGCCAAACTATTATGTTGTTTGCGTCCATTTATACATGAAAGATGTATTTGTGAAAATTTTAATTTAATTGTTTCCACATATACATACATTTGTACATGCCAAACTATTGTGTTTTTGACATCCATTTGTACATGAAAGATGTATTTGTAAAAAAAAAATTTTAATTGTTTCCACGGATAAAATGTTTATTATGAATCTCATTTGTTGTACTAACATGCAGTAATGTGGAGTGTTGGTATTCATTTTTGCAAATTTCATTTAAATTGTTAATTTAAATCATTTTATTTATTGACATTCACATATTGTTTTATGTAAATTTTATATCAATGAAAATATTTCAAATTCAAATAATGAGTTATGACATCTATTATTTTAAAATTTCCTAATATTAATTTATTCTAAATTAACTAATAGTTCAGTTGTTTAATCAACCAATCAATGAAACAAAAAAAACACAAAGAACTTGTTAAGATGCAAAAATATTTGTGAAAATTATGATCTCTATCCTTCTTGATATGGTTGTTGCCGCATGTGACACTCTTCGAAAATATAAATACTAAAAATTGTACTCTCAAACTAATTGAATCTCTAAGTTCACATCCATGCATCAAATGGCATGACGTTGAGAGATGAGCACCAAACTCAAGGATACTATATGAGTAATGAAAGGTAAACCAGGGAAATGTCAAGACACACTCAACAACAAATAAGAATCATATAACAATGCATCAAAAAAGTCTCTGCCATGTATTCGCACAACTTTATGTATTAACACATGCTCATTGCATGTCATCCACATGCAGATGGTTAAAGCGTTTATGCCCATTGCCTTGGTGTTTGCTTCCTTACCACTAGGTATGGTGAAAGGTGTTTGTGCATATGCCTTTGTGGTTGCTTTGTTATCACCCGCTATAGAAAAATGCAAAAGGAGTTTCTATGCAAAAACAATTGAGAGTGTTGCAAGTTTGGGTTATTTGGCCATTGTATTGGCATCAATGATAGGAGATTGGGTGGCAAACAAACATGTTGTACATATGGGAAACTGATATATGCCTGTTAGATTTACTAGTCCTAAACATTGGTATGCCTCTTTGTCAAGTATGTTGTGAGCGAGGAAGAAGAGACTAGTATTTTCTATAATGGTAGGCAATTGTAGTAGTCCCATTATTTTCTAGAATGGCGGGCAATTGCAACAACCCTAACTTTCATCACACAAGCCCTCACCAAGCTTCTTCTTTTTTTTTTTTCCACAGAAAAAAACGAACTTTCTATTATAAATAGATAGTTTCAGAGCATATGCATAGCATTTCTAACATAGAGCCATTCCCTTTTTCAGGAGGGAATGGAAACAAGGCTACTAAAACACCTGAGAAGATGTTAACGCCTCAAAAACCATAAAGTAACCCATAGCAGACAAACGTGCGTCTCTTTTTAGCTCATCATCGCCCAGAAAGAGGATGAGAGCAGAAAATGAGGGCGCACAACAGCCATAGCTGTACTATCAACCATAAGAGAGCTGGCAGTAGGAACTATCCTAGCCCTGTATACATGAACATCAGAGAACAAAAAGGGAGCCCAGAACCTCCTTACATAAGGAAAACAGTTCTGGACTCAATATAGTAGCATGTTTCGAGTTTTTATAAGTCCAAAATAAACAGAACAGAAATAAACAACATAATTACATAAAAGATGGCTGTTCACGAACATGAATAGTCCCATTAACCACTTCAGCTACTGCCCAAGTCCCCAGAGCGAGTTGAGCACCTTCTTTAGATAAAAGATCTGCTTGCTGGTTTCTTTCCCTGTAGATATGAACAACAGAGATTTCTGAGAAAAAAGATTTAATGCGAAGAACCTCCTTAAGTACAGGTAGTAAAATAAAATTCCTGCACTGCTGAGTCCCATTGAACCAGTTTACTACATTTATTGAGTCACCAAAAATCTGAATCTGTCTGATATGAATAGAAGTAAGCCAACAGAGAAGATGATGGAGTGCTTTAAGTTCAGCGAAGTTATTTGTCCCTTGCCCAAGGCCAACAGAAGCTCGGAGAGGGTTTTCAGCGGAAAGATGGATAACCAAACCAGCTCCACAAAGACCATTGTCACCAGAAGCGCCATCAAAATAAGCCCAAGGAACTGACTGATTGATAGACTCCGGTTGAATATTGCGAGTGGAAACTACAGCTGAAGGCGGAGGAATACTATCATAAATTGCAACTCCTTCTGCTGCCAGCCTGGCTAAAGGAAAGGGATTGTCGTTAAAGAGCATCTTGTTGCGCACAATCCAGGTTCCCCACGCAATAAGGAGAGGAAAGGCCCTTATCTTATCATCTGAAGCTTCCTGCCACCAGGAATTCCAAGCCTGAGAAAGGTCCTCTCCATGCCATCTCAAAGGGATATTCGTCAGCCGCAAGGATTCTGTCCACAGGCTAGAGTTGAAAGGACAAAAGAGGAAGAGATGCTGAAGAGTTTCTTCATCGGACTTACAGAGAGAACACCAGCTCGGCCCCTGCTTACCTCGTTTTCTCAGAAAGTCCCAAGTTGGAACCTTATTTTGCAAGATGCACCAGAAAAAAGTCTGGTCTTAGCTGGGCTTTTAAGTTTCCATAGAGATTTAGACCACCATCTAGGATCCCCCCAATCTTCTTACGTCATCAGCCATTTATACCCAAACTTTGGGGAATAGGACCCGGTTTGTGCATTCACCCAGCGCAATTTATCTGCAGAATCCGAAATTCGAATAGCAGAATGAGAAAGATCAGCAATATAACTATTCCATTCTTCCATCCATCTGTTTTCAAGATGCAGATCCGTGCCTGACATCCAGACTTGCTTAACAAAGGAAGTATTCCTGGGATCCGCCACCTGGTTCAAAAAATAAAAGCCTTCTGAATTAATATGAGTGACCAACTCCTGGGACAGAGAAAAGTTAGGCGAGCACCCGACCCAGGGATCACGTCCTACCCACACCTGAGTTCCATCACCGACCTGCCAAGCCAGACTTTTCTCAATTATCGGAACAGAAACCACAATTGCTTTCCAAACAATTGAGGCATTTTTGGAGGATTTGACTGGAGACCGAACCCAGTCCAGAACAGAGCCTTGACTGATATATTTGCGTTTAATGACAGAGACCCAGAGGGACTCCGTAGAGATCAGTCGCCACGCTAATTTGGAAGCCAAAGATTTAGCAAAGGAAAAAAGGTTTTTAATTCCCCAACCTCCCCACTCCTTTGGCTTAGAGATTTTGTCCCAAGCCACCCAAGGAGTGATCGTATCTTGTTTTGCCCCAGACCAAAGAAAGGTTCTGCACAATTTGTCAATGGAAGACAAAATACCTTTAGGTACCCAGGCCAGACTAGCCCAATAAACTGGGATGGCCATCAGAACAGACTTTATTAAGACCAGGCGACTTGCCCTCGCAAGCCACCTGAAGCTCCAATGATTTAGTCTTTTTTCAATTTTAGCCAAAAGCCAATTTCAATCCCGGATTCTGTAGGAGTCAGGTTTTAGCAGAAACCCCAAGTATTTAAAATTTGCCTGTAAAGAGCGGACATCATAATTCAGCAGTCTTCGAGTTCTACTGATCTCATCTGCGGACAAACCTGAAGGAGTAATTGTCGACTTAAGAGTGTTGATTTGAAGCCCAGTAGCCTTAAGGAAAAGCTCCAGCAGAGACTTTAAAGCCCGACTGTCTTCCAAAGTTCCATTGAGAAATAACAGGATGTCGTCGACAAACAGTAAGTGCGTGATCCATAGATTAGTGGCCACTTCAATCCCTTTTATTTTACCCTGTCTTTTATCCTTATGAATCAGCAGACTGAGACCTTTAGCTGCCAGTAAGAAAAGCAAAGGCGACAGAGGGCAGCCCTGCCTGAGGCCTCGTTCAGGAGTGAAAAAGGAGGTAGCAGCACCATTGATCAGAAGAGCAATTTCTGTAGAAGAAACACAGCTCATGATCCATCTAACAAATTCATATCTAAAACCAAGATGAGTAAGTAAAAGCCTTAAATATAACCAACTGAATCTATCATAAGCTTTAGATAAATCCAGTTTAACTATAAGCCCTTTCCTGCCATTCTTTTTAAGGCTATGCAAAGATTCCTGAGCCACACCTACAGCTTCATGGATTTGGCGGCCACTAAGGAACCCAAACTGTTCTGGAGACAGATGCGTGGAGAGGAAAGGCTTAATCCTGGAGGCAATAACTTTCGCTATGACTTTATAGACACAGGTACAAAGAGAAATAGGTCAGAAATCAGCAAAGGAAGAAGGGCAGTCAGACTTGGGAATCAAGGCAAGAAAAGTGGAATTGAAAGGACCAAAGATTTGACCAGTGTCTCTAGATTCTTCTACAACAGCAACCAGATCGTCACCAAGGGTCTCGAAGAAATGCAGAAAGAATTCAACAGTCCAACCATCCGGTGGACTTTTGTCCTTTTGCATACCTTTAAGAATATCCTCAACCTCCTGTTTGGAGACGGGTGCCATTATAGCCTCATTATCCTCATCCTCCACAAACCTTGGGAAGAGCTGCGCCACCCGGATCACTTCTGCAATGGACACTTCAGCCGGGGCTTTGAAAATATCTTTGAAATAAGTAGTACCCAAAGTAGACAGGTCCTCGAAAGAGGTGGCTACTTCTCCATTCCCTTTAGGTAGTTCCCAGATAGTGTTAGCCACCTTCCGACCTTTAGCGTAATTTTGGAAGAATTTGGTATTTTCATCCCCCGCTTGGAGCCATAAGGCTCTGCTTTTTAACCTCCAACTCTCCTCCCTTAGCTGTAGGATTTTTCTTCTGGAGGCCTCCAGTTCCAAAATTCTATTCCTTGCATCAATGGAGACATAGCCTCCTCCATCAGGGTCTTCTAGGAGAGCTAATTCAGAATTGACCTTAATAAGATCCTCCTCCTCCTTCTTCTTCAAGGTAGCAGCCCATTTCTTAGAGGCTGCTTTCATCCCCTTCAAATTCTTCCAAAAGAAAGCACTCCTAGAAGAATCCGGCCTGACAGGGTCGACCTCCCAAGTTGAAGCAAACAATTCCTGATATGAATCATCTTTGAGCCAGACAGGGTTGAAACGGAAAGGCGCCCTAGGTTTACTTCCTGCGCCTTTGATTTCAAGAAGGATAGGAAAGTGATCCGAAAAGCCCCCATCACCAATCCAGTGGCGATAGTTCGATAGAGAATCCACTAAAGGCTCACTGAGCAGAAATCGATCCAACCTCTTCCCCACCCAATCTTGTTCGACCCTTCTGTTCCTCCAAGTAGGTTTCAGTTTCAGAAGAGGCATGTCCACCAAATGGGCTAGAGCGAGGTGGTTGATGAAAAAGTCAGATAAAGGGTCAGCTCTGGCTGAGTCACCCCAGGATTCCGCTTCCCCTAGCGAGAAATTGAGATCACCTCCAATAAGTAAGAACTGGTGATTTACCCAGGAGGAACTAAAAAAAGAAGACCAGAACCGTTCCCTTTCCACACAAGGCCCATATATATTTAAAGAGAGAATGGAATGATTGATCTCATTGGAAAACAATTCCACAGCTAAAACATTCGGAGAGCCCCAAGAAGAAACATATTTTAATTTAGAAGGGTTGTAGCCGGAGACCACACCACCAGATCTCCCCACAGCGTCAAGGGCAAAAAAAGACCAACCAGGCAACATCTTCGATAAAACAGAGACAACCTCATCCTCTTTGCCCAGAGTTTCTTGGAGCAAGCAGATATCCGGTTTATAAGCACGCATAAGTTCTTTAAAGGCTAGCCTTTTGGCCTGGCTAGCTAAGCCTCTGCAATTAAAGGAGAGGACTATCATGGCACATCACCAGGGGGTGGCCGCTCTGCTCTAAGCACCCGGGAGAGAGTCATCTGTTTGCCATCAGCAATATCAACAACAGCTTTGGACTGGGCATGGGAAAGATTGGATTTACGACCTCTGGTCTTTCTGGCCCCAACTTCAACAGGGTTAGAAGCGAGACCACCCATTACAAAGCCCGAACCCCTCTTATCAGCGCGAGATCTGAGGTTGTAAGGAACAATAACCGACGGCCGAGGACAAGGGACAGAGGAAACAGGCTGAGAAGAAGAGGAAGGAAGAGCAATGGCGTCGGGGACGGAGACAACGACACTATCCAAGGGAGGCGTGGAAATATTTAGGGCCGTGAGGTCACTCAACAGCTGCCTGGAGGGACCAGGCTCCATGCAAATAGAAATAGGAAAACCAGAAGATGACAGAGACAAACAAGTAGGAGAAGAGGACATACCCGCCTGAGTCGCCCTGCCAGGATCAGCATCTGAGAGGGGAGCCAGCGGTCAGCCATGTCGTCGAGAGGCAGAGCGGAAGGACCAGCAGCATCCGACAGGTTTCGGACCACGACCTCTTAGAAAGGAGAGGGCTCATCCTGAGCAGATAGACCCTGAACTGCTTCCATAGGGTCCACTTCCTGGACTGAAGCAGTCGATTTCTTCTCCCTAATCTGTCTTCTTTGTCTGCGTTTTCGTTGGTGGCCCAACGGGCAGGCACGAGCCAAATGCCCGGTCTTATGGCATCTATTTCACCTGAAAGGGAGGTGCTCGTAGTCTAGGGTCTGCATAAACTCCAAATCCTTATACTGAAGCAACATTGTCTCCGCCAGACCTTCACGAGGATTGAGGCTCACCAAGATACGGGCCACGCTCTTATCCTTAGTTTGCAGGTAGGATTTGTCAGCTTCGAGGTAGGTGCCCAGCGTATTTCCTATAGAAATGAAGACTGATTCAGTCCAGAATTGGAGAGGAAGACCAGGCAGCTTCACCCACACAGGATATTCAGCCATTTTCTCCTTTTGAGCGTCAAAGAGGGGGGTCCATCTTCTAAAAAGAACTGGCCTTTTCCCGAAGAACCAGTTTCTTTCCAGAACTCGGTCCACTTGTTCTTTGCTTGCGAAGGTAATGCTGAACCATCCCCGCGCCAAGATGGTTATGTCGACTGGAAGGCCTGGAGATTCCTTCCACATTGAGCGAGCCCACTCTGCAATGTAATCTGACGAAAACTTTCTTCCCCGAACCCTTCCTACAATCATAATCTCAGATAAATCCATGACGTTTTCAATACTAATGTCTGTTCCAAGCAAGCATTTCAGACATTCTTCCTTCGACTTGAGGAGCTTAGCTTTCTTCCTCTTTGTTCCCACAGCTTTCTTGACCACTTCCTCCTCTGCTACTGTCTTTGGAGGAAATTCGGCACAAATAGTCTCCAAAAGAAAATGCTTCAGTGCATCAATAGAGCGTAAGGGCTCAAGACCGTTAAGAGAGAAATGATTAGCGCCAACCCCAGAAGCTGCTTCACGATCCGGCACAATCCCTTGATTGTCAGAAGTGACAGAATTCAGGATGAATTCCACTGCCTTACTAGAAGAAACCCTTGACAAGAGGTCATGGCCTCGACCCCCATCCTCAACTATTTCAGCCGCGACCCCTGCAGCAGGGAAAGAGGGCAAAGAAACACCCGCCGCACCTTTGGAGGTAACCTTAGGAGGCCCAGTCTCTCCTTTAGGCGCGTGAGACCCTCTCAAAGCTGCTTGGAAAGGGGTCCCCTGTAAAACCAGACCTTCCGAGAGAGCAGCCCTTGGCAAAGAGGGGCCTTGCGAGAAAGGAACCCCTCTACACCCTAGCCCTTCGTCAAGACCTCCAGAAACAACAAAGGAGAGAGGGTTACCTTGAAAAGCCGAGGGCCTCGATTCCGAATCGAGATTGAAAGCTGATTTGAATAGCTCCTCTGAGGTCTGCGGGTAGTTATTGTTGAAGAAGAGCGGATTACCAAAACTGGAACCATTTCTCGGCGCAAAGAGATTGTTACCAGCGTCCCCACAACCCGACGAAAACCCTTCCCAAGCTGGTTTAGCTGCAAAATTGAGCGAAGAACGATTGGGAAAATAGAGTTCGATGTTCTTCTCTGAGACTTCAACCCCCCAACAGGTAAGCAGATCCTCCGGCGTCGGCTCTAACTCCACCGAGAAACTGTCAATACCCATTGTAAACAAAAAACCGCCTTCTTAAGGAAAACAGTAAAAGCCCACAAAGCTCGCTTCCCTGCAGTCGCCCTAAACGCCAAAACCCATTCACCAGATCCATAACTGCTTCCGAGATAGGCCTCCATGCTGAGAGATAGGTTTTGGTCGACACGTACCGAGAGCTCGAAAAAACGTTGCCGTAGGAACACACGCGGAAGCAACCTGACACCTTCTGCAGAACCCTAGCTCCCTCCGTCCCATCGCATCGTCCACACTCCGCTCCCGCCCTCACCAAGCTACAACCTCTGTAGGTAAGAAAAAATTGGTGCTATATTCACATTTGTTAAGATTCACCTATTCAAATATGTTATGATTCAATATGGGTTTGCATACATCTTTATTATTTCAATATTTATTTGAGTAATTATTGTGAGCTCGAAATTACTTACCTAGTTGTTCAGATGGAAAGATAGACATAATATTGATTGTTGTTTTATGGTTTGTTTTGTTAAGTGAAATGAACAAATTATTTATATTTAATTACGTTGAAGGTGATGCACATTGTACATTGGTATATTAGCTTTTCATAACCAAATCCCCTATTTTAGAAATGAAATAACTTAAGATTAAAGATTAAAATGTATCTCAATGGTGGTAGTTTCTGAACTTTGCCACATACAACGTTCAATTGTGTACAAAAATGCCTAAGAAAGTTCCAAGAAAGTTCAAACATAAATATCTAGAAAAAAAATGGAAGAACATAAGACTATTGACTGCATATAATTTGATTGAATGTTACTATTATATGAATTTCTCCATTAAGTTATAATTTATAAGGTATTATCCAATTCGTAGCAATTGAAATTTCTTAATATTTGAGCCAATGACTCCATTATAGCCATGTTTTATGAGCAATTTCTTGACATGTTGAATTATTGTCAGAATTAAGAGATTGTTGTTTAAATGAATTTTAGAATTGTACCTCCAAACCAGAGAAGTGTTGGGTGAAGTGTTGGATCGGTGAAGAAGTGCAGATTAACCAGAAAAGTGTTGGGTGAAATGGTGGATTAATGGAGAAGTGAAATGAAGCATTCCATTAGAAATTGACCCGCCAATGAAGCAGTGCATTAGAATCTGACCTGACCTATATAAACTGCTGCAGAGAGCTATGCAATTATCTTGGATAAGCTCCTGTCTTTCCCGACTTTGCTTGTCGTTCTGATGCTAATAGAACCAACTGCAACTTATAGATTCAAATCAGTTGATAACTCAAAGACGACCACCACCTACCACGCAGGGTTGGAGTAGTTCCCTGATATTATTCACAATCTGCTGCAAGCCACATGTGGATGCTTCTATCAACGTGCATGCATGCAAAAACACAGTTGGCGTCAAAATAAAACTTAGGATATGATCTGTGAAAATTTATATAATGACTTTAAAGCTCGAACTTAGGTTAATGTGGTAAAGTTAATGCACTGATCAGGTAATGCGAAGAGAAGTTGCAAGTGCATTCTCCCTGCCCAATCAAATAGCCAGTAAACTTTGGTTAAAAGTTATTATCCCTTCTTGCACTACTCAGTCGCAGAGAAATTTTGGTAAAATGAATGACATAGAAAACAAGTCAACACAATTAATAGGCGGTCAACGACATATCGATCGTTATATACCTCCTCGACAAGTATAATAAGTGTAGCTTTGCAATACAACACTCATTACTTTTTATCTTTGATCTTTTATGATAGATAAATCCACATTGTGTTTGCAAACTTTTAATGTATTATTTGAATATTTAAATATATGCAAATAATTTGTAATAATTTAATGTTTTTTTTAATATAACCTTATTTAAATAATTGAAAAGTAGGAAAATATTTAGCATGTTACATTGTATGAAATGATTTGATAAATTATATATATGTGAATAATTAACTAGTAATTTTCTACAGGTGCAAAGGTACACTAAAGGAATTGAAGATTTGGGAAAATCATCTCGCCGCTCATTCTAGTACAAGCATTGTTAGTCGGTTCTATGAGTGGAGCGAAATTGGTTCTCGATAAGAATATGTAGATGACATATATCTAAAGCCACTCAGTGACATTAGAAAGGGGCATACAAATCTTTGAAGATGACTCCACCTATTAGATTATAATGACTAATGAGCATAATTAGGTCGCTATTAGGATTGAAGAAGGCATTTTCGGTATTTAGAAATACATCATTAGTTCCTTCGATATAGTCCAGTGTCGTAGCAAAAGGAATGGGAATTACAACATAGGAGGTGGAACTAGAGTAGAGTGACACTCTTCTTGAGGTGGAAAGAGAGACACTCTTCCATGAAAAACAATCTAATTTCGTTAATCATTTTCTCGTTAAGTTCATTTCTGTGCTAATTTTGAACTTCTAGCTTTTATGTTTTGTAAATATCGGAACCATGATAATATAAAAGTCCTTTTAGAAGAAAAAAAAGAAATTCAAGTGAAATGGGTAACACATCTCACATGTGTTGACTGCACTTACATAAAAAAAAATGGAATATGAGTTACCTTCTAAACTAGACAATCTTGAATTCACCAACCAATTTCTAGGTAGTGCCTGCGAAATCCCAAGCAGGTCTTTGTGATCTCAAGCTTGGGCATGCGAATAAAACTATCAATCCTTGAATGCTTCAAATCACCGTCAAAGTCCACATAATTTTCTATTTTGGGGTAAAAGCAGCACCAATGACATTGATTTTGGTCAAAACTCTGATAGATTACAAGCACATCCAATCCATTAGATTGATTAAAAGAAGGTGGCACAAAATCGACATTACTCCATGATTAATCTACAAGAATTAAATATTTCCTTACACTCTAGTTGAAGCTCCATCACATCTTTGGGTCATTCTTCACTGTCGCTAAAAATTTTTATTCCCTCTTTTCAATATCATAATATAATATAATCATAATAAAAGAATAAAAATACTTATATATTAAAATTTTGTATAACAAATATTAATTTTTTTATTACAAATTCACTTTAAAACTTTTAAATATATAATAATTTTTTATTTTTTATTTTTTTTTTAACAGAAACGGGTAGAGAGATATATTAAATTCTGGCCAAATTGCCTCAAAGCTGATTACAAAATGCTAAGCAAATTTCAGATATCTCCAATACTAGGATCAGAGTGTCTTTTTCTTTGCTAGCCCAGAGGTTCTTACAAACAATTTTCCTGGCAATCGCCTCTATCTTCCCCACTTTAAAAATGCAGACAAACTGCTCCAATAAAAGGCTGTAATACATAATTGACAGATAATTAGGGAATGGGGTCCCAACCTTCTACTCCATCTCTGAGGATGACTCCGAGGGGGAGGTGAACAACTTTATTAGCTTCAACGTCAACATCTTTATTATTGTCTCTCTTGACATGGAAGAAATTCAAGCTCTGGAAGGATTTCATCAGGGTTCTTATTCTGCTGATCAGTCTGGACAATCTTAGATCAGAAGGGGAAGAACAGTCAACAATGGTTTTTATGATAGACTAGGAATCTCCCATCACAATTGCATCGCAGATACCAAGGGAATTAAGTTGCTTAAGGCCTTGGAGAAGGGCCAGGGCTTCAGCTTGTATGCTAGTATTGAAGCCCACTCCCCAATATAATAAAAAAATATTATTCTAATATTTTTATAGATTTATTTTTTAAAACCCAACAAAAATTAATTTTATAATAAATTAACTTAGAAACCATTGAAAAATCAAAATATCTCAAGATTTAGAGATTAGAATCTTATTTTTTCATTTAGGTTGAGATTCAGAAAACTTTAGAACATCGAGTGAATTCCATCACGGTTGCACTGTGTCAAAAATACTTACATATTAATAGTATATATTAAAATTTTATATAAAAACTATTATTTTTTTTATTATTATTATAAATTGATTTTAAACATTTAAATATAAAAGCAAAAATTTATTATTTTAATATTTGTATAGTTTTTTTTTTTAAAACCTAATAAAACTTAATTTTATGATAAATTAACTTAAAACCCAATGAAAAATCAAAATATCTCAAAATTTAGAGGTTAAAATCTTTCTTTTTTCATTTGGGATGGGATTTAGAAAACTTTAAATGACAACATACATCCTAGCTAATTCCATAATGGTTGTAGTGCCATGTGTCAATTTTTATTTGGAAAGAGAAAGACGAAAATACACAAATCTTATTGGTCAAATCTACCTAACCAAACCTATCATAGGAACACTTTCAATATATATATATATATATATATATATATATATATATATATATATATTATTCACATATATATAATTTATCAAATCATTTTTTTTCTCAATATTACTAATAAATATTGAAAAAATTTAATTTGATAAATTTCATATATGTAAATAATATATAATATATATATGGGTGTAATATTGAGAAAAATATCTTTAGTTAATGCAACATTTTAACATTAACTTTTATTGTCATCGCTTCACTTATAATGGTTGGTAATTTGTTCTTCGGACCATTAATTATATTAGGCCATCAAAAAGTTACAAGATTAATATTTATGGAGTTTAGTTTAAAAAAAACAAGCAATGTGTCAAACCAAGTGACAATGAAGAAGTTTGAGGATGATCGTGCCCTACTCATCATACTTGAATATTTGAATATTTTTCTTAGAGGATTATCATGTTCTTACTCATTATATTTGAATATTTGTATGGATAGTTATTTGATTGATATTTATGAAATGAATTGAGATTTAGAGTGAAAATTTTAGGAGTTAACATTTTCAGGTGAGTTAATTTTCTATGTTATTTTTCAAAATAAAGATTTGTCAATTTCTATTTTTCTTAAAAATTATTCGCCCAATTGTTATATTATAAAATTATTTTACCTTAAAAATTACCAAAGTTTTATAGAAACTATATAAAATCATTACAAATTTTAATATTTTACAAATATATCGTTAAAAATTTACAGTTTGCATGTTAGGGACTAGAAATATTCGTCAAAATTTCTAAACTTTAAGATAAATTTCCATCCTTAAATTTTCCATAATTTTGAGAAATACATATTGTCAATTACAAAATGCGTCGTCCTAAGAAACATGGCTATTTGCATTTTTTTTTTTTTTTTAGATCTAGGACAATCGGTAACTGGTGAGAGTTGCCTGAGCAAGGCCCAGGTTCAAATCCAACTGGCTGCCACTATAAACCTAGGCTAGGTGCAACAACTTGCAAGCCGCACACAATAGCAATTAACTTATGCCTCAACAAGAGCCGAGACGTCCACTATGGGGTCGCCTACTCTTCTAGCCAAGACACAACAGGCGTATGTCTCCACGGAGATTTGAACCTTGGTGGATGGGATGAAAACCTTCTCCCTCCACCGTCGGACCTCCGCTTCACGGACTGCATTGTTAGGGAAGAATAAAATGCATGTTTAGGGTGGGTATGAGTTCTAACAACACTCAAAATGCCTTTATTTTAGATTCATAGAAGAACATCCTTTTAATTCGTGCTGGGGATTAGTGATGTGTAAATAGCACGGCTCGTAAATCCATAGTTGGAGTACATGTTGGGGATTTTTTATGAGTATGGGGCAAGGCTTATGGAAATATAGAATTGTTGGGTTTTTGTTGTGCAATGCAAATTTTGGATTTTATAAAATGATAATCTTTGTTTTAAGATATTTTAAATTTTATTGGTTATACAATTTTTAGTTTTTTAAGTAAGTTTGTAGGGACGAGAGGAGCTCTATAATGTAGTATGGAGAGATGTTGTCTTGTAATGCTACATTTTAAAATAATAAAATAATATTTATATTAACAAATTAAAAAAAAATAAAAAAATAAAAAAAATAAATGTTGTTTAGTAATGTTATATTTAAAAATAATAATAAAATATTTACATTAACAAATTAAAAAATAGTAATAACAAAAAAAAATGATGTTGTCAATTAATAAAATACTTCAGTTTGTACTTCAATTTTACATCAACTTTATATAGAAATAAAGTAATTGAAAGTAAAAAATAATTAATTTACTTTTTAGCATGAGAAAGATATCTAATTCTTTCATTACTTAATATGGAGTTGAAAGATGGCATGTAAAAATAATATTATTGATATTACATGATGTGTAATTAATTTTATGTTCAATTGACATGTAATATTTAAAACAAAAATATATTGATAACAAAATAATATTTTAGTGTCAACTATAGATAAAATATTTCAATGTCCATATAGAACAAATGTTGCACAAAAGTATAGTTCTTACCATTGAAATTAAGGATTATGTTGCTACAAAATTTACTTATAGAAGTTGCTAGCATGATACATATAAAGCATACTATGAAATATTTAAACTGATATTAATATAATATGGATAAGATTAAAATATATTTTTCATATATGGAAGTTAATAGAAAATTATTTTCTATGAAATTGTTTTACAAAGCACAATCGTATTCATATTTATATGAAAAAGTTTAACAATTTATATCTTCCAAAAAAAAAGTAATAATTTCGGTAGGAATTTTTCAAATCATATTTACATTATGTGCATATACAATTAAATGGATGTCACATTCATATAGATCTGAATTACAAATTGTTTAGTACAATACACAATTACATAGTGTTGATCAATTTTGCATGACACTTAACATGATGCTAGACTCTTCCCTAGGTAGGGACTAATAATATGAAAGATATGAGAGATTTTTCTCGGGTTTCTTTCGGCTTAAGCATTCAACCATTGACCATTTCATAGCTTGTTGATGTTTTGAAAAAGTGATGAAGAAACAATATTTATTAATGCTTATTTGTTTTTTCTACAAATTATCATACATTGTCTAATACTTTGAAAAATAATGGTCCACGAGGCCTTGGATAGACGGTAATCGAGTGCGTTGTTAAGGCACTCCTAGATGTTAAGTCACTGGTTCAATTTTCTGCCCTATTTGGGTATTATCCTTGGACATAACCATGATGTAGTCTCACTAATGTTGAGCTTACTAAAAACAAACAAACAAACAAACAAACAAACTTTGAAAAATAATGGAGAAAGTAGGAATTCAAGCACAGTGGAGAAGGGCTACTTTCTAATTATATGGAAAATGCATTGTAAAATTGAGGATTCCAATAAATGATAAAATTAGAAGGACGAATCAAAATCAAGAGTAGAATAGAAATGAAATAAGAATGTCTCATCTATTTGACTTATAGACTTAGATATAAATTAGTTAGAAAATTGAATCATAAGAAATAAAGGGTATGCATATAAGAAGTTATGCTTTGTTATTGTTAATATATGTGGATGATGATATGTTATTAACAAACCATAAAAATACTTGTGAGTTATGCTTTGTTATTGTTAATATACGTGGATGATGATATGTTATTAACAAACCATAAAAATACTTGTGATAAAAATATAATTATTTTATATAATAGTGACATTTTCTTCTTAGGTAATATCATTGTTATTATTAAAACTCTCTTGTAGAGAAATAGATAACCATGAGCATGGATGCCCTCTATTCTATACATAATAAATGAAAAATAAAAACAATAACAACAGCAATTTTATATGTTATTGTTTGAGCTACAAAGTTAATTAAAGAATCGTGGAAGAATGTTAACTATTCTATAAATAGTAAATGAAAAAAAATAGTAACAACAAAAATTTTATATAATTGTTGTATGGGTTATATAGTTAGTTAAAGCATCATAAAAGAAGGTCGACAACATTAACAAATTATGTTTAGTAAAACAATTATGTATTAAAATGCAAATTAATTACTCTAAGTTTAAAAATATAAACATTAATTTATGATATATATTATCAAATTTAATCATAAAAATATAAATAAATACAAATAACAACTCATTATTCAAATAAAAGTTAAACAAAGGTTATCTTTCAACCTATAAATAAATCTCAATTAATAATACATCTAAAGGAAAATTTATATACATAAAAATATACTTTACAAACCAAAAAAATTGAGAACAAAGTAAATGTAACGAAACATGATACTATTCATGAGAAAATCAAATGAAAATACTCAATGCAAATATAAACATCTTTTTGTTATCAATCCCATATAACTTTATTATATATATCCATAGAGCATAAAATGTTTGTCTCGCTACATAACCTTATTTGTGAATATAAGTAGAGTTGGATTAAAATGTCCATGACACGTTGTGTTTTTGTGTGTAGATGCAATCTGTATGTGTAGCTAAAGAACTCCAATTCAAACACTCTTATTCATCGCCAATCTTCGTGTGTCATTCCCTGACTGCAATGTTTAAAAATAAAGTCAAGGAGGTGCAATTAAAACAATAAAAAAGATTTGGAAACAACCAAATAAATATTTATTACTATGAGATGTTTGTATTGAAAGGTAGGTATACAAAGGCTTGGATGATTGCCAATCCTTCTTTTGTAAATACTTTTGCCTTTACTATGGAGTTTTTCTGATTGGCTGAAAATGAATAAAAGTTAAAATATTAGTTATTCCCGATTAGAGTGTGTGTCGACAGAAAGGAGCCTTATGGATCTAGGCCATGATTAACGTTAAGTGAGAAAGGGTTGGAGGGCATACTTACTACAACCCTCGCACATTTGGTTGGTATGGCAATGTGGCATCGCGCATGCAAAGAGTAAATGTTGTAAGGAACGGTCGAAGAGACACCTTATCATCGAATTTTTTTGCTGGCAACTCTTCATTCCTGGGCGGAAGTCTCATTTTTCTAGTTTTTGGTATCGGTACAGGGATCCTGGTAAGCTCAAGGCAGAACGAGAAGGAGGCTATCATGGTCTGTCACCTTGGTGTAGTTGGTTCCTCTCGCCACATGACTAAATTTAGTGGGTATGTTCTTTCTCTTCATCCCTCCTATAATTCGTCCCCTGTGACCCACATTCTTGTGCCATTCTGATGGGAAAGTGTTGATAATTTGGAGCCTGGAATCAAATGGAAACTCTGTCGTGAACTATGGAAGGAACATTCTGGGTTTTATTATGAGTTGTATGCTTACTATACAATTGTTTATGTTTTCTTAGAAATATTTCTATCTCGCATGAGGATGCACTAGAACTCTCTGACATCTAAATTACTATATATCACATGTATGGATGTATGTGTTCATTGTTTGGATCATTCGTTGTCTTTGACGGTTATTTAGAATCAGAGTTTCTTGTGTATGCTCCCTCCCGTTTTAATTCTGTTTCTAGTCTTAAGAGGGCTCGGGGAGCCTTGGATTGTTGTTTTTAGCCTCTTATGACAAACCCAAATCATACTCAGGATAATTGTTGGGTTTAGACTTAACGTTCAATATTATATGCCTTTATGTTGTGGTACCACTACTGGTTTTTTGTTGCAATGTGAATGTTGGGACCTTAAGCGTGCTTTCCGCCTTGAGCTCAAGGTATGGCCCTTCTATCACAGGGTTTTCTATTTCTATTTTGGTTGGTTGAGTGGAAATATGGTTCGTCCTTCTTCCGGTAAAGGCTCCTTAGCGAGAGGAGGTTGTGGGCGTGGAATAAGCGCGAGGAAACGTGGTGAAAATAGTCATGCCCAGCCTTGCCAAGCGAGGGGTAGGGGCCACAAATCCTCCTCAAGACTTATTCACGACTCTACCCAGTCTTATCAGACATGCACTCCAATGCAATTCTGTCAACTTATTTCTAACTGGGGGGGCATGATTAAACCAACAGGCAGTTGCTGAGATACAATTGGAAGAATGGAGAGACTTAGTGCTAAACCATGGCCACTCAAGAGGTTTAACTTCTCAATACAATTAGACTATATAAATTTATTGGTTAATGAATAATATTGTGTCCAAAGCCATAATGAACCCTCCAGCTGGCTCATCTAATTCTGATCCTGGTCTATAGGGAATTCATAAGGAATTTCAATTTATTCAATTTCAAATCCAGCAACAGAATGTTCATCTCAGCCGCATTGAGAAACATATTCCTTGTCTCATCGAGTCCGAATTGCCTGGTTCAAGTGTGAAAGACCCAGCTCTCGTGGAATCTTCCAATGATTAGTAGTATGCTTGGCTTAGTTTTTATTTAAATTTTGTTAAATCTATATGGAAAATATACAGACTATGATATTTTGTTTTAGGTGTCTAGATCTTAGAAGGCTTCAGGACATTCAATCATATATGGCGTTGTTAGACAATATCAAACTTTTATTCTTTTGGATGGCTTATAATGTTGTTAGGTGGCCAACAGACTTGGTTTTCCTCTGGGAAGATTGAAGCCATCTAATAATTTGAGTTATGGATGTACCCTGCCTTTTGAAGAAAATGAGTGAAAAGGTCCTACCAAGATTACAAAAAAAAGAGTTAAAATATTAGTTAAATTGATTAGTTAACCTAATTAAAAAATTAAAATATTGATTAACTGATATGAGATCATGTCTTTGTCTAATGATTTGTAATTAATTTTTGTTGGAATTTATTGTGGCGTCCCATACGACCTATATCAATTCAAGCTTACGATATATATATAATTGAATCCACACACAATAAAAGTTGGAATTGTTTCACAAACTTTGCAAGTATGCTATGGCATAGTTACTAAGTTCCAATGAAAATTATAAAAATTTGGATAAAAAAGATTTCCATTCGGAACAAATTAACAATATATATGTCTTATTTGATAATATATATGCCTTGGTCGATGGTGGAATCTGCAACAATAACACACATTCCTTACCTATTTTGTTATCATTTTCTTTTCACCTCGTCGTCCTAACATGACCACCCTCACACATGTCGAGTCAATCAAATCTACTTCTCTATACTTTCCTTTTTTTACAAAGTTGATCCTATACTACCCTCCACCAGATTTAGTCTTTTGGATTTATATCTATAAATAGAAAGATCTCACTTCCCATTCACAAGTATTCATTAGAAGCGATAAAATTGTTTGACGATTCTTATAAACTTTGCTTTATATTTTTTTTCAAAGTATCAGTGGCCAGATAAGACTAGAGCGAGTTAATTCATTTTTTTTTTTTTTTTTTGGGTGTGTTTTCTGGCTATATGCGATCTCAATTATCACAGGGAATAGATCCATGAGTTGTGGAAGGATATCAAACCACTATGCAGATAAAGGCGATCCCTACTAGCTCAGATCGGGTCTAGCAACAATCAGGTCACGCAGTGACGCAAGTCTCTAGTTACAAAACGACAAGAACATAATGAATTGCCTACCTCAGGTCCTATGCAATGGTCGTTGAAGAAAGGATGACGCTTTCCGTCCGAACACCTGCACACATGCAAAGAACACAACAATACACAGCTTAAAATCTAAATCTTGTAACCATACATCAGTCAGAGAGGATGTAATTCATTGCATCAAAGAAAAAGACACATGAATGAAACCATAATCAAAGTTGCTTATCATTAAAATAAAAAAGGAAAGATACAACCCAAAGTTCTGATGCTTGATCTTCCTTCGCCGAGGCTGACAGCAGAGCACGTCTCAACGAAGCTTGTCGAAAATGGGACAAGGCTATCTCTCTTCAGCTTGGCTCTCAAAGGCTGTATGGCGATAGTCTCCTTGCTACAAGTTCAACTTTTTGCTTGCTAAGGGAAAAGGCAAGCTTATATAGATGGGGGAAGAGGAGTTGGGATCCCTACAATCATGGGATTGGCCCTATCTCTAAGGAAGCTTCCATGATAGGTGGAAAACCACTTCCCATACATGGAGATCTGGAGCCAAACCTCCCAACTCATTTTAGAGACTCGTTCAGGAGTTTGTTGGAATCAAACTTCCGCCATTTATTTTTAAAAAATAATTCTTATTAAGCTTATCGCGAGTGAGACACTGGGACAGAGCGCCAGTTGGCACGCCCTCTATGGTGGATTTTCCCCATTGGCACGAGCACTGAACTGGCTAGTCGTGCCAAGGCCAAAAGATCAGTTTTTAGGGTTTTCCAAGGGAAACTTTCTTCAGAGGAATGATTGTCCTTGTCAAGGGGGATGCGATGAAAGTGGTTTCAGGTTATGTCACTACTCACAGGTCACGGGAAAGGCCCTCCAATATGCGGGACGGGGGATTGCAGGGATGGTGACAAAATTCTATGTAACAGATGCCCCCTAAAGCATAAGGCCTGAGAGAGAGAGAGGGGTGAATGCTTTATGAGAACATGCCCAACTGAAAACACTGTCGCCGGAAAACCTATGTAGACAAATACAACCGATATCTCAAATACATGATATGTGGTATGGGCGCAACCATCCATAACAGAGTATACAATAATTAGGATCCAAGGTATGGACGCAACCATCCAGTAAGGATCAACAAGCAGACTCAGGTATGGTTGTAGCCATCCAATCAATGAGTCATGTAACCAATCATGATAATCCACAAAAATCTGCAATCTGGATTCCATCAGACAAAACCCAGGGTCTTGCGCTCCATCTCGACCCGAACAACGTACAAGTTCAAGCATGTGAATATGTGAGTTGGCGTCAAACATGCAAGAACATCGTCTGATTACTAGCCAATAATGAAAGTCGTTAACAGACGCAAGAGGAACCACCAATAATGACGATGGCCCTCAAGGTACTAGAGGTACAATCCACGGAATGTGAACAGTGAGCCGGCGTTGAACACCCACAGAATCATTCAATTGAAGGCCAATGATGAAAACCTTGCGTCGAATGCAAAGAACCTGCCATTGAGGCATGAAGGCTCCAAGGTACCTGAAGGGAGTCTCTAGATCAGCTTCCTAGATAATGAACTAAATTCGACAGGAAGTGACCTTAATCGAAGGTGGGCCATAGTGTTTCCCAGATCATCGACACGAAACAGAGGAACATAATGTTTGTGAATCAGGATCAGATGAGAATCAGAGGTAGGTTGAGAACTGCAGAGGCCAACTTCTCTTGAACATATCGGCGGCATGACACTGGATTTGGCAGTATTTGACATCAAAAGATCTGAGGTCATGATGACAAGACAAAGAGCAGATGAGCGGTCAAAAGGATTACACAAACCCACGGAGGCAAGCAATAAACGAGATGAGGTGTCCCCAACCCGACAGGAATGCAGACAAGTGCCATGTTTAAGAGCGACAGACTGCTGACACGACGATGATACTGGTTTCATTTTTCCCCACCATTTCTGGCGAGTACCCCAATTATTTTTGGAAACAAGCTTGAAGGGGATAGAATATGCTTGTGATATAAGTTTGTCCTTCGGACAAATCAAACCTAGTACATTTAACGAGCCCTAGGAAGGAGGAACTCGAGTATCGTCATTATGACGAAATCCAATGTCATCAGGTTTTAACGAGTCTGACAAAGGAAGAACTCGACGTCTTTTCATGTTTAGAGAGTTTGAAAAGATAGAGGAAAAGTAAACTCCAACAGTCCCTTTTCGTAGATAGTTCCTCAGATCCGAAAAGGTAGAAAACTGTGTCTGAGAAAACCTCCTAGTCGCGAAAGGCTAGGGTATTCCTTTTCGTAAATAATCTATCCCAGCCCAAAAAAGGGGTAAACGTATACTGGGTAGATGTCGTTTCGTAGCCAATTTAACGAGATCAAAATGACAAGTGACTCGACAATCTTTTCATGTTTAGAGAATCAGAAAAGGGCTGAAAGATGACTCCAGTAGTGACATTTTCATGTTTTTATCGAGTCCGAAAAAGTGTAAAAGACAACTCGTATCATCGTCCTAGTCGCGCGAAAACCTGTTGCTGCACAAGAAAGCAAGTGTAAAACCCATTTTTTGACAAAATATAATAAAATATTGGAAAAATAAGCTTCAAAACCTAATTTGATTCTGAAAATTTATAAATATGACAAAAATAGTAAAAACATATTTACTTTTACTTTTTACCTCTTGTGGAGAACTATAGTGAGTTTTTTCCTTGCAAACTTGCGGTGACGATTGTGGACGATCCAGTGCATCATTTCAGATCCCATATTTTCCAGGTAAGAGGCGCTTCCCTTAGCTATGTTTTAATCCATTTTTTATAGTATTCCAATGTGATTTAGGATCCTTGAGGGGACATTTGCAAATTTAGGGCTCGCCCAATTGGCGCGGGTATTAGGCATGAACTCGCCCCCAATAAGGTTCTTTTTGCAAAGGGGTCGTGCTAGTTGGCGCGACTGTCAGCAAAACAGTCGCGCCAACCGCGCAACCTAAATTTCCACTCAATTTTTACAAAAAATGAACCAATCAACTGTATTTTTGAATGCACAAGGGATCTAATGAAGTGTTTGTGACCATTTTGGTGCAGGTACAAGGCCACAATGGTGATCGAATGGAAAGAAATGAAAATTAGTGAAGAATATGAAATGGCAATGGGGAACGAGCAGTGCATGAATGCTCTCCAGGATTTTGGTTTAAAAAAGTTCTTCTTGACACCATGTCTCAGGGCACAACCTAAATTGTTGTAATACTTAATTAGTATTTGGGACGAGAACGAAGAGAAGTTTAGGCTTCGAGACCAAGTGTTGGAGCTCGAAGTATCTGATGTTTACTTCATCACTGGATTGTCTTGCAGAGGTCCAGTCCCGATCTTAACAGGTACTAGGCCTTCTGGTGAAAAAATGTCAATGGTAATGGAAAGAGTGTGCCCAGGGGCACAAACAGGATCAGGTAGCGGGAAGGTTGACATCCACACTATTCCCGATCTAGCACTAAGAGTGGTGTTCCATACCATTACGCGGGCTACGAGATTGCAGGCGCCGCATGAGGCTACTAAAACGCAGCTCCTCCTAACATCAGAATGTATGAACCTGACACTATTTGATTGGGCTACTGCCGTAACCATGAATATCAAACGACAATTGACGAAGTGTAAGAAGACCAAACTAAAGAAGTTTGGGTATGGATATATCTTGGTATCGTTCATCCTTGAACGACTACCAATCTTCCAGGGCCAGGGGACGATAGTCGCAGATCCACCATTGAGAGAGCCACTGATGGCTCGATGGGTAGCACTGATGCCCAGAGCAGGAGGGGGCCAACAAATGTCATGGCGGCCCGAGTTCTTCGTATGGCTTCGGCGATATTTGATCATCGTAGAGTACTGGCCCTATAACGGTACTGACTTCACGGGAGACCCAAATATTCCACTCCTGGAAGGAGAGGACTGGGATGAGGAGTTGGGTAAGACTCTTTTTGATTTTATGATTTTTTTTTTGGGGTATACATGTATGTTCTAACAGTCGATCCTATGTGTATGCAGATGTTGGCCCAGAGAGGTCCGCCAGGATGTCATTGATCACACGAAGGACCCCTCTCGCCTTTGACCCTCAAGGTGAGGGGGGCGAGGGGAGTGAGCTAGTTCAGAACTTGGAGGGAATCACCCGTGGGATCCCAGATTACGCTCGCCTAGCAGATGTCCCTTTGGCTTATCAGAGGCACACCATGGGGGTGCTTAGTCGCCTTCATCGTTTACTGAGGTGATTGGTGCGGGCAGTGACATGCTACCATGAGCACCATGCTGATTAGTCACCTAGGATTTTTTATATGCATATTTTTGAGAGACATGTTGTCTCTAGATATTATTAAAACAAACATGTATATTTTTTGGATTTTATGTGATGCACACCAACTGCAAACATTCGACACACACACACACACACACACATATATCTCTGGATGGATATTTTTCACATATGATGATGTTTTTTTACAAGTTGCGTAAATGTCTATCTAATACCATGTTAACTACTGCATCTGTTAACACATTCATGTGTTTGGGTATATGTTGATATGTAATGTAATCAAAGTTTCTTTCCAATAAATGAATACGTAGATACCGTCTTAAAATGGATGAGTTCCTAACTGAATAATGACCATTGAGTTGCAACACTACAAGTTGTGAGTCTAGATATACAATTAATGCACGAATACTGAGGTTAACAGCCTCGTTCAACAATTCCAAAACGACACTATATTCCGCAACATTATTTGTAGTAGACCCTAGGCAAACACCTTGTAAATTGACTAACTCACCAGCAGGATTATAGATTACCCAGGCTGCCGATGATAGATTCTTGGTACTGTGGGAGGCACCATCCGCAGAATTGACAAAAGGAGTAATAAACATCTGAACAATCAGGAAGACCCAATCAGCAGAAAGATGCTTACAAAGTGCACCACACCACACATGCACAAAAACGAAATCACTCACTTATGTACACACACCACAAGAATAATTCAAGCATAGTACTTCTTCAGGTACAACCCATTTCTAGGTTGCGCCAAAGGAATACATTCATAATTGATTAGCTCATAGGCCCCATTTTTTAATACTCGTTTGACGATATAGGGCCCATGCCACATGGGCTGGAATTTGCCCGCCCCAAGTTTATCATGTTCTTGATCATATAAGAGGACGAGGTCGCCTTCGATGAAAGAACGTGGAGAAACCGTTTGATCGAAATGAGCTTTAACCTGCTTTTTCTATGCCTCGATGACCAAAGCAGCCAAGCGGCAAGTTTTGTTAAGTCGTTCCAGATACAGGAGACGTTCTTCCTCCAGGGAAGTGTCGGGCAGTAATTCCACAGCCAACTTCAGCGAAGGGATCTCACATTCAACCGGAAGAGTCGCTTCCAGACCATACACCAACTAGAAAGGTGTGAATCTAGTCGCGCTCTTTAGTGACGTTCGGTAGGCCTAGAGAGATGAGAACAATTGGAGATGCCAGTTGGATTTGTGAATACCAATCATTCGTTGAAGCATCGTGACAAGTACTTTGTTCACGGCCTCAACCTGGCCATTCGCCTGAGGGTAGTATGGCGTTGAGCTGTCATGACGCAAGCCCAACTTTGATGTGAGCTCTGCCATCATGTAATCTGAAAAATGAGTACCATGATCAGTGACAATGGCTTGAGGAACTCTGAATCATGAAATTACATGGTTGAAAATGAATTGAGCGACTGTCTTACCATCGACGACTAATGTAGGCATCGCCTCGGCCCACTTGGTGAAGTAGTCCACGGCCATGATTATATAAGCATGCCCCCTGGTCAAGTGAGGGTTACATGTCATAAAATCAATTCCCCATTTGGCGAAGGTCCTATGGTAATGACAAGATGTAAAGGTAGGGGTGGCGCACACATCTTCCGTTGAAAGATCTGGCACGCATGGCATTTTCTTACTGCAACAACACAATCTTTGAGTATAGACGGCCAGAAGTAACCCGCACGTAGAATCTTCTGGGTGGTAGCATAACCGGACATATGACCGCCACAGGCGCCACTGTGATATTCATTCAAGACTTTCTCAGCTTCTTCCAAGGTCAAACATTGGCAAAGCACAAAATCGACTCCAACACGATACAAGGTATCTCCGACGATGCGATATGGTTGAGATTGATGCCGAACGCAACGTCGAGCATCCTTCGTCAACTCAACTTGGAAAGTGGATGTATGAAGGTACACTATGATGTCACTGTACCATGGGTCATGAGTGCTGATTAGAAAGAGCGTTTCATCTGGGATATGATCCTCAGATTGAGATGGAACAGAGTCTGTAGGGAGAGAGTAGATAAGATCAGCAAAAACCAGTGACTTCATCAATTTGGTAGTGGTGAACTCCAAATCGAACTCCTGAAGGACAACGATCCATTTGGAGTACTTTCCCCCCATAAATTGTCGAGACAAGATGTAATTCATGGAGTTGCAGTCGGAAATCACGGTTACCGTGCGCAACAGGATGTAATGGTGAAATCGCTGAACGACCTGGACTGCAGCAAGCACCAACTTCTCGATGTGAGCATATCGTGTTTCAGTGTCAAGAATATTCTGAGACAGATAATAAGCAACATGTTCATTTCTGTCATCGTCATCTTGTACCATAACCATGGCAATGGTGCTGAATGCGGAAACCAAATAGAGGGTAAAATCGTGATTATAGTTGGGAGGACATATTAACGAAGCGTTGATGAGAAACGTTTTAATTTTATTGAAGGATTGCTGGGAAATATCATCCCAATGGAAGGGAAAATCCTGTTTTAGAAGTCGCGTAAACCCTTTGGCCACTTCTACATAGTTCAGGATAAAGTGACGTAAGAAATTCGGTTTTCCTTGAAGACTCTGAAGTTGGTGCAACGAGGATGGAGATGGGAGATTAATGATGGCCTCGACCTTGAGGGGGTCAAGGTAAATTCCGTCTTTAGAGACAATGAATCCCAAAAGATGACCAGAATAAACACAGAAGATGCACTTGTGAGGATTAAGCCTGATATTGTAACGTCTGCAGCAGAGGAAAATCTGACGGAGGTGTTCAGGATGATCTTCGCACTGAGCTGAATGAGTCGGAAAATCATCCAGATACGGCTGGACAATGTGATGTATGTCATGAAAAGTGTAGGACATAGCACGCTAGAAAGTGGCTCCAACGTTTTTCAAGCCGAACGGGAGCTTCTTGTAGGCGAAAGTGCCCCATGGACAGATAAAGGCGATCTTATGTTGATCAGCGGGTAAAATATGAATTTGATTGTAACCCAAGAAGCCATCCATAAGGGAATAGATCTCACTTCCCGCGCAGTCATCGATGATATGATCTATAAAGGGAGTGGTATAGTTGTCCTTAGGACAAGCCCGATTGATGTCTCGGTAGTCAACACTGACCCGAATAGTGCCCTGCTTCTTATCTACAGGAACAATATTAGAAACCCATTCTGTGAGGGGGATTGGATATATGAAGCCCGCGTTAAGAAGTTTCTCAACTTCTGCCTTTATAGCTATGGCTTTTCAAGGATGCACTAGGCGCAGACGTTGACGCACGAGCTTCACACCTAGATAGGTGGGAATTTCATGCACGACTATACTGGGATCAATCCCAGTCATCTCTTCATAGGACCATGGGAAAACATCTCAGAATTCGCAAAAAAGGCTCGTGTATACTTGAATCTCTTCGGGAGAACAAGTAACTCCCACGTGAATGTTCTTGACGACCCCCGGTTTAACGGAGATGTCGATAGGCATTGTTTGGGTGATGTTACTCAGATTTCCTTCCGAAAGAACCTCATGAGTCAATATTGGCGTTTGGAGAGGCAGAGAGGGAACCTGAGAAGCGAAGCGCTCTAGATAATTAGACATTGCCCCTAGGCCGGGCATGAACGAGGAATGATGATGTCCATCGTTCCACGGCAGGTCTTTAAGAGACATCGTTTCAACGATAGCTTCGTCAAATGGGAAGACTTCTCTTAAAGGATCAGGTGAATCTGCATCGCCGAGCCAAGGGGATTGAGAATATACATCTAGAGCCATGCTCAAAGGAGCATTAACAAGAGGAAGAGGATTTGATCCAGCGATGATCTCGCAATAATTGATTTCAAGTGGAGTCATAGGCATCGATTCTCCAAAAGAGGTCACCTATTCAAGAGAAGGGATGATCTAAGGGTCATCTGACCTAGAGATGATGTTGACTTGAACGGTGTTCGGTGGTGGCGCGGGAAAAATACCCATGAGAACGGGATCTTTGAAAAGACCAGGTCCCACACTGTCAGGGGGATTGGGAATTTGATCCACGTATGGCACGTTGTTCTCGGAGGATGAGGTAAAGAAAGACAACTAATCAACAATAATAATCTTTCCCTCATGAGGAAACTTCAGAAGCCAGAAGAGGGTGGACGGAATGCATAGCATGGCGTGGGTCCAACTGCGACCAAGAAAAAGATTGTAGTTGAGCTTGGCATCAACCACTTCTACTTCAACTTTGACTATCTTACCCTATAATGTGATCGGTAAACTCGCGAGAACACCCAAGGGTTTTGATTCTCTACCATCGAATGCCTCAAGGGCATTGGGAGATGATGTAAGAGTTGGAGAGCCAATGGCCTTCCAGCAAGTAGATGACATAACACAGGTAGAGGCACCTTCATCCACAACGGCTCTGTGAATGTTGAGGTCGTTGATACCGACTTGTATAACAAGGGCGATTTGATGTGGAAGTCGGGGGACAAAATTCTCTAGATCGAAGGTGAGAAGACTAGAATTGGCAGGATCAATTCCACCAATTGCGGATAACAAAGCTTTCCGTTGCGATGGGCAACTTTGAAGCACTTTCAACGCAGAAATTGCGGAAGGCGCCTGTGCCAAATCCTCAACAATGCTATAATGTTGAGCAGCACGGGCGTTTGGATTATAGGAAGATTTTCGAAGAACACCTTTGGAAGGTGGCCTTACAACAGGTTCAACGCTGGGCTTCTCAATTTATAAAGGACCAGAGACAGGTGGGGGAGGCAGGCCATCAATAACTTCCTTCCCAGCTTCCTGGCGTGATCCAGCATAATCCTTCGAATGCGTGGGAATCGAAACAGGTGCAACACCATTCATCATGAAAACTTGGGACCCAAATGGTGCAGATGGTGAAGGTTGCTCGACCATCTGGGTCTGCTGAGATGGGAAAGGTTCCTTAAGAACTGCCGGAGTTCCCTTAGAGCCTTTAAGCAGTTGACCAACCTCAGATCGTCGGGGACAATCTTTGGTGTAGTGGTCTCCGTCACAGATTAGGCAAGGGTACTTCGGTTTCCGTTGGGAAACATCATCATCACGAGGTTTAGAGGATTCTGGTTTCGGGGCATTAGATTTGGATTTTCCTTTTCCCTTCTTCTTCCCTTTGGAGGCCTTTTCTGCAGGATTGGCTTGAACGACATTGACCTCCATGGTTTTACCAAAATCTGGAGGGGTGGGAAGAGCAGAATTATTGGAAGAATTCGAATCCTGCTTCCCATTTGAGGACTTACGAGAATTCTGAGAGACGGAACCAATAACACCATCAACCAATGGGGTAGGTGGTGCTTTGGAGGTCCCTGGCCGCAGGGCATCAGTCAAGATATCATATAACGTGCCAGACTGAGAGTACACCAAATCGAGGTACTGGGCATGAGCGATGGCTTGTTCCTCAATTACACATGCCCCCATAGCAATATATTGAGCGATCTTGTTAACAAAGGAGGTAGTGAACTAGTGAGTTAGAAGCTGATCAGGAATATCAAACTTGATTAGACGATGACGATGTCGCCACTCATGAATATGATCTGAAATGTGAGTGGCTTTATCCTGCTTCAGAGATGTCAGGAGATGCATCTTGGCTTCGTAACGAATCGGTAACTAGAAATGTGTAAGAAAATCCATAGCTAGAGTATTAAAGTCTTGAAAAATACCACGGGGAAGTTCTATATACCACTTAGCAACTACACCGGTAAGAGTGCGATGGAAAAGACGTAGACGGATCAAGTCATCAACCCAAGAGTTCAAAGAACACCACAGATGGTAGGTCATGACATGTGCTTGGGGGTCTTCTCCAGCTTTACCCTCAAATTTAGGACAGTCACCAGGCACCTAGGTTAGAACCGGAGGCCAATATGGATTATGGAGAATCGGATCATTGGTCAATTTAGATACATCCGGCAATTCCAACGTCGCGAAGAAAGGTAACTGTGGATTAAACAACATGCCAAGCCCCCGATAAGGACTTGTACCTGTAATCCACCTTGGTTGAGCATAACTTTGCCCCCATTGGTTCTATCCCAGAGGATTCTAACCATAGGGGGTATAAGTCGTATAATTGGGTTGATACGGTTGCTGATAACCAGTGTATGGGGGTTGATAACCAGGGTACTGACCCTGATTATATTTAGGCCCCACTTGAGCAGTGTATGGATTTGACTGCTGAGTATAGGTATAGCTTAGTTGTTGAAGGTAATAACCAGAACCTTGGGACGGGTTGTAAACCGGTCGAGGCTAACCTTGAAGGTAATAGCCGCCTTGGGGTCGAGCGGGTTGCTGGTAAGTGGGTCCCTGCTAAGCCTGATAAGTTGGGCGCACAGGAAGATTCGGTTGTGGCATAGAATAGATCGGTTGTTGAGCAGGGTTAACTGGATGTGTAGGTTGTCCTTGTTGAATAGGTTGACATGGCTGTGCAAGCTGCCCTAGTTGAACAGGTTGGTCTGGGTGAACAGGCTGCCCTGGTTGAATAGGTTGGCCTAGGTGGACAGGTTGTCTTGGTTGAACAGGTTAACCTGGCTAATGAAGGACACCAGGTTGCCTCGGCTGAGCAGGTTGGCCTGATGGCGGGAGAGGGCCAGGTTGTGCCTGATAACTAGGTTGACCTGTAACAGAACCATAAGATGGCCCCGGCTGTGCAAGATTCAGACCAATGGGAAACTGAGGTTGCTGAGGTTGCACCATAGGTTGAGAAGGATGGATTTGCCCCCTAGGACCATACAACGGTCCGGGTTGATACCCCGGTTGGCCTATGGGTCCTTTAGGTTGCCCTGGTTGGACCCCAGGGTGAAGTTGTAGAGGTTGACCTTGAGGATTGTAGGACTGCCCTTGCGGACCGTACAACAACCCCTGCTGGCCCGAAGGTTGGCCCTGTAAGGGTTGTCCTTGCGGGTCATATAGATAACCATGCTAGCCCGAAGGTTGACCCTGGAAAGGTTGTCCTTGCGGGTTGGAAGGTTGCCCAGGCAGATAGAAAACCATGAACATACTGATAAGCCTCAGGAGTAGGAAAACGAAGAGGGTTACCCTGCTCATCATATTGATAAGGAATTACATAAATTGGGGTACCATCTAGTCCATAATGGGAAAAGTAAGGACAGTTGGGATCTTGGGAGGACTGACCAACTTCAGAGTTTGACGGCTGTAAAGACAACCGATACTCCTCAGGAGAAATATTCTCTGGAATAGCAGAAGCTATGTAAATATCTTCAGAAAATGACGAGGTCATGGTGGACTAAATAGTGACAGTGGGTGTAGACGCAGCTACACAGACATTAGGCCTAACAGGTACTGATGTGACATGAGGAGATGACGTGAGAGGTGTCGATGGAGACATCCCTAACGAAGGAATAACTGGCCTCGTGGATGGAGTCGATATTCCCATAGAGGCCACAACGGCCATGGCATGACTTAAGGACCTATATCCCGCTGGAAGCGAAGGACCAAGTGAAGACATGATAGAAGACTCGGGGTTGTTTTCTGGAAAAAGTTGGTAATCTTCACTAGATATAGGAATTTCCTCACTAGGAGAAGGACTGGGTGAGTCCATATCTGACCCTGCCGCTAGATCTTCTAAAAGACGGTGAGGACTAGGAGGTATAATGACAGCCAAGAAAGGCGATACCGATGTAAGAGGAGGGAAATATTCCCCTACTCCAAATCCAAACCAAGCGTTGGATAAGGGCCAATTGAATTCAATTGGTCCACCAAAGGGAAGCTAAGATATAACCGGTCCCCCGTCGAGAAACTCAGATACAATAGGCTGCTGAGGTTCAGCAGAGGACCGAGAGACCTTTGATGAATCGTCCGTGTAAGGACTACCAGTAGACGAAACTGAGGGTTCAGCCACTGTGACAGTAACAAAAAGAGGAATATATCAAAACAAAGACATACGGGCAAAGACCAAGGCAAAAAAATAAGAAGAAGGCGTGTGATCGTAGGTGATTAATTTTACCACATTGAAATTGGAAAATTTTACTGTTTCATGTTTTAAGAGTCTAGAAACGAGTAAAAGATGACTCTATCTCTTTCAATTTGGAAACAAGCGTGAAAGGACAAGCACTTGATGATCTTTTCAAATTTAATGAGTCAGAAAAGATCGAAATGACTGCTCTGGTAATCTAGGCAGATGGGTGTACTAGATATCCGTGAACTGCCATATACACCTTGGTTAAAAAATGAAAAATAAACCAACCAAGGACTTGACGTACGTTCAGGTAATCTCCCCGAATGTTGTGTCCGGTGTATCACGGGTATAAGGCAACAGACTCATCTTCCTACAGATAAAGGATAACAACCTAGTGGGGTCTCCCTTTATATATGTGACGGTACGGGGAGCACAAGTCCGTACTAGCGCTGTCTAAAGCCGAAAGACGAACTACAGCTACTAGGTTTAATGACGCCGGAACACGTCACTAGCCTAGACCTCTAGATATTTTGTTAATGTTTCAATGTTGCCTCAAGGTAAATTGAATAAATTTTAGAGTTGATCTTCAATTATGTTTCAATTTCAGGCCCTATCGAATGTTATGTCTCAAAACTCCTCTAAATGCACACTACATGCCACAATATATTACTTCGTTCGATGAAGAGCTAACTATGGGAAGGTTGAGAGCTTTTCAAACAATAACAAAATGATCACAAAACATCCACTACTGTCTCTAGTGCATGCTAATGAAACTAATTTTTTTTTCTCTTAGAGTTATATAACACTAATAATGCATAAAAGCTTTCAATTTTCACTAACTAATAAAAAAACAGAGCGATTTGTTTTTGTATTTTTCAATGTTTTAAAGCAAATGCACCAAACGAAATGAAAAACTAATGAAGAGACCAATTCGAGAAATGATAGTGAAAGAGTCGAAACAAGCAAGTTCACTCAATGCAAAACACACAATCAGAACTCAAACTGATGGAGGAATCCCTCAAATCAAAGAAGAATCTCAAAAAGACTCATACAAACCGTGTAATCTAGGCTCGAAATGAGACAAAGCGAAACTTGAATGAAAAAGAGAGCAATCACTCAATTAACGCAATGATACAATGAAATCCAATGAAACGAATGCAAGGAAGCGAAAACAAAGTTGACTGGAAAAGCAAGAACCAAAGACTCCCACGGGAAGCTCAACACACTATAGCACCTAGAAACCTTAGGGCTAGAATGAAAAACTGATGGTATAGGGAAAACAATCGGAGGATAGAGGTCAAACACAGTAAAAAAGGACCTCAAGGCACTCAGAAAGTCGGAAAAATTACACCAGAACGAAAAATCAGACTCAGAGGGCTCAAAAACAAGTAAACCCTAACACCAAACAGGGTTGGCGTGATTGTTTGGTTGTATCTTGCGCCAATCGAGTTTACTAAGGAAAGGAATGAAAAAGAGAAAACAAAGAGTAGATCAGGTCTTGTGGGGGCTGAACAGGGTTTTTACACCGAAAGGAGGCAGACCAGAAGAGCAAATCAATCAAACACAAGCCTAAAGAAACCAAAAGAGACAAGACTAACTCCAATTAATTCCGAGTTGCCAATTTGTTGGAAAGGTAAATCCCCTCTGCAGACAGAGGCAATCCCTACTATCCTAGATCGAGTCTAGCAACAATCAGGTCACGCAGTGACGTAGGTCTCTAGTTAAAAAATGACAAGAACATAACGAATTGCGTACCTCAGGTCCTACGCAATGGTCGTTGAAGAAAGGATGACGCTTTCCGTCCCTTGCTTGGCAGATCACGATTCTTCCACTCGACACGTCCGAACACCTGCACACATGCAAAGAACATAATGATACACATCGTAAAATCTAAATCTTGTAACCATACATCAGTCAGAGAGGATGTAATTCATTGCATCAAAGAAAAAGACACATGAATGAAACCATAATCAAAGTCACTTATCATTAAAATAACAAAGGAAAGATACAACCCAAAACTCTGACGCTTGATCTTCCTTCGGCGGGGCTGACAATGGAGCACGTCTCAACGAAGCTTGTCGGAAACGGGACAAGGCTGTGTCTCTTCAGCTTGGCTCTCAAAGGCTGTTTGGCAATAGTCTCCTTGCTACAAGTTCAGCTCTTTGCTTGCTAAGGGAAAAGGCAAGCTTATATAGATGGGGGAAGAGGAGTTGGGATCCCTACAATCATGAGATTGGCCCTATCTCTAAGGAAGCTGCCATGATAGGTGGAAAACCACCTCCCATACATGGAGATCCGGAGCCAAACCTCCCAACTCATTTTAGAGACTCGTTCAGGAGTTTGTTGGAATCAAACTTCTGCCATTTATTTTTAAAAAACAATCCTTATTAAGCTTGGCGCAAGTGAGACACTGGGACAGAGCACCAGTTGGCGCGCCCTCTATGGTGGATTTTCCCCATTGGCGCGAGGGTTTAACTGGCTAGTTGCGCCAAGGCCAAAAGATCAGTTTTTAGGGTTTTCTAAGGGAAACTTTCTTCAGAGGAATGATTGTCCTTGTCAAGGGGGATGCCATGAAAGTGGTTTCAGGTTATGTCACTGCTCACAGGTCACGGGAAAGGCCCTCCAATATGCGGGACGGGGGATTGCAGGGACGGTGACAAAATGCTGTGTAACAGCAATTTTTATTTTTTTCACTTTCCCCTCTTTATTTCATTATCTTCATCACAAATTTTATATTTTCATTCCTTATTTATCAATAATATGATGGTTTTTCACAAAAATTATTTAATATTTTATTTATCCTAGATAAAAAGTAGATTATTCACTCAATATATTGGATGTTTCGAAAAAATATCACATAATTAAAGTTCCACACAATTTAAATGTTGTAAAATAATTAATTTCCTTCAATTTACTAGAGAATGAAATAATAATAATAATAATAATAATTATTATTATTATTATAATAACTAGTGCTAAGTTTGCACATTTACACTATTACTCCTACATGTTAAAGCATTGAAAAAAACATGGGTGGTTGGCTTAACAATGAAAAATCATTGCACAAATATTTAAAAATAATGTAATCTAACTTATAGACGAAATAGACTTTTCATGAGAATCTAGAAAAATAATTTCAAGAAAGAATGTGATTTTTTGTTGTTTAAAATGCATTTTTGAATGCATAAATGGGTTCAACACCTTGAAAAATCCCATGGGTCACTCGAATTATACAGATTAAACAACATAAATTCAAGTTTTTAAAAATATATGTCGAAATTTGGTTAAAATTAACTAGAAAAAATGTTGTGAAAAATGTTGACGCCTTTAAAAAATATGGCATAAATATTACAATTACATCCATAAATTATGGAAAAAAAAAATAGAGGTAGTTATCCACATGGCACAACGGCTATAATAAGACCTTCAAAGTTATGGTCCAACCAAATGTTTGAAAAACAAAATTTTAATTAATATTGAAAAATAAATATTATTTTTCAAAGTGAAATATTATAACTTGAATGGTCAATTGGCAAATCGATTGCTAGAGTCTTGCCTTTGCAAAGACTAATCACTTAATTTTATACCAAATTTATATAGAGAAAAACAAATTAATTTAAATTTCAAATTTCAAATTTCAAATTTTATTATATGTCCACTTTTCATTTTGAGTGAGATGTGTAATTTGTTCCATTCTTAATATGGAGTTGATATATAGCATTTAAAAATTATTGATGACAGAAAAAAGGGTTTTAAGTACATTATAAATTAAATATTTCAATATGCATCTTGAGTAAAAGATTTTATCATAAAAAAGATATATAGATAAAGAGCAAGAGAGTTTGTATTCTATTTATAAGTGCTTTCTAATTCAAGATGTGAGAGAGATTTTTAACTCCTTTAATGTTTAATATGAGATTGATATGTATCATTTTAAAAAATATTAATAAACAAAATAATTCAATGTAGAGAGAAGCATGAAGAGTTAGCTCAATTGGTCGAGTTCTTGTTGTTAAAAGCACCTTGCTAATGGCAGGTCATGGGGTCAATTCTCCTCAACGCTCTTGGGGTTAGGCTTTGCTAATGATCTGGCAGGAAGTGATCCCTTTGGGTAGTTTTGCCCAGATAGTTATTGTGGATGTAGCCATCGCCGACCTCCGATGTTTGTAAGCCACATCAAGGAAAACAAAATTTAAATAAAAAAAATAAAAAATAAAAAAATCAATGTAGAGAGAAATGTAACATTTAAAAAATATTAATAACATTTTTTTTTTTAAACATTACTAACAAAATAATTCAATATATATAAAGGGGCATGTATTAACATTTCAATATAAATAATGTGAATCATAGATAAAATATTTCAATGTCTTTTTCTTTTTACCTTTTTCTCCCGAAGAAGAATATCGTAATTTCATTCATGTGAAAATGATGAGATTACATTTTGTATATATACTGAAAAGTATATTTCACAAAATATCCTCGAGAGAGCAATATAATACATTTAGCCTACAATAAAAAAGAGGGATAAATACATCTCTTGAATCTAAAGGAGAGAACTACAAAAATAGCTTTACAATGAACATCATGAGGAGACCATGAGATAAAAAGAGAACATCATTGTCACATATTTACATATATACTCCAAGAAAAAAAAGATCCCAAAAATAACATATCCATCATAATTATATGAAGCAACTATAAATATTGTATGAAACATAAACAACAACAAAATATCCTATAACCCATAAATATGTCATCTGAATGGTTCGAAAGTTTGTCTGTGAGACAAAACAATGTGACCCATTAGAAATATCATAATTATGTTCCACTATGACCCAATTATCTTTTTATTTTGTTAAGCAGTTTGCATCCTGGTTCCTTTCCCTGTAAATATGCGCACATGTATATGTTGTGAAAGAACTGATAATATAAGAAATCTCCTCAATAATAGGCTCAAGTAAAATGTTCTTGCAAGAAAAAATACCGCTAATCAAGTTTACACCTAGCTTTGAATCCCTAAAAATATGAATCCTCGAACATCCCTTCTCTTTTGCGAACGATAACAAATACTTGCAAGCAAGAAGTCATGCTATGTTGTTGGTCCCTAGACCCAGGCCAAACTTTACTTTGAAAAAATGATATGGATTGAGACATAAAACAAAACAACCACCACATTTATATCCATTTTCAATAGCAACATTGTCAAAATATCCCCTTGGAATAGATGAATTAAAGCTTTCATGCGAGATCACTCTATGAGTAGCATAGTTTTTGTCCTGAGGAAAATGGCTTAAAATAGTAAAAACCTCAACAACAATGTGTGAAGGAATAGACATCAAGTCTTGAAAAACAACCTAGTTTTGAGCCATCCAGATCCCTCAACATATAATAAGGAAAAGTATTTAATATGAAAACTCAAACGATTGGTATGCCAAGAATCCATGCCTCTAAACAAACACCCATCCATGAAATTGAGTGACCTAACACAAACCCACAATGAAGCGAGGCGCTTGGGAAACAGGGACATAGCATGAAAACATGATTAACAGATTCCCCATAATTTTGACAAAGAGGACACTAATTCAGACCACATATGAATTTTCTCTAAAGGACATCTCAAGTAGGAACCTTTTTCATTATAAGGCACCACATACAAATTTTAGATTTTGGAGGGAATTTCAATGTCAACGACATATATATTATATAAAACAAGTGAAAATAAAAATATTTTATAGTTAAAACATTGTAGTAGGGTGTTATCTCAAAACCAACATATATTCATCTTAACTATGGGTTTACCAAGAGTCTAGAGGAATCAAATCTTTCGAGGTGTAAACATTTCCTCAAGTTTTGCACTCAATAAGAGGTTTGCATATTGAGTGATTTGATCCATTTCAACTCTTAGTATATCCAAAGTTAAGATAGATATATGCTCGTTTGAAAACATCCCATTTTTATTGGTCATACAAACTTTAGTTGGTTAAGAAAGTTAAGTAAGACATTTATTTTATATATCCTTAGTGTTCAAAATTTAATGGTAATCACATTTTTCATGTTCCACGAGTATGAACAATAAACCATGGATTAGATTCATAAATCAAATGCATTCTTATAATTTATTCTCAAAAGAAACGTAAAAAAGGTAGACACTTGCTAGGATGTACAAGTAGGATGGCCATGAATGATGCATAAATGAGTTCATGCTAGTTTCAACCTATTTAAAAGGAAATAATAGAAATAAAATCATCAATATTAGCTCCGAGGGTTAGCTCAGTTGGTCAAGTCCTTGTTGTTAAAGCACCTTTGCGATTGTAAGGTCACATGTTCAATTCTCTCGACATTCTCAGGGTCAAGATCCATGGTTGAGTCGACAAGAAGTGTTTCTTTCGAGTAGTACAACCATATAGAAAAATAAAATAAAATCATCAATCTTATACAAGTTTATTGTGAAATCGTTATGATTGCCATGAACTAATGGAAACTTCAAATTTGATCACAAAAAAAATTGATTGACATTATAATCTAAAATCAAAACGCAATATATTCTAAAGAATATGGTTTGTGTTCCCTAAAAATAAGAAATATATGTGTGTGTGTATGTAATGAAATGTGGGTTTCAAAAGTAAACAAATTAGCCCAATACTCTACTTAGTACTTCTATCTTTATGTGAAATAAAGTATGATGTATAGAGTAGTTTGATCCTTTTACACTTTTCTTTTATGAACTTTATCTTGGTTAAAAAAATTGCAATGCTAAATTTAAATGATTCAATCTATAAAAATTGAGTGTCTTAAAGTTTTTAAAGATTCTAAATTTATTTATATATTCAAAAATATTTTAAATAACAAAATAATTATCTCACACATGAAAAAAATGTAAACCATTAAACTTCATAGTTATTGTGCTGAAAGGTGTTCTAAAGCTCTGTATAGGGTAGATGTGTAGGCAGTAGAAATTAACATAATGATTACGTAACCATATTTAAATTTAATTAATAAGTACATAAAAATTTAATATTTACAATATAACAAGATTCTTAACCATGAATATTTACCCCATTTTACCATGCATATTATTAAATTCTAAATAGACTAATAAGGTGCTCAAAATTATGCTAAAAAATGAAAGTTGTCGGAATAGTGTGGAATGTGAATGACCACGTAGATCTCATCGTTCTGAATCCGGCGCAACTCGTTTCGTGGAAAAATAGACAATGTATGCTCCGAGAAATGTGTTATGTCCACTTTGTCAAACATACAATTTTTTGGAAAAAAAAGTATAGGGGTAATCCAATTAGCAATTCGTACTGTTGATTGGGCATGCCCATGTGGCAGGTTGACTGGGTGAACGAATTTCCTCTGGTGATTCATATTGTGCCAAGTGGAACGATTTTAATGGTTGTTTGTGAGAAATTTTGATTGGTTATTAGGTAGCCAATCACAGGCTACCACGTGGCCCAACCAAGGGCCACGACGTGGCAGCCCGAGGGCCACCAAAATTATAGTAAGGGTTAAACCGCACCCAATGGGGGTCAAACAAAAGACCTCACCTCCAACAACAAACTGCATTACCATTGCACCATGAATTTGTTGCTTAATATACTATGGAGTCAGGTTAGTTTTATTTTCATATGGTTTCTGTCATGGGGGAGGGGGTCGAGGTCTAGCCCCAGCCCTGGTCACCACTGGTGGCGGGAGGCTAGCTCCACGCGCCCCCCAAACTAACCATAACGATTACATTAAACCTGTCGATGCCCATGTGTCCACCTTGCAGTTAACTGTGACGGTTAGCAAAAAAATCGTGGGTTTTTCTTTCTTTTTTTGTTAAAGAAATTCGGCTTTAAGGCCTTAATGGACAAATTAAGGTGCCAATGAATTGCACCGGGGTTTGATGGAATCGGTGCCCAGTTAGCGGAATTCTGGGCGGATTTGTAGGTTCAGCGCCAGATTTGATGGAAAATGTAGAGTGGATAGTGCAAAAGCTAGGGGAAGTCATAACTTGAGGAGTTTTTGACCAAATTTGATACAAAAAGAGGCTACACAATTCTTTTTGGGAATTATGGAGCCATTGAAACATGTTTCAGAGTTGTTTGACCATTATAAACATGTGTAATCACACTTTTGAGCATAATAGAAAAGGGCCAAGCCATTGGAATCTGGACCAAGGAGACGTAGCCCATGCAAGGTGAACTCCTTCATCATGTGTTGTGTTATTGTTTATGGTGATGTTCATGTTTGTTAGATGTTTTTGTTTATGCTATTTTTCTCAATAAATTCACATAAAAAAACATAAAAACTCATCGTTAACTTGTAATTTACCTCATAATCCTCAAGCACTTTGTTTGTATTTTGAATTGGAATTTAGCACAACAAACACTAATTTTCCCATTTAGATCAAGTTGGTATGAGAGCACTAGTTTTACTTGTGCAAGGAGGATTTAATTGTTTTGCAAGTGTTTAAATGCTTACAAGGTTGAAGCTCAAGATAGGAGAAGGCAAGCTTTTGGGTGCATGTTCTCTAGTTGGAGCAAGGAGAAGGAGGGCACATTTACCACAATCTCCACCACATGATTGACCTCCAGTTGTAGTAGAAGCCTCAGTAAGCATGTCTCATGAAGGATGAAATGATAACATGACATAGGATGAAAATTATTTTAGGAAGGCTTTCTTTGACATGACAGAGATGGTGAAAGTCCTCTATGAAGAGAGGAATACAAGGTTTCAGGTTGAAAGCTCCAGGCATCCAACAGGAGAGGGTTCTCCGAGAGGAGGAGGTAATGGAAATGGTGATAAGCCACCATCTACTCCACCATCACCCTCACCACCATCTTCACCTTCATCTTCATATTCTTTCACTACTACAATCCTTACTCATACTCGTCAACATACCTCAAAAGGAATTGGTAAAACACCCTTGTTAAAACTTAATATTAAACTTGAGTTGCCTATGTATAATGGTGAAATGAATGTAGAGAAACTTGACAATTTGGTTCTTCATTTGGAGGTTTATTTTAGGATTCAAAACCTTCAATATGATGATACAAATATTCAACTAGCTTCCTTGAGATCGGAGGGTGCAACATAGTATGGTGGGAAGCCAAGACACAAGAAGAGATGAAAAACCATGGTAAGATTTTGTAGAAATTAGTATACACTAAGCATGCATACATCCAGATTCCCCTGATCTCATAATATTTAACTTCTTGCAAAATAAAGAATCATTCCACTGTTAATCTTTTGAGGAAAATTAATTACAAACACATGTGAAGTATAAATAAAAACAATTGCACATAACACAGTTGTTTAACGGGAAATTCTGAAGCTGAAAACCCCAACTATCATATATTATGTATCATGGAGATCATGTAACAATCTCATACAAAGCTTAGTACATCAAGCTCTCAGTACAATCAATCGTCACACACTAACATAGAAGAACAAGAATCCATGCACCGATCTCTCCCGCTCCCGCTAGCTTTGCCCACTGTGCAATCCCCGCCGAAGAATAGCTCTGAATGAATTCGAATTACCCTTGCCTTCGATCGCGCAATCCTCATTGGAAACTCCAATGTGTGTGTGGTGCAATCAATGCATCACTATAGTCACAACAGATAGTCCATCTTGCCCTTTCACCTATCTCTCCACCTATTCCCCCACCGGAACCGACATGCACTGATGCACTATAGTTAATCGTTGTATTGTTCAGTTGATTAATGAGTTATTATTTGTGAATTAATTAACTAATTAATTCACTCCACTCTCACTAGTGTATCATTCAGTTAGACTAGATACAACTAGCTCAACTAAGTCTAACTGAGTTAAATTGAATACAACTACATGAACTACTCTTCCAACTCTGTCATAACTTTGCCACTTCAGTTCTAACTGAGTCCTCCATGCATGGACCACTAGTAAACCCTAGGAATTGCGTAATTCCTTCAGCCCACTGATTTTCCAAATCTGTGCACTGAAATTAAGTGCTCCAAGAGAATAAGTTGTTGTTTATTGTCGAATTATTATTAAGAGCTAATAATAATCGACACTTCTATTTTTAGATCAACGATCTATAAATAGACTTCGCCCAATATTCTAAAAATAGAATTTCATCTATTTTTCCAACTTGACCAACCATCCACAAATAGCATCCTACAACTTCTGAAATATGATCATCATGTCTAAAAATAGACATAGTCTAAAAATAGACTTGTGCCAAAAATAACCTACGGGCCCACTTAGTGAAGGCGATTCTTTTCACTAAGCTCATCATCTTGTTGAATCTCAACAGATTTCAATCTCTTGGTCTAATTTTATTTTTGCAATTAAAAGACAATTTTACCCTCTAGCTTATATACAAAAGCTATTATGGAGTGGCCGAATTTTAGACAGCTAAAGGGGCAAAGTGTTCAAAATTATACTCAAGGGTTTAGGAGAAGAGCACTAGTTTTGGGTATCAATTTATCTTCTCAAGACACTTTGTTAAAGTATATTGGGGGTTTGCACAACTATATTAGACATACTATTCTCAAGTTTAATCCCAGAAACTTAGATGAGGTTTGTTCAAGCCACACATCTAGAAGCAAGAGGTAAACATGGTGCAAATGAAAAAAGTGATAGTTCCCTTGAATATGAAGGAAAAGGAAAGGGTGAGTTTAAGGGAAAAGGAAAGAAAAATGGTTCTATTAAATTAGAGAAAGAGAAATTCACAAGTAAACATTGTTTGAAAAATGGCCATGATGAAGACCATTGTTGGTGATTCCATCCAGAGTTGAAGCCCAACAAACTTAAAACCAAAGAGAAGTAGAAAACATGTGCAATCATTAAACATGAATTAGGTTCAGATTTAGGAGATGAAACCAAGATTACAACAGTGGGTTTGAAAGGTAAGAATATAGCGAGCACTAGTTCTTCAAGTTGTTCTAATCCAACTCAAGATGATGATACAAGATTGAACTATTTCATATTAGAGTTGTTTCAAAGCATACCAAAATAGACACACTATTTAATAGTGGTTGTCAAGCCAATTTGATTTCTGAAGACTTAGTTAAGAGGTTAATTCTAGAAACTGTTGCACATCCAAGACCTTATCCTTTAGGATGGATATGAAAGAATTCAAACTTTTAGGTAGCAAGGAAGTGCATCCTAAGGCTTGCAATCAATTCAAACTTTCTTGATGAAGCTGAACTTGATGTAGTTCCGCTTGAGATTTCAGGTACTGTTTTGGGAAATCTTTTCTTTATGATAGGAGGGAAGTATTTCATCGCCATGAGAATAAGTACCACTTTTTCAAGAATGGAATTGAGTATATAGTTAGAGCGCATAAGAAGAATATGATTTTGTCTCTTATGCATGCATGACAAATGAAAAAAATAGTGAATGCAAGTCAAAATTTTGCTTTGTTAATGTTCAAGCATAATGATGTTTTGAATGAAACCTTTCAAGGAGATGAATAAAATGAACAAGATGATTCCATTGAAGTTGCTAATGGTTGTAATAAGATGTTTCAGGGCTCTAACATGTTTCCTTTGAAAAGAGGTAAACATGATGTGAAATATTTGTAACAGTCTACACCATTGTTGAACAATGATGAGAACAAGATGTTGGTGCTGAATGGTGCAAAAATAAAAGAACAAGCACCAAAGCAAGATGACAAAGAAGGCATAAGTTCCACAAGTACTTCTTTGGGGTTTCAAAATGGTACATGGAAATGGAAAAAGCATTTGGTCAAAGTCAACGCAAGTAGAAGTCAAGACAAGCTAAAAATCGCCATGTCAACAGTGTTCGAGGTGAGAAAGTTTTTAAGTTATTCATGTTTCCTTTGATTGATGACTAGGGAAGGAACATGTTGGTTTCTTCAAGGATATTTTTTTGTTCTACAAATTCTAGGAAATTGTAGCAGGATGGTATCTACAACAAGAAGACAGGGTCCCAGGAGAAAAAAAATAAAAATGTTTTGAGGAAAAGCTCAATTTGTTGAATTCAAACAAATTCGAGTGGATTGAGACTGGAAGGGTGAGGGAGTTTGATAAATTTAGATAACCATGGTGTTTTATGCTTGATGCACTTTTAATTCAATCTTTCTTAGGCCCGATACAAAATAGCAATCACATAAACTTGAAAGTAAAAGGCTAATAGAACACAATAATATATCAATAGAAGACAAGCCAAATATAGATTAGATTTACATTTCTTTTGTCCAGCAAATATATGAGATATTGTTGCATTACGGCAGTCAACAATATGCTTCAACCAACAAAGTATTTCTCCGTCAGCCAATCTTCCATGCGTTACACCCATAGCCCTCAAAGACATCTCATCACAAGTCAACACTAGTCAACCCAAAGACAATGCAGAAAAGTCAGCGCATGCAGCAACAGAAAAGTCAATGCAACAAATTAGGGCTTCGGTCAAACAACCTGGAATTCCTCGATTTTAGTGCCCAGTTGCACAACCTCCTAAAATCGGATTTTTGGCAGAAGTTTGAGGTCAAACGACCAAGGGTTGACCAGGGTCAATGCTGCAGCAAAAACCCCTAGACAGATCCGCAGAAAATAGCAGCTTCGATCCATACGGGTGAGGGGGAAAATGCCTCCAAAGGCTATCGAACCAATGAGATCACAATGAGAGAATGTGTGATGATTTAATGATCAAATGACCTCCAAGTCTCTCCAATTTATATCCATCAATGAAGGATTGTGACACATCTATTAGGCATGTGAGCCTACATTACAAATCTGGCCAACCTTGCACATCTGGAAAATAAATTCAAAATAAATGTTCTGCTCATCCGATCAAGATGATCTTTAGATCAATATTGCACCTCTCCGAAAGAGGAATCCAAAAAAATATGACCATCGTCATATGAGTAATACAACATGGAGTTTGGACCTAGTTGCCCAAATCTAAAAGGGTTGTACCCTCATCCACATTTTTAGTAATGAAAGAGATTTTGGGGTCCAAAAGCTTAGAGTGGGGAGGAGTGATCAGGTGCTCAAAATTATGATAAAAAATGAAAGTTGTCGAAATGGTGTGGAACATGAACAACCGCGTAGAGCTTGTCGTTATGAATCTGACTTAACTCGTTTCGCAAAAATTGACACCGTATGCTCCCAGAAACGTCTTATGTCCACTTTGTCAAACATGTAAGTTTTTGGAAAAAAAAGTACAAGGACAGTTCAATCAACAGTCTGTACTTCTGATTGGGCATGCCCATGTGGCAGGTTGACTAGGTCAACAAATTTCCTCCAACGAATCATATTGTGCCAAGTGGAATGATTTCAATGGTTGTTGGTGGCAAATTTTGAGTGGTTATTAGGGGGAGAATCATAGGCTTCCACGTGGCCCAACCAAGGGCCGTCATGTGGCAGCTCGAGGGCCACCAAAATTATGTCAAACCGCACCCTATGGGGGTGGAACACAAGACCTCACCTCCAACAACGAACTGCATTACCATTGCACCACGACTTTGTTGCTTAATATACTATGGAGTCGGGTTAGTTTTATTTTCATATGCTTTCCGCCGTGGGGGAGGGGGTCAGGGTCTAGCCCCAACCCTGTTCATCGTCGGGGGTGGGACCATGGGAGGGAGGTGGGTAGAAGAAATTCCACTTTAAGGCCTTAATGGAAAATTTAAGGTGCCCACTAATTGCGTTGGGGTTTGATGGAATTGGTGCCCAGTTAGCGGAATTTTGAGTGGATTTGTAGGTTCGATGCCGAATTTGGTGGAAAATGTAGAGCGAATAATGCAAAAGCTAGGGGGGTCATAACTTGAGGAGTTTTTTTACAAAATTCGATGCAGAAAGAGGCTACACAAGCATTTTTGGGCATTATGGGGCCATTAGAACATGTTTCAGAGTTGCTTGAGCATTTTAAACACATGTAATCACACTTTTGAGCATAATATAAGAGGGTTAAGCCATTGGAAGTTGGACTAAGGAGACGTAGCCTAGGCGGGGTGAAATCCTTCATCATGTGTTGTTGTGTTATTGTTTATGGTGATGTGTATGTCTGTTAGATGTTGTTGTTCAGTGTTTTGTTTATGTTAATTTGCTTAAGAAATTCACAAAAACATAGAAAAACTCATGGTTAACTTGCAATTTAGCTCATAATCCTCAAGCACTTTGTTTATATTATGAATAGGAATTTAGCACAAAAAAAACTAATTTTCCCATTTAGATCGTAGACTTATCAATACCACATACTCAAAAAATATAACTCATTTCATTTTATGAATTATTATTATTATCCAATTTTAAGGTCACAGCCAAACTAGACACCAAATTGGTATATGAGACCCCCTTGTTTATGGGACAAGGGACCCACCACGATTTGAATGCTAAGTCTATGAAGGCATACATACTCCACCCCCTCTGGTTTTTGAACTTGTGAACTATTGGGAGGAATCACATGCTCCTAACCATTAGGCACACTTTAATTTTATAACATTTTTTAAATTAAAAATTAACCCTTATAATAAACATACAATACAACAAGATTTTTACCATGGATATTCACCTCATTTATCGTGGATATTATTGCCTTAATAAATAGGCTTTGTTACAATACCATGGCTTATCAATACCACTTTCCCAAAAACCATAACTCGTTTCAAAATCAAAATATGTTATAACTTTTTTATTCAATTTTGTTTTATGACATTTTTAAAATTAAATCTAAAAGCAAAAATCTATAGGGGAGATGTTACAATGGTGTAAATGTTTGTAGACATTTACATGTGGACTCAAAAAAATAATAAAAGGTTAAAGGTGATTTCTTAGAGAGGCCTCCAGTATGTAGTGATGTTGTAATAGAGTAGTCTTTAAGTACAACTTTTTGGAAAGTTTTATGGTTTATTTTCCGATCTAATTTGTCTAGAATCCAACAAGGATTCATTGAAATCATAAGTTTGACGGGTGAACTCTTCTTAATTAAAGTTCCCCAAGGTTTTTTGAGGGAGTTGAATCCATACATGCAGTCAAAAAACCAGTTTAAACAACACAAATCAAGATTTGGCCACAAAATTGTTCGTCGGATTCCGGCCAGAAATCCGCTGAAAACTCCAAAAAGTCACACTTAAAGACTACTACAAGTTGTAATTGTAACGACCCCTCCCACATTTACCCACTTTTACAAGCTCTCCAAGGTAAACATGAGTTGAGTGTTACTATGATATGAACTGACCTCCAAGTTCCAGTTATTGAAGTGCTGCCCACAAACCGCAAGTAAATTGGCATCCCTCAGAGACTATAAATCACTTAGGAGTTTAGAAACCACCCCAGGTGATCAATCCCTGAACTATAACTCCTTTTCACTAGGTTTACTCCCCAACCACACCCTTAACACGTTGTGCATGCAGTTATGAGGCTCCAACCACACCCATAAGCCTACCTACATGCGGTTATGACCCAAATTTCCGTGCATGTGGTCGTGAGATCTATGCCACTTTTTCAGGCTAGCCTCTAGACCACTGTCCAAAAATGTTTGTAACTTTCCATAATCATGACAATGATGATAACAATGCTAGAAAATCAAAACTTGGGCAAGGTCTTGACTTAGACTTGCCTAATACCAAATAAACATTTCTTCAAACAGATAGTAAACATATAATCTATAGATCATGAATGCATATCTGATCATAAAATGATGGACTTCATTTGAAAATCACCAAGAAGGCACAATACCCTGTCAAGTTAGTTTCAATAACACTTGTTAACCCATGCATTCATTAATCATCCAGTAACTTATCAAATCATGAACAAGATCGATAACTAGAGCACTTAATAGAACCATGCATATAAATATCATATAACCAAAATAGAAACTATGACAAATCAACCACAAGATCACCATAATAACCAGTACAAGTGCTCATAGATCACAATAGGAAAATAACTCATATTAAGATATGAAAATGCAAACCAAGTCAAGGACTTCCATGCACCACCAGACCATAGATTTAGATGAACGAAATCTCTCTTTCAACCAATCACCCATACACCATATTCTGATCATGAATGTGGGATCATGAGGGTTAAACCAAAATAAACCAACCAGGGCTTCCTGAGGCCAAACCACCTCAACTGTCAACCACAATGATTTCACCTATACGGTCAAAAAATCACTTTCATCAACCATATTGGTCTCTATCCAAGTTATCTAGGACTCTAGGAAGTAGTAGCACAATCCACAACCTCGAGGGAACCCAAGTTGTTACAGGACTCCAAAGCGTTTGTCCCAACCCATGGGATTCAGGGACTAGTAACTCAACCCACAAGCTCCGGGGAACCCAAGTTTTTTAAGGGCTCTAAAGAATTTGTTCCAACCCAAAACCATAGGAAACATAAGACCCAATCAAAAAAACCAAATGGGGAACCCGCTACACCATGGTTATCTAGGAAATGGCAAGGCAATGCTGAAACCATTGTTAATCCAGAAAAATATCCATGTCAATGCCAACACATAACCAAGGAACCACATGCATATACCATGCATCCAAAAATCAACAGGGAGAACACACATGCAACCTGTTACCTACAAAGTAAGCTTGATGTAATTGTTGATCCAACTATCTCTTTGCGCTTCCTTGATTTCCTTTGCTTTCTTTCTTTTATTGAAGTGAATGCTAGAGTGCTCTAAAAATACTCTAAGTGTGCAAGAGAGTATGAGAGAGAGAATGAAAGGAGAGAGCCAAAACTGAACTAACTAAAACTAAGGCAAAAGTTGTGAACTGATCCTCTGATGCCTTTTTATAATTGATCTCCCTTTTTTCTTCATTTTCCCTCTAATTTCCCTTGCATTCAAATTTGTGTCTATTCACCTTCATTTTCTCCTATTTTCCTTTATTTTCACAATTAAAAGTGATGTTAGATCTAAGACTTTTGTGATCCATAATGTAGATAAAAGAACTTTCAGATTAATCACATCATTAGGATCTTGAGGAAGTAAAGCTTAACGCTGAAGGTGGCTCCAATGCTCATCGTTCTCCGTGCTTGATAGGTTCTGGTTCTCTTAATGAAAATTTAATCTGTAATGGTAACCATAACTTGATTAATAATTATATTAATAACAATTTTGTAATAAACAATAATATTAGCAATAAAGATTTTAATAATAATTTAATATTATACAATATTAAAAATGATATAACTAACAATAATAACACTACGAAGAATAATCTAAATAGCATTGTTATAAATAAAAATAGCATGTTAGATGATGATGATAATAATAATAATAATAATGTTGTTGTTAATAATAATAATAATACTAATGTTGTTAATCTTTCTAGTTTTTCTTTTGATCCTTTAGTTTTTAGTCTTCTTAATAGAGGGCTCAATTTTTCCCTTGCCCCGAAGAAGATCCATTCTGATGACATTATTTATAGCCTCGAATATGGCATCAAGGATCTCCCTGATATTGTTAAGGAAACCATTAGGCAGGATTGCTCCATTATTCTTAGGAAGGCTAAGCCTCCTAAGAGAAACTTGAGTAAGCCTGAATTTCTCGACCTCAAAGCCCTAAGGGACAACCCTAACATTGTCATCCTTAAGGTGGACAAGGGTGGGGCCATTGTCATTATGAATAAATCTGACTATGTCAGCAAGATGATTGACCATCTATCCAATAGTGGTTGTTATTTTAAGCTTAAAAAGAACCCCCTTAATTCAATGTGTAAGGATGTTTCCCTTGCCATTAAATCTGATTCTTCTCTTAATCCTCTAGCTAGGAAGCTTATTGAAAGCAATCCCCTTACCCCCCGGATCTATGGTCTCCCAAAGATTCATAAGCCGGGGGCCCCCTTAAGACCTATTGTTAATACAATAGGTGGTCCCTCTTATCATCTGGCTAAATTCTTAGCCCAGAAGCTCAAACATATTGTAGGTCAAACCAATTCCTTTGTGAAGGACTCGACTTCCTTTATAAAGGAGTGGAAGAACATCAAGCTGCAGCCTGGTGAGCTTTTAGTTAGCTTTGATGTTGTGTCCTTATTCACCAAGATCCCCATCCAGGAATCCGTTGATGTCATTAAATGGATCTCTGATGAGAACACCTCTAAATTGGTTAGCCTCTGCCTCACATACTCTTTCTTCAGTTTTCAAGGTGAGTTTTATGAGCAAACCCATGGTGTTGCGATGGGCTCCCCTCTTTCCCCTGTTTTTGCTAACTTGTTTATGGAGGATTTTGAATCTAAAGCCCTGGCCTCTGCTAAATTCCGCCCTAGGAAGTGGAATAGGTTCATGGATGATACTTGTGTCATCTAAACCCATGGTCGGGAGAAATTAGATCTATTCCTTGGGCACCTGAAGTCACTATCTGATTCCATCAAGTTCACAATGGAAGTGGAGTTTGATGGTTGCCTCCCTTTCCTTGATATCCTTCTCTCAAGGAAAGGGGATGGCTCCATTTCTCACTGGGTTTTTCGCAAGAAGACTCACACGGAACAATATCTTCATGCTGGGTCCCATCATTTTCCTGCTCAGAGATTTGGTGTCCTGTGTACTCTTGCGACTCGTGCTCTTAGAATATCTAACGACAACTCCTTGGAATCAGAGAAATCTCATCTTCTTGATGTTTTTGAAAGTAATGGTTACAATAGATCTCAAGGTCTTAAAGCCTTTCAGAAGGCGTATAAAGGATTGAGTGGAAAATCTACTCAGATGTATCCTATTTCCAAGGTCCATCTCCCATTTATCCAGGGGACAACGGAAAAAATTGGCCATGTCCTCAAGAGAAATAACATCTCAGCTTCTTTCAAACCTCTCTGCACTATTAGAAATTCTCTTAGGTTTGTTAAAGACCCTATCGACCCTAAGGACATGAAAGGGGTTTACATGATTCCTTGTTCTTGTGGAACCCTCTATATAGGAGAAACAGGTCGATCCATTAGGCAGGGAATCCAGGAGCAAGCAGCGGATATTAGACATAATCAGTCCCGTACCTTAGCTCTCACTAAATATGTGGAAAAATCCTGCCACCATGTTTGTATTGAAGACTCAAAAGTCGTTGCTAAGGTTGATCACTTCAACCATACGAAATTAAGGGAGGCAATCGAAATTGAACGACATGCTAAGAATCTCAAACATGATTATGGTTGGAAATTAAGTAGGAGTTGGACCCCGGCTCTCGCCAGGTAATTTTGTTTTTGTTTTTAGTTTTTATGTTTTATTTTATTTTAATTTATTTATTGATTTATTTTTATTTGATTTTATTAATTAATTAATTTGATTTTACTTTATTTTAATTATTTAATTTAATTTTTATTTATTTTTAATAATTTTTACCCCTCCTTAAGGTATCTTTGTTTATTTATTATTTTTATATTTATATTATTTATTATTTAATTAATTAATTTTATCGAAATATTTAATTAATTTATTAATTTTATTTTATTAAATCGATTTTTTTTACCCCTCCCTATTACCTGTTATATTTAGTTTAATATTTTATAAACCCCACCCTTTTTAAATTTTATTGATTTAATTAATTAATTTACTTATTTATTTTCTTATTTGGTTATTTTATTTTATTTATTTTTTTGTCCACCCTAATCCTTCTTTGTTTCTTATTATTTTATTTAAATTATTGATTTATCTTTATCTAAACAATTAATTAATTCTATATTAAAAAAAATCCCCCCCCTATTACCTATTATATTTATATTTTTTAAGTTCTTAATAATTGATTAACCTATTTGTAATTAATTAATTAATTTTTAACTAACTAACTAATTTTCTAACGGCTAGTTTTCTACGACTATTTCCGGGCAATGATGCATCTCCACTATTTATTCATCGAGGTTGATTAGTCTTTCCCCCTGTCCTGAGGATGAACCACATTAGCTGGTTTGAAACGTCGACCTAATCCAATGATGTGATTAATCCGAAAGTTCTTTTATCTAAATTAAAAGTGAATTATTGTCTCTTCCATAGTCATTAGCCATCCATAAGTGATGCCCACTATAATGTTTCGCAAACCATTCACTTTGGAATATGTGTCTGTGACTTTGGTCTTACTTTATTTACATGGAAAATCAATCTATTACAGTAATGTCCTGTAAACATTCTGACTTGGTAAAAATAAAAATAAAATAAAATAACTAATAATGATAGTTATCAACAAAAACATTTTGACAATGTCAAATTACATAAAACTAAAAAAAATATAAAATTAATAATTATAATTAATAAGAAAATTGCGTCGAAATTTTTAATAGAAAATTCTCGAGCGGAGATATGGAGAATAGTAGGGTTCGTCTAAGCTCAGACGTCGCTGCCTTTGATTTGTTTGCCACCATAGTGTATGGTTCAGACGCAGTTCCCCTCGACTACAGCAACAGGGGTCCGACCCAGCCATGTGAGTCTGATCCGACATTTCTATGCATCTGTGCAACTGCCGACACCGTCAATGCGCTCGTAGCCACAACGACTGTATTAGACACAACCCACCCTGACTACAGTATCGGGGCTTCGAGCCAATGCATGAGAATTGCATCCATAGAAGCTGTAGCTAGCAGTAGAAAAAACGCAGAATATTCAACAACCACCGCCCTGCAGATACTCTACCTCTCGGATCCGCAAGCCGAAAGATTAAAGGAGCCACCATTGGTTAACCAGATCTGGTTTCACTCTGATGCATTCACCAGCAAGAGAGGAGTAAAAAAAATATGAAAGATCTCATGCATGCGAATATCTTCACTCAGTCGACATCAAGCACCAACATGGCCTCGTGGATAGCAAGGAAAAGATTGCCATCTACAGCCATCCTTTTCCCCTCATCGGACCCTCGCTCCACCGTGCAGATCTCGAAAATGGAGACTTGACCCCTTCTTTCCAGATATAGATATTACTTCTCAATGGAAAAACAATGCTTTGCTGGGTTCGATCTGCGGATCTGGTGCAGAGTCTAGTGTAGGCCCTCGAACTCAAGCTGAGGATCCCTTCTGCCCTGTAGTGGCTCCTCTACAGAGGTAAACAACTCGAGAACACTCTTCCGCTTTCTTTCTATAATATTAAGAAAAATGCTACTCTGGTTTTATCCCTTTGTCTACCGGGATGGGCTTCCGGGCAGCCATCCTCTGCGCAAGCTTTATCTTACAAGGACGTTGTCCATGCACAACAACCCAAGAAATTTTCCCATCCTCCTGAGGCTCCCAAGCCATTTTTAGTGGATAAAATGGAGGACATACTAGCTGTGGAACTCTCCCACCCGGTACTGGATGACCAGTTTCAATTATATGCAGAAAAATCCATTATTTGTCACTTATGTTGGTGAAAAAGGAGGTCTCTAGGCAAGACCCAGGTTCAGGATAGAATCCAACAAGGTTTCTGCAGTAGTCTAGCACAATGCCGACATTTTCACCCTACTCAAGAGAGCGGAGCGTCTCACCCGAGGCATGGCGTGACCTTACTAAGGTTAGGAGATAGATCATGTACAAGACAATTACAACCATGAAGAACAGTTAAGGAAACTTGGGAGCAACAAACGTATCCAACCGCTCTGTATGGATTATTTCTCATCAAAGCATGTTCAGAATGTTGAATTGAAATTTAAAACTGGCCATACATTCATAGTAAGCAAATGAAAACAATCAACTCATAACATTATACACAACAACAACTAGATTTCATTATCAACATCAAAACAACATACATCACTCTGCGGAGTCTATTATAGTGTGATTCAGTACAACAGAATTCTCACAGAGGTATCCTACGACTCTGCTCTCTCTCTCTTCGACCTTCTACCGCATTGACTAACTAACTCTTCTACGTTGGCTGATTGCCTATTTGTTCTTTCGCTATCATGACTGTCAGCCTTTCCTCTTTTCCTGCTCCACTGCTTGTCGCTTCTTCATGATTACTGGGAGTTCTGATGATTTTCCTTGTCTCCCATATCTACCATGTGCACTGTTCTCTGTAACTACTACGCCACCTATATTCAGGATTTTCGCAACCGTGACAGCTCCCTGTCTACCTTGATTGCGCTCTGCCACTTGTTTTCCGCAACTCAAAACTGTTTCTTTTTTGAAAACAAAGGCCCCAACAGGCCCCAACCACATGTTATTGACTCGTCCTGAGTCAATCTTTTCCTGTTGTTGCGGCTTCCATTGGTTTGTCAGCTTCGGAGGCTGACCTTGTCTTTTATGCTTCTTTGATCTGTCCAAACAAAGGCCCCAACTCAGTACCTTGCTCAATGCTGAAGACTTGAGTTCTGTGAACTCAATGATCGCATGTTTCCATTCTCTAATTAGCTGTTTGGTCTGGGTGGCGACTCTTTCAGCCTCGGTTTCACTTGCCATTAGCGGCAGCTTGCTGAGTACTTCTTGTATCTTCGGCCCGACTTCGGCCGCCATCTGTTGTATCACCTCTGATTTATGCTTAACTAGTTGCCTTAGCTCTTTGAGGACCTGCTTTGTGGCAACAGAGTGTTCTTCTATCTTTTGTATTTTGGTTTCCAACACCTCTGCGTGGTTGTACAACTGGGTTATGCCGACTGGATAAGTGGCCTCTTTGATCTCTTGGGAAATTTTTTGAAGTTGTGCTGAGATTGGGTGGGATTTCATTGTTAATGAGTTAGAGAATTCGTGTAAATGCTTCAGTAGGTTGTATGCCTGTTTGACTGTTTCCCCCAAGGTTTCCTTCATTCCAGCTACCTGCTTCTGTTTCTCAGTAACCTTCTCAGCATATACCACGGTAGACTCTGGTAATGCTGGTCTAACAACTAGCATTTCTTTGAGTTCTTGGTTCTCTCCACTGAGATTTGCACATATCATTTTCACTCAGATAGACCTTTCGACCATGGAGCAGGCCGATATGTCCTATGGCATTTTGTTATCCTGGGAAATTACTGTTGGCCAGAGATCTTTGAAAATTTATGTTACCTTTTCCAACTACTTTTGTAGATTATTCTTTTCCCCTTTAAGTTGATTGCGCTCTTCAGTAAGCACGATGACCTGTTGTTGTTGCTGCTTGAACCTCTGTTGGAGGTCGTTGTGCAGCCCTTATGTTTCTTGTGTTTCTTTCTAAATGAATTTGTATAACTATCCAGCCCCCAGCTCTACATGCTCTCAGTGCCTGACATGTCCTGGATTGGCTGTCTTTCTCTGAGGGGTTGCCCAATGGCGATTGATCTCTTTGAGTGCTCCTGAGGGGATGCTGGTTGGTTTTGTTGCGGCAGCTAATATTCTGGGTTATTCATACTAATGGTTGGTTGAATCTGCTGCAGCATTATGTTGGCTTGCTGAAATGGGTTCAGCTCTGTTGGTGAGGGCGTTGTATCTGTAGTAAAAGATCCTCCTTGAACTAATAGTTCTAGGAAAGTGCCCTGCCCCACCAAAGGTTGGTTAACCTCGGGTACCATAGCCATATTTGAGTTAAATTCTACCTCGATGTCCCTGTTTGTCTTGTTTCTTAGCTTTACTAGGTTTGAGATAGTTGTTGAGGTGGACAGAGTGCGGGTGGATTGGTCTTTGGAAGTAAATGAAGTATGGGGTGATGAATTGTGAGTATGAGGGTATGAGTTGTGAATGTAAGGTGGAGATGATGTATGAATGTTTAAAACCGAGGATGGATCAAACACAGGTAGCGCGTAGGTTACTTGGGTGATAGCCTCTGGCTCTTCTTGAACAGGTACTCCTGTATCCATATTTTGGGTCTGATCTTGCTTTATGAGGTCAGCTATTTTCTCAGGCACCATAATTCTTGCTTTCTTGGCCTTAGGTGCAGCTACCGGGGGTTTAGATGCCTTGATCTTGTGGATTGGGGTAAATTTCATTACTGGGGGTGAATTGAACATGGTCGAGGGTAGGGCGATGATGATAGGGGTGGTTGTGGATGGTGATGCAGAATTCAAAGACTGAAAATCCGAAAAAATAAGGAAACATAGTAGAAGCACTTGAGAGGGTTTGTATTACCAGATTGAAGCCTTTCACCCTTGTGTCCAGCTGGTCCAGTAAAGGTCTTAGCTGTAGTTGAGAAATCCTCCTCATTGTTTCATCTGGTGTCTCCCCTGGGAGTGCTTTCGGTAGCATTGACTCGAACGAATAGTGGGGTATTCTGCTTCTGACCTCCATCATAGCTCGTAGCCACGAACAGAATTCGATGTGTAAGGCTTTTTCTGCTACTTAAAATTTTAACGGCCTCATTTTGAACGCGGTTTCATCCATGCAAGTAGGTCTAATATATGTCTGCTTATGGGTGACCCCAAACCATATCTACGAAGAATATTTATCCAATAGGTCCCTCGGAACCCATTGTTGTCTCGCTACCACATCCACCATCTGCCTCTACCAGAATGAGAAAGCCTCCTCATTGACCTCCTTGGTGCTGGGATCTCCCGAAACTCTCCAGGGCGTAAAGCTTAGTGCCATGGGCTGGTCGTTTGTGATTTCTGCGATCTGCCTTACCCCCGGGTGAGTCCACAAATGCTATAATGAGATAGCCATAAATGAATCCTGTGGCTCGCCTGTAATTATCCTTGTAGGCCTCAAACAGTTCGTTCAATAGGAAGGTACAACAGTTTAGCTGGGCTCCCTGGATGCAGTGTTCCATGATTGAAATGGTTTTGAGGGTGCATTTTCCTTTGGTGTAATGTCTCATTGTCTTACCCGCTATTAAATAGCAGGAAAATTTCACTACTGGATTGTTGATGAGGTCTATCTTCGCCCTCTTCCCTCCCCTTATGGTCTCATATTTCTTATAATAATCGCAATCCCCTACCTTCTTGGCTCTCTTGGACACGTTCTGGAATGTCAGTGAGACATCCTTCCCCTCTACTGATAATCCGGTAAGTCTACTGATGTCTTCTGCATGTATATGTATTTCTCTCCCCAGCCACAATGATACGTTGTGGACTCTGCTCAGAAGGAATTTCGTACACTGCATTGCCGCTCCCCTTGTTCCAAACACTGGGAAGTTCATGAGGTTCAGTATTGTCGATTTTTGGATACCTCTGAACTCCAGATTCATCCTTGCTGCTTCCCCTCCTCCCTTTGTGGCATAATTTTCTATGTATGTACTTGTTGCTTCATAGCTGGGAATTGATAGGAATCTGTGAAATATGTATCAATTAGCGAAGCATTGTCATACTTGCCAACCAATGATTCTATCCTCTGAATTCTCTCATCAAGCTCGGGCTCGACTACTACTGGTGCTACCTTCGTCATCTTCGTTCTTCTTCTGTATACCTAGAGTGTTGTTTCTGATCTCTTGCTGTGAATTCCTGCTGCTGGATTGTCTCTTTGAACTTCCTCTAAGGAAATTTCACTTTTTGCTGTAGTTGTTTCTTGTTCTAACTCGAAATTTTCTGGCATTCTGGTGATTTTCTTCTTTCATGTGGGTTAAGTAATATAACCGACAAGAATGAGGTTGATAAGACCCCATAACTAATTAATTTCTTTATGTCTCTCCTGTGGCTATGATCGTGCGATTAGTTACCTTGGTGAGGTGTATTATGACATTGCTGACTGTGTCTTCGGGATTTGGGTAGATGTGATGGGTAATGATTATGGCTTAACATGGAAAATTTATTACAGTATGGTTTTTACTAATTATGGCAGTTAATTCTCAAATCCGGGTGATCCTATTGACTGAAAATGGTATGATGGGTTATTATGACGGAATGATATTTGACACGCTTGGCTTTCTGACACAGATGACACGTTAGACGCTACCCCCCCGCGACCACAATTGGTTGCGATGTGGTCTCCGCATCGCAACAGGTGGAGTTCCTCTCTGCATTATTATGATGTATTTTTATTGGGATTCCTATTCTATGCCTCATCTTGGGTGCAAGAGAGTTATTGACTCTATATATTTCTATTCTACCCTATTGATTGCTCTCGATTGTGAGAGTTATTTGAAAAAATAAATAGTGGAATTTACTCATGATAAGGCTTCAGGCGTGCACCATTCACCCATCCTTGCAATACTTGGCCATCTAGTTGCGCCAATCGAACCACGCCTGAATATTTAATTTTTGTGACCTGGTATGGTCCCATCTAGTGCATTCTGAGTTTGCCCAGGAAATTTTGAAATTTGCAGTAGTATAATAGAACTTTCCCTCCGATAGTGAACGTGTTATGCTTGATGTGACGGTCATGCCAAGCCTTCTGTCTTTCCTTTTGAACCGTATGATGGAACTCCACCAGGAACCTCTCTTCTTCAAGCTCTTGTAGCTCATGGAGGCGTTCAGTGATTGAGTCTTCATCTATCAACTATATTGTTGAAGCAATTAATAGACTTGGTATGATAAATTCAGCAGGTACCACCACCTCTCTCCCATACACTAACTGGAATGGAGTTTGATTGTGCAACCTTTTGACAGTTGTCATATATGCCCATAATGTTGCTGGTATCCTCTCATCCCAGTCATCCCGATTGGCATGGCATATCTTGGTGAGTCCTTTTTCTAAGATCTTGTTGAATGCTTCAACAGTTCCATTTGCTTGAGGGTGGTACATGATGCTCTTATGATATTGCACCATAAAATTATCTAACAAAGACTTGATTGTTGTATTAATGAAGTGTGTACCTTGATCACTGGTTAGGCTTCTAGGGCAGCCAAATATACTAATGATGTTTTTGAAAATGAACCTGGATGATGTGCCTGTTGTGAAGTATTTTAATGGCACTGCCTCCACCCATCTTGTGAGATAATATGTTGCGGTTATTATGTACCTTGCCTATGAATGTCTTGCCACTGGTGCAATTGGCCCTACAAAATCAACAACCCATTTTTCAAATGGCTGCAGTGCTCTTACAGGTTGCAGTGGTAACTCATCCCGGTGCGATGGACATCCTGTTCTTTGGTAGACATCACATTTCTTTACATACACTTTACTACCTTTATGAACTGTGGGCCACCATAACCCTGCTTGTAATATTTTTCTTGCGGTGGGTTTTGCGCCGACATGGCCCCCCTGCGACTCCGCAATGACACTCCCACAAGATATCCTCTCTTTCATGGTCCATGGCACATCTCTGCAAGACATGGTCCAACCCCATTTCATATAGTTCTCCTACTATTAGTTGATACTCAGCTGCTTTTATGACCAAATGCCTTTTTTGAGTTGTCGTGTATTCTGTTGGGCACTGTCGTGTGGCCAGATATACTGCTATCTGCCCCATATAGTCTCAGATGGCTTCTACTCTAAAGAGATTAGCATTCGACAACTGATCATCAAGGGATCCCCCATTATCTCCATTATCCAACCTTGATAAATGGCCAGGACCCACGTTTAACCTCCTTGGTTTCACTATCACTTCGAAGGTGAACTCCTGGAACAGTAGGTGCCATGTACAGATTCTTCCTTGAAGCACAGTTTTCTTAACCAGGTATTTCAATGCTGAATGGTTTGTGAAGAATTTTAACGTACCCCCCAGTAGGTAATGACAAAACTTCTGAAGAGAATACACCATCGCAAGAGCTTCTCATTATGTTGTTGTGTAGTTCCTTTCAGCGGTAGACAACTTCCTGCTTGCAAAGTAGACTAGATGATCAACATAAGTTTCTCCTGGCTGAGCTAACACCACTCCTAATGCAATGCTGGAGGCATCAATATGGACATGGAATCGTTTGTCCTAGTTAGGATGAACCAATATGGGTGCACTTGCTAACTTTTCTTTCAAGGTATTGAGGGCATTAGTGCATTCGTCACTCCACATGAATTGCTCTAACTTCCGCAACAACTTTTCCAATGGTGATGTTATCTTTGCATAGTTGCGGATGAATATTCTGTAGTACCTGGTATGCCCAAGTAGTGATCTTAACTGTTTCACAGTTTTTGGTGCTTCTATGTTAACAATGATTACTACTTTTGCTGGATCCACAGAAATACCCTGCTTACAAACAACATGTCTTAGTAGCGTCCCAAAAGGTACTGCAAAGATGCATTTATCGAGGTTGTGGGAGATTTGGAGTTGTCTGCATCTGTCAAACATTATTTTGAGTAAAGTTGCATGATTTTTCAGTAAACTGTGAACTTTCCAATCATCCATGTATACCTCAAGGAACTTATGGATATAGTCCCGAAATGTTGCTATCACTATTCATGAAAACACTGCTGGTGGATTCTTCAGTCCAAAGGGCATGACATGGTATGAAAACGATCCCCATTTGGTTGTGAAAGTGGCTTCTTCTGCTATTCTCGATGATATCCTAAGAATCCATCTGTGAATGAATAGGCTTCATTTCCTGCCACATTGTCGAGAACCTCATCACTAAACGGAGTGGGAAATGGATCATGTATGCATGCGTTGTTGAGGCTTCTGTAATCCACACATACTCTAATCTTGGATTTCTCCTTTTTTCTTTGTATTACAATGGGAATGACCCACTCTGCTTCCTCCACTGGAAAAATTAGCTCTACTTTCAGCATTTTATCTATTTCTGCTTTGAATTTTTCCTTTACCCTTGGATTTAGGCGGTAAGGCCTATGCTTCACTGGTCTTGCATCGGGCTTTAAGACTATGCACATTTCCCCCATGTTCCCTTTTATTCCCTTTAGCTCTGCTACTGAAGATGGGAATAAATCTTCATATTCCTGTAATAGGTCGAAGATTTCCTTGGTCGTTTCTATATCCCAGTAGTCTCCGATGGACGCTATTTTGGGTTTCTCCATGCTTCCAATGTTTAGCTTCTTAGCCTTCAAGGGTAACAGGTGCAGTCATTCTGTGGTTGGTTCCTCATGTATATCCCACTCTCCCTCTTTCTCTTCGAAGTATAAGTGTCGGAGATTCTCTAAATCGTCATCGTCCATCTCACTATCTATCCGTTTGCATGCTACTGATTCTTTAGTTTTCTGCATTGGAAGCAATATTTCTTCATCTTCCTAAATCTCTGGGAAAAATAGTACCCTTCTGATAGCTTGGAGTGCATCTGTGACTAGTTTTGTTTCTCCCTGAAAAGAAAAACATTGCGTAAAATTTTCCGCAACTACTCGCTAAGTGCCAGTTCCTCTCTTCTTTTCTTCCATCAAGTACCAGGCTTGTGGAACAGTGTCTAGTGAATGTATGAAATTGTGTATCCATAGAGATTCTAGATACCTTTTTTTCTTCCAGTGATACTCACATTTCCTTAAATGTTATAGAGGGTCAGAATCCCCTTGGTACTTTTCAATGAATTGTGGTCTTGAAACTTCTTGGAATCTAACTCTTAATGCTAGTGCAACATCTTCCCATTGCGGAAGTGATTTGCAATGGTTGACCCACCATATTGCTGATGTGGATTGCAGTACTACATCCATAAGTAGGACTTTATGTTCTATTGGTACTTTTTCCTCTACCTTTGTAATAAATGTATTTACAACATGCATATTTGATAGAGTCGGATATCCTCTTACCTCAGTTCCAATACAATTGACCCCCTGGATGTTAGTACATCTTCTAGTGTTGGTCTCATATCGTCCTTGTTACCAATCATCCCAAGCTATTTTTGAGCCCAAATCTGAACTCTGAACACTTCTCCAGCTTACAGTTCCTCCTGCTGTTGGATTGATATAGTCTTCTCTCTTCCCTATCCTCATCTGGTAAAGGTGATCGAGAAGTTGAGCATCCTCTCTGTTGTCAACAGTTTCTGTATATCGGGGTCCCTGATATGGGTCGAGTGGTTGAGTTACCCTGACCTCCCCGTCTTCAAATATCATCAATTTTTTTTTCAATTCGATCACTGCATAATTCTTGAAGGCCCAGTCTAATCCTAGCAAAGCAGGATAGGGATCCTTGTCCCCCATGATGTCTATCACCTCAAAATATGTATATTTTTTCACTCCCGCGACATCAACCTTGACCTCTTCTAGCCTTCTTATGGGTACAATACAATACTGATTTGCCATTCGGAGTTGTATTGGCGAGTATGTCAACTTTGGATTCCCTAGTGCTTCCCATGTCTTTCTATGTAGAATGTTGACATCAGATCCTAGATCGAGCATTGTGTCTTTGATTGAAATCTCGCGACTTGAGTATTCAGACAGAATTCCTTTCCAATTCTTCTCTTGTTTCTTTTTATCCTTCTTATGTATTTTTCGGTTGAATTCCTTGATTCTCCCGGTTCTGCATTTTCCTGCACCACCAACTCTAGATTTTTCTTTAGTTGTTCCAACATTGGTGCATTGGTTATAATTTTCAGGAACATTTAGAGCCATTCCTCAATCATTGTACTTGTATGAGTCTGCTTCTCTTTTTCGACAGTTGGCTATGGAAGCTCAGTGCCTCTACTCCCCCCTATGTGGGAAAATGTTTCCACTTCCTCCTTAAAATATTGCTTCTGTCTATCCGGTCTGAAAGCATTCCTTGGAGATGTGGGCTTGATCAGCTTTACCGGGTCCATATTCTGTGCATCCTCCCCAATTTTCTTTCCTGCCTGGGTTATTATGGCTACGCTTTGCATGGGCTGAGTTTCTACTATTCCTGGCTCTACATTTACCATATTCACGCCTCTTTGTCTGGCTCTTTCCTCCCATCTCTTAATCAATTCTGGACAGTCTTCAGTGGCGTGTGTATTGACTATGCACTGAGAGCACCATGGCCTTCTTGGTAGCAGAGATTCCCTTGCTACGTGCCGTTCTTGGTCACAGTTATAGCACCTTACTGGTCCTCTTCCTCCAATTCTGCCACCTCTTGTTCCTCCTCCTCGACCCCTTAGAGTTTCATTCACCCTATAAGATGGTTTGTCCAGTCATTCTGCCAGTGCATTGAGGGCTCTACACTGATCTGTATTATGCGTTGTAGAAGCAAAAAATTCACAATATGTATTGTTTGGAATGATAGAATATTTTTGCAAAACTGGGCATAGTCGTGGAGGATGACCAATGCCTTTACATATTTCACAGTAGTCTGTTGCGGTCTGATTCTGTTGAGCTGGGAACCCTGGGAAGTGGGGTTGTGGTTGATATAATCCCTGAGTATTTATCTGCACAACTCCCCCAACTGGTGGAGCCCCCTGTGCCCCTGTTGCTGAAGCTCCTACATTTTTCCCCCGTAACCTTGGGTATTCTGTGGCCACGTGTCCTTCCATCAGGCAATGGGTACACCACACATTGGGCCTTATAGGTCATATTGGCTGAATGTCTTTCAACTTCTCCATTAAAATGGCTATCTGATGTTGTAGCCCTAGTATGGAAGGGTCTTGTACTACTGATCCTCCTCTAAACTCTTGCGGATACCCCGCCATAGCTTCTATGTTCATAGCTTGCTCCAGGGCATCTTGCAAAGTATCAATCTTCTGTTGTGTCAGTGGAGTTCTTATCAACGGGAGGAGTGCCTTGATGAACCAATCTCGTTGGTGGTTTGGGTCGATTGGGTAACTCAGCTTCCCAATCGCATCCTTGAACCTTCTCATCAGGTCCCAAGCCATTTCTCCTTCTCGCTATTTGATTTCCCACAACTCAGACAATCCTTGCTGATATGTCTGAGGTAATTTAAATTCTTTGACAAATTCTTTCTTCACGTTGTCTATCGTTGGGTTTGGATGAGCTTCTGACCATTTAATGAACCAACGAAGAGCTCTCTCTCTTAGAGTAGTCTGGAACTCAATCAACTTAACTGCCTCTCGTGTCCGCTGAGCCCTCCATATTGCTTCGGAGAGATACCAGTGTTGCTCCACATCATCGTTACCCCCCCGAAGAATTATGGGTATCAGGTGAACGATCCTGCCATATTTCCTTGTATGGGAGTGTACTAAAATAAAGCCTCTGTTCCCTGGCTGAGAGATTATATTACTAGCACTGTAGCTAGTAGATATCTGTACTGTAGACTTAACACTATTCAACTTGCTAAACTCTCGTAACTTAACAAAAATTTTATCTAGTTGTTGATAGAGTACCAGGGGAAGGTTGGGACTAGCGTTACTTGAACTTTGGGGAATAGGATTACCTTGAGTTACGAGTGACAACCTCTCTCGAAATAGTTGCTCCATCGCAACATGCAGCTCCACATCGGATGTCTCGTCGGGGTGCGTGTCCTCCACATTGAACTTTTCTCCCTTTTCTCTTCGGGCTGGGCTCCTATACACTTGCCTAACTTCTTTGATGGTCCCTCCTATTCCTTGGGATCCCATCTGACCTTCCATTTCATTTGTCATCTACGACGCCTTTTCCTTGTCCTGTCGACTACTCTCCTGCTTCTCAAACTCTTTCATCACCCTTTCACGCCACTTCTCAACAATCTGCGCCCTCCCATGTGCTCGTCGCTCTCTCAGTCTACTGGAGGTTCCAACATCCATATCCCTATTCCCCCTTCTTACTCACTTGTAGAATCTTTCCCTCAGTTCCTTCCCCCAGTACTGGAGATTTAAGTATCCATCAAACCCTCGTCCACCATTAAAGCTTTGATCCACAACGAGATTTCCTTCAACAGTTCTCCCCGCAATCTGGATCTGAATATGTCCTCAGCTTTCGTAAATGATTGGTAACACTCAGCTGCGAATCCCACAATGTATCCTTCCAAGGTAGATTGTACCCAAAAATCTACTGCTCGGGTCAAATTGGTATCTAACTGATGGAGTGATACTAGATCCGTGTGCGTCCACTTGCGACAGACTCTACATGATCCTCCTAGGAGTGACTTGATTTGTAGTCTTTGCAACCAACTATAAAGTTATTCAGGAAACTTTCCCCGGAAAATTTCGTACAGGTCACTTATAGATTCAAAAAACATGACTTGATCTTTAACAGTCTTTTCCCACTGCTACTGCAGCTCCGCTTGTTGCGATATGAGCTGGTCTAAGTGGTTATCCCACCAGCTTCATAGTCCCCTCTTTGAGATCCATGATACCCTGATCTAACTCCTAAGTGAATTTTCAGGTCCCAACAATGGAACCATTTGTTGGCGAAAAATGAGGTCTCTGGGCAAGACCTAGGTTCAGGATAGAAGCCAACAAGGTTTCCGCAGTAGTCTAGCACAACGCCGACATTTTCACCCTAATGTAGAGAGCGGAGCGTCTCACCTGAGGCGTGTCGTGACCTTACTAAGGTTAGGACACAGATCATGTACAAGACGATTACAACCATGAAGAACAATTAAGGAAACTTGGAAGCAACAAATGTATCCAACCGCTTTGTATGGATTATCTCTCATCAAAGCATGTTCAGAATGTTGAATTAAAATCTAAAACTTTCCATACATTCATAGTAAGCAAATGGCTAACAATCAACTCATAACATTATACATAACAACAACTAGATTTCATATCAACATCAAAACAACATACATCACTCCGTGGAGTCTATTATAGTGTGATTCAGTACAAGGGAGTTCTCATAGAGCTCTCCTACAGCTCTGCTCTCTCTCTTTGGCCTTCTTTCACATTGACTAACTAACTCTTCTACGCTGGGCGATTGCCTATTTTTTCTTCCGCCAACATGACTATCAGTCTTTCCTCTTTTCCTGCTCCGCTGCTTGCCGCTTCTTCTTGATTACTGGGAGTTCTGTTGATTGTCCTTGTCTCCCATATATGCCATCTACACTGTTCTCCACAACTACCGTGCCACCTATCTTCCGGCTTTCCGCAACCGTGACATCTCTCTATCTACCTTGATTGCGCTCCGCGACCTATTCTCCGCAACTCAAAACTGTTTCTTTTTCAAAACAAAGGCCCCAACAACTTCAACAGATTATGGCCACGCTCATCAAATCTCTATCAATGGGTTCACTCTGCTTGGACCAATAGCAACATGATTTTCTTATGCTCAAAGGGTTTTTTCATAGTTCTGTTCGCTTTCGATGAGGACTATCAAAAAGCCTTAACAGGAGGACCTTGGTTCTGGGGAAAAGTGGGGTTATTCCTCACACCATGGTTCCCAAACTTTGACCCCTCCACGACCATCATTTCCAAGCTTCCTATTTGGGTCAGGCTTCCAAATTTACCAGCTCCTCTATGGCACTTCTCTGTCTTTCAAGGAATCAGAAACACCCTAGGATGCTTTCTGGCAATGGATAACTCTAGGGGGGAATCAGGCATATACACCTATGGTAGAGTATGCGCTGAAATAGACATCAGCAAAGGCCTGCCAGATCAAATCAATCTCAAAGTGGGAGACTTTCACTAGACATAGACCCTAGACTATGAGAATACCACCTTCCGATGTCGTCACTGCCATCAAACATGACACGTTCAAAACTCCTGCTCCTCGTTCCTTACCCAAAAGAAGAGGAGCAACCACAAATCAAACTCCAAAAGATGGAAGCCATTTGTACCGCCTCCCGTGGATGACATTGACCCCTTCAGCTCGGATGAGGAAGAGATCGAAGTAGAAACAGAGGTTGCAAAGCAGGAGTAAGACATGACCTCGGCAGACCCTAAAGTGCCCACTGATCCCTCGAGTGCTAAAAAACGATCCCATGAAACCTCCTCCTCAGATTCAGATAAGGAGCCCACTCCTTTAGACACCAACAAGCTCCAAGTGGTGCTAGCCCAACAACCCCAGGATGGATGGGTCAGAGTTTCAAAAAAGAAAGGAAAGAAATGTCGTACTGAGGATTCAACCCACTCTGGGTAGATTCATGTGTTTGTCTTTTGGCTCCCTTGCTTTTCTTCTTGTATCTCTTGCTTCTCTCTTGGCTAATTAACGAGATTGAGGTTGACTGTTCTTCATTTCCAGTTTTTTTCTATCTAGGCTCTCGTGATTGTAATCGATCTTGTACCATATGCTTATCTAAAAGAAATAGTCTAATTTACCAAAAAAAAAAAAAAACAAGAAAATTGCATAAACCCGTAGATGTGTAGGCCTTAGATGTTAAACGTTCCATAAGTAATTTTTAAATTCAATTTTTTTATATTGTAATTTTGTCTTTATTAATAAAATTACTAGCAATATTTTACATAAATGAAAAAAAAAGAATTTATTTAGTCTAACTTATAAACAAAATAGTCTTTTAATAGTTTTTTTTCACGGGAATTCACCAAAATCGAACAATACAATTTCAAGATTTTTCATTATTTAAAATACATTTTGAATGCATAAATGGATTCGGAAAAACCTTGAGGCATTGGAATTATGCAAATTAAACAATTCAAAATCAATTTTTAAAAAATATCTCTTAGATTTTGATTAAAATTAACTAGAAAAATGTCGTGAAAAAGGCCATTTCGCCTATATATATATATATATTACCATCCATTTTACATATAAATTAAAACAATAATTGCATAACCATATTAATTAAAAATTTAATATTTATAATATAACAAGATTCTTGATCATGAATATTCACCTTATTTTACCTTGATATTATTAACTTCTAAATAAGTTTTCTTACAATACCAAGGCTTATCAATACCACATACTCAACAACCATAACTCATTTAATATATATATATATATATATATATATATATATATATATATATATATATATTTTATTTATTTATTTTTTTTAAATATTTTTATTTTAATTATATTTTATAAAAAAATTTAAATTAAAACTTAATACTTACAATAAATATACAATATAACAAGATTTTTACCATGGATATTATTAACTTGTAAAACTTTGTTACAATACCATAGGCCAATATCATAACTTAGCAATACCACTTATCCAAAAACCATAACTCATTTCAAAATCAAAATATTTTTTATAACATTTTTTAAAATAAAATCTAAAAGCAAAAAGCTATGGGTAAGATATTGTAGACATTTACATGTGGGTTCAATTAAAAAATAACAAAATATTAAATGTAATGGTCAAATTACATAAAACTAAACATATATAATTAATAATAATTAATAAGAAATTCAGCGTAAATTTATCTTAACTTTAGATCTACAAAACGCAGAGATATCAAATCTCTTGAAATACAAATTTGTTTTAGAGTGAAAAAAACTTAATCCCTTTCGACAATTAATAATAAATAAAAAAATTAATATAAATCTAAACTAATATAAGGAGTCGTCTAACGAGCCGGAGGAATTGCCCGGACGGTCAAAATTGGCCGGAATTCGGGCCAAAAAAATTTAAAAAATCTTGCAGAAACAGTGTTTGAATCCTGATTTTGACATTGGAAATGGATTCATCACCATCAAAAACCTGTAGGACACCCAAAATATTAAACTTTGATAGTTATAACATGGATTTAGAAAAATTCCTGCCAGATTTTCTGAAAATCTTATCGGAATTTTCATGATTTTCAGGGCAATTCCTCTGGCTAGTTAGACTACGGCCTAATATAATATAAATTTCAAAAATAAATTTAAAACTTAACAATATTAATAAATATATTTATAAAAAAAATTAAAATTACATTTCAAATATCAACATTCTTTTGTTTTTTTTCTTTTCTTTAAATTTATATTAAAAACTAATAACGTGTCGATATGTTCCGGACTAAACTGTAGAAAAACCAACCTTTTGCCGCATTACACAGACCTACCTCAAAGTATAAAAATGAGGTGGCACTTTTTCACCCCGTACGAACCGACATTGGACCATCTAAAGCGACATTAGATTTTTAAGTAACACGCTACGCGCTTTTAAATATTCGACCCATGATTTAGGAAGTGCGCTTCGTTCTGGAGCGTTGACTAATTTGAGGCTGAAACGCCTACACCATGACAATTTTCATCGCTTGGAAATTGTCAATATATTTAAAATAATTTAATAATCATAATTTTGATTTACATCTCAACATTGGTAAGCCCGGGATTTATATATAAAAAATATACATAATTACATATCTTAAAATTATATCATTGAAATTTATGTTATCGCTGGTATAGTTAATACTAGTTTAATTTAAATAGAGTTAAATTATTATTATTATTATTTTTTAGATTTGTAATATTGAGGTACCTTCCTAAACTTGCAATTTCTTCAAGCCACCAGCGACATTTCTCTCATTGAAGATTGGCAAATAAGGGGAAGAACAATGCTGAGTTTCAAGAATGGATCTCCAAGCAACAGGTGCACTCTTTCTTCTTTGATGGGGCATCAAAGGGTAACCCAGGAAGCGCTGGAGCAGGAGGTATTGTAAAAAATGCTGAAGGTGTTTTGATCCACAGCTTTGCATGGGGTCTGGGGATCAACTCCAGCATTCAAGCAGAGGCTCTGGCCCTCCTTCAAGGCCTTAAATCGCTCTTGAATCTCGAAATCAAGGAGGTTAATGTTTTTGGGGATTCCCAAGTGATAATCAAAATTATGGTGACAAACTCCTCCCACCGGGATATCACAACATGACTTCTCATGATGACTTAATATTTAGAAGTGCTTTAACAAGGCACTGAATCATCATCTATCCAAAATCCAGTGCATAATGAATTAAAATATAGAATTGTTTTACATTTTATTTATTAATTTTAATTTGGATTGATCAATTTCAATCATATATTTATGAAATGAAAAACTAGTCTATTATATTACTTTACTTTAATATATTGATTAATTAGATAGTTTTATTATTCATTAATTGTGATTCTAATTTAATTATTTTTTATTCATATGTAAATTTAAAATGTAAAAGAATTAAATTTTTGATTAGACTAAAAAATATATTTTTAAATAAAAATATATTTTTAAATAAAAATATTTTTTTATTTGAATGAAGAAGTATTTAGATAATCTTGAGATATTTATATTTTGAATTTTCTCTCAATTGATAAGTTTCTCCTATATGGATAACAAAGTGTTGTCCAAACAAAAGAGAATTATAAGCCTAATAACATAAGATGTTTTAAAATTTATTATAATAGGAATAAACCATAATAACTATAAAGTTTAGATTAATTGAAATCATAACAAAGTATAAAGTGTCGATTAATTGATCTATATGGGGTTTAGTGCTTATTAGCCATTTAAGAGATAAAGTATAACTATTTAAAGTTATTGACTTTTCGTGGACATATTTTTTTGGTCTTAGAAATCTGATTTTTTTAAAAATGGTAAATCTGGAATCCAAATGCACCAATTTCATAATCATTTGAAACAATAAAAATTCCCCACCTCTTAACCCAACAAAACCTAAAATAAACTTATACTTCACCAATAAAAAAACTATTTCATTTAATGTCGAGACACTGCCAAAAAAACCTTTAATAAAATAATTCGCTACCAATACTTTAATGCTTTGCAACTACTGTTAGGGCCATATATTACTAGTGTAGTCCCTTATTGTTGTTAGTGTAGCCCCCTTATTGTTATTGTTGTACCCATGTAGTCCCCATATTGTTATTATTGTGCCCCATAATAGCCTATTATTGTTATTGTTGTGCCCTTACATTATTATTGTTAGGTCGACTATGATTATATTGTGACCCCATGGACTCCTATATATCGAAAGGATATTTTGTCATTTGTATCATCCAAGAATTGTTCATTTATGTAATGTAAAGGAGGTTTCCCCCTTGAAGTGGCCGATTTCTAAGACGTTGATATCTATTTTCTTCTATTTTTGGAGTTGGTTTCATAACATTTGGTATCAGAGCTTTGGATTCTAGGGTTTTGCTGCTTCAAACAGGTCATCATGGCATTTTCGCTATAACTGTTTTTCTGTGAAGGTTTAGATGCTAAAAAAAATCCATTTGCGAAAAAATCCTAAGGAACTTCATGTAAAAATTTCAAATCTTGGTTCACAATATTTTCAGAGATATGATCTGTGGAAGTTAGGGCTTTTGCAGGCTCTCGAATTTCATCTAAAAGAGGCGACCTTGGGAAAATCGTCATCTCTCTCTGAGCATCGAATTGGATTATTGTAAAAGGTGGCCAAGAGTACATATACTTTAGTTTCCTGTGTATCATTTGCAGGTCCGAAGGAGGAAACAATGACACATGGCATGCCATACAAGTTTGCTCTACTGAACCAGTCCATTATTAGGTCATTGTGGGAGATTGGACATAACTTTGCCTTGAAGAATCCAAATCAGGTCAGACCTATGGCATTGGAAAGAAGATTCAGAGGGCTAATAAAGGACTGAATATCAAATCTTGGGGATCTGAAATCACAAAGATACAACATATTCAATATCGAGCTCCTCAAAAGCGAGAAAAATGTGTGTATTTTGTTTATAAATTGCATAAGTCTTGTTTGAAAAATCAGTTTGAAGGGATTCCAAGGGCATATTGAAGCAAAAATATCAGTATTGGGTTCTAAAATGGCCCCTAAAAATAATTCAACACCCATTAAGCCCTCATAAGGCTATACTATGACTCTTGAAGAGGAAGAAGCACAACATGATATATCAAAATTATAAGAACAAGTGCAGCAAATTTCGCTCTTGCAAAAAGTAACAAAAAAATGAAATGGAATCTAAGATGGATGGTTTGAATAAAGGCGTGGAAGCTAAGATGGATAGTTTGAAGAAAGACGTGGAAACTAAGATGGATGGTTTGAAGAATGACATGGAAGCTAATATGGATGGCGTGGAAACTAAAATGGATGGCGTGGAAGCTAAGATGGATGCTATAGAAGGCAACATGGAAGCTAAGATGGATGGTTTGAAGAAGGGCGTGGAAGCTAAGATGGATGGTTTGAATAATGGTATAGAATGCAACATGGAAGATTTGAAGAAAGACATGGAAGATGGAAGGTTTCAAGGAAGGTTTGGAAAAGTTGCTACAAGAAAAGCTTCCTAATGGCGAAAAAGTAGTAGAGGAAAATCATGATGAAAACAAGATAAATGTTAATCATGATTTCATAGACTCTAATGTTGGATGTAAGACCCACCATATTCCAAAGATAGATATGAGGAAGTTTGATGGCAAAGATCCTGTAACTTGGATACTACAAATGGAGCAATACTTTGAGCTCCATAGTACACAAAACACACAAAAGGTACACATTGAAACTTTATATTTACAAAAAAATCATTTTGTATGGTATCGATGGATTTTTTCTTGTAAACCACTGGTCACTTGGTAAATTTTCATGGAGGAAATGATAACACATTATGAGGATACAAAGAGAAACACCTTCTTTAGCCAATTGATAAATCTCAAACAAATGGGTTCAATGATGAAGCACATTGAGGACTTCCAAAAATTGAATATAAGGGTGAATAATATTCCAGAGGAACATAGGATTGATGTCTTCATAGGGACTCTAAAGGATAACATGCAACATGAGGTTCACATTTGGGAACCTGATACATTGGATAAGGCATTCAGGTTGGTAAGAAAAATTGAAAGAAAAATTCTGGCGACAAGGAAGCCTACCACTTACAACTATAAAGATGGAAGTGTTGCTACTCCTAGACTTCCAAAACCTACAAGGTTGACACCACAACAATTGGAAGAAAAAATAGCAAAAGGGATTTTATATAGTTGTGACAGAAAATACAGTAAAGGTCATAAGTGTGCGGAGAAGAAATTATTTTACATAGATTGTGAAGAGAAGGAAGAAAAGGAACAAGAAAATTCAAAAGAAGAGGATATACACCAGGAACCAACTATAGAGGAAGAAGAAATGAATCTGACCATATCCTGTAATGCATTGGCAGGAATTACCACTCCTCAAACTCTCAACATAGAAGGACATATCAAGAAGAAAAATGTAATAGTGCTTATTGATTCAGGTAATACCCATAATTTTATTCATTCTAACATAGCCAAGGGATTGAATTGCTTCTTGTACCCAACGCCAGAGTGTCAAGTGATGGTGGCAAATGGAGGAACTATAAATTTCTCTAGAAAGTGCCGTAATATCAAGCTAACCATGGGGAAATATGTATTGAATAGTCCAATGCTTTCCATTCCAATGGGTGGTGCTGATGTTGTACTAGGAATACAATGGTTATGATCTTTGGGGACATTAGCTTTTAATTTTCAAAAAAAATTCTTGAAATTTTTTTCGGAAGGAAAGGAAGTTAAATTACAAGGTATCGCAAGGAATCTGGGAAAGATAATAAGCTCTAATGTCATGACAATGCTTCTAAATAAAGAACAACAAGGTGTCATTGCGTAATTATGCTCACTAGAAGTTCCAACATCAAAATCATCTATTTCTCCAGATCTCCAAAAAGTCTTGGACAATCATTCCAAGGTGTTTGAAACTCCAAAAGGAATCCCACCTATTCGTGATCATGATCATGCTATTCATTTGATTCCAGGAAGTGTTCCTACAAACATCGGGCCTTACAAATACCCTTATGTCCAAAAGAGAAAAATTGAACGTATGATTGCAGAAATTCTAGAGGCTGGTATAATTACACCTAGTCAAAGTTCTTTTTCTGCTCCAGTATTATTGTTGCACAAGAAGGATGGATCATGGCGCATATGTCCAGATTATAAGGAGCTCAATTAGCTCACTATTAAAGATAAATTTCCCATTCCTGTGATTGATGAATTATTGGATGAATTACATGGAGAAATTTATTTCACCAAGTTTGATCTCCGTTCAGGATATCATCAAATTAGAATGAATACTAAAGACATTTCAGAAACAAAATCTCGAACTCGTGAGGGTCATTATGAATTTTTGGTCATGCCTTTTGGACTTACAAATGCGCCTTCTACATTTCAAGGGTTGATGAATTCCATTTTCAAACCCTTCCTTAGAAAATTTGTGTTAGGATTTTTTGATGATATGCTAATCTACAACAGGTCTTGGAAGGATCATGTTCAACATGTTGATATGGTGCTCAAACTATTAGAGGACAAATAATTATATGCAAAAACCTCAAAATGTTTCTTTGGAGTACAAGAGGTGCAATATATGGGTCATATTGTATCTCAAGAGGGTGTTAAGGTAGACCCTAACAAAATTAAAGCCATTAAGGAATGGAAAGTCCCCACAACCATAAAGAAGTTGCGAGGATTTCTCAGGTTAACAAGGTATTATCGCAAGTTTGTTAATAATTATGTGAGAATAGCAACACCTCTAACACCATTATTGAAGAAAGATGAATTTTCATGGACTCCCGAAGAAACTAAGGCCTTTGAACATCTTAAAGAGACAATGTGCCAAGTACCGGTCTTAGCTACACCAGACTTCAAAAAAACCTTTATTGTGGGATGCAATGCCTCAGGAAATGGAGTTGGTGTTGTTTTAATGCAAGAAGGAAGACCCATTTCTTTTGAAAGCCGTCCAATCAAAGGAAAGTATTTACATAAAGCTATATATGAGAAGGAAATGTTGGCAATACTACATGCACTAAATAAATGATGACCTTACCTAATGGGAAGATACTTCATGGTAAAATCTGAGCTTGTTATTCTTAAATACTTTTTGGAACAAAGATTATCTTCAGAAGAGCAGCAAAAATGGGTCACAAAGGTATTGGGTTATGACTTTTAAATCATCTACAAAAAAGGGAAGCTAAATGTTGTTGCACATGCACTATCAAGAAAGGATGAGGATGTGGAAGCATTGCTTTGTGCAATTTCTATTATCCAACCTGATTGGATAATCGAAGCAGGGGAGGAATGGAAGAATAACAAAGAAGTATGGACACTCATTCACAAGTTGCAGCAAGATCCCATTACATTTGATATGTTTAGTTGGAAAAATGATTCCTTATGGTACAAATATCACTTATATCACTGTAATAATTCCCAACTAAAACAAAAGATTCTTTTGGAATTGCACAACTCTCCCTTAGGAGGACACTTGAGATTTTTAAAAACTTACCACAGGGTGAAGATTTTTTTTTTTTGGGATGGCCTTACATATGATATTCAAAATTTTGCAACGGACTGTTTGGTTTTCCATCAAAATAAAGTTGAGACAATTAAGATCCCGAGACTGCTACAACCTTTATCCATTCCAAATCAACGCTGGGAGGAGGTTTCAATGGATTTTATCACAAGTTTACCTAAGTGCGAAGGAAAGAGTGTCATCATGGTGGTAGTTGATAGACTTACCAAGTATGCACACTTTTGTGCATTATCTCATCCATTTAAAATTAGTACAGTTGCTATTGAATTTATGGAAGCAATTCAAAACCTACATGGAAACCCAAACATTATTGTAAGAAATAGATATCCCATTTTCACTGGAAATTTTTAGACAGAATTATTTTCTTTTGGGTACTCAAATAGCTCATAGCTCATCTTATCATCCTCAATCCGATGGGAAAACTGAGATAGTGAAAAATGTTTGGAAGGATATCTTCGTTGCTTTGTATCTGATAAACAAACACAATGGGTCAATTGGTTACCTCTGGCTGAATGGTGGTATAATTCTTCCTTCCACATTGCAGCAAAAATGACCCCATTTATGGAACATTATAGATATCATCCATCGTCCATCACATCATCTTTAAGAGAAAATTCTAAGGTTCAAGCAATGGAAGATCACATCGAGCATCAACAACAAGTTCTCCAACTCTTAAAGGATAACCTAAATTTGGCACAAAATTGAATGAAACAGCGAGAAGATAAACATTGCAGCGAGAGAAGTTTTGATGTAGGAGACTGGGTATTTTTACAGCTACAACCATACAAACAAATGTCCCTCAAGAAAGTTAAGAAGGATAATAAATTATTGCCAAAGTACTATGGTCCTTACAAGGTGTTGCAAAATATTGGTACTATGGCATACAAATTAGAGCTTCATGCATCTTCCCGAGTGCACCTAGTTTTTCATGTTTCATGCTTAAAGAAGGTTATAGGTGACAAACTTCTGGTTCAAACAATATTTCCAGAACTTGATGAGGAAGGAAAAATCATGTTGGAACTTGAAGCAGTCACGGAAATAAGAACTCGACAGCTACGGAATCGATCAATTTCAGAGTATCTCATTAAGTGGAAGAACTTACCCACTGAAGGTTCCATATGGGAGGATGTGAATTTTATACAGAAGCATCCATAACTACTAAAGCGTTGAGGACAACACTTTTTTTAAGGAGAGGGGCATGCTAAGGCCCTATATTACTAGTGTAGTCCCTTATTGTTGTTTGTGTAGCCCCCTTATTGTTATTTTTGTACCCATGTAGTCACGATATTGTTATTATTGTGCCCCATAATCACCCACTATTGTTATTGTTGTGCCCTTACATTATTATTGTTAGGTCAACTAGGATTATATTGTGATCCCATGGACTCCTATATATAGAAATGATGTTTTGTCATTTGTATCACCCAAGAATTATTTAAGGAGGTTGCCCCCTCGAAGTGGTTGATCTCTCTTTCTTCTATTTTTGGAGTTGGTTTCATAACAACTACTTACCATTCAATGCCTTTAAGAAAATAAAACATCATAGAGTATTGAAGCTACCATTTCTTTAGATAGGGATTTCTACCCACTTTTCGTTGAGATTTTTCCATAATCTTACAACGAACCAACAAACCTTAGAAATAGTCAACAAGAAATTAAAAGCTCTTTTTAATCCCGGTACAATATAAGTTGAGATATATCTGACTGCCCAGAGAGTAATCACATATCCTCGAACGTATTAATGTGTCTTGCAATTAATCACGAAATCCTACCTTGTCACCAAAGAAATTAAAAGCTATTTCCATTATTTCACAATAGAAAATGATATGTATTTGCCTGCCCAACGAGTAATAGTACACACTTCAAATTTTTATAAGTGGGTTCCCATTGTCAGGTGTCCAGGGTGGAGAGGAATGACATTACAATGCACATACTAGTTTATTAATACAAAGAGACATATATACAATAGGTATGTCAAGAAATGACACAATGGTTGGTGGAAAGAGCAACTCGCAGATATGTGTGAGGAAAATCTCTGTGAAAAAAAATGAAATATATGACCGAGGAGTTGGCATTACATCGTCGTCAATGGGTTGTGCCTGACTACATCGTGGACCTCACGTAGGTCGACTAAGGGTTAGAACAAAATTGCATTGCGAGGATCATTTTTTGGAGGACCGACCCTAATTCTGGACCCACAACATTAAATCTTGGAAAATGAAATGAGGATTTGGGCATTTACTACAAGCATTCCCATCGAGCTTTGTCTTTCGCCCTTGCCAAAATTTTTAATGATAGGTCAATTTCGTCCAAAGTTACCAATGTTCTTCGACTTTGAATTAGGTTGCGACTGATCAGAAGTCTAAACGAATCACGAAGGAGGGTGTAGGGACGATAAGAGGGAGTGCCGACTCCTGACCACTTGTGGGCCTTGCACAAGAAATTTGTGCATAAGGTCAATTTTAATATGGATATTGTAACAGACCCATGTTAAAAGTTGATGTAATAAAAGTTAATAAAGGCAAAAAATAACACCGCGGTTAAGGGACACTTATTGCAAGCTGAATGTTGGGAAAATATATGATAGTGGGAATCACTAGATGTGTTTGTGGCTAAGGGGAAATTGGCAAAGGAAATGGCTAAGGTTTTGAAAAGGATTTTTTTTAGCACATTTATTTATGAAAATAAAGGAAATTAGGAGGAAATTAAGGTGAAAGGTCACATGTTGCATGTGAGGAGGAAATTGAAGGAAAATAATGAAAATTGAAGAAAATAGAGGTCTCATTGATAAAAAGGCTTATGAGGATTAGTTGGTACCTTTGGTAGTTTAGATTTTTGTTAGTTCAATTCTGGAACTCTCACTCTATTCTCTCTCTCTCACACTTCTGGACCCTTAGATTTTTCTTGGAGCATTTCAGCATTGGATCAAGAAAGGGAAAAGCAAGAAAAGGAAGGACAAGGAAATGAAATGAAAGGAAATATCAAGTAAGGATGAGCAGGATCAAGAAGCTTCAGCAGGGATACTTGTAGGTAACAGATTGAATGTATGATTTCCTAGTTGGTTTTGACATACATGGTATGTGCATGTTGGTATTTGGTTCTTTTGCATTTGGTGACATAGTTTTGCCAGGTTTTGACAGTGGTTTTCATCCTTGCCTTGGATTTAGCCATGGTGTCACGGTATTTTTCTTGGTTTTGGGCTTTGGAATTGCCGGATGGTTTCAGAATCCGGGGCGGAGGTGGTCTCAAGTTCATTCCTAAAGGCCTAGGAATCCCTTGACCAGTTTTGGCGAGATACACAGTAAAGCCTTAGGGTGGTGTCTCGGTAAGGGCATAGTGATCCTGTGTGGATTGCAGTAAAGACTAGAGACAAGGAGACGAAAAATTCCTCAAGGATAGTGATTAGATCGAGAGGCATTCCAAGCTTGGTTCAGTTTGTGATATCGGTGTTGGTTTAGGTGAGATCATGGTATGGTAAGGGTGGAGGTGGTTTAACCTTGAGATTCCCTTGGTTGTTTTTGGATTGTTTTATCCATGAGATCCCACATTCATGCTTGGAATATGGTACAAGGGGCGACTGGCTGAAAGAAATATTTGGTTTATCCATGTCTATGGTCAGGTGGTACATGGAAGTCCCGAACCTGGTTAGATGTTGTCTATGTTTAATGAAAGCTAAGTTGTCTTGATTTTGTACTGGTATTTATGTGGCTTTAATGGTTGTTATCTTATGGTTATATCTATGGTTATATGCTGGTTATAAGCATGGTTATGTGACTAGTCCTAGTCATGGTTCATTTCATGTTTTTACTTGTAACTCAAAGAACAATGGATGTAAGACCTAATTAATGTTAAGACAACTAATGTGAGAGGGTGGTGATCCTTCTTGATAAGTTTCATATGAATATTCAGTCCCTTATGTTTAGTCTTGTATTCATGACCTATAGATTGCATTGTTTCCAAGTGTTTGACAGAATGTCAGTCCAGTTGGGGATGGTCAGTCCTAGTCTTGGCATCAATTTTTGGTTTATAAGCATTGTTCTTGTATAACTTATGATTTTAGAGAGTTACGGGGATTTATGGGCAGGGGTCTAGCCCCAACCCTGGAATCTAGCCTTAAAATCCACAGTCGTTGGCACAATATTGAGAATTTTAGTACACAGTCGCACTCATGCATGTGACTGGGAGGTTCTAGTCGCATTGAGACCTTGGCAAGGGAGCGACTAGGGGTAAAACTCGTGGAAAAGTCATGTTGGATCATGGGATGGACACTTGGAGGGGTTGGGTTACTCGTGGAGGGTCCTATAGCACCCGAGGGAAGTCAGTAAGGTTGTTTGTCGACTCCATTTCCTTAAGGTCACCTAGGAGTTTGAGTCTGGGCATAATTATCCCTCATCTCATGTTTACCCTGGGAAAGCCGGTGAAAGTGGGTACATGTCTATGGTCGGGTGGTACATGGAAGTCTTGAACCTGGTTGAATCTTGCCTTTGTTTAATGAAAGTTAAGTTCTCTTGATTTTGTACTTATATTTATGTGGCTTTAATGGTTTTTGTCTTATGGATATTTATGTGGTTATATGCTGGTTATAAGCATGGCTATGTGACTGTTTCTAGTCATGGTTCATTTTATGTTTTTACTTGGAACTAAAAGAACATTGGATGCAAGACCTAATTAATATTAAGACAACTAATGGGAGAGGTTGGTGATCCTTCTTGATAAGTTTCACATGAATTTTCAGTCCCTTATGTTCAGTCTTGTATTCATGACCTATAGATTGCATTGTTTCCAAGTGTTTGACAGAATGTCAGTCCCGGTTGGGGATGGACAGGCCTAGTCTTGGCATCAATTTTTGGTTTACAAGAATTATTCTTGTGTAACTTATGATTTCTAAGAGTTACAAGTATTTCTGGGTAGGGGTCTAGCCCCAATCCTAGAATCTATCCTTAAAATACATAATCGCTGGCACAAATCCAAAACACCGTCAATATTTTGTAAAGGGCCTTCGTATGAGAATTATCACGAGATGGATCGAACATGGGTGGAGTCATTGAAATGAACAAGACTCGTTGGTAAATCTTCGGGCTCAATACGACATGCGCACATGATGAGAAGCGAGCATCCCGACCCTTGATTCGAGCGAGGCCCATTTAGCTGGTCGAACCTTGTGTAAGTTAAGGTCAATTGTGCACAAAACACAAGATATGACCCTGACTCGGTTGGGAACTAGTCGGTTGGTTGGCCCACAAGTGGTCAAGATGATCAAGAGGATGCTTTGGAAGGTTTTGTTCAAGTCTTGACTAGGAGTTGTAGGATGCCAAAATGACCAAGAGGGACAAGGTCTAAGCAAGAACAATGGCATGTGTGCCATCTTGTCTAGCACCGACATGTTGGGAGTTATGTTTTGGTTTGAAGCCATCCCTTAGTGACAAGAAGCTTGGAAATCATTTCATTCTTTATGTGAGATATATTTGCAACTCGTAGTAGATCTCAAATATTTTATTTCTCAAAGTGCTTTATTGAAAAATGCAATTTAGACTCAAGACTTTAAAGAAAATTACCTCGAACTTAATAATTCGAATTTCCATGTAATTTCCCACTTTCAATTACTATTACCTTAAAATGAACTAACTCTTTGGATGGTGTGAAATTCTTTAAACATCCAAGCACCGATCATGGGTACAAACTAATAAAAATTGAGCATTGAGTGGCCCTAAGAAAAATACATCTTTATTGAAGGAATTGAGAAGATTATCAAGTTGGCCTCCTCCAAAATTGCTAATATTCCACACATGTTGAAATTACATCCGAAACTTATGCCAACCAGTAACAAATAAATTAACTCCTACTAACTTGAGATATCTCTTTTAAAGTTTGTTGAATCTAGATTCAATACAACTCACGTAGCTCTTCCCTACAGCGCGATGGTCTTCCGTGGAAAACAAAAAAACGCTAAATAAATTAGTTTAACAATCAAATGATAATGTTAGGGAAGGGTTAAGCAAAACTGAGTAGCTCGTGAATGCTTACATTACGAATGCTTACTTGCTTACCCTCGAACTCGCTGATATACCGATCTCCGACGAGATTCCGTCAACTAGTCGGTCACGACTATGTCGGGCCTCCGGTTATTTGATGGTCATTATGTGTCAATAGAAGGCCGACTCCATACCACAAGTCTGGGCCAGCCTCTCGACTCGCTCTGGTAAGAACTCGTGCTCCTTATAATTACGCCGTAAGGTGTTATTATTTGAAAACAACTTTGCTGATGTGCATCGTGTCATAATGTGAAACCCTTAGATTATATTTTAGACGATTCAAACATTTTCAACCCTTGATCCAAAAGTTAGTTTACAATGCAGTTATGAATGTAGGGCATTGGCCGACCTGGACATTCTTGCATTTGAAAGAGGCGTAGGGTTTTTGTGCTGTCTGTGTGTTGATAACAGAGGTTTGTTTCTTAGCTCGTTGTGAGCGCGAGCGAGAATGGCGGGGGCAGGCAACTGCGCATCTGTGGTTCTCTTGGCCATTGGAGTGACTGCATACTGTCCTAAATGCTCTGGTATTGTTTTGTACTTCTATTGTCCGACAGTATGCTTGCCAGATTTAGCGTTTTTCTGTTGTTTTTGGGTTATCTATGAATCCCTTTGAATGTTATGATGTTATTTGTTATTGGTTCGCATGAAATCCTTTCCAGCATAGGGTGATGTTCGATTCTTTTATTTTAGGGGAGTGACTGCATACTGTCCTAAATGCTCTGGTATTGTTTTGTAGGCCGACAGTATGGTTGTTTATGGTGTTTCCTGATGTAACAATAATGCGCTGATTCATGGACAATTGATTGCAGGATACACGCGGAATGGACATAACGTAGAAACCCTGGAACTTTATAGACGAATGCAGAATGCCTCCATGAAGCCGGACTCGAAGATATTTTCCACTGTTCTTTCTGTCTGCAGCAAACTGGCAGCTTTGGAACAAGGCTCTTCGAATAGATGCAGCACTCTGGTATAAATCCAAACCATGTCACTTTGCTTTGTGTCTTATCAGCATGTTGCCATGGTCCATCTGCCTCAAGTCAGTCTGCAGAATCTGACGGTTATCCTCCTTGTTAATCACATCTTTCAACAGTTCCATGACAGGGCCAACAGTATGGTTGTTTATGGCGTTTCCTGATACAAGAATAATGCGCTGATTCATGGACAATTGATTGCAGGATACACGCAGAATGGACATAATGTAGAAACCCTGGAACTTTATAAACGAATGCAGAATGCCTCCATGAAGCCGGACTCGAAGACATTTTCCACTGTTCTTTCTGTCTGCAGCAAACTGGCAGCTTTGGAACAAGGCTCTTCGAATAGATGCAGCACTCCAGTATGCTTGCCAGATTTAGCGTTTTTCTGTTGTTTTAGGGTTATCTATGAATCCCTTTGAATGTTATGATGTTATTTGTTATTGGTTTGCATGAAATCCTTTCCAGCATAGGGTCATGTTCGATTATTTTATTTTAGGGGAGTGACTGCATACTGTCCTAAATGCTCTGGTATTGTTTTGTAGGCCGACAGTATGGTTGTTTATGGCGTTTCCTGATACAACAATAATGCGCTGATTCATGGAAAAAAGGATACAATCAATATGGAATGCACGTAGGAGCTTCACCATTTCACTGCGTCTTTGACAACAAAACTCTTGCCAGCACCCATTCCACCTCCAACAAGAAGTATCACCGGACTTCCCATATTGGCATTAGCTGGGTCAACTATGTTGTTTGGCTCATGAAGGGGTGGGTAGCTACCAATGGCCTTCAGCTGTTCGATTAAAGTTGAAAAAACATTCTTTGTCCTCAGAGTCTTCATTGCTCTGATCAATAATAGCTGAGGAATGGTCCCAATGAAAGGAAAAATAGCCAAGCATGCAAGCCTCAAACTCTCTAACAAGTTCTACATAGAGAGACTCAATCTCGTTGTGTGAGAGTAGACTGGTAAGATGCACAAAGATATTTTCCTGACCCCCATCAGAACTTCTCCTGTTTAACCTCAAGAAATCATCTGCAAGCTTCGAGAGCCAATGGCATGTATTGTCCTCCTTTAATCCCAGTTGCTGGACTATGGCAGCATCACCATTGATATCAGTTATTTATTCATTCCTTCTGTGTCTTCGTAAATGTAAAAGAAGACAGATATACCCAACAGAGGCATATATAAATAGATTTAATAAAAATAAGACTTTTATCTTCTCATGAAGAATGGATATTTTGTCATTGTGACATGGATAATGGTTTTGGGCACCACCTTCATTTTCCTTTGTAGCACTTACTATAATAAAGAAAATACTTGACAATAGGCAGGATTTGTCTCATATGCGAATTGATTTAAGGAGTTTTCTAGGGTATTGTTCTCTTACAATTCTCAAGTGGATTGCTCCTATATTTTGTAAGTAACTAGTTGCAAAACAGCTAAAGGTGCATCGCAGATGAATCCAATCAGTTCTATTTTGTATGGCTTTCTTGACTGTCCACTTTCCAACACTGGTTCTTGAGTGTCACTGGCTTTTCCTGACAAAGGGCCTTCCATCATGCTTTGTTTAAGACTCTCTCCATCAGACACTGAATCATACTCCTCAACTACTTCCCAGTACTTTTCATGCTCAACACCATTACTGTCTACACGATATCCTGGACCCATCCTATAACGTCTACGGTGCACGTCTCTCACCATTACAATTGTTTGCTGCACAAATGACTTCCATGACATAGTTCCGTCAAATATGATATTTCGACCTCCATTCAGGGCAGTCACAAGGAGGGATGATGCTGCATCAGTGGAAGCTTTATGTAGCTATTTTATACATATTTTACTATGTTACAAACAATCTCTGCTGACAATTTTCAACTCAATACCCACTCCAACGAACACAATCTTTGCAGCAACAGTTTAGCAAGTTGATACTCACAATTTCTGCAGTTTCCAACATTTCTCTATAGCCATTAGAACTCAAAGCTTGATATATTGAATCTGTGTCCTTAAATGCATCTGCTTCCACTAGAACTGCCTTTTTTTCTGCATGTGACCAAAATGGACTGTACAAAAATTCAGTTTCGTTACAATGTGACTTTTACAGTGAAAATAGCAAATTCATAAATTTCGAAGTGTCACAGTGCAGTCAAATATATAACTCATCAGATATTATTTGATTTAGGTTTTTAGGAATCTAGATTTTTTCCTGAGATACAAATGATGATGATAACTGACATTGTAAACAAGCTCTTTTGTGGAGAACACAGCTACTCTCTAAATTGAATGTTTCATCTAGGGATACTTCTTTAAGGATACAATCAATATGGAATGCATGTAGGAGCTTCATCATTTCACTGCGTCTTTGACAACAGAACTCTTGCCAGCACCCATTCCACCTCCAACAAGAAGTATCACCGGACTTCCCATATTGGCATTAGCTGGGTCAACTATGTTGTTTGGCTTATGAAGGGGTGGGTAGCTACCAATGGCCTTCAGCTGTTCCATTAAAGTTGAAAAAACATTCTTTGTCCTCAGAGTCTTCATTGCTCTGATCAATAGTAGCTGAGGAATGGTCCCAATGAAAGGAAAAATAGCCAAGCATGCAAGCCTCAAACTCTCTAACAAGTTCTACATAGAGAGACTCAATCTCGTTGTGTGAGAGTAGACTGGTAAGATGCACAAAGATATTTTCCTGACCCCCATCAGAACTGCTCCTGTTTAACCTCAAGAAATCATCTGCAAGCTTCGAGAGCCAATGGCATGTATTGTCCTCCTTTAATCCCAGTTGCTGGACTGTGGCAGCATCACCATTGATATCAGTTCTTTATTCATTCCTTCTGTGTCTTCATAAATGTAAAAGAAGAAAGATATACCCAACAGAGGCATATATAAATAGATTTAATAAAAATAAGACTTTTATCTTCTCATGAAGAATGGATATTTTTTCACTGTGACATGGATAATGGTTTTGGGCACCACCTTCATTTTCCTTTGTAGCACTTACTATAATAAAGAAAATACTTGACAATAGGCAGGATTTGTCTCATATGCGAATTGATTTAAGGAGTTTTCTAGGGTATTTTTCTCTTACAATTCTCAAGTGGATTGCTCCTGTATTTTGTAAGTAACTAGCTGCAAAACCCACATCGATTTTCTGTCTGTAATCGATATTATGTTGTGATTTATTTAGCATATCTGATATCCATGATGTATGAAACAGGAATTTGTTATTTTTTTATGTAAATGTGTTGTCATATTTTATTGATGGTCTCATATGCCTACAGATTTGTGATTGGATCTCCATCTTGCGAACATGGATTTCCTATTGATAAATTCGTAACTCTTAATCTGTATGTTAGAGGGAGGGTTGGGAAGGCATATAGGGTGTTGGACATGGTTTTGATGTTTATCAGAGTCTGTATCCGTGGGTGTTCATGATTATGTGTGTACATCAGTCTGGTTGAAATTTGATAGTAATATTCAGTGGGTTGCTTTCCTGCATATCCTTTGTCACAGATATGGCCATATCTGGTTCAGAATGGTCAGTGGGGTTTGTTCAATTGAAATCCATATACTCTCTAAATTGAATGTTTCATCTAGGGATACTTCTTTAAGGATACAATCAATATGGAATGCATGTAGGAGCTTCACCATTTCACTTCGTCTTTGACAACAGAACTCTTGCCAGCACCCATTCCACCTCCAACAAGAAGTATCACCAGACTTCCCATATTGGCATTAGCTGGGTCAACTATGTTGTTTGGCTCATGAAGGGGTGGGTAGCTACCAATGGCCTTCAGCTGTTCCATTAAAGTTGAAAAAACATTCTTTGTCCTCAGAGTCTTCATTGCTCTGATCAATAATAGCTAAGGAATGGTCCCAATGAAAGGAAAAATAGCCAAGCATGCAAGCCTCAAACTCTCTAACAAGTTCTACATAGAGAGACTCAATCTCGTTGTGTGAGAGTAGACTGGTAAGATGCACAAAGATATTTTCCTGACCCCCATCAGAACTGCTCCTGTTTAACCTCAAGAAATCATCTGCAAGCTTCGAGAGCCAATGGCATGTATTGTCCTCCTTTAATCCCCAGTTGCTGGACTATGGCAGCATCACCATTGATATCAGTTCTTTATTCATTCCTTCTGTGTCTTCATAAATGTAAAAGAAGACAAATATACCCAACATAGGCATATATAAATAGATTTAATAAAAATAAGACTTTTATCTTCTCATGAAGAATGGATATTTTGTCACTGTGACATGGATAATGGTTTTGGGCACCACCTTCATTTTCCTTTGTAGCACTTACTATAATAAAGAAAATAATTGACAATAGGAAGGATTTGTCTCATATGCGAATTGATTTAAGGAGTTTTATAGGGTATTGTTCTCTTATAATTCTCAAGTGGATTGCTCCTGTATTTTGTAAGTAACTAGCTGCAAAACCCACATCGATTTTCTGTCTGTAATCGATATTATGTTGTGATTTATTCAGCATATCTGATATCCATGATGTATGAAACAGGAATTTGTTATTTGTTTATGTAAATGTGTTGTCATATTTTATTGATGGTCTCATATGCCTATAGATTTGTGATTGGATCTCCATCTTGCGAACATGGATTTCCTATTGATAAATTCGTAACTCTTAATCTGTGTGTTAGAGGGAGGGTTGGGAAGGCATATAGGGTGTTGGACATGGTTTTGATGTTTATCAGAGTCTGTATCCGTGGGTGTTCATGATTATGTGTGTACATCAGTCTGGTTGAAATTTGATAGTAATATGCAGTGGGTTGCTTTCTTGCATATCCTTTGTCACAGATATGGCCATATCTGGTTCAGAATGGTCAGTGGGGTTTGTTCAATTGAAATCCATATCTGGTTCAAATAGCTTGAATTCTTGAATAATATACGCTATATGGTACATCACTTCATATGTATCTAGATAGTTAATTTGTAGTGAATAGTGATATTTATGAACTTATCGTGATTGTACTAGTAGGTTCTACAAGGAAGTCCTCAACCAAGGAAGAAACTCAGGAATGCTGTACTCTCTGCTACAAGGTGAATTTTGTTATCAGAAAACATGCACTTATGTATATAGTTTCAGATAAAATTACCTGTTGTTTTGGCTATCTGTATCCTAATTCATTTATATCTATTTTTGACAATCAATATCTTAATTTCTCTGTTTTACATCAAATTAATTACAATTGATTTCTTTCTAGCTTCTTCCTTATGGCGTTTCCTTTGCAACATTAGGTGCAATTGCTAGTTTTAATTAGATGAATGTCATAGTCATATCTATATTTTGTTTGGTGATTAAGGTTAACCATTACTACGCGCGTTTCAAGGCAAACAAGGGTACAACTGATGTAGACAAACTTTTTATATGATCACCAAGAAACAAATATTCTTCATTCACATGAAGAAGTGTACGAATTATGCATTACACCAAGCAGGACACACCTTGCTATAGGATATTTTATGAATTGATGACAACAGTTGTACGTCATTCATCATTACAGAATAAGAGCAAAACGAACCAATCAAACCTATATATATATATATATATTTGATAATGTAAATATTATATATTGCAATTCATTTTTTTTTCGAAGGGCATGCTAATTGATGGTCAAAGAAATACTGATTGCGTTATATCTTGCATGGTTAATAATGATTCAAAGTAGTTGTGATGTATATATAAACCAAAACCCAATATAATTTTTGTATTAAAAAGTTTTGAGTGAGAAACTCAGATGAAATATAAGTTGTAATAGATAAAAGAGGTTGTTTTTTAGATTCGTTATTTCTATGTAATATTTATTTATGCAATCAAAGTTACTTTCCTCCTTAAATATCTTATATATATATATGCCAAACCAAAAAAAATTACATTTCATAAGATTTGACCATATTATTCATGAGGGAGATTATCAAAAAAGACACTTTTATCTTCACAGTTTTCTTTTTTTGTCCTTTTCCTACTATGTCTTCATCGCTTTTAGCTGAGAGCATAAGATGTCAAGCTCGTCCTCCAATCTATTTAAGCGAGTTTGAAGAGATTGCATGCATTCCACAAAGTTTATAATTTCTTGTTGCACTGTTATGGTAACGAAGCCCATATATTCTCCCCTTTACATACTATCTCTCCTTTGGAGAGAGAATAACCTAGGCTGGCCAATTCATCAAGTATGACATTTTTAGCCCTTAACACATGGAAGCTTTTCATTTTAAGGATGATATGCAATTGATGAAGTATTATTTTAATGATTTGTACAAGTTTGAGATAAAGGGGAGAGACTCATTCATAAGTCTAGAGAGAATGAGAAGTCAATCTCCAATCACTATTATCTCTTGAATTTCTAATTGCACAACTTGCTTCAATCCATAGTAGAGAGTGTGTGCTTCTGCAACATTGTTAGTTGCCTCCCCCAATCCCCAAGAAAATTTGAATTCATGTTTCTTCTCAGGGTGAATGATCAAACCCCACTCCGACTGCCACTAAATTTCCTTTCATCACCTTGATCCAAATTTATGAAGGAACTATTAGCACTCCACTAGTTCTCCAAAGGCTAAAAAGGAGACTAGCAGAGGAAACCACATACCACTTTGACCTAGTAGCTAGCCCTACCAGGCTGAGAGGGATCTCTCAATGATATCACATCCAATTGACTGGAGTGTAAAGGATATTAGGCTAGGTATGCAAATTAGGGTTTGATTTGATTTGACAGTTTTATGCTGGATGGTGAATTAGGTCTAGGAGTACTAGGTCGGGGCTCTGAAAATCAGATTTGCAGAGATGTAACGGGGCAAGGCAGGCACACACTTTAGCACTTTTGAGGTATCTTTGTGTATAGGGTAGATTGATAGGGCTTCAAAATGAGCATGAAATGAATTCATTTATAATAGAAGAAAATGAACATAAATGTGAAAGCTTCTCCAAAAAAGAGCACCAAAATCAATGAATTCTATTTATAAACTTAGAAATCAAACAAATAAGGCATGGAAATGGAAATGGAAAGTACAATACATTCAAACATATGATCATAGAAGAAACACTGCTAAAGCACATACCACATGAATCCCACCACAATAGTTGCAAATTTTATCTATTAGTTCCTGCCAAATTCACAAATACACTAGTGTCCAAGGCTCAATTCCACAACATCCAACCTTTGAAACTGATTACAAAGTGCCTCATATAGCCAATGAGGTCGAAATCCTCCCTTTGAGGTCAAATTTCCAACAAGAAAATCCAAATACATGCATCTATCCAAAGTGTGCTACACACTAGGGAGGTTACTCAACCAATTCCTCCTTTTCCTAACCATCATGAGACATTTCCTCAAAGTATTAAATGGAGGATAATGTAGAAATTATACAAAAAATATGTATATCATGGATTCAATCCGATCTAACAATGTACTAAACCTAGATACTGAATCACTTCTACAAATCAATTGCAGAAATTAAACAAAATCGCCAATCACATCAAGCAAAGAAGAATCAAATCAAACCACAACACAAATAATTTCCTGGGGAAAGGTTGCTGCTCAAAACCCCACTATCTTCTATTGTATATTCAAGACGAATACATGAAACAATTACAATACAACTCTTCTCACAAGAGCCTCATGTACTCAGCTAATTGTCTCACACTGTCCTGGACAAAACTGGAAAACACTTAGCCAATTCTCAGCCTCTAAAAAACCTGCCTTGCTTGCGCAATTCCTGATGAATGAAATCCCTATTCTTTATGAATTTTGGCCTTCCTAAACTGCGCAAGGATCATAGGCAATCCAATGGGTGTTTGGTTGCATAGGTGCAACCCAATAATCCTACAATTGATAGTTAACATCCCTTTCACCTTTGTCTCAACTAGGTCTCCACTCGAACGTACATGCATGCAACTAATAATAGTAAATCATCAATTTCATGTTAGATCACTGATTTTGAATTAAATAAAATTTAATTCACTTGATCTCTCACTAGTGCAACAAACAATTACAACTAGCACCACTGACTTTAACTCACTTAATTGAGATAACTGATTACACTTGCATTAAACTAATGCAACAATTGCACTTTGAACTCTGTTACAATTAGAATTACTTTGCATGCCTCACCAACTACCCTCAACTCAGAATTGATGAGCTAACTAAGTTTATCACACTCAGTTAGCTATTACAAGTGATTATGAGATAATATTACATTTGATTGTCCATTTTAATTAAGGGAAAATTAAAATAGACATGTACCAAATTTAGCCCACACCAATGTACGTGCTACTAACACTTGTGTTCCCACACTAGTGTAGGTGCTTCTTGGACCTCTTGGTCCCACACTAGTGTAGGTGCTTCTTGGACCTCTTGGTCCCACACTAGTGTAGGTGCTGCAATTTCTTATTGGAATTCAATGCTCCCTCTCAACAAGAAAGGGATTATCCTTCACCCTGATCCTGCCTCTATGGTATTCAAATTTTCTCCTAGTGAGCACCTTTTTCAGAATATCTGCATCCTGATCTTCGGTGGGAATTTACTGAAGTAACATTATGCACCTCTGCACAAAATCTCTGAGATGGTGGTACTGGATGTCTACGTGCTTGGACTTATCATGAAACACAAGGTTAACAAAGAGTTTAATGCAACTCTGGTTATCACAATGTATCACTGTCAGATCCATCTGAGAACCAAACAAACCAACCAGGATATTTCTCATCCGGATGACCTCACATGAATCTTGAATTGCTTCCACGTACTATGCTTCCGCTAAACTGAGTGCCATAGATCAATAATTCCTTCTATACCAAGAAATTGCTATCGATCCTATTCTAAAGATCCCTCCTGATGTGCTCCTTCTGTTTGATGGACTGCCTGCCCAATCTGCATCCGTGAAGCCTTGAAGATTCACTCCCTTAGGTATCTCATGACATGCTTCCCCACCTTCCAAAAGAGCTTGGTAGGCTTAACCATAGCTTGACTTAGTTGGTTAACTGCGTAGCAAATGTCTGGTCTGGTGTTCACCAAGTACATCAATGAACCTACTAACTACCTGTAGACAGTAGCATCCACTAATTCTCCGGAATTAGCATCCTCTTTCCTCCAATTTCCCAGAAGAGGAGTGCCCATGGATTTAAAGCTCTCCATGTGAAACTTACCCATTATCTCTTTGGAATACTTTCCTTGAGAAACAAAAATTTCACCATCCCGCTGCCATATTTCCAAACCAAGGAAATAATGAAGGAGTCTCATGTCCTTCATTTCGAACTCCCTTGCAAGATCCTGCTTGCATGAGTGTATCAATTGCTCATCATCAGTCAAAATTATATGATCAACATAAAGTACAATAATCAAGAGCTTACCCTCAACCACAATTTGGTACAGGTTTGCATCAGCTTCACTTTTGGTGAAGCCTAACCTGATGAAATAGCTGTCAATTCAAGTGTACCAAGCACGAGGTGCTTGCTTAAGCCCATACAGTGCTCTCTTGAGTCGACACACATGTGACTCACTTTCAAAGAACTCGAAACCTTCTGGCTGCTTTATGTACACTTCTTCCTCAATAAATCCATTGAGAAACACAATTTTCACATCCATCTGATGAATGCGCCACCCCATCTGCGCTGACAGTGGAATGATAGATCTAATGGAAGAGTACCTTGCAATTGGTGCAAAAGTCTCATCATAGTCGATCCCCTCAATCTGTGAGAATCCCCGGGCCACAAATATGGCCTTGTAATTCTCCAAACTCCCATCAACAACTTGCTTTACCTTGTAGATCCATCTAGATCCAACCATTGATTTACTGAGCGGTCTAAGGACAATCTCCCATGCACTATTCTTGACAATGGAGTCATCCTCCTCTACCATTGCATCAACCCAAATTGGTTGTTGCAATGCCTCTTGAAAGGAAGATGGTTCTGTCACAATACACTTTCTCATAAGAGCCATGTTTTCATTAAACCTGTTTGGAGACTGTCTCTGTCTGTGCAGTGAAATAGGGGCTCCTACATTCTCTATTGCATCAAGTCTTAATCTATCAACTTCCTTGGCGCGCCTTCTACCATTTCTGGTGGATGGCTCTGCATGAGTTTTTTTCTGCCACTCCATGATCCTCCGCATGTGGATGCTCCACATATTGAGGCTCATCCTTTGGAACCAAGAGTTCCTCCTCTGCATGCAAATCCATCTCCCTCTCAAGGGACAATCACATGGAATTATCCTCATCAAAGTTTATATCCTGTCGCACACCAGTCATTTTGCTTTTTGGAAAATACACCCGATAGTTGTGGGGAGTTTCAGTGTACCCTACAAATACCCCAATCTCAGTTGTTTCTTCCAGCTTCTTCCTAGCGTCTTTGGTCACATGCACATAAATAGATGAGCCAAAAATATTAAAATGTGAAACATCATGTTTCTTACCAGCAAAAGCCTCTTCTGGTGCACTCATGCCAAGTATCCTATGAGGACAATGGTTTTTCAAAAATACCGCTGTGTTGCATGCCTCCGCCCACAGATGCATCGGTAGGCCCTGATCATGCAAAATCGCTCTTGCTGCACCCAAAATTATTCTGTTCTTTCTTTTCTGCGATCCCATTCTGATGTGGGTTATGAGGCGCAATCAGTTCTCTCCGAATTCCTTCTTTGCTGCAGAATTTCTTGAATTCGTTGGAGATGTACTCACCACCATTGTCGCTCCTAAGAACTTTCACATGCTTGCCCATGTCTTTCTCCACCAGTGCTTTGAACTCAAGAAACTTTGAGAACGTCTGATATTTATTTTGCATGAAGTAGATCGAGCACTTTCGAGAAAAGTCATCAACAAATATCACATAGTACTTATGCTTTACTGTTGAAGCAACAGAGAATGGTCCACACACGTCTAAGTGAATGCTCTCAAGGATTTCCAAAGCTCGATTCTCCTTCTCATGAAAGGCGGCCTATACACATTTTCCCATAGTACATCCCTTGCATGTGTCTGACTGTGTAAGTGTACCCTTGGGAAGACCCGTAGAAATATGCTGCATGACTTTTAAGGCTCCGTGGTGAAGATGGCCTAATCTCCTGTGCCATAACTCACCCTCATCCCGGCTCACCACTTTGTCTGCCTTACCCATCAATGCTGCGCAACCATCTACATCAAGTTTATAGAGATTCTTAACTCAAATCCCAATATTCTTGGATTGTCTTGTTGTTTTGTGTCGCAGGAAAGCTTTTCTTTCACTGCAAACAACATCATAGCCTCTATCCTCCAACATTGCAACTGAGACTAAATTTTTCTTCAAGTCTGGTACATGCATTACATATTTTAATTGAATGGCTTTACCTGACTGTCTCTGGAAGGTAATGGTACCAATCTCAGTAGCACTGTACCTCCCATCATCACCCATTTCGATATGCATCTGGAGGTCCTTCTCCTCCAAGCTACTAAAAAGGTTCTTTGTCTCCCATCATGTGAAAGGATGCACCACTAGCGAAATACCACACCGATCCCATTGCACTTCACACCATGCATGCAACGAGTGAGAAGTCGAGCTCAAATTGCGAGGCCAAAGCCTCACCAGCTGTAGATCTTGTGTTCTTCTTCTTTTGTGGACAATTAGTGGCATAATTCCCATGCATGTGACAGTGAAAACACTTCACTTTGGACATGTCGTGCTTCTTGCCATCTTTACTGGACTCAGATTTGGAATGGAATTTATTTCCTTTCCCCTTCTTCACCTTGGAAGCCAAAGAAAAATATTCTTCATCTTCATTCTTAGATGAAGATCCATCTCTGGTATTTCGTTTGAACTTTTCTTGTACCAAATCCGACCAAATTCGTTCCCAATCTGACAACTTTTTCCTTCCACTGATATAGTCCTGATAACTATGCCAACTCTTGGGAAGTCATAGAAGAGCTAGGCTCACCACATCATCATCAACAACAGTAATGCCAATGATCCCAAGCTAATCCTGACATTGGACAAAATTTGTTAAATATTTTGACACAGAGTCACCTTTCTCCATCTTGATCTTCCCGAGTTTATCTTTCAGTGCCATTTTCCTATGAACACTGCTGCTTTGAAATAGATCTATCAAAACTTTCCACATTGCATATGGTGTCACTTTTCCATGGAGACTTGAGACAATGTGGTCTCTTACTCCCTCGAGTAATATCCTCCTCACCTTTGCCACTTTCTTTTTCCATGGATCAAGATTTGCAACATCTATCACAACAGGTTTGGGAACATCATTGTCAATGAATTCCTTCAAGCCATTGTCTTCCAGTACTGCCTCCATCCCATCTTTCCAAAAAATATAGTTAGAGCTGCCCTCGGGTGCATACTCCAATATCAAGCCATTGAAATCCATTTCGATCCTGAATCACCTGTAGCACTAAGAAAGTATTCTTCAAATTCGAATTCTATTCAGTCACAAACTCAACTCCTCCTCCACTATTGTGATTTCCTATGATCTGATACCATGTAGAAATTATACAAACAATATGTATATCATGGATTCAATCCGATCTAACAATGTACTAAAGCTAGATACTGAATCGCTTCTACAAATCAATTGTGGAAATTAAACACAATCGCCATTCACATCAAGCAAAGAAGAATCAAATCAAACCACAACACAGATAATTTCCCAGGGAAAGCTTGCTGCTCAAAACCCCACTATATTCTATTGTATATTCAACATGGATACATGAAACAATTACAATACAACTCTTCTCACAAGAGCCTCCTGTACTCAGCTAATTGTCTCACACCGTCCTGGACAAAAATGGCAAACACTTAGCTAATTCTCAGCCTCTAAACAACCTGCCTTGCTTGCATAATTCCTCATGAATGCAATCCCTATTATTTATGAATTTTTGCCTTCCTAAACTGCGCAAGGATCATGGGAAATCCAATGAGTGTTTGGTTGCATGGGTGCAACCCAATAATCCTACAACTGATAGATGGTAATATTTGGCCTATATATATATATATGGTTATGCAATTATATATATATATATATATATATATATATATATATATATATATATATATATATATATATATATATATTACCATCCATTTTACATATAAATTAAAACAATAATTGCATAACCATATTAATTAAAAATTTAATATTTATAATATAACAAGATTCTTGATCATGAATATTCACCTTATTTTACCTTGATATTATTAACTTCTAAATAAGTTTTCTTACAATACCAAGGCTTATCAATACCACATACTCAACAACCATAACTCATTTCAAAAAAAAAATATATATATATATATATATATTTTTTAAATATTTTTATTTTAATTATATTTTATAAAAAAATTTAAATTAAAACTTAATACTTACAATAAATATACAATATAACAATATTTTTACCATGGATATTATTAACTTGTAAAACTTTGTTACAATCCTATAGGCCAATATCATAACTTAGCAATACCACTTATCCAAAAACCATAACTCATTTCAAAATCAAAATATTTTATTTTATAACATTTTTTAAAATAAAATCTAAAAGCAAAAAGCTATGGGTAAGATGTTGTAGACATTTACATGTGGGTTCAATTAAAAAATAACAAAATATTAAATGTACTGGTCAAATTACATAAAACTAAACAACATATATAATTAATAATAATTAATAAGAAATTCAGCTTAAATTTATCTTAACTTTAGATCTACAAAACGCAAAGATATCAAATCTCTTGAAATACAAATTTCTTTTAAAGTGAAAAAAACTTAATCCCTTTCAACAATTAATAATAAATAAAAAAATTAATATAAATCTAAACTAATATAATATAAATTTCAAAAATAAATTTAAATCTTAACAATATTAATAAATATATTTATAAAAAAATTAAAATTACATTTCAAATATCAACATTCTTTTGTTTTTTTTCTTTTCTTTAAATTTATATTAAAAACTAATAACGTGTCGATATGTTCCGGACTAAACTGTAGAAAAACCAACCTTTTGCCGCATTACAGAGACCTACCTCAAAGTATAAAAATGAGGTGGCACTCTTTCACCCCGTACGAACCGACATTGGACCATCTAAAGCGACATTAGATTTTTAAGTAACACGCTACACGCTTTTAAATATTCGACCCATGATTTAGGAAGTGCGCTTCGTTCTAGAGCGTTGACTAATTTGAGGCTGAAACGCCTACACCATGACAATTTTCATCACTTGGAAATTGTCTTACATATCTTAAAATTATATCATTGAAATTTATGTTATCGCTAGTATAGTTAGTATTTTTACTGGTTTAATTTCAATAGAGTTAAATTATTATTATTATTATTATTATTTTTTAGATTTGTAATATTGAGGTTACATGATGGTTATGTCAAAAAAATTAGTGACTTAATATTTAGAAGTGCTTTAACATGGTACTGAATCATCATCTATCCAAAATCTAGTGCATAATGAATTAAAATAATTAAAATATGGAATTGTTTTACATTTTATTTATTAATTTTAATTTGGATTGATCAATTTCAATCATATATTTATGAAATGAAAAACTAGTCTATTATGTTACTTTACTTTAATATATTGATTAATTAGATAGTTTTATTATTCATTAATTGTGATTCTAATTTAATTATTTTTTATTCATATGTAAATTTAAAATGTAAAAGAATTAAATTTTTGACTAGACTAAAAAAAATATTTTTAAATAAAAATATTTTTTTATTTGAATGAAGAAATATTTAGATAATCTTGAGATATTTATATTTTGAATTTTCTCTCAATTGATAAGTTTCTCCTATATGGATAACAAAGTGTTGTCCAAACAAAAGAGAATTATAAGCCTAATAACATAAGATGTTTTAAAATTTATTATAATAGGAATAAACCATAATAACTATAAAGTTTAGAATAATTGAAATCATAACAAAGTATAAAGTGTCGATTAATTGATCTATATGGGGTTTAGTGCTTATTAGCCATTTAAGAGATAAAGTCTAACTATTTAAAGTTATTGACTTTTTGTGGACATATTTTTTTGGTCTTAGAAATCAGATTTTTTTAAAAATGGTAAATTTGGAATCCAAATGCACCAATTTCATAATCATTTGAAACAATAAAAATTCCCCATCTCTTAACCCAACAAAACCTAAAATAAACTTATACTTCACTAATAAAAAAACTATTTCATTTAATGTCGAGACATTGCCAAAAAAACCTTTAATAAAATAATTCGCTACCAATACTTTAATGCTTTGCAACTACTGTTAGGGCCATATATTACTAGTGTAGTCCCTTATTGTTGTTAGTGTAGCCCCCTTATTGTTATTGTTGTACCCATGTAGTCCCAATATTGTTATTATTGTGCCCCATAATAGCCTATTATTGTTATTGTTGTGCCCTTACATTATTATTATTAGGTTGACTATGATTATATTGTGACCCCATGGGCTCCTATATATCGAAAGGAGATTTTGTCATTTGTATCATCCAAGAATTGTTCATTTATGTAATGTGAAGGGGGTTTCCCCCTTGAAGTGGCTGATTTCTAAGGCGTTGATATCTATTTTATTCTATTTTTGGAGTTGGTTTCATAACATTTGGTATCAGAGCTTTGGATTTTAGGGTTTTGCTGCTTCAAACAGGTCATCGTGGCATTTTCACTATAACTGTTTTTCTATGAAGGTTTAGATGCTAAAAAAAAGCCATTTGCGAAAAAATCCTAAGGAACTTCGTGTAAAAATTTTAAATCTTGGTTCACAATATTTTCAGAGATATGATCTGTGGAAGTTAGGGCTTTTGCAGGCTCCTGAATTTCATCTAAAAGAGGCGACCTTGGGAAAATCGTCATCTCTCTCTGAGCATCGAATTGGAGTATTGTAAAAGGTGGCCAAGAGTACATAGACTTTAGTTTCCTGTGTATCATTTGCAGGTTCGAAGGAGGAAACAATGACACATGGCACGCCATACAAGTTTGCTCTACTGAACTAGTCCATTATTAGGTCATTGTGGGAGATTGGACATAACTTTGCCTTGAAGAATCCAAATCAGGCCAGACCTATGGCATTGGAAAGAAGATTCAGAGGGCTAATAAAGGATTGAAGATAAAATCTTGGGGATCCGAAATAACATAGATACAACATATTCAATATCGAGCTCCTCAAAAACGAGAAAAATGTGTGTATTTTTTTTATAAATTGCATAAGTCTTGTTTGAAAAATCAGTTTGAAGGGATTCCAAGGGCATATTGAAGCACAAATATTATTATTGGGTTCTAAAATGGCCCCTAAAAAGAATTCAACACCCATTAAGCCCTCATAAGGCTATACTATGACTCTTGAAGAGGAAGAAGCACAACATGATATATCAAAATTATAAGAACAAGTGCAACAAATTTCGCTCTCGCAAAAAGTAACAAAAAAATGAAATGGAATCTAAGATGGATGGTTTGAATAAAGGCGTGGAAGCTAAGATGGATAGTTTGAAGAAAGACGTGGAAACTAAGATGGATGGTTTGAAGAATGACATGGAAGCTAAGATGGATGGCGTGGAAGCTAAAATTGATGGCGTGGAAGCTAAGATGGATGCTATAGAAGGCAACATGGAAGCTAAGATGGATGGTTTGAAGAAGGGCGTGGAAGCTAAGATGGATGGTTCGAATAATGGTATAGAATGCAACATGGAAGATTTGAAGAAAGACATGGAAGATGGAAGGTTTCAAGGAAGGTTTGGAAAAGTTGCTACAAGAAAAGCTTCCTAATGGCGAAAAAGTAGTAGAGGAAAATCATGATGAAAACAAAATAAATGTTAATCATGATTTCATAGACTCTAATGTTGGATGTAAGACCCACCATATTCCAAAGATAGATATGAGGAAGTTTGATGGCAAAGATCCTGTAACTTGGATACTACAAATAGAGCAATACTTTGAGCTCCATAGTACACAAAACACACAAAAGGTACACATTGAAACTTTATATTTACAAAAAAATCATTTGGTATGGTATCGATGGCTTTGTTCTTGTAAACCACTGGTCACTTGGTAAATTTTCATGGAGGAAATGATAACACATTATGAGGATACAAAGAGCAACACCTTCTTTAGCCAATTGATAAATCTCAAACAAATGGGTTCAATGATGAAGCACATTGAGGACTTCCAAAAATTGAATATAAGGGTGAATAATATTCCAGAGGAACATAGGATTGATGTCTTCATAGGGACTCTAAAGGATAACATGCAACATGAGGTTCACCTTTGGGAACTTGATACATTAGATAAGGCATTCAGGTTGGCAAGAAAAATTGAAAGAAAAATTCTGGCGACAAGGAAGCCTACCACTTACAACTATAAATATGGAAGTGTTGCTACTCCTAGATTTCCAAAACCTACAAGGTTGACACCACAACAATTGGAAGAAAAAATAGCAAAAGGGATTTTCTATAGTTGTGACAGAAAATACAGTAAAGGTCATAAGTGTGCGGAGAAGAAATTATTTTACATAGATTGTGAAGAGGAGGAAGAAAATGAACAAGAAAATTCAAAAATAGAGGATATACACCAGGAACCAACTGTAGAGGAAGAAGAAATGAATCTGACCATATCCTGTAATGCATTGGCAGGAATTACCACTCCTCAAACTCTCAACATATAAGGACATATCAAGAAGAAAAATGTAATAGTGCTTATTGATTTAGGTAGTACCCATAATTTTATTCATTCTAACATAGCCAAGGAATTGAATTGCTTCCTGTACCCAACGCCAGAGTGTCAAGTGATGGTGGCAAATTGAGGAACTATAAATTTCTCTAGAAAGTGCCATAATATCAAGCTAACCATGGGGAAATATGTATTGAATAGTCCAATGCTTTCCATTCCAATGGGTGGTGCTGATGCTGTACTAGGAATACAATGGTTATGATCTTTGGGGACAGTAGCTTTTAATTTTCAAAAAAATTTCTTGACAATTTTTTCGGAAGGAAAGGAAGTTAAATTACAAGGTATCGCAGGGAATCTGGGAAAGATAATAAGCTCTAATGCCATGAAAAAGCTTCTAAATAAAGAACAACAAGGTGTCATTGCATAATTATGCTCACTAGAAGTTCCAACATCAAAATCATCTATTTCTCCAAATCTCCAAAAATTCTTGGACAATCATTCCAAGGTGTTTGAAACTCCAAAAGGAATCCCACCTATTCGTGATCATGATCATGCTATTCATTTGATTCCAGGAAGTGTTCCTACAAACATCGGGCCTTACAAATACCCTTATGTCCAAAAGAGAAAAATTGAACATATGATTGCATAAATTCTAGAGGCTGGTATAATTACACCTAGTCAAAGTTCTTTTTCTGCTCCAGTATTATTGCTGCACAAGAAGGATGGATCATGGCGCATATGTCCAGATTATAAGGAGCTCAATTAGCTCACTATTAAAGATAAATTTCCCATTCCTGTGATTGATGAATTATTGGATGAATTCCATGGAGAAATTTATTTCACCAAGTTTGATCTCCGTTCAGGATATCATCAAATTAGAATGAATACTAAAGACATTTCAAAAACAAAATATCGAACTCATGAGGGTCATTATGAAGTTTTGGTCATGCCTTTTGGCCTTACAAATGCGCCTTCTACATTTCAAGGGTTGATGAATTCCATTTTCAAACCCTTCCTTAGAAAATTCATGTTAGGATTTTTTGATGATATGCTAATCTACAACAGGTCTTGGAAGGATCATGTTCAACATGTTGACATGGTGCTCAAACTATTAGAGGAGAAATAATTATATTCAAAAACCTCAAAATGTTTCTTTGGAGTACAAGAGGTGGAATATATGGGTCATATTGTATCTCAAGAGGGTGTTAAGGTAGACCCTAAAAAATTAAAGCCATTAAGGAATGGAAAGTCCCCACAACCATAAAGCAGTTGTGAGGATTTCTCAGGTTAACAAGGTATTATCGCAAGTTTGTTAAGAATTATGGGAGAATAGCAACACCTCTAACACCATTATTGAAGAAAGATGCATTTTCATGGACTCCCGAAGAAACTAAGGCCTTTGAACATCTTAAAGAGGCAATGTGCCAAGCACCGGTCTTAGCTACACCAGACTTTAAAAAAACCTTTATTGTGGGATGCGATGCTTCAGGAAGTGGAATTGGTGTTGTTTTAATGCAAGAAGGAAGACCCATTTCTTTTGAAAGCCGTCCAATCAAAGGAAAGTATTTACATAAAGCTATATATGAGAAGGAAATGTTGGCAATACTACATGCACTAAATAAATGACGACCTTACCTAATGGGAAGACACTTCAAGGTAAAATCTGAGCTTGTTATTCTTAATACTTTTTGGAACAAAGATTATCTTCAGAAGAGCAGCAAAAATGGGTCACAAAGGTATTGGGTTATGACTTTTAAATCATCTACAAAAAAGGGAAGCTAAATGTTGTTGCACATGCACTAACAAGAAAGGATGAGGATGTGGAAGCATTGCTTTGTGCAATTTCTATTATCCAACCTGATTGGATAACCGAAGCAGGGGAGGAATGGAAGAATAACGAAGAAGTATGGACACTCATTCACAAGTTGCAACAAGATCCCATTACATTTGATATTTTTAGTTGGAAAAATGATTCCTTATGGTACAAAGATCACTTATATCACTGTAATAATTCCCAACTAAAACAAAATATTCTTTTGGAATTGCACAACTCTCCCTTAGGAGGACACTCGCGATTTTTAAAAACTTACCACAGGGTGAAGAAATATTTTTTTTGGGATGGCCTTACATATGATATTCAAAATTTTGCAACGGACTGTTTGGTTTTCCATCAAAATAAAGTTGAGACAATTAAGATCCCGAGACTGCTACAACCTTTATCCATTCCAAATCAACGCTGGGAGGAGGTTTCAATGGATTTTATCACAAGTTTACCTAAGTGCAAAGGAAAGAGTGTCATCATGGTGGTAGTTGATAGACTTACCAAGTATGCACACTTTTGTGCATTATCTCATCCATTTAAAATGAGTACAGTTGCTATTGCATTGATGGAAGCAGTTGAAAACCTACATGGAAACCCAAAAATTATTGTAAGAAATAGATATCCCATTTTCACTGGAAATTTTTAGACGAAATTATTTTCTTTTGGGTACTCAAATAGCTCATAGCTCATCTTATCATCCTCAATCCGATGGGAAAACTGAGATAGTGAAAAATGTTTGGAAGGATATCTTCGTTGCTTTGTATCTAATAAACAAACACAATGGGTCAATTGGTTACCTTTGGCTGAATGGTGGTATAAATCTTCCTTCCACATTGCAGCAAAAATGACCCCATTTATGGAACATTATAGATATCATCCATCGTCCATCACATCATCTTTAAGAGAAAATTCTAAGGTTCAAGCAATGGAAGATCACATCGAGCATCAACAACAAGTTCTCCAACTCTTAAAGGATAACCTAAATTTGGCACAAAATCGAATGAAACAACGAGAAGATCAACATTGCAGCTAGAGAAGTTTTGATGTAGGAGACTGGGTATTTTTACGGCTACAACCATACAAACAAATGTCCCTCAAGAAAGTTAAGAAGGATAATCAATTATTGCCAAAGTACTATGGTCCTTACAAGGTGTTGCAAAATATTGGTACTATGGCATACAAATTAGAGCTTCATGCATCTTCCCGAGTGCACCCAGTTTTTCATGTTTCATGCTTAAATAAGGTTATAGGTGACAAACTTCTGGTTCAAACAATATTTCCAGAACTTGATGAGGAAGGAGAAATCATGTTGGAGCTTGAAGCAGTCACAGAAATAAGAACTCGACAGCTACGAAATCAATCAATTTCAGAGTATCTCATTAAGTGGAAGAACTTACCCATTGAAGGTTCCATATGGGAGGATGTGAATTTTATACAGAAGCATCCATAACTACTCAAGCGTTGAGGACAACACTTTTTTTAAGGAGAGGGGCATGTTAAGGCCCTATATTAATAGTGTAGTCCCTTATTGTTGTTTGTGTAGCCCCCTTATTGTTATTTTTGTACCCATGTAGTCACGATATTGTTATTATTGTGCCCCATAATCACCCACTATTGTTATTGTTGTGCCCTTACATTATTATTGTTAGGTCGACTAGGATTATATTGTGATCCCATGGACTCCTATATATAGAAATGATGTTTTGTCATTTGTATCATCCAAGAATTATTTAAGGAGGTTGCCCACTCGAAGTGGTTGATCTCTCTTTCTTCTATTTTTGGAGTTGGTTTCATAACAACTACTTACCATTCAATGCCTTTAAGAAAATAAAACATCATAGAGTATTGAAGCTACCATTTCTTTACATAAGGATTTCTACCCACTTTTCGTTGAGATTTTTCCATAATCTTACAACGAACCAACAAACCTTAGAAACAGTCAAAAAGAAATTAAAAGCTCTTTTGAATCCCGGTACAATATAAGTTGAGATATATCTGACTGCCCAGAGAGTAATCACATATCCTCCAATGTATTAATGTGTCTTGCAATTAATCACGAAATCCTACCTTGTCACCAAATAAATGAAAAGCTATTTCCACTATTTCACAATAGAAAATGATATGTATTTGCCTGCCCATTGAGTAATAGTACACACTTCACATTTTTATAAGTGGGTTCCCTTTGTCACGTGTCCAGGGTGGAGAGGAATGACATTACAATGCACATACTAGTTTATTAATACAAAGAGACATATATACAATAGGTATGTCGAGAAATGACACAATGGTTGGTGGAAAGAGAAACTCGCAGATATGTGTGAGGAAAATCTCTGTGAAAAAAAATGAAATATATGACCGAGGAGTTGGCATTACATCATCGTCAATCGGTTGTGCCTGACTACATCGTGGACCTCACGTAGGTCGAGTAAGGGTTCGAAAAAAATTGCATTGCAGGGATCATTTTTTGGAGGACCGACCCTAATTCTGGACCCACAACATTAAATCTTGGAAAATGAAATGAGGATTTGGGCATTTACTACAAGCATTCCCATCGAGCTTTGTCTTTCGTCCTTGCCAAAATTTTTAATGATTGGTCAATTTCGTCCAAAGTTACCAATGTTCCCCGACTTTGAATTAGGTTGCGACTGGTCAGAAGTCTAAACGAATCATGAAGGAGGGTTTAGGTGTTGAGATTGCAACAATATGATGAGCTTAGTGGAAAGGAGTCGCCTTCACTAAGTGGGCCCACAGGCTATTTTTGGCGCAAAGTCTATTTTTAGACTATGCCTATTTTTAGACATGTGGATCATGATTCTATGAGTTGCAGGATGCTATTTGTGGAGGGTTGGTCAAGTTGGAAAAATAGATGGACTTCTATTTTTAGACATACTGGGCGGAATCTATTTTTAGATTGCCAGTCTAAAAATAGATATGTAAAATATTATTAGCTCTTAATAATATTTAGACTCTAAACATTATCTTATTCTTTTGGAGCACTTCAATTTGATGCCTAGAAGTGGCACATGCAGCTGACATAAGGAATTACGCTATTCCTGAGGGTTTAGTGGAGCTATTGCATGAAGAATTCAGTTAGAACTCATGTGACAGAGTTTGGTGGAGTTGATTGAGGAAGTTAGTGGATTTGTATTCAGTTTAACTAATCTAAACATAGTTGAGCTATTTGTATTCAATTTAACTAATTGATACAATTAGTGAGAGTGGTGTGAATTAATTATTAATTAATACTAATTAATCAACTAAATAATACATTAGTTAACTTCAGTGCATGGAAAGTTTCAGTGGAGACCAGTGCATGTATAGGTGAAAGAGCAGGTTAACTATCAGTTGCGACTATACTATTGCTATTTGCAACACACAGATAGGTGGAGTAAGCCCATGAGGATTGCGCAGTTCAGGCTAGGTGGTTATCTATTTAATGAAGCCATCCCATAGCTTTGAAAACGCAATATAGAGGCTGGCTATAAAGTGGCTAAGGATTGGAGCATGTGTTTTGCTAGATCTAGCTTGATAATGTGTAGCAATTGAGGGTGTGCATGAGAGCTTGTGAGGAGATTTTGTACTATGATTGTTACATGATCTCCATGGCATGTATAATATATAGATAGTTGGGGTTTTCAGCTTTAAGCTTTCCCATTAAATACTGTGTTCATATGTGTGATTGTTTGTGGTTTTAATGTATGCATGCAATTGATTTTATTTCCGCATGTGATGATCAATGGTAGAAGATATTCTGTATTATGCATGAAGCTAAAATAGTGTGTGATCAGGAGAATCTCGGTGAATAATATATCAGTTATTCAAATTTATACATGGTATCAGAGCGATATTGATCATTGGAGCAATTGCAAAACATTGAAGTGGTTGAGTTTTGTGCTGGTGGAATTCGAATTTGTAGCAGTGTTTTCTTGGTGTCAAAGTTGAGATGTCTTTCAACGGATTGCGATTGGAGTATGCCCTTGAGGGCAGCTCGAATTATATTGCATGGAAGGACAAGATGGAGGCGGTGCTGGATGACAATGGGTTGAAGGAGTTCATAGATGCAGAAATTCCAAAGCCTACTTCTAGTGATGTTGCCGTACTTGACGCATGGCAAAAGAAGACAACAAAGTGTCGAAGGATTCTGTTGGAAGGTGTGAAGGATCACATAGTGTCTAGCCTTCATGGTAAGGCTTCTCCATTCTTGATGTGGAAAGCTTTGAAATATTTATTCCAAAGCAAGAGCGACCAGAGGAAGTTGGCGCTCAAGGAAAAACTCAAGAACATAAAGATGGAGAAAGGCGACAGTATGCCCAAGTACCTCATGAAGTTCATCCACGTGATGAGCTGGGCGGGGTGATTTATGACGAGGAGAGGACTTGGTGAGCTTGGCTCTCCTTGGGCTTCCGAAGAGTTAGCATTCCTATCAGGACTCTGTCAATGGTCGGGAGAAATTGCCAGGATGGGAGCGACTTTGGTCGGATCTTGTGCAAGAGGAGATAAGGCGAAGTACCATGGATGGATCTTCATCAAAGGCATCTGATGAAGAAAATTGCGCTTTGGCTGCCAAAGCAAAGAAGGGGAAGAGCAAGAAAGCTTCTTAGTCTGGTGCGAAAGGCAAGAAGCAGGACATGTCCAAGGTGAAGTGCTTTCACTGTCACCAACACGGACATTATGCCACAAATTGTCCGCAGAAGAAGAAAAATAAGCAGGCTGCTGGATCTGCAGCTAGAGAGGCCTTAGCCTCGCAGTTTAAGTTGGATTTTTTGTTGATCGCATGCTTGGTCTCAAGTGATGGGATCAGTGTGGTTTCTGACAAAGGGTGCATCTTTTCACATGACAGAGATCGAGATTTGTTGCATCGATCCGGATGAGAAAGATCTTGGAGTGCACATCGAGATGGGCGATGATGGTAGATACAAGTATGCACGGCAGATTCGCACCATTTCCTTTGAGAGGGAGTCTGGTAAACCCTTCGTATTGAAGGAAGTGATGCATGTTCCAGGATTGAAGAAGAATCTGATCTTCGTGGCGATGTTAGAAGACAAGGGATATGATGTTGTCTTTAGCGAGGGAAAGGCCTTCCTGTGCAGTAAGACAACTGGTGAGACCTAGAGCATAGGGGTTCGAGTTAAGAACCTTTATCAATTGCAGGTAGATGGATGTGCAGCAATGGCAGGCAAGGCAGAAGGAGTGGTGAGTCGGGATGATGGCGAGCTGTGGCACCGGAGATTGGGCCACCTTCACCATGGAGATTTGAAGATAATGCAACAGATTTCTACTGGGCTTCCTAAGGGTACTCTTGCGCAGTCAGATTAGTGCAAGGGATGTACCTTGGGAAAATTTGTGAAAGCCACCTTTCACGAGAAGGATAGTCGCGCCACGACGATCCTTGAGAGAATTCACACAGACGTGTGTGGACCTTTCTCAGTAGCTTCAACAACAAAGCACAGGTATTATGTGATATTTGTTGATGATTTTTCTCGTAAGTATTGGATCTTCTTCATGTAGAAGAAGAGCGAGACATACTCAGAGTTCTGTGAGTTCAAGGCATTGGTTGAGAAAAAATCGGGGAAGTAGGTGAAGGCTCTGAGGAGCGACAATGGTGGTGAATTCATCTCTGGTGAATTCAAGGACTTTTGCAGCGCAGAAGGAATTCGAAGAGAGCTCATAGCACCTCATAACCCACAACATAATGGGGTTGCTGAGCGGAATAACAGAACGATCGTGGGTGCTGCACGGGTGATTTTGCATGATCAGGGCCTACCCATTCACTTGTGGGCGGAGGCATGCAATACTGCAGTATATGTGCAGAACCGTTGTCCTCACAGGATACTTGGCATGAGTACACCCGAGGAGGCGTTTTTTGGTAAGAGGCATGATATTTCCCATTTGAGGATTTTTGGTTCACCTGTTTACATTCATGTGGCGAAGGATGCCAGAAAGAAGCTGGAGCCGACTGCGGAGGTTGGGATATTTGTGGGGTACACTGATACGCCCCACAAATATCGTGTGTATTTTCCAGACAGTCGCAAGACTGTTGTGTGACGGGATATCAAATTTCATGAGGAGAAAGCCATGAAGTGTTTGCTTGAGAGGGAGCCACACTTGCATGCAGATGAGGAGCTATTAGTTCCTAAGTATGAGTCTCAGGATGTGGATCAGCCACAAGATGAGGTTCACGGAGTGGAAGAGACCACTCAGGCAGCGCCAACCATCAGAGGGCGGAAGCGCACTACAGAAGCTAAGCGACTAGCTCAAGATGCAGAGAAGGTTGTAGGAGCACCTACATCACAGCGCAAACAGAGACAGTCACCTGATCGGTACACTGGATACATGGCTCTTATGAGCAAGTGTATCATGATAGAGCCATCCTATTTCAAGGAAGTTGTGGAGGACCCCGCATGGGTAGATGCCATGGTGGAAGAGTATGATTCGATTGTTAGAAACAGTGCATGGGAGATTGTCTCAAGGCCGGAAGGGAAATCAGTGGTGGGTTCGAGATGGATCTACAAAGTGAAGCAGCCAGCTGACGAGAGTGTGGAGAAGTATAAGGCAAGATTTGTTGCCCGAGGCTTCTCACAGATAGAGGGGATCGATTATGAGGAGACCTTTGCACCTGTCGCAATGTATTCTTCCACACGGACTATTCTTGCTCTCTCAGCGCAGATGGGGTGGCACATTCATCAGATGGATGTGAAGACTGCGTTCCTCAACAGAGTCATTGAGGAGGAGGTGTACATAGAGCAGCCTGAAGGTTTCTAGATCTTCAACAACGAGTCGCATGTGTGCAGGCTCAAGAGAGCGTTGTATGGGTTGAAACAAGCACCTCGTGCTTGGTACACACGGATAAACAGTTATTTCATTTTACTTGGATTCTCCAAGAGTGAGGCGGATCCGAACCTATACCAGATTGTGGTGGAGGGTAAGTTGCTGATCATTGTACTTTATGTACATGATTTGATTTTGACAGGTGATGAGCTGTTGATACTCTCATGCAAGGAGGATCTTGCAAAAGAGTTTGAGATGAAGGACTTGGGCCTCCTTCATTATTTCCCGGGATTGGAAATTTGGCAGCGTAGTGATGGACTGTTTGTTTCTCAGGGTAAGTATGCTCGGGAGATACTGGAGAAGTTCAACATGCATGGCTGCAAGCCTGTTGATACTCCTCTTCCTGGTGGTTGGAGGAAGGAGGATGCTACTTCAGCGGAGGTAGTGGATGCCACTTTTTATCGACAGTTGGTGGGGTCACTTATGTATCTGGTCAATACACGACCCGACATATGCTATGCTGTTAACTAGCTTTCACAAGCTGTGGTTAAGCCAACCAAGCTCTTTTGGAAGGCGGGGAAGCATGTATTGAGATATCTCAGTGGCACATCGGGATATGGATTGTGGTACAGACAATCGGATGAGGTGAGGCTATGTGGCTTCACGGATGCAGATTGGGTAGGGATTCCAACGGACAGAAAGAGCACATCTGGAGGGATTTTCAATATCGGGTCGACAACAGTTTCTTGGTACAACAGGAAGCAGAGATCCGTGGCACTCAGTTCAGTAGAGGTTGAGTATATGGCAGCGAGTTTGGCTGCATGCGAGGCTATATGGATGAGGAAGATCCTGGTCGGGGTGTTCGGTTCACACTTAGTGCCTACTGTGATTTATTGTGATAATCAGAGTTGCATCAAACTCTCGGTTAATCTAGTATTTCATGATAGATCTAAACACATTGACATCCGGTATCATCATATCAGAGATTGTGTGCAGCGGAGGATCATGTTACTTTCATACATTCCTACGGAGGATCAGGATGCTGATATCTTGACGAAGGCGCTCACCAGGAGCAAATTCGAATACCACAGGGGCAGGATGGGGGTCGCAGATAATCCATATCTTGTTGAGAGGGAGTGTTGAGATTGCAACAAGATGATGAGCTTAGTGGAAAGGAGTCGCCTTCACTAAGTGGGCCCCCAGGCTATTTTTGGCGCAAAGTCTATTTTTAGACTATGTCTATTTTTAGACATGTGGATCATGATTCTATGAGTTGCAGGATGCTATTTGTGGAGGGTTGGTCAAGTTGGAAAAATAGATGGAATTCTATTTTTAGACATACTGGGCGGAATCTATTTTTAGATTGCCAGTCTAAAAATAGGGATGTCAAATATTATTAGCTCTTAATAATATTTAGACTCTAAACATTATATTATTCTCTTGGAGCACTTCAGTTTGATGCCTAGAAGTGGCACATGCAGCTGACAGAAGGAATTACGCAATTCCTAGGGTTTAGTGGAGCTATTGCATGGAGGACTTCAGTTAGAACTCATGTGAAAGAGTTTGGTGGAGTTGATTGAGGAAGTTAATGGAGTTGTGTTCAGTTTAACTAATCTAAACATAGTTGAGCTATTTGTATCTAGTTTAACCGATTGATACAATTAGTGAGAGTGGTGTGAATTAATTATTAATTAATTCACTAATTATAAACTCATTAATCAACTAAAGAATGCATCAGTTAACTTCAGTGCATGGACAGTTTCAGTGGAGACCAGTGCAGAGATAGGTGAAAGAGTAGGTTAACTATCAGTTGTGACTATACTGTTGCTATTTGCAACACACAGATAGGTGGAGTAAGCCCATGAGGATTGCGCAGTTCAGGCCAAGTGGTTATCTATTTAATGAAGCCATCCCATAGCTTTGAAAACGCAATAGAGGCTGGCTATCAAGTGGCTAAGGATTGGAGCATGTGTTTTGCTAGATCTAGCTTAATAGCGTGTAGCAATTGAGGGTGTGCATGAGAGCTTGTGAGGAGCTTTGTACTATGATTGTTACATGATCTCCATGGCATGTATAATATACAGATAGTTGGGGTTTTCAGCTTTAAGCTTTCCCATTAAATACTGTGTTCATATGTGTGATTGTTTGTGGTTTTAATGTATGCATGAAATTTATTTTATTTCCGCATGTGATGATCAATGGTAGAAGAGATTCTGTATTGTGCATGAAGCTAAAATAGTGTGTGATCAGGAGAATCTCGGTGAATAATATATCAGTTATTCAAATTTCTACAGTAGGGACCATAAGAGGGAGTCCCGACTCCTGACCACTTGTGGGCCCTACACAGGAAATTTGTGCATAAGGTCAAGTTTAATATGGATATTGTAACAGACCCATGTTCAAAGTTGATGTAATAAAAGTTAATAAAGGCAAAAAATAACACCGCGGTTAAGGGACACTTATTGCAAGCTGAACGTTGGGAAAATATATGATAGTGGGAATCACTAGATGTGTTTGTGGCTAAGGGGAAATTGGCAAAGGAAATGGCTAAGATTTTGAAAAGGATTTTTTTTAGCACATTTATTTATGAAAATAAAGGAAATTAGGAGGAAATTAAGGTGAAAGGTCACATGTTGCATGTGAGGAGGAAATTGAAGGAAAATAATGGAAAATGAAGAAAATAGAGGTCTCATTGATAAAAAGGCTTATGAGGATTAGTTGGCACCTTTGGTAGTTTAGATTTTTGTTAGTTCAATTTTGGAACTCTCACTCTATTCTCTCTCTCTCACACTTCTAGACCCTTAGATTTTTCTTGGAGCATTTCAGCATTGGATCAAGAAAGGGAAAAGCAAGGAAATGAAGGACAAGGAAATGAAATGAAAGCAAATATCAAGTAAGGATGAGCAGGATCAAGAAGCTTCAGTAGGGATACTTGTAGGTAACGGATTGAATGTATGATTTCCTAGTTGGTTTTGACATACACGGTATGTGCATGTTGGTATTTGGTTCTTTTGCATTTGGTGACATAGTTTTGCCAGGTTTTGACAGTGGTTTTCATCCTTGCCTTGGATTTAGCCATGGTGTCATGGTATTTTTCTTGGTTTTGGGCTTTGGAATTGCTGGATGGTTTCAGAATGCGGGGCGGAGGTGGTCTCAAGTTCATTCCTAAAGGCCTAGGAATCCCTTGACCAGTTTTGGCGAGATACACAGTAAAGCCTTAGGGTGGTGTCTTGGTAAGGGCATAGTGATCCTGTGTGGATTGCAGTAAAGACTAGAGACAAGGAGACGAAAAATTCCTCAAGGATAGTGATTAGATCTAGAGGCATTCCAAGCTTGGTTCGGTTTGTGATATCGGTGTCGGTTTAGGTGAGATCATGGTATGGTAAGGGTGGAGGTGGTTTAACCTCGAGATTCCCTTGGTTGTTTTTGGATTGTTTTATCCATGAGATCCCACATTCATGCTTGGAATATGGTACAAGGGGTGACTGGCTAAAAGAAATATTTGGTTTATCCATGTCTATGGTCAGGTGGTACATGGAAGTCCCGAACCTGGTTAGATCTTGTCTATGTTTAATGAAAGCTAAGTTGTCTTGATTTTGTACTTGTATTTATGTGGCTTTAATGGTTGTTATATTATGGTTATATCTATGGTTATATGTTGGTTATAAGCATGGTTATGTGACTAGTCCTAGTCATGGTTCATTTCATGTTTTTACTTGTAACTCAAAGAACAATGGATGTAAGACCTAATTAATGTTAAGACAACTAATGTGAGAGGGTGGTGATCCTTCTTGATAAATTTCATATGAATATTTAGTCCCTTATGTTTAATATTGTATTCATGAGCTATAGATTGCATTGTTTCCAAGTGTTTGATAGAATGTCAGTCCAGTTGGGGATGGTCAGTCCTAGTCTTGGCATCAATGTTTGGTTTATAAGCATTGTTCTTGTATAACTTATGATTTTAGAGAGTTACGGGGATTTATGGGCAGGGGTCTAGCCCCAACCTTGGAATCTAGCCTTAAAATCCGCAGTCGCTGGCACAATATTGAGAATTTTAGTACACAGTCGCACTCATGCATGCGACTGAGAGGTTCTAGTCGCATTGAGGCCTTGGCAAGGGAGCGACTAGGGGTAAAACTCGTGGAAAAGTCATGTTGGCTCATGGGATGGACACCTGGAGGGGTTGGGTTACTCGTGGAGGGTCCTATAGCGCCCAAGGGAAGTCAGTAAGGTTGTTTGTCGACTCCATTTCCTTAAGGTCACCTAAGAGTTTGAGTCTGGGCATAATTATCCCTCATCTCATGTTTACCCCGGGAAAGCCGGTGAAAGTGGGTACATGTCTATGGTCAGGTGGTACATGGAAGTCTCGAACCTGGTTGAATCTTGCCTTTGTTTAATGAAAGTTAAGTTCTCTTGATTTTGTACTTATATTTATGTGGCTTTAATGGTTGTTATCTTATGGATATTTATGTGGTTATATGCTGGTTATAAGCATGGCTATGTGACTGTTTCTAGTCATGGTTCATTTTATGTTTTTACTTGGAACTAAAAGAACATTGGATGCAAGACCTAATTAATATTAAGACAACTAATGGGAGAGGTTGGTGATCCTTCTTGATAAGTTTCACATGAATTTTCAGTCCCTTATGTTCAGTCTTGTATTCATGATCTATAGATTGCATTGTTTCCAAGTGTTTGACAGAATGTCAGTCTCGGTTGGGGATGGTTAGGCCTAGTCTTGGCATCAATTTTTGGTTTACAAGAATTATTCTTGTGTAACTTATGATTTCTGAGAGTTACAAGTATTTCTGGGTAGGGGTCTAGCCCCAACCCTGGAATCTATCCTTAAAATCCACAATCGCTGGCACAAATCCAAAACACCGTCAATATTTTGTAAAGGGCCTTTGTATGAGAATTATCACGAGATGGATCGAACATGGGTGGAGTCGTTGAAATGAACAAGACTCGTTGGTAAATCTTCGGGCTCAATACGACATGCGCACATGATGAGAAGCGAGCATCTCGACCCTTGAATCGAGCAGGGCCCATTCAACTAGTCGAACCTTGTGTAAGTTAAGGTCAATTGTGCACAAAACACAAGATATGACCCTGACTCGGTTGGGACCTAGTCGGTCGGTTGGCCCACAAGTGTTCAAGATGATCAAGAGGATGCTTTGGAAGGTTTTGTTCAAATCTTGACTAGGAGTTGTAGGATGCCAAAATGACCAAGAGGGACAAGGTCTAAGCAAGAACAATGGCATGTGTGCCATCTTGTCTAGCACCGACATGTTGGGAGTTATGTTTTGGTTTGAAGCCATCCCTTAGTGACAAGAAGCTTGGAAATCATTTTGTTCTTTATGTGAGATATATTTGCAACTTGTAATAGATCTCAAATATTTTATTTCTCAAAGTGTTTTATTGAAAAATACAATTTAGATTCCAGACTTTAAAGAAAATTACCTCGAACTTAATAATTCGAATTTCCATGTAATTTCCCACTTTCAATTACTATTACCTTAAAATGAACTAACTCTTTGGATGGTATGAAATTCTTTAAACATCGAAGCATCGATCATGGGTACAAACTAATAAAAATTGAGCATTGAGTGGCCCTAAGAAAAATACATCTTTATTGAAGGAATTGAGAAGATGATCAAGTTGGCCTCCTCCGAAATTGCTAATATTCCACACATGTTGAAATTACATCCGAAACTTAAGCCAACAAGTAACAAATCAATTAACTCCTACTAACTTGAGATATCTCTTTAAAGTTTGTTGAATCTAGATTAATCAATTAACTCCTACTAACTTACGCCAACAAGTAACAAATCAATTAATCCCTACAGAGCGATGGTCTTCCGTGGAAAACAAAAAAACGCTAAATAAATTAGTTTAACAATCAAATGATAATGTTAGGGAAGGGTGAAGCAAAACTGAGTAGCTCGTGAATGCTTACATGCTTACCCTCGAACTCGCTGATATACCGATCTCCGACTATGTCGGGCCTCCGGTTATTTGATGGTCATTATGTGTCAATAGAGGGCCGACTCCATACCACAAGTCGGGACTCGGGGCCAGCCTCTCGACTCGCTCAGGTAAGAACTCGTGCTCCTTATAATTTTAATTAGATGAACGTCATAGTCATATCTATATTTTGTTTGGTGATTAAGGTTAAACATTACTACGCGCGTTTCAAGGCAAACAAGGGTACAACTGATGTAGACAAACTTTTTATAGGATCACCAAGAAACAAATATTCTTCATTCACATGAAGAAGTGTACGAATTATGCATTACACAAAGCAGGACACACCTTGCTATAGGATATTTTATGAACTGATGACAACAGTTGTACGTCATTCATCATTACAGAATAAGAGCAAAACGAACCAATCAAACCTATATATATATATATATTTGATAATGTAAATATTATATATTGCAATTTTTTTTTTTTCGAAGGGCATGCTAATTGATGGTCAAAGCAATACTGATTGCGTTATATCCTGCCAATGGCATGGTTAATAATGATTCAAAGTAGTTGTGATGTATATATAAATCAAAACCCAATATAATTTTTGTATTAAAAAGTTTTGAGTGAGAAACTCAGATGAAATATAAGTTGTAATAGATAAAAGAGGTTGTTTTTTAGATTCGTTATTTCTATCTATATTTTCTATGTAATATTTATTTATGCAATCAAAGTTACTTTCCTCCTTAAATCTCTTATATATATATATGCCAAACCAAAAAAAATTACATTTCATAAGATTTGACCATATTATTCATGAGGGAGATTATCAAAAAATACACTTTTATCTTCAAAGTTTTCTTTTTTTTGTCCTTTTCCTACTATGTCTTCATCGCTTTTAGCTGAGAGCATAAGATGTCAAGCTCGTCCTCCAATCTATTTAAGCGAGTTTGAAGAGATTGCATGCATTCCATAAAGTTTATAATTTCTTGTTGCACTGTTATGGTAACGGAGCCCATATATTCTCCCCTTTACATACTATCTCTCCTTTGGAGAGAGAATTTCCTAGGCTGGCCAATTCATCAAGTATGACATTGTTAGCCCTTAACACATGGAAGCTTTTCATTTTAAGGATGATATGCAATTGATGAAGTATTCTTTTAATGATTTGTGCAAGTTTGAGATAAAGGGGAGAGACTCATTAATAAGTCTAAGGAGAATGAGAAGTCAATCTCCAATCACTATTATCTCTTGAATTTCTAATTGCACAACTTGCTTCAATCCACAGTAGAGAGTGTGTGCTTCTGCAACATTGTTAGTTGCCTCCCCCAATCCCCAAGAAAATTTGAATTCATGTTTCTTCTCAGGGTGAATGATCAAACCCCACTCTGGCTGCCACTAAATTTCCTTTCATCACCCTGATCCAAATTTATGAAGGAACTATTAGCACTCCACTAGTTCTCCAAAGGCTGAAAAGGAGACTAGCAGAGGAAACCACATACCACTTTGACCTAGTAGCTAGCCCTACTAGGCTGAGAGGGATCTCTCAATGATATCACATCCAATTGACTAGAGTGTAAAGGATATTAGGCTAGGTATGCAAATTAGGGTTTGATTTGATTTGACGGTTTTATGCTGGATGGTGAATTAGATCTAGGAGGACTAGGTCGGGGCTCTGAAAATCAGATTTGCAGAGATGTAACGGGGCAAGGTAGGCACACACTTTAGCACTTTTGAGGTATCTTTGTGTATAGGGTAGATTGATAGGGCTTCAAAACGAGCATGAAATGAATTCATTTATAAAAGAAGAAAATGAACATAAATGTGAAAGCTTCTCCAAAAAAGAGCACCAAAATCAATGAATTCTATTTATAAACTTAGAAATCAAACAAATAAGGCATGGAAATGGAAACGGAAAGTACAATACATTCAAACATATGATCACAGAAGAAACACTGCTAAAGCACATACCACATGAATCCCACCACAATAGTTGCAAATTTTGTCTATTAGTTCCTGCCAAATCCACAAATACACTAGTGTCCAAGGCTCAATTCCACAACATCCAACCTTTGAAACTGATTACAAAGTGCCTCATATAGCCAATGAGGTCGAAATCCTCCCTTGGAGGTCAAATTTCCAACAAGAAAAGCCAAATACATGCATCTATCCAAAGTGTGCTACACACTAGGGAGGTTACTCAACCAATTCCTCCTTTTCCTAACCATCATGAGACATTTCCTCAAAGTATTAAATGGAGGATAATGTAGAAATTATACAAAAAATATGTATATCATGGATTCAAACCGATCTAACAATGTACTAAACCTAGATACTGAATCGCTTCTACAAATCAATTGTAGAAATTAAACAAAATCGCCAATCACATCAAGCAAAGAAGAATCAAATCAAACCACAACACAGATAATTTCCTGGGGAAAGGTTGCTGCTCAAAACCCCACTATCTTCTATTGTATATTCAAGATGAATACATGAAACAATTACAATACAACTCTTCTCACAAGAGCCTCATGTACTCAGCTAATTGTCTCACACTGTCCTGGACAAAACTGGAAAACACTTAGCCAATTCTCAGCCTCTAAAAAACCTGCGGTGCTTGCGCAATTCCTGATGAATGAAATCCCTATTCTTTATGAATTTTGGCCTTCCTAAACTGTGCAAGGATCATAGGCAATCCAATGGGTGTTTGGTTGCATAGGTGCAACCCAATAATCCTACAACTGATAGTTAACATCCCTTTCACCTTTGTCTCAACTAGGTCTCCACTCGAACGTACATGCATGCAACTAATAATAGTAAATCATCAATTTCATGTTAGATCACTGATTTTGAATTAAATAACATTTAATTCACTTGATCTCTCACTAGTGCAACAAACAATTACAATTAGCACAACTGACTTTAACTCACTTAATTGAGTTAACTGATTACACATGCATTAAACTAATGCAACAATTGCACTTTGAACTCTGTTACAATTAGAATTACTTTGCATGCCTCACCAACTACCCTCAACTCAGAATTGATGAGCTAACTAAGTTTATCACACTCAGTTAGCTATTACAAGTGATTATGAGATAATATTACATTTGATTGTCCATTTTAATTAAGGGAAAATTAAAATAGACATGTACCAAATTTAGCCCACACCAATGTACGTGCTACTAATACTTGTGGTCCCACACTAGTGTAGGTGCTTCTTGGACCTCCTAGTCCCACACTAGTATAGGTGCTACAATTTCTTATTGGAATTCAACGCTCCCTCTCAACAAGAAAGGGATTATCCTTCACCCTGATCCTGCCTGTATGGTATTCGAATTTTCTCCTAGTGAGCACCTTTTTCAGAATATCTGCATCTTGATCTTCGGTGGGAATTTACTGAAGTAACATTATGCGCCTCTACAAAAAATCTCTGAGATGGTGGTACTGGATGTCTACGTGCTTGGACTTATCATGAAACACAAGATTAACAGAGAGTTTACTGCAACTCTGGTTATCATAGTGTATCACTGTCGGATCCATCTGAGAACCAAACAAACCAACCAGGATATTTCTCATCCAGATGACCTCACATGAATCTTGAATTGCTGCCACGTACTCTGCCTCCGCTAAACTGAGTGCCATAGATCACTGCTTCCTTCTATACCAAGAAATTGCTATCGATCCTATGCTAAAGATCCCTCCTGATGTGCTCCTTCTGTTTGATGGACTACCTGCCCAATCTGCATCCGTTAAGCCTTGAAGATTCACTCCCTTAGGTATCTCATGACATGCTTCCCCACCTTCCAAAAGAGCTTGGTAGGCTTCACCATAGCTTGACTCAGTTGGTTAACTACGTAGCAAATTTCTGGTTTGGTGTTCACCAAGTTCATCAATGAACCTACTAACTACCTGTAGACAATAGCATCCACTAATTCTCCGGAAGTAGCATCCTCTTTCCTCCAATTTCCCAGAAGAGGAGTGTCCATGGATTTAAAGCTCTCCATGTGAAACTTACCCATTATCTCTTTGGAATACTTTCCTTGAGAAACAAAAATTTCACCATCCCGCTGCCATATTTCCAAACCAAGGAAATAATGAAGGAGTCTCATGTCCTTCGTTTCGAACTCCCTTGCAAGATCCTCTTTGCATGAGTGTATCAATTGCTCATCATCAGTCAAAATTATATGATCAACATAAAGTACAATAATCAAGAGCTTACCCTCAACCACAATTTGGTACAGGTTTGCATCAGCTTCACTTTTGGTGAAGCTTAACCCGATGAAATAGCTGTCAATTCGAGTGTACCAAGCACGAGGTGCTTGCTTCAGCCCATACAGTACTCTCTTGAGTCGACACACATGCGACTCACTTTCAAAGATCTCGAAACCTTCTGGTTGCTCTATGTACACTTCTTCCTCAATAAATCCATTGAGAAACACAATTTTCACATCCATCTGATGAATGTGCCACCCCATCGGCGCTGACAGTGGAAGGATAGATCTAATGGAAGAGTACCTTGCAATTGGTGCAAAAGTCTCATCATAGTCGATCCCCTCAATCTGTGAGAATCCCTGGGCCACAAATATGGCCTTGTAATTCTCCAAACTCCCATCAACAACTTTCTTTACCTTGTAGATCCATCTAGATCCAACCATTGATTTACTGACCGGTCTAAGGACAATCTCTCATGCACTGTTCTTGACAATGGTGTCATACTCCTCTACCATTGCATCAACCCAAATTGGTTGTTGCAATGCCTCTTGAAAGGAAGATGGTTCTGTCACAATACACTTTCTCATAAGAGCCATGTATTCATTAACCCTGTTTGGAGACTGTCTCTGTCTGCGCAGTGAAATAGGGGCTCCTACATTCTCTGTTGCATCAAGTCTCAATCTATCAACTTCCTTGGTGCGCCTTCTACCATTTCTGGTGGATGGCTCTGCATGAGTTTTTTTCTACCACTCCATGATCCTCCGCATGTGGATGCTCCACATCTTGAGGCTCATCCTTTGAAACCAAGAGTTCCTCCTCTGCATGCAAATCCATCTCCCTCTCAAGGGAAAATCACATGGAATTCTCCTCATCAAAGTTTATATCCCGTCGCACAACAACCATTCTGCTTTTTGGAAAATACACCTGATAGTTGTGGGGAGTTTCAGTGTACCCCACAAATACCCCAATCTTAGCTATTTCTTCCAGCTTCTTCCTAGCGTCTTTGGTCACATGCACATAAATAGATGAGCCAAAAATATTAAAATGTGAAACATCATGTTTCTTACTAGTAAAAGCCTCTTTTGGTGCACTCATGCCAAGTATCCTATGAGGACAATGGTTTTTCAAAAATACCGCTGTGTTGCATGCCTCCGCCCACAGATGCATCGGTAGGCCCTGATCATGCAAAATCGCTCTTGCGCTGCACCCATAATTATTCTGTTCTTTCTTTTCTGTGATCCCATTATGTTGTGGGTTATGAGGCGCAATCAGTTCTCTCCGAATTCCTTCTTTGCTGCAGAAGTTCTTGAATTCGTTGGAGATGTACTCACCACCATTGTTGCTCCTAAGAGCCTTCACATGCTTGCCCATGTATTTCTCCACCAGTGATTTGAACTCAAGAAACTTTGAGAACGTCTGATATTTCTTTTGCATGAAGTAGATCCAGCACTTTCGAGAAAAGTCATCAACAAAGATCACATAGTACTTATGCTTTACTGTTGAAGCAACAGAGAATGGTCCACACACGTCTGAGTGAATGCTCTCAAGGATTTTCGAAGCTCGGTTCTCCTCATGAAAGGCGGCCTATACACATTTTCCCATAGTACATCCCTTGCATGTGTCTGACTGCGCAAGTTTTGCCCTTGGGAAGACCCGTAGAAATATGCTGCATGAATTTTAAGGCTCCGTGGTGAAGATGGCTTAATCTCCTGTGCCATAACTCACTCTCATCCCGGCTCACCACTTTTTCTGCCTTACCCATCAATGCTACGCAAACATCTACATTAATTTTATAGAGATTATTAACTCAAATCCCAATCTTCTTGGATTGTCTTGTTGTTTTGTGTCGCAGGAAAGCTTTTCTTTCACTGCAAACAACATCATAGCCTCTATCCTCCAACATTGCAACTGAGACTAAATTTTTCTTCAAGTCTGGTACATGCATTACATATTTTAATTGAATGGCTTTACCTGACTGTCTCTGGAAGGTAATGGTACCAATCTCGGTAGCACTGTACCTCCCATCATCACCCATTTCGATATGCAAATGGAGGTCCTTCTCCTCCAAGCTACTAAAAAGTTCTTTGTCTCCCGTCATGTGAAAGGATGCACCACTAGCGAAATACCACACCGATCCCATTGCACTTCACACCATGCATGCAACGAGTGAGAAGTCGAGCTCAAATTGCGAGGCCAAAGCCTCACCAGATGTAGATCCTGAAGCCTTCTTGTTCTTCTTCTTTTGTGGACAGTTAGTGGCATAATGCCCATGCATGTGACAATGAAAACACTTCACTCTGGACATGTCGTGCTTATTGCCATCTTTACTGGACTCAGATTTGGAATGGAATTTATTTCCTTTCCCCTTCTTCACCTTGGAAGCCAAAGAAAAATATTCTTCATCTTCATTCTTAGATGAAGATCCATCTCTGGTATTTCGTTTGAACTCTTGTTGCACCAAATCCGACCAAATTCGTTCCCAATCTGACAGCTTTTTCCTTCCACTGATATAGTCCTGATAACTATGCCAACTCTTGGGAAGTCATAGAAGAGCTAGGCTCACCACATCATCATCAAAAACAGTAATTCCAATGATCCCAAGCTCATCCTGACATTGGACAAAATTTGTTAAATATTTTGGCACAGAGTCACCTTCCTCCATCTTGATCTTCCCGAGTTTATCTTTCAGTGCCATTTTCCTATGAACACTGCTGCTTTGAAATATATCTATCAAAACTTTCCACATTGCATATGGTGTCACTTTTCCATGGAGACTTGAGACAATGTGGTCTCGTACTCCCTCCAGTAATATCCTCCTCACCTTTGCCACTTTCTTTTTCCATGGATCAAGATTTGCAACATCTATCACAACGAGTTTGGGAACATCATTGTCAATGAATTCCTTCAAGCCATTGTCTTCCAGTACTACCTCCATCCCATATTTCCAAAAAATATAGTTGGATCTGCCCTCAGGTGCATACTCCAATATCAAGCCATTGAAATCCATTTCGATCCTGAATCACCTGTAGCACTAAGAAAGTCTTCTTCAAATTCGAATTCTATTCAGTCACAAACTCAACTCCTCCTCCACTATTGTGATTTCCTATGATTTGATACCATGTAGAAATTATACAAACAATATGTATATCATGGATTCAAACCGATCTAACAATGTACTAAACCTAGATACTGAATCACTTCTACAAATCAATTGTGGAAATTAAACACAATTGCCATTCACATCAAGCAAAGAAGAATCAAATCAAACCACAACATAGATAATTTCCCAGGGAAAGCTTGCTGCTCAAAACCCCACTATATTCTATTGTATATTCAACATGGATACATGAAACAATTACAATACAACTCTTCTCACAAGAGCCTCCTGTACTCAGCTAATTGTCTCACACCGTCCTGGACAAAACTGGCAAACACTTAGCTAATTCTCAGCCTTTAAACAACCTGCCTTGCTTGCATAATTCCTCATGAATGCAATCCCTATTATTTATGAATTTTTTCCTTCCTAAACTGCGCAAGGATCATGGGAAATCCAATGGGTGTTTGGTTGCATGGGTGCAACCCAAGAATCCTACAACTGATAGTTAACATCCCTTTCACCTCTGTCTCAACTAGGTTTCCATTTGAACTGACATGCATGCAAATAATAATAATAAATCATTAGTTGCATGTTAGATCACTAATTGTGAATTAAATAATATTTAATTCACTTGATCTCTCACTAGTGCAACAAACAGTTACAACTAGCACAGCCGAATTTAACTCACTTAATTGATTTAACTGATTACACATGAATTAAACTAATGCACCAACTGCACTTTGAACTCTGTTACAACTAGAATTACTCTGCATGCCTCACCAACTACCCTAAACTCGAAATTAATGAGCTAACTGAGTTTATCACACTCAATTAAATATTACAAGTGATTATGAGATAATAATACATTTTATTGTCCATTTTAATTAATGGAAAATTAAAATAGACATGCACCAAATTTAGCCCACACTGGTGTAGGTGCAGCTAAGACCTGTGGTCCCACACTAGTGCAGGTGCTGCTTGGATCTCCTGGTCCCACACTAGTATAGGTGCTGCAATTTCTTGTTGGAATTCAAAATATAAGACACCTAATCAACCCTATATTACCCATTTACATTTACTTTTGACCATTTAGATTTATCTAATTTTACCTTTTTATTTTTTCAAAAGTCAAATTGAAAACTACAAAAATTACAGAGTGAAAATTTCATGAAAAATATTAGAAAATTGCAGAAGCGCAACGAGATATTTGAGGTCATTTTTGAGTGCCTTTATGAAGTCCATATCTAAATCCCAGACATGGTTTGGAAACATGGGAGAGTGTAGATATCCTTTGACTATTTGTACATGAAAAATGACCCATTTTTGACTAAGATATAGCCATTTTCCCAAGGTGTCTCCTTGTGCGCAGTGAAAGTCAAAAAGAAGGGCGAATGTTGATTTTTGACTACTTTTCTTCACGTTCCTCAAAATTGAAGGCCTGAATAAAAAATATGAGGAAATGGGTTTTGAGAGGGGGTCATTAAATTTCTAGAAATGCTGATCTTTTTCCATTTGGAGGCCTGAGGAAGAAGCACAACGCAAGCTCGCCACGCTTCTTGACATAGCCAAAATTGCCAAATTGCTGGGTTTTCTGGAAAAATATGTCTCAAATATGGAGCTATAGCTGACTAACCATGAGAGTTTTTGAAAAAATATGAGAGTTTTTTTTTCTTTAGCATGCTAGGAACAAAAACCTCCTCCATTTTCCGAAGATGCTTCTCTGATTGTACACAATATTCTCTACAAAAGGTGACTTAAACAGGACATTGCACAGTCAGAAAATAGGCTTTGAAGATGTGCATAGATATCTCATTCTGTAATACCTGTGTAAAATCTGAAGTAGGTTATTGTACTTTGGTATCTTAGGAACAAAAAATCCTCCAGTTTCCCAAAATTCGTCTTTGTTTGGCCACAATATGTTCTACAAAAATATGACTAAACATGACATTTCTGGAAAATGCGGCTTCAATTTTTTTTTTCAAATTTCCTCAAAATTGCTCCAGAGATGCCAAATAAGGTGTGTTATGCTATCATGGATGCATCAACAAGTAGTTCCAACTTACCCTTCTCCTTTTGACTAATTAGGGTTTCCTTTGTACTGTGATTTCAAGTAGGGCTAGTATTCTTCAAGGTCTAGTTTCATGCCTTTGAACCAAGTCTCACGATGGTTTGGTATCCCTATAGCATGATATATGTCATCTAATAAGAATATGAAATCAACCCTTACAATGGTGACCTTTTCTCCTTTCAAATTGGTGGCAAACATATCTGTGAGCTGCTCATGAAAACCTACCTCCTCCACTCTTTAAAAAAACCCTAAACAATTGACATCTTCAAAGAAATTTCTAATGAATGGTGAGGAAGTGATTTAATTGCAGTTGGAGGGCTCAAACCTCATTATCTTTCCCCATTTTTTATACTTCCTCTTCTCTGCTGGTGATAATTCAGCTCCATGATGAAACCCTAGATGGTAGGAGGGAAAAACAAAGAAGGAAGGAAAGGGATAAAATGAGAGAGCCAGGGAAGGGAGATGGGAGTAGGAAAATTTAAAAAGATGGGCAGGGGTCTTAGGGATATTTAGGGAGTGAAATGGAGTGAAATGAGTGAGGGAAATGGACTAGGAAATTCAAACACAATCCTAGCTAGGAAAACTACCCAAATTGGCATAATTGGGCTAGGGTTTGTAGGGAGAGTGATGAAAATGAAGGGAAATGGGTATATAATGGATGGAAGTGATGTATAAAGTGAAAACAAAGGTGTAGGAGCAAGAGAAATATGGTTTTATGTAGCAAATTAATACTTGGGAAGAAAAACAAAAATCTCCAAGAAAACCCTAAGAGGAGATTTGTTTCATTAATTTGTCTTGAGAAACAATGCTAATGAAGGTATGAAAGGCATCAACTTACCATTGAAAAGGTTTTGAGGATGAAAAAACTGATGTGAAACCCTAAAACATCAATTTTGTTGTCAAAAGATGAGTTTCTATACCACTTTGCCCCGTGCACAACGTTTCTCCTCCAAAAGCGCAACGAAAGCTTTGTAAGCACAGTGTGCTCCTCTAGAAGTGCAGCACAGTCTCTGTAAGCACAACAAGAGGAAATTTTATTCACTGTTAGGTAAAAACTCGGGTCATTAGGGGAATTTTGAGGTCTAAAATAGGCCTCATAAGGAAATGATAAAATAATAGTGGAAATAATAAAATAAGATTAGATGACATCGTTAAATTTTAGAGGGAAAAATAAAAAAAAATATTTTTTCAAATCGTATTTTCAACTTATCTCCTTATGGGTTTACTCAAATTTCTAGCGATAACACTCGTTGGATGCATTATTTTATTCCTCATCCAAGTAGCACCCATGTTGCAAACTTTTGATGAACCTTGCTACATGAAAAATGAGAAATACATGAAAAACGTGATTGCAATCACATTTTTCATGTATTTCTCATTTTCCGTGTAGTAGGGTCCATCAAAAGTATGCAACATGGGTACTCATTAGGTGAGAAATTAAATTTTGCATCCAATGAGTACTCCCGCTTGAAATTTGAGTAAAAAACTAGGGAGATAAGTTGAAAATATGAGTTGAAAAAATAGTTTTATTATTTTATTATTTTTATCTTTTTAATTTTTACTCCAAAAATGGTGAATCACCCCCCATGGTTGAAATCATCATGTTGAATCCTATTGGTTCTTAGAAATTTTATTTTGGTTGTACATTTTTCTTAGGAGGCCCATTTTGGACCTCAAAACTCCCCTAATGTTTCTTTCTAAAATGATGGATGAGATCGATGGTAGGAGAGTATAAGAGTGCACATGAATCTTCCTTGTGTCTTTTTGGCTCTTTTATAAACTTTAAAAGACTTCCTTTTGAGGGATGATGGGCCCCACATGTCTTTTTCTAGCATGTCTTTCATGTTTTAAACTTTGTAACCTTGGACATCGTAACTTTTTGGAACATTGTAACTTTCTTTGGAACCTTGAATCTCTATGAAACCTTGAACTGCATATTTTAAGAACATGGAGTACTTATTACAAATAGAAACATAAAATTACATTTTTTTAAATCAAAATTTATTGAAGAAACTTTCCTATCACCACTCCTCTAATTGCCGGATTTTATGCATGAAATGACAATTTTGGTGACCTTGAAACCCTAATGACCTAATGGAGACACTGAACTGAATGAAATCATGATGGTGATGATTCGAATGATGATGATAATCTTTGAATGATGATACACCCAGCTGAGTGATGACAAGGACCACCATGTGAAAATTTTGGAATGAAATGAAATGAAAAAAATTGACTATGGGACACTAACAGGACATGATAAGAGCTCATTTTATCATTAGTGATAGGCTGTATAGACTGACACTAACAGGAACAAAACAAAATACATATTTAAACAAAACACAAAGATACAAAAAAAAAACTTCAATTAATTAATAACAAGTACTGAAATTATTTACATGCAAAATGTAACAAACTAGCTCAGGCGATGGTAGCTTATCACTGAGAAGATATGTGATGACTACATGCCTTCTGAATTATCTTACAATGAGGCCCAAATTCCTTTTTATAATTGAGAAACAATGTAAAACCGTAAACATCCAAAAACCTAACCCTAGGAGATGAAGCGTCAAAATTTTGTGGGACCCATTGGATGTTAGTTTGTAGTCCCTTATTGTTGTTAGTGTAGCCCCCTTATTGTTATTGTTGTACCCCTGTAGTCCCCATATTGTTATTATTGTGCCCACTATTGTTATTGTTGTGCCCTTACATTATTATTGTTAGGTCAGCTTGGATTATATTGTAACCCCATAGACTCCTATATATAGAAAGAAGGTTTTGTCATTTGTATCATCCAATAATTCGTTTATGTAATATAAAGGAGGTTCCCCCCTAGAAGAGGCTGATTTTTAAGTCGTTGATCTCTCTTTTCTTCTATTTTGTGAGTTGGTTTCATAACATTTGGTATCAAATCTTTGGATTCTAGGGTTTCACAGATGCAAACATGTCATCGTGGAATTTTCGCTGTAATTTTTTTTTCTAAGAAGTTTTAGATGTTGAAAAAAAACCTATTTGAGCTGAAATCCTGAGAAACATTGTGTAAAAATTTCATATCTTGGTTCACTATATTTTCAGATATATGATTTGAGGAATTTAGGGGTTTTGCAGACTCCCTAATTTCATCTCAAAGAGGTGACCTTGGGAAAATCGTGATAACTGTATCTCTGAGCATTAGATTCGAATTCTGTAAAAATTGGCTGAAATTGCATGGAATTTAGTTTCTATTGTATCTATTTCAGAGCCAAAATATGAAACAATGGCACATGGCACGATGTACAAGTGAACCCTACTAAATTATTCCATAATTAGGTCATTGTGGGAGATCATGCATAACTCTGGCTTGAATAATCCAAATCAGGTCTGACGTGTGGCATTGGAAAGAGGAGAGAGAGGGCTATGACAGGTTTGAAGTTAAAATATTGGAGATTCGAAATAAAAAAGATACAACAATATCAATAGCGAGCTCCTCAAAAGCAAGAAAAAGGTGTGTATCGTTTCTTTGAAATTACATAACGTTTGTTTGAAAAATGAGTTTGAAGTGATTCCAAGGGCATATTGAAGAATATATATCAATATTGAGTTATATAATGCTTCCAAAAAATAATTACACACCCATTAAGCCCCCAGAAATCTCTACTATGACGCATGAAGATGAAGAAGTGCAACATGATATATCAAAATTACGAGACCAAGTGCAATAAATTTCACTCTCACAAAAAGTAACCAAAAATGAAATGGAAGCTAAGATGGATGGTTTGAAGAAAGACATGGAAGATAAGATGGAGGGTTTGAAGAGTGGAATGGAAGCTAAGATGGATGTCATGGAAGCTAAGATCGATGAAAAAATTAAAGGCAACATTGAAGACACGAAGAATGATCTAAAAGAAGACATGGAAGGTTTGACAAAGTTGCTATAAGAAATGATTCCTAATGGTGAAAAGGTAGTAGAGGAAACTCATGATGAGAAAAAAGTAAATGTTAATCATGATTTCATAGACTCTAATGTTGGATTGAAGACCCACCATATTCTAAGGATTGATACGAGGAAGTTTGATGGCAAGGATCGGGTAACATGGATACAACAGATGGAGCAATATTTTGATCACCATAATGTGCAAAACACACAAAAGGTACGTATTGAAAATTTATATTTAGAAAAAAATACATTTGTATGGTATCGATGGAATTTATCTTGTAAACAAATTTTCACTTGGTCAATTTTTACGGAGGAAATGATAACACTTTATGAGGATACAAAGAGCAACACATTCTTTAGAAAATTGATAAATCTCAAAGAAAAGGGTTCAATGGTGGAGCACATTGAGGACTTCCAAAAATTGAATATAAGGGTAGTTAATATTCCATAGGAACACAATATTGATGTCTCCATAGGGACTTTAAAGAATAACATCCAATATGAGGTTCACCTTTTGGAACCTGATTCATTGGAGAAGGCGTTCAGGTTGGCAAGAAAAATTGAAAACAAAATTATGCTGACAAGGAAGCCTACCACTCACAACTACAAATATGGATGTATTGCTACTCCTAGACTTCCACAACCTACAAGGTTGACACCACAACAATTGGAAGAAAAAATAGAAAAACGGATTTGCTACAATTGTGATAGAGAATACACTAAAGGTCATAAGTGTGTTGAGAAGAAATTATTTTACATAAATTGTGAAGAGGAAGAGGAAAATGAACAACAAAATTCAAAATAAGAGGATATACACCAGGAACCAACCCTAGAGAAATAAGAAATGAATCTGACCATATCCTGTAATGCATTGGTAGGAATTACCACTCCTCAAACTCTCAAGATAGAAGGAAATATCAAGAAGAAAAATGTAATAGTGTTGATTGCTTCAGGTAGTACCCATAATTTTATTCATTGTAAGGTATCCAAGGAATTGAATTGCTTCCTATACCCAACACTAGAGTGTCAAGTTATGGTTGCAAATGGAGGAACTATAAATTGCTCTGGAAAGTGTCATAATATCAAGCTAACAATGGGGGAATATGAATAGTCCAATTCTTTCCATTCCAACGGGTGGTGCTGATGTTGTACTAGAGTACAATGGTTACAATCTTTGGGGATGATAGATTTTAATTTTCAAGAACTTTTCTTGAAATTTTATTTTATTTTATTATATATATATATATATATAATAATAATAATAATAATTATTATTATTATTTTTTATTTTTTTTTTCGGAAGGAAAGGAAGTTGAATTACGAGGTATCGCATGGAAGCCGTGAAAGATAATAATCTCTAATTTCATGACAAAAATTCTGAAGAAAGAACAAAGAGGCGTAATTGCACAATTATGATCACTAGAAGTTCCAACATCGAAATCATCTATTTCTCCAGATCTCCAAAAAGTCTTGGACAATCATTCCAATGTGTTTGAAACTCCCAAAGGAATCCCACCTATTCGTGATTATGATCACGTTATTCATTTGATTCCAGGAAGTGATCCTCCAAAAATCACACCTTACAGATATCATTATGTCCAAAAGAGCGAAATTTAACGTATGATTGTAGAAATGCTAGAGGCTAGTATAATTCAACCTAATCAAAGTTCTTTCTCTGCTCTAGTAGTATTGGTGCACAAGAAGGATGGATAATGGTGCATGTGTTCGGATTATAGGGAGCTCAATAAGCTCACTATTACAGATAAATTTCCCATTCCCGTGATTGATGAATTATTGGATGAACTACATGGAGCAATTTGTTTCACCAAGTTAGATCTCCATTTAGGATATCATCAAATTAGAATGAATATTGAAGACATTCTGAAAACAACATTTCGAACTAATGAGGTTCATTATGAAATTTTGGTCATGCCTTTTGGCCTTACCAATGCACCTTCTACATTTCAAGGGTTGATGAATTCCATTTTTAAACCCTTCCATAGAAAATTTGAGTTAGTATTTTTTGATGATATACTAATCTACAATAGGTATTGGAAGGACTATGTTCAACATGTTGACAGGGTGCTCAAACTATTGGAGGAGAAACAATTATATGAAAAAACTTCCAAATGTTTCTTTGGAGTACAAGAGGTAGAATATCTAGGTCATATTGTATCTTAGGAGGGTGTTAAGGTAGACCTTAACAAAATTAAAGCCATTAAGGAATGGAAAGTCCCCACAACCATAAAGCAATTGCAAGGATTTCTTGGGTTAACAGGGTATTATTGTAAGTTTATTTAGAATTATCGGAGAATAGTAGCACCTCTAACAACATTACTGAAGAAAGATGCATTTTCATGGACTCCTGAGGCAACTAAAGCCTTTGAATATCTTAGAGAGGCAATGTGCCAAGCACTGGTCTTAGCTATGCCAAACTTCACAAAAACCTTTATTGTGGAATGTGATGCCTTAGGAAATGGTATTGGTGTTGTTTTAATGCATGAAGGAAGACCTATTTCTTTTGAAAGTCGTCCAATCAAAGGAAAGTATTTACATAAAGCTATTTATGAGAAGGAAATGTTGACAATACTAAATGCACTAAAGAAATGGTGACCTTACCTAATGGGAAGACACTTAAAGGTAAAAACTAATCATGATAGTCTTAAATAATTTTTGGAACAAACACTATGTTTACAAGAGCAACAAAAATGGGTCACAAAGATGTTGGATTATGAATTTGAAATCATATACAAAAAAGGGAAGCTAAATTTTGTTGCAGATGCACTCTCAAGAAAGGATGAGGATGTGGAAGTATTTCTTTGTGCCATTTCTATTATCCAACCAGATTGGATAATCAAAGCAAGGGAGGAAAGGAAGAATGCAAAATAAGTGTGGACACTCATTCAAAAATTGCAGCAATATCCCAGTACATTTGATACATTTAGTTGGAAAAATGATTCCTTATGGTACAAATATCACTTATATCTTTGTAAGAATTCCCAACTAAAACAAAGATACTTTTGGAATTGCACACCAATCCCTTAGGAGGGCACTCATGATTTTTAAAAAATTACCACAAGGTGAAGAAATATTTTTTTTGGGATGACCTTAAATCTGATATTCAAAATTTTGTGGCAGAATGTTTGGTTTGTTAGCAAAATAAAGTTGAGACAATTAAGACCCCGAGTCTTCTACAACATTTATCCATTCCAATTGAATGCTGGGAGGAGGTTTCAATGGATTTTATCACAGGTTTACCTAAGTCTGAAGGAAATACTTTCATCACGGTGATAGTTGATAGACTTACCAAGTATTCACACTTTTGTGTTGCTACTGCATTTATGGATACAATTCAAAAGCTACATGGAAACCCAAATATTATTGTAAGTGACAGAGATCCCATTTTCATTGGAAATTTTTGGGTGAGATTATTTTATTGTTTGGGTACTAAACTAGCTCATAGCTCATCTTATCATCCTCAATCCGATGGGTAAACTGATATAGTGAACAAATGTTTGGAAGGATATTTGTTGCTTTGTATCTGATAAAGAAACACAATGGGTCAAGTGGTTACCTCTAGCTGAATGGTGCTATAACACTTCCTTCCACACTGCAACAAAAATGACCCCATTTATGGAACTTTATGGATATCATACACTGTCCATCACATCATCTTTAGGAGAAAATTCTAAGGCTCAAGCAGTGGAATATCACATCGAGCATCAACAAAAAGTTCTCCAACTCTTAAAGGATAACCTAAATTTGGCACAAAATCGAATGAAACAACAAGAAGATCAACATCAGAGTGAGAGAAGTTTTGAGGTAGGCGACTGGGTATTTTTACGGCTACAATCATACAAACAAATGCCCCTCAAGCAAGCTAAGAAGGATAATAAATTATCGCCAAATTAATATGGTCCTTATAAGGTGTTGCAAAATATTGGTACTATGGCATACAAATTGGAGCTTCCTGTTTCTTCCCGAGTGCACCCAATTTTCCATGTTTCATGCTTAAAGAAGGTTATAGGTGAAAAATTTTTGGTTCAAACAATATTTCCAGAACTTGATGAGGAAGAAAAAATCATATTGGAACCTGAAGCAGTCATAGAAACAAGAACTCGAAAACTACGAAATCGGTCAATTTTAGAGTATCGCATCAAGTGGAAGAACTTACCCACTGAAGATTCCACATGGGAGGATGAGAATTTTATACAGAAGCATCCAAAAATACTCAAGCATTGAGGAAAACAATTTTTTGAAGGAGAGGGGAATGTTAGGTCCCTATATTACTAGTGTATTCCCTTACTGTTGTTAGTTTAGCCCCCTTATTGTTATTTTTTTACCCGTGTAGTCCTCATATTTTCATTATTTTTCCCACTATTGTTATTGTTGTGTCCTTACATTGTTATTGTTAGGTCGGCTAGGATTATATTGTGACCCCATGGACTCCTATATATAGAAAGGATGTTTTTTCATTTGTATCATCCAATAATTTTTCATTTATGTAATGTAAAGGAGGTTGCCCCCACGAAGAGGCTAATTTATAAGTCATTGATCTCTCTTTTCTTCTATTTTGTGAGCTGGTTTCATAACATAGTTGGTACACCAACTTCGCGGGGTCTCAACCATATTATCTTCATTTGACACGTACGATACCTTGTTAGAAATATATATATGAGGGATACAAATTTCAATTGCAAACCCAAGTTGCAAGCTACAAGTTTGTTCGTTTTCCAAAAAATCATCATTTACGGCCTCAAAATGGATTTGGAAGTTCATGACCCCAAAAAATACCAAAAATATTAAATTGTGCTACAATTAAGGAAACTGAAAGAAACAATGTTGAGGGTCCAAGTAGAATAGGTGGGTGGCCACTAATATCCACCTTGATCACACTCGTCAAAAAATAATATATACTGCTTTTGTTGGGAGATCCATGTGTTGAACTCCTCCTCGGAGCTCCTAATTCCAATTCTCCTTGGGTTTATGCAAATATTTAGGAGAGAGATGAATGATGAAATATTTTACCCATACTGACTCTTGTGCATCCATATTTAAATCCTCATCCTTTATTTATTTAGTTTGGAAGGATTCTCCTATGAGCACAATAGCCATTGCAGCTACTCTGGTATTGTTTTCCGAATCTTTTTTTTTGTTTTTTGTTTGTTTGTTATTTTCTAGCGAGCCAAACCTTCCAACACACAAATTTAGAAGATGCTTCTCATATCCTTTTCCTCTTCTTCTTCCGTATAAAGGATCCCATACAACACCCACACCATCCTCCCGCCAAAACTTAAATAGTATTGGGTCAACGAATTCAGGATCTGATATGATTGAAGACCATTCCCATACTTCTTTAGCAAAGGGAAATTCAAGGAAGATATTATCTACCGTCTCGACTTTTTTGCACAAAACACACCACGATGGGCCTAATATTCTACATTTTAGAATATTTTTTGCAATCATATTTTTTTTGTGATCCAAAGTCTAATAAAATGTTAGATATGATCCAAAGTACGCAATTTAATATCACTACAAGGAAAAGACCCTCTAGCGGAGGTTATAACAAAGGTTTTTAGTGTTATAAAATTGGCCAAAATTGTCAAAAAAAAAATTTGCTACAACATCCATTTTCGGTAACGGAGGTTTTGGCGGAGCTTCTAATGAAATTTCAACACAACTAAAAAAAACTAGGCGGCCGAAGGTTGTTACAAATGTTTTTCTCATTGGTGTGCTAATTAGGTGTAACGGACCGGTGCATTTTATAGTGAACACACCGATACTGTAAACCTACCAAGCACTGGAACGAAAAACAAATTGAGGACGCCTTGAGGCGTTTAGAAACGTCCCAGTGCGTGTCAGCCAGAAAATCGCCCCGAGGCAGTCATAGGTGCATGCACTAGGCCGTTAAGGTCTAAAACCACACCAAGTGCATTGTAGGTGATACAACGCACCGGGTTGTTCTAATTGTATTGATATTTGTGCGGTGCCCATAGGTCGTATCAACGCACCAGTGCATAGTATTATACAAATGCATCGACGTGCAATATCACACAAATGCACTGAGTGTTCTAATTGGTATTGGTATTTGTGACATGCCCATAGGTCGTATCAATGCACCTGTAAGAAGTCTCACATAAACGCACCAGTGTGCAGTATCACACAAATGCACCGAACATTCTAATTGGTATTGGTATTTGTGCGGTTTCCATTGGTTGAAATGCACCGGTGCGCCGTATCATACAAACGCATTGGTGCACAGTAACTAACAAACACCAGTGTTCATTTTTTATTTTTAGAAACATCGACCTATGACAGTGCAATTATTGTGATTTTTAAAAATTCATTATTCATCAAAAGTCGACACATCTCTTATAATAGTATTCATATCAATTAAGTTTTTATTAGTTCATTTGAATGTGATGTTTGGATTAATTTGTTATATCATATCATAATTATTGTGATTTTTTTAAAAATTAATTGTTCATCAAAAGTCGACACATATCTTATAACAATATTCATATCAATTAATTTTTTATTAGTGCATTTAAATGTGATGTTTGGATTAATTTGTTATATCATATCATCAGATTTCGCATATCTTCATTATAATATTTAATCATCCATATATTTAATCAGTGGTATTACATTTCACAGCGACAATGGAGAACACAATAGAATAAATTAAAACATATTTTATTATATATATATGAATAAGACACTCTTTGTCATACAAAATGGGACAGCTATTGGTATCCCTCTGTCTTTCAATTGGGACACTATGTCCATTACATTAAACAAAATTTCTGATTTCACAGACAAATATTTCAAAAAATACAACGTCTTGCTTTGATATCCAAACATATTGATCATCATTCTTCACTTGAACTGTTGTCATTGCTCGAGCTACTTGCATGATTTGGGTTATTTTGAGGAATGTTTTGTTCACGGTGTTGATTGTTTTCTTCTTCTTCACCTTCCATCTACAAATATAAAAATAAACTGTAATGTGTATATACATTGGTGAGAATAATGAAAATTGCAATATTAAATAATATACATCAATGTAAATTGAAAAGAAATGGTGTACCATAACAAGAATTGACTCATGAACTATACACATTATTTCAAAACCAAACTTCATGCCATGTTTCAACATTTCATTTGTTGGCGTAGTTCCATACTTTGTTTCTTGCAAGTTTTATACCCCATAACAAATCATATATTTAATATTAAAGTTTTTTTTGTTATATTAATTATAGACGCCGCCAAGTAAAACAAGATCGATAGATGCTTACAAATTCCACAATTAATTTTTGATATGCCAACATATACTGAAAACCCATATTTAACCCAATGTCAATCAATTCTTCTGATGGTTCTTCTTTGTATGTTAGCACCTGTTTGAAGACATTCAATGATGATTGTTGTAAAATAACTTAAAATATACAAAAATGAAATCTAGTTAAATTGTTATAAGGAAGTAACAATTACTCACAAACTTAGATATCAACCCTTTTCTTCCTTGTCGTTCCGTTTTATGTGCTCAATGGGTTCCATTTTCTTTTCTTTTCTGCAAGAAAATACTTGAAAAATAATATTTAATGCTAAATTGTTTATTTATTGTACCTAGTCGAAAAATTCAATGATTACATATTACATTTGAAGCACGTTGTTGTTGAGATGGCTCCTCGTGCGATGCAATTATGTCCATTTCTTTGACCATCTCCTTGTACATATTTTTGGACATTCCTACTGGCATATTTCTGATATCAGCTCGTTCATCCTTTGAGATTTTCATAATCTTCCTGAAAATGTAACATGACAATAAATTATTTAATTTTTATATTGATATATGAAAAATAAATATAACAAAAGTGATATTTATAAATGATTGCTTTCTAGTAATATATACATATAATTTTAGAAAAAAATTTAAAGGAATATTACTTTTTCATTCCTTATTTTGTTGTTGTTGTATGTTCTTGCTATTAAAAGTTTGACATGTCTCATTGACCAATTCTTTGGAAAATCATCCTGTAGTTTAGATAAAATTTGGTTCTTGGAATCATTGGATTGATTTTTGTATTGTAAGTGTAAAGAACGTCTATACATTCGTTCCACTAGATCCCTCAAAGTTTTGTAAAAGTTTTACCCCATTTCATTAACCTCCAACACCACTCCAGATGAGCTAAGGAGCAATTCATTTTCATTTGCATGTTCTATTTTTTTTTCTTTTCTTAGAACAACATTCATTTTCTAAGTTGCTGGTCCGTGTAGAACATTAAGCATATGCAAATTAATAGATTGTTTGAAACATGTTATCTAATATTTTTAAGTATATTATTAATGAAAATTAAAAAAAGAAACTCACATTGGATCGATAGTATTTTTTCATTCACCTGATTCATCCTTCTGCAATTTTTCTATCAAGCTTTTACGCTCTTCTGGTCCTAGATCGGAAATAATCTTATTGAGCTTCGTTATTTTGTGGCTCTACATGATACACAGTAAACAATACATATTAGTTAAACTTACATATAGTTCAAAAATAATAATTTTTGTTAAGAATTTACAAAGAACTTGCCTTTTTTTCTTTTCTCGATGTGCTATAATTATTTTTGTTACTTGATCTCTTGTCAGCCATTTCTTTATAAATATGAAACCTATACCATATCATTCATTAATATAGTTTATAAATAAATCATAAACTTTTCAGGTAAAAAATAAATCAAGAAAACAGTGTGCATGTCAAGATGTACGCACCAACGTCGGTGCGGCGTGTTCTTATAAACACACTGCCAAAACAGTAGAATCACCATACAGTGCTCACTGTTAACAAGGAGAACCAGTGCGTTATATGTTGACCATCGCACTGATTAATACAGACAAATTAATAAAAATCCTCTAGTGTTAGTTTTTGTAGCATATGATGTTGTGGAGGGGGTGGTGCGACATTTTCTTATAAACGCACCAAGAAAACAGGGGACCACCGTACGATTCTCTCTGTCAACAAGGAGATCTGATGTGTTATATGTTAATTGGTGTATCGATTAACATAGACGTAATTTTTTTTTTTTCAAATAGTACGTGTGCGGTGCACTATAATGAAATAGCGCATTGGTTTGCTATTTTACACAGGGCACACAAATTAAAAAATATATGTTTTTAAATTGTTTTTATCAAACAGTACGTGTGCGGTGCACTATGATATAATAACACACCAACGCGCTATTTTACACAGGGCGCACTAATTAGAAAAAATCACGCAAGGGCCGACATGGATTGGGATCTGACTCTACAAGTCATCCTGTGGGTTAGATGTTATAGGCCTATATATATAGCAATAGAAACCCTATAAATCTAAAATTAAAAGCCTAATTCTGAAGTCACAGAAACGGGAAGAAGCAAGGACAGAAACAAAAGAATCAAGGGTTTAGAGTGATAATGGTTTTACTTTATTTTATTATTTTTATTATATATATATATATATATATATATATATATATATATATTTTAATTTTAATTTTATTATTTATTTATTTTTTTTCTTCTGAAAATGAACAATAAAATTTAAATTTTTTTACTTACCATGTATTAAATCAAACATAAAATGTAAAAAAAACGATTATTACAGTAAAATTTAATCATCAGATAATTAACACAAATTCACAGTCAACACAATAGAGCTAATGTGAGACAAAGCTCACTGAAATCAATGAAATGAAATGCACGATTACATCACACTTATATAACAGATTGCACTCACCTAATTTTCCTGAAGAAGAGGAAACAAACCTAAATACGTGCAACCAATTTCTAAATAAACACTCTCGTTCAACCACTCAAAACTAAATCTATTTCTGCATGATCTAGATTATTCTCACATCCTCCCTTAATGGAGAAATGGATTTTCTACAATACCTAATTGACTTCTAAAAACTTCAAATTTGATTTTACCAAGAGGCTTAGTAAACATATCAGCCATATTATCCTTGGTATTACAAAATATTAATTCAATTTCATTCGACTCAATTTTCTCACGTACAAAGTGGTACTGTAACTCAACGTGTTTTGTTCTAGCATGGTAAATTGGATTATGTGCTAATTTGATAGCACTCTGATTATCATAATTGATACATGTTGAACCACTTTGCGCCTCTTCAAGATCTGCAAGAATTATCCGCAACCAAATAGCTTCACAGGTGGCATTGGTCAAAGCTTTGTACTCAGATTCTGTTGATGATAAAGAAACAGTTGGCTGTTTCTTGCTACTCCAAGATACGACTCCTGATCCAATATGAAATGCATAGCCAGAGGTAGATCGTCTGTCATCTGGATTTCCTGCCCAATATGAATCAGAAAAACCTGTCAGTGCAACATCATATTCATCAGTATACATAATACCTAAATTCACTATTCCCTTTAAGTATCGGAGAACTTTCTTTGCAGCATTCCAGTGATTTCCTGAAGGCTTAGCCATGAATTGACTAAGGATACTGACTGAGTATGCAATGTCTGGTCTGGTAGTGGTGAGATAGTTCAAACTTCCCACCAATTGACAATATAATGTTCCATCTGCCTCTTTAGTTCCATCTTCTTTGTACAACTTTGCATTCTGTTCTAAGGGAGTTGACATAGCTTTGCAATCACTCATATTGAACTTTTTAAGAATTTCCTTTGTATATTTGCTTTGAGTGATCAATTTTTTACCAGGCTCTCTCCATACCTCAATTCCTAAATAGTAATGCAATTCACCCAAATCTTTCATTTCAAATTCCTGTGACAACTGAACTTTAATTTCTTCAATTAACTTGTGAGCACTGCCTGTGATAATGAGATCATCCACATACAAAGATATTAAAGCAACATTTCCTTTTTCATCTTTCTTAACATACAAGTTAGGATGTCAAATTTGCTTTTCTAAATGGTGATTTAAAGGAAGAAGTTTATTTGGTTCAACCTGAAGGGTTTGTCAAACAGGGACAGGAGCATCTAGTCTGCAGGTTAAGAAAAGCATTATATGGTTTGAAACAGGCGCCGAGATCATGGTATGTAAAGATTGGAGGAATAATATTGTCCTTCACTGACATGCGTAGCAGCACCTTTGATTTCATTTCATGCTTATCCCAATATTGAGTGGCAGCAGGAGGTGTAGGCTTGGGCTCGTCAACTTTAACAATTGTCCAGAGATTGTACGCCTCCAGAACTGTGATCAGCTTAAATTTCCAATTTACATAATTTTCACCATCAAGTTTTGTAGATTCATTTAAATAGGAGTCAGCAAGTGGATTAGCCATTTCAACGATAATGACCAGCTTCTAAAGGCCAATGAATTTTATGCACACCCTGGTCCTAAAGCCCACTAGGACAAATCAATTTGCAAATAGAGTACCAATGAAGCTTCAAATAATAAAGTCCATAAAAAAATATCCTTTAAAAAGGTATTTTTTTTTTAACTAAACCTTAGCGTTCACCTATGCATGAAAAAAAAATGATCACCTCCTTTGTTTGGTTTGATTTTTTTAATAAAAAAAAATCTTCAAACAAAACTTGCTCCCTTTTTAAAAAAAATGGTCACTTTCACTTTCTTGGCTTTTCATGACAAGAACGAATTTAAATCTGTTCAATGCACAAAAAAAACGCACAGCCTTTAATAATTTGCTGCCACACGATCTTTCTAAAGGTGAAGTAATTTCATTCACTTTTGAACTTCACGGCAAACCGTTTAAAAAAAAAACCGCACAGCCTTATCGTTATCCCAACAATAGGTCAACGAACACAGGTTTCTGCTCTAAAAAAAACTCGATTTCAAAGCGGAAATGAAAAATCAGATATGGAAAAACTCGATTTCTGAAATGAGAAATCTGTGTGCCCGAACCACCTGTACGCCGAGAAGGAGGGAGCAGCAATCATTTGCTGCACGCCGTTTGCTTGAACGCAGGTTTGTTGCACGCTAAGAAGGAGGGAGCCAAATTAAATCCGCTAGCAATTGAAAGTGATCACTTATACCGCGCACCTGTTATGAATAGATATCCGCACTCAAAAAAAACTCGACCAATCTGCACAGAAATTCCGGGCAATCTGTCAATAGAATGGGACGATGGCTCTTCCACTGCGCAAGAGGCTCTTTTGCGTACCAAATTAATTCCCACGAATTTGAAATGGTCGGGCGCACGATTAACAACACGGATGAAAACTTGCGCTGGAAAACTTCACGCGGAGGGGATGGACAGCGCACTGCAACAATTACCAATAGCGCCTTCAAATCTGTCCGACTGCAACTCGGCGAACAAGATCCGATGGGTTTCGAAAGCGGAGCTCTCACTCCAATACCCAAACACAGCTCTGATACCAAATTAACACAAATTCACAGTCAAGACAACAGAGCTAATGTGAGACAAAGCTCACTGAAATCAATGAAATGAAATGCACGATTACATCACACTTATATAGCAGATTGCACTCACCTAATCTTCCTGAAGAAGAGGAAACAAACCTAAATACGTGCAACCAATTTCTAAATAAACACTCTCGTTCAACCACTCAAAACTAAATCTATTTATGCATGATCTAGATTATTCTCACACAGATGGTTTGAAAAATTTAAATTTTTTTACTTACCATGTATTAAATCAAACATAAAATGTAAAAAAACGATTATTACAGTAAAATTTAATCATCAGATGGTTTGAAATTCTATGCTACAGGGTTTGAATCACTAGAGGTTTGGAATTCTAATTGTTTGAATAGTTCCATTCGAAAATATTTCCCTGCTCCAGAGTTCTCTCGTGCTCTCTTGCTCCATGTATGTCTCTTGTGCAAATCTCTCCCTAGATTTTTTTTGCAAAAATAATGAAATAGTTAAAAGTTTTTAATATTTAAAGTATTGTTTTATGAAATTAGATTTTTGAAAATAATTTTCCACCCATTTTTCAATTTACCATTTTATTTTTGTTCACTTAAAAAAAATAAAGTTGCGCTTTTTTATTTGCGGCTATTCGGCACCGGTGCGTCAATTAATAACACAACACCAGTGCATTGTAACTAAAACACACCGGTGCAGTTAACTGTACATTAGCACTGATAACAATAAGTCCATTTTTAAGGCACCAAAATTACTTTTAGGTGTGTACACCAAAATGTGTTATTGATTTTTCTCAATTGCAGGGAGAAAATATCATAATTATATCGAATGGACAATTCTTCAAAATCCACCTCATTCCATAATATTTCTCAAAGTCCATCGCAGAGTTCTCCCTATCCATCTCAAGACGTAATATTTATTTCAAATTTATTTATATTTTCATTATCTAATTGAATTTATGTTTTTTATCCATGTTAATCAGCTTAATAAAATAATATATACAAATTTTCATGTTCATGTAGATTCAAAATTGAGTTTAGATGCACAAAATATTCAAACAACTCCAAAACGTTAGAAGCTCTTATCAGGAGCAGCATACCACAAGATGCATTTGGTAGATGAAAATGGACAACCGCTTCACCCTGCCAATTGTAACATTGTAACTTCTAGCCACAATCCTGGGACAATGATGGTAAAAGTAATTGTTTGGTATATTAATGTAATTATTTCAACGTCAAACCAATTAATCATGCATTGTCGACGTGCTTACTAATTGATATCATAGATTTTATACTAATCATGTTTAAATATATTTTTTGAAATTATTAGGATTCTAGTGATGATGAGCGACCTACCTACCATCTTCCGTTGCACCCCACGACAATGTCAAATCGAGAGAAGGCTGAATTAAGAGAAAAAATCAGAGAGTAACGATACCAAGAATGGTTGAATCAACCACATATTCAATTCCCACTACGTTCAGATTCACCAATTAGGAATGAATACAACAATAGTAGTTCTTCACAAGATGGCAACGGAGGCAATAAAATAGAGGTTGGTATGGATGATTACTTAAGGGATACTATTGCCATGGAGAAAATATTGTTAGATGCATTCCATAACGATGATCAGCTAGGGGACGATGCTCATGTCGCTGATACCTTTTTTGAAAGCCTTAAATTTTCTTCCACCACCCCTCTCTTTGGACCTGGCGGTCAGTCAAATTCTACCCAGTTGGGGACAACGATGTTACTATACAACTTGAACGCAAATTTTGGCTTGTCGAATGCATGTTTCTCAGAAATTTTGAGGTAAGTTACTATAAAGTCCTCCCTTATATTTTGAGAAATATAATCACACAATGAACATTACAAATGGTCAATTTTATGAACGTTAATAATTATATCAACATTAATGTACATTTAATATTTTCCATGATCACCAACTACAGGTTATTTAAAGATAAGGTTCTTCCGAGTGATAATTTCTTGCCTGGTAGCTGCGAAGAAGCCAAAAAAATTATTGAAAATGTTGGGTGTTGAGTACATATCATATCATGCATGTCAAAATGATTGTATTATATGTAGAGGAGAATATGCAGACAAAGAGACATGTTCAAAATGTGGGCATGACAGGTATGATAAATAAAAAAAGGGTAAATCACGTGGTCCTCCTTTTAAGATATGGAGGCACATGCCTATAATCCTAAGGATTCAAAGGCTATTTCGTTGCAAAGAATTAGCTATGTTGTAGGGATGGCATGCCTCACAAAGAAGTGATTTGGGAGTTATGTGAATCCCAACAGATTTAATAGCCATGAAGCATATAGAGGATACATGGCTTGAAAAATTCAAGGATGAATTTCAAAGTCTATGACTAAGCATAGCCATGGATGGCGTCAACCCATATTCCCTCCAGAACACCAACTATTTTGTCTGGCCTGTAGTAGTGATCAATAGAAATATGCCCCCATGGTTGTCCGTGAAGAATGAACATCTTATGTTGGCTCTCATAGTCCCTGGTAGAAGACAAGTGAAGAATATGGATGTCTACTTATAACCACCGGTAGATGAATTGAAGGAATTATGGGATGGGATAAACGTATACGATGTATCAAGACCCATCGCAGCAAAGAGGAGTTTTACGTTGTATGGCATATGTGCTTACACGACACATGATTATCCAGGGTTAGGAGTTTTCTCTAGTAAATTACATGTTTATTGATTTGGTTATATATGTAACAATATTCTTTCACATATTAGTTATTTAATTCATTTTAATTGTTCTGATCTTCATGATATTATTTAACGTGCCATGCATATATATTATATACAATAATCTCACAGGTCTTGTAACAAAAAGGTATTTTGGATGTAAATGTTGTGGACCTTGATGGATTGTAGATTTCTGTGGTGTAGATTTTTAGAATCAGAGCTTGGAATCTCCACAGTTCTCATTTTTCAGTCTATGTTTCAGGTCTAAAGCAAGAGCCATCATCAGGACAAATCTGCAAAAAAAGAGAGACAAATTGTGTTGAATAAATAGTGGAAAAATGACAAGAAAGAGAGCCGACCAGATATCCATTAAATGGTTTAGTTTTCTAATTTATTTTTATTAGTTATTTTGTTTTTTAAAATATCAAAATCATTATTTTGATATTTTAAGTTGTAATGCTAATAATGTTTTAAAGTTTCTAAATATTAATATTCCTATTAATAAAGTCTTATATTTATCTTATTTAAGGATATTTAATTTATTATGTTAAGGTTTCTAAATGTCAAGAAAAATCAAAGAGTGGTAATTATATTCATATCTTAATAGTGAAGAGGGGTCCTAGAAGAATGATTTAAAGGTTAGATTGATGGCTTGATTCCTATTAGTTTTATAAGACCCTATGCAAATTATAAAATCTACTATTATTATTTAACCTTAAAAAGTTCTAAGTTTTTTATATAATTTTGGCTTAAGAATTATACTAATAGCTTAAGTTTTTTATATATTTAAAGAATAGAATTTTCAATGATAACCTACTATTATGTAAAGGGCCTAAGGTGATTACACTAAAAGATTAAGGATTTGACTCTATTAATATTATAAGGTCAAAAGGAGATAATAATTATTACTATTTCATTAATAAGAATCAATGATAACAGTCCTAAGCTTTTTATCCTCTTTTAGCTAAAGTTTTAGATTAATGGATTTGTTTTAAAGAAGAGCAATATTATTAGATAAGTTTTAGAGTTATAGTATCCCCTTATACTAATATTATGCTAAAACTATCCTATGTGCTTTATATTATAATAACGAATATGGAGGAGATATTAGAATGGGATAGGAAAGGTCAATTGGTTTTAACCCATAGATAAGGATTGTAACCAATTGATCCAATAAACTAAGTATGCAGAAGGTATGGGTTAGACTAAGGTATAAGGTTATGAAAGGGGATTCATAGGGTTGATTTTACAATTAAGTTTTTAAAGAAGGGTAGAATGGTAAGGTTAAGGAGAAGGGTATGGGTAAGGAGCGAAACGGAGGGGAGAGGAAAGGGTACAAGGTAGAGAAAGAGAATCATAAAGGGATGAAGGAAAGGAAGGGTTACAAGGAGACCAATGATTCAAGAGGGCAATAAGCTTTAACCAGATAGCACGTGGACCCAATTTCTGCTAATTTCTAAGCCTCCATCTCTATTAAGGTTATGTGGGTACTTTAAGATTTTCAAGGCTTCACGTATTTTGTGTTTGAAATGATGTTTTTCCTTGGCAATGATTACTGCTTCTTCTAGGCATATGTGGTGACATGTTTTGCTTGAATGTTCTGCCAAAGCTGAGGTTTTAATTCTTCCAAGCCTAATGTCTGCCCCATGTTCTTTAAACCTTATTTTAAAGGTTTTGCCTGTTTCCCCAATATATAAATCTCCACATGAACAATTGATTTTGTAGACACCTTTTTGTTGGAGGTGGTCGAGGTCATCCTTAACCGAATTCATTCTTTGCCTGATGGTTTCTAGAGGCTTGAAGGTTGCTCTAATGTATTTTTTGGCTAGAACCTTGGCTATCTTGTTAGTGACTCCTTGAATATAAGGGAGGTAAGCTTTTGTAGTGGAGGGTTTGTCAGTAACCATTCTTTTGCTTCCAGATTTGGCTTTTTGTATAGCTTTGTTGATGTCCTTATTTCTATATCCCAAGTTTAAGAAGGATTTCTTCAGATATTCAATTTCTTCTTCTACGTGAGTTTTGTCTGATATTCTAAAAGCACGAGTAAAGAGAGTCAGCAGTACTCCTGTCTTCTGGGCTGGGTAGTGATGTGAGTTGGCATGTAGATAATTGTCTGTGTGTGATTTCTTTCTGAACACTTTGTGTCCAAGGGATCCGTCTTCATTTCTTGAGAGGAGTACATCAAGGAAAGGGATGCAGTTGTTTTCTTCGCCTTCCATTGTAAATTGGATATCTTTGGATATGCTGTTAAGATGGTCAAGGAAGTTCTTCAATTCCTCATCTCCATGGGGCGAATTGACATTGGTGTCATCTACGAACCTTATCCAAAACTTGGGTTTTAATGGGTAGGAATCCAAAGCCTTCTTTTCGAATTTCTCCATGAAGAGGTTTGCTACTATAGGGGATAACGGAGAACCCATGGCAACACCAGATGTTTGTTCAAATATTTCCCCTTGGAAGGTGAAAAAGGTAGAGCGAAGACATATTTCAGCGAGTTCTGCAGTTTGCGGGTCTGCTACTTCCTTTACTACCTGCACGACTTCATCAAGAGGGATTTTGGTGAAAAGTTGGACAACATCAAAGCTAACAATTTTTTCACCAGGGTCTAATTTAGCTTTTTTAATGAAATCCATGTATTGGTTGGAGTCTTTGATGCAAGAGCTAGTATTTCCCACCATAGGGGCGAGGGTGCGAGCCACATATTTGGCTAATTGATAAGTTGGCGCACCTATAGTGTTAATGATAAGCCTTAAAGGAACACCAGCTTTATGGATTTTAGGGGCACCATAAATACGGGGTATGGTTTCACCTTTTGGGTATAAGCGCTTCTTCACATTATCATCCAGATTGGACTCCTTGATGGCTTTTTAAACCTTTTTTATGACTTTGGATATGGGGTTTTCATTCAATTTTTTATAACTTCCGCTATTGTGTAGGTGATCCCCCATCTTATTGTTGTAATCTTCTTTGTCCATAACTAATGTAGCCCCTCCTTTGTATTCCTTTAGAATGACAATATCGTGGTGTAAAATTTTTTCGGTGAAAGTCACATAAAAGAAATTTTTGTCGACGCGTTTCGAACAAGCCAGTGTGGTTCATCATCAGGACAAGATGAGAAATCTGATCAGGAAACCAGTTTAAATAGAACAGGACTGCTCCAACTAGCTGTTGGAAAAACGGTTAGTTTGACTAGAATAGGGAAAATATTTTTTATTTATTTATTTATTTATTTATTATTAAATTTGATTATATTTTTCATTATAAATTCTATATAAATAAAAATAAAATAAAAATAAAATATAAAATCAAATCAAATCAAATAAATAAATCAAATATAAAATAAAATAAAATAAAATAAATAAATAAGTCATAATAATAATACTAATTGATCAATTAATTTAATATTACTAAAAATAAAAATAAAAAATAAATAAATAAAGAAATTAAAAAATAAAATAAAAATAAAAGAATAAAAATAAAAATAAAAATAAAATTAAAAAAAAAAGAAAAGAAAAGAAAAAAAAGAAGTAAAAAAAAATAAAAAATAAAAAAAATAAAATAAAGTAAAAATAAAAGTAAAAGTAAAAGTAAAAATAAAAATAAATAAATAAAAAAACAATACTGATAAAAAAAATAAAAAAAATAAAAAATAAAAATAAAAATAAAAATCAATAAATAAATAAATACATAAATATTAATTAATTAATTAAAATATAATAAATAAATAAATAAATAAATTAAAAATAAAGATAAAAATAAAAATAAAAATAAAAATAAAAATATAATAATTTAAAAATAAAAATAAAAATAAATAAATAAATGAATTTTTATTTATTTATTTATTTATTTTTATTTTTATTTTTATTTTTAGTAATATTAAATTAATTGATCAATTAGTATTATTATTATGACTTATTTATTTATTTGATTTGATTTGATTTTATATTTGATTTGATTTGATTTTTATTTATATAGAATTTATAATGAAAAATATAATCAAATTTAATAAAATAAATAAATAAAAAATAAAAAATATTTTCCCTATTCTAGTCAAACTAGCCATTTTTCCAACGGCTAGTTGGAGCCGTCCTGTTCTATTTAAACTGGTTTCCTGATCAGATTTCTCATCTTGTCCTGATGATGAACCACACTGGCTGGTTCGAAACGCGTTGACAAAAATTTCTTTTATGTGACTTTCACCGAAATTTTTTTACACCATTTTATGGATCACAGAAGCCAAATTCCTAATATTGAAACCCTGCTCGGTAGGGCCTTGGCACTTAAAGTTCATCATTTTGAAAGGGCATGTTTGCAGGTATCTAAGATGAAATCTGATTTGACCTTTTTAAAGAGATGTAGAGACTCCTCCTCCGCTCCATCGTTCGCCAAGATTAAACATCCCCTAAATAATTCCAGAAATGAACGGGTTTTTCTTTCAGCCAGTCTTGGCATTATTAGATCTGAGATTTCGAGAGTTAGAAAGTATCTCGATCTCTTTTCTCGAAGACTGCTATCTTCTCATCTAGAGTTGTCGTATTTAATTCCGGCTGAGGTTTGGGTTGTAGTGGAGGCCCGCTCTGCTTTAAAAGCCCAGCGCTGGGAGGGATTATACAATAAGAAGCTTTGTGCAAAATTCCTCATGCTATCGAAGGATTCGTATGGCGTTAATGAGAGAAGGTACCTATCTAACAGAAGAGTTAATAGCTGTCAGGTTAGTGATTTACGGTTCTTCATTCTAGATTCAGATCTGTCATCGTCAGCGTCTCTCACTTCTTCGTCGGCCAGGACTGCTCCCTCGAGCGATCAAAATATGAATCCCTCGTCTTCATCTGGGCATCTGATTGTTGATGATGCAGTGCATGTGGCGGAGGAGGTTAATTATCAAGCGAGGTTGAGTTCTACTACGACAAAGTCGAGTTATGTAGCGGATTGTGTATCTGCAACTGCATCAATGGAACTGATCCCCAAGAATCAAGCGACCTTTCTCAAGGATGAGATGCGTGGTTTAGACTCTGCGCTGTCTTCTTTATCTGGGATGAATGAAAACGTGCTGCATTCCTCCAGTTTGCCGGGATCCGTTGCAGATAAATCCAGTTCTTCATCGACCGACCAGGTTCAACGTTCTGATCCTTGCTTCTCTGATTTACGCTTGGACTTGTTTGATTCTCATTCTGTTTCCTCTTTGTTACAGTCTTGCCAGGATCCCTCGATTTTTATTCCTGCCAGGCCTACGTTAGATGGTTTTGGTAGTAAAGAAAACACTTTAATTATTAATAATAACAAGTTGATGCCGTTTAATAATAACAATATTTCGAATAATAATATGAGCATTAATGGTAGCCATAAGATTATTAACGATAATAACATTGATAATATTATTAAAAGTAACCATAACATTAATAATAATAATATTGATATTATTAACAATAATAATATTGATAATATTATTAACAATAATCATAACATTAACAATATTAATATTGATATTATTAACAATAATAATATTGTTAATATTATTAACAATAATCATAACATTAATAATAATAATATTGATATTATTAATAGTAGTAATAGTAATAATATGATTAGCCATAAGATTATTAATAATAACCTTGATATTATTAACGATAATAACATTGATAATATTATTAAAAGTAATCATAACATTAATAATAATAATATTGATATTATTAACAATAATAATATTGATAATATTATTAACAATAATCATAACATTAATAATAATAATAATATTGATATTATTAACAATAATAATATTGATAATATTATTAACAATAATCATAACATTAATAATAATAATATTGATATTATTAATAGTAGTAATAGTAAGAAAATGATTAGTAGAAACCATGACATTAATAATAATAGTATTGAGATTATTAACAACAATAATATTAATAATAGCAAAAATAATAACATTATTAGTGGTAATAATATTATCAATAACATTAATACCAATTCTCCTTTAAAGAGGACTGTTATAAATCTTTCTTGTTTTTCCTTTGATCGTCATGTCTATAGTTTATTGGAAAGGGGGCTTAATTTTGCTCTTGCTCCTAAAAAAATTCCTATTCATGACATCATCTGTGATATTGAATACAGAATTAGAGATTTGCCTGATGCTACTAAAGACATCATTAGGCAAGACTGTTCTGTGATCCTTAGAAAAGCTAAGCCTCTTAAGAGCAACATTAGCAAGCATGAGTTTGAGGCTCTAAAATCCTTAAACAATAACCAGGACATTGTCGTTCTTAAGGTTGATAAGGGAGGTGCTACAGTTATTTTAAACAAGGATGATTATCAGAATAAGATGTTGGTTCACCTTCAAAATAGCGGTAGCTACAAGAAGCTTGACAAAAATCCCCTTAAAAAAGTGTCTAAAGCTATTGCTCTAGCGATAAAATCAAGTAGCACTGTTGGCTCCCTTAGTAAAAAGCTTATTGAAAGTAATCCCCTTATCCCGAGGATTTATGGTCTTCCTAAGATTCATAAGGAAGGTGTTTCCCCTTCGCCCCATTGTCAACACCATAGGTGGTCCGACTTATCTGCTTGCTAAATTTTTAGCCAGTAAGTTGAAGCCCCTTGTGGCTCGCACGGACTCCTTTGTCAAAGATTCTTCCTCCTTCATTAATGAATTGAAAGACATTAAGTTGGATCCAGACGATAGGTTTGTGAGTTTTGATGTTGTATCATTATATACTTGCATTCCCATTAAGGAAGCCATTGATGTCATCTCTCGTACCACAGATCCTGATACTGCTCATCTTGTAGAGATTTGTCTTACCTCGACCTTCTTTAGTTTCGAGGGTGTATTCTATGAACAGACCTGTGGTGTGGCCATGGGTTCCCCCCTTTCCCCTGTTGTTGCTAATATTTTCATGGAACACTTTGAATCGAAGGCCCTTTCCTCTTCCCTTTTTAAATAAAAGCTTTGGAAAAGGTTTGTTGATGACACCTGTGTTTTGTGGCCCCATGGTAAAGAGAAATTGGACCTTTTCTTCCAACATCTTAATGATCAATCTGACTTCATTAAGTTTACCATGGAATTCGAAGTTGATGGTAGCCTTCCCTTTCTGGATGTCCTTCTTTCAAGAAATGATGATGGTTCCTTCTCTCATCAAGTTTTTAGAAAGAAGACCCATACTGAATAGTATTTACATGCTAGTTCACATCATTTCCCGGCTCAGAATCTTGGGGTTCTCAGTACCCTAGCAACTAGAGCTTTTAGAATCTTAGATGTGAACCACTTTGAAGGTGAAAAATCGCATCTCTTTAATGTCTTCTGTAAGAACAGTTATAGAAGGGCTCAGTGTCTTAGAGCTTTTCAAAAAGCAGAGAAAGGTCCTAAGGTTAAGAAAGATCCTTGCGATCGGTTATCTGGAGTTCACCTTCCTTTTATCCAAGGTACTACTGATAAAATCACAAGGATATTGAAGAAACACAATGTCTCTTCAACTTTCAAGCCTCTCCGCACTATCCGTGGTTCTCTTAGATCGGTTAAAGACCCGGTTTGCCCGATGGATGGTAAGGGTGTTTATTTAATTCCATGTTCCTGTGGGACCCCTTACATTGGTGAAACTGGTCGATCTATTAACCAAAGAATTCATGAACATGTCGCTGACCTTAGACATGGTAGATCTCGGTCCTCTACCTTGGCAGAGCATGCTGAAAAAACAAATCACCATATTTGTATTGAAGATACTAAGGTTATTGCGACTATTGACCACTTCCACCACCGAAAGTTAAGGGAAGTCTTGGAAATAGAAAAGAAGCCGGTTAACCTTAATAGGGATGATGGGTGGAATGTTAGCAGATGCTAGATTCCTGCTCTTCACTCTTAGTCGATCTTGATTTCTGTTTCCTGATGTGCTCCTTTTTTCTAATTTGGTTTTGATTAGTATTTTCGTTTTGTTTTTATTTTATTATATATATATATATATATATATATATATATATATATATATATATATATATATATATATATATTTTTTTTTTTTATTTTTATTTATTTTTATTTTTTTTTATTTTTAAATTATTATATTTTTATTTTTATTGTTGTCTTTATTTTTAATTAATTAATTAATTATATTTTAATTAATTATATTTTAATTAATTAATTAATATTTATGTAATTATTTATTTATTTTTTTTAATTTTTAATTTTTTTTTTTGAGTATTATTTATTTATTTTTATTTTTATTTTATTTTATTTTTTTACTTCTTTTTTATTTTATTTTATTTTATTTTTTATTTTTTATTATTTTTATTTTTTTATTTTTTATTCTTTTATTATTTTATTTTATTTTATTTATTTATTATTTTTATTTTTAGTAATATTAAATTAATTGATCAATTAGTATTATTATTATGACTTATTTATTTATTTTATTTGATTTGATTTTTATTTATATAGAATTTATAATGAAAAATATAATCAAATTTAATTAAAAAAAATAAAAATAAATAAAAAATAAAAAATATTTTCCCTATTCTAGTCAAACTAGCCGTTTTTCCAACGACTAGTTGGAGCGGTCCTGTTCTATTTAAACTGGTTTCCTGATCAGATTTCTCATCTTGTCCTGATGATGAACCACACTGGCTGGTTCAAAATGCGTCGACAAAAATTTCTTTTATGTGACTTTCACCGAAATTTTTTTACAGCATTTTATGGATCACAGAAGCCAAATTCCTAATAATGACAATATCGTTATTGCATCTTAGGTTTTTTAGGGCTTTTAATTGACCGCTGCTTAATTTTTTCTTTGGAAGCTTAGCTTTATCCAGAATAATGGCACATTCTTGCCTTACCTTGTCTTTGCCTTACCTTACCTTGTTGTGGACCTTCTCTGAAAGCTAGATGGTCCAACGACCTACGAAAGCCAATGTGTGACTGCTCCAGGGTATTCCTCCCAGAAGAACACCCTTACAAAAGAGAAACATTTGCTTTCAATGGTAAACGAGAGAGAACCCAAAGGCCTCCAATAACGACACCAGATGAATGGCTTAGAGCATATGAGAGAGAGAAGGAGAAGGAGTTCATAGGAATGTTCGATTAAAATGGGGAACCTATGTTCGATGATGCAGAATTCTTCGACACCTATGTTGAAAAATTTACCATTGGGATGAAAAGGAAATCTATCTTTTATAACCTCCCATATTGGGAGAATCTTAAGATTACCCACTTATTAGATCCCATGCATATATTTAAAAATGTTCCTATTATTTATGGAGGCACATATCATCGAAACAAAGTGACACATTGGCTGTTAGGAAAGATCTTATTACTTTAAAAACTAAAAAGAAACATTGGCCAAGATGATTAGAAAGTACAATATTAGAGGCAGGCGCTGGTCCCTGTAATTCATGGTATTTCAAAGAAGGTGATGTCCCATGGATTTAAAAAAAATATGATCTTTCTTTGGAAAAGGAAGTTATAATGGGTGTGAGGGTGCCATCTTCATATGGTTCTTCATTACGACGCTGCTTCACCGTGGATGACCATTTGTCAGGGTTGAAATCGCATGACCATTTGAATCTTCTAAGAGTATGTATAATGTCAAAAGCATGATTTTATTATTAGTTATATTAATAAATTTTATCCAACACAGGGATCATAAAAAATAACTAATTTTTTATATTATTGCATGTGTTTATAACTTTGTAGTGTCATTATCCTTTGTTCGTGCGTGGGTGTGTGAAACATGAATTCCCCCAAGACCTATTTCGTGCCATATATAAATTATCTACATTTGTACGTTGGATCATGTCAAACGAGATTCATGTGGCTAGCATTCCACGGTGGTGTCAAGAGATAGTTGAGATTGTTTGTATGTTTGAGAAGGAACTTTCGACGAGTTTCATGGACTTGCAGGTTCATCTTCTAATCCACCTAGTAGATGAGGTTGAATTAGTTGGGGCGGTTTCTTGTTGCTGGATGTTCTTCTTAGAGAGGTACATGAAGAAATTGAAAGGTTTTGTTCGACAAAGGGAAAAACCCAAGGGGTCTATGGTAGAGGGGTACATATCATATGAGTCTTTATATTATGCCAGTGAGTACATCAAGCAGATTGACAATAGACCAGGTTTGGTGATTTGGGATGATAAAAATGGATGAAGACAAAAGAGAAGGGGAGCTGCTCCAAACGAATGGAAAAAGGCGCTTGGTAAAGAGTAAGCGACTTATAATTTTTCAAATTTACACAAAGTAAATATTTATGTTGAATTGCGATATAATGTATATTTTAATCTCATATGTAGTATATGTCGATTTGATTTCATCATCGAATGTAGAAATTGAAGCAATCAATAAATTCTTTCTTTCCAATTCTGAAGCGAAACAACCATGGGTCACATTGTACGAACAAAAGAGGATGAAATGGGATAATGACAGGTAAAAATTTAGACCGTTGAATGGTAGAAGTGTGCCTTATCCCAATCATTTAAAATAAAATATGCCAAAAATATGTCCCAATAGTTGGGTTGCTGACCAAGTCAGAGAGAAAAATGGTGCGACTGGTTGTTACCCACGTGCTGAAGAGGATACACTAAATGTAGGGATTGGGTGCACCCACTCGGTAATAATCTATTTATGTATATTTTAAACTTAATAATGTACCTTTGAAATGTAATGACATCTATATTTCATATTTTAACTGTTGGGTTATTATAATACACATGACATTGAATTTTTTAAAACTTTTTTATAGGTGCATTTGTTCCCATCTATGTGGGCATATGGACACCATTTTTGCACACAAAATGGCGATGATGGACACATGGCACAAAACTATGGAGTGGAATTTGAGTTCGATCAATCTAGTGGATCTAGCTACCGTGATTAAAACCTAGTACGACGGACGTTAGGTTATGTCGGAAAGATACAAGAGATCATTGAAGTGGGTTTCTCTTCTTTCCAATGTGTTATTTTTAGGTGCAAGTGGTGGGACACCTTTGATCGGAATAATGTAAAAGAAGAGCGATAATAGGCTGATATGTATCAACTCTAGAAAGATGTGGGATGAAGCTAAGGAGCCCTATGTTTTCCCCAAACACTACAAACATGTGTTTTTTTACCTAGATGTGTTGGATAGGGATTGGTGGTTCGTATTGAGACATGACCCTAGATCAAAACATATTTTTGAGAACAATAGTGTTATCATGCCAAGCGAGCTGGAAGATAATGAGGGTTATCATGAGAATCGAGAGTGATATGGTACATGTGTTATTTAATTATTTATATTTTTTGAGATGAGTTTTTATAAAGAAGAGGACTTAATTGCCTTAAAGCTAAGACCCTTTTTTTATTTTATTTTATTTTATTTTTTAATATTTTCTGAAACATTATAATATGTAATTTGAATTAATTGGTAATTTACATTGTGTTAATGTTAAAATCATTTCACTTGATAATTTGAAATTATGTTGATCTCGAAAACAATGACGTACACTAAACCGTTCTTTTTTTTGGTATGTAAGATCATAATAAAATAACGATAATTCTAAAGTACATGAATTTATTTGCATTATTTTCTAAACTTTATTATGTTACAAAAATTCATATTATTCTAGATTTAGTATTTTACAATTATTTATACTCATACAAATTTACAATTTTATAATTATGGTAATTTAATAATACTTACGGTGTACATTTTACTTATGGTAGTTATGGTTAAAAATTGACAATTAATTTACAAATTTACAAATTTACAAATTTAAAATTTTTAATAAAATTGAATAATGACAATACTTGCAATTACAATTACAATTTTACAATTTCACAATACAATTACAATTACAATTATAATTTTAGAATTTTATATACAATTACAATTAAAATTACAATTACAATTACAATTACAATTTTAGAATTTTACATACAATTACAATTAGAATTACAATTAGAATTACAATTTTACAATTTCACATACAATTACAATTACAATTTTAGAATTTTACATACAGTTAAAATTTTACATATATACAATTACAATTACAACCATTTCAAAATAACTTAAATATTACAATTACAATTAAAATTTTACAAATATTTTACATACAATTACATTAAAATTACAATTAGAAATACAATTACAATTTTACAATTTTACATACAATTAAAATTAAAATTTCAATTACAATCACGACATAATATTTAATAAATATCATGATTTAATATTAAAAATAAAATTCACGATCATGATAACCATCGTACAAACATCATATTCGACTAAAAAACACATTTAAATTCGCTAACATCATCTAATAATTGTGATCAAGATCATCTAACAAGACACAAGCATTGTATAACATCATCACAACACAAACATAAAATATACATCTCATGTCAAATAAATGCTATCACATACACATCTATCTGCAAGCTGCACATTAAATGAACATATCTAACATGACCTAACAATATACACATCATGATGAACACCAACATGTAAATTAAGTACAACTGCAACATGAACATAAAATACACGGACCATATATATATAAAATATAAAAAAATATACAACTTTAATATAACTACATATAAATGTCAAATATCAGTTGGTGGTACATCAATAGTAGTACTAGTCGAGACCTGCTCAGTCGATGGTGCAGCCTCAACATGCTCAAATAGATGTCGATCATCGCGTGCCTGCTAATTTGGAGGTGCCTCATGCTAACTAGGATCAACTGCCTGCTCATGATGACTCGACATGGATGGTTCAGCCTGCTGATCTGTGGATGGTGTGGCAGCCTGCTTAGTGGATGGACCTGCTTCCTCAGATGGACCTACGCCCTCCTCAGGATCAGATGCCTGCTCATGATCATGACTGTTGGATGCTGCAGGATGCTCATCTTTGGTGCGAGGTGGAGGAGGAGGTGGAGTACTATCTAAACGATGATCACTCCCCTGATCGTGATCATAAGATGATGCGCTACTCGATTGTCGACGTACTGCATCTCCACCACGCGTACGTTGACTGGACCTCCTCGCTCGTGCCAGTAATATGGTAGCTCCAACGATATGCCGCATCGGGGTCAACATATCATGGGGCATCCCTATCCATATCGTTGTCAGCCTATCATCAACCTGTATCTCTCTTATAATGACCGACCTGAATCCCTCCTCCACTAGGAGTTGACAAAGTTGGTTGCCAAACTCCATCCTAAATCTAGTGTAAGGCCTACGCCTCACATCCGTCGGTACCTGCGCATGATTATGAGGACCAGTTCTGTCACCGGCTTGATCCTCCGCATCTGCCATCTCCTAATCTTCAACATGATCTACACCTGGATCATTTGGTGGCGGTGGCATCTCATCGCCAACAAATGACCCAATATCTACAAAATACATATAAGTACACAACAATAGTTAGATGATTTCATTAAACAATTTAATAAAAGAAGTTAAAGAATGTGTTAGAATAAATTTAAAGAAAACACTAATATTATCTCTCTCATCCGGCGGCTCATCATCTGTGAAGAGGATGTTGGCACACCCTTGCCAATCCATACCAGCATATGGACATGGCACCAGAACAAAGGCGTGATCATCAACATTGGATATCAACTCTAGTGCATCATGAGATATCCTGGTGCAAAAGTCAGATTCGACCCTCTTGGGCATCATCTGGCCCCACATCTCCATCTGTACATGAAACATTGACCTACGAGGCTGTCGAAGAAAATTAGGCCTCGTCTCTGGAAACCTATCAAAAAATAAACAAAATAGCTCTGAAGAAAAAGGGAATTTCACCCTCCCTTGTGCCCGAGAACGACATCTATCTAAATCTGTATAGAATTGCCACAAAAAAAACGCAGACCACCTCACAAGTTGTGGGGCCTGTAATAAAGAATCAACATAAAATAAAATTGGGCAACTAATGCGTTGCTCGTCATTGGTATGGTGTGCAATGGTTGATAGCAATAGTGAGAGGCACTTCACCTCCTCTGCACCAAATGAAGCAATACGTAATTGACCACTGGAGACCTGAAAATCTGTAGGAGACAATATATCGGTGCTAATGTATCTCTGGGATTACACCAACTGAATCCCTGCTGCATAACTGACAGGGACTTATGGCAATGAGGGAAAATCCTGACCTATCTTAGATAGGTCAGTACTAAAATATATGTCCACCCTAGTGGGTGCATACCACGTGTTAGGACCAACCCAGAAAACCTGTCGGTGGGCATTCCACTTGGAGATGAGCTGTCACAATAACCCATTATGGCCCGTCATGGATGTAGCCTCCTTATAGAACTTGAGGAGGCCTACGTCCCTTAGGAGAAACTGGATGGTTGCTGTAATAGGGTGAGGGTACTTAAGTCTCTCCCTACCTCGTGCCTCCCATAGGCGAACCACATTACACTCGTCCGCCATATGTTCTTGTTGTTCCCTCTCTTCTCTCTTTTGACGTCACTGAATGATTCACATATTAAATACATTTTTTTTATTAAATGAGACATGTACCAGTGCGCAAAAAAAAAACAGTCATGATCCAGTACCAGTGCGCCTATTTTTATCACGCACTGTCCGTGGCGCGCTTATAAATTTTCAGTGCACCGCACAACATGAAATGTACTTTCTCCTACAGTTCTTTGACAAAATTATCCATCTCGGGGCAGATAATTATGTCAAAGCACCGCGAAACATTAATTCATGGTCACCGGTGCGGTCGTTTAATCGACCACATTGTTGACTATGTACAAGTTCGGGAGGGATGTGGGTTGACCAAACTACTCCACTCGAGGTGGATATTTTTGTCAGCGCACTGCCCTCTTGGCATCATTTCACAATCAACGGTGCAGTGGTTTAATCAACCGCACTGTTGACTATGTACCAGTATCGAAAGGGCGGTGCGTTGACCAAACTATCCACCCCGGGGCATATAGTTTACTCAGCGCACCACCCTCTTGACATCAGTACATGGTCAATGGTGCGGTCATTTAAATGACTGCACTGTTGAATATGTACCAGTTTCCATAGGGCAGTGCATTGACTAAACTATTCGCCCTGGGGCGCATAATTTGGTTAGCACACCGCCCTCCCGAACTTGGACATAGTCAACGGTGCGGGCGGTTAACCGACCACACCGCCATTTATGTTTTAAAAAAAACACAGCGCGTGTTTTCGGTACCACACCAGAACCGGTGCAGTTTTCGTTAGCACTGTTTGCGGTGTGGCATGTAAAATTACAGGCAGCACCACGAACCAGTGTGAGCCAAATGGCTCGAGCGCACCACGCGAGAATTTTTATTTTTATTTTTAAAAAGGGTAAATTTTAAGTTTTTTTAGAAATCTAATCCGCTAAAAAGTTTAATTATGTAGAAACAAGTAAAATACATGGACATTTGGGCGCCGAGGAAGCATATTTGCTGAAGAATTTTCAAAATTGAATTTTCCCACCATTTTCCAAAATTCGAAATCGAGAAGGTGGGCAATGGACGACAACCGTGCGTGCAATTGGAGCACCGACGGCAGGGCGCCTCACACAAGGGAAATTCGCACCAATGCTTCAGAGCTCTGGAGCATTGAAGAAGTGAAAATGCAATTTTTTTGGTCGTAATTTTTTATTTATTTAATCTTGTTCCGGTGCGTGGGTTTTTGAGGTGCATCGGGCGGTTTCTTCCAAGTGCACTGGGCCTGTTTCTGTTTAGCGCAGGTTTTTATGTCGCACCAGGCCTGAATTTGTGTAGCGCACCGGTGCGCTACTGTAATGAGACGCACCGAGAGGGTTTGTACGGACAACAAAGTGTCTCGGTGTGCCAATTTGTAGTAAACACCGGTGCTTTTCTAGATAAACACATCGGTGCGGTGTATGATGAGAAACATACCGAACAAAAAACATCTGCAAAAACCTCCACCCGCCAACCTCCTCTAGAAACCTCCGCTACAAACAAATATCTGGGCTATTTTTATAAGGGGTTCCTCAAAAACATCCACTAGAGGGTATTTTCCTTATAGTGTATTTAATTATTTAGAGGCATAAAGTCTTCTTAGAATATTTATTTGTTATAATAGGTTTAACATCTAGAAAAGTGTCGTTATTTAGGAATTAAATTAGGAATTTTTTTAGGAGATATGTTATAATCACATTAAATGTAAATGGACACTTTCCACATGAAATAAGTGATCTATAACTAAAATAGTTTTAGGACATAAGCTTATTTAAAGCTTATTTTCATCCTCATGTAAGAGGAATGAGTGATTTTTGTAAACCCTTGCATATTATCATGTAAATTTATTTTCCTTTATTAATACAATTGTGTGTGTCTGAGGACACTTTTACTATTACTGTGGCATCGAAGTTACGATGATGGGTTGGGTTGAGAGGAGATTCCAAGTGACAAAGACATCAGAAAAATCTGTCAAATTGAACAATAGTTATGGGTGTGTTCATTATCAAAAAATTTAGTTAATGAAAAGAATCTTGATTATGGTTATGAAGATCTATTATTGAATTTTGATTTTAGATCCATTAAAAAAAAACAGAAAATTTAGCTACCGTTTTTTAATCGTTGACAGTGCGTATATTCTTTTCTTTGCCTCCTCTTCGCTTTAGACTATTTTCCAGAGCCACGATCTTGTGCTTTTTTTCATTTATAGTGCTTTCTAAACAAATTACAATACCCCTGAATGTATTTATTATTTCCCTTTGAAATCTGAGCGTGATTTTAGCTTTTTCAACTTGCAATTTTTGGCTAAATATTGCACATACCTCCAAAATCAGAGCTTCTTACTTTCTTCAGAACATATGTAGGAAAGAAAAATTATGGTACTGGAAAACTAAGAAAAATATTATTGGAGTGTTAGTTACCCCAGTTGTCCTCTATGGATGTGAATTTTGGGGGAACAACGTGTCAAATCAGAAGTAAATACAAATAGAAAGAATTCAAAAGCACTTAATCATTAGTAACCACAAATTCAAGTCAATGGTCCTATATGAGATGCTCCTAGCTGAGGCTGGTATGTTCCCGTTGGTGGCTTCAACAATCTTTCATTTGTTAAGTTATTTTAAAAAGGTGGAAAGCATGGATGAACACTGTTGGCCCAAGTTGATTGTTGTAGAGGAACTAAAGCGCAAGAAGAAAACTTGGAAGAAGAAAAATGAAAAGTGGATGAGAAAATGGGGAATTAATTAGCATGATTGTCCTAATTCTAAAGAGGAGATAAAAAATTGGGGGCTTGAAAAATTCAACACTATCATGTGGGAAAAACAGATTGGTCGAAAAAAACACTTTATGACAAAAATTTCAACCTAACATAGTCACATGATGAAAAGACTTATTTGAGTGTAGCAACAAAGGGAAAGGCTAAAATTTTAAAAGCGTAGTTAAGGACCAGATCTCACCATATTAGGTGTGAAATAGGTAGATGTATAACCCCCAAGGAAGAGTGGGAAGAAAGAAATTGTATCTTTTGTAGGAAAGGAATGATTGAAACCGAATGACACTTCATTATGGAATGTTCGGATTATGAAGACATCTATAATAATTTTGAAAGCAATATGAAGGTGGAGAGTTTGAGCAAGTTATTTTAGGATGTAAGGCTTCACAAAATTACAAATTTATTGATCAAGATTAAAGGAAAAAGGGTTGTTCTAGAGGGAAAATTGAAAATGTGATGTTTTATTTGGTTTGGAGTTGTAAGTCTCTTAGACTGCTATGCCTTGTGGACATCATTAGAAATTCCTTTAGATTCCAATTTTTTATTCCATAGCCTTTTCTCGAAGTCAATGTCTTCTTTGAAGAATAAATCAACTGACTCCGACAAGATGAATTTTTTGAAGGCTAAATTAATGGGCTTGCTTTGAACACTTTTCAACTCTATATGGGAGGAAGTTTGTACCTCAAAACCCTCTTTGAAACCCTCACCTTTGTTTATTTCCTTTGCATCAAGCTATCAAAATTCATCATTCTCTCTATAAAATTTATTAGCATCACGCCCTAGAAAAATTCCATGCTAGTCCCATAACAACATCACATTGAAGGGAGATGCACTGACTCCAACGGTCGAATCACTGAGTAAGCTTTAAAACTTCAAGAATCTGATAGATTTAAGAGCACCGATGTAGTATCTAATAAACCCACACAGACTGAAAAGGATACTCACAACACAATCCACATGCATTGATGCCTACGTCGGTATTAAAGCAGTCCACACGCGTTGATGCACCCAATCGATTATACCCACACAAAGATACCATCCATGCATAAGCACACATATTTGGTTGAAGTTCACCATTTGGAGAGCAAGGATAGTTGGAGAGAGTGTTCAGTTAAACACATGGAAAAAAAATGGATGAACTCGTTTTACAACAGAATTAATGTTGATAACATTTGTTTTGTAGTATTTAATAAAAGGGGGAGGGGGGAGGGAGGGGGGGGGGGGGGGGGTGTTTGAACTAGTGCGCCCACCAGAGCTTTGGAAAATGAAATCAATGCGGAAATAGATAATTGTATTGGTTCCATTATATTAATTTTTATTTATATGTTTTAAAATTGAATTTCTGCCAAAGTTTAAATATGCTATTAAGGCCATTATTTTGTTAAAAAAAGGGAAGACAATGTTTTTTATTTTTCAAAAGGGGAAGAAGATTGTAATTCAAAGTGATTTTTTACTTCGAGGGGGATAGAGTACAATCAAAGAGGTCAAAAATTGCAAGAGAATTGTAAATAAAATTGTATTTATTCTATATTTACGAAGGAATAACATAGGTCTAGAATCAAAATTTTAAAGTTTCATTGTAAAATTCCCAGGAAATCGACTTGAGTCAAGTACAAACCTGGATCAATTTATATTTTTCTAATGATTATATGAGGGTAAAGACCAAGCATCGATATATCTTATTTTTGTTGCAGCGTGACGTGTGGTGTGTTGCCTCATCTTGTTTTTTTTGTGGTGCATGATCTATCTTGGTGCATATATTTATCTTCACAAGGTCCATGCTAGTAAATTTATTTTCCAAGTATGAAAAATCTGAAGGCCCAAAGAACTGTAAGACATGGAAAAGATACATGGAAAAAACTTTGACCTATAATGAAATTTGTAAATATGTGTGTGATGGTGTTGTTAAACCAAACAAGCCTACCGACGAGGGCTCACTAGCCAAATGGGAGATAGTTGTAAAGGAATTAAATTTAATTAAATCTTCTATAAATGATGAAATATGTTCATTTAGAAAATTCTTCAAATGCATGGCTTGCTTAGAAGAAATTTAAAGATTTATTTGATACATAACTAGAGACAAAGAGAGTTGATCTTCAATTGAAGATGCTTCAACATAAACTGACAAAAGGGGGAAATGTACTTGAGTACATTTCTAAACTAAATAGCATTAAACAGGAAATAGTAAAGGTCATATTTATAGTCGTAGAAGATAGTTTCATCATACTATTTTGATTGTTGGTTTCCATTCATCATATACACACTTCTTAGAGGAGAAGATAACATTTGTTTAGTTAAGTGAAATGATAGATCAACATGATAAAATTTTTGGAGAGAAGAAGCAGGTTGGAGAAGATGTATTTTTTACAAAGCTAGCATTTGTAAATCTTCAACTAAAATTTCCAAAGGAAAAGGAACTCAAGTGAATAACATAGGATGCAACAATCAAAATCAGGGAGCATATAAATGACAAGGTCATGGTCACAGTCAATGCAGAGCGAATAGTTTCGGCAGAGGCAAAAATCCAGGCAAAGGACAAAATCAAGGCAGAGACAAAGTCAAGGCTGAGGAAAAATTCAAGGAAGAGGATAAAATCAAGGCATATACAAAGATTTCAATCAAGTTTTTTGTAAACGATGCAAAAAATTTGGTCATTATGCAAAGAAATTGTGGAATGCTTTAGGATCCATCACATAGGGTTTTTTTGTTTATCAATGTTTCAAACCATCATATGTAACTCATCATTAGGATGAATGTAATATGAGAAACACTAATCCACTGGAAACAATATATATAACAAATCTAAAGGAAAGGCGCCGAAAAATAACCATACACTCCCAAAAAACCATAATGTATAAATGTATGGTAAAATATATTTGACAGTAAAGATTAATATTATTAATATTAAATATTAATATATCAAATATTATATTATATTTTTTAGTATATTAATGAAATATTATATTACAGAATATAACATAACATAATATAATATAATATGATGTGGTATAATATAACATATAATGTAGTATTTTAGAATGTAATATGATATATTGGATATAACATAATATAATATATTAAAAAATATAAAATATAAGATTCTTTAATAAAATCAAGAATATTAGTATGACATAATTGGGGAGTATGGAACTCCTCGCGCTCAAAAAGTATCATGCTGAAGCATGTTATGGTTCTCTGTAGGGTTAGGGTTACGATATTTCGCCGACCAGAACTCCGTCGCGTGACCACATCGCCCTGCCGACCGTCTGCATTACTCTGTAACTGCCTTTGATTCCCCTGTTGGGCCTGACAACGACAAGCCAACACTGATCATGGAAGGCTTAGTCTTCATTGTGCTAGCTATGTAAGATGACCTCATCGATTACTCACCAGACTCGCTCGAAGGGGTTGAGATTTGGGGATCCCCTCCTTATCCCCTGCCACCTAGCACCCTGCTGGCCCTTAAAATTCCAGAGGTGGCTTCTGATGGCCCCTATTTCCATTTTCTGGCCTCCCATCCCTTTCTTGGCCCTCCTCCCTTCGACCTTCCCCTCTTCACCGACTCCCCTCCATTCTCTCTTACTAATTTTCCATCTATTCCCCCTAGCACCTCGCTAACGACAGATCCGCCGTGTTTTTTCCGGCTACCCTACATTTCCTCACTACTCTTCTTCAAGGTACATCTATCTCGCCCCATCGCGGCCCTCCTGATTCACAGCCTCCTATCGTCTCTGCACCGCCTCCGTCCTTCCCCTCTGCCGCTGCACACCAGAAACCTGGCCCCTCATCTTCTAGATGTTTTTCCACTCCTCCTATTGTCACTCACGCAAACAATACTATCCCTGCTGCCTATGACTTCGGGGTTGATCCACTCATCGACTAGAGGGGCACTAGTTCGACTCATTGGGTAGGTCGGCGCACCAAGTGCATCAAGAAAGGGAACAAGAACTTCGATCTCAACTTAGGCGAAAGGCTCTAGTTAGGGGAGTTTATGGACACCGCGGAATGATTCTTGGTTGGCCATGTTCGAGGGAGGTGATACAATCTCAATTGATTGCGCACTTGAATGAATGAGATCTGGGGCCCTATCATGGAGGAGCTCCTGATGGTGGTCATCCTCCGCTGGGGATGGTTTTCACTTCGTTTCCCTCGCCCAAAACAGGTTGCTTGGGTGCTTTCAAAGCTATGGCACATCGAACAGGCCCCAATCATGTTCAAATATGGAGCCCTATTTTCGATCCAGAGAGAGAACAATTGGGTGCTGGACTGATCTGGGTTAGGTTGGCGGGTATCTCGCTTCACTTCTGGCTAGAGGATATCATGCGGCATATAGGAAACACTTTGGGTACCTATCTGGATCATGAAAAATCATATTTTACCACAGGTATCATGACAATGGCCAGGATATTGGTGCACTTGGACACCCGCAAAGGATTGGAAGAGGCAATTAATCTTTGGTGGAGACAATTTTTGTGAATCCATACACTGGATTATGAGGGTGTGCCCTATAGATGTCGTAGATGTCATGAGGTAGGTCACCTCTACAAGGACTACCCCCTGCTCAAAGGCTCTGAAGAAGTTGGCAAACTGGATCAAGTGCACGCATAGGAGACTACTACATATCTCCCTCCTCTGAACATATTGGCCGACCGTCATAAAGTCAAGAAAGTGGCTCAGGGGCCCAAGCTCACTCCTGCTCCTCCTAGTCCACCTTCTCCCCGGATGACTAGGGCTCGGGCAGTGGCGACACGGAATGCTTCGAGTAACTCTGACTCCATTACCCTGTTTTTCATTATATCTCATCTGCATCTGGTTCATCATGTGCACATTGCACTACTCTCCCCTCATTGGCTGGATGACCCTCCCCATCTATAACTTGTCCCACATCCCTCCCCTAGCCCTCCATTATCGACCTTGCCCCCACCATTCTTGGTTCACCTCCATTTGTGGCTCCCTCTAAATCCTCATTAGATTCTTAGGCCTCACATTCCTATCACCTGAGATCCCTCACTCACCCACCCTCCTCTATATCTGGAGGCTTGGGGATATCGGACCCCATTCACACAAAAATCGGCAAGGGGAGACATTAAAACATATCCAAGGCTATTATACAGGCAGGGATGAATATTGTGGATGGTATACAAAACACTCTTGAGAGGGTCATTAGAGCATGGATGACCCAGTCCCTAGTTACCCCATGAAGATCATCTCCTTCAACTGCCGTGGGTTGGCCAACACCGCCAAAAAGTTGGCCCTGCGAAGACTATTGATAGACACACTGATTAACATAATCTTCCTCCACGAGACCCTTGAATCCTATGAACATGTGATTTCTTCCCTACGATCCATTTTTCTGGGCTAGAACTTTCAGGCATTGGATGCTCGTGGCTGATCTGGAGGTATTGTACTTGGCACCAACCCTCGATCCATCAAGGTGCTCAAAAATTGGGGGGGGTGTAGGTTTCTTGGGTGCTGATGTATTCCCCTCTGACCTTGGACTTGAATGTCATCTGATCAACATTTATGGACCTTGTAGTTCTCACCTTCCCTTCTGGCATTTCCTCCTCAATATATCCCTCCTATCTGCACACAATATCATTCTCGGTGGTGACCTAAAATTCTCCTTGGGTCTTGCCGAATCCTGGGGCCCCCTTGCTTAGACAATCCCCTAGATGCTGATATCGTTAAGCTTTTGGAGAGTCATCACCTGGTCGACATCCCCATGCCTCGGATACACCCCACCTAGAGAAATCACAGGGTAGGCGAGGTCTCTATTGCACGTAAATTGGACCGCTTTATCATTCATGAATCCTTAACCTCTTTCGGAATTCTATTCAGACAATGGGTTGGCTCTGGGGGATTATCTGACCACTGCCCCATCTACTTGGAACTTATTCCTACCTGAAGGAAGCCCTACAGTCCTTTCAAGTTCAATGCTGCCTGGCTCTCTCACCCAGAGTACATTGAATTGATCACCAACTATTGGATCTCCTATCCCCTGGATCTTGGATCCTCACCTTCAGTAACCTTTGCTGCAAGGATGCCAGCTATCAAGAAGCCGACCACGTCATGGGCGTGGGACATGAGGAAAAAGGACGAGGAAGCACTCCGTGGCATTGAGTCAGAGATCACTGAGATTGAATTAGGCTTGATGGACAGCCCGACCACGGTCTCTACCATGACACATCTCACTAAGCTTGCTACTGACATAACCTGAATACTTAAGGAACAAGAGGAAACTTGGTGACTACGGAGCATAGCAACATGGCTCAAAGCTGGAGATGAAAATTCTAAATTATTCCACCAATTTGCAAATGGTCACAAAGCCATTAATACCATATGGTCACTGGAGGACGATAATGGAAATCAGGCCCAAAATTTCCATCAGTTGGATCACATGGGGGTAGAACACTTTTGCAACCTCTACAAGGCTCCTGCTATCACAAATTTGGCAGAAATCATTAAAGTGGCTAGATTGTTTCCTAGATTTGTGAATCAGGATGATGAAGATCAAATGTTATGCCCTGTCTCCATGCAAGAAATCCAGGACAATATGAAATGTTCTAGAAAGACAAGAGACCTGGGCCTGATGGCTGTCCTATCAAATTCTATCTGTATTTATTTGAGATCACGGGACAAGACATACTCAATTGTGTTGAAAAATGGCACTTTTCGGGTAAACTATATGTGCATTCAACTCCACTTTCATTGCCCTTATTCCCAAATCTGACGATCCCAAACATTTCTCTGATTATCGACCTATCTCCCTTTGCAACTGCATATACAAGATCACTGCCAAAATCATTGCTAACTGCATCAAACCCATCCTCTCTGAACACATTTCTCTTGAACAATTTGATTTCCTCCACCACCGCCAGATTCATGAAGCTGTTGGTACTTCTCAGGAAGTCATACACTCCATCAAATGCAAAGAGCTCAAAAACATCATTTTGAAACTGGACCTCGCTAAAGCTTCGATCACTCTAATTGGATATGCATTCACATGATCGTCACTCATTTAGGTTCCCCCTAAAATTTCATTAAATGGATCATGTGCTGCATCACCAATGTATCTTTTAGTGTCCTCATCAATGGATCTGCATCCTCTTTCTTCCACTCGGATTGAGGAATCTGACAGGGGTGTCCTCTATCCCCTCTCCTTTTCCTCCTCCTCATGGAAGCTTTGAGCCGACTAATCAGGGATGAAAAGCAACAAGGTCGCCTATATGGCATCAAAATCGCAGAAGGATGCACACTCTCCCATCTACTTTTTGTCGATGATGTTCTCATTTTCCTCAATGGACCCATTGGTGACATCCTATGCTTTTCAGCTACACTTTATGCCTTTAGCATTTCCACTGGCATGGTATGTAATGCAAAAAAATTGACCATATCTGATTTCGGATGCACTCTATAGGAGAAGGGATTGGCCTTGAATAGGTTCCCTTTCACCCCACTGGACCCCCTGGATGGTCTTCGATACCTAGGTTTTAGACTAAAACCCTCCAATTACCGCATTACTGACTGGCCATGTCTTATTTCCAAATTGGAAAGAAGAATTTTTATATGGCACAACAGATGGCTATCTCGGGCTAGCCGTCTCACCTTATTAAATATTTACTGGAGGCTACACCTGTCTACTGGATGTCACTTGCTTGGATACCATGAGCCATCATTAATAGAATACAACATTTATGCTGTAGATTCTTATGGAATGGAAGCTGTGATGGACACACATATGCATGGGTTAAATGGGACCGCATCTCCCTCCCCAAAAAATGGGGAGCTTGGGGCATCAAGAACCTAGATATCTTTGCAAAAGCACTCACATAAAAAATGGGTTGGACGATAATGACCTCCAGGAATCTCTGGACACAGGTGGTATATATGAAATACATTATCCCCTAAATATCATTGACTGGATAATACAACCCCCTTGGAGTCACCGAAACATTTCAACAATATGGAAGGCAGTCTTAGCCTCTCTCCCACACATTCATAATGGTCTGAGTTGGAGAATCAGATTAGAGAATTTGGCACGCATTGGAATTGATTCTTGGTCAGGGAGTGGGAATGCACACACCCTTCCTCGTGAGATCATAAACCACCTATCTAAGCGCGACATACATTTCATTGCACAGATTGCTGATCCTCTATCCACAACTCTCTATTTGCAGGGATGGAAAACAACAAATCAACTTGGCCTCCCTGGGCCAATGCACCAATCTTGGCAGTCCTACACAGGGGATCTATCTAAAGGACACATCCATATTGGCACAAGGGATGATGAACTAATATGATCACCCTCTAAATTTGGGTATTACTCTCCTAAAGAGGGCTATATACACATATACTCGGATCACTCACCACAGGTGAATACTTGGTGGTGGAGGAGTATTTGGAAACTTAGGGCACCACCACGCACCAGGCTCTTCATGTGGTGCATCCTGTCAAACATTGCACCCACCATGGAGAACCTACACAAAAGAACCATTCACGGCCCCTCCTGGTGTTCACTCTATAGGATGGACTCTGAAACTATTGAACACCTCTTTCTCTGCTGTCACACCTCTCAGGAATTATGGACTTCTATCCTCTCTGATTTTCACATCAACTCTCAATGGACGGGACAAAAAATTGCTGTAGCTTGGAAAAAATGGTGGCAAATAGTTTCTTCGCAAAAGGCTTGGAATCTCCCCCTCCTCATTTTTTGGGGTATCTGGCTGGCCAGGAATGGCATCATATTTCAGGATCGGCCTCCTATTTGGCACTCGATTACATCCTACATCTTATCTACCTACAAATCCAACCCCTATGATGATACCCCTCTTCCTCCTAGAACCATTAAACCAGAAGTTATAAACTTCTATCTCCCCTGGGCTTTCTTCGAAGGATCGGCCCAACCCAAGGGCCCAGGGATGTGGTGGTGGTTCCCTTCTCCATATCATCCCTCAACACTATTTCAAAATTAAGATGGGACTTGGACCTGGCACGAACAACTTTGCAGAACTCATCACTCTTTGTCATCTCCTACAGTTTGCATTAGAGCATTATGTTCATCACTTGTAAATTTTTGGCGATTCTAAAATCATCATCAATTGGTTCAATAACACTGCTACATGTCACATGCACACACTTCGGAATATTTTGGAGGATCTTTCACACCTGAAAGCTCAATATTTATCCATCTCCTGTTCTCACATTTACAAGGAACGCAACAACATTTACGATGATATTTCCAAGGCGGCAATAATCCAGCATAGGGGGCTATGGCACATAGAAGAACAGAAGGACCTCCAACACTACAACTATTACCATCGACCGTTCAACGACCATCCATGCATATGATATCAGCTCACTTTTTGACAATTTTTGATTGATATGATCGCCCTTAATTATTGTATTTATTTTATATATTTTGACCGCCATAAATGTACACCCCTTGGGAGTCTTTTTGACTGAACAATATGATGTGACCATAGTCACAAAAATGCATATGCAATGTATCTACAACATGTAATTTTCACAGTTAATGAAAATTATGATTTTTCCTTGGGAAAAAATCGAGAATATTATATTATATTAATGATTAATGATTGAATATAAAATATTATATTCATTAATATAGTCTAAATATTATATTAAATTAATAACTAAAGAGTTGATCGAGTTGATCGAGTGGATCAATATTTCTCATATTTTATTCATCCCGATGATGAACCACATATGATGGTTCAAAACGTCGATAAATAAAAACCCCTTATGCGATGGATCCATTAGCATTTCAGCATAATTCATGTCACATAAATCTCGAATCTCAAGTGTTGAAATTTTTTGAACTTATATTTAAGAGAAGTGAATCATATGATGCCTTATGTGTGCCAACAAGATAAAAATATGGTGATTTTGGTTATGTATGTGGATGATTTTACCATTTACTGGAAACAATAATGGTCATATTTTGTAAGTAAAGAAGGAATTACAAGCTCGATTCAAGATGACTGATATGGGACTACTTCACTACTATCTTGGAGTTGAAGTATTCCAACATCTAAACAACATTTTCCTTAGTCAAAGAAAACATGCATCTGAACTACTAAAAAAATTTGGAATGCAAGATTATAAATTCGTTCTCACCCTAATGGAGGAAACAAACCTTGTTGAGAAAAATACTGAGAGGGGGGGGGGGGTGAATCAGTATTTAGGGCTGAACAATTTTTCTTTTCTTTCTCTTAAAACCATATGTTACAGTACTGCATCCAACATGTATGTCCAGATATCTTATTATGTCTTTAATTATAGCATTACATCAGATAAGCATTAAGCATGAACAGAAATAACATAACAAACCATCAAACATAAACAACACATATGAACACCATGATTTAAGGTGGAAACCCAATTTGGGAGAAAACCACCATTGCTGTAATCTCAGTCTTCAATATTTATTATAGAGAAAACTTCTTACAATATATGCTGGTGCAGACTTATACCAGCACGCAGGCACCCACCTGCAGAAGGCTACAACCTTCTCTCATTTACCAGCCTCTCCTGGAAGGGAGCTACTACCCCCTGCTCTCTTTTACCAGCCTCTCCTGGAAGGGAGCTACTACCCCCTGCTCTCATTTACCAGCTATCACTGGAAGGGAGCTACAACCCCTCACTGAAGGCTTCGACCCTCAGCACCACTGCGGACCACGTTTCATCAATTTTCATACTGGATCCACCAGTTTCCACACGACATACCTTGCAAGCCACCAAATTTATTCATTCAGTATACTCACACCAATTCTTCATGATTTCGTCCGTCATTCAAACCAGAGATTCATCATCGTCAGATCATTATATCCATGGGTGCATCGTAGTTTAAGATTTATCAGTTAAGAACAGAGCTTGCCCATACAGATATTCCTTGGAGAAATTTTTCATTCACAACCCTTACGATGTGCACCTCGTTCTCTATTTTTCTTCTCCTTATATAGTTTTTCCTTTATTAAAAACCATGAGTCAAAACCACGAACCGCTAATGGTATTCCTCTGTTAGTATTCCTTTTAGTTTATCCCACGGGGCTTTTTGATCTCTTTTTAATTTACTTATCAACTTTTGAAAAATAAATATATTTACAACTTTCGAATTCCAAAGCCTTATATCTAAAGTTTAACCCTTCGGACTTTATAGAAATATCCAACGCTTCCAAATAAATTAATCTTACGATAAACCTTTGACCTCGGGCCCACATATATAGTTAATAGCCAATCAAATACGCGCACGGTACCATAAGTAAATTTCGCGCAAGTCCAGCATCCGATCACCATTAGTTTAGCAAGCTTCCAGATCAACGACGTATATGCATATCGCTCGACCTCCAATGCCAAACGTTATCGAAAGGCGGTTTTCCGCACCGTGCGCACTCCGCACCTTCAAAAAATGATGACCATCTGATGAACCCTTTCTAGATCAATGGCGCTCAACGATATCGCTGGGCATCCTGGGTCGAACTATAACGCGTGATGGTGCACAGTGAAAAGTGGTTTTGTGAAGTCGTACAAGGACGCGTGTCAAGCACTCTATGGAATCTCTCCTCAACCAGGAAATACCACTTGCTCCGCATAGGCGGTGTGATGAAAACCATAAACCGCCTTCACTGTTCACTTGGTCATGGTTCCGCTCTTCCACACATGGTTCCATCACCTTTTTAATGTATTATTATAATTAAGTTGCGCTCTAAGGTTTTTCCTTTCTACTCCTAGTTCTGTCCAACTTCGTGTTCCGTCGTCACCAAGTGTTCCGCTACTCCATTAATCTGCGCCATCTCCCATCAACTCCCTCATCAGATACAGAGTATCATTCAAGCCTTCCAATTACATAGGACATCATTCGACTCCATTACATATATTATTCACATAGAGGTTCAGGGGATTCCACACAAGAATTACATCAGTCAATACACATATCCCTAACTTTGCAACAATGATTTCATTCCTCTCCGGGCATCATAGGTATCCTCTTGTCTCTTCCTAGCAGCTCTCCCTTTTGTCATCTCCTTTGCAAACTGTATTAAACCCCTAATTCAACTCTACTGCTCTGTCTCTAATTCCTCTGTTTCATCTGCTGCCTCTGCTACCTCTCTGTCTCTTTTGCCTTATGGATAGTTTAGGTGTTGCTCCTGTCTTTGCCAATTCCTTTGCCATCAATGAAAACATTTCCAACAAACCTTTCAAAATTTCAAGGGGGGGAGTTAGTAAACAATACTAATTACATACATGTTATTGAAAACTTGATCTATTAGACAACCACTCATCCAGACTTATCTTATGTAGTTAGTATTCTCTCACGTTTTATGTATGAACCAAGGGAAAACCACTGGAACGAAACAAAAAGCGTTCTTAGATATTACCAAGGTAAAAAATATTTTGGCATTCTCTAAAAAAAAAACTAAAATTTTTGTACTTGGTGGATATCCAAATGAAGATTTTGTTGGAAGTGTTGATGATTGGGCATCAAAATTAGGTTATTTAATGAATATGGGAGTTTCAAGAAGTAAGCCATGATGGAAAATTCTTCGACAGAAGTAGAATATATATAAACATGGGAAGCAACATGTGAGATTGTTTCGTTTCATAGAGTTTAGATGAATTTAGACGTTCCTCAAGAAGAAGCCACATATTTATTCATCTACAACTAGTAAGCCATAAAACTTGCAAAAAATATAGTTTTCCATTCCAAAACAAATCATGTTGACACAAAGTATCATGAAATTAGGACATCCATTGCAAAGGAAGTCCTAAAATCTATATATTGTCCTTCAGAAGACTATATCCCAGATATTTTCACGAAACCACTTACCAACTTCAAATTTACTAAATTCAGGGAAGAAATTGGTATTTGTAGTAATGTAATTTTAGATCAAAGGGGGTAATGTTAGATATATGATCGAAGTACATAGTTTAATATTTAATTACTTAGAGTCATAGAGTAATATTAGAATATTTATTTGTTATAATAGATTTGACATCTAGAAAATTGTTGTTATTTAGGATTCAAATCAGGAGATTTGTTAGAATCAAATTAAATGTAAATGGAAACTTGTCACATGAAATAAGTGATATGTAACGAACAAGCGAGACATCATTGAGGGGGGAGAGGGCTCAAGGACTGCAACCCTAGTCATCGCTTCCCTCTGTTTTGTTCTATTGTTTCCTTGCTGCTTGGTTCATGGTGTCATGTTTGGTTGCTATGTGTTGGTGCAACTCTTGATTGTATGCGTTTTGGTTATCATTTGTGCATGTGCCCATTGCTGTCGTCTCGTCAGCTTGGGTTAGGTCATTGTTTTCGTTACGTCGTCTGTTTTTGTTGCCATCTTCTCCAGATGGGATTGTCGTTTCTTTGCCTTATGGAAGTTCCTATTTCAGTTTCACTCCACTGCTTTACCTCCACTCTCCATGTTGTTCATGGGTTTTGCGAGCTTGAAGCCTTGGTGTTGTTTACTTGGCTTGTTCCCGGATGTTGTGGGTGTATTTTTGTTGCCTCATTGCATTTGGGGTTGGCCTTCTCAATGTTCGCGATTTTGTCTGCAAGCCTATTCGTCTGCCTCCTTTGTGTTGTTCCTAGGGTTGTTTTTGCACGATATTTTTAAGGCCTGTAAGTTTTATAGTTTGGATTAAATGTTTGATTTATGCTAGCTTCTTGGCGATGCAATATCTGTATGAGAGACAATTTTTTGTATTTCATTTCCTTAGTTTATTTTACCTCTAGCGAGTTAAATTTCCCATAAGCTATTACCTCGAGGCACATTTTCCGGAATGCTTCCAGCATATGCAGAATGTAATTTCATTTTTCTTCCATGATGAATAAAATTACTAGTGTTTTTCTTCGGTAAAAAAAAGTGATTTATAAATAAATTAATTTTAGGACATAAGCTTATGTAAAGCTTATTTTCCTCCTAATGAGAGAGAAATGAGTGATTGTTGTAAACTCGTGTATATTGTCATGTAAATTTATTTTCTTTTGTTAATACAATTGTGTGTGAGAGGATGCTTATGATATTATAAAATGTATTAATCTTTGGGAGGAAATAAGGATTCCATAATTTTCCCCACACCCTTTAAGGGGGGAAGTGTATCAAGAATTCAAAAGGCATTATGTCGGTAAAACTATATATATTCTAAAAAATATCGCGCGCTCTGCTATGCTGTTCAAACTTGAACGTGGGCACCCTAACTAATACCACCTGGTGCCATGAATTCTAGAGGGGGACTTAAGGCTCCCCTTCCACCCCCACCAGAGATTCAGGCTTTCAAAAACTTAATTGTTGCCTACAGCAAGCGGCCCCCATCTGCCGCTCAGCAAAAAATTGCAAAGAATCTGGAAACCATTCCTTCGGTGGCACTCCCAATCGAAGAAACATGCAGAGGTGCCTTGAACCTGGATGAAAGAGGACTCATCAGACAGTTTACAGGCCTTTAGGCCTCGCCCAAAGCAATGGATGACTGGGTGAAGAGGAACTGGATCCCCTTAGTCTATGAAGGTATCAAAAGTCATTTTGTAGTCAAAGGATACTTTGTGTTTGTATTTGATAATGCAGAAGACATGAGCCTCATCTTCAGAAATGGCCCATATTTTATGGGACCCCAGAGCCTATATTTAAATAAATGGAATCCATATTTCGACCCCTTTCAAGATGTCCCTTCAACTGTTCTAGTTTGGGTTCACCTCCCACACCTCCCATTACATTGATGGAACCATAAATCTATCCAAACCATAGGCAACTCACTTGGGAAGTACATTGATTAGGCAGTAAGGAAAGACCAATACTTGTGTTCCCGTATTTTTGTTGAGGTGGATTTGGAAGTCAGGCTTCCAAAAGCAATCAAATTAATGGTGGCTAGCTAGTTCCATATCCAGGAGTTGGATTATGATCAACTCCCATTTAAATGCAAACACTGTCACATCCATGGCCACTTTGCAAGGCACTGCAAAAACAAGGTGGAATAAGAGAGTGAGAATGCGAAAGGAGAACAATGGACATTGTTCCAAAAATAAAGCACGACAAAATAAAAAGGAAAAGGAGCCACTAAAGGAACCAAAGCAACAATAGAAGTCTAGATTCTTAGGACATAGATCAATGCCTCCCCACTGGCTGAAACTGAAACACCTAATGAAGAGCACATCACCCCTGCAGAACCCTCAATAACAAATCTGGAAGCCATAGATCAGTAGAATGATTTGTCCCCATAGGGCAAAGGCAACGAAGAGACAACCCCCTCTAGAGAAATCCAGGTGCTTCCTCTTCACCCTCTTATATTGATATGACTAGGAAGAAAACTAAAGAAAACTCCTGCTCCTCGGAGGATGAATCCTTCGAGAGACCATTGAAAAAAGTGGGAAGGAAATCTCACAAAGAAACCAGAGAATAAGAAGCAGAACGACAAAAAACTCAAGGAAGTCAATCTACAATCGAAATGTCCATTGGGAGGAGCACCAAAACAAGGCCTCTCAAGGGAGGAGAATCCAAACCCCCCAGTAGTAAATAATGAAATTAGTCTCTTGGAATTGTAGAGGCTTAGGGAACCTGTTAAAAATTAAAGCTGTCAAAAATCTCCTTAAAATCGAACCCCCAAAAATCCTCATGCTCTAAGAGACTAAAATTGAAGGGGACACCCTTCTAGACATCAAAAAATCAAAATGGAATAAAAACTTAGGGAAGGCTGTAAGCGCAAGGGACTCCTCTAGAAGAATTTCCACTTTGTGGTCAGAGGAACAAGTGCAATTGGTGAAATCCTTCGAGACACAACACTAGATCTTCACCGAGCTCTGGAACATCAAAATTAAGTTTACCTTTTCTCTCTTCAATCGTTATGTACCTGTGCTATACGTTGAAAAAAGAGATTGTTGGAAATATCTCTTTGAATTTCTAGAACTCAAGTCTCCCAAGAACAAAATTCTTGTTGGAGATTTAAACATAGTCTTAGATGTGAAAGAAAAAAGAGGTGGCAGTTCCAATAGAGATCAAATGCTCCCCACTGTAGAAGACCTTGTGCTCCAATGGGACTTCCTGGACTTCAAACCTTCGAGAGGCCTCTACACTTGGTCCAATAATAGAGTTTGATCATATCACATTTCAGCTCACCTTGATCGTTCCCTGGTGCAGAGTTCGATGTTGATGGAGCAGAGGTTAATCTCTTCCAAAATCCTCCCAAAGCTTACCTCTGATCACAAACTCATTCTGCTCCTCTTGGAAGAGGAAGAAAACCTGGGCCCTATTCCTTTTTGTTTCAGCCCTCTATGGAGTGAGAGAGAAGGATTTACTGATACTATCCATCAAGCTTGGTCCAAACCAGTCATTGGATCCCCAAGCTATGTGTGGGAGAAGAAGCTCAAGGCAACAAAATATGCTCTAAAAGAGTGGATCAGAAAACAAAAACAAACCCCAACTAGCCAGAGGAAAGAAGCAGTCTAGATGTTGGAAGACCTGCAAATGGAAATGGACAAAAAAGAAAAAATATCTGTGGAGCTAGAAAAGGAACATATTGCTCAAAGGAACACTTATATCACTTTCCAAACTAAAGAAGAATACTGGAGGATCAACTAATTTTTTGGCTAAAAACTGGGGACCAGAACAATACTTTATTCCATCATCAGTATAGAGCACACCTCTCACAAAACCACATCTCAGAAATTACCAATTCAGAGGGACTGGTTTGCAAAGGGTTTGATAACATCAAAACAACTACAGAAACTCACTTCCAAAAGCTATTCAGGAAAGACAATGAAAATAGTGAAGAGGACGCAAAGGAATTCCTCACTCACATCCCCTCCCTAGTCAACAAAGAGGACAACACCAGTTTAATGAAGCCCTTCACTGAGGAAGAAATATGTAAAGTTATTTGGTCAATGGAACCAGACAAGGTCCCTGGGCCTGAAGGTTTCTCAATCCATTTTTACATAATATACTGGAACATTATCAAAGCCGACTTGTTGAGAATTTTCAAAGGGTTCTAGAATAAATCTAAGGTGGGGGGATGCATCAACTCCACCTTCTTGGCCTTAATTCCAAAAGAGGTGAACCTTGAATCCTTTGAAAGATTCAGGCCCATCTCCCTCTATAACGTATCATAAAAAATCCTCACCAAACTTCTGGCCAACAGAATCAAGCCTCTGCTGGGGAGCCTTATTTCCCTCTCTCAAGGTGGGTTTGTCAAAGGTATGCATATTATGGACAATGTCATTCAGGTTCAGGTGGCAATGCATTCCAGCCACCAACGGAAAAAAAAGGCATGCTGATCAAGATGGACATGGAAAATTCCTTTGACAGGGTAAACCTCTCTTTCCTCTACAAAGTTCTCCTCAACTTTGTGTTCTCCTCTGACTTTGTTAATTTGATCAAAGCTTGCACTGATAAGCCTTGGATCGCCCCACTAGTCAATGGTAGACCCGCCTCCTATTTTCAAGCCTCGAGGGTATTAAGGCAAGGTTGCCCCCTCTCCCCATTCTTGTACATCCTAATGGCTGACTCCCTCAGCTGAAAACTGGCAACAACAAAAAATGCAGGGACTGTTCCAGGATTAAGAGTGCAGAACGGTCTGGACCCCATCAATCATGCGTTGTTTGCTAATTATTCTCTTCTGCTGGGAGGGCTCTCAATGAGGATCACATCCAACATAAAATATATCCTACACAATTACTGCAAGGCACCGGGTGCCCTCATCCATGAAAGGAAGAGCACAGTTTATGCTTGGAATACTGATAAAAAAACCATCAGTCAAATCACACTTCTCCTGGGCTTTGCTGGCCACGTCAACCAGGAAAAAATAAAATATCTCGGCCTCCCACTAACACTAGGAATCAACAAGAACGTGCCGTGGGATGAGGTAATTTTCAAATTAAAATCGAAATTGCCTCATGGGGAGGCTACTGGCTGACCACTACCAGCAAATTAATACTCATAAAATCAGTCCGCTTGGCTTTGCCAATATATCATGCCTCCTTCCTTTTGGCTCCCAAGTTAATCACTGAATAGGTATCCAAGCTCACTCATGATTTCCTCTGGTAGGGTGGGAAGGGAAACCAATCGAATTTTCATCTTGTGAACTGGGATATGGTCATACGTTCGATTGTGGAGGGTGACCTATAGATCATAAACCCCTCAACAAGAAACATATCACTGGGCTGCAAAATATTATGGAAAATCTACAACAACTCCAAGAATCCTTCATTCAAATACTATAGAAGACCTTGTGCTCCAATGGGACTTCCTGGACTTCAAACCTTCGAGAGGCCTCTACACTTGGTCCAATAATAGAGTTTGATCATATCACATTTCAGCTCACCTTGATCGTTTCCTGGTGCAGAGTTTGATGTTGATGGAGCAGAGGTTAATCTCTTCCAAAATCCTCCCAAAGCTTACCTTTGATCACAAACTCATTCTGCTCCTCTTGGAAGAGGAAGAAAACCTGGGCCCTATCCCTTTTTGTTTCAGCCCTCTATGGAGTGAGAGAGAAGGATTCACTGATACTATCCATCAAGCTTGGTCCAAACCAGTCATTGGATCCCCAAGATATGTGTGGTAGAAGAAGCTCAAGGCAAAAAAATATGCTCTAAAAGAGTGGATCAAAAAAAAAAAACAAACCCCAACTAGCCAGAGGAAAGAAGCAGTCTAGATGTTGGAAGACCTGCAAATGGAAATGGACAAAAGAGAAAAAATATCTGTGGAGCTAGAAAAGGAAAATATTTCTCAAAGGAACACTTATATCACTTTCCAAACTAAAGAAGAATATTTGAGGATCAACTCCTGAAGTTTTTGGCTAAAAACTGGGGACCGGAACAATACTTTATTCCATCATCAGTATAGAGCACACCTCTCACAAAACCACATCTCAGAAATTACCAATTCATAGGGACTGGTTTGCAAAGGGTTTGATAACATCAAAACAACTACATAAACTCACTTCCAAAAGCTATTAAGGAAAGACAATGAAAATAGTGAAGAGGACGCAAAGGAATTCCTCACTCACATCCCCTCCCTAGTCAACAAAGAGGACAACACTAGTTTAATGAAGCCCTTCATTGAGGAAGAAATATGTAAAGTTATTTGGTCAATGGAACCAGACAAGGCCCCTGGGTCTGAAGGTTTCTCAATCCATTTTTACATAATCTACTGGGACATTATCAAAGCCGATCTGTTGAGAATTTTCAAAGGGTTCTAGAATAAATCTAAGGTGGGGGGATGCATCAACTCCACCTTCTTGGCCTTAATTCCAAAAGAGGCGAACCTTGAATCCTTTGAAAGATTCAGGCCCATCTCCCTCTATAACGCATCGTAAAAAATCCTCACCAAACTTCTGGCCAACAGAATCAAGCCTCTGCTGGGGAGCCTTATTTCCCTCTCTCAAGGTGGGTTTGTCAAAGGTATGCATATTATGGACAATGTCATTCAGGTTCAGGTGGCAATGCATTCCAGCCATCAACGGAAAAAAAAGGCATGCTGATCAAGCTGGACATGGAAAATTCCTTTGACAGGGTAAACCTCTCATTCCTCTACAAAGTTCTCCTCAACTTTGTGTTCTCCTCTGTCTTTGTTAATTTGATCAAAGCTTGCACTGATAAGCCTTGGATCACCCCACTAGTCAATTGTAGACCCGCCTCCTATTTTCAAGCCTCGAGGGTATTGAGGCAAGGCTGCCCCCTCTCCCCATTCTTGTACATCCTAATGGTTGACTCCCTTAGCTGAAAACTGGCAGCAACAAAAAATGCAGGGACTGTTCCAGGATTAAGAGTGCAGAACGGTCTGGACCCCATCAATCATGTGTTGTTTGCTAATTATTCTCTTTTGCTGGGAGGGCTCTCAATGAGGATCACATCCAACATAAAATATATCCTACACAGTTACTGCAAGGCACTGGGTGCCCTCATCAATGAAAGGAAGAGCACAATTTATGCTTGGAGTATTGATCAAAAAACCATCAGTCGAATCACACTCCTCCTGGGCTTTGCTGGCCACGTCAACTAGGAAAAAATAAAATATCTCGGCCTCCCACTAACACTAGGAATCAACAAGAACGTGCCGTGGGATGAGGTAATTTTCAAATTAAAATCAAAATTGCCTCATGGGGAGGCTACTGGCTGACCACTACCAGCAAATTAATACTCGTAAAATCAGTCCGCTTGGCTTTGCCAATATATCATGCCTCCTTCCTTTTGGCTCCCAAGTTAATCACTAAATAGGTATCCAAGCTCACTCATGATTTCTTCTAGTAGGGTGGGAAGGGAAACCAATCGAATTTTCATCTTGTGAACTGGGATATGGTCATACGTCCGATTGTGGAGGGTGACCTATAGATCATAAACCCCTCAACAAGAAACATATCATTGGGCTGCAAAATATTATGGAAAATCTACAACAACTCCAAGAATCCATCATTCAAATACTGAAAAAGAAATATGTGGTAGGAACAACGCTGAGGAAAATGCAATTTGAAAACACCTCCAGAGGATCACTAATATGGAACCTCTGCCGGAGAGGAATTGATTTCTTTAAAAATCATCTCTATCGCATTCCTGGAAACGAAAAAAACATTATGTTGTGGAAAGACAACATCGTGGGACACCTGCCACTTGAAAACTCTGAAGCTTTAAAAGGGATTCGAGAATGGCTGGAACAAAAAAAAATCACCAGCCTTGAAGAAATTTCCTCTTGGGATGAGAAGGGGAATTGGCTCTCTTGGAACCTTCCCAAAGCTCCAGATCATCTGCTAAATCAACAAAATATGCTTAAAGAAGAGTTGGCTGATTATGCCCTAATCCATAAGCAGGCCTCAGACTCTTGGGGCTGGGGAAACATAGGATATTATAGTGTTGTAGTCAGATTCCGGTATCTCCAACCCTAACGAGTGTCGAATCATCCTGCCATATTTTGGAAATAGGTCTGGGATCCTTTCTACATCCCTAAAATTAATTTATTTTTTTGGGTTTTAATGCACAAAAAAACTCTGATAGGTGAAAACCTCACAAAAAGAGACATCCTTGGACCTCATAGATGGAACCTTTGCAGGAATGATCTTTAAACAATGGACCATGTGTTTGTAAATTGTCCCTTCGCAAAAGAAGTTTGGAACCTCATCCTCCACGGTCTCAATGTCTCTGACCCGACTCATTTCTAGGAATGAACAGGTTTTCAATAACACCATTTGGAACCCCTCGACGGTGGCAGTGAAAGCTAAACCTCTCCTCCATGAGACAACTTCGCAACACTCACAAATCTGCAATCACCCTTCTTCCAGAAGAAAATAAATGGTTGGGTACCTCCGTCTTCAAAGATAGGATTCATCCCCTAGTCAGTCCCCCCATCAGTCCAAGATGTCACATAAGGGATCCAAAAAAAATATTCCAAACATGGTGGAGGAAGCAGGGTAAACCAACAATCTTCTTTGATGGTGCCTCAAAATGAAATCCTGGGATTTCAGGTGCAGGCGGTGTGATCTATTCCTCGGATGGCACAAGAGACAGGTTTAGCTGGGGCCTCAGGTAGAGAACAAACAACCAGGTAGAAATTCCCGGATTGATAAAATCTTGCCAAATAGATTGGGATAAAGGCATTAGTGAAATCCGAGCTTTCGAGGACTCATAAATTTTGATAAAAATGATAAACTCAGAGGACCAGTTCAACAATCCAATCCTAAACAAGAGCCTTCGAAGGCTGAAGTACATTATGGCAGACTTTGCATCATACAAATTTTTTCATATACTCAAAGATTCAAACAAGGAAGCATATAGCTACGCAAACAAAGGTTGCGTCCTCCCGCAAGGAGCCTTCAACATTAATGATGAACCCCCATCACAAATCCAAATTTTGTAAATGAACATGGAAGATTAGCATGTAATTGAAGCTGGGTGAAGCTATGTACTGATGATTGTTTAGGCTCCAACCCAACCTACCCTCCTCTATAAATAAAATTAACCGTTTCAGCTAAAAAAAAACCATATGTATTCTAATTCCAACATTTAATTATCGAATCCAGGATCATAAGACTTAGAGATGCAATCACATGAAATATAGGATAAGAGCCTATTCTAACCTATGTTAAAAACTGACACTAGAAAGAACTAATCACTAAGGATTACCACTCATCACTGTACTATGGGAATCCAATGCTTATCGGGTTTCGAACCACGATCTTTCATTACCAACAGACAATGTTCATGTGGTTTTATTTATGTAGCTTATTAGGTCTCGAGATTTAAATTGTTATAACCCTATAGTGTGGCATACAAAAATTCATTAAACATGTTGTAGAAAAGTAAATTGCAGAAAAGAGAATGCTGACAGCTATAAGAAAAAGTGTGCAAGGCAAGTAAAAAAAACAAGGCAATAAACTACAATAAATGCATTAATAAAATATCAAAAATAAATGCTCAACAACTTAGAGATATATTGTAGGTTCTTATTCGTTGTAGGAATATTTTACCAAGTACCTCCAAAGCTCCAATCGATTAAATAATACTAAACTAAAAATTATTTAGTTTTTTTTAATACCATGTTCTAGTACAAAACCTAGTACTGAATTAAGTACATAAAGGCTGGAAATTGAAATTCTGAATTTAGTACAAAATTTTTGTAGATTAAAATTATGAATATTAAAAGGTGTTAAGAAACCAATTTTAAATTTGTTTGACTCTTAATCTAGAGAAAAATCAATTTGATTTAATTGTGTTGAAATTACTATACTAAAATATCTGAAATGTAAGTTTAATATAAAATGAGATTAATGAATCTAAATATAAAAAAAAATGCATGGAAAGAAACTGAATTTGACTAACATTATACTCTACGAATAAAATCCAAGACATTACCTGAGTCGAGGGGCCCTTCCCGCCATGGCAACCTGCCTGGAAACTAACTTAGATCAGAATAATGCAAAGAGCTTCAACAATTAAATCTTCATAACAATAATATCAACTTCATCTTACAAACAAAATTTCAAATCTATTACAAAAGATCAAATCAAAACGATGATAAAATTCCTGTCTATGTCCCTCCTCCCTCACGCTGTGCAAATCTATTATTTAAATACATAGGGAAGCGATTGATCAAAGAGGATCATATCGACTTCCATGAAAATTTCACTTTTGTACTATAATTAAAATAACAAATAATATAAAAATTATTATGATTTGGGAATGTATTAAATTATTTGTTGCAGGTGGAAACAATTCCACTTGGCATTAGTTTCACTTTTTTCCAAATTTGGATGTAATTGCAAATCTAGACGTAGCTGCCTGTAGTTGTTGATGCGTAGGTGTAGAATCAAGTATCGAACTAAGTACCTAATTTATGTAGGAAGGCTGTAAATTTCAATAGCGTCTTGAGCTTCACATGTGAGCTAGGTGTGAACATAAATCCATCCATGAACATATAGTTGCAACCCATGTCATCTCGAGAAGTGCTAATGTGTTAACCTTTACTTACTATCGAAACTTATATAAGTACCGAATTGTCAAACTATAGTACTAGAAATTTTTGTTTAAGCACATAAACATAATAATAAACTGTCATTGGAAAACCATGTTGAAAAATAATTTAATCCTTAAAAGTACAAGAAATCATTAATAATTAACCACAAGGTAAAATGAATGCATTTAGTGAAAACTGGTAATATAATAATACAAAATATGCTATAAAGGCATGAATATGGCTTGTCAATGAAAGGTTTGGATAACCAATACGATAAAATATCTAGGGCCCAACAGATATATACCCCTTTTTAACTGCGTAAGGGGATCTTCTCCGACCACGAGAATCTTCCTCCTTGATAGAGGTTGTAGCGCACCCAATTAGGAGAGATTTCACTACTCTGCATGTCATCTTCAATATTTTCGGCACATAACCCCAATTACATGACTCCCATAAGCCATCTTAAAAGAAAAATGAGATATCCTAGATATAAAACTTATTATGAGTTGAGATCCATTCAAGAAGAGGATGAAGAAGAGGATTTAGGCCCAAAGGTTGGCTCCACATAATTCTATCTGACTAAAGACTGATTTGATTTCCATTTCCTAGAGTCCATGTTAGTATTTATCTGACCAACAGAATTGAAGCATCTATTATCTTCCAGATCTAAGAAATACCCCTATTGTGGAGAGGCTAGAGGATACAGGAGTGTCTTTACCTAGTGAAATATTTGCAGTGTAAAACTTGTTACTAGTAGTCACAGTTCCCTGTAATGAAGCACCAAATGAGTTTGGCGACCATTGAAATATTCATGAGGATTGGATATCTTATTTCCAATCCACCCAAAATTTTGGAAAGACATATTTTCTTTCAATTAATCAAGTGATTTTTTTTGGAATTCGATTTGCCTCCTTTCCATAATAATTTCCTGATTTCCTGAGTCATTCATTTCCATATTGACATTGGATATAATAATACATAAAAAAATAGAGGACGAGAGTTGATAAAACCACTTAAATTAAGATTATCTTGCATGCTGGATTCGACTAATGGGCTCCGCATTTCTTGAATTTGGATTTGAATTTCTCAGTAGAACTTTTCCATGAAGGATTGGGTAACGAATTTTGACAAATAGGAATTCCCAAGTACTTAAAATTGGTCCAAGAATCCTTGTTAGAGATGATGAGGATGCGAAGTATCCTTCCCTATAGACCAATGCTAATGTTCCAACTGTAAATATGGCTTTTACCTTCATTAATTTTGCCTCCCAAAACCCACATGAATTCATCTAAAAGCGATATGAATCTCTAAGCTATTATGCAGGGCGCTTCACCTAGGAGAATTATATCATCAGTGAGCTAGGAATGGTTTATCATTAGTGAAGAATATTTTGGTTTCCATCGTGGTGTTGGAAGACCATGGCTACGATGTGATGTTCAAAAAAGGAAAGGAATTTCTGAGGCACATCTCCACAGGAAAAGTGAAGCAGGTCGGGGTTGGGGTGAAGAACCTCTACAAATTTAATGTAGAATATTGTGATACTTTGAGCACAAAGTAAGAGAAGGTACATAGTTGAGATATCGGTGAATTATGGCATAGAATACTTGGCCATTTGCACCATGGAGCTTTGAAGATCATGAAACAGATCACCACAGGACTCCACAATGGAGCACTAGAGCAAAAAAATGCATGCAAAGATTGTACCTTGGGGAAGTCCATAAAACCCACCTTCAATGATCGAGATAGAAGGGCACATGAAATCCTTGAAAGGATCCACTCTGATGTATGTGGACCTTTCTTGACAGCCTCCATGACCAGGCACATGTATTATGCTATATTTGTAGATGATTTCTCACGTAAGTGATGGATTTTCTTCATACAGAAAAAAGAATAAACATTCTCCAAATTTGTTGAATTTAAAGCACTTGTTGAGAAAGAAACTAGAAGGAAAATGAAGGCTCCCAGGAGTGATAACGATGGTGAATATGTGTCGAATGAGTTTAAGAAATTATGTGCAAAGGAAGGAATTCGATGGAAGTTGACAACACCCCATTACCCACAACATAATGGGATGGATGAGTGGAAGAACAAAAGTATTGTGGGAGCTACACGAATAATTTTGCATGATTAGGGCCTACCTCTACACTTATGGGCCGAAGAATGCAACATAGTGGTATATGTGCAGAACAATAGTCCTCATCAGATTCTTGGGATTAGAACACCGAAAGAATTTTTTTCAGAGAAGAAACTAGATGCGTCACACTTCAAGATATTCAGTTCATCAGTTTACTATCGTGTTTCCAAGGAATCAAGGAAAAAGCTACAGTCGACAACAAAGTTAGGCATATTTGTGGGGTGCACTGATACACCTCACAAATATCGGGTATACCTTCCATCTCTTATGATGATATTTGTTCATAGAGATGTGAAGTTCGATGAAGATAAGGTAATGAGGTGTTCCCTTGAGAGGGAGATTCAGTGTAGAGAATTTAACAACAAGATTCAAACTGGTCTTGTAATGTACCAAAACAAGATACTGAATCCTTCTACAATTTGCGAAAACAAAATACGATCTCATAATCACATAACAAGTATGAGAAAGGAATTATAAATCGCACAACACAAGATGTATTATGGGAAAGAAACTTCTCAAAACCCCGCTATCTGTATATTGCATAAAATAAATATCATAAAACAATACAATGCTATTCTCTCTCAGAGAAACTCCCACACTCTGCTAACTATCTCACTCTGATCCTATTCGAATATGGCTTTCGATCCAAGCAAGTTTTGTCCAATATTTAACCTTTTGATTGCCTAGTCCTGGCTTGCCTTCCTTATGATTTCTTGGGCTAATTGAGCCCCTATTAATTAAGAAAATCCCAAATAATTATTGTGCAATTCATCTAAGGCTTCCCGACGACCTCATGCATGACTTGTACAATTTTCTAATTATACAACTTATAGTTGTATTCCCTTTAACCTCAAACTCAAATGGGCCTTCCTTAGAAATGGCATGCAAGAAATATTTATAGTGAATTATCAGGTAACTGATTGATCACAACTTGTGAATAAACCAGATTTAATTCACTGGACCTCTCACTAGCTCATATCTCAGTTAGAACTAGTTAAACTAATTTTAACTCAACTAATTGAGTAAACTAATTACAACCCACAACTAACTGTAACTGGACCCCCTAAAATCATGGGATAACTCTACATGCATCCTCTCTTGATATGTATATGAAATTTCTTGAGGATTATGTAAATTTTGCAAGTGATTAATTAAGGTTTTAAAACCTTTTATGTCATTATTAAACACATAAGCATGCATTAAAAGATTAGTTTTTGCATAAAACAAGAGACAACATCACCATAACAGTAAACACAACACAACAAATGATAAAGAGTTCACCCCTCCTGGGATACATCTCCTGGGCCAACTTCCAATGGTTGGGCCTCTTTCATTATGTTAAAAAAATGGTATTACGTCAGATTACAGTGCTCAAATGACTCCATTGATAGCTCCAATGGCTTTAGAACTGTCAAAAAATGCTGTCTACCCTCTTTCTTCTCCAAAAAAGGCTAAAACCTGCAAAATTTATGAGCTCCTCAAGTTTATGCACCATATGTCCTACAAATTACACCTTTTGGAAACTGTCCGACAATTTCGGGCTTTGTTAGACATGTGGGACGACAAATTTGCCCCATGTCGCGTGAAAATTTTCACCTAGTTAATTGGGTTTGTGAGATCACTAACAGACTAAAGTTGTGCCACGTTGCGTAATGAGAGCTGTTGATTTCATGTGTTTTCTCGTTGTAGTTGGTTGAGTGAGAATTGTAGCGTTAAGTGTAACTACCACTGTGAACCATGGCATGTGAACACCCGTCCTAACCTCGCAGTAACCTGTGGTTCGGATCTGGGAGGTAACCATGGAATTACACTTTACCGCGACATGTGAACACTGCTCCAGCTCTTAACCTGTCGCTTAACCTTCCAACTAACCACTAGCACACCTTGGAATTAATGCTAGCCGTTGCATGTGAACACGTTGAAACCATTATCAAACCATCGTGTTGACTTGTTAACTTCGCCGATTAGATTTGGAACTTTGGTTAAATGGTTAACATATGGTTTCTATTATAAAAATATTCACTGGAATATCTACGATGCCACACAAATTTGGTTAATGGTTTTTGGTGAGTAATAAACTCCGCTGATCATTTCCAGTAAACTTAGGCTTTTTGGGTTGTAAACATTAATGTGGGTCATGGTTAGCCCCTAACCCTACTCTGCGGACCAAGGTCGGGGGTTAACCCTGGTCCAACCCCCGCATGCCTTTACAACAAAATTTAAGTACATATTTGGTTCTATAGCTATTAAGAAACACCATAGCGGAGACGGTAGTTGGATTTTTTGGCATAGAAGAGGTTGTGAGTTTGACTCCCCGGGGCTGCTGTTTCCTTACCAAATTTTTGGTGGCCACTAGGAGGCCATGTGGCAGCATCTGGTTAACTAACGTGGTGCCTCCTGGTTGGCCCAGCTCACCAAACTTCATAACCAATAGAAATAAACCCATAAACAAACCAATCAACAACTGACAAGTGGCGAGAAAAGATAGGTTGGAGAGACACAATCAACTGTATGATCAGAGTCCAGTTAGCAGTACGAACTACTGACTGTGCAACCCTGTACAACCAAAAACCAAAAAATTTAGTTGTTTCCTTAAACGAAAAAAACATGATTGCAGGAGCATATGACGTCAGTTTTTCGTGAAAAGATTTGCATTGGATTCAAAATGACGAGATATACATGGTTTTTTAGGTTCCAGACCATTCCAACAACTTTCTATTTTCAGCATAAATTTGATCCATTGGATCAGTCCTCCCCACTCGAATCTTTTGGACCTCCAAAATGTTTGGTGTGTGTTATATTCTTTCCACGAATAGCCGCAGACCTGCCTATGGTTTTGTGCATGGGTTTTCACATGGTTTTGGGGCATGATGGTTTTCTGCCCCTGGTATTTTCTAGATCCAGTCAAGGGAACTACGATTATGTTCTAATACAGGGTTAATGGATTGGGGTTTATGAATGCTTCAACATGTATATATATGTGTGTTGTAACACTAAAAGGAATATAATGAAAAATCAAGCTCGTAGTCTCGATTTGGAATCCATGGGAAAATCTCTTTGTATATATGTTTTATGTTTTATGCTCTCGCTATTGTTTATTTTCTAATTTTAATAATTTATTTGCAGATAATTTCTGTACATGTTTAAAACCTACATTTGGTATCAGAGCTATTTCAGCTTCAAGGGGATGCATTTGCTGCTGAGGGGTTTTTTTCTCGGGCGTGTGGTAGACCCTGTTCAGTGGGAGATGTGCGGGATTGATTCCTGCGGTGAAAGAAGATGGTAAGCAGTGGAAAGATAGAGATCGTGAAATTTAAAGATCAAAGTTTTGAGTTGTTGAAGCTCAAGATGGAGGATATGCTAGTGGATAAAGATCAGTGGATCACGGTAGATCCAGGTACTAAACCAATGACAATGTCAGATGAAGACTGGGCGAAGTTGGATCGGAAGGAAAAGAGAACAATACGGTTGTGTATCTTAGATTCAATATTGTTGAATGTATCTAGGGAAGCTACGATGAAGAATTTGAAGGTCAAGTTAGGGAATTTGTACCAATCTAAGTCTCTGGTGAATAAATTGTTCTTGTGGAAAAATCTGTATAACCTAAGGATAAAGGATGAAGACTCGGTGATAGAGCATCTGAACGCCTTCAATACTCTGGTAATTCAGTTGTCATATGTTGATATTAAAGTATCAGATGAATATAAGTGCATCATTTTTTTGTGTTCTCTACCAGATTCTTGGGACAGTCTGATTATTGCAATTGGTAGCAATACAACTACCTTGAATTTTGATGAAATTGTCTCAGGTTTGCTGTTGGAGGAAATGAGATAGAGAAATATGGAGGGCTAGAATGGAGATGCCTTATCTGTACGAGGAAGGTCCCGGAATAGAAACAATTTTTTTTTTTCAAGTGGGAGATCTAAATCTAGAGGGGGATCCAAATCTACAAGAAAGCTTGTAAAGGTGTGTTGGAAATGCAGAAAGGAAGGGCACTTCAAAAAGTACTGCAAATCTAAATCTCATGAGAAAGGAAAGGGATCTGATGATGCTCCTTCTACAGAATAAAAAACCATCTCATATGAAGGTGGGGATGTGTATTTGGCTTCTTCTTCAAATACACATGTAGATCATGAGGCATGGTTGATTAACTGAGGTGCATCCTTTTAATTCATTCCCCATAGGGAGTGGTTCTGCGAGTATGAGAAGTATGATGGAGGTGATGTATTTTTAGGGGATGATAGGAAGGCCAGAATAGTCAAACATGGAAAATTCAAGCTGAAGCTACAAGGTGGAAGGATTAGAACACTTCCTGGTGTTATACATATTCCTGCATTGGCCATAAATCTGATTTCTGTAAGCAAGATGGATGATTCAGGTGTAAAAACAATGTTCGAGAAATATACTTGCAAGATAGTTCGAGGAGCACTAGTATTAATGCAGGGAATTTGTATTGGAACTTTGCACAAGCTTCAGGGTAGCACTGTTATTGATGGGTGCACCAGTTCCGTGGTTCCTGAAAGTGGAGCGGAAAGCCTAGAAGTCTATGGAGAAAAGACCATGCTATGGCATCAAAGGCCTGGACATATTGGAGAGAAGGGACTTTAGATACTGCATGGTAATGGTATGGTAGAAGGTATGTCTAATTTTTCTCTGGATTTCAATTTATGTGAACATTGTGTATATCAGAAGGAGAATTGGGTGAGTTTTCCTTCTGGTGCTAAGAGGGTGAACAAGATATTAGAGCTTGTGCACAGTGATGTGTTTGGACTTGTGTCAGTTCCATCACTGGGTAAGTCTATGTACTATGTTTCATTCATAGATGACCTCTCAAGGAATACATGGATATATTTCTTGAGGAAGAAATCTGAAGTCTTTGATAGATTTAAAGATTTTAAGGCTCTGGTGGAAAACCAGACAGAGAAGAAGATAAAAATGCCGAGGAAAGATAATGGTGGAGAGTTCTGCAAGAAGGAATTTGAATAGTTTTGTAAGAACTGTGGTATAGAACGGCAGAAGACTACTCCATACACACCTCAAAAAAATGGACTTGTAGAAAGAATGAACATAATGCTGATGAAAAAGGCAAGAAGCATGCTTAGTCGTACCGGGTTAGGACAGGAATTTTGGGCAGAGGCAGTGGAGACTGCATGTTACCTGATTAACAGATCACCTTCATTAGCGTTGGAGGATAAAGCTCCACATGAGGTATGGACTGGTAAGAAACCCTCTCTTTCACATCCGAAGGTATTTGGATGTGATGCATATGTACATGTTCCAAAGGAGAAAAGGACCAAGTTGGATAAAAAATCTGAAAGGTGCATCTTTATTGGGTACAGGGATGGTTTAAAAGGTTACAAGCTTTGGAACCAAAAAACATGGAAGGTTGTGTACAATCGAGATCTGGTGCTTAAAGAGGTGAAAGATGTTGTTAAACATGAAGTCCTAGGAAAGGAACCCGAGAAGATAGATTTTGAGCTAAAGGAGGATGAATCAGACTCTATAATAGAACAAGATTCAGAAGAGGAAGAGCCACAAACTCCAACTATGAGAAGATCAGTTCAGGAAAGAAAGTAGCTAGAAAGGTATAGTCCATCTGATTTCTGTTCAAATTTTGCTTTAACTATCACCGATGATGATCCCATAACTATCAGGGAAGCAGTGGATTCAGAGGATGGAAAACTCTAGAAGGAGGCCATGGTTGATGAAATGACATCCTTGCACAAAAATGAGGCATGGGATCTGGTGGAGTTGCTAGCTGGAAGGAAGCCCATCGAGAGAAAATGGGTGTTAAGAAGAATATGAATGTAGAAGGCAAGGTGGAGAAATACAAAGCTTGGTTGGTAGAAAAAATTTATTCCTAGGTGCTGGGAATTGATTTTGGTGATATTTTTTCTCATGTTTCCAAGGTTACTTCTATTAGATTACTTTTATCTGTTGCTACTACATTTTATTTTGAGGTAGAGCAGATGGATGTGAAGACAACATTTCTTCATGGGGATCTGGAAGAGGAGATCTACATGAAGCAACCTGAAGGCTTTACTTTAAAAGATAAGAAAGAACTGGTATGCAAGTTAAAAAAGTCTCTATATGGATTAAAATAGTCATCAAGGATGTGGTATCAAAAATTTGACACCTATATACAGGGACTTGGATTCACCTAAAGAAAACATGATCACTTTGTGTATTTTAAATTAATTGGTGACCATGTTATTTATTTGGTCTTGTATGTGGATGATATGTTTCTGGTTGGAAATGTCAAAGAAATTATCCAAGATTTGAATACCTAATTGTTCTCCAAATTCGACATGAAGGATCTTGGTGATGCAAACTATATTTTGGGCATGGAAATTAAGAGAGATCAGGCAAAGATGAAGCTCTGGTTAAACTAGAGGAAGTATGTCAAGACAATGTTGTAGAGGTTCAATATGCAGGATAGTAAACAAGTGAAGGTTCTTATTCTTGTAGGTGTAAATCTATCTGCTTAACAATGTCCCAAGACACAAGAAGAAGAGTAGTATATGTCCCGTTTTACATATGCAAGTGTAGTGGGTAGATTGATGTATACAATGCTCTGTACTAGACTAGACATTGCACATGCAGTGGGAGTATTGAGCAGGTTTATGCCAAAACCAGGGAAGTAGCATTTCACAACAGTGAAGCAGGTTTTTAGATATTTGCGTGGCACTAGTGATTATGGTTTGTGCTACTAGGGAAGACCAGGATTGGACATAGTTTTGGACATCCGTGGTTTTGTTGATGTAGACTGGATTGGAGATCTAGACCAAAGAAGATCTATAAGTGGGTATGTGTTTAGCCTATTTGGAGGTGCAGTCAGTTGGATGAGTAAAATAAAGTCTGTAGTGGCTCTTTTAACTACAGAGGCAAAATACATGGCAACCACTCATGCAAGAAAGGAAGCAGTTTGGTTGCAGAGATTGTGTTCAAGTATGGGGTTGGTGCGTATAAGGATAGAATGTGCTAGCCAAAGTAAAATTTTCTTAGCTAGGAACCCTGCTTATCATTAAAATACAAAGCACATTGATTTTCAATATCAATTTGTGAGAGATATGGTTGAGGATAAAAAGGTGTTGCTGGTAAAGGTGGACACTTTGAAGAATGTTGCAGATCCATTGGCGAAGTCTGTGAGCACTGAGAATTTCTCTTGGTGTAGAGAAAAAATGGGTGTTGTAGGGTTGGACTAATGACTAAGCTCTCCTGTGGCCCCCTGCGGAAAGAAAACAACAAGTGGGATAATGTTGGGTGTGCACATGGTTTTGGGGCATGATGGTTTTCTGCACCTGGTATTTTGTAGATTCGGTCAAGGGAAATACGGTTATGTTCTAATCCATGGTTAATGGATTGGGGTTTATGAATGCTTCAACATATATATATATGTGTTGTAACACTAAAAGGAATATAATGAAAATCAAGATGGTAGTGCCGATTTTGGATCCAGGGGAAAAATCTTTGTGTATATCTGTTTTATGTTTTATGCTCTCGCTATTGTTTATTTTTTGTTTTTAAGAATTCGTTTGTAGATAATTTATGTACAAGGTTAAAACCTACACAAAATATCTTTATCTGTCAATAAATATATGAGGGTACAACTCACTCACCCTTCGAGTCTCAATCCACTAAAATTTTCTTGAATGCGACATTTTGAGATTTTCATGAAAATGCAAAATTTTCCCTGAATTTGGAGACTTTGACTTGCTGTTATAGATACCATCTTGTTGCAATTTCTCACAATTTGTAGAACACCAAACTGTCCTTGAAAGAAAAAACACATTCCCTCCTTGGTCATCAATCAAATAAAGCTTAAACAACTTCAAATTCTTGTCACCTTGAACACTGTCGACACGACGATGCTTGACATGTCTAGTCTTGCACTTTTCTCGACTCTTTAAAAAATGTGGTCACCATTACCATGCAACATCTCATTTCAAAGACAACACTTTGTGAAACCCACAAGAAGAAATTTTGAACCCAATGCCCTCTTTGTCAAATTTCTTTTTCACTTTATCTTTCAACTTTGCACTCTCTTGCACTAGCATCTTGTTCACATCACTGCTCAACAATGATGCTTATTGTTGCAATTTTACCTCATCTTGTTTACCTCTTTTAGGAGGCAACATGTTAGACTCCTGAAACATATTATCACAACTATTATCAACCTTAATGAAATCATATTTTCATTTTATGCATCTCCTTGAAAGATCTCATTCATAACATCTTCATTCTTTAACATTAACAAAGCATAATTTTGACTAGCATTCACAAATCTCTTCATTTGTCCATCATTCACAAGAGACAAACTCATCTTCTTACTATGCACTCTAACAATATACTCAATCCAATTATTGAACAAGGGATACTTGTTCTCATGGCGATGAAATATTTCTCTCCTATCATAAAGGTATGGGCTTCCCAAAACCATACCACAAATATCAAGCAGAATTACATCAATATCAACTTCATTAAGAAAGTTTTCAGTGATTTCAAATCTAAGGATGCACTTCCTTGTAACCTACAATTTTTAATTCTTACATACTCAACCTAAGGATAGGGTCTAGGATGTGGAATGGTATCTAAATTTAACTTCTTGACAATGTCCTCTGAAATAAGATTTTCTTGTGAACCACTATCAAACAATGTGTCAATATTGGTATGATTTGAAACAACTCTAATATGGAAAAGCTCATTTCCTTTTTCCTCATCTAGAGTATCATTTAGACAACTTGAAGAACTAGTACTTGCAATATCCTTACCTTTCCAACCCATCATTGTGATCTTTGTTTCATCTACAGAAGCAGAACCTAAATCATGTTGTATTGTTGCAACTGTCTTCTCCTTCTCCTTGTTTTCCAACTTCTCGGGTCTCATTTCTGGATGAAGTTTCCAACAATGATCTTCATCATGTCCATCTTTGGAACAATGTTCGCATGTGAGTTTATATTTCTCCAAATTAATGGATGCATTATTCTTTCCTTTCCCCTTGAACTTACTCTTTCCCTTTTCTCCAGTATCAAAGGTATTCTCACTTGTTTGATCTGAAACATGTTTCCCTCTTGCCTCTAGATGTGTGACCTGTACACAAAATTCATCTAAATTTGAAGGATTAAACATGAGAATAATATGTCTTAGGTAACTATGAAAACCTCCAATGTATTTCAATTTTATTTATTTATTGAGATGTCAAATATACACCCAATATTAATGCTCTTCTCCTAAATTCTTGAGTATAGCTTTGCACACTTTGTCCTTTCCCTTGCCTAAAGTTTTTCCAATCCGTTATAGCTTTCTACTTGTACGCTAATGGATAAAATTGTCTTCTCAAGGCAGCTACAAAATCATTTCAAGAGGTTAAGACCTTACCATGTTTCTTCATGTCCTCTTGAGTTTTGGCTTCCCATCAAATAAGAGTTTCACTCCAATCTTAGTGAGGCAAGCTGAATCTTGGTGTCATCATCCTTGATCCTTTGTATCCTACAATACACTTCAAGCTGACGTACCAAATTATCTAATATTTTAGCATTTAATTCTCCATAATGCATAGGAAAATAAAACTTTATGTAAAGCTTTAGAAACAGAGTTTTAGCATAACCTTTTGGAGAATGTGGAGGTGTTTGTGAAGGGCTTGTTGTGGAAGAAGATGATGGTGAAGATGGTGGTGAGGATGGAGGTGAAGAAAATGGTGGTGTCAAAGGTGGTTTTTCACCATTCCCATTACCTTTTGGATTCTTGTCTCCATCTCCTCCATCTCCTTTTGAAGACTTATATCCCTTTGGAGGATTGGAGCTCTCACCTTGCAACCTTGTGTTTCTCTCCTCATAGAGAAATTTCACCATTTTTGTCATATAAAAGACTGATTTTCTGAAGGCATTTTCATCCTCTAACATATTGTTAGGATCTCCTTCATATGACATACTTTCTGAAGCTTTAGGTACAACTTGATATGGAATTTGTGGCAAACTTACTCTCCTTGTCCTTGACCTAACTTAAGGACTTGCAACCACAATGTTTCCTTCTCCTCTCTCGAGCTTAAAACTTGTAAGCATCACATAAACTTGCAAAAAATTATACCATCACAACAACAAAGAAAACCTAAGCTATGATACCAAGACGATCTGTATATGAAATTGCTTGAGGATTATGTAAATTTTTCAAGTGATTTATTAGGGTTTTTAAACATTTTATGTCAAATTATTAAACACATAAACATGAATTAAAAGCTTGATTTTTGCAGAAAACAAGAGAAAACATCACTATAACAGTAACCACAACACATCAAATGATGAAGGAGTTCACCCCTCCTAGGCTACATCTCCTGGTCCAACTTCCAATGGTTGGGACTCTTTCATAATGCTAAAAAAATGGTGTTTGGGCGGAAACGTGAAGCTGGGTTACACTTTTGTGAGAATCGGGGGCAGAAAATTTTTTTCGGCAATAGTTCGGCCGAACATTTTATAAAGTTCGGCCGAACTATATAATAGTTCGGCCGAACTTTATTAAATAGTTCGGCCGAACTTTTGAGTCCGTTTAGATTGACGGCACAGTGACGGCACAGCGAACAGAATTTTTGCCGGAGCTTTGGAAAACCGGCAACAAGAGTTCGACCGAACTTATAAAAAAGTTCGGCCGAACTATTTTTTTATAAATGCTTCTCCCGCGAATTGTACATGTTCTATTGTTCGCGCGTTTTTTCAATTCTGTTTCTGTTTGTCTCTGTTTCAGCGGTGGCTCTGTTTCTGCTGGTGCGCAGATAGTTGCAGCTTTGTTTCGATTCGACGCGTTGGCGCTCCTGCTGTTACGTCTGCGTTGGCCCGGGTATGAGGATTTTGCCTTTCTGAATCCGTCTTTACAGTCCAGTGGTATAGTTTTAGACTTTAGTTTGTAAAGGAATTTAAAATTTTGCTTGTGCTCATTCTGGAATGTTCATTGTTCAATGTTTAGTTATTATTTATTAAACTTATTACTACGCTTTACTCTGACACTGTGTTTTGTTATTTAATTGAAAATTCACATTACTCATATTAATATATACTATATAGCCAAAATATTTATGGTATTTCAATCGATATAAAGTTTAAACTTAAATGAATTGAGAAATTCAGTAACCCACCAGATTTTCATTTCAGTGTTGTTTTGTTTTCAATCCATTTTCCAATTACTCTCGAGGTCTTGATACAGAGATCAGAGTAGCAAAGGCTGCGTAGTTGGTAGGTACTCTGCACTTGGTGTGATCATTTAAAGTTAAGAGCGCATCTCTATCTCTGCAAAACATCTTGGATCTGCTTCTTTTTATTTTGTATCTCATGGAAGACGTTAATTTGACCCTTGCCCGGGACACTACATCCTCCGCATCCTGCTCTACTCCAGAATAAGATTTATGAATTATTCGGCATACATAAGCTGGGAACAGAGGGTATTCCATCCTTTGCACTGAGTTACTACTATATCGAGCTTTTGTCGCTTCCTGCCCCAAAAACAAGACAAAATAAAGGCCTTTAGAGTGTTATCATTAATATAAAGCCTCCGGAAAGTGATAAGAGAAAGTGTCGCAACATCGTTCGGCCAGACCAATACAACGGTGGTTATATTATTATAAACTCAGGTTTTAACTTTTCGTTTTTATTGACACCGTGTCATATAATTAGTAACTTAGTTCAATATGCATATATGATCATTGATATATCTGTACTCGAAAAATTATTTTGTTTTTACTGACAGTGTATCATATAATTAAACTTTTATTACTCTGGAGTCTTCTTTAACCTGTTTTGTTTTATTAGTTTTAATTTTAAATGTGAAGAGAAAATTTCAATTTTATTTGGTTTTCACATGGTTTTCCAGTATGAACATCAATATGATTTGTGTGACTTGTCACTTTAGCCTTTTAGTTTTGGTTTTAACTTTTTATGTCTTTTGAACTAGCCCTTGTCTTAACAGTGCTTTTGAACTTCTTGAACTATTCCTATTCCTGTATGATTGTATGGACCTGACAGATTCATGCTGCCTTTTTGTTACCAGATAATCATGCTATTGATCCTACACCTTCAAAGTCTCCCCTTAAGATCATGTGCTTTAATAGTCAATATTTTCTTTAAGTCTCACCTTTCTTTCCTGCTCATAGTCAATATTTGTATTAATGTCTGCAAACATATCCTGCTTTAATATCGATTGCAAAGGGTCACACATGTTTATAAACACTTCCATATTCATGGTTGAGCCTGATATTGTAGTGTCTCCTTATCTGCCCTTAACAAAATTTTTTTCCTGTATGAAATAATCATGCTCCCAAAACTTCTTGAACTATTCCTATTCCTGTATGATTGTATGGACCTAACAGATTCATGCTGCCTTTTTGTTACCAGATAATCATGCTGTTGATCCTGCACCTTCAAAGTCTCCCCTTAAGATCATGTGCTTTCAGGTGGACCTGATTTAAGTCTCATGCTACACTTCAAAGTCTCCCCCAAAGAGCTTCCTTCCTTCATTTATAAGTACTTTTCATATATTGTCCTCAAAGTGCTTTACCTAAATAGGAGCGCTTCTCCAAATTTTGATTCAATTGATATACTTGAAGAAGCATTTGTAACCTTTTGAAGAAGCCTTTGTAACCTTTTGTAAATACACATGTTTTGAAATTTTTTGAGGAGTAACTCAAAGCATGCATATATACAAAATGAAGTGGCTACTTTCTTCATATTCCATGAGGGACTATTGTTCTTCCTAAATACTATTCATTTCATGTACCTCTAAATTATTTCTAGTGAAATTAAATGACTTGAAATTAAATTTCCTAAAGCCTATTGAAATTTCTCCTTCAAAATAAGGATGCACTCCCATTTGATTCTCACGGATAGGTTGTAATCATGAGGCTCTCGCTAAAGAGTGGACCTTCACAAAATCTTGTGACGTCTTGTCACAAACAAAACCATCAAATTAAAAACACATCATTTTTCTCCTTCAAAGAAAAAACAAGTTCACATCATGTGAATATGTGAATAACGTGTTTGTGCTCATTTAGATATTTTCATTAATTGGTTTTCTTTAATTGCAATCATTTCCATAGGTTAATTTCCATTTTTGATTGAGAGTTAATTGCTTAGCATATATTGTGCAAGTGTACTTTAGAAGTATAAGAACCTGGATTGAAATTTAATGCAAGTAATTTATCTCACAATTAATTTACCCATTAGGATGCTTTGACCTAGTAACTTGAGAGATGAAAAAGATCCTATCACATTAACGTGAGGATCCATTTTCACAATGAACATTAGGAAAAGACAATATTCATTGCATTTTGTAATATAGTCAACTAGTAGACTATTCAATTATTAACAAAGTTGATGAAAGAATGCAAGGAATTTAAGGTTGCATTTCAATTTTGAAAATTTTCTACAATAATTTTTGTAGGATAATTTGTTATACAATATCATTATCATAGTTTACTTTTATTTTTATTTTTATAATAAAAATGCTCATACTCGTAATTTCAATTATATGGTTGGTTGTATTGAACACAAATTAATTTTGATTATATATTTGGTTATATTTTCCAAGTATATTTATTCTTGTTGGACTAAGTATTTTTAGGATCTCTCTCTCTCACACACACACACACACACACATGTTAATGCAAGTTTCCATAGTTATTTATAATTTTTATTTTAGAAAGAACCTTCAACCAAAAATACCCCTAAGGTTAGTCCCTCGTGTGCCCTTTGAGACACATTAGGTCATCCCACCAAGTCATGCCCCATGCTTCATGAGTTGAAGGGTATCCTTCATACCCTTCAACTATTGGTGCTTAACTATTTCTTAAGCACCCCCATTTCTCCCCACTCCATCATGTGATGTTGCCACCTCATCACGTAATAAGGGTTTAAGAACCAACGACCTCTTGTCTATTTATGTGAAACACAAACATTATACACAACATTGTCTCAATCTCCGACGATATCAAGATGTGTTGGTCACCATACATCATGCCCCAATAGTAGCACCACCACTTACACCAACCTCATATGTTGATGATTCCTCTTCCACCATTTATTATGTCACGAACTCGGTTAATTAGTATATGGCATGCCCTTGAGTGCTCTATGTTAAAGACACTCATCTCATCTATATGTGTCCTTTACTCATCAAATACCATCATCACTGCATGCATCAAGTGACATATCCCCCTCATCAAGATCCCAATCCGCCTAATTTTGGATGCTCCTCATACACTAAGTACCTTGACCATATCAATGGAGTGCCCAACTCCTAGCATGGTTCCCACCACACCAACACAACTATTGGAGATTCAAACGACCTCACCACTTAGAAAATGATAAGAAATTATTTCACCCCCTTTACTAGCAATACATAGAAAGAATTTAACATAATCTACTTGTTATAAAAGAGTTATCCTATAGAGTTATAAAAGATGAATCAAGGGAATAAAAATGTAATTCATAAACATTTTCATATATTCCTACTAATAAATAAAATATTATTACACAAGAAATGTATGTGCTATGGATCCTATGAAAATCGGGATGGGTAGAGTAGTTAAATGACTTTAAATTAAATTTCCTAAAGCCTATTGAAATTTCTGCTTGAAAATAAGGATGCACTCCCATTTGATTCTCACGGATAGGTTGTAATCATGAGGCTCTTGCTCAAGAGTGGACCTTTGCAAAATCTTGTGACGTCTTGTCACAAACAAAACCATCAAACTGAAAACACATCATTTTTCTCCTTCAAAGAAAAAAATAAATTCACATCATGTGAATATGTACATGTACTCTTACATATTGGTGTACAAAACCATCAACCAAACACAAGTTGACAAAACATGCCTCTTCAAACAATTGACTCTCAAGTCAAATAATAGAGCTCATGTACTTTCAACATCTTGCTTCATGCAACATGCAACATAATTTGAATTTGCAAAGAAATTAATGAGACATCAAAATACATGCCCCATGCTTCATGAGTTGAAGGGTATCCTTCATACCCCTTAAGCACCCCCATTTCTCCCCACTCCATCAGGTGATGTTGCCACCTCATCACGTAATAAGGGTTTAAGAACCACCGATCTCGTCTATTTATGTGAAACACAAACATTATACACAACATTGTGTCAATCTCCGACGATATCAAGATGTGTTGGTCACCATACATCATGCCTCAATAGTAGCACCACCACTTACACTAATCTCATATTTTGATGATTCCTCTTCCACCATTTATTATGTCACGAACTCGGTTAATTAGTATATGGCATGCCCTTGAGTGCTCTATGTTAAAGACACTCATCTCATCTATATGTGTCCTTTACTCATCAAATACCATCATCACTGCATGCATCAAGTGACGTATCCCCCTTATCAAGATCCCAATCCGTCTAATTTTGGATGCTCCTCATACACTAAGTACCTTGACCATATCAATGGAGTACCCAACTCCTAGCATGGTTCCCACCACACCAACACAACTATTGGAGATTCAAACGACCTCAACACTTAGAAAATGATACAAAATTATTTCACCCCCTTGTACTAACAATACATAGAAAGAATAACATAATTAATAGAAGAGATAAAAATATGAATTAGAGAAAGGGATGGATCACATATTAAAGGAAATGTAAGCCAACCTAGGAAGAAACCAAGTCTTCGCTCCCACTTCAAATAATTTTTAAGAGTAAACGATGAAAACAACAAATTGATCTATGTACCAGATGTACAACATTCAACCATACCTATATAAAGAGTGTACAATGAAATTAATGTTGGTTTACTTCAACACTTGGAAAATATCTTGTTTCTATCCCATTTGTGGAAGTTATGCAAATATGAAATAAAGATACTAGGTTAGGAAGTTCTTAAAATTTGATGAAGTAGATGACCCTACTTTTGAGGATTATCCTATAGAGTTATAAAATATGAACCAAGGGAATAAAAATGTAATTCATAAACATTTTCATATATTCCTACTAATAAATAAAATATTATTACACAACTATATGCTAGATTTAGGAGAAACGATTGATGTAATTCCTTTGAAAGTGATGAAATAATTAGGCCTTACAACAACTAGGGCATATAGAAATGTATGTGCTATGGATCCTATGAAAATCGGGATGGGTAGAGTAATAAATACACATGTTTTGAAATTTTTTGAGGAGTAACTCAAAGCATGCATATATACAAAATGAAGTGGATACTTTCTTCATATTCCATGAGGGACTATTGTTCTTCCTAAATACTATTCATATCATGTACCTCTGAATTATTTCTAGTGAAATTAAATGACTTGAAATTAAATTTCCTAAAGCCTATTGAAATTTCTCATTCAAAATAAGGATGCACTCCCATTTGATTCTCACAGATAGGTTGTAATCATGAGGCTCTCGCTCAAGAGTGGACCTTCGCAAAATCTTGTGACGTCTTGTCACAAACAAAACCATCAAACTGAAAACACATCATTTTTCTCCTTCAAAGAAGAAAAAAATTCACATCATGTGAATATGTCCATGTACTCTTACATATTGGTGTACAAAACCATCAACCAAACACAAGTTGACAAAACATGCCTTTTCAAACAACTGACTCATAAGTCAAATAATAGAGCTCATGTACAAATTTCCATATTTGTTGCATTTAAGTGTGTCTAACATAACTCTACTTTCAACATCTTGCTTCATGCAACATGCACCATACTTTGAATTTGCAAAGCCCTGAATTCTCCACCCCCCATTAAAATGACCCTACAAGTTGATTCTTTCAGTTTTTTCACTCTATAAGAATCAACGTACGATTATGCATGATGGAGAATCTCTAGCGCTTTCCCTTGTTAATATATTTAACAAGGGAAAGCGCTAGATATTCTCCATCATGCATAATCGTACGTTGGATTTGGTGATAATTGTCTCCATATTTTGGCTTTTTGACCCGCAAAACATAACTATTTTAGAAGGGAGGGAAGGAGGATGATCACATTGACTTGCTTGATGACCTGTCTATGAAGATTAACTACCTCAAGAATTATTTTTTTGCGTAGGGAAAGAGACACATTCCCATGTCTAGTTCTTTGATATTGTTAATGCCTCTAGTGTTTACTTCTACAAGTTCTATAGGAAGAGTCTGTAAAAGGCCAAGTAGCCTCTGGATCTCATCTTTTATGAAAGGTGACATATCTAGTAAATGCCCCTGCAGTCAATCTCTGGAATGGATCTAAATAGAAGTTCTTCATTTGTTAATATTCGTAAAACACAACAACTTTAAGGTAAGCTATGTAGATGTTCCATTCATCATGAACACAAACCTCACAAGCCTCCTTGGCTTTGGAGCATTTTCCATGTTTTCCATAACCAAGACCCAAATAATTAGGCCCTTCTTGAACAACATTTGGCTCAACTATGCCTTGTACATGCTTGCCTTTAAAACCCTTTACTTTCATAGCACATTTTCATCAAAAATTTGGACCTTGTTCCTCTAATGTCTCTAATGTCTTTCAAAAGCACGTACACATTCATTTTCAGAGGAAATTGAAGGTACTCTAATGTCTCTAATGTCTCTCAAAAGCACGTACACATTCATTTTCAGAGGAAATTGAAGGTAGAAACCAATAGCTAATTCTTCTAACTAACCTTGACTAAAATGAGCTAAATTGTACTTTGATACGAACTTGATTTAAATTGTCCACCCCACATTAGGTACCAATGATTATAACCTTTAATGGGCTAGCACTGGTTTGTAATCATCATCTCAAAATGACCTAGTAGATGAAAAATTATCATGTTTGTAATCATCGTTTCACACAATCTACATATGACCCTTCTACACATTATATGATTGAATTTATGGTAGGTCATCCCTTCTATCTAGACCACGATTGATTGTGACATTAGGTGAATAAAGGAAATTTGATAAGGAAATGATCAGTATAAGTTTGTCCTCCTCCACGCACTCCATATCCAATGATTGCCTATTTTTCTCTTCCAACATTTTATTTTGGAAATTCATTTTGGTAGTTAATTCTACTAATAGTCACAACACACCTGGAAGTCAAAGAAATTGTTATATATATACACTACTAAACTCAATTAACATTGTTTGTTATTGGACATTACAATAACAAACAACGTAGAGTTCATTAATGTAGTAGTGTATATGATAATTATATGTATAGTGGTGTGGCTATCGATAAAATTAGCTGCTAATGAATTTCGAGAATAGAAAGTTGGATGTGGAAAATTGAGAAATCACTAGCTATGGGGCGGATGGAGTTGGACAAGCTAGAAACTATCTTCTGCTTATAAATTGTATTTTATTCACCTGTTGTCACAATCATTCATGGGATAGGTAGAGAGGATGACATTTCAAAAATTCATGCATATAATATGTAGAAGGGGTCATGTATGAGATGATGTGAAGTGATGATGATTGACATGGTAAATTTTCATCTGCCAAGTCATTTTTAGATGATGATGACAAACCAATATTAGCCATTTTAAGGTTATAATCATTAACAAGAAATATGGGGAAGGAAATTCAAAGTGCCAAATTCTAAGGAACAAGCCATATTTGCTTCTCAAAAAATTTATTTGATATATTCTTAAAAAACCAAGTACAAATTTTAGTAATCCTAGAATCATGCTTTACATAAGGTAAAATTGGGGAACTCATGACCTGTACTATAGATAAAAAAAACATTTACACTTACCAAAAAATATATGATAAAAATTGAAAAACTACATAAGCTTAAGCTCAAGGGGATATAATCATTCTTGCCTTCCATATAGATAATGAAAATGATTGTTCCAAGTCTCATGTTGCTTCGCATGTTATTTTATAAACCTTCTATTGTTCTAAGAAATATAGAACATACTGGATTTAACAGCCCCAAACTGGATTTTACTCTGAGGTATTGATTTTTTTAAATCTATTTTGTGAATGTCGGCCAATAGATATATATCATGGAGGATGAAAGAAGAAGATCAGCGGAATCCCATATGGAGGATGTTCACGGTATTTAAATATAAGCTTAAATCTCCATACATGTGTGTACATATGGAAGTGATTTTTTTATTAACTTTGTGAGTGAAATTAGTTGTTAATAAGTTTCATATTTTAATTTTTAGGAGGCGAGAGGAGAAGGCTTTCTACTCCATCCATGGAGCGTGGCCAAGGTTCAATCGGTCGAGGTAGCAGGGTGCGGGAAGCGGGTGATATTTATTCCCCCGAAGGCCAACAATCAACGGCTGTTGGTTCTCAACAAGGTCACTGTGGGTCTGGTTCTCAGCAGCATCATTCTGGGGTTGGTTCTCAGTAGGGTCAAGTTGGAGATGATGTTAACCAACAACATCAAGGTTGCCATCAATTTCAATATTTTTTCATTAAATTTGTACGACCTTTTTTACACGTGTTTTTTCTAATATACGAAATTTTATATATATTGATGCAGAGGCTGAAAATGTTAGAGCCAGTGGTCAAAAAAGACGCAGGGAAGTGCGCTACATTGAAGAAGAAGGATGTCAACCTAGCACAACTTATCCAGCTGAGATTACTGATATACCATGGGAAACGAACATGGCGGAATGCACCTTACAAAGGTGTCAAAGCCTTTATGCAAAAATTGCAAAGAGATCTCCAGGATTTGTCTCTACCTGCTGAGAGTAGACAAAGCCTAGAAATAGTTACACATTCATTGAGTGAAATGGTAAAAGTGTACAAAGATTTGGGGCCAACCACTGATTCGTTTGTAGAAGTGATGAGACAGAGAAGAGAAGCAGTGATAGGTCCCGATAAATGGCAGGACATAAAAAAACAAGTTTCAAGACAGGAGGCTAAGTCAATGTTTAATTTTAAGGAAGGGCCAAAAAGAAAGATGTTGAAGGTGCAGTATTTCAAGCACCCAGACATAGCAAAATATTTGTATAGTCGACACCTTGCGGCCTTTGGAAGGCTTCCATGGAACGATGAGGTTCCTCTTTATTTTGCACAAATGTTTTATGCAGAATTTTTTTTGGATATGAAACCAGACTAAAATGACCTTCCTTCAGAATTTTTTGGCCCGGGGAGAGGTCGATTATGTCAACGTAAGGGCGCTAAGCGAGATGTGGAGTTGCCTCGCCCTGAGCCGCCATTGGTGAGTCGACCGTCTTGAGTCGAAACCTTGCGATCAGAGATGGATGCGACTTCTCAAATAAGTCGTGAAGCAAGAGATGTTATGATCGAAAATGTTCATAGCGGATTGAGTGGAGTTGATCTTGGCTTAAATCGACAAAGAGCACGTGAATATGCACGTGCCAATTTTGTTTATCATACAGATGAGGAGATTTACAACATGAATGTTGAAGATCTCCGAACATACGCAATAAATTGTCGCAATGGTCTGCAAGACCTAATTTTTCGTGAGGAAGAGGGCACCGGAACGGTATGTGTTAATGACCTTAGGATTTGAAATTATATTTACATATACATGTGTACAATTTGTAATAAATACATGTGTATGTACACATGTATACATTTATTTGTATGTGTACATTAATCTAACAAAAAGGTATGATTATATGTTAAAACACCATTTGCAGTTCTCATGCATGATGCGTGATGAAAATGTTAATATTACGTTCGGGACCTCTGGCTCAAACGATGCAGATGGGTCTGCCCATCATGATATGTTGGCACATGTATGTTAGTGTTTTTTAAGTGACTCTAAAATAAATAATTGTTGCCACACATGTACATGTATGTATTTATATTTAATTCGATAAAATGTTTTAACAGGTACCGATTCCGTCTGATGTTTTTGGGATGTCGGTACCTTCTTCTTCTTTAGGAGATATACCTTCTACTTCATTGGGAGATGCACAAGTATGGACAATTTTTCACAAGTTCAAAATTTATGTTACCTCAAAAAGTTCCATAAAAAATTGAGATATATAGAGAGAGATCTATATTTTGATTTATTTAAAATTTTTTGAATTTAGGTTTGTATAGAAGATTTTTTTAATCCGAGGACTTTAGCGATGGAGATAGGGACATCCACAGCATTTGAAGAAGTTGTCTTTTGTTCTTTTTTTTAATATTATTGTTCAAATAAGTTTATATATATGTACACACGTGCATTTTCATTTGAAAGTTTTTAATTTATACAAATTATTTCTGTATATATATATATATTTATATTTAACTGTACATGTATATTGTACAGGTTACCACTAGAGATGTTTCTATGGCAGATCCTGTTCATCAAATGGAGAGGCAACCTTACGAGGTATTGTGCGATTTTTTTTGTTATATTTTGTTTTTTACATGAAGTTCTAGATATATATATTCTCGTTCATTTTTAAAACTTCAAATTTTAATGTTCAAGTACATGTACATTGTGTATGTAGGTTTTCCCTTTACAAGATAGCGAGCCAACCGAGCCCCAGAGGCTAGATCTTCCATTTGATGGACAAGATATACAATAGATTTGATTTTATTTCAAAATTTAGATGGTTTTAAAATTTGTTAAACTTGATACAGTTTGATACTTGAGTGAGATTTACAATTTTTGGACATATTTTATTACAATATGTTTTTTGGACATATTTTTGGACATATGTTAAATGTTTTTCTTGGATAGTTGAATTATAATTGGCATGACATGTGATATTTAATGTTAAATGTTTTTGTTAGATAGTTGAATTATAATTGGCATGGCATGTGATATTTAATGTTAAATGTTTTTGTTAGATAGTTGAATTATAATTGGCATGGCATTTGAAGTTTTTAAAACCACATGAATGATGGAATGTGAACCTACATTTGCACATGTGGTAAATTGAAATGTTACTTGTAACAAGACAATCCCCATTGATTTCATTACATTATATGTTGATTTCTGATTTGATATAATTGCATACATATGATGGTACATTACTTGTATTTAGTCATTGGATTAATAACTTGTTCATTGATTTCAGTGTTCTTTGGATGGTTTTAGTACTTTTGGCATGTGAATGTGAAGTAATGTTGTCACTGAATTACATTTGACATTTGATATTTAATGTTAAATATTTTTGTTGGATAGTTGAATTATAATTGGCATGGCATGTGATATTTATTGTTAAATGTTTTAGTTGTATAGTTGAATTATAATTCTAATGGTATCTGAAGTTTTTAAAACTACATGAATGATAGAATGTGAACCTACATTTGCACGTGGTAAATTGAAATGTTACTCGTAACAAAACAATCCGCATTGATTTCATTATGTAGTATATGTTGATTTCTGATTTGATATAATTGCATGTATGATGGTACATTACTTGTAAAGTCATTGGATTAATAGTGTTCATTGATTTCACTGTAAGCGCAAAAAATTATTGACAATGTAGAATGATTTTTGTGTTATAATAATTAAACCTAATAATATTGGAGAGCAAGAGAGACTTGAGGTATGGTGTTTAATACAAGAGTTTGAGCTAAATATTTAAATGGTTTATCTATCTTTCATAAAATAGTTTAAGATTGATCACAAGAATTAAGAGAATGTCTCGGTCCATCATTGGTATGGTCCATCATAGAATGATCATCCATGTCAATGAATCTTAAGTCTATCTTTCCAAACCATGACCCTACTCTCACATGTGTGCTTTTCATGACACCAGTCGTGCTACTTTTATCCTTGAGTTGACCGCCTTGAAAGCACTCAACTCTTTCTCGATGCTAGCCTTCCTCTTTCTAAGAGATGAAGCTGCCTTTCGACTTAGGAAGCTATGGGTAGCCCCCGTGTCTATCAAAGCAGAGAACTTTTTCCCATGTACGGTTGTAGACATGAATCTCAAGTCCAAGGAACTTTCATCATCATTCGTCCTCCTTGTCTTGTGCCTTACTTTCGCAATCTTCTTCAACATTTCCTCTTCCAATATGTTTTTCGAACTAGCCCTTGGCTTAACAGTGCTTTTCACATATCTCTTCTCATGAAGCTCCATATAACAATTTGATCCTGGGCTTGCTTGAATTGGTTCAAGCTCTTTCTTTTTCGAATTCTGTCTAATTGCTCCAATACGACATATATTGACTTTTTCAAAACGAAGTGCACCAATCCTCTTAGTGTGGTCGTCTTCTTTTCCAAGTGTGCCAACACATGCATTTTATTTCTTCAAACCAATAGGTTTCGGATCAAGAAAGTCCCTCTTGATCTTATCTTCCATGTTCTTGACTTTACCCTGCAACGTGGTGCTTATTTCCTTCAAGTGAGCCCTTTCCATAAAGAGTTCCTGAAGTGTTTGTTCACCTTGTCGTATCTCCATGTCAAGATTTTCAATTTCAGCAGTTTGTCTAGAAAGTCCATCCTTGGAATTTTTTGCGTGAAAAACCAAGTAGGTTGAACCAACGTTGGTCTAGTGAATTGGAATTCATTAAAGAATTGGTCATTGGCGCTGCTTCAAGCTAGGAGTGAGCATCGTCACCAACCTGCTTTGAATATTTTACACTCCCTATGGTGAATGATACTTTAAATTGATTGATAGTCTAAGACTTTCGAATTTTTCCGAATGCCAAATGATCTTACAAAGTTAGTATTTATAATATTCTAGTAGGTCATTCGGCGACAACTTTTACCAAAAACTTGAAACGACTTTGGCGTGTGATATTTAATTTGTGAAATGTTTTTGTTGCATTGTTGAATTATAATTGGCATGGCTTAACAGTGCTTTTCACATATCTCTTCTCATGAAGCTCCATAGAACAATTCGATCCTGGGTCTGCTTGAATTGGTTCAAGCTCTTTCCTTTTCGAATTCTGTCTAATCGCTCCAATACGACATATATTGACTCCTTCCCAACGAAGTGCACCAATCCTCTTAGTGTGGTCGTCTTAGTGTGGCGTGTGATATTTAATTTGTTAAATGTTTTTGTTGGATTGTTGAATTATAATTGGCATGGCATGTGAAGTTTTTAAAACTCCAGTTTTTGATGGTTTCAATCTACATTTTGCATGTGATATTTAATGAACTTTAAATGTTAAATGTTTTAATGATGCACAATATATAATCGAAAGGGTTTTAAGACTTAAAGTTTTGGATGGTTTCAATTTACAACTTAAAGTTTTGGATGGTTTCAACCTACATTTGCACATATGGTAAATTGAAATTATGTTACTTGCAACAAGACAATCCCCATTGATTTCACTGTATATGTTGATTTCTAATTTGATATAATTGCATGTATGATGGTACATTACTTGTAAAGACATTGGATTAATAGTGTTCATTGATTTTACTTTAAGCGCAAAAAATTATTGATAATGTAGAACGATTTTTGTGTTCTAATAATTAAACCTAATAATATTGGAGAGCAAGAGAGATGAGGTATGGTGTTTACTACAAGAGTTCGAGCGGGGCATTCAGTGACAACTTTTACTAGAAACTTGAAACAAAGAGAATCTATCTTTGCCTAGGACATCATGTAAGATGCTCGACATAAACAGTAAAATTGTACTTAAAAGCCGAGATTCGGGCAAGTGGGGACAACCACTTGTTATCTCGTCCCTTGGAGGCTAGGCCATATGGGGACGGAATCTGACTTTACAAAATAAAGTGAAATAGTTTGTACCATATGGTCGGAGAACATATACAAAAACAATTAATATACAAGAACAATTAATTTCATTCTAGAATATATATATCCAATACATATTTAACATTTTTAATCAATGCACATGTATAGAAAAACTATTTTCAGTGGAAACTAGAGCACGTGTTTGTACCCAAACAATTTGTAACATTTGCAAACCACAAATAACATAAGCAGTTCAATTTTTAGTTGAGTACTGAAAGGTTTAAAAGATAATAAATTGTTGTCCTGACACTTCACTCAAAAAAAATTCTAATGGAATTCCATCCTCAATAATCCGTTCATGATCGGATTTTGACATTTTCCATTTCTTAATTTTTGATTTTTTCTTTGATTGAACTTCTATCAACTTTATGCGTGCTGCACACACCAAGTGACTATATTGACAACTTATGGAATCAAGTTCATAGTCTTCGAAGTAAACAAAGTCTCTACTTTGACGAGTTTGTTTGAAAAAATAACCTTTCAGTATAATAGACCCTTTGTCATACTGAAATCTGTGATCATTATAGTCTTGTAATAATTTCATTTTTTGTTCAGTGCAACGCATCAAATAATACTTCACATTTTCATCGTTGTCAATAGGTGCAATTACAGCAAAAACATCTCCTGCACAATAAAATAAATTTAACATTTCATTATGCATATTTAAATTTAAATTTGTAAATCTTTAAATCATTAAAAAGTAATTCAAATGTTACCTTCTCTAACAAGATCAGAAACTCGATCACCATCGGATGATATTGTAGTTTCATCTGATTCCATTTCTTCAATCATTGCAACATACATTTTTCCCTTTGTATTTAGCTCTGTATGTTTCTAATCGTTCACATACATTTTGTTTTCACAGATGTCATTGGATTTTGTGTTGTCTATGCAAACATCACAAAAACAAGAATATTTTCTTTTATCCAATGCAAACACATTTGTGGACAATTTTGTTTGAATTGAATGTAATTTTCGAGTCCCTTTTATTGTTCCAACTTCATTTCCAATTGATCTATTTATGTCTCTGATTCCAATATGCCAGAAAAACCTTTATATGGAAAATTAGAAAAAGAATTTGTAAATATGATATCAAAATACAATTAAAAATAATCATTTCATGATAAATGTACAATGTTTAAAATTAGATTACCAATATAAATTAAATTGAATGTACCTTTGCACTTCTCGTGATGGGTTAATCTCATGGCTTAGAGCATTTTTGCACCATTGAACAACTTCTTCAGCGTTCGCAAGTCCGCGTGCAAAGTGGTTCATTTGATATCTTCGAAGTACTCATTTTATGCATGCTCCTGCACCGTCATGTTCTCCTTTTCCATGGCCAGTCTCAAAGAAATTCCAACAATGTTTAATGGAGGTTTTCTTATGAAGAAGACACAACCAAAAAAATGATCGTGCAGATTTGAATTGACCTGCGCATCCGTCTGACCATATCCAATGTTCATTGAATGTTATTCCACGATTTTTCAATGAATCATAAATTCTTCCAAAACAATGTTGTACAAAAAATGTATCATGTGTACGATCGTCACTGATATAAAAGTGATATTCTTTAATGATATGTTGATTTTCACTCGTGCTTTCTATATGATCGACATTTTGTTCAGCATGTCTATATAGAATATGGACGAGCATGGAGACTTGGTCAGAGTGATAGTATTCACTCTGAATTTCTTTTTGTGGAGCAAATGTGTAGTTTTTTGCAAAATCAATCACTGACAAAATGGTTCCTGGTGGAAAAACTTCACGAGATTTTTTGAATTGCAAGTCTTGCCATCGAGCTCTATGGGAATGCATGGTGTATTTGTAAATTTCTGCTTCAAACTTTCTCAAAAAGTCTATTAGAAAATTTTCGTCTTCTCGTAATTCGATTCTTTTAACACTATCTGCACTTTGAATCGATGTACTGGTATATTCGTATCTCTTCCATTTCACTTTCATGTTGGACAATGATCGATCATTTATATCAATACGATATTTGTTTTGAAATTTAGTCAAATTTCCACAATCATCGCATTTTTTACCACCAACACATTTCTTTTTGTAAAATAGTTCATCGCTTTTTCTTTCACATAGAATTTGAGATATGAATTCACGGATAGTGGAAGGAGGAGGTGAATCCTTCCATAATGTTCTACCGAAATCAAGGAATGTGTCATAATATAACTCAAATTCCACATGATAGCGACAACAACAAGTGTCGCGTACGGTGATAGGTTTTACATACCATGGTTTTTGTTGAACAAAAGCACTGAGTGAAACATGAATTTGACGATTATCTTCTTTGAACTTGTTGAATAACTCTATCTGAGTGGTTTCCAAGAGATGTTTTTCATGTTCTTCGTACTGATTTCATGTTATTCTTCTTCGCATCACATGCCTTGCAGTTGGTGAAACATGCGAATTGTTCTTCCAATATTCATATATTATTTTTTTAACATTTTCTCCAAGTCTATCTTTGTATGGTTGCCTACAAATAGCTCTCCAACAAGCAAGTTCATCATTTACATCTATTTGCAGTCGAAATTTTCGATGTTTGTGCAGAGTTTTTCACGAGGTTCCCAGTGCTCGTGCCATAGATGTTAGATTCAAACGATTCTCTTGAGTACTTGGTGAAACCATTGCTATTTGTATTCCTCTACGTATATTTGAAACCTCTTTATCTCTAGATCTCTTAATTGACTCTATAGCACTACTCATATTTTTTATCACCTTTTCTTTCATTTTTTTATCTTTGGTTGATTTTCGAATACCTAATAGTGTCGTCGCTTCTTTTAATTTCCTTGATGATAGGAGACCTTTCAATATTTGAGCTTGAACTGTCACTTGCTCAGGTTTGAAAAACATTTCCAAAATTTTATCGACACGATATCGTATAATATAGTCAGGTTTTTTATCTCCATGTGTGTGAGTGTCGCCATTTTCTAACATCTCATTATCGATAGTGATTTCATCTGTACATATTCGAAAAAATAGTACATATTCAATAAATAACTAAATTAATAAATATGTCAATAAATATTAGGAAAATTTTAAATATATCAATAGATCATAATATTTACATTTACATACCCGATTCAATTTCTGCTTGAGGTTGATCTTCTTCTTCAATATTTTGAGGAGTATCTCTGTCTGTTTACATTAAACAAAATATTTTTCAAACTAGTTCATCAAATAAAAATTAAGCTTCACATTCTACATTGGGAAACTTTAAAAATATATCAATAGATCATAATATTTACATTTACATACCTGCTTCAATTTCTGCTTGAGGTTGATTTTCTTCTTCAATATTTTGAGGAATATCTGTGTCTGTTTACATCAAACAAAATATTTTTCAAACTAGTTCATCAAATAAAAATTAAGCTTCATATTTTATATTAGGAAAATTTTAAATATATATCAATAGATCATGTAATATTTACATTTACATACTTGCTTCAATTTCCGCTTGAGGTTGATTTTCCTCTTCAATATTTGAGAGAGCTTCTAACTTTCTTTTGCGATATTGTCTCGTCTCTTCTCTACGTTCTTCAGGCTTTCTTTTTCTATCATATTTTCTCACACAAGTTCTTCGATTTCCCATGATAATAGAGTATGAGGTTCAAAAAATTTCCTTTAAAAAATTAGACAATAACTCAATTACAAACAATATCACAAAATATTTAATTAAAAAAAATCTTTTCTAAAAAATACGTAATCCTTGATCCAAAACACGTACATACCTCTAAGAAAAATCACACCGCCTCTAAAATGTGAAGAAAATTTTTTGTACAAAGAAGCTCAAAAGATTTATTTCAACACAAAACACTTACATACCTCCAAGAAAAATCAAGTCGCCTCCAAAAAAATGTCTTGTTCTTTAAACTCAAACTTTGAACCTCCAAGAAAAATCACGCCGCCTCCAAAAAATGTCTTCCAAAAAAAATTTTCAAACCCAGACTTTGAAGAAAAGTTTTTGAATTCAAACCAAGTTGTAGAATGAAATGAAGTGCGAAATGTGTGAAAATTGTGACTCATTTCGCGGCAATTTATATTGACGCGAAATGTGTGTTTTGTAGGGGGCTCCACAAAAATTTCCGGCCGACGGAGAATTGCACAATAGTTCGGCCGAACTTTTGATAAAAAGTTCGGCCGAACTATTAAGCCGTTAGTTTTAGCGGCCCGTAAGCAGAAAACATAGTTCGGCCGAACTAACGCGTCACCGATTACGCAGAGCCAAGCTCTGAAAACGGTTCTGCAACTTTGGACTGATTAAACTCCATGAAAACTTGTTAATTAACTGTCGGAACCAAGACAAGCATCTTCAGAATTGAATCTACTTTCAGGAAATATAAATTTTATGGAATTTCGTAAACGTTTATTAATTTTAATTATTTTTCTAATAAAATGAGTGCAAACAATTTTTGAGGGTCATCGTGATCCAGTGAAATCAAAATTTTGTATCTCCCAAAATACATTGTAAAAAAAATTTAAAAAATTATGGGGCATTACATTGGTCCATTGACTGTAATGGGTAGCTTTTAGATTTTTAGTTTATAACTTGTATGTTAAGAAATTTGTTGCCACGCGAAACATATCAAAAATACGCAGTTTTTCGTATTGGACCAGTTCAGAAAATTCTAGTAATTATGATATGCATCCATTTGCTTTGTAAATATGACGAAACCAAAGTAGACTCTGTCTGGATTGTTGTAACACATTTTGTTGTTTCAAAAACACAAATTTTCAATGAATACAACGTTGCCACATAACATGACTTCTTATGAATTCTTTGATTGTTAAGAAACACACACTCAAAGAAACGCTAAGTTGACATATCAAATCTACATAAAAAAATTTCAAAAAATAAGTAATATAAAGCTAACAAAATTTCTCACAACTTTTATTTTTACCGCAAAATGAAATTCTACACAGAAAAATTGTTATAGTTTGCAGAAAGTTGAAGAACCGAAAAAAATGAAAATTTTTTCTCAAAAAAGGGCAAAAAGTGTAACCCAGCTTCACATTTTCACCCGTTTACATTAGATTACAATGCTCAAATGGATTCACTAATAGCTCCAATGGCTTTAGAACTCTCAAAAAACCTTATCTAGCCTCTTTATGCTCCCAAAAAGGCCAAAAAATGAAAAATTTATGAGATCCTCAAGTTTCTGCACTATATGTCCTACAAATCGCACCTTCTAGAAAATGTTCGACAATTTCGAGCTTTATTGGCCACATGGGGTGACCATCTTACCCCACACCAAGTGAAAATTGTTGCCTGGTTAATCGGGCTAGTGAGCCCACTAATCGGCTAAATTTTTTCTTCGTTGAGTAATGAGGGCCATTGATTTCATGTGTTTTCTCGCCGTGGTTGGTTGAGTGCTAATCGTAGCATTAAGCGTAACTGCCACTGTGAACTGTGGCATGCGAACACCCATCCTAACCTCGCAGTGACCCGTGGTTTGGCTCTGAGCGGTAACCACGGTATTATACTTTACCACGACATGTGAGCGTCGCTCCAGCGCTTAACTCATTGCGTAACCTTGCAACTTACCGCTAGCCAAATCTTGACATTAATGCTAGACGCCGCATGTGAACATGTTGAAACCGTTATCAAACAACTGTGCTGACATTTTAACTCTGTCAGTTAGGTTTGGGAGTTTGGTTAAATGGTTAACATATGGTTTATGTTATAAAAATATACGCCTGAATATCTACCATGCCACACAACGTTGGTTAATGGTTTGTGGTTTAGGTTTAGTAAAACTAAGCCATATGAAATATGCCCAAAAATTGGGTTTAAAATTGTTTATGATATGGTTTTTGGTGTGTAATAAACTCCACCGATCATTTCCCATAAACTTAGGCTTTGTGGGTTATAAAAATTAATGTGGGCCGGGGTTAGCCCCTAACCTTGGTCTACGGACCGGGGTTGGAGGTTAACCCCGGTCCAACCCTTGCATGCCTTTACAACAAACTTTAAATACACATTTGGTTCTATAGCTATTAAGAAACACCATACGGTATATGGATTTTATTGGCATAGATGAGGTTGTGAGTTCAACTCCCCGGGGCTGTTGTTGCATTACCATTTTTTTGGTGGCCACTAGGAGGCCACGTGGCAGCATCTGGTTGGCCCACGTGGTGCCTCTTGGTTGGTCCACTTCACCCAACCTCATAACTAATAGAAATCAACCCATAAACGTACCAATCAACAACTAACAAGTGGCAAGCAGAGATAGGATGGAGAGACACAGTTAATTGTACAGTCACGGTCCAGTCAACAGTATGGACTGCTGACTGTGCAATCCTGTATAACCAAAACCCAAAAATTTTAGATGTTTCCTTAAACGAACATAACACAATTTTAGGAGCATATGACTTTGGTTTTTTGTGAAACGAGTTGCGCCAGATTCAGAATGACGATATCTAAGCGGTCGTTTAGGTTCCACACCATTCCGACAACTTGCAATTTTGATCATAAATTTGATCCACCAGATCATATTTGACCTCTAACTCAAATTTCCTAACCAAACTAAGTCTTCCTAACTTAGTTAACTAATACAAGTTGTCATGAGATGAAATTACAAATTTTATTCCAATCTAATTAAGGGAAAATTAAATCAGAAGCCCCCTATGGTACCATTTATGGGTGCCATTTTCACTGTTTTGTGTTGGAAATTTCAACATTCAGTTGCATGCAGATGAGGATCTCTTCTCTCTAAAGGAAGAGCCTTAAGATGTTGTGGAGAAACCACAAGCAGAGGAGCAGAGAGTGGAGACACCCACTCATGTAGATACATCTACAGAAGGAAGGAAGAACACTAGGGAAGATAACATATTATTGCATGATGCTAGAGAGAATGTGGGAGCACCCACATCACAATGCTGGAAGAGGAGGTCACTGGATTAATACACTAGGTACATGGCTCTGATGAGTGAGATAGTTGAGATAGAACCATCCTCATTCGAGGAAGCAGTGCATCAACCAATATGGGTTGATGCCATTGTAGAGGAATATGATTCCATAGTCAAAAACAATGTTTGGGAAGTGGTCCCAAGACCAGAGAACAAGTAAGTGGTAGGTTCGAGGTGGATCTACAAGGTAAAGAAAGCAGTAGATGAAAGCATCAAGAAAAACAAGGCCATATTTGTGGCCAAGGGGTTCTCTCAGGTGGAGGGAATTGATTATAAGGATACTTTTGCTACAGTAGCAAGGTACTCTTCTATTAGATCAATGCTAGAACTTGCAACACAAATGGGATGAATATCCATCATATGGATGTGAGGACAAAATTACTCAATAAAGTAATTGAGGAGGGGTGTACATTGAAAAAATGAAAGGATTTGAGACCTTTGACAAAGAGACACGTGTGCAGACTCAACCAAGAGTTGTATGGATTGAAGCAAGCACCTTGTGCATGGTACACTAAGATTGACAACAATTTCACTAGGTTTGGCTTCACCAAAAGTGAAGCAAATGAAAACCTTTCCCATATTGTTGTTGAAGGTAAATTGTTGATTATACTATTATATGTCGATGATTTGATTTTAACTGATGCTGAGAAGTTGATAAAATCTCGCAAAAAGGATCTTGCAAAAGAATTCGAGATGAAGGACATGGGTCTCATGCATTATTCCCTCAGTTTGGAAACATGGAAAGGAGATGGGGAACTGTTTGTTTCTCAGGGCAAGTATGCCAACGAGATAATGAAGAAGTTCTGCATGGAGAGTATAAAACCCATGGAAACTCCTTTAGCAGAAAGTTGGAGGAAGGAGGATGCCACTTCAAGTGAGGAAGTGGAGGCCACTATTTACATGCAACTTGTGGGTTCACTTATGTATTTGATGGACACACGACCATAGATGTGTTATGAAGTTAACCAGCTTAGTCAAGCAATGATTAATCCAACCAAATTGTATTGGAAGGTAGAAAAACATGTGTTTAGATACCTCAGAGGCACTACTTAGTATGGTCTTTGGACAAACAAATAGGGGGAGTGAAGCTGCAAGGCTTCACATATACAGATTGGGCGGGTAGTCCATTAGATAGGAAGAAAAATTCAGGAGGAGTTTCTAGTATTGGGTCAACATTAATTTCTTGGTACAGTAGGAATCATAGATCAATTGCACTTAGTTCATCATAAGTAGAGTACATGGCTTCCAGTCAAGCAACTTGTGAAGCTATCTGGACGAGGAAGGTTCTTTTTGGGTTATTTGGTCATATGTTGGATCCCACTGTGATTTAATATGACAATTATATATGTATCAAACTATATGAGAATCCAATTATTCATGATTGATCCAATCATATTGACATATGGTATCACCATCTACGAGATTGTGTGCAGAGGTAGATCATGTTGTTGGAATACATTCCTATAGAGGAACAAGATTTAGATATTTTAATAAAGGCTTTGTCTAAAGGAAAATTCAAGTTCCATAGAGGTAGGATTGGGGTATATGATAATCCCTTTCTTTCTGAGAGGGAGTGTTGAAAATGAAACAATAAATTCATAATTTATTTTTCCCTTGACTTAAATTAGGAGAAAATCGAAATTCCACATCACAAAACAACTTGAATGAGTTAATTAAGTTGTCTTCACTCAATTAGCTTAGTTAATTTGAGTTGAGGGCTTAACTTGAGTTCTATACAGTTATTCCTAAATTTTAGGATCCTAGGTTGGGTTATTTTCAGTTGTAACAATTGAATTCTGTTAAATTGAGTTGCGAGTTAAACTAGTTCAAACTATTGGAGGAACTAGTAGGAGGTCTAGTAGTGGGGTTCAACTTCAGTGTTCAACCAGTTAACTGACCAATCAACCTTAATTAACTCATGCATGCATAAAATTCGAATTACCCAGTTGAGGTTGGAGTTCAAGGGCAGTGTAATATCAATTGTATAATTATCCAAGTTGTACAAGTGGTTCATGCAGTCAGACAAGGGCCTACAAGGATTGCACAATTCTGGATGGGGGATTTCCCTAAATAATAGGGGCCAATTCATAATTTAACAACACAAGGAAATAGGGACTTGAGCATGCAGGATTTTGGTTAAGTATTTACTAGAGCTGGCTTGTGAAGCAGTGAGATAGATTATACTTGTGCAGAGGTTGCTCAGGCTTGAGAAAAAGTTGTATTTCTTCTCTATTTCCTGATTAATGAAATTTAGATAGGAAGGGGTTTTGAGCAATTTATTTCTCCTAGATAAATCCTTGTGTATGTGTGTTAAATCATGATGCATGATTTGATGTATGTTCTCAATCGTGAATTTCTTTCTGCAGATGAGTATAATAGATTTGAGTCTTATGTTTTAGAACATTACATGAGCAATATTGAATCTCCAATTAATTTCTAGAAAATTAGTTGAATGTGGCCTTGACCAATTCCATCTTTCATGCCCAGATTCCTGAGGTAGGGCCCGAAAATCATATCTTGACAAAGCCAAAGAGCGAGTGATAGTTGATATGGATGTTGGTCATCAAGCTTCGATAATTGAGGTGCTTAGATAGATTTCCCCATCCCTTGTTGTGTCCCCATGAAACTTCTATGTTTCAACTATAAGGGCTTGACAAGTATTCCAAAAATACTTGCTCTCAAACAAATCATTGAAAAAGAATCTCCTGGTATCATATTCCTTCAAGAAACGTCGAGGTGTGGTCAATATATTGTCCAAAGATAGGGGAAATTACTTCGTGGTTGGCACTTTCAAAGTATTGATGTAGAGGGTCGCTTTGGTGGCCTAGTTATTGGTTGGATGGGTCAATATTTTAAACTTATAAATTCTTGGAGTATGTTTGCATGCATTGGTGTGGAAATTCAATCTGAAGAACTTGTTTTCTCTTTTACTTGCCTAAATGTTTATGTTCCACTTCAAAATAGAAGGGTTGTCTGGGAATCAGTCTTTAGTAAATCTTTCATAAAAAAGAAAAATATTGTCATTGGAGGGGATTTTAATGTTTCCCTCGATGCTACAAAATCTTAGGGGGAGTAAGAAAATATGGATCTACTTTTTTATTTTTTCCATGACTATTTGTTGGCAAAACCTCTCATAGATGTAGAACTTCAAAAAATCTGCCCTACTTGGCGAAATAAGTGAGTTGGTCTAGACCATATTTCCAAACGCTTGGATCATTTTCTTGTTGCTAAAGCCAGATTTGACCAATTTCCTTTCATTGAACAATCGATTGGATCGGTTGGTATCTCCGATAATTCTCCAATTTTCTTGGAGCTCAAAGGGACCTCCCAAAAACCTGCTAGCCCTTATAATATGAACTCTTAATGGTTAAAAGAAGGGTCATTTATTGAAATGGTAAAAGAGAATTGGGAGCCTTTTAACCTTCTATCTTGTGCCTTTGCTAGTAAATATTTTGTTGGGAACCTCCAGAAAATCAAACAAAAAATCAAGGAATGGGTTGTAGGGAAGAAGAAAGTGAATAAGGATGATCTCAAATATCTATAAGATAAGTTAAGTGTTATGGATTCTATTGAACATGAGGGATATGGTTTGGAGGAAACTAAATCAACCATCATTCAACTAGAGAAAAAAAAAATTTATTCTTAAACAAAGAGAAGAGGGATGGAGATAGTGGAGCAGGTTGTCTGGCTTGAGAGTGGGAATAATGCCGCCAAATTATTTCATGCATTTTCTAAGGGTTGCAAGATGAAAATACCCTTTGGTATTTAAAATATCATTTTTGGAGGGGGGTCTCTTCCTTTCCCTATTTAGCATCTTTGGGAATCTGCCACTTTCAAGATTTATTCCATGCTCAAGAGGAGGCCACCATTGCAGAGATTATCAAGACTGCTCTTTCCTTCCCTCGCTTTATAAATGAGGAAGAATATTAAGACCTCATGACTGCTATCGTAGAAGATGAACTCAAAATTGCTCTTCAGATCTTTTAGAAAGACAAAAGTCCCAGTCTGGATGGGTGGGGTGTTGAGTTATTTTTGGGTCTATATAAGATCTTGGGGAATGATCTTCCATCTATTGTTGAAAAATCCCAGAGGGATTGTTATATTCTCCTCACCTTAAACTCTACATTTATAGCCCTTATCCCAAAATTTGATTCTCCAACATATTTTTATGACTTTTGACCCATCTCATTATGAAATGTTGTATACATAGTCATAACATAAATTATTTCCCTTCACCTCAAGCCTATTCTTTCAAAAGATATCTCAATGGAGCAATTCAGTTTTTTAAAGGGAAGGTAGAATCACGAGGCCATAGGAGTGGCCCAAGAAGACCTTCACAACTTGAAAACCATGAATTTAAAGGGGGCTGTTTTCAAGTAGGACCTGTCGAAGGCATACGATCATGTCAGTTGGATTTACCTAAGACTCCTCACTCATGTGGGTTTCAACCCTGACTTCACAACATGGGTAACGGGTTTCATCCGAATAGTCTAATTTGTTGTAGTTATTAATGGAGTTGCTTCGCCTTTCTTTTATGGGTGTCCTTTGTCTCCTATTTTACTTCTTTTGGTTGTGGAGGGTATCAACAAGATTATAAAGGAAGCAAATCCCAATGGGGACTTTCAAGGTTGTTTTGTGTGCCGTGCTCTTACTATTTCCCATGTTCTCTTTATTGATGATATCTTAATATTCTTCAATGGGGATGTTCATGAGGTGGCCTGTCATAAAATAATTCTGTCAACCTTTGAAAAGGCCTTAGGTATGATGATCAACTTTCAAAAATCTTTCTTTTAGTATCAAACTTGGAAGATGCCAATATTCAACAAATCATTGGTATTATTACAATGACATATTAACATATTGTGGAGGGTATAAAATTTTTGATTTCAATTGAATCCCAATACATACAGAATTACTGACTGGAGATGCTTGGTTTCCAAAAGTGAAAAGCGAATTAATATTTGGTGTAATAGATGGATCTCTCATGTAGGATGCCCGGTTTTAATAAAATTTGTCCTTGAGACTATTCCGGTGTATTGGTCCTCTCTCGCCTGGATCCCAAAAGGTATTTGGGAATGCATCAGAACGATCTGCTATAAATTCCTATGTTCAAGTTCAAATTGAGACTCTTCTCTTCTGTGGGTGGGATGGGACAAAATAACACTGCCCAAAGCCATGGGGGGTTTGGGATTGAAGAATATATTTAATTTCTCACATGCTCTTGCTGCTAAAAGTGGTTGACGTCTTCTCACCACTCAAATTTTATGGACCTTTGTTGTCATCAACAAATATATCTCTCCTTTATCTATGGAAGATTGGGTGTGTTGTGTTGATAAGCCACTGAAATATAGATTGGGTGTGTTGTGTTGATAAGCCACTAAAAAATATTTCAGTCATTTGGTGTGCGGTCCTAAACAAATTTGAAAACATTCACAGAGGGATAGTTTGGAGAGTTGGCTCTAGTGTCCGAGTTCGTTTGAGCATGGACCCATGGCTGGGTTCAAACTTAGATCATATCCTCCAAATTCCTTTGATTGATTTTTTGCAGGATCATGCTATCTCGAAACTTGCTCATATTGCTTATCCAGATTATTCCACTATCTAGAATCAAGGTTGGAAATCGACCGAGGTTCTTGGCATTCCAGGGATCTTCTATGAATAGTGGGAAATTTACATATAAAATCTGCACAAAGGTCATGTCCAACTGATGGATCATGAAGATGAATTGATGGATCATGAAGATGAATTGGTTTGGTCTGGTGCAAAATGTGGTCACTATTCTCCAAAAACTGGCTACAATTATATAGCTGCCAAACATTTCCCAACTGCTCCGTAGTGGTGGCGGTCCTGTGTATGGAAGGCCAAATGTCCCCCAAAGGTGAAGCTGCTAATTTGGTACATCATGAAGGGGAAGGTCCCTACGTGGGAGGTTCTAAAAACACAATTTTCCATAGGCCCAGGCTGGTACATATTATTCCAATGTGAGGACGAAATATCGATCACTTGTTTCTCCGTTGAAACTTCATACAAAACATACGGTATCATTACAGATCTTCAGAACCATATTGGGCTTGCTTCTGGCATTAATAAATTAGCTAAGCTTCAATCTTGTCACCTTCTTCTTGCATTTGCCATTGGACAGGGGGTCTCCCATCTACAGTTATTTAGAGATTCAAAGATAGCGGCGAATTAGTTAAATGAAATTCAATCTTGCATAACTTCCATTTTATATCCCATTTTGGATGATGCTATAAGATTGAAGAACATGCTTACGCTCTTTTCATGTCACCATATATACAAGGAATTAAACCAAGTTGCTGATGGTTTATCAAAATATGCTCTTCAACAAGAAAAGGATCAATGAGACATTACGAAATTTCACAATGGTGCTCCCTCTCTATTCGGGACGAGGAAGTCTGGCCATCTAATCGACTAGCAGCCTCCCTGATCCATATTTTTGGACTATTTATTTTTTTGGCAGAATTGTTAATTTTGTTTATGTATATAATGGAATTTTACACATACATGTTCTTGTTATACTTTGGATATATTTTGCAATAATTTTGCAATAATTTTGTAATATTTGGTTTTTTCGGTGATCCTCTATGGATTGATTCCTCTTTATATTTTATTATCATGGGCCCTATGTCTTTTTGAGCCCAATACATAAAATAGATATCAATTTTGCTTACAATATATGGGAAGATGAATGCATACACACTTTTTGTTGTGTTTTTTCAGAATGTAATTTTTGTTATTTTTAATAAAAATTATGGTTTTTTCTACCGTAAATAAGTAAAGACCCTGAGCTCAAATAAAGTAAGGGCTGTTCTTGAAAATCATATTTCGATCTTCCTTTTTCTCAAAGAAGAACACATTCAATCTTCCCTTTGACAAGGGGTTTCCAGTTCCTTTCTACCTATTAACGAAGGATTTTTTTGGGAAGGCCATATTCCCATGAACTGGCCAACCAAGCATCTTTTAGCAGGACGAAGGGTTTTTTGGGAAGGCCATATTCCCATGAACTGGCCAACCAAGCATGCATCTTTTAGCAGGATTGAATGTAGTAGCTCTTGATTTTGAAGGATTGACCCACACCTTTGGAATGTTCTCCAATTTCTTCACAATTTTTTCTTTCATGTATCTAAGGGGAGGAGGGCAGGAAGTTAAAGCCTCCCACGGTGCTGAGCCTCCCACTGTGCTGGCGACCATGGAGAGAAACCCTAGTGGTGACTAGGGATGGGACGTGAATTGCAGAGCGAATGATTATACAAAGGCGAGAATTTTTTTATATATATAATTTAAAATAAAGAAATGAATATGTTATAAAGTTGATAATCATGTTTAATTTAAATGGCTGAGAGAAGGAGTGTTTTTTGTTTGTTTTTTTGTTAAGTGATGTGAGTCTTGAGATGACTAGCATGTCTAATTGGTGCCTTGAGTGGCGATGACCTAGGGATATCTAAGCCATCAAAATCTCCAAGGATCTCACCTCGTCCGGGCCACACTAGACCCTTGCATGATTAGATTTTTGCCCACAAAGTTTCACACCAATGACCTTTTCACCACGGAGTGCCTTAATAGAGCACCTTGTCACCATCTATTCTACCCATAGTGGGTGTTGAGAGAAGGAATGATATCTTCTCCATTCAATTGCTATTTTGATGAATGCTATATTGAGTTATTAATAATATAATATTATAATGACTTTGAATAATGTTATTAACTAAATCTTATAATCTAAAAAAATGTAAAATTTACTTTAGCTATCATCGTGGATATATGTCTTTTTTGATGTTGCTAATCCCTATTAGATAAAGAAATTCAAAAAAACACACTTTATATTAAATATAAAAAATGAAAAAATAGACGAGAAATTACATAAATACAATAATAAATAATTTATTCTTCCAAAAAACATTAAAATAATTAATAATAAAACTCTTTGCAACTTACTTTTTGAAGTATTTTTTTTTTTAAACATTAATAAGAGTTTCTAATTGATAATTTCTAAATATTCGCTACCACTATTAAACCAAATACAACTATTTCATGAATGCCACAAATGACCAATTACAACATATCTCTAGATACTTGAACCCACAACTATTTTATGAATGCTAGAAACAACCAATTACAACATATCTCTAGATACTTGAACCTATGCAATAGCTAAAAAAACATATTGTTCACCAAACTACTCGAGTTAAAAAAACATATTGTTCACCAAACTACTCGAGTTAAGATTATTTGGCAACCAACTTTGCGTATTTTTCAAGGAAATCATTAAACAATGCTTAAATTTTTTATTTATTTATTTTTAACATGATAACAATAATTTATTTTATTATGTCTTTGGGGTCTTAGTTAAACGGTGATGAGGCGGGTTGTTATGGCACTCATCACAGGTTCAATTCCCTTCCTTGATTGGGGTGATGTATCTAGACATGTTTATGAAGATGTAAAAAGATGTAGTCCTACCAAACTTACAAATATATATATATATATATATATTTTATTATTTTTAAAATAAAATTTAATAATTAAGTCAACTTTTAAATAGGCTATGCATACATATTTGATTAAAAAGTGTTTGAATGCATAAATGTTTTTGTTATTGCATCAAAATAAACTTTAGAGTTACTATAGAGAAGATGTTGTCCCATAACATTAAATTTTAAAATAATAAAATAATACTTATATTAAAAAAATTAATAAGAGAAATATATTTATCAACTATAAAAAATAATTAAAAAAAAACAATGTTCATCATAAATAAAATATTTCAATATCCACTTAAATTTTACATCATCTTTATACAACGAGTGTAAAATCTCTATTTTATTTATAATTTCTTTCTATTTTTTAGTATGAGGGAAATGTGTAATTCCTTGGCTACTAAATATGGAGTGAACATGTGCAAAATAAAGCAAGGTACATATTACACCCATGTATGAAGGAGATGGGTAATTCATTACATGTTCAACATAGAATTGATAGGTCATATTTCAAAAAAGATTAGTGTTAACCATAACTAAAATATTTCAATGTCCATATTAAGTAACATAATTTTATATCAATTTTATATAGAGAGAAATAATGTAATTGAAAGTTAAAAATATTCTTACATTTTCACTTTTCAATAGGAGAGAGATATGTAATTCCTTTGCTATTTTAAAATATTTCAATGTTCTATAAAATATTTGAATATCCATGTATTTAATATATTTCAATTTCACCTTGGTAGTTTTGTATATACAGAGAGAAAGTAAAATAAAAATGTTTTAATATTAACCATAAATAAAATGTTTGAGCATTCATCTTAAATAAAATGATTTTAAATCATATATATATATATATATATATATATATATATATATATATATATATATATAGATTACTTTCTACTTCCTACTTCCTGTAATTATTTAATTTAAAAAGTTTTAATCACAAAATATAATATGCACATTAAGTAAAATATGACAATATCATAGTGTGCATATGTGAGAGAGAGAGAGTTCTTTTCCATTGATAAGTAAATTCCAATTTAAGGTATGAGGGAAATGTGTAATTTCATCGATGCCTAATATCGAGTTGACATTTAATTTAATTTTTTTTTGTAAGTCAAAGTATAAACCTTATATTACGATAGAACATAAAATTACATCGTAGTATGTTGGTCTGCCAGACTGGAAACCAGACCAACTGTAGTAAATTATAGCCTTGTTCTAGAACTTAACCAAACATGCCAAATGGTTTTTTTTCTTCTATAGTACTTCCTAGGCATTTCTGCAAAATTATCTTTTCTACTACTACTTAACCATTTACAACTTGCTGGAGGTCTGTTTGAATATATAACTTTATGTTCTAGACCTACATACATGCATATTATGTTATTAATATGAATTGGCCTACATAACCAATCGAAAAAATAGAAAAAAATTAGACACATAATCATGTTCATTTATCCAGGGACAGTGATGGATCCTCTGCCACACTTGATCTAGAAGCAGGTGTAGTCTTCTCTGCTGGAGTTGCGGAAGATGTCGTCCCCACTCTCGGCGTCACTGGTTGCTTACCGTTGGTTACCTCTCTGACCTTATATTTTGTTAAGTTGGCCGGATCTCCATGTCCCCACCCCAATGTAATATCCAAATTATAGATGTATTTAAGGTAAATTGAAAATATTTTGTTCATATCTCTAATCCGATCATCCTGCAGGAATTCTATATTCACCACCCTTTGCAGTGCCTCCTCGACCCCCCATAGCCATTGCTCGATTTATTTCAGTTGCAGTTGGTGTGCCATTTGACGCCATATTCTCTCTTCCGTTGTTTCCTCCTGCAGCTTTCCCATGAAATTTTTAACATGATATGCCATCTCTAAAGTTTTCTGATAGACCGCTTGTCTCATTCGAGATTTCCCCATGTTTATCATCCAATTGACCTCTTCCTTGAATTTATCGTCTGAGATGTTCCTTCGCAGACGCCTCACTTCATTTTCATAGACTTTGAGAACTTATTTTCCTTACTTTGGGGTGGTCACATGATAGTTAAGTGCTTCCTCCTTCATCGCGTCCACCATTGTGGTTCTCTTACAAGTCGTGGAGCTTTGAGCCTCCACTCTCGGCCTACCAACCCCATTTTTCCCCATGACTATTCTGGCTATTGCGATTCTCTAATAAACATGCTTTCTCTCGTTGTTTCTCCCCTTTGTATCCTTCAACCTTATCACTATGCCTCCCATGCGACTTCCTTCCTTAGCATATAAAGGAAAAATCCGAATCAGAATCGCACCTTCGCTCTCTATTTCTGGCAACTTCCACTTACCAATGTGGTTGCAGTACATTCGTGTAAGAATGGGAACATATTCCTTCTCATTCGCCTTTGCATATGGTATATGCAGGCCCATTATAGCCATATATCTATTCCATTATTGCTCCACATTGTGTTTTGTGCTTCTCCACTCCTTAAACCATCCTTTCCCATTAATGCAACCTATTGGCGGATGATTAAGCGATCCTGGGTTCCACTTCTTCCCATTTTCTACCGTCATGTCCATCATATCTTAACGACACGTACCTCCTTATTCTTCACTAATCCTCACTACTTTTCTTCTTGTAAAAATTATTAAACATTCCTTTCTCCAGATGGGTTACTGCCCTCCTCCTAGCCCACCCCGTGTATATCATTTCGCCTCCTTGACATGAACAAATCTCTCATCGCTAGTGCTTGACAATATTCCTTTAGCTACCCGTCCACTATTTCCTCCAAGGTCATTTCAGTGATTATCCTGGTACTCTCGACCCCTTAATTTGCCACTTTGTCTTCCAATGCATTGGCCAAGCGTCATATTAAGGAAAAATCCACCTTTTTAAACTCCTTTAGGTGGTCCTTAATCCTTTGGATTATCTGGGAGAGACACCAATTCTTCGTGACCTTATTCATTAGGGTGCCACTTTGAAGTATACATGCCGCTTGGATAACTAATGCAGAGTCACCCTCCACTACTACATTTACCTTTCTTTCCTGCCGCAACATTTCCAACCCCTGCTCCAGGGCCTGGAACTCTACTGCATTATTTTTGGCTTGTCCCATATTGATGAAGTATAAAATTTAGATTTTCCTTGTCTAGTCCCTAATGATTCCTCTAGCTGTAGCCTTTCCTGGGTTTCCCTTAGACGCTTCGTCTAAATTCAATTTCCAGAAACCCTCCGGAGGTGCTTGTCACACTGTAGTGCTCATCCTTATATAACTTTCTATGGGTCTGATTATCCTATATCTTAGGTAATAAAGGTAAAAAAAATTTAGAATTTTTACTTCCTAAGGGGATGTTTGTTCCTCTGGGGTTTGAAATATTTTTCTATTAATGATTTCTTTAAGTTGACAACAAATTTCTTCCATCAGACCTGGAGCAGGGAGTTTTTTAACGCGGAAAATTCGACAATTGCATTCCTTCTAGATGTACCAGAGGATAAATCCTGGAATCAAGTTCCAGGTCATGTTAACTTAAAATTTAGAATCTTAAGAAAATATTTATAACGATATAAATGAAAGAAATGAGAAAATAACTAAGAGAAACACCACCTTAGTTAAGTTTCCTCTCCACATAAGGGCTCAGATACTTCTTCATGAGATGGCCACACTTACTTCCAAGCTCTTGGGGTTTGTTTCCCTAAGAGTCTTAATGACTTATTTTGATTTTATTCCCACATTCCTTCAATGGTATCACATTCCTCTAGAAGCAGTCATGGTGACAACTGTAACCACCCCATCCCACATTTACCCGTTTTTACAAGATCTCCAGGGTAAATATGAGCTATTAGTTACTATGAAATGACCCAATGTTCTGAAACCAGCTCCAAAAATAGAAGAAAAGAGATATCAATACCTTAGAAATAAGCCACTTCGAGGGGGCAACCTCCAATACATTACATGAATGAACAATTCTTCGATGATACAAATTACAAAACCTCCTTTCTATAAATAGGAGTCCATGGGGCCACAATGTAATCCTAGCCAACCTAACAATAATAATTTAAGGGCACAATAATAACAATATGGGGGTTACAGGGGTACAATAATAACAATAAGGGGGTTACAATAACAACAATAAGGAACTATACTAGTATTATAGGGACCTAACATGCCCCTCTCCTTCAAAAAAGTGTTGTCCTCAACGCTTGAGTAGCTCTGGGTGCTTCTGTATAAAATTATCATCCTCCCATGTAGAATCTTTAGTGGGTAAGTTCTTCCACTTGATGAGATACTCTAAAATTGATCGATTCTGTAGCTGTCGAGTTCTTGTTTTCGTGACTGCTTCAGGTTCCAATATGATTTTTCCTTCCTCATCAAGTTCTGGCAATATTGTTTGAATTGGAAGATTTTCACCTATGACCTTCTTTAAGCATGAAACATGGAAAACTATATGCACTCGTGAAGAAGTAGGAAGCTCCAATTTGTATTCCATAGTACCAATATTTTGCAAGACCTTTTAAGGACCATAGTACTTTGGCGATAATTTATTATCCTTGTTAGCTTGCTTGAGGGACATTTGTTTGTACGGTTGTAGCCGTAAAAATACCCAATCTCCTACATCAAAACTTCTCTCGCTGCATTGTTGATCTGCCTGTTGTTTCATTCGATTTTGTGCCAAATTCAGGTTATCCTTTAAGAGTTGGAGAAATTCTTGTTGATGCACGATGTGATCTTCCACTGCTTGAACCTTCCAATTTTCTCTTAAAGATGATGTGATGGATGGTGGATGATATCCATAAAGTGCCATAAATGGGGTCATTTTTGCTGCAATATGGAAGGAAGTGTTATACCACCATTCAGCGAGAGGTAACCACTTGACCCATTGTGTTTGTTTATTGGATACAAAACAACGAAGATATCCTTCCAAACATTTATTTACTATCTCAGTTTGACCATCAGATTGAGGATGATAAGATGAGCTATGAGCTAATTGAGTACCCAAACAAGAAAATAGCTTCGTCCAAAAATTTCCAGTAAAAATGGGATCTCTGTCGCTCACAATAACCCTTGGGTTTCCATGTAGCTTTTGAATTGTGTCCATAAATGTAGTAGCAACTGTACTTGCTTTAAATGGATGAGATAATGCACAAAAGTTTGCATACTTGGTAAGTCTATCAACTACCACCATGATGACACTCTTTCCTTCGGACTTAAGTAAACCTGTGATAAAATCCATTGAAATCTCCTCCCAATGTTGACTTGGAATGGATAAAGGTTGTAGAAGACTCGGGGTCTTAATTGTCTCAACTTTATTCTACTGGCAAACCAAACATTCCACCACAAACTTTTGAATATCATATTTAAGGCCATCCCAAAAAAATTACCTTGTGGTAAGTTTTTAAAAATCCCGAGTGTCCTCCTATAGGAGAAGTGTGCAATTCCAAAAGAATATTTTGTTTTAGTTGGGAATTCTTACAAAGATATAAGCGATCTTTGTACCATAAGGAATCATTTTTCCAACTAAATGCATCAGATGTACTAGGATCTTGCTGCAACTTTTGAATGAGTGTCCACACTTCTTCGTCCTTCTTCCATTAATCTCTTGCTTTGGTTATCCAATCTGGTTGGATAATAGAAATGGCACAAAGCAATGCTTCCACCTCTTCATTCTTTCTTGAGAGAGCATCTGCAACAACATTAAGCTTTCCTTTTTTGTAGATTATTTCAAAGTCATAACCCAACATCTTTGTGACCCATTTTTGCTGCTCTTCTGAAGATAGTCTTTGTTCCAAAAAAGTGTTTAAGACTATCATGATCAGTTTTTACCTTGAAGTGTCTTCCCATTAGGTAAGTTCGCCATTTCTTTAGTGCATGTAGTATTGCTAACATTTCCTTCTCATAAATAGGTTTCTGTAAATACTTTCCTTTGATTGGACGACTTTCAAAAGCAATGGGTCTTCCTTCTTGCATTAAAACAACACCAATTCCATTTCTTGAGGTATCACATTCCATAATAAAGGTTTTTGTGAAGTCTAACGTAGCTAAGACCAGTGCTAGGCACATTTCCTCTTTAAGATGTTCAAAGGCCTTAGTTGCTTCAGGAGTCCATGAAAATGCATCTTTATTCAATAATGTTGTTAGAGGTGCTACTATTCTCCCATAATTCTTAACAAACTTGTGATAATACCCTGTTAACTCAAGAAATCATCGCAACTGCTTTATGGTTGTGGGGACTTTCCATTCCTTAATGGATTTAATTTTGTTAGGGTCTACATTAACACCCTCATGAGATACAATATGACCTAGATATTCCACCTCTTGCACTCCAAAGAAACATTTGGATGTTTTTTCAAATAATTGTTTCTCCTGCAATAGTTTGAGCACCCTGTCAACATGTTGAACATGATCCTTCCAAAACCTGCTGTAGATTAGTATATCATCAAAAAATAATAGCACAAATTTTCTAAGGAAGGGTTTGAAAATGGAATTCATCAACCCTTGAAATGTAGAAGCCAAAAGGCATGACCAAAAATTCATAATGGCCCTCATGAGTTTGAAATGTTGTTTTCAGAATATCTTCAGTCTTCATTCTAATTTGATGATATCCTGAACGAAGATCCAACTTGGTAAAAAAAATTGCTCCATGTAAATCATCCAATAATTCATCAATCACAGGAATGAGAAATTTATCTTTAATGGTGAGCTTATTGAGCTCCCTATAATCTGGACACATGCGCCATGATCCATCCTTCTTGTGTACCAATACTACAGGAGCAGAGAAAGAAATTTGACTAAGTTGAATTATACCCGCCTCTAACATTTCTGCAATCATATGTTCAATTTCGCTCTTTTGGACATAAGGATATCTATAAGGCCTGATGTTTGGAGGAACACTTCTTGGAATCAAACGAATAGCATGATCATGATCACGAATAGTTGGTAGTCCTTTGGGAGTTTCAAACACCTTAGAATGATTTTCCAAGGCTTTTTGGAGATCTGTAGAAATAGATGATTTTGATGTTGGAACTTCTAGTGATCATAATTGTGCAATTACGCCTCGTTGTTATTTATTTAGAAGCTTTGCCATGAAATTATAGCTTATTATCTTTCCTAGCTTCCTTGCAATACCTCATAATTCGACTTCCTTTCCTTTTGAATTTTTTTTTAAGAAAAGTTCTTGAAAATTAGAAGCTACGATCCCCAAAGATTGTAACCATTGTACTCCTAGTACAACATCAACACCTCCCATAGGAATGGAAAGCATTGGACTATTCAATACATATTCCCCCATGGTTAGCTTGATATTATGGCATTTTCCAGAGAAATTTATAGTTCCTCCATTTGCAACCATCATTTAACATTCTGGTGCTAGGTATAGGAAACAATTCAATTCCTTGGCTACCTTACAATGAATAAAATTATGGGTGCTACCTGAATCAATAAACACTATTACCTTTTTTCTTCTTGATAGGTCCTTCTATCTTGAGAGGTTGAGGAGTGGTAATTCCTGCCAATGCATTACACGATATGGTAAGACTCATTTCTTCCTCTTCTAGGGCTGGTTTGTGGTGTATATTCTCTTCTTTTGAAGATTCTTGTTCATTTTCTTCTTCCTCTTCACAATATATGTAAAATAATTTCTTCTCAGCACACTTATGACCTTTAGTGTACTTTCTATCACAATTGTAGCAAAGCCCTTTTGCTCTTTTTACTTCCAATTGTTGTGGTATCAACCTTGTAGGTTGTGGAAATATAGGAGTAGCAACACTTCCATCTTTATAGAAGTGAGTGGTAGGCTTCCTTGTCGCCATAATTTTACATTCAATTTTTCTTGCCAACCTCAATGCCTTCTCCAATGAATCAGGTTCCAAAACACGAACTTCATGTTAGATGTTATCCTTTAAATTACCTATGAAGAGATCAATCTTGTGTTCCTCTGGAATATCAGTTACCCTTATATTCAATTTTTGGAAGTCCTCAATGTTCTCCCCCACTGAAAACTTTTGTTTGAGATTTATCAATTGGCTAAAGAAAGTGTTTCTCTTTGTATCCTCATAATGTGCTATCATTTCCTCCATAAAAATTGACCAAGTGACAATTGTTTTATGAGAGCAAAGCCATCGATACCATACAAATGTATTTTTTTCTAAATGTAAAGTTGCAATGCGTACCTTTTGTGTGTTTTGCACATTATTGAGATCAAAATATTGCTCCATCTGTAGTATCCATGTTATAGGATCCTTTCCATCAAAATTTCTCATATCCATTTTTGGAATATGGTGGTTCTTCCCTCCAACATTAGAGTTTATGAAATCATGATTAACATTTATTTTGTTCTCATCATGAGTTTCCTCTACTATCTTTTCACCATTAGGAAACATTTCTTGTATCAAAATTTTCAAACCTTCCATGTATGCTTTTAGATCATTCTTCATGTTTTCCATTTTAGCTTCCATGTCATCCATCTTAGATTCCTTGTCAGCTTCCATGCCATCTATCTTAGCTTCCATGCCATTCTTCAAACCATCCATCTTAGATTCCATGCCTTTATTCAAACCATACATCTTAGTTTCCATGCCTTTCTTCAAAACTTCCATGTCATTTTTTGTTGCTCTTTGTGAGAGCGAAATTTGTTGCACTTGCTCTTGTAATTTTGATATGTCATGTTGCCATTCTTCGTCTTCATGAGTCATAGTAGAGCCTTATAAAGGCTTAATGGGTGTTGAATTCTTTTTAGGGGCCATTTGAGAATCCAATATTGATATCTATTCTACAATATGCCCTTGGAATCAATTCAACTTGATTCCTGAAACAAGACTTATGCAATTTGGAAAAAAAATACACACCTTTTACTTGCTTTTGAGGAGCTTGATATTGAAATTGACTTATCTATATACTTGCAGATCCTCAATATCTAAAATTCAGCCCTGTAGTAGTCCTCTAAAGCTTCTTTCAAATGCCACAGGTTTGACTTGATTTGGATTCTTCAAGACAAAGTTATGTCCAATATCCCACAATGACCTAATTATGGACTGGTTCAATAGAGCGAACTTGTACGACTTGCCACGTGTCACTGTTTGCTCCTTTTGTTCTGAAATTTATAGACAAGAAACTATAGTCTTTGTAATTCCAGTCACTTTTTACATAATTCCAAACTGATGCTCATAGAGAGAGTTATGAAGATTTTCCCTCGATCACCTCTTTGAGATGAAATTTGGGAGCTTGAAAAAGACCTAACTTCCATAGATCATATCTCCGAAAATATTGCGAACCAAGGTCTGAAAGTTTGCAACGATGTTCCTCAGGATTTAGGCTTCACGCTCTCAAAATTTAATCTTCTAAACCTTCATAGAAAAAACGTTATAGCGAAAATTCCGCGATGACCTTTTTAAGTGAAATTCAGGAGCCTGCAAAAATCCCTAACTTCCACAAATCATATCTACGAAACTATTGCGAACCAAGCTCTGAAATTTTGCGACAATATTCCTCAGGATTTCGGCTTCGCACTCTAAATTTTTTAGCTTCTGAACCTTTGTAGAAAAAAATTATAGTGAAAATTCCACGATGACCTGTTTGGAACAACGAAACCCTAGAATCCAAAGCTTTGACACCAAATGTTGTGAAACTAGCTCCAAAAATAGAAGAAAATAGATATCAATGCCTTAGAAATAAGCCACTTCGAGGGGGAAACCTATAATACATTACATGAATGAAAAATTCTTCGATTATACAAATTACAAAACCTCTGATCTATATATAGGAGTCCATGGGGCCACAATGTAACCCTAGTGGGGCCACAACGTAATCCTAGCCGACCTAAAAATAATAATTTAAGGGCACAATAATAACAATAAGGGGGTTACACTAACAACAATAAGGGACTATACTAGTAATATAGGGACCTAACACCCAACATCCAAGTTCTAGTGATGAAGTAGGGTATTGTAACTAGAAACATACTAACACCTCTTAGAAGCACCATATCACCCAGATACCAGACAACATCTGTTGATGAGATTTCCCTAGGCTGGAGATTTCTTCTTAACCGACCTAACAACCCAACCACACGTATGCCAAGCCCTCCATGCAACTAGAAGGCTCTAGCTGCATGAAAAAACCTGCCTCTATGTGACTACAACCGAAATTTTTCAGTTAAGAGACTGCAATTGTGAAAGCAATACCACTTTTTTAGGCTAAGTCTATAGGCCATTGCCCATAACAACCCTGAAATTTCCATAATCAAGTCTAAAACAACCAAAAGTATGCATAACTAATACTTAGGCTCAAATGTTGCCCAAACATGCCATACATGTGATAAATATTCTGTTAAAAATATGGTAAACATGATAATATACATGTCATGAATGCATATCTCTTCGCTTTCTTCTTAACTTCATAAGAGAAACATCAAGAAGGCTCAATTCGCTCTCAAACTAGCTTCAACAACAATAGTTAGCCCATGCATTCACATAACCATTCAATAACTTATCAAATAATAAATCAAATCCATAACAAGAGAACATCATTTAACCAGGCCTATAACCAACACATAATGAGAACGAATCCCTAAAAAATCAGTCATAAAACCAACAATTTAACTATTACATGTCCTCATTTATCACAATAAGAAAATAACTCATATTAACAAATGCAAATGCCAACCAAGCCAGGGACTTCCACGTACCACCCGACCATAGATTGGGCTAAACCAAATATCTATTTTAGCCAATCACCCCTGTTCGATATTCCATGCATGAATGTGAGATCATATGGGTTAAACCAAGATAGAACCAACCAGGGCTTCTAGAGGCCAAACCACCTCAACCCTAAACTATAACGATTTCATTTAAACTGGTCTAAAAATCACTAACACCAAACAAGCTTGAATGCCTCCAAATTTATTCACCATACCCAAAGAAATTATCCAGTCTCCACCCATCTGTCAATAGTTCTAGGAGAAATCCCTTCTCCACCCTTGACCCTTGGGAATTTCCCGAGACCACCACACCAGGATACAATGTCTACCAACCATCCAAAGCTTAAACCAAAACAGGGAACCCAAAACACCATGGCTATCCAGGAAATCGCAAGAGAAAGCTGAAAACCACTGTCAATCCAAGAAAATCCCATGCTAGTGAAAATAAAGCAACCAAATAACCGAATGCATGTACCGTGCATCCAAATCTCAACAATTAAGTCACACATGAAATTCGTCACTTGCAATGTTTTCCTGATGTAACTACCTTTCCAATCCTTTCCTTGTGCTCCCTTGCTTTCCTTTGCTTGATTTCTTGTCCAAGTTCTTTCTCTCTCTTCTCTTAAAGCTCTATTTCTGAAAGTGATCAAAGCTAGAAATGACAAAATATGAGCCAAAAGCTGTCAACTATTTCTGTGATTCCTTTTTATCATTGATGTCTAGTCTCTTGTTTTCCTTTTCCCTTTTTCTTTCATTTTCCTCCAATTTATCTCTAATTTCCATTGCAGGCATATTTGTGTCTCTTCATCTTCCTTTTCTCCTATTTTCCTCTATTTCTCATATTAAATTTGCATTTATTGCCCTTTTTCCAATGCCAATTTCAACAGCCATTAATTAACCACAAGTGATACCAAGTATAAGGTTTTTACCTCCATTCAACTTGGAATACGTGTCCCATGACCTTGGTCTTATTATTTACCTAGAAAATCAACCTTGTCCTATTACAACAAAAAAATTATCTATATTTGAATCACACCAGAGTCTCTTAGACGAAGCTGTAATAGAGCTTCAAGAGATTCAAAAGGTGGAGGAAGATAAGCAAGAAATTGCTCAAGAGATTGCTTCTAAGGATTATACAATGCACCCCTTTTCTAGGAAATTGTGTGATGCACAATAGGTGTTGGAGAAAACCCTAGAATATTACGAGGCTTAAAAAATAGGAGAAGATCTGAAGGAGACACCCCTTCTTTTTCCTCTGTTGGGGGCGGTGGAAAGTCTACGAAATAATAATCACACGAAAGAGTTTTAGGGTTATGTTAAGACCCTCAAAGGGAACTCGAATATCCATATCTGGGTCACTAATCATTATAACATGGTGACTCTAAAACATATATTGGAGAATCACTTGGGGATTCCTCTAGTCCTGCAATGTCTTATACTCGAAGGGAAACATATGCAGGATCTATTATAGTTGAAAGACTATAGTATATCATGGAATTCTTCCATTTTATTGTTGCTTAGGATGTGTGGGGGAAAAATGGTTTCTAAAGAGCCAGATTATTAATCTTCATATAAGGATGTGACGCATGGAAAGGGGCCCATTTCAATGGACCAACCTACATCCATTCCAAGAATGTACATTGTTGAAAAATCATATCAAATGTTAGTACTAGAAGTAAACATTAAACAAGTAAATCATCTCTTCTCTTTTCTTCCATTAAGGGATGTCATTTGCAGATTTAATGGGTTTTGGCCAAGGTCATAGGCACTGCATCACTGGATTTTTATAACATGGATGAAAAACTATGAAATTTATTTTTGTTCTAATGGCATCTTTGCGGTATAGTTTGATTCCCTGTAAGATTTAGAGAAAGTATTGAAGAAAGGGCCTCAATTTTGGGGAAGAGAAAGACTCTTCATCACTCCAGGGTTTACAGAGTTTGATTCTTCCAAAATGGTGGTAACAAATGTGCTAATGTGGGTAAGGCTTCCAAAAATTTCTCTCCCAATTTGGCATGACAAGATGCTAGTGAACATTGGAAATACTTTGGGTTCTTTTAGAAAGTGAAACAATATTGTTTGACGTAGTATATATGGAGACCTTGTCCTTGAACTAAAGGTAGTAAGGCACAACCAAAGAATACAACAAAAATCATTTACCTTTGCTCATATGTGTGTAGAAATAAACTAAAGCAAAGGTCTACCTGACTGTGTTTTTCTAAAACATAGATATTGAAGAAAGACCAAAAAATTGGATTATGAAAACACGACCTTTAGATGTTGTACGTGCTTTCAAATATGACATTTACATGATTCCTTTCCATAGGTTAAAAAAACCCAAAAAAAGAAATAGTGGCAAGCTCAAAAAGCAAAAGGATGGCATCCTTTTGATCCCAACTTTTTGGAGGATGACGAAGAGGAAATAAAGGTGTTATTGTTATGTAACTTTTGAAATTGTGAGAGTAAACATAGAAGTAACATAAAAACCACTTTTAAGTCTAGAATCTAGCCCTTCTAAACTCAAAGAGGGATCTATATGTAAGATTTAGCTTTGTTTTCTTGTAAAATTTAGGCTAGTTATGACTGTGCAATTGTTTGTTTGATTTCTTTGTAAATTGATTTGATTGATTTGGTTGATTGAATGCTTATACTTCCACTGGGATATGGAGTCTATAAAACTAACTGGTTTTGTATCAAATTTTAAAGGAGTTTCACAGGGCAAGATAGGTGAATTAGTTGGATCTCTTATAATTTAAAATGATATGGAACAAAACAAAAAGAAAGATTCAGTTGAAACTAAATATAAATTAAGAATTCCTTAGTTTGAATTCAAAAGAAAACATTAAAATTACCTACATCTAGAACAGGGTGTATATTTCAACAAATCTTGATCATCACCTTTTTTGTAATGTAGTTAATCTTTAAGAAAGAATAGTAAAGGAAACAACAAAATAACACATAAACGAAGAGAAGTACATCACCAATTTTTCCAAAACATGAATACTATGAAGAAGTCCTTGTATTAATAATAAATCCATCGATTGGAAAAAGTAAAATAACTTTAAAAAATTAATATTCAACAATCAACCCAGAATACTTTGAAGTGTGAAGTATTTAAAACAATATTTACAAAACTCCTGTCACAACCGAAAGGGTATATTTAGCAAAATATAAACAAATTATATATTATAAAGACTAATAGCATAGGTGGAAACTGCATCAAGAGGTGGTTCTGATTTGGAGGAAGTTGTTGGTGTGCTTTCCTTTCTATATTTGCTACGCTGGCTGATCTTGTAACTGCATTTGGAGTTACCAATTAATCTAGAAACTCACACAACTTATCCCACCTGTCTTCATCTAGAATGGTTAGCTTTGTTAGCTTCCTATATATTTCATCAACTTCAATATATTTTGAAAAAGTTGGTTTTACCACAAAGATGTGATTCACTTCGTGATGAATATAAAAATCATTTCCTATTGCTTATAGGAAATCTCTTCCTGTCAAACTTCCCTTTATATTGGCAAATTTAGAATTGTCTCTGGCCACTTCCTTCAATTTCTTGTTGTAATCCTCTTGGGTAATTAAATTATCATTAATTACAAACAAACTGGGTAATCCATTTTGGTTCAATGCTTCAATTCTCCTGGAAAACCTGTTAACCCCTATCTCTAGTCCTTGACACTTTTCTTCTAATTGCATAATGAGATTCATTTTAGTTAGAACCTTCTTTACTTCTAGGATGGTTTCAGTCTTGTCAATTACTATGTCCTCCAACTTGTATTTATCTTGGAATTTAGGAATTTGATGATGTTAGAAGCTTCATTAGGCTTGTCACCCAACCTCTCTTTGATTTATGCAATAGCTTCTATGGATTTTTGTATCAGTTCCTTCTTCTCAAAAATGATTTGGATACATGAAAAAATCTCGTTCATGGAATTAAGGATGTTCATCCATATGATTTCCTTGCCTTGGGCCAAGGTTTGGAAAATATATGACTCTCTCTCTGCTTTCTGTATCCTTTCTAACAACATTTGGGATCTTTGTGCTTCAGCCAAATGTGAAGCTTCACTTCTGGTTTTCTGTTCCTGCAAAGCTTTGACTTGCCCATGCAGTTTCTTTATCTCTTTTGTTTGTATTGACATGTTTTCTATGGCCTTTGTCAAATTTTCAGCAACCTGTAGATTGGGCTGAAGGCATTGTTGACGTTGTAGCTCCTGTAGTGGGGATAACTGTGAGGGGCACTGCATCTAGAGGAACTATGGCCACCTGTGGATTTTTCTCTTTCTCCAATCATATTTTCCATTTCTGTTTCCATTTTCTTAATTTGGGCATTTTTGTCCATGATTAACTTCATAATATCTCCCTTCTGTGCCTCAGATTATTCTATGTATTTGGTCAGTGGATATTCTGTTGCTGTAAACTTCAGTTGTTTCCTCAATGCTGCCATGTTAGCATTCTTCTTTTTAATTAATTACTCCGTAGCCTTCACATTTTCTGGATCATAGCCCATTTTAACAACCAAATATTCTAATGATTCGATCCTAGTGTCTTTATCCAGACAAGAGATATTCTCCATCTTTAGCTGAGATGGAATGTTTGAAAATGTTGTGGAGGTAAATCCCCTCTGCGGACAGAGGTGATCCCACTAGCCCTAGAGTGGGTCTAGCAATAATAGAAACACGCAAAGCTATTGATTCCTAGTTATAAAAGACAGAATCTCGATATATCGCTTACCATGATTGCTTCGCTGTTGTTGTCAAAGAAGAAGTGGCGCTTCCATTCCTAGCTGGACAGGTCACGATCCGTGAGCTTGCTGCATCTAGATACATGTACACATGTGAAGAAGAGAGAAAACATGCAACATAATATTTCACACTTTATAACTATCGATCAGTCAGAGAGGAACGAATGGAATTGCATTATATACTGGACAAAAAAAATCATGGAACCAATAACAGAGTCATGTATATTAAGATACAATAGAAATATACAATCGGTGCTTTGACATCCCCTAAAGCATGAGGTCCGAGAGAGAGGGAGGGGTGAAATTCTTTATGAGAATGCGTTCAACTGAAAACACTGCCGTCAGAAGACCTGCGAGTACAAATACAACTGATATCTGTTATACATGATATGTGGTATGGGTGTAGCCATCCATAATAAAGTGTACAAACGATATCCAAGGTATGGACGCAGCCATCCAGCAAAGAATAAGGATCAACAAGTAGACTCAGGTATGGTCACAACCATCCAATCAAAAGAGTCATGTAATAAGTCATAATAATCCACAAAGAATCCGCAGCCTGGATTTCATCAGACGATATGCAAGGTCTTGTGCTCCATCTAGACCCAAATGAAGTACAAGTTTGAGCATGTGAATAAATGAGCTGAAGTCGAACATGCAAGAACATAGTCTGATTACTAGCGAATGATGAAGATTGTTAACAGATGCGAGAGAAAGCACCAATAATGACAATGGCTCTCAAGCTACAAGAGGTACAATCCACAGAATATGAATAGTGATCTGGTGTTGAACACCCACATAATCATTTGATCAAAGGCCAATAATGAAAACCTTACGTCGAGTGCGAAGAACCTGCCATTGAGGCATGCAGGGTCCAAGGTACCTACAGGGAGTCCCTAGATCAAATTCCTGGAGAATGAGCTGAAGTCGGCAGGAATTGACCTTGTCAAATGAGGGCCATAATGTTTCCCACATCATTGACACGAGACAGAGGAATATAATTTTTTCATGAATCAGGACCAACAGAGAATCAGAGGGAGGTTGTAAACTGCAGAGGCAAACTTCTCTTGAACATATCGGTGGCACGACATTGGATTTGGCAGTATTTGACATCAAAGGATCTGAGGTCATGGTGACGTGGCAAAGAGAAGATGAGAGGTCAAAAAAGATTACCCAAACCCATGGAGCCAAGTAGATAACAAGATGAGATGTCCCCAACCCGACACGAATTCAGACAAGTGCCATGTTTAAGAGCGACATACTACCAACTATGAGACTAGTTCCATTTTCCCCCACCATTTCTGGCAAGTACCCCCAATTTTTTTTTTTGAACAAGCTTGAAGGGGATAGCATATGCTTGCGCTGTAAGTTTGTCCTTCGGACAAATCCAACCTAGTACATTTAACAAGCCCTAGGAAGGAGGAACTCGAGTAACGTCATTATGATGGAGTCCGATGTCATCAGTTTTTAATGAGTCTGACAAAGGAAGAACTTGGCATCTTTTCATGTTTAGAGAGTTTGAAAAGAAAACGGAAAAGAAAACTCCAGTATTTTTCATAAATAGTCCCTCAGATCCGAAAAGGTAGAAAACTGTGTCCGAGAGAACCTCTTAGTCGTGATCGAATAAGGTATTCCTTTTTCATAAATAATCTATCCCAGCCTGAAAAAGGGGTAAACGTATACTGGGTAGATATCGTTTTGCAGCCATTTAACGAGTTCAAAATGACAAGCATCTCGGAAATATTTTCATTTTTAGAGAGTCAGAAAAGAGCTGAAAGATGACTCCAACAGTGAATTTTTCGTGTTTTTACCGAGTTTGAAAAAGTATAAAATACAACTCGTGTCTTTGTCCTAGTTGCGTGAAAACCTGTCGCTGCACAAAAAGCAAGTGTAAAACCCATTTTTTGACAAAAATATAATAAAATATCGGAAAAACAAGTCTTTAAAACCTAATTTTGGTTTGAAAAGTTATAAATATCACCAATAGTAAAAACTTATTTACTTTTCACCTTTTTACCTCTTTGCAGAGTGATAGTGAGCCATTTCCTTCGCGATCTTGAGGTGACGATTGTGAACCATCCAGTGGACCAATCCGGATTTTGTCTTTTCTAGGTAAGAGTCGCTTCCATTAGCCATTTTTTAAGTCATATTTCATAACTTTTAATGATCATTTGGCATCCCTCAGGGGAGGAATTGCAAAATTAGGGCCTCCGCGGTTGGCGCAGTTTCTAGGCATGGACCCGCGCTAGCTGACCCTTTTTCACATAGGGGCCGCACAAGGTGGTGCGACTATTAGCAAAACAGCCGCGCCAACCTCGCAACCCAACATTCCATTTAAATTTAACAAAAATAGAGCCAATGAATTGTTGTTTTAAGTACCCAAGGGATATTACAATGTGGTTTTGGCCAAATTGATGCAGGTACAAAGAAAAAATGGTAATTGAATGGAAGGAAAGAGAGCACAGTGAAGAAGATGAGCAGGCAATGGAGAATGAGCATTGTATGAGTGCTCTTAAAAAATACGGGCTCAAGAAATTCTTTATGACATCGTGTCTCTGGGCCCAACTCGAATTACTACAATATGTTATAAGTATCTGGGATGAGCATCAGGAGAAGTTCAGACTTCGAGACCAGGAACTTGAACTCGAAGTGTCAGATGTATATTTCATCACCAGACTGTCACACAGAGGTGCAGTCCCTATTTTGACTAGTACACGACCTTCTGGAGATAACATGATAATGGTCATGAACAGGGTGTGCCCAAGGGCACGAAAGGGAACGGGTAGTGGCAAAGTGGAAATTCAGACTATCCCCGATCTGGCACTCAGAGTAGTCCTACACACCATTACACGGGCTGCGGGATCACAGGCACCGCACAAAGCCACAAAGATGCAACTGCTGCTTGATTCGGAGTGCATGGGCCCCACTATTTTCAACTGGGTAGAGGCTGTAACAATAAATATCAAGCGACAACTCACAAAATTCAAACATACCAACCTGAAACAGTTTGGATATGGATCAATTCTGGTGTCGTTCTTCCTGAAATGACTACCTATCTTTCAGCGCCAGGAGGCCATAGTCCAAGATACACCACTGAGGGAGCCACGGATGGCTCGATGGGTGGCACTGATGCCGAGGGCAGGGGGTGGCCAAAAAATGTCTTGGAGGCCCGAGTTCTTTGGATGGCTCTGACGACAGCCCATTGTCATGGAGGAATGGCCCTACATTGACACAGATTTTACTGGAGACCCGGACCTCCCATTCCTGGAGGGAGAGGACTGGGACAAAGAGCTTGGTAAGACTCTTTTTAATTTGATGAGTTTTATGATTTTGTGGTATACATGCATGTTCTAACAGCTAATTCTATATGTATGCAGATGTTGGCCCAGAGAGGCCCGCCGGAATGTCACCAATAGCGAGGAGGACCCCTCTCGCTTATGACCCTCAAGGTGAGGGGCACGAGGGGGACGAGCTTGTACAGAACCTGGAGGGGATTGCTCGCGGAGTCCTAGATTATGCTAGTTTAGCTGATGTTCCCTTAGCTTATCAGAGGCATACCATAGGGGTTCCAAGTTGTCTCCACCGCTTATTGAGGCGGTTGGTGCGACAGTGACGTGCTACCATGAGCACCATGCCGATTAGTCACCTAGGGCTTTTTATTTGCATATTTTTGAGAGACATGTCATCTCCGGATGTAAATGAAACAAACATGTATATTTTGGTTTTATATGATGCACACATTGCAAACACTCGACATATATATATATATATATATATATATATATATATATATATATATATATATATATATATATATCTATTTTCTACATGGATCTTGATTACATATGATGATGTTTTTACAAATTGCGTAAATGTATATCTAATACCATGTTGGCTACTGCATCTGTTAATGTATTCATTCATCTGGGTATATGCTGATATGTGATGTAATCAAAATTCCTTTCAAGTAAATGAATACGTAGATACAGTCTTAAAATGCATGGGTTTCTAACTGAATAATGACCATTGAGCTGTAAAACCACAAGCTGTGAGTTCAGATGTACAAGTAACGCGTGAATACCGAGGTTAACAACCTCATTCAATAATTCAAAAATGGCACTATACTCCGTGACATTATTTGTAGCAGGCCCTAGACAAACACCTTGTAAATTAACCAACTCACCAGCAGGATTGTAAATTACGCAGGCTGCCGAAGACAAGTTCCTGGTACTGCAGGAGGCACCATCCGTGAAACCGACATAAGGAGCAACAGACATCTGCACAATCAGGAAGACCCAATAAGCAGAAAAACGCTTACAAAGCACACCACACCACACATGCACAAAAATGAAAAAATCACCTATGTACATATACTACGCAAGAATGATTCAAGCATAATATTTCTTCAGGTACAACCCGTTTCTGGGATATGCCAAAGGAAGACCTTCATAATCGATCAGATCATAAACCCCATTTTTCAATACACGTTTAACGATATAGGCCCCATGCCACATAGGTTGGAATTTTATTGCCCCAAGCTTGTCATGAGCTTGATCATACAAGAGGACGAGGTCCCCTTCGATAAAATAGCGCGGAGAAATCGTTTGATCGAAATGAGCTTAACCCACTTTTTCTGTGCCTTGATAACCAAAGCAGCCAAGCGACGAGTTTCATCCAATCTCTCGAGATATAGGAGACGTTCTTCCTTTGGTGAAGTACCAGGCAGTAATTCCACAACCAATTTTAGTGAAGGGATCTCACATTCAACCGGAAGAGTAGCTTCCAGACCATACACCAACTGAAATGGTGTGAATCCGGTCGCACTCTTCACTGATGTTCGGTAGGCCCAAAGAGATGAAAACAACTGGAGATGCCAACTTGATTTGTGTATACCAATTATTCATTGAAGCATCGTGACAAGCACCTTGTTCATGGCTTCAACTTGGCCATTTGCCTGGGGGTAATATGGCGTTGAGATGTTGTGATGAAAACCCAACTTAGATGTCATCTCTGCCATCATATAGTCCCGAAAATGAGAGCCATGATCATTGACGATGGCTTGAGGAACGTCGAAACGAGTGATCACATGGTTGAAAATGAACTGTGCAGTCGTCTTACTGTCCACAACCAATGCAGGCATTGCTTTGGCCCACTTGGTGAAATAATCTACGGCAACAATGATATAAGCATGCCCCTCGGCCGAGTGAGGGTTACACATCATAAAATCAATGCCCCATGGTAATGACGGGATGTAATGGGAGAGGCGGCGCACGCATCTTGCGTTGGAATATCTGGCATGCATGACACTTTTGTACTACAAAATTACAGTATTTAAATATAGATGGCCATAAATAGCCCGCATGAAGGATATTCTGTGCGGTAGCATAATTGGACATGTGAAAGCCATAGGCGCCACTGTGACAGTCATTCAGAACTTTCTCATCCTCTTCTAAGGTCAAACACCGACGGAGTATGGAATCGACTCCAACATGATATAGGGTATCTCTGACAATGTGATATGGTTGTGACTGATGTCGAACGCGGTGTCGAGCATCCTTCGTTAACTTGGACCAGAAGGTAGATGTCTGGAGGTACACGATGATATCACCGTACCATGGATCGAGAGTGCTGATTAAGAAGAGAGTTTCGTCCAGGATATGATCCTCGGATTGAGACGAAACAGGTTCGGTAGGGAGAGAACAAATGAGATCAGCAAAAACCAATGATTTCTTTGATTTGGCAGTAGTGAACTCCAAATCAAACTCTTGGAGGATCACAATCCACTTTGAGTACTTTCCCCCCAGCAATTGTCGAGACAAAATGTAATTCATGGGGATGCAGTCTAAAATCATGGTTACCATGCGTAATAGGATGTAATGACGAAACCGCTGAACGTCCTCGACCTTGGCCAGCGCTAACTTCTCGATGTGGGCATAACGCATTTCAGTGTCGAGGAGGTTCTGAGACAGATAATAAATCACGTGTTCGTTACCGTCATCGTCATCCTGTACCAGAACCATGGCAATTGTATTGAATGCGGCAGCCAAATAGAGGGTAAAGTCACGATGATAATTCGGAGGATGTATTAACGGAGCATTGGTGAGAAACATCTTAAGGTTATTGAAAGATCGCTGAGCAATCTTGTCCCAATAGAAAGGAACGTCTTGCTTAAGAAGTCGCTTGAACCCTTTGGCTACCTCCGCATAGTTCGGGATAAAACGACGTAAGAAATTTGCTTTCCCTTGAAGACTCTAAAGTTGATGTAACGAGGATGGTGAGGGGAGATTAATAATAGTCTCAAACTTAAGAGGGTCAAGGCGAATTCCATCCTTAGAGACAATGAACCCTAAAAGTCGACCAGAGTCGATGCAAAATACGCACTTGTGAGGATTAAGCCTGATGTTGTAACATCTACAACGGAGAAAAATATTGCGCAGATGTTTCGGATGGTCTTTGCGCAGAGCTGAATGAGACAAAAGGTCATCCAGGTACGGATCAACAACATTACGTATGTAGTGAAAGGCGTAAGACATGGCATGCTGGAAGGTAGCCCCAGTGTTTTTCAAGCTGAAAGGTAGTTTCTTATAGGCGAATGTTCCCCATGGACAGATAAAAGTAGTCTTATGTTGATCGGATGGAAGGATATTGATTTGATTATAACTTGAAAAGCCATCCATAAAGGAAAAGATCTCACTCCCTGCACAATCATCAATGATCTGATTGATAAAAGGGGTGGGATAGTTGTCCTTAGGGCAAGCTCGATTGATATCTCGATAGTCAACATAGACTCGAATTGTGCCCTGCTTCTTATCCAGAGGGAAAATATTGTAACCCCACTCTGTTAGAGGGATCAGATATATGAAACCTGCTTTAAGAAGTTTCTCAACTTTAGCTTTTATAGCAGCGACTTTCCGAGGATGCATTGGACGCAGACGCATGCATACAGGCTTCGCACCAGGATAGGTGGGAATTTCGTGCACGACGATACTGGGATCAATTCTAAGAATCTCTTCATAAGACCAAGTGAAAACATCATAGAATTCACAGAAGAGACTAGTGTACACTTGAATCTCATCGTCTGAACAAGTGACTCCCACATGGATGCTCTCGACAACCCCCGGTTTAATGCAGATGTCGATAGGCATCGTTTGAGTAATTTTACTTAGATTTCCTTCCGAAAAAACTTTGTGAGTCAATATTGGCATTTGGAGTGGCGGAGAGGGAACCTGAGATGCAAAATGCTCGAGACAATTAGGCATTGCCCCCAGGCTAGGCATAAATGAGGAACGATGATGTCCATCGCTCCATAGCAGATCTTTGAGAGACATAGTCTCAACGATAGCTTCGTCAGATGGAAAAACCTCTCTCAAAGGATCAGGCAAATCTGCATCACCAAGCTAGGGGGATTGAGAATAAACATTAAGAGCCATGCTCAAAGGAGCATTATCAAAAAGAGGAGGATTCGATGCGGTAATGATCTCACAATAATTGATTTCAACCGGGGTCAGAGGGATTGATTCTCCAAAAGAGGCAACCTGTTCAGGAGAAGGGATGATCCATGGGTCATCCGACCTAGAGATCATATTGAATTGAACGGTATTGGGTGGTGGAAAGGGAAAAATACCCATGAGGGTGAGATCTTTGAAAAGACCCGGACCTATGCTGTCAGGGGGATTGGGAATTTGATCCACGTATGCACGTTGTTTTCGGAAGACGAGGTAAAGAATGACAATTGATCGACAGTAACAATTTTTCCCTCATGTGGAAACTTGAGAAGTCAAAAGAGGGTGGACGACACACATAGCATGGCGTGAGTCCAACTGCGACCAAGTAGAATATTATAATTGAGCTTGGCGTCAACAAATTCTACTTCAACATTGACTGTCTTTCCTTGTAATGTGATCGGTAAGCTAGCGAGAACACCTAAGGGCTTTGATTCCCTTCCATCGAATGCCTCAAGGGAATTGGGAGACGAATTCAGGGCTGGAGAGCCAATAGCCTTCCAGAAAGCTGATGACATGACGCAGGTAGATGCACCTTCGTCCACTATGGCTCTATGGATATTGAGACCGTTGATAGCAACTTGTATAACAAGCGCAATCTGGTGCGGAAGTCGGGGGACGAAATTTTCTAAGTCGAATGCGAGGAGACTAGAATCAGCAGGATCGATACCGCCGATGGCAGACAACAATGCTTTCCGTTGAGACGGAAAACTTTGGAGGACTTCCAACGCGGGCATCGCGGATGGAGCCTGTGCTAAATCCTTAACAATATTGTAATGTTGAGTAGCATGGGCATTAGGATTATAGGAAGACTTCCGGAGAACACCTTTAGAAGGTGGCCATATAACGGGTTCAACACTGGGCTTCTCGATTTCAAGGGGACCAGAGGCAGGTGGGCGAGGAGGACCATCAACGACCTCTTTCTCGGCTGCCTGGCATGATCCATCGTAATCGTTCGACCGAGTGGTGATGGAAATGGGTGCAGAACCGTTCATCATGAAAACTTGAGAGTCATATGGCGTAGATGGTGTCGATTGATCGACCATCTGGGTCTATTGAGATGGGAAAGGTTCCTTAAGGATCGCCGGAGTTCCCTTAGCGCCTTTTAGAAATTGACTAACCTCGGATTGTCGCGGACAGTCCTTAATGTAGTGATCCTCTTCGCAAATCAGGCAGGGATACTTCGGTTTTCGTTGTGAACCATCGTCAGCATGAGGTTTAGATGCTTCTAGTTTCAGGGCATCGGATTTGGCCTTTCCCTTGCCCTTCTTTTTCCCTTTGGAAGTCTTATCCGCAGGATTGGCCTAAACGACGTTGACTTCCGAGGGTTTACTAGAATCGGGAGTAGACTAAGGAGCAGAAGTATTGGAATAATTTGATTTCTGCTTCTCATTGGAAGACTTGCGTGAAGTCTGGGATACAGAACCAATAACGCCATCGACTAATGGGGTAGGCAGCGCTTTAGAGGTCCCTGGTTGCGGGGCATCATTTAAGATATCGTATAATGTGCCCGATTGAGAGTACACTAAATCGAGTTACTTGGCACGAGCGATGGCCTGTTCCTCAGTTACACATGCCCCCATAGCAATGTCCTGTGCAATCTTATTGACAAAGGAGGTAGTGAACCAATGAGTCAGAAGCTAATCAGAAATTTCAAACTTGATCAGACGACGATGACGTCTGCATTCATGAATGTGATCTAAAATATGAGTGGCTTTATCTTGTTTCAGAGATGTCAAGAGATGCGTCCCGGCTTCGTAACGAACCGGTAATTGGAAATGCATAAGGAATACCATCAAAAGAGAGTTAAAATATTGAAAAATACCACAAGATAGTTCTATGTACCATTTAGCAGTAGCATCGGTGAGAGTGCGCTGGAAAAGACATAGACGAATCAAGGCATCGACCCAAGAGTTAGAAGAACACCATAAATGGTATGTCATGACATGCGCTTGGGGATCCTCTCCAAGTTTTCCCTAAAACTTAGGACAATCACCAGGAACCTTGGTTTGGACTGGAGGCCTATATGGATTATGAAGGATCGGATCATTTGTCAATTTGGTCACATCTGGAAATTCTAGCATGGCTAGAAAAGGTAACTAAGGATTGAAAGACATGGCAGATCCTCGATGAGAACCCGTACCTATATTCCATCCCGGTTGAGGATAAATCTGCCCCCATAGGTTCTGTCCTGATGGATTCGGACCATACGGGGGTATAAGCCGAATAGTTTAGCGGATACTGAGGCGGAGCACTAGGATATGGAGGATGAGGACCAAGATACTAATTCTGAGTACATGACGGTCCTGCCTGAGCAGCGTAAGGATTTTGCTATGGAGTATAAGTATAGCCTTGCTGTTGAGGGTAATAGCCAGAACCTTGAGGCGGGTTATAAACCGGTCGAGACTGACCTTGAGGGTAATAACCGTCTTGGGGTCGAGCGGGTTGCTGGTAGGTAGGGCCCTGCTGAACCAAATAAGTTGAGCGCACAGGTGGATTCGGCTGTGGCATAGAATATGTGGGCGGTTGAGCAGGGTTGACAGGCTGTGCAGGTTGTCCTAGTTGAACAGGTCAACCTGGCTGATGAGGGACACCAGGTTGCCTTGACTGAGCAGGTTGGATTGATGGCGGAAGTGGGCCAGGTTGTGCTTGATAACTAGGTTGACCTGGGACAGGACCATACGATGGCCCTGGCTGTGCAACATTTTGACCGATTGGAAAATGAGGCTGCTAAGGTTGCACCAAAGGTTGAGAAGGATGTATTTCCCCCCCAGGACCGTATGAAGGTCCAGGTGGATATATCGGTTGCCCTGCTGGTCCTTGAGGTTGCCCCGGTTGGACCACAGGGTGAGGCTGTAGAGGTTGACCTTGAGGATTGTAAGACTACCCTTGCGGGCCGTAAAATAATCCCTGCTGGACTGAAGGTTGGCCCTTTATGGGTTGACCTTGTGGGTCGTACGCATACCCTGGCTGGGCCAAAGGTTGTCCCTGGAAGGGTTGTCCTTGTGGGCCAGAAGCATATCCTTACTGAAACAAAGGTTGTCCTTGGAAGGGTTGTCCTTATTGGTTAGAAGGTTGCACAGGCAGGGTAGGTATGAAACCGTTGATATACTGATAAGCCTCAGGAGCAGGGAAATAAATGGGGTTCCCATGCTCATCATACTGAAATGGAAAATGATAGATCGGGACACCATCCGCCCCATAAAGAGAAAAGTAAGGATGATTAAAATCCTGAGAAGACTGATCAACCTGGGAGATCGGCGGCTGTAAAGTCATCCGATACTCTTTGGGAGAAAGGTTCTGAGGAATAACAGAAGCTATGTAAACGTCTTTAGGAACTGATAAGGTCCTAGCTGACTAAGTGGTGACAACAGGCATAGATGTAGCCACACAGAAAGTAGGTCTAACAGGCACCTATGTGACAAAAGGAGATGCCGTGAGAGGTGTCGATGGTGACATCCCTAATGAGGGAATGGTCGGTTCCGTGGACGAAGTCGATATTCCCATAGAGGCAATCATGGCCATGACCTGACTTAAAGACCTATATACAGCTGGGAGCGATAGACCAGGTGAAGACAAAACAGAAGGCTCAGGGATTTTTTCGAGAAAAAGCTGGTAGTCTTCACCAGAGGTAGGAATTCCCTCACTAGGAATAGGACTGGATGAGTCCATATCTGAACTTGCTGTAAGATCTTCTAAAAGACGACGGGGACTAGGAGGTACAACAACAGCCAAAAATGGAGATCCTGATGTAAGAGGAGGGAAGTGTTTCCCAACTCCAAATCCAAACCAAGCGTTGGAAAAGGGCCAATTGAACTCAACTGGTCCTCCAAAGGGAATCTTAGATATAACCGGTCCCCCAAGGGGAAGCTCGGATCCAACGGGCTGCTGATACTCAACATAGGACTAAGAGATTTCTGATGAATTTTCCATATAAGGACTACCAGTGGACGAAACTGACGGTTCTGCCACGGTGACTATAGAAAAAAGAGGAAGAGATCAAAAACAAAGACACACGGGCAAAAACCAAGGCAAACAAAAACATGCCGAAAAGAAATCAATCTCTAAGCGGGCGTGTGATCGCAAGTGATTAATTTTACCACATTGAAATTGGAAATTTTACTATTTCATGTTTTAAGAATCGAGAAATGATTAAAATATGACTCTATCACTTTCAGTTTGAAAACAAGCGTGAAAGGACAAATGGGTGTACTAGATATCTGTGAACTTCCATATACACCTTGGTAAAAAAAATGAAAGAGAAATCAACCAAGGACTTAACGTACGTGCAGGTAATCTCCTTGAATGCTTTGTCCGGTGTATCACAGGTAAAAGGCGGCAGACTCGGCTTCCTATGGATAAAGGATTTGCAACCTAATGGGGTCTCCCTTTATATACACAATGGTATGGGGAGCACAAGTCCGTACTAGCGCTATCTGCAGCCAGATGGTGAGCGACAGCTACTAGGCTTAAAGATGCTGGAACACGTCTCTACCTTAGACTACTAGATGTTCTGTTAAGTTTCAATGCTGCCTTAGGTTAATTCAATAAATTTTAAAGTTGATTTTCAATTTATGTTTCGGTTTCAAGGCCCTATCTAATGTTGGATCTCATAAAACCTCTAGATGCAAACTACATGCCACAAAATATCATTTCCTTCAATGAAGAGCTATCTATGGGAGAGTTCAGAGCTTTTTAAATGATAGCGAAACGAACATGAAAAAACATCCACTATCGATTTCAATGCAAGCTAATGAAACTAGAAAACTTTTCGCTAGAATTTATACAAGACTAGTAATGCGAAAGAGTTTTCAATTTCCATTATGCCAATCAAAACACAAAAGATTTTTTATTTTTCAATGTATTAGAGAAATTGCACTAAAGAAATGAAAAACTAAGGAAAACATCAATTTGAGAATGATGAAGAGAGAGCTGAAAACAAATCAAGTTCACTCAACTCAAACAAGTGCAATCGAGACTCAAACCGATGACGAAATCTCTCAAAGCGAAGAAGAATCTCGAAAAAGACCCAAAGAACTTGTGTGATCTAGGCTTGGAGCAACAAAAAGATAAATTGAACGAAAGAGAGAACAATCACTCAATAAATGCAATGAATCAATGGGATTCAGCCAGATGAACGAAAAGAAGAAGAAACAAAGTTGAACGGGAAAGCTAAGACCCAAAAATCCCATGGGAGGCTCAACACACTGAAGCACCTAGAAGCCCTAGGGCTAAAATGATTAACTGACAGAAAAGGGAAAAAAATCGGAGGAAAAGGGCTAAAAACCATCAAACATGACTTCAAATCACTCAAAAAATCAGAAAAAACTAACAAGGACAAAAACACAACCTCAGAAAGCCCAAGAATAGGCAAACCCTAAAACCTAGCATGGTTGGTGCGCCTGTCTGGCTGTATCCTGTGCCAAACCGGGGATGGCGCGGGTGTCTAATGAGCAACAAGCGCCCTTTGGCGTGACTATCAGAGGGATAACCACGCCAATCAATTTTACCTTTGAAAATGATAAAAATGAACAAACATAGGCTAGATCTGGCCTTCTAGGGGCTGAACAGGGGTTTAACACCAAGGAAGGTGAACCAGAAAAGTAGACTAGTAAAAAAAAGGCCAAAAAAAAACCCAATGGAGGAAGGAATAACTCCCACTGAAACCCAGTGGAGTCACCAAATTGTTGTGGAGGTAAATCCCCTCTGCGGACAGAGGCGATCCCACTAGCCCTAGAGTGGGTCTAGAAACAATTGAACATGCAAAGCTATTGATTCCTAGTTATAAAAGACAGAATCTCGATAGATCGCTTACCGTGATTCCTTCGTTGTTGTTGTTGAAGAAGAAGTGGTGCTTCCATTCCTAGCTGGACAGGTAACGATCCGTGATCTTGCTGCATCCAGATACCTGTACACATGCGAAGAAGAGAGACAACATACAACGTAATATTTCACACTTTATAACTATCGATCAGTCAGAGAGGAACGAATGAAATTGCATTATATACTGGACAAACACAATCATGGAACCAATAATAGAGTCGTGTATATTAAGATACGAGAGAAAGATACAGCCGGTGCTCTGACGTTGTGATCTTCCTTCGACAGGATTCCAGTGGGACGTGTCTCACAAAGCTCGTCAGGGATTTGACAAAACTGTCTCTCTCACAGGGTTCTCCTTAGCTCTGCTCTTGATTGTCACTCAGCTATAATTTCCTTCCCACAAGTTCAGCTAGTTGGTAAATGGAGAGGGCAGAATTTTATAGAGGGAGGAAGGGAAGTTGGGATCCCTATAATCATGGGATAGAGTCCTATCTCTTAGGAAGGTTCCATGAGAGGTGGAAAACCACTTCCTAAACAAGGAGATCTGGAGCGAAACAACCCAACTTCTTTCTGATGATTCATTCTGAAGTTTTTAGAACCAAACTTTCGCCATTTATTTTTAAAAAACATTCCCAAATAGGCTTGGCGCGGGAAATACACAGGGACAAAGCGCCAGCTGGCGCGCCCACTAGTGTATATTTTCCCCATTGGTGCGAGGGATGAAATGGCTACCCGCGCCAGGGCCACAACACTTGTTTTTAGGGTTTTTCAGAGGAAATGTTCTTGAGGAGAATTCTTGCCCTTATGCAGAAGGATGCCATCAAGGTGTTTTCAGGACATTTTACTGTTCACATTTCACGGGAATAGTCCTCCAATGTGCGGGACGAGGGATTGCAGGGACGGTGACAAAATGCTTTGTAACAGAAAGTGACACATGCAATTTTGACACAGTCATGGTTATATTTTTTAAAGTAGAACAAATCATCTCACCTATTTTCTTGTGCATATACATTTGATCAATGGGATGAATTTCATTGGTGCCAAACTCAAATGCTGTCTTTTTGTAGCCTGCTGTTATCTTTGGAAGTGGAATTTTATCTTCAAGGAAGACCATCTTCATCCTCCTTTTTTATAAGATAAATTTTAATAGAAGCATGCTCTATTAACTGGAAGTTTTCTTCCAGAACTGTCTGTAGGTGATTGTTTGTGCTCAACCTAGTGTTCCTAAATTGAGTTCATTAATTGTCAACCAGGGTTGGTAAACTGTTGAAGTGTGGTGCACTATATGTGCCTAGGTATTTGTTTCTCACTACGTTGTGTTTAGTGTTTTCTGATGTTTTTGGTTTTATGGTTTTATGTTTGAAAAGGGAAAGAACTAAATGCTGGTGAAAAGAAGCTATTGGTTATATTAAAGCAGAACAAGGCCTAAACTATGGATGGCAAATAACAAATGCAAATACTAAAACAGAACAAAGCCTAAAATATGGCTGGCAAACAACAAATGCAAAGCTTGATAATGACTTCATTGCAAGGAAATAAATCACAACATGAGCTTAAACTTATCCAATTCATTCATTAAAGATGTGTTGGAAGAGCTTGAGAAATGGACAAGTTAAGTGTGAATGAAGTTCTCCTAAATAAACAATCAACTTACAATGTTACAACATCTCATCCATGATTAAAGGTTCATTAGAACATATTTGGAAAAGAACATTTGTAGCACAATAATATTTTTACTCTAAACTAACTTCTAATTCTGTTCTGCAACTCAATGTAGCACCACTAGACCTCATTCAAAAGTTATAGGTTTCTTTTTGGAATAGTCCTTGAGAAAAGGCTTATTTGTGAAATGGTAAAAAAGTTGCAAAATATTCCAGGCCTTAGACTGATACTAGCTTCTCTCCAGATGATTATGTATTAATATGAGGTTGGAAAAAAAGAAGTTTTTTTGTAAATAATGAAGATCGTGGTATCTAAATTTAACAACTAATACAATCTAAAATGCAATGGATAACAACTAAACTAGAATGCTAATACAGTGAGCTAAGACTAAACTAGAATGCTACTAATCTACTTGAAGTACAGTGAACAGAGTTAAATTAAAATACCATTATCAAACTTGAAATGTAGTGACAGAGCTGAACTAAATGAAATTATCCTCCGGAGTGTTATGACTAAACTAACATGCAACTAGTCTATTGGAATTCTACATCCCATCTTGTTCAATGTGAATGATATTTTGGAAGAGTTTGTAAAAACAATTCTGGCTGTATTATTCAATGCAATTGAACATAAACATAAGATTTGAAAGCAAATACAATTAAAATATAAGATACCACAGCTGTTTCTTATTCATTGTTAATGATGTTTTGGAAGAGTTTGTAGGAGCAAGACTGGCTGTGACACTTAGTGTAAACAAGCATAAATCATAAAATTCGAAAGGAAATGCAACTAAAACCTACAACACCACAGCTATGCCTTATTCATCGTGATGATATTTTGGAAGAGTTTATAAGAGTAAGTCTAGCTGTGATGATCACTGTAAACAAGCATGAAACATAAACTTCAGAAACGTGCTTAAGCTAGAAATGAAAAAAACGAGACTAAAATACTTATCTAAACCGTATAAACAAGGCTGCTCAGGAGGCAGGGGCCCTCTACCACCGGAGTAGCACGCAAAATCTACTTCAATATTGACTCAGTGCTTTCAATAAAGTGATACTTCTTGCATTAGAGAGAAATTACTTCAAAACAGAGTGTTTTCGGACTTCTGAAATCTAGCAATCAATCACAAAATCTAACCTTGTCCCTCGGTTTTCCGAGCCATATTTATAATCAAAATTACATAACTGTCTTGAGATAACCTAGGGATAATTGTCTTTCCAAATAAAAACCAAACTAGGACTCTGATGGTGGTCACGTAATAGAATTAAGGACATCTGGACTGCCATTGTCCTATTATGAGTCTCTCTCCTAGTTTGAGTTCCCACATACATAACTGTCTACAGAATTCCGTTCAAACTTCGTGGAGAGCAACAAATGATGAGGGAATGATGTGGAATACGCCCATATGTGGTTTTCTCCAAGATGACACCTGGAACCTGCGTAGACATAAAGACAACTGCAGAATCGGCAACTAGCTACAGAATGTCTGCATTCTGTAGCTAGATCTAGTTCAAACAATACTACAATGACAAAATCACAAAAACATAGCAAGTTAGTCATGATATTCATTCTTAAAGTAATTTTAACTAATTCTACTGATCATTTGAGCCTGTGATTAATAATGGACAAAGGAAATGGAGTGGAATGTGGTGGAAGAAAGAACATCTTTGGAGCTCAACATACCCCCACTGCTAGATTCTTGCATGTCCCCATGCAACTATTCCATGAACTCTGAGACCTCTGCAAGGACATCCAACCCTCTTCTTCTGCTTTGCCTGGCAGTCAAAGGCCTTCTGGGCTTTCTTATGACTAACTTAAATCTCAAATTTGTGAGTGCCCTAGTTAACTTTTTATTTCTCTTCTTCAAATTTTCACTGGCCTTGTATAACTTTTGCATTTGTAGAGACAGAGTTGAATTCATATCAGTTTTCAGTTTAACCTGCTCTCTCAGAATTTCATTCTCATTCTTGATATGCCTGTTGAGTACTTCTAACTCATACCTATCTCTTCTTAGCATATCAATTTCAGACTTTGGTGGGCTAGGAGTTCTGTCTCTAAATTCTGAAGCTCTCCTCTCTAATGTTTCAACATAGTTGTAAATTTCTTGCTGTGCTGGGTCAATTTCTAGAACTTCATCAAAATCCTCCTCAGTAGGTGTTTCTTCGTCCTCTATGTTTATGACTCCAGTTTGTTTAATCTTTGTTTTATTTAGTATCCCTCTAATTCTATGGCTCCTTCTCGGTTGAGATGGCCCTTCTCCTTTCTCTCTGGCAAATTTTCTTATTATCCTCTCTTTCTTAAGCTGCTTCTTAATCTGAGTCAATTTCTCAGAAATAATTTCTTCACTGCTTTCTTGTATTATTTTACCAGTTTCAGTTTTGGAGGTTTTCCATCTTCTGCTTCTTTTTGTAGGTTTATCTTCAGGTGGAGGTTCCTTGGGTTCCTCAAAGTTATTTCTCACTAAGAAGTCTTCCCAATTATCTCCTATTTTTCTCAAATGATGTTCAATCAAAATTTTGACTAAACCATGGTGGTATAAGGTTGTTTCCAGAAATTGAATTCTCTTTTGAACACTTGAGGCCATTTTCTTTAAACTTTGAAGCAAGAAAAATGGAAAATTAAGTTCTTCTTCTTGGAAATGCATTATCAACCGAATATGATAGACATAGAAAGTACCATATCTTCCTTCACAAGTAATGAATTTTTGCAAGATAAGCAACATGTTCCTCCATTTGTTCTTTAGTGCAGAGCTAGGGATACCCTTTTTAAAAATGGTAACATCCATACTGGTGACTTGAGTATCTGCTTCCATGCTTCGTTATGAAACTCTCTATTCTTGAACGACCTTTCTCCTTGTCTGGGAAATTCAGTTGCTTTTGCAATGGAAGCTTCTGTAATGGTGAATTTAATATCTCCTATCTTGACCTCAGTTCCTTTAAAGGATCTTGCAAACGTTTTGGTTACCTCTTTGTGACACCCACTGAATTTTTCAAAGAATTGCAACCACCCTGCTTGTTGTAACATTTATCTGACTTGAGGATAACCTTCCAAGTACTTAGTGCCAACCGGTTCAGTCCTCACTATAAGACCCATAACTCTGCTTTCCAACCTTCAAATTGTCGCTCCTCTGTTCACGGTGACAACGACTGTTACAGAGATGTTTTTGCCCCACAAATATTTCCTCTGTTTTACAGTTGAAATGGTTAAGAGTTGGCTACGGGAAAGAATGATATGGAGTGATTGCGGAATGAATATAATGAGGTGAGGATGATGTATATGAGTTGAAAGATATCACGACAGAAAAGACCGCGGAGATATTTTGTAACGAATTCGAAATCATCATTAAATGCTTTGGCCTAGTGACATGACTAATCCAATCACTTCAGCACTTTAACCATTTAGATTAAATGATGATCGAATATGGGATTTGAAATGGTGGAATAGAAGGAGGTTTATCCAAATTTTCTACGGGAGGTTTGTTAGGCATGATCAAAAAAATTAATTAAAACAACTTTCTGAACTATTCATAACTTAACTATACTAAAATTTTTCATGATATGTCATTATAATCAGAACTTTTACCTTTGCCTTTCCTCTGATTTTTTTCTGTGTTCTTCATATGCTTTGTTCTCTCCCAAAAATCATTAATTTTTTGAGTCTTCATAACCTTCTTGATTTTTCTTGTTTTCATGGATATGCAAGATCATTTTATTGCAGATCAGGTGATTACTAGACAGTGCTTTCAGGATCTTTGGCTGCAGAATGTCTGTCTGGCTGTAGAATGTCTGACTGGCTGCAGAATGTCTGATTGATTGCAGAATGTACCTGTAGAAGACTTGAAACATGAAATGGAATGGTTTGGAGCATGAATGGAATGTTGTATGGAATGAGTGAGGATGGATAATAAAAGATGGTGTAATGGGATATGAATGAAGTGAGTAATGGAGTGGAATGGATCACATCTTATGAAATGGAGTGAAGTATGAGAAGTGGCCTGCAATTTATGATATGTATTATTCAATTGCAGAAAAACATCAGACTTAAAAATCTGGAATGAAAATGAGGTGGACCATGGAGTGAAGTGAATGAAGTGTGGATGAATGAATGAATGAAATGGAAAATGAGATGGACCATAAGTGAAATGGATCTGCACTTATGATTTTTTAATAACTACTTGCAGAAAGAACAGATTTGAAAAGCTAGAGTGTCAGAAAGATTCTGATTTTCACTCCACCTTGTCTGTATAAACATGCCAATCAGTGATTGGTTTTCATGTTTATACTTTATACTTTATTATTATTATTATTTTTTCAATATCTGACTTCAGAAAATTCACTTAAGTTGATGAAGAAGAAAAATTCTTCTTCATTAACTTCATATCACTGTTTTCCTGGAATTTCTTGACAAATTCTTCTCTTGAGAGTGGCTTATGATACAACTTCAATCTATGACCATTCACAAGAAAAGTGACCTTTTCTTCATCTATTGTCCTGATTTTTATTGCTCCATTGTCAAAAATTCTTATAATTTCATATGGCCCAAGCCAATGTGTTTGAAATTTACCTTGAAAATCCTTGAACTTTGAATCAAACAAGAGAGCCCAGTCACCTTCCTTGAACTTATTTTCCTTAATGTACTTGTCATGCCATCTAGTCCTTTGCTGTTGGACTAGACTTGTTTTCTGAACTGCATCTTTTATGATCTCATCCAATTCATTAATCTGCTCCAATCTGTGCTTTTGTGCCTCTGATAGATCAAGTCCTAGCTGAACTGCCATTTTGAAAGTCTGAATCTAGAACTCTATGGGAAACAAAAATTGCTTTCCATAAACAAGTTCATAAGGAGTATGGCCTGTTGTGCTTCTCCATGTAGTTCTATAGGCGCACAAGGCTTCAGGAAGCCTATCTACCCAATCTCTTCTATGTAAATGGACAGTCTTTGTTAGGATCCCTTCAATAACCTTATTAGTAGATTCCACTTGACCATTTGCTTGTGGATGATAGGGAGTATATTTTCTGTGTCCGATTTTGTACCTCTCCATCATTTGTTCCACTAGCCTTGATGTGAATTGAGCTCCTTGATCTGTAACAATTTCCCTTGGGACACCAAAACGAGTAAAAATATCCTCAAAAAGAAAATTAACTACAGATGCTTCAGTAGCAAAAAGTAATGGCTTGGCCTCTACGCATTTGGTAACATAATCAGTGCAAACTAATATATGTCTCTTTTGTCTTGATGGAGGACTAATAGGTCCTACAAAATCCTAAGCCCATTTTTCAAAAGGTTCAATATGTACCTGAGGTTGAAATGGCATCTCACCTGAAGGAGAAGGTTTCCCTACCCTTTGGCAACTGTCACACCTTTTGATATACTCTTTAACATCTTTAAACTAGGATGGCCAATAATATCCTAAATGAAGGATCTTATAGGCTGTCCTCTTATCAGCAAAGTCTCCACCACAAGGTTCATCATGACATGCTTTGAGAATCTCAAACATCTCATCTTCCCGAACACATCTCCTAATGATAAAATCTAGACCAGTCTTGTAAAACTCATTAGCAACCCATGAATATTTTGCACTGTCATAAATGATTTTTCTTTTATCTCTTGCATTCATTATTGAAGGAAATTTTCCTGAAAATAAATAATTAGCAATGTCAGCAAACCAAGGAGTTTGGGTAGAAATTGAAAAAAGATATTCATCAGGAAATTGATCTTCAACTGGAGTGTCATCTTTGATGTTTTGGAGTCTAGATAGGAAATCAGCTACTGTGTTTTGTTTTCCAGGCCTATCTAGAATGGTAATGTTGAATTCTTGTAAAAGAAATAACCATCTTATAAATCTGCCATTAGTAGTTGATTTGTTCATTAAGTATCTAACTGCAGAATGATCTGTGTGAACAAAAGTTTCATAGCCTGTTATATAGTGTCTGAATTTGTTTATGGCATGAACAACAACTAAAAACTCTTTTTCAGCTGTTGAAGATAGTACTGGACTCTCAGAGTCAAATTTTACCGGGTATAGTAGATGGTATATGAATCAGTCTTTGGTTCCACACGCTCCTAGAGTCAGATTCGAGGCATTCATGAAGCTATGAAAAGGTAGACTTCATTGTTTTAAACAGGTGCTTCGAAATTTTGTTTTCAGTGGTCTCAAAGGCTATCCGGCAATCGAATTTCAGTTTTGAATTCACAATTTTGGTAAGTAATTTGAAGAGTGGAGATGCTATCCTAGTGAAGTTTTCTATAAATCTTCGATAATACCTTGTAAATCAAAGAAAACTCCTAACATATTTTTGAAAACTTGGAATAGATAAGTTAGAGATGACTTCAACTTTTGACTCATCAACTCTAATCCCATCCCCTGAAATGTGATGTCCTAAAATAATTCCTTCAGTAAACATCATAAAACACTTCTCATGACTTAGTGAAATATTTGCTTCTTTACATCTCTTTAAGACTTTTTCCAAGTTTTCTAAGGCTTCTTCAAATGTGTTTCCATAAACTGTGAAATCATCCATATACACCTCTACACAATCATGTATTAGATCTGAAAAAATTCCTAATATTGCCCTTTGAAATGTTGCAGGTGCATTGCATAATCCAAATGGAAATACTCGCTAAGCATAGGTACCCCAAGGACAGGTAAATGTGGTTTTGTCTTGATCCTAAAGTGCTACTTGAATTTGATTATAACCACTAAATCCATCTAGAAATGAGAAGTACTTTTTGCGAGCTAAGGTATCTAACACCTGATCTATGAAAGGTAGGGGAAAATGATCTTTAAGAGTAGCTTTGTTTAATTCTCGGTAGTCAATACATACCCTCCATTTACCATTTTTTTTGGCACAATTACCAAAGGAGAAACCCACTGACTATCTGAAATAGGATAGATAAAGTTGACATTCAACAATTTCTGCAATTCTTCTTTAACAATCTCCCTAAGATTTGGATTCATCCGTCTTTGAGGTTGTCTGATTGGTTTACAATTTTCTTCTATGTAGATGTGATGAGTGCAAGTATTGGGGCTTATCCCTTTCATATCAGTGTACTCCCATGCATATGCAGAAGAATGTCTCTGTAAGATCTTGACTAGCTCTTCTTGTTGAGATTTTTCTAAGTTCTTGTTTATGTTTAAAGTTTTGCCTGGAAATATCTCACTTGTAGAGCTGCCAAATTTATCCATAGAATGAAGAGACATCTGTCTTGATGACAAAAACTCAATGTTGGATTCTTCTTGAAATTGTTCATGTTTATGTTCCGAAGAGGATTCAAAGTTTTCTAAAGTATTCAGAATTTGACTATCTTCACTAATTTCTGAAATTGTGAAGAGAGGTTGTAAGTCTTCTTCATCCTCTATCCATTGAGTATCATCTGTAGTTGTCCTTGCTGGAGGATACAAAGTGAATTTCTTAGTTGAACTACCATCATAGATGTACATATCACCGATCTACAACTAATGAAAGCATCAACTATAGCTAACCAAGGTCTTCCTAATATAATAGGATGTCCTCCTAGATTATTCTTAGGAGTTAGGATCATGAAATCCACAGGGTACTCCCAGGAATCTAGGGACACTGGAATATCTTCTATTACCCCATCAGGTTTGATCACAGATCTGTCTGCCAATTGTAATAATGTGGGTGTAAAGAGAAGATTAGGAAGTTTCAGTTTATCCATGATTTGTCTACTCATGATATTGATTGCTGCTCCTAAATCAATGAGTGTATTTTGGATCTCAATTCCATTGATGTGAATTTTGACAACTAGATTTCCTGGGTCTAGATACTTTGGAATAGCAATCTTACCCATCATGATATCTGCTATTTTTCCTGCCAGTTGAATTTTCTTTGTCTCTCTTATTCTTTTTCTTGTTTTCTTCATGCTCAACTCCTTTATTGTCTTTGCTAAAATTGGAATTTCTTTGATAGCTTGTAATAATGGAATCTTAATATAGACATTTCTTAGCTCATCTAGGAAATCATAATTAGGCACCATAATTTTTTTTTATACACCTCTATCAATTTGTAATTTTTCTGGAAAGGGAGGTGTAGGAGTGGATGTTGATGGCTGCTCTAATACAGGAGTTGAAATTATTGGTTATTTTTGTTTTGATTTTTCAATGTTTGGGTCTTGAAAAGATGTGTCTTCTTCAAGACTTTTATTTTCCCGTAGAGAATCTTCCTCAAAGTTATCTTGTTCTTGTATGATCACATAAGGTTTCCTCTTTTCAAGTATTCTTCCAGACCTAAGTTGAACATCACTAAGGTCTAGAGGAGTAATTAAATAAGTTGGAAACTGTTGGCCTTCTATCATGTATGTATTCTGAGGAGTTTTATTGTTGGGGTTTGGTATGGGTTGAGCAGGAAACTGATTTGAATTCTGAGGAAATGGTAATGGAAGTGGTTGATTTTGATGTAGTGGGTTCTGAGGATTCTGTTGAGGATTTTGAGGAGAAAAATGTGGGTATGGTGGATAGGATGGTGGATATTGATAGTACTGGGAGTATATTCCATAGGGATTTTGTGCTCCTTGTGCCCAAGCTTGAGATTGATTTTGAAATTGGGGCCAAGGTTGCTGCCAAGAATTCCAATTTGGTGGGGGTTGATTATACATTTGATCATGAAATCCTTGTGTTTGAGGTCCTTGCCAAGGCCTTCTAGAGACAAAATTGAGAGATTCTGTGGAACTTGTAGGAGTATCTTCTTGAAAGATAGCTTTAAGACCAGGAAGTGAAGGACAAATCTTGGTCTCACGTTTTTCTGAACAAATTACACAGTTCTCTACAATTTTTTCATCCAAAGGACATTCTCTCAAGGCATGCTTCTTTCTACATTTGGGACAAAAGATTGCTAAAGCATAAGATTTAGCTTTTTGCTTGTTTTGTAACTTAAGGGTGTCTATTTGTTCACTAAGACTCCCTAAGATGTCAGATTTTAATTCATCAAGCATATGCCCTATCTCTGCCCTACTTACTGTCCCAGAAGCAGACTTACTTACCCTTGCAAGAGCAGGGTCTCTTGGGCCTTTTACAGTTTTGGATTTCCCTCTTGAAAGGTTGATACATAACTCAAATATTTCAGGTAATGTGAGCTGAGATATATCCCCTTTTCCCATCATGTTAAGGATATCCAACCATTCATCCCTAATTGTTTTCAACAAGAGAGCTTTTAAGGTGTCTTGATCTAAGTTTTCCATTTTTGCTCTTTTGATGTTGTAAGGAAATCTCTCCAACAAATCTTCCAAGTTTTCATCCTCTTTTTGTATCATCTTGAACACTTCCTCCTTATGATTAACTGGCATACAATAAACCAAATACCTCTCTAGAAATGCTTGTTTCATGTCTTCCCATGTCCTGATAGAACTGTTGATCAAACTCATAAACCACTTCAATGCTGCTCCTTTCAATGTTGAAGGAAATAGTTTAAGTTTTTTAGCATCTTGTAAGTAGTCATAAGTTCTACACAGGACTTCAAATTCAAATAGGAAGGTTTCAGGATCTTCAGTTTTAAGTCCATAGAAGTTTGGAAGGACAGAGGGTGAAATGTTTGTCATAGCTGTATTGGTTTCTTCATCTACTATAGGAAACCCAAAAGAGCTTCCCATTTCTCTTCTACCTCTTCCTCTACCTCCTTCTCCTCTACCTCTACCTCTAGCCCCTCCAAATAATGTGTGTTCTCCATTAAAGACTCCTCTTCCCGCTTCTTCTGCCATAGTTTTTCTTCTGTGGAAGTGGAAAAGTTTGTGTTTCTAGCAAGGGTCCTTGAATCTTCTTCTAAGACAGGTTCAGTGGATGAAGTGGAAGGTATTTCTAATGGAATATCTGATCTTAAGTCTTCTGGAAGTCTAGGACCAGTAAAGGATTGAATGTGGGTCTGAGTTGGAGGTGTGTTGGCTCTAGGTCTTGAGGAAACAAGTGGTGTTCTAGGAATCAAACTTCTGCTTCTGCTTCTTATGAATCTACCCCTTGAGTCTCTCTCTCTACGCATATCATTGTTTTTGGGAGTTAAGAAACAAGGCTACCTAGTTACACTTCCCCGGCAATGGTGCCAAAATGTTTGTTCTCAACCTAGTGTTCCTAAATTGAGTTCATTAATTGTCAACCAGGGTTGGTAAACTGTTGAAGTGTGGTGCACTATATGTGCCTAGGTATTTGTTTCTCACTACGTTGTGTTTAGTGTTTTCTGATGTTTTTGGTTTTATGGTTTTATGTTTGAAAAGGGAAAGAACTAAATGCTGGTGAAAAGAGGCTATTGGCCTAAACTATGGATGGCAAATAACAAATGCAAATACTAAAACAGAACAAAGCCTAAACTATGGCTGGAAAAAAACAAATGCAAAGCTTGATAATGACTTCATTGCAAGGAAATAAATCACAACATGAGCTTAAACTTATCCAATTCATTCATTAAATATGTGTTGGAAGAGCTTGAGAAATGGACAAGTTAAGTGTGAATGAATTTCTCCTAAATAAACAATCAACTTACAATATTACAACATCTCATCCATGATTAAAAGTTCATTAGAACATATTTGGAAAAGAACATTTGTAGCACAATAAAATTTTCACTCTAAACTAACTTCTAATTCTGTTCTGCAACTCAATGTAGCACCACTAGACCTCATTCAAAAGTTATAGGTTTCGTTTTGGAATAGTCCTTGAGAAAAGGCTTATTTGTGAAATGGTAAAAAGGTTGCAAAATACTCTAGGCCTTAGACTGATACTAGCTTATGTCTAGATGATTATGTTTTAATATGAGGTTGGAACAAAAGAAGTTTTTTTGTAAATAATGAAGACCGTGGTATCTAAATTTAACAACTAATACAATCTAAAATGCAATGGATAACAACTAAACTGGAATGCTAATACAGTGAGCTAAGACTAAACTAGAATGCTACTAATCTACTTGAAGTACAGTGAACAGAGTTAAATTAACATGCCATTATCAAACTTGAAATGTAGTGACAGAGCTAAACTTGAAATGTAGTGACAGAGCTGAACTAAATGAAATTATCCTCCGGAGTGTTATGACTAAACTAACATGCAACTAGTCTATTGGAATTCTACAACCCATCTTGTTCAATGTGAATGATATTTTGGAAGAGTTTGTAAAAATAATTCTGGCTGTATTATTCAATGAAATTGAACATAAACATAAGATTTGAAAGCAAATACAATTAAAATCTAAGATACCACAGCTGTTTCTTATTCATTGTTAATGATGTTTTGGAAGAGTTTGTAGGAGCAAGACTGGCTGTGACACTTAGTGTAAACAAGCATAAATCATAAAATTCGAAAGGAAATGCAACTAAAAACTACAACACCATAGCTATGCCTTATTCATCGTGATGATATTTTGGAAGAGTTTATAAGAGTAAGTCTAGCTGTGATGATCAATGTAAACAAGCATGAAACATAACTTTAGAAACGTACTTAAGCTAGAAATGAAAAACGAGACTAAAATACTTATCTAAATCGTATAAACAAGGCTGCTCAGGAGGCAGGGGCCCTCTACCACCGGAGTAGCATGAAAAATCTACTTCAAGATTGACTCAATGATTTCAATAAAGTGATACTTCTTGCATTAGAGAGAAATTACTTCAGAACAGAGTGTTTTCGGACTTCTGAAATCTAGCAATCAATCACAAAATCTAACCTTGTCCCTCGGTTTCCCGAGCCATATTTATAATCAAAATTACATAACTGTCTTGAGATAACCTAGGGATAATTGTATTTCCAAATAAAAACCAAAATAGGACTCTGATTGTGGTCACGTAATAGAATTAAGGACATCTGGACTGTCCTTGTCCTATTAGGAGTCTCTCTCCTAGTTTGAGTTCCCACGTACATAACTGCCTACAGAATTCCGTTCAAACTTCGTGGAGAGAAAACAATGATGAGGGAATGATGTGGAATACACCCATATGTGTTTTTCTTCAAGATGACACCTGGAGCCTGCGTAAACATAAAGACAGCTGCATAATCGGAAACTAGCTACAGAATGTCTGCATCTTGTAGCTAGATCTAGTTCAAACAGTACTACAATGAAAAAATCATAAAAACATAGCAAGTTAGTCATGATATTCGTTCTTAAAGAAATTTTAACTAATTCTACTGATCATTTGAGCCTGTGATTAATAATGGACAAAGGAAATGGAGTGGAATGTGGTGGAAGAAAGAACATCTTTGGAGCTCAACAATGATGTTCTTTAGAATCTCATTCTTAAGTTTGATTTCTTTGTATATGTCAAAGATAATCTTCTCCTTTTCTCCCTGAAAAATATTAGAAGTTTTCGTTGTGTCTGGCTGAACCTGTGATACTGATGGAATTGTTGGTATGTAACAAATCTACTACCTGACTGTAATGAAGATGGTGTTTCTTTGATAATCATAACAACTCCATGTTCTACATTCTTCTCTAAATCTATTTTAGGACTCATATTGGTCCTCTTTGTAGAAATTTGAATAATTGATATGTTATCCACCGAGATTCTCCTGATCACACACTATTTTAGCTTCATGCATAATACAGAATCTCTTCTACCATTGATCATCACATGCGGAAATAAAATCAATGGCATGCACACATTAAAGCCATAAAAATTCACACATATGAACACAGTATTTCATGGGAAAGCTTAAAGCTGAAAACCCCCAACTATCTGTATATTATACATGTCATGGAGATCATGTAACAATCATAGTACAAAGGTCTTTGCAAGCTCTCATGCACTACCTCCCTTGCTACACACTATCAAGCTAGATCTAGCAAAACTCATGCTCCAACCTTTAGCCACTTGATAGCCAACCTGAATTGCGTTTTCAAGCTATGGGATGGCCTCTTTATATAGATAAACCACCTAGATTGAACTGCACAATCCTCATTGATTACTCCACCTATCTGTGTGTTGCAAATAGCAACAGTATAGTCACAAATGATAGTTAACCTGCTCTTTCACCTATTTCTGCACTGGTCTCCACTAAAACTGTCCATGCACTGAAGTTAACTGATGTATTCTTTAGTTGATTTATGAGTTTATAATTAGTGAATTAATTAATAATTAATTCACACCACTCTCACTAATTGTATCTATTAGTTAACTTGGATACAAAAGCTCAACTATGTTTAGATTAGTTAAACTGAATACAACTCCACTAACTTCCTCAATCAACTCCACCAAACTCTGTCACATGAGTTCTAACTGAAGTCTTCATGCAATAGCTTCACTTAAACCCTAGGAAAAGCATATTTCCTTCTGTCAGCTGCATGTGCCACATCCAGGCATGAAACTGAAGTGCTCCAAGAGAATAAGATAATGTTTAGAGTCCAAATATTATTAAGAGCTAATAATATTCGACATATCTATTTTTAGCCTGGCAGTCTAAAAATAGCCTTTGACCTCTTTGACCTAAAAATAGAGTCCCATCTATTTTTACCAACATGACACATACTCCAAGAATCTCATACATGCAATCCCTGAACCATGCTCCATATGTCTAAAAATAGACATAGTCTAAAAATAGACATAGTCTAAAAATAGATTTTTCCGACGAAAATCACATGTGTGGTCCCCACCTAGTTTAGGTGATCACTTTCCAACTAGGATCAGGAAAGATGTTTCAGGAGGCCTCCTTCACTGTTTCTTGTTGCCATCTTCAACACTCCCTCTCAACAAGAAAGGACTGTCTTTGCATGCGACATGCAACTCCATGCATTCGCCCTGCAACCTTCACAAGCGCAATGCAACTCCATGCATGCGACATGCATTTCCATGCATTCGCCATGCACCCTTTGCATGCGCCATGCAACTCCATGCATCTGCTCTGCAACTCCTCTGAAACTGAATAGGCTCCAAACACCTCAATCAGTCTTGATGCATCTAGCATCTATCATCAAAGTCTTCGACTTTTGCTTGGCCAACTGCACATGTCATCAGGAACCACTGCGCTGTTGAACTCTTGCACCCATGCACTCTTGCACTTGCTGTCAACTCTGATCCGCGCTCCAGTATCCGACACTGTCACTTTGATCTGCCTGCATCACTCCAACTGATCTTGCTACTGCCATGCTGTGGGCACCTCGTAGCCAGGTTCAATCCATGAGATCCACACCATCTCATGAATCTGCCCAGAAATCTCCTCTTGGGATTAATCATGCATGTCGCCCCACCTCATACCTGGTGGTATAGCTGCATGCACTCCCTCTGCCCGTCCGGCACGAAATTTCTCTGCATGAGTGGTCTCTTCCACTCCATGATCCTCTTGTGGCTGCTCCACACTCCGAGGTTCACTATCACCTGCATGCAAAACCCGCTCCCTCTCAAGCTTCAGTTGCATGTCTTTCTCGCCTACATGCAACACTTGCTCCCTCTCAAGCTTCAGTTGCATGTCTTCCTTGCACTTCCCATCAGCAGGAAGCTCCGTAGACATCCCATCTACTTCAATACCTGCATGCAAAAATTTCTCCCTCTCAAGCATCAGTTGCATGCCTTTCATGCACTTCCCATCAGCAGGAAGCTCCGTAGAAATCCCATCTACATCAAATCTATAAAGATTCTTCTGCATCTCCAGTTGTGGCTGCTCCACAACCTTCCGAGACTGCTTCTCACGCTGCATGTTGAGAGGCTCCCTCTCAAACACCAAGTCACTAACCTCTGCTTTGCTCTTCAAAGCTTTGCATGCATCTTGTACCTCAGTGCATGTAGATTCTTGGCTCGCGCACATTGCAATTGTCCCGTCGTCGCAAAATTTTCTAACAAAAAAGCTGATTTTAAATCGATGATATCTCCCTCATCCGAGCTCCGATTCGACCGATTTTTTTTTTCAATTTGGGTATTTTTTCGCAAGGAATCCAAATATGCTATTTGTTTCTGAAAATATTTCACCAAAATTTTTCAGATATTCCCTACAAACTCGCGCACCAAAAAAATTCTCGCTCTCATTCCATGTAGAAAATTATATACAATATGCATGTATATTTCCGGCTTTCTCCATCTTTATGTTACTTGAGTTTATCCTAAAACTCAACCGCTTCAATGCTTTGCAATTTCTCCAATGATCAATATCGCTCTGATACCATGTAGAAATTTGAATAATTGATATGTTATCCACCGAGATTCTCCTGATCACACACTATTTTAGCTTCATGCATAATACAGAATCTCTTCTACCATTGATCATCACATGCGGAAATAAAATCAATTGCATGCACACATTAAAGCCATAAAAATTCACACATATGAACACAGTATTTCATGGGAAAGTTTAAAGCTGAAAACCCCCAACTATCTGTATATTACACATGTCATGGAGATCATGTAACAATCATAGTACAAAGCTCTTTGCAAGCTCTCATGCACTACCTCCCTTGCTACACACTATCAAGCTAGATCTAGCAAAACTCATGCTCCAACCTTTAGCCACTTGATAGCCAACCCGAATTGCGTGTTTCAATGCTATGGGATGGTCTCTTTATATAGATAAACCACCTAGATTGAACTGCACAATCCTCATTGATTACTCCACCTATCTGTGTGTTGCAAATAGCAACAGTATAGTCACAACTGATAGTTAACCTGCTCTTTCACCTATTTCTGCACTGGTCTCCACTGAAACTGTCCATGCACTGAAGTTAACTGATGTATTCTTTAGTTGATTTATGAGTTTGTAATTAGTGAATTAATTAATAATTAATTCACACCACTCTCACTAATTGTATCTATTAATTAACTTGGATACAAAAAGCTCAACTATGTTTAGATTAGTTAAACTGAATACAACTCCACTAACTTCCTCAATCAACTCCACCAAACTCTGTCACATGAGTTCTAACTGAAGTCTTCATGCAATAGCTTCACTTAAACCCTAGGAAAAGCATATTTCCTTCTGTCAGCTGCATGTGCCACATCCAGACATCAAACTGAAGTGCTTCAAGAGAATAAGATAATGTTTATAGTCCAAATATTATTAAGAGCTAATAATATTCGACTTCCATATTTTTAGGAGAGGCAGTCTAAAAATAGCCTTTGACCTCTTTGACCTAAAAAATAGAGTCCCATCTATTTTTACCAACATGAAACATACTCCAAGAATCTCATACATGCAATCCCTGAACCATGCTCCATATGTCTAAAAATAGACATAGTCTAAAAATAGATTTTTCCGACAAAAATCACGTGTGTGGTCCCCACCTAGTTTAGGTGATCACTTTCCAACTAGGATCAGGAAAGATGTTTCAGGATGCCTCCTTCACTGTTTCTTGTTGCCATCTTCAACACTCTTTATATACATGATCTTAAACTATTTACCTACACTGTCTGTCACTGAAGATGATATCCTCTCTTTTCCTTTTGCCTGCTTTCTCCTGGGGAGTAGGAGTCCATGAAGTTGAAGTAGACACAAGTTGTTCTTCAGCTTCCTAGTTCTTCAGCTTCCTACATAGTGTTTTTTGTCCATTTCAGTTGATTGACATAAATTTAAATTTCTGGCCTCTGAGTATGGGTATAAGGAGTGGTTTGTGTTCCACTCTTAACTTATAAATTATGCCCAAAGGATCATATGACCATGTGAAACTGAGATTAAAATTCATCTCTTTAAGAAGCTTGTGTGTTTCTTCTTCTGCTGCACTGCTGTTGCAAACAACGGGGTCAACTTGAGTTTTAATTCCTAAATGGAATTTCTTCTTGGCTAAAACAAAGTGGATTTCATCAGAATTGATCATCTGTCTTATGTACTATAGTGCAAATACTCTCATTGGGAGGTATTCGGGCAACTTGTATGGTGGAAATTTAGACCCATACACCCTGATATCGGTATAATTTTGGTATAGGTGCCAATATCTAGTTTTTTCTTGATCTGTTAAATGTAGAATCTTCTTGATTTCCTCACTGATCCTCGGTTCTGCAAAACTGGTCAGCATTATTATTACTAGATGTATGAATTTCTCAATGTATTTATTGAATGTAAATTCCTTTGAATCTTTCATTACCAGGGAAGTCCAAAATATGATAGACTGTGGATTCCCTTACTCATCTAATTTCCGCATTGAAAACTTGAATCCATATGCCTGATAATCGATAAACATATAAAAAAAAATAGAAGTATACCTGAATACTCCTTCAGTTGGTAACTTAAGGAGTTTCTCATGTATACTGTTAGCTAAGAATTGTCTGAAATTGAAAATGATTAAAGCTTTATGATCTGTAGAAAATATTGATAGGAATCCTAACAAAGGTCCGTCTACCCATTGATTAGTGTAATAGCCCAAAAGGAAGGATAACACATAAATTATTTTCTTGGCCTGATCTGGGAACATGGAAGAGGGATAAGGTGGATATTTCTTAGGAAATTGGGTACTTTCAGGCTAAAAGATGTAAAAAAATTGTGATCTTTTAGCAAAATCCAACTTTTGATACAATTCAGTTAAGCCTTCTATGGAGAAAGGGGTGTTGGAGGGGCCTGCATCATCTAGTCAATGGTATTATAGGTAATGGTGAGTAAAATTTCACCACTTGGGGCTATGATGGCTCTCTGGTTTGGCACATAGAAATATTGTCATTTTCTGACAAATTCAGGGGAGTGAAAGGTCTGGGGAAAGATATAATGAGGAATATTGGACTTTCAGAGTCCAATTTCATCAGACTTATCAAAATTTTTTTCCTCAAGCCAAAAATAGAGTTCAAAAAGATCAAACTCACACTGAGTCTAAAAATTTTTATAGTCTCGGTCTACGAGGGGAATGTTATTAAGGTCTACAGAGTGATGGATCATAGGGTTTACAAAATCTTCCAAGTTTTTCTTCTTTGGAGGCATACTATTAATGAAAATTTAATTAAAGAAGAGATATCAACAAATATTTACCAGGAAAGTTGCAAGTTTGTAGCAGACTAGAAGTGGAATTGGGGTTGCTCGTGCTCGATCGGGTGCTTGATCAAGAGAATAACAACAATGGTGCATGAAATATGGAAATTAGGATGAATTGAGACAATCTGCAATAGAAAAGGTGAAAAATGGTGGTGCGAAAGAGTTTTATGGAAAAGGGGATTTTTTCTGTTGGGGGCGTGGGTTTATTGGAGTTTCAAATGGTTACCCGAGAAAACATTAATGGATTAACAGTTATCCCGGGAAGCAATTTAATTGGCTAAAAACTATAGCCATGTGGTGGGATAGCAATGGAGGGGAGCATGTGGGAAGGGAGAGAGGGAAAAGAGGGTGGTAGGCAGATTTCAGAGGGGTGTCAGAGCAGTAAGTGGTATTGTTGGGGGGGAGGGGGGGGGGTTTGAAATGCTGTAGAGGTAACATGTCGCGTGGGACCATTGGGAGTAAAACTGTCTTTTCAGACCCCCCCCCTCCCCCTCGGCGGTAAAGGTAGGATGGCGAGGGGGGGCCCGAAAAGCATCATGAGCCTTAGATTTGGAGTAGGGATAATCAAGTCATTGATTTGAGTGATTTACTTAACCAAAAGCGACAATTTTTTTTTTCATTTAGTGATCTTTATTACATGGTGAAACTTTGGTTAAAACCTTAATGAATTCAAACATTAGGCCTATAACACATATTTCATAATCTTTTTGAAACTTTGGATAAAAATGAACTAATGAGCCTTTAAAGTAGAATTAACCACATTTCATCCTTTTGACTTCAAATTTTCACCTAATATCAAGAATAACCTTTTTATTCATTCCTAATGGTGCATTTTTACTTGCATACCCTTGTTTTACTTCTTTTTAAAAACAAAAACCTACTCTATCCTATCCAATTATTGATTTATTGATTCAGCTTAAACATTTGAATCAACATTATTTATCTACCTAACTATCATTAGCCAAGATTAAACAGTTTGGCTAACCTTATTCTCTAATCTAATTAACAAAAAAGTAAACTAGTTTGTCCATGATTAAGCTGTATCATCAAACAAATGACTCAGGGTTATGGAATTTTGAACAATATGCACACACCATTTACTTTATTTAACAGGATCAAACTATCTATCAAGTAGTGGCATTCATATTTGAAAAGCTTTCAGTACTATTTGTTTTTATTTTATTTTTTGGGGTTTTCATTTTTATTTTAATTCTTTCTATGTTTTTTCTTTTTCTTTTTGTTTCTTTATTATATTTTTTTTAAATACCCTTTTGTCATTTTTCTTTTATATATATTTTTGGAAATAATTTTCAAATTGAAACATTATTTACAATATCATATAACTGAAATAAAATATCCAATCACCTTGTGATCCTATAAATTATAAGGCCCTAACAGTGGCTCCAGCTGGGGATGACACGTTTTAAGAAGTGCCAAGAGCTTGTAACCAGTAGCCTTGAATATTTTGTTTCAACAATGTCTACATTTGATTTCTGTTTGTTGTTGTAATAGTCATGGTGGCATATCAATCAGGATCTTAGGGCCTTCTCTGTGGGCTTCAACTTATGTCAATAGGTCACCCAATAAAAATATTAAAAAAAATTATATTTACAATGAAACTATCTAAAAAAACACCTCTATTCTTGTGAGAAATAATTTTTCAACATCCTGCGATTCACAGGTCCACTAGGCATATATTTTCATTATGACCTCTAAAGGCATAGATGATATATGGCCCTTTCCACAGCTTATCAAATTTTCCATGCTTGCATTTATCCTCTCTTCTTGAATCCCACTTTAAAACACTGTCACCCAACTGAATTTTGTTATAGACTTCTTCCTTGGATTGTTGCAGCTGAATGGTCTGATTTATCCTTCTCTGATTATCATTTGGTTCAACCTGCAACTCCTGTATTATTTTCATAACCAGAACCCCTAAAGAAGATTGGAAAACATCGTCCATTCCATAAACCAATTGGTATGGTGACATGGAAATTTATTTCTTTGTGGTAAGCCTATCAGCCCAAAGTGCATTTATCAACTTTTTATGCCATGACTTCTTGGAATTTATCAACTTGTTATGCCATGACTTCTTGATGTTTTCTAGCAAATTTTTGATAATGTTAACCAAAATTTTAGTTGAAGATTCAACTAACCCATTACCCTGAGGATAATGAGCAGTTGAATGTCCTAGAGTGATATGATACTTCCTACAAAAATCTACCATTTTCTTTGACTTAAAATCTGTTGCATTATCTGTGATAAGATTACTTGGACATCCAAATCAGTTGCTTGTCTTGAGGGTGTGGCCTCAATCCATTTGGTGAAATAGTCAGTGGCTATGAGGATCCATTTGTGTTGGGCTGAGGATGGTGGATGGATTTCTCCAATGAAATCCAAACCCCACTGTTGGAAAGAGCTTTCAACAAATATAGGTTCCAAGTTAGTGGAAATGGTTTTCTTTTTCGTTCAAAAATTTGGCACTTGTGGTAGGAGGTAAATTTCATATGGACATCAGGAAAAAGTGTTGGCCGGTAAAAACCATCTCTTAGGATCTTATTGGCAGTGGTCTTCCAATACAAATGTCCATCGCAGTCTCCATGAAATTCCTGCATAGTTATTTCTGCATCATCTTTCAAAATGTTTTTAGTAAAGTTCCACCAACATCTTTCCAATATAAAATGCTATCTAAGATAAAAAATTTCACAACCTTTAGTTTAAGAAATCTAACCTTTTTCTTAGTTAAACCAAGAGGAGGCTGTAAATTGAATAATTCAAAAATGAGGTTTGCATACCAGGGAGAGGTTGTAAAAGCCTCATCTATTTGTGGAGTTGCCTACTCATCTTGATCATCCAATGCAACTACAAAATTACTCAACCATCAATTTGGCTAGTCCTTATCCCTTAATGAGCTTGGTGGGTTTAATTTCAATGTCATATTCAAGAATGATGGCAATCCACTTACTTATTTTACCATCTAGTCCATTTTGAGTCAATATATCTTTGACCACATAATTTGGTACATAAGCAATTATGTGAGAATGGAGAATATATACTCTGAAATCCTTAAATTCATTTATTATAGAAAATGCTTGTCTATCCATTATGTTGTATTTCAATGCAACATCTCTTAGAGCCTTGCTAAATAATGAAATGGGTGGCTCATATCCCTCGTTGTTTTCCTGTAAAAGAACTGCTGCAACAGTGTGCTCAAATGCAAATGAAAATATTATAAAATCCTTTGTAAATTCAGGGCATATTAAGAATGGTACTTTTTTTAGAGCTTGTTTCACTTGGTCAAATGTCTGCCTGGCTTCAATGTTCCATCTTATTTTTGAGTATTTCTTTAGCATGTTTTTTATGTTCCTGAGGAGTTCTGCCAGGTTGGGAATGAATCTTCTTAGAAAGTATATTTTACCAAAAACTAATTGAATTTCTTTGATATTTATAGGATGAATTATTTTCAAGATGTATTCAATCCTATTGGGATCAATCCTAATACCCTCTTTGGAAATGATATGCCCCATAAGTTTTCCTTCTTCAAGGCCAAATAGTGTTTTATTGGGGTTAAGTGAAATTCCAAACTTCTACACTTCTCAAAAACTCTTCTCAAGTGTAACATATGCTCTTCATTAGTTTTTGAATAAACAGTGATGTTATCTAGATATATAACAATAAATCTTCCAATTTCATCACCAAAAGAAATATCCATTGCTCTATGAAATGTGGCTCCTACTAGTGTCAGTCTTTACATGCTGTCACCAGTGATCAAATGGACTCTTATCATGTCTTGTTAGGGTCTCATAGTCAATTTTTTTTCATTTCACTAGGTCTTCGAGAAAAAAATTTGGTCACTGGGCATCAGGTCTAGGACTATTTTCCACTCCTTCCAAAATTTTTATATGCTGGTCCATGTCACCACTCAGCTGAGTGTATCATCATTCAGATATTATCATCATCATTTTAGTCATCTCCATCATGATTTCATTCAGTTCAGTGTCTCCATTAATAGATTATTAGGGTTTCAAGGTCACCAAATTATCATTTCATTCATAAATTCCGGCATTTGGAGGAGTGGTAATATGAAAGTTTCTTCAAAAATTTTTGATTTAAAAACGTAATTTTATGTTTCTATATGTAATAAGTACTCCAAGTTCTTAAAAGTTGCAGTTCAATGTTTCATAGAGGTTCAAGGTTCCAAAAAAAGTTACAATGTCCAAGGTTACAAAGTTCAAAACATGAAAGACATGGTAGAAAAAGACATGTGGGGCCCGTTATCCCTCAAAAGGAAGTCATTTCAAGTTTACAAAAGAGCCAAAAAGACACAAAGAAGATTCATTTGCACTCTTGTGTTCTCCTACCATCGAGATCATTCATCATTTTGGCAAGAAAACCCAAGTTTTACCTAACATTGGAGAAAATTTCCTTTCGCTTCACTTATAGAGACTACACTGCCCTTCTTGAGGAGCACGCTGTGCTTTTGGAGGAAAAATGCTGCGCACTAGTGGCTTTCACTTCGCAGGGAGTAGAGTGGTCCAAAAACTAATCTTTTGATAATTAAATTGATGTTTCAGGGTTTCACATCAGTTGTTTCATCCTCCAAACCTTTTCGAAGGTAAGGTCATGCCTTTCATACCTTCATTAGCATTGTTTATAAAGAGAAATTAATAAAAAAAATTTCCTCCTAGGGTTTGCTTGAAGTTTGTGGTTTTGCTTCCCAACTATTAATTTTCTGAACCAAATCCTATCATCCTTGTTTTTACACCTCTTTTTGTACTTTATACATAATTTCCATCCACTATATAACTATCTCCCTTCAATTTCATCCCTCTCCCTACAAACCCTAGCCAAATACTGTTGATTTGGGTAGTTTTCCTAGCTAGGACTGTATTTGAATTTCCTAGCCCATCTCCCTCACTCATTTCCCTCCATATCACTCCCTAAATATCCCTAATACCCTTGCCCATCTCCCTAAATTTTCATACTCCCACCCCCCTTCCCTAACTCCCTCATTCCATTACTTTACTCCCTTCCCTATTTTTCCCTCCTATAATCTGGGGTTTCATCATGGAAGCTTATTCATCGCCATCATAGAAGAGAAAACATAACAAAGGGGGAAATACACTAAGGTTTTAGCCCTCCAACTGTAATGAAATCACCTCCTCACCATTCATCAAAAAATGCTTTGAATATGTCAGTTGTTTAGAGTTTTGTCAAAAAGTGGAGGAGGTAGGTTTTCATGAGAAACTCACAGACATGTTTGCCATTAATTTGAAAGGAAATAAGGTCACCATAGCAAGAGTTGATTTCATATTCTCAGTAGATGCCATATCTCATGCTACATGGATACCAAACCATGGTGAGTATTGGTTCAAAGGCATGAGCCTAGACCTAGAGAAGTACAAACCCTACTTGAAATCACAGTATAAAAAAGCTCATACACACACTTTCCCATTAATATATTTTCTAGAGAGATATGCATCATTAATGAAGGTTATTATGAAAATTTTCAAATGGGAGGGTAGGTTTTCAAGATTGTACCAATACCACATAAGACTGCTCATTCATTTCATAGCTGTGAAGTCCCTCAATCAATGCAATTTCCTGTATAGGAGTGTGATCAAGATGTCTGAAAAGGTGCAGGTGAAGAACAAAGAGCATTATCCTAGTATCTTCCATCATAGTTTGGTGAAGGTCATAGTTCTCCATCAGGTGGCAGAAAAGAACATGACATGGGATTCTTTCATTGAGGCATCCCTACAAACTTCTTCACCACTATTATGCCCTGAATCAAATTTGTAATGTGAAGGTCAAACAACTACAAGCTAAGCTAAAGGAAAACATAATCAGCCATGAGGAGAAGGGTAAGTTGGATTTACTTGTAGATGCCTCCATGATTTCATAATAGACCGGATTTGGCACTTATGGACCAATTTTGGTAAGATTTGGAGCATTTTTTGTATTTTGGTGCAATTTTTCAAAATTCAGAAAATTACACTAGGTCAAGAAGCACAACATGCTCATGCTGTGCTTTTTCCTCAGGCCTCCAAATGGAAAAAGGTCAGCATTTATAGAAAGATAATGACCCCCTCTCAAAACCCATTTCCTCATATTTTTTATTTAGGCATTCAATTTTGAGAAAAGTGAAGAAAAGGGGTCAAAAATCAACATTCTGCCCCTCTTTTTCAATTTCACTGCGCTTCTGGAGACACCTTGGCAAAATGGCTATAACTCAGTAGAAAATAGGTCATTGTGCATGAAAAAATAGTCAAAAGACATCTAAACTCTCCCATATTTCTAGAAAATCTCTCATATTTGGATTTGGGCTTCAGAAAGGCACCCAAAAATGACCTCAAATAACTCGTTGCACTTCTACAAATTTCAAGAATTTTTCATTGTGTAATTTTTGACAATTTCCAGTTTCACTTTTGTAAAATTCAAAAGGTCAAAGTATATGAATGTAAATGGTCAAAAGTAAATTTAAATGGATAATATAGGGTTTATTAGGTGTCTTATCCTCCATTTAATAATTTGAGGATATGTCTCATGATGATTAGGAAAAGGAGGATTTGGTTGAGTAAATTTCCTAGTGTGTAGCAGACTTTCGATAGGTGCATGTATTTGGATTCGATTGCTAGAAATTCGACCTCCAAGGGAGGATTTCGACCTGAGTAACTATATGAGGCACTTTGTAATCAGTTTCAACGGTTGGATGTTGTTGAATTTAGCTTGGAACACTAGTGTACTTTTGTGAATTTGACAGAAATTAATAGACAAAATTTGCAGCTATTGTGGTGGGATTCATGTGGTATGTGCTTTAGCAGTGTTTCTTATTCTATAATCATATGTTTTAATATCTTGTACCTTCAATTTCCATTTCCATGCCTTATGTGTTTTATTTCTAATTTTGATAAGCATAATTCATTGATTCAATGCTCTGTTTTGGAGAAGCTTTCACATCTATGTTCATTTTCTTCTGATATAAACGAATTCATGATATTCATGCTCATTTTGAAACCCTATAAATCTACCATATTCACCAATATACCTTTATAGTGCTAAAGTGTGTGCCTACATTGCCCCATTACATCTCTGCAAATTTGATTTTCAAAGCCCTTACCTAGTTTTTCCTAGACCTAATTCACCATCCAACACAAAACCTTCAAAATCAAATCAAACCATAATCTGCATACCTAGCCTAACATCTTTCATGATCCAGCTAATTGGACATGAATTTCATTGAGAGATCTCTCTCAGCCTAGTAGGGCTAGCTACTAGGTCAAAGTGGTCTGTGGTTACCTTTGTTGGTCTCCTTCTCAACCTTCAGAGAACTGGTGGAGTGCTAACTGCTCCAACATTCATTAACCCAAAAGGAATATTCACATACATGAAGGTACCCCTTGGAGTAGTAAAATATGTCTTATCCTAATCACCAGGATGAACCAAAAACTTATTGTAACCCGAGAAAACATATAACAAATAAATCCTATTGGAGCCAACTACCTTTTGCAAAATGTGATCCATCTTAGGTTAAGGGTAATTGTCCTTTAGTGAGACTTTGTTGAGGTTTCTAAAATCTATTCACAGTCTGATTTCACTTTTTTTCTTCCTTGTTGGTACTATATTGGAAACCCACTTATATTACTTAAGAGGTACTATGATCTTAGCATTATACATTTTCTTGATTTCTTTCTCAATTAAAGGCATTAGTACTAGGTTTATTCTTCGGAGTTTTTGTTTAAAGGGTTTCTGATTTTATTTAATGGAAATTTTGTGTTGGATTATGTTGGTTTCATAAGATTTTAGGTCTTCATAACTCCAAACAAACACATCAGTGAATTGTTTGAACAAAGCAATGTATTTCCGCTTTTCAACAGATGGTAATGATTTAGATCGTTTTATCATTTTTGGGTCTTTTTCACTACCTATGTTGCATTCTTCTACATCTGCTCCTATGGGATTAATCTTGGGTTTCTTTGATACATCATTAAATTCAAACAAATCTTCTAAGGGAACCAATCCTCTGGGTAAAACCTTATCTTTTAATTGGAGTATTTCTAGTTACTCTACTTCTTGATCTATTTCAAGCAATTCTACTTTATTTACATTTTTATTTACATGATTGTTTTCTAACTGGTTCTCTAAATAAGAATGTACAACTATCTTATCTTCTAAATCACACTTTACATCTATATTATCTTCTTCAAACTCATCCTTGGATTGCATAAAATTTTCAATTTGTTTATCATTGCCAAAGACTTTCCAATATCTAACATTGTCTGGGAGAGTTCACCTGACAGTGTATTGATGATTGGGATGAGACATTTTACAGGTACTCGCAGAAAATGCAAGACTGTCAGCAAGAATATTTTGATTTCTAGGGATTATAGAAAGGTCATATTCCACAAAACACTAAAAAAAATCCAGAACAACATTTTTGTAGGCTCTTAATCTAGGGTTTTTTGCAGAATATTATCCTTTTAGTTGTTTTATTATTAGCTTAGAATCCCCATGAATCGAATTATTTTAGCACCAAGATTTTTCAATTACTGTAATCCTAGTATTAATGCTTCATACTCAGCTATATTATTCATGCATTGGAAGTTAATCTTGTATGAATGTCCTTTGGCATGCTTAATTCTTGAATTTGAAACCCAAACTCCTGCACCAGAGTCCTCTTTGATAAAAGCTCCATCAAAGTCCATATTCCAAAGAGGTTCATGCTGTTTGTCCTGTTCTACTGTTGTTGCTTGGTCTTAATCTGTTTCACAGATGTCAATCTTTGAATTGACAATCTGAGTGTTGATGTACCCATCATTATAGAGAATGAATGAGTCCAGGTTTGAGTGGAAAGAGTAAAGAGGATAGTTGTGTGGCTTGTCTTGGCTACATACCATGAATTTCATCAAGGTATCCCTATACAATCTCCTTTGCTAACCAAAAACTAGTATGGAAGAAAAGGTCATGTACATCTATAGGGTTCCTTGCAACTTAGCTCCCCATGAGCGCGACAAAATCATGCCATACTTAGGGGTATATCTGCAACCACTATATCCATCACCAAAATTTTCGCTGGAATTTGTGCCAAAGTAACACACAAATCTTTGCTAAGACCTAAGCATCTCACTTTGCTAGAATCAAAAGAGTATAAATCCTTGTATGGTTTGGTAATGTCAAGTCCTAATTTCTCCATGACGACCTTAGGTGTTAAATTATGTGAATCAACTGAATCTAACATGGCATTATAAAAATTTTTGTCATGTATGTTCAGGCTAACATAGAAGGGAGGCACACCTCCTTCCCGAGGCTTTCCATCTACTTCTGGTAAAAATAAAAGTTCAAGTTGGTCATCATTCAAATTGACTATGTCTTTATTTTCCCCTATATTAAGAGATTTCATTACCTGAGATCGATACACATTATTTGAGTTTTTCTAACTCATTTTCAATACTGAAGGATATTTGAAATTTACTCATATTTAGGAAATTTTCTTTATCAACAACATCTTTTGGGATAAGATCTTTTTTCTGACTAGTAGTTGGAACATCTATTTGAGTTGTTTTTTAAGTAGTGTCAACTATCTTTCTAGTAGGATTTTCTATTTTCCTTTTACCTGAAGTTTCAACAGTTTTCTTGGCATGAGTGTTTATCGTTTTCTTAGGAGTATCATAAATTTTTTAACTAGGGGTATCAGAGGTTTTCTTAGCAGGGGTATATGTAGTTTTCTTACTCCTAAGGTTATATTGTCTGAGAAATTCCATGATAGCATTATCAAAACCCTATTTATAATCATCTGATTCCTCAGAATCAAATTTTGATTGAGATAGCTGGAAAAGTTCTTGTTCTTCTTGAGTAAGAAATATTGTCTCATCATCATTTATCCCCATCAGATTTATTTTATTGCCATCTACCTCTTCCACTACTTCACCTTCATCATCAACATACTTTTCTTGGAAAGGAGATCTGATTTGCTGGTCTGGTCCCTTTTGTTCCCTTTGTTTAATTTGTGGTGGATTTATCCTATCATTTTGGTTTCAATTTTGAGGACCAAGTTGATTTTCTCTTAGGGGAATTGTATTTGTAAGGCTAATTCTCTCCATCATTCTCTCCACTGTTCTAACCAAATAATTTAATTTATCATCAGAAGAAGATGTTGATGGTTCCTCTTTCATTGTCACTCTCCTCTCTGTTCTCATCCTAGCTCTTTTAGCTTACAAATTTGTTTCTACACTCACTGCATCTCTTTGCATTTCTTATAAAGTTGCAGAGTTTCTCTCTCTTACTTGATAAGACATATCTGCCTCAAAGCCATCAGGGAATTTTATCAAGGCTAAACTTTGAGGGGGTTTAATGTTTGTAGGAATTGCATTATAAACACTATTGGATTTGGTGCAATAACCTGAACACTTTCCCCAGGTGCCCTCCTAATACTTTCATATTCTGATAAAATTTGAAGGGGTTTCTTTTTAACTTCTCATCTGTTAAGGAATGACTGATGAAATGTAGGGAGATCATTTACGCTAGTAGCTGGTAAGGATTTGAAATATTTTATAACTTCTCTAGTGAGACTTTGATCAAATAGTCTCATCTTCACATTTTCTTCATCCACTTATTAAAGATCAAAACTATCATTCATCCTATCAACGTGTTGTTGAGCAGTTATGGGTCCAGTACCATCAAACTTTGTATCCTAGTTTTATGGTCTTGTTATATATTTTCCAAAGGAGCCTGAAGAACTAGTGGAGCATATCTTGATGCCCTGATGGGTATATGAGGATGGATAATATGTGGATTGGTTAAAATTGGAGGTTGAGTTAAAGGCGGAGGTTGGGTTGAAAATGGAGGTTGGATTGAATGTGAAGGTTGGGTTCAAGGTGGAGTTTGGGTTGCTTGGTGAGAAACTGTGGGAGTGGTAGTGGAAATTATTGAAGGAGTGGGTCTAGATGATATTGTATTAACAAACTGAGATGAACTGGATGAAACTGCAAAATTTAAGGTAGAGATTTCAACAGATTGCTGGATGTATGCCTCGTGGATAGATAGGTCAAGGCCTGATACTAAATCCCATAACTTATCAAAGTCTTGGAGGATTTGGAGATTAGGATCAGGTTGAACAAAATTTCCTTCAAATGAATGACGTTGTAAGGTAAGCTGATCTACCATAGTTTGGTCCACCCAATTTTCTGACTTAGTCCTAAACATGCTGTTGGGAGGTATAAATGCTAGATTTACACCCACATTTAAACTGTCAACCCGGGGGATGTAAGACTTAGAGACGTAGCACAATATATGCCAGAATATGACCTTGGGGATCTGTCCAATCAAAACCCTAGATCTAATGTAGAAAGGAAATCATGCGAGAAAATAAACAAAACATTTTAAGAGAACACACCGCAAATTAATAATCTATGCAAGAAACAAAAATGTAAAATTTCTTATTCAGCTATACTCGCAAATACGAAAGCATGAAATCGATAACTATTTAAAATCTGTACTTAAAAATGCTTCTTCAAGATTTGTACTTAAAATGCCGATTTAAAATCCATACTTAAAATGTTGCTTCCAAATGATGTAAGTAATGTTGATGGAAGGAAATCATAAGTGTGTGAAAATATTCAATGCAAAATCATCGAGGATATATTCAATAATACTTTTGGACACTTCAATTATGTTAAAAATATGTTTAAACTAATCTTGGTATTTAAATAAACGTGATCTCCTTACAATCCCAAGATCAATTTAAATTGTTTATAGTGCCCAATAATATAAATAATGAATTAGATGAAAACCTTTTTGATCTTGTCCTCGTCTTAAATCCCTGCTACTGAATATATATTTATAAAATAACTTGAGCAAGGCAAGAATGAAATTGAGAAAAAGAAGCACCTATTAATTGATAATCTATTTAATTTCTAGAACATAAATAAATCCTAAATTAACACCAGCATGAAATTTATCTACCTTATGCAATTAAATGTAAAGGAAATTATGAAATGGAGTTGCAGTGTTCAAATTAATTTATTGATTGAAGATATTATCAAGTAGTTTTCGCTGAAAGTATCCTCATGCTATTTCTGGCAATTATAATGACAAATATTTAAAATTTTAGCGAATGCCCAAATAACATTGGATCAATTAAATGAGTTTTAAATCATCATATCATCTCCATTATAAATCTTTGCAATCAAAAATATATTTCGTTAGATAATAGATGAGCACGAAAAATAGTGAGGATGAAAAATAAAAATAAAAAAGGTGCCGACAAACTAAATAAACTCATAAATAAATTCTAAAATAATTAAATCAATAAATTCATAAATCAAATCGACAACAATTAAATAGAAAAACACAAAGAATGAAATTACTGAAAATTATTTAAATCACTCAAGCATGAAATCAAATGCTATAAAATAAATCATTCTTAACAAGAAATGAAATTAAATAAACTAAACAATCCAAGCAATGAGCTGACTGATGGGCCCGATCACCCAACTCCTGTAAAATAAAATCAACACACCATCTTCAGCAGTTAAAGAATTTGGAAATGCAAATTGTATGTTAAATCACATTACAAATGAAATCACATTGCAAGAATCAAGTTACAAAAAGATTAAATCAAATGATACAAATGTTGAGCTACTTCGTTCCATAATACAATGTTGCTGTAGCTGCCCAACATCTCCCATTCAATCCACTGCCTTAATGCATCGCTCTCCTATCTGCACACATCGCTCTTTTATTCAATCCATTGCCTTAATGCATCGCTCTCCTATCTGCACACATCTACTACCTATCTCCTACCTAGAGTGATATCCCCCTTTATCGACTATAACAACTTATATATACATTGTTAATTACCAAACTGGAGCTTCAACCCATAAATAGAGAAAATTATTGGTTTCACAAATTGTTGGAATGAGAATTAGTTTGAAACAAATTGTCAAATTTGGAAATTTCTCCTCTTTTCATGAGATTTTGCTGTTGCTGGCAGATGCGTTCTTGGTTTCTAGAGGAGATTGACTTCGTATGGCTGGCACCTCAAAGCGATTCCAAAAATAAAGTATCAAGTGCTGCATAAAAACTGCTGCTATAACGCACTTCTCTTAGCACCTGAATTATTCACTCAACGAATACAACCTTCTGGTGTCCTTGTTTGTGAAGTAGAACTCACTTCGCATCAACAATGTTTCTTGATTCTTTTCATTTTCCTTGTTGAGCCATTATAAAACTCTTCCAACATGCAAGGCTGCTTGTTTTCTACCAGGGGGGGCCTTGCAAGGACCTGCAGGAGCTGCTCACCAAAGGATCTAAACGTATTTTCAGTACCACTAATTCCATCGAAGGCTCCATCTTGAAAGCTTGAGCTTCTTGAACCCATACTAGTAAAGCTCCCAAAAGGACTTGAAGCACCAAAGAAATCAGCAAAAACATCTTCAACATTCCTGGGATTAAATGATGAGAATATATTTGGTCCACCAGCTCTTATTAGAAAATGTTGATGAACCACCAACACCAGGAGGAGGAACCTATCCCTTTAGTCCTTCTTCCCCATACTGATCATAAATTTGTCTCTTTTGACTGTCACTAAGAACCTCGCATGCTTCAGAAATTTGCTTGAACCATTGAAGCCACCCCCTAATTCAAACCATGAAGGTTCCACTCTAAAATCCATTTTTTAGTATTGTTTCTCAAGAGGAGTCACCAATTCTAAAAAAAATGCGTTTTATATTTTGCGGCAAAGATTTATCCACAAAAAAAATGTTAATGTTAAATTGTTTTGTTGATCATATTGCAGAGGCAAGCTCACTTCACAAAAACTTGGCAGATGCAGCCATGTTTGTCAACACAGGAACAACTTTATCATACTTTTCTGGTCTTGGGTGGCTCTTGCATGGGCAATCCTGAATTGACCCAATACGTTCACACTAAAAAATGGTTTTCAGTGGAATATTCCCCTGACGATAACTCCTTCATGAAGCCGAATTTCGCCAAACCGTGTCTAGGTTATAAGAAACATGGTGCTTTGAACACAACCCATGTCTCGGATTTTATAGATTCCGCTCCATTTGGTCGCAAATTGATATTTTCACCTACGAAAATCTTAGAATCGACTACCCAGCTGCTGCTTTTATGCATGGATCCGTATTTGAACGTAGTCTCGTACTAGACTTATTCACCTGCCACCAAGGAGACATTTATTAATAAAATTTACACATGAAACTTTCATCAATTTAAATAATAAGAAGAATTCATAAATTAGTGTCTATCGTCCCTAAATGCCTCTAATCATAAACTTAAAAGGACAAAAACACTAGGTACAAGCATCTAATTATGCGATAAATATCGTGAAAATTTAGACAAAAGTGCGGCCCAACACATGCTATGTTCAAATATCGAATCAAACTCAATATCCTGTAAAGTGACAAAGTTATTTGGAAGAGAATCTGCCCTAGGGGGAGGAATACTACTTCATTGAATCTCGACTAAACTTCTCCTCCTTAACAAATTTTCAGGGTCATCTACAATAGTGGTAGGTTTAGGATCAGGATGAGATCTAGTATAAAATATTTTTGGAGCCAAAATTAAAATCTAAAACACACACACACTATTATTTACAAAGGTACATAATCTCTAAAATATTCCTAAAATAAATTTCTTTTAATCAGGGAACTGAATTCGCAAGAAATCACAGTATTTTCGTTTTTCCCTAGTATGGTCGCCACTATGTTATCGTTCTATAATTTTTGAAATTGTGAGAGTAAACACATAAGTAACATCAAAACCACTTTTAAGTCTAGAATCTATTCCTTCTAAACTTAGAGAGGGATCTCTCTGTAAGATTTAGCTTTGGTTTCTTGTAAAATTTAGGCTAGTTATGACTATGCAATTGTTTGTTTGATTTCTTTGTAATTGATTTTATTGATTTGGTGGATTGAATGCTTATATTTCCATTGGGCTATGAATTCTATAAAACTAACTGGATCTGTATCAAATTTTAAAGGATTTTCATGGGGAAATATAGGTGAACTAGTTGGATCTTTTAGAATTTAAAATGATATGGAACAGAAGAAAAATAAAGGTTCAGTTGAAACTAAAGAGAAATTAAGAATTGCTTAGTTTGACTTTAGAAGAAAACATTAAAATTACTTACAACCAGAACAGGGTGTATATTTCAACAAATCCTGAACGTCACCATTTATGTAATGTAATTAATCTTTAAGAAATAACAGTAAAGGAAACAACGAAATAACACATAAACGAAGAGAAGTACGTCACCAATTTGTCCAACACATGAATCCTGTGAAGAATTCCTTGTATTAATGATCAATCCATCGACTAGAAAAAGTAAAATAGCTTTCAGAAAATAATATTCAATAATCAACCCAAAATACTTCAAAGTGTGAAGTATTTATAACAATATTTACAAAACTCATATCACAACTGACGGGGTATATTTAGTAAAATCTAAACAAATTATCTATTATGCATACTAATAGGATAGGTGGAAACTACATCGAGAGGTGGCTCTGATTTGGAGGAAGTTGTTGGTGAGCTGTCCTTTCCATCTTCGTTGCACTTACTGATCTTGTAACTACATTTCGAGTTACCAATTAATCCAGTAACTCACAAAACTTATCCCACCTGTCTTCATCCGGAATGGTCAGCTTTGTTACCTTCCTATATATTTCATCCACTTTAGTATACTTTGCAAAAGTTGGTTTTAACACAAAGATGTGATTCATTTCTTAGTGAATGTAAAACTCATTTCCTATTGCTTCTAGGAAACCTATTCCTGTCAAACTTCCCTTTATGTTGGCAAATTTAGAACTGTCTCTGGCCACTTTCTTCAGCTTCTTGTTTTAATCCTCTTGGGTAATTAATTTATCATTAATTACAAACACACTCGGTAATCCCTTTTGGTTTAATGCTTCAATTATATTGAAAAACCTGTTAACCCCTATCTCCATTCCTTGACACTTTTCTTCTAATTGCATAATGAGATTCCTTTTAGTCATAACCTTCTTGAATTCTAGGATGGTTTTAGACTTGCCATAAATTCCTATGTCTTCCAACTCAAATTTATTCTTGGAATTGAGGAATTTGATGATGTTAGCAGCTTCAATAGGCTTGCCACCCAACTTCTCTTTGATTTCTGCAATAGCTTCCTTGGCTTTTTGTATAAGTTCCTTCTGCTAAAAAATGATTCGGATACGTGACCAAATCTCATTCATGGAATTAAGGATGTTCATCCATATGATTTCCTTGGATTGCACCAAGGTTTGGCTATTAGATGAATCTCTCTCTCTGCTTTCTGTATCCTTTCTAACAGCCTTTGGGATCTCTGTGCTTCAGCTAAATGTGAAGCTTCACTTCTGGTTTTATTTTCTTGTAAAGATTTGACTTGCCCATGTAGTTTATTTATCTCTTTTGTATGTATTGACATGTTTTCTATGGCCTTTTTCAATTGTTCAACAACATCTGTAGATAGGGCTGAAGACATTGTTGATGTTGTAGCTCCTGTAGTGGGGATAGCTGTGAGGGGCACTGCATCCAGAGGAACTATAACCACCTGTGGATTTTTCTCTTGCTCCTTAATAACATTTTCCATTTCTGTTTCCGTCTTCCTGGTTTGGGAATTTTTCTCCATGATTAAGTTCAACACATATCCATTTTGTGTCTCAGATTATTCTATGTCTTTGGTCAATGGATCTTCTGTTGCTGGAAGCTTCAGTTATTTCCTCAATGCTGCAATGTCATCATTCTTATTTTTAATCAATTCCTTTGCAGCCTTCACGTTTTCTATATCATAGCCCATTTTAACAATAAAATCTTCCAATGATTTGATATTTATGTATTAAGCCATAGAAGAGATATTCTCCATATTCAAATCATATTGAATGTTTGAAAGCGACCCCTGCAATTTTGACACAATCATGGTTGTATTGGTTAAATTAGAACAAATCATCTCTCCAGTTTGCTTGTGCATCTCAATTTTATCAATGGGATGAATGTCCTTGGTGTAAAACTCAAATGATGTCTTTTTGTAGTCTGCTACTGTCTTTGGCTGTGGAATTTGAGCCTCAAGGAAGGCCATATGCATCCTCCCTTTTTCCGAGTCCAAGGCTGATAGAAGCCTGCTCTATGTACTGGCAGTCTGCTTTAAGAACTGTGTGTAGGTGCTGTTATTGAGAATCTCATTCTTAAGTTTTATTTCTTTGTATCTGTCAAAGATACTCTTCTCCTTTTCTCCTTGAACAAGATTAGAAGTTTGAGTTGTGTTTGGCTGACCCTGTGACACTGATGACATTGTTGGAGATGTCACAAATTTGCTACATGACTGTAATGAATATGGTGTTTCTTTGATAATCATATCATCTCCTTGTTCTATATTATTCTCTAAATCTATGTTAGGCCCTCATCTTGGTCCTCTTTCTATACATGATCTTAAACTCTTTACCTACACTGTCTATCACTAAAGGTGATTCTTCCTATCTTTTCCTTTTTCCTGCTTTCTCCTAGGGAGTAGGAGTATGTGAAGTTGAAGTAGAAACAAGTTTTTCTTCAACTTTGTACAGAGCGTTTTCTGCCCATGTTAGTTGATTTACATACCTTTCAATTTCTGGCCTCTGTGTATGGGTATAAGGAGTGGTTTTCTGTTCCACTCCTAACCTAGAAATTATGCACAAAGGATCATATGACCATGTGAAATTGAGATTAAACTTCATCTCTTTAAGAAGCTTGTCTGCTTCTTCTCCTGTTGTCTCGCTGTTGCAAACAAAGGAGCCAACTTGAGTTTTAATTCTGAATTGGGATTTTTTCTTGGATGAAACAAAGTGTATTTCATCAGAATTAATCATATGTATTATTTACTCTAGTGAAAATACTCTCATTGGGAGGTATTTGGGCAACTTCTATGGTGGCTATTCACACCCATACACCCTGATCTTGGTACAATTTTGGTACAAGTACCAATCTCCAGTTTTTTCTTGCTCTGTTAAATGTATAATCTTCTTGATTTCCTCACTGATCCTCAGTTCTGTAGAATTGGTTAGCATGCTCATTACTGTATATATGAATTTTTCACTATATTTCTTGAATGTAAATTCCTCTGAAGATTTCATTAATAGGGAAGTCCAAAATATGACAGACTTTGGATTCCATTCCTCATCTAATTTCTGCATTTAAAACTTGAATCTGTCTCCCTGATAATAGATAAACATATAAAACAAATTAAAAGTATACCTGAATACTCCTTCAGTTGGCAACTTAAGGAGTTGCTCATGTATACTGTCAGATAAGAATTGAATGAAATTAAAAATGATTGAAGGTTTATGATCTCTAGAAAAGATTGACAGGAAACCGAACAGAGGTTCATATACCCATTGATCAGAGTAATAACCCAAAAGGCAGGATAACACATAAATTATTTACTTGGCCTGATCTAGGAACATGGAAGAGGGATAAGGTGGATTTTTCTTAGGAAATTGGGTATTTTCAGGCAAGATGTCAAAAAATTGTGCTCTTTTAGAAAAATCCAATTTTTGATACAGCTCAGTCAAAGCTTCTATGGAGAAAGGAGTGTTGATCTCTACAGGAAGTGCCTGCATCATCTGGTCAATGGTCTTAAAGGTAATGGTGAGTAAAATTTCACCACTTGGGGCTATGGTGGCTCTCTTGTTTGGCACATAGAAATCTTGGCATTTTCTAACAAATTCAGGGGAGTGAAAGGTCTAGGAAATATATAATGAGGGATATTGGACTCCCAGAGTCCAATTTCATCAGATTTATCAATAAATTTGTCCTTGAGCCAGCAGTAGAGTTTGAAAATATCAAACTCACTTTGAGTCTCAAAAATTTTATAGTCTTGGTCCGTGAGGGGAATGTGATCCAGGATTATAGAGGGATGGATTATAGGGTTTATGGACTCTTCTAGGTTATTCTTATTTGGAGGAATACTGTTATTGAAAATTTACAGAGACAGGAGATAGTGACAAATATTTACCAAGAAAGTTGTAGGTTTGTAGCAGACTGGAAGTGGAATTGGGGTTTCTCGTGCTCGATCGGGTGCTTGATCGATAGAAGAACAAAAATGGCACACGAATTCTAGAAATTAGGATGAATTGAGACAATCTGCAACATAAAAGGTGAAAAATGGTGGCGCGACATAGTTTTATGGAAAAGGGGATATTTTCGGTGTGTGCGCACGTTCGTTGGAGTTTCAAACGGTTACTCGGTAAAACATTAAACGATTAAAACTTATCACGAGAATAAATTTAATTGGCTAATGGTTATAACCATGCGGTAGGCTAATAGTGGAGGGGAGCGCGGGGGAAGGGAGAGCGGGAAAGGAGGGTGGTAGGCGGATTTCAGAGGGGGTTCGAAGCGGTAAGTGGTATTTGGGGGGGGGGTGCGAAATGTTGTAGAGGTGATATGTCGTGTGGGACTGATGGGAGTAAAAATGTCTTTTTGGACCCCCCTGGATGTAATGGTAGGATCGCCGGGGGGGGGGGGGGGGGTGCCGAAAAACATTATGAGGTGTAGATCTGGCGCAGGGATAATCAAGTTGTGGATTTGAGCGTTTGACTTAACCAAAAGCGACAAACACGTTTGTCATTTAGTGACCTTTATTACATGGCCGAACTTTGGTTAAAACTTTAATGAATTCAAACATTAGGCCTATAGTGTATATTTCATAATATTTTTGAAACTTTGGATAAAATTGCACTAATCAACCTTTAAAGTAGAATTAAACACATTTCATCCATTTGACTTCAAATTTTCAGCTAATCTTAAGACTAACCTTTTTATTTGTTCCTAAGGGTGCATTTGGACTTGCAAACCCTTGTTTTACTTATTTTGAAAAACAAAAACCTACTCTATCCTATCCAATTATTGCTTTATTGATTCAGCTTAGACATTTGAATCAACATTATTTATCTACCTAACTAACATTAGCCAAGATTAAACAGTTTGGCTAACCTTATTCTCTAATCTAATTAACAAAAAAGTAAACTTGTTTGTCCATGATTAAGCTGTATGATAAAACAAATGAATCAGGGTTGTGGCATTTTGAACAAGCTGCACACAACATTTACTTTTTTTAAAAGAATCAAACTATCTATCAAGTAGTGGCATCTAGATTTTCAAAACTTTCAATACTATTTTTTTCTTTTTCTTTTATGGGGTTTTCATCTTTATTTTTTAATTTTATTCTTTTTCTGTTTTTTCTTTTTCTTTTTGTTTCTTTATTCTTTTTTTTTTAAATACCCTTTTTTCATTTTTCTTTTATATATATTTTTGGAAATCATTTCCAAATTGAAATATTATTTACAATATCATATAGCTGAGATAAAATATCCAATCACCTTGTGATCCTATAAATTATATTACCCTAACAAAAGGAGGAACCTCCAATAAAATATGCTATGAATGCTCATAATCCTGATGAGCATGCACAACCCATGAAGAATGTACAAGAAACATAATCAATCCATGTATATGAACATGTTGGAACTTTGGTGCACAAAGAGGATGCGTTGGTGGGAACAAAGAGAGTCCATGTATCGGAAAGTTCAGATTCTGATAAAGAATACCCTCCTATGGTGGTTGTGTCTGAGTTGGTAGTTGTTCTTTTAACTCATTTACATGGGTATGGAAGAAGTTCCAAAGAAAGAAAGAGAAGCTAAGTGACTATTATAACACTTAAATTTTTTTCTGTATTATTTTTGTTTTAGAACTTGGAGGCTGTTATCTACTCTCACAAGACTCCAGTATTTTTATTTATTTTTTATTTTTTAATTTTTATGAGGAAAAAATCGTAATTTTATTCAACCTGAAACAAGGAGCAAAATTAAATGATGTAGATTTAGTTAAGAATTCGGTCATATCAGCCTTTCGACTGAAGAGAAATAAAAATAAAATTGTAAAAAATTACATAAAATTTTCCAGGGCTAAGTGTGATAAAAATCACTTAACTTCCAATTCTTGCCTTTCTTTTTTTAGAACCTTTTTCCAAACCCCATGGTTGGAATAATCTATTACCATTTCTAATTCATTTATAGCTACCTACTGTTGTACTATTCAACAACCCCCCCATTTATTTTTATAATATTCAATATTGTAATAATAAATGGGGACCCTTTTAATTTTTTTCAAAAAAACTAGCAAGTAAGAGTTTTTCCCTTTATAAAGTGTTAAAGCATTGAGCTAAGTCACTTAGGACCAATAAATTTTTGCTTTATTGCAAATCAGAGAAGCCAAAGGTAATGCAACTAACCATTAGTTGGAATCGATAATACATGATCAATAAAACCATTTTTAAGATCAAATGATATGTTGAGCTCTTTATAACTTAAAAGGCCTTGAAATATTTCTAAAAGTCCATAAAATTCTTGAAACATTCTTCATATAAGGAAAATATGCTCAAAGAATACATCGTGCATCGCAAATCACAAGTCAGAAATAAATTTTGAAATAGCATAACTCTAACCTTTTGATCTTGCGATACTGTGACATGGAGAACCTTGCAATCTTGCGATATTGCTATTTCACGATATTGCGATGTTAAGAAATATTACCATTACGACTTTATGATATTGTGATTTTGTGATGTTGCGATTTATCGCAATCGAAAAATTGGCATCACACTTAAATCATATCATTTCAAAATATCGTTCGGGTTTGTGATGCCATGTTTTGACAAGACCTGAAAAGAATCACACAAAAACCATAATGCATAATTAATAGAAATAAACTGCATTTAATCTTTTAAAGGATCGAGAATATTTGTATTTGTTTACTCATGCTTGCAATAAAAGTCCCATCCTTATCGAATTTATTGTTTTAATTGAATTTCTTCTCTTATTTCTGATTTACATTCATTTTGATTTCTCTATTGTTCAATCTTAGGAAATAATGCTCAGAGATGACTAAGAAAGGAGAAAAGACATGTCGAGCCTTCTACATCCGTGGAATCAGACATGCATCCGTTCTTTAGTGTTACTACATGCAACAAAGATGTCGGAACTACATCGTGGGAAGATATGTATAATCTAATGGAGGATGAAGATCCAAAGGTACTGGGAATTAGAGCAATGACTAATGCTAAAATTGCGTCTGAAGCTGCCTATTTTGAAGCAACATGTTCTTTCCTACACAAAATAGATGTGAGGCCTAAAATCCTGCCATGTATGGATATGGTGAAGTGGATTATTGACGATGTAGATATCTCGGAGAGGAAATTTAGGAATTCAAGACAAGAAGTCATGGGGTCATTTTCCACAGATGATTTTCACAGAATGTATCATCTGCCAGAACCTCAATAGTCCTATTATAAAGCTTTCATTGAGCAGTTCGCAAAAGAGAATGAAGACCCCATAATGCCATGCAAACTTGGAGTTCTGGCTCCAGCAAATTCAAACGGGAGAAAACTGGTATGTACCCAATTGCACCCCTGTCAGCTCCACATAGTTATGTAGCTGCTATGATGTGTAGGCTTTTTGGGAAAGCTGATAGTACCAAGTTTTCTATGGAATGAATTCCATTAATTGATGCAACTGTTAATGCCATGATTGTGAATTGGAGTAATATTTTATTCGAAAATTTGGCTATGACCATCAGAAAGTATAAACAGTATATAGTTGTCTCTACTCGGCTCATCCCTCCCTTGTTTATGAGTACTTACGTGATGGATGCTATCTGTTTCTGTACAAAATTTCCTAATATGGGTTGGAATTGGACTCTCAAAGACCCTACTCCTATCCATGTGTACCATAAGATTTTTTTGGGAATCTAAATTTAGTTCCCATTTTTATAATATTTGTCAAAGTATTATGCTGCCAATCTATCAAAATATTTTTGATGTAAAAGCCACTTGGCTTTCAAAAGAAGAAAAGATAGATGTTTTTTCGGTGGCAGGATGGTTTGGTGAAGAAAAATTTAATTATATCAGAGTTTTTGGGAGTATTGCTGCTCCCCATGTTCTTCCTTTTTATGTTTCGGATAAGTTATTGGAAAGAGAGATTGCATACCAAACAGTAGGGGAAGGTCTTACCAAAACCCTAAAAGACATGAAGAAATCCATCTGGCCAACTTTTCTAGTACAATGTGGTTCTTTTCAATTGTATAATTTTGGACACGCGGTTAAAGAGATGAAAAATATTATATGCTTTAATTTGGCTACTATGCCAGGAAAACAATATGATACCAAACAAGTCATTCACGAGAAATATGAATTTGATGACCTATTTGAAAAGGTCGAGACTTTCTCACAAGCCTTGCATTTTGCATCAATCAAATTAAACCCAATCGACCTCAATCGTTTTCATATTTACCAATACAAGAGAGTGAGAAGGGTTTTGTTAGACCTATTGTAGATTGAGGAAACAAGAGAGCCTACTCACAGTGTAAGTTTAGAAGAAAATTCTGATCACAATTTTGATTGAGAATCACCAAAGAAATCAAGTCAAGGTTCAAAAATTTTTGAACATCAATCTCTAAATCATGAAGAAAACCTTAAGGAAAGTTTTGAGAAGGATACAAAGAAAAATAATAGAGAAACAACCAAAGAAACCTTGGTTGGAGAACAATTGGGAATTAATTCTAGACAGGATCAAACACAGAAAATCATAATAAATGATATGGATAAATAATGGGAGAAATTCAAACAAAAGCTCCAAGTACCACATACAAACACAAGAATTGAAGGAACGTATGCTTTTGAAACTCCTAAACAGACCTTACAAGTTGAAAATCCAGAAGCAAATGTTGAAATCATCTTGGCCTACCCAATGTCACAAATTGCTTTGAGAATTGAAGAGATACCCCCTTTATATATATTTTATAGTTCAACACACAAAGTAGTGGTAATGAGACAGAGAAAGAAAATAAATCTTGATTCATCAACAACAATTCTAGAGAATGAATCAATGGAGGTTGTCTAGAAAGACACCCCCATTGATCCATCAGAAATCTTGACAAGGCTGTCACAGTTCAAAGGTGCTTATGAAACCTCTACAGTGGATAAGGAAGCAGAGGTTAGGCTTATTCTTTAAGATAAATATGCAAGAATTTAGGTGTTATAGAAAAAAATTGATCAAGAAAGACAAAATGTCAATAAGAAAACATAGCTGCAGATGATACAATTTTAGAAATATTTTGAGCAAATGAAGTTACAACACCAGGCAAGCATCATAAAAAATATACACATATTCAACTAATGTAAAATGAATTAGATAAACTCAAAAATCAGCATTAGACATAATAATACTTCAAATAAACACTTGATCTAAATACTCACTTGTCAAAACAACAAGAAATATTCTGTCAAAGAATCTCAATGATCAAACCATATTGTGAAACAAGTGATACATTAGTCCATCAAATGGTTTATCGGAGATTGGAATCTGAAGAAGTTGATAAGAAGATCTCAAAGTTTACCTCTTGGCAAGGGTCTGAAGAAGGAAGAAAATTTTATTTGCCGAAGATTGAAGAATCCCATAGAGATATTATATTTACAGATTGGGATATGCAATTAAAGCAAGAAGAAAGGGCAATAGCTAGAGCATATGATATAGCAACCAATATAATTGAAGCTTTGAATGAAAAACTTCATAGTATTAATCTGATTAAAGAATGCAAGCCTGGATTTTTCCCAAATATCAAACAATTAGAGGGACAATGGAAAGATACTGCCAAAAATCAAATTGAAGCAGTCAAAAAGCTATCTAAGCTTGATCATGAATCTTATTGGCATTATCTAGTAAAACCATACAGTTAGTGGATGGATTTGCACTGTCTAATGAATTCCACTTAAAATATGGTGCCACCTCTCTCTGATGTTGTATTTATGGGACAAATAAGATCCAAAGTCGGCCAACCATCCCAATTGAAGCCAATGTTGGATATCTGCGAACTGAATAGCTCAATGGAAAGGAAGGACCGTTCAAAATGATAAAGCATGTCATTATCTTTCTTTTAGTTTTTATATTTTATTGAGGAAGTTTGTTTGAAACCTCCTCAATTTTTTTTATGTAATATTCTATTTTTGATACATATGTAATATTATTTAAACCTCTCTCATGCATTTAGAGAGGGGTCCAAGATTTTATCAAAAACACTTTGAAAAAGCTTGCATTTTTGTACTTTTGTAAATATTTTGATGAAACACATCGAACAAGATCTTGATTTTCTTGAATATTGAAGCATACTTTACTAAATTTTCATTTCTATACTCTTAGAGTGTATTTGGTTGAAAATAAGAGAAGATCAACAATGCTGATTTCATGAATATAACCTCTAATATGTGGTACTATTATCTTTATGATTGAGTTTTATTTATGACTTAGCAGTAAACTTTTTTATATTGTATTGTGTATGAGATTTGGATTATAGTTTTTCATTAAAGAACTAATGCATGATGTCTCAGCTGTAATTCCTTATTGATTATATACTCAATTGATATATGTGATATAGTTTCACAATTATTTTGCATAACTATTTAGTCAAAATAATTATATTTAAACAATATCATCTCTTATAGCAATTGAATGATCTTTATTATCTTTTTCTTTAAGATATCTTTGTAAATCACATAAGTTAAGCTATCCCCGGGTATAGATTGAGTTAAAAATTAGATTAAATAGATACATGTGTTTTTTACTTAAATATATTATTTCCATTAGTTTGAAATCATTTTCCATTTCACCTTGTATCAAACCCATCATCATCATATCAAATATTTGCTAGGAAACTGTTCCCATTATCCCCAGTTAGAGCCACTATACCAAATGGAAAAGGAGTTGCTTTCAAGGTCTAGACTGGGTGGTTATCCCCCATGCTGTTGCAACGGAATTCCAGTTGTGAATGGCAAAGAAAACTGATAAAAACTCAAGAAGCCATCCTAATAGTCGTTCTCCCTCTAAATCTCCTCCAACTTTTGGATCTCCATCCAAAACTACCATTTTAAGATAAGAAGTTGAACAATATTCTCCTAAATCTCCTAGTAGATCCCAGAAATTACTTTCTTCATATTATAAATCTAAATCACCAGAAGTTTAGACTTTAATAGAGAAGTTAGAACATATCTCTATTTCAGCTGAAAATCCTGTAATTTCCTAGCCATCTAAAGAAAGTGTTTTATTTGTTTTCTAACCTAAAAGAATATTGACTCATTCTCTAAGTGAGAAGATTGGAATTCCTCCTTTTCAATTTCCATTACTTATTTCCGAAATAATACCAAGAAATCTAAATAACAAACATCTATTAGTGAGGTTTTGTCCAATTCTCCATCTCAAATCCACTCATTCCCTCCACTTGTTTCAAAAGATCTCATTCTAACTACTGGTGCTAGTTATTCTAGTTCAGGTAGCCAACATACCTCTTCTTCAACTCACATCCCGCTCATATCTTCATCCATCCATACTCATATTATCATGGTAGGTCAACAACCACCACCGCGAATACAACTATGGAATAATCCAGACACTGTAGCAATGCCAGACCCTCTTCATCCTCTTCCTAAACATCTTGAAAGATGGTTGCTCAAATTTAATCCTGATGATGGTCTACTAGCAGAAGAACATCTCCACAACTATATGTTGGCCATCAATTTAAATTAAGTTATTGAAGAGGACTGTGTGATCAGATTATTTCCATATACTCTTATGGGATCTATAGGATCTTGTTACTTTTCATTACCCCTTCGCTCCATAACTAGTTGGGATATATTTGAACAAAAATTCTTAGCTAAATTTGGAGATGATAGAACCATTGCATCACTCATCAATGAATTATCCAATCTGAAGGATAAAATGGGAGAAAATATCGAAGATTTCAATTCTAGGTTCAATAAACTACTCAATAAAATTCCTACTGCTTCAACTCCTGGTGCTAATGTTCAAATTGAGTGGTATATATCTTGTATTCCCTCTAATATAGCCATTTTTGTAGATAGAGCGTAGTTAGCCACATTAGCAGAAAACATGAAGGAAGCTTATCTGTGGAAAAACGCATAGTTTCTCTTGAAAAGAAAAGATCTCAAGAAGACACAAAATCTAAGAAAGTGTCTTTCAAATATGAATCTAAAAAGAAAGTCCATAAATATTATTTTGATCTTGAAGGCCTCCATAAAGTGTTAAAGAATATGTCTAATGAAATGGTTGAAATGAATAAATAAGTTGTTGAATCTTCTATTGTTAAAAATCCGTTTAGATATTTTAAGAGAAACCAATCTTCTAATTCTCAGCCACAAAATACCATATCTAACACCAAATACCATATCTAACACTGAGTCTGACTTAAAAGAAGAGGTAGAAGAAACTAAAGATGAAGGAATTGGAGATGAAGAAACTGGAGATGAAGAAATAGTCGAACTAAATGGAATATGGGACTTTTTTCTTCCAAGTGAAGAAGAACAAGAAGCTTTGACGGTTAGCATTAGAAGCAAAGGACCTACTTTTTAGACTCCTGTATTTCACAGTATCACAAGGTGATTGATTATTTCTTATATTTTTCATACTGAAAATAATATTCCACTATCATTTATTTTCAGAGAACGAAAGGGAAATCTTGACTGTCAATAGCATCAAATGAATCTATATGCCTTATAGTTTAGTTGAAAGAGGAAAATGTTGCTGATTAAGTGTGATGGTGAAAGCAAAATCCATACTTCCCTCATTCCACTTCATTCACCATCCTTGTCCCCCATTTTCACAAATTCTGACACTCCCATGCTCTGAATCCCATTCAATAGCCCAAAACCCACCTACATAAACTTTTTAGGACTTATTACTTTATAAAACCTACTTATATTAAAAATTCTAAAATTCTGGCTCTGCCCGCACTTAGCACCCCGCAAAATTTTAAACTTTATTCTTAAACTTGTCACCGAAGCATAAAAACTCCGCCGATGTGCTTTGGTAGGAGTCACCTAAACCTTTATAAATTTTCAAAATTTGCATATAAACCTTTGAATTTCATAATTTCCTTACCTTTCGCCTTTTCACACTTGCCAACATTTAATGCGTCGCATGGTGCACTTCGCACCATTTATAACTTACTTGTAAGGGCCCGCAATTTAAAAGTTTCAACTTTTGATGCGACCCGATCGCAAATCACAAATCACAATTTAAAGAACAAGTGTGGAGGTAAATGATAAAATTGCCGAAGTGTGATGCGTGTAACATGGCGAGTGACGTGGTAGATGATGTGTCAGATGACGTGGCGGGTGATGTGGCAGTGACGTGGTAGTGACGTGGCATATGACTTGGCCCTGGTCCGCGTACTGTAAATCGCAAGTTTTAAGAGGTAAGCGCGGAGGTAAATGTTATAACCATCGAAATGCGATGTGCAATGCCATGGGACCTAATCGTGGTCACAAATAGAAACTGTTAAAAGATAAATTGCAAAGGCAAAGTGTTAAAACCGCGAGGTGCGATGTACAATGCCACGGTGGGACTCGATCGTAGTCACAAGTTGCAAAAATTAAAGGATAAGTATGAAGGGTGAATGTTAAGCCTTGCACTGTGCGAAGTGTGCGGAAGCGATGCAGCTCCACGATGAACTTTATAATATTTCAAGTTCAGGTAAATGAGTTTTTCACGCTGTTTTGTGTTTAAAATAGGTTAAGTCGGGCCTACATGGTTTGAAGCCTCATTTCACGAAGAAACAAGGTTAAATGCGAAAAATAAGGACTTGTGGTAAAGACCCGACAACGAACAAATGTTGTCCATTTCATCTATCCACCATCATCTTTAAATCCAACGGGCTACATTTCATTCCAACCCCCCTTACCAGCCTAACTTTATCTTCACAGGGGGGTCTGGAATGAGTGGTTTTCAAGAAAGGGACCCCCTTATGTGTCATTCTCTCATAAATTCGCACCCCCCCTTCTATTAAAACTTACCACTTCAGGGGGGGTCCAGAATGCCATTGTTTATCCTTCAAAAACCACTTTCCCCAAATGAACTGGTATCAATTTGTAACAGAGAAAGGGGAGAAAGATCAGAGAAGTGACAGTGCCAATGCCGCATTGGAATTGATCATCCGGTAAAGGCAGTATGAATAACAAAGCCAGATGTCAGAACCTCCATTGGTTGCCTCCTCAAAACCATCACATATTCCTCCAAAGCTTACTGTTTGATCTTCCAAGGAGCCATTGAAGCGTTTGGATCTATGAAGAGTTTCCCAGAATTAACCCCAGAGGCAGTGTTATTGTCAGAGATGTCTTATCACCGCCTACATGTCTCCACTTGTCCATTTTCTACTTAAATTTAATCATTGCAGTAGGTAGATTAACCGACTTAAGTTTTCTATAAATATTGTGTGCATTAGCAATGTAGAGGAGGTTCAAAAGGGGAAAAAACCATTGTAACAGACTCAGTTAGCTCTAAACACTCTCTATTGATTGAATGAATGAGTATGATGTTTTCCAGATTCTTGTGTTATGCTCTGTGGTGAAGTATTTTCCCATGTAATTTGTTATTCTCCTGTTTTCTCATACTACTTTTTTTTCTTTACTGCAGATAGAAAGTTTTGTGTAGGATTCACCATGTGGTACCCTTCTCAGTCTTGAAACAATACATTATGTTTTCCTCTGAGATCGGAATGTAGAATTCAGAGACAGTCTTCTCTACATTCTAGTTGAATCTTTAAGCTCCTCCTCTTTTCCATTTCATAAGCTGTTAAGATCCATTGAGATGGCTAGCTTGCCTGGTTTCACCTGACATCAGTTATTCATCCATCTGAATTTGTTCACACTTATGAATCCATAGCCCAATGGCCCTTTTCTACTTCCTCAACCAAACATCTTCAAACAAACCTCATTTGTATAACTAGCATAATATCAACACTTATAGGTATCAAGCTATATCTACAGAGAGAGCCCTCTCTGAGTCCAGGAAGGCTAGGTCCTGGATTCGAAAGTTGGTTTAATGTTTCCCTCCATAGTTCTATTTTCAGCTTTAAGAAATTATAGAGTGATAACACTGTTGATACAACTCACTTGAATCAAAAGCAGAAAATTCAAACTCCTCATGTTAAGGAAAAAGCAAGCAGTAAAAAGTCCTCTCCAAAAAATTCACAGCCAAATCCAACTTCATAAAATATTCCATCTACATCAAAAACCATGGTAGTCATTGATACTATGGAGTATAATATTGTGGAATATATGAAGAAGACCAGGGAAAAAATTTCATTACATGAACTTAGAAAATTGAAACAACAATATAAAATGTTACTTAGAGAATTTAATGTAGTTTCTGCATCACCTTTACCTGTTGTAGTTGTATCTCAGGCCGCTAAAGGCATGGGAAACCCCCCAACTTATTCAAATAAAGTTGATCCTGCCAATGTCATCTTGATCGGTGATAGATATAATTCACATAAACCTCCCTTCCTCTTAACTTACAAAATTTTCAATAAAAACCTTCATAATTGTTTGATTGACTCAAGCGCCTCTTCCAATATAATGCCAATAAAAGTCCATGCTAAGTTGAATATCACTCCCCAAAATTCTGTCGTCCACATAGTACATCTTGACAGAACTAAAGTATAGGTCTTAGGGGAAATTAATTATGTCAGCATTAGAATTTCATCAAATCCCAAAGTCTGTCAAATAATAAATATTTTGGTTGCTGATATTCAAGAATTTTACAGTCTAATTCTAAGTAGAGACTGGTCTGAAAAACTCCATGGATATTTCGCTACAGATTGTTCTCACATGTGGCTTCCTTACAATGGGAAGCCAAATCAAATTTGAGTTGACTGAGAGAAACAACTGAAACATACATTGACTAAATTTGAAGGTGATAATGAGACAATAGCATTCAATAATAATATTATTGGGAATTATTCATCTGAATCATTTATAGGGAATTTTAATGCACAAAAGTCTCCTTTTCTAGATAATGTTGTCATCTCAAAGATTGAAAACTTTTCACAAACAAATACTTCCAAATGAAAAACTTTTGTATATAAACCAGTAGTTAAAAATTTGTTTTGGACTTTGTACTTTGATGGTTCCAAATTTAATGATGGTGCAGGAGCTGGTTGTGTTTTAATCAACCCAGAAGGAGAAAATACCATGTTATCTTGTAGGTTATAATTCGAATGTACAAATAATAATGAAGAATATGAAGCATTAGTACAAGGATTATACAAAGCAATTGGCCTCAATATCAAATATTTGTAGGTTTTTGGAGATTTAGAAATCATCATTAGACATGTAAGAAATACTATCCATTGCCTTTTTGGACATCTCAGACATTATCAATCATTAGTCCAAGATCTTACATCTCATTTTTTGGCATTTAATATTTCTCCTGTGCCTAGACTTCAAAATGCTAGTGCTGATCTATTAGCGAATATTGCATCAAAACTCATACCATCTAAGGAATTTAGTCCCGATAGATTTTCTATTGAATTATTTTTTAGACCATCCATTCCTGATAATGTCACAAATTTTCAAGTATTCAACGATGATTATGATATTGTAATTTTTATAACATCATAAGGATCATACGATGACCAAATCATAGATGAAAATGAGCACGACATATAGTTAGAACAAAATGTTGAAGATGAAAATACAATACCCAAAGTTGTAGTCAAATTTGAAGATCTGTATGATCTCAAAGACAGATTTAAAAAGGTAACTAATGCCAAAATTCAAAGTTCAACTCTGAAGTTTGAATTAGTAAAACTTGGAAATGATGAAAAGCCTCATAATATCAATCTAGGTCTAGACCTGTCATTTGATGAAAGATTATCATTTATTCGACTGTTGAAGAAATATAAAAGTATCTTTGCTTGGGATTATTCTGATCTCAAAAATTATGATACCTCTGTTATACAACACACCATACCCATGATCTCTAATGATAAACCAATGCAACATAAACTAAGGAAAATTCATCTAAATCTTGAGAATCAAATCAAATCAGAGTTGAATAAACTTCTTAGGGCCAAAATCATATTTCCTGTTAGGCATTCAAAATGAGTATCCAATTTAGTGCATGTTAGGAAAAATAATGGTGATATTCATATATGCATAGATTTTAGAAATTTGAATAAAGCATTTCAGAAAGACAACTTTCCACTACCAACCATGGAACAAGTGCCGTAGTCAGTAGCTGGTTCTGAGGTCATGTCTTTTCTTGATGGATTTTCAGGATATAACCAAATCCTAGTTAATCTATATGTTAGATTGAAAACCATGTTTAGAACTAAATGGGGAACATATGCTTATCTAAAAATTCCTTTTGGTTTGATTAAGGCATGTGCCACATTTCAAAGAGTTGTGGATATAGCCTTTAAAGGACTCATTAACAAATCAATTTTATTTACTTTGATGATATCACTGTTTATTCCAATAAGATAAGCAACCATTTAAACGACCTTAAACATATATTTAAACGATGTATGAAATATGGTATCTCGCTAAATCCAAAAAAGTCTTATTTTTCCTTAAGAGAAGGTAAGATTTTAGGATTCATCATATCAAAAAAGGGTATTTATATTGATCCAGAAAGAGTTAAGGAAATTGAAAAAATACCTTTACCTCATAATAAGAAATCAATGTATTCTTTCCTTGGAAAAATAAATTTTGTAAAAAGGTTTGTCCCTAACGTTTCACAAATAGTTTTGCCTTTATAGAATATGATTAAGAAAAATTTGGTTTTCAAATGGGGTCACAATGAAAAAGAAGCCTTTGACTTGATCAAACAGGCTATTATTAATGCTCAATCCTTGACAACTTCCATGAAAACTCCCAAATTTTCTAATAATTTTGTTTTATACACATTTGCATTAGAAACATCATATGTTGTCGTTTTAACATAGCTCAATGATCAACAAATAGAAGAACCCATCTCATTCTTTAGTTCGAATTTGCAAAGTGCCGAATTAGATTACTCTGCTGTGGAAAAACAAGGATTTGTTGTCTTCAAGTCAATAAAAAATTTCAGACCATTCCTCCTCAAAACTCATGCTAAAATCATAGTTCCATTTTCAACAGTAATACAATTACTGATGCAAAGAGAAGTAGGGGAAAAAAGAGCAAACTGGGTAACTGAATTGCAAGAATATGATGTTGAAACTAGACGAGCTAAAATTGTTAAAGGTCAAGGTTTTTGCAGAATGTTAACAGGATCATCCAACTTACCATAAGAATAACATTCAGGTCATGACATTCAAATATCTCAGGTAAGACCCAACCATACTGAATCTCAATATGTGGATCTCATTTTTTATTTAAAAAATGGATATTCCCCTATGAAACTCAGTTACAAAAAGAAAAGAGCTTTGATATTGAAAGCAAAGAAATTCAAATTGTCAATGATGTTTTATTCAAAAACAATTGTGACTCTATTTTGCTAAGGTGCCTTGAAAAATATGAGGCATAAAAGGTTTTGCAGGAACTTCATGATGGACTAGTTGGTGGACATTTTGGAGGATAAGAAACAACACATAAAATCCTGCATGCTGGCTATTACTGGCCAACCTTGTTCAAAGATGCACATGAGTATGTAAGGAACTGAAAAACTTGTAAAACTATTGCTGGAACAAAAAAGAAACCTGCATTGCCATTACAACCAGTCAGTATCTAACAACCATTTGAGCAATGGTGACTAGACATAATAGGTGAGATCGTTCCTCACTCTTGAAAGCAACATAGATACATCCTTACAACAACTGATTACTTTAATAAATGGGTGGAAGTAATTCCACTAAAGGTAACCAATTCTGAGAACATTATCGAACTTATTGATCAATTTATCATTATCAGATTTGGATTACCAACTTCCTTGATGTTTGACAATGCATCTTATTTATCAGGAAATGCTATGATATAATATTATCTCAAAAGAGGTTTCAAACTTAGGTATTCCACTAACTATTATCCCAAGGAAATGGTATAGCAAAATTAACTAATAAAAATCTCATTAGGATTATTAAACGAACTATTGATCAGAGTAAAAGAAATTGGCATAAATCTTTAACATTTGCTCTATGGGTAGATCGGATAACACATAAAGCCTTTATAGGTACTTCTCCATTTAATTTAGTCTATGGGAAAGAGGTTGTTCTTCCTACAAATGTAGTTATTCCCTCTTTATCCTTCATTCAATTTATTGAAGAAACTCCTTCTTCTTCTTTGTAGTTAAGATAATCACAAATTCTCAAACTTGAAGAAGAGAGAGAAAGCCAAGATCACCCATGCTCATCATCAAAATTTAGTTAAATATTCCTTTGATGCAAATTATGTTAGTAAAAAATCATTTCAACTTGGAGACCTTGTATTAAAATGGGATAAAGCACACGACGAAGAAGGTAAGCATACAAAATTCCAAAGAATGTGGCTTGGACCATTTCAACTTGCAGAACAAATAGGCTCATCAACGTTTCTATTGCAAGATTTATTAGGGAAGAAAGATTCTCTGCTTGTGAATGGGAATATTTTGAAAAAATACTTCTCATAGAAGATAACCTCTTCTATCCCCTATACAATATTTTCTTTACTTTCCTAGGAAAATAAAAGCTAAATAATATAACCGTTGGACTTGCAATAAAATCTCTTGAAATATTTTGACTTTTGACTTTTAAGTTATTTCTCTCTGAAGTTTTATTTTTCTACCAAAATTATTCATTCTTTGAGAAACTCCAACTTTATCAAAGACTTGTGTTATATTATCAGCCAATAAAAGCATCTTTAACCAAGTAAAATAATATTTTTAGATAAGCATCCTTAACTCTATATATTTTCATCCAGAACTCTTAAAGAGGCAATGATTCTCCCCGTCTAGTAAAATTTTCCTTTTTTAGTGTGTAGTCCTAAGTACTGTACTAAATCTTAAAAGATAAGAGGTCTCATCAAGAGCCTCCTTACCATATTCATAGGGAAATAATAAGACTGGCATTACCAATAGTGTAGACCAAAACATGGTAACGACTAGAGATAATCTTAATCAAAATACAAGGGGTCCCATCACGAGTGTTGAGCAGGAAAATCCCCTATGCAGACAAAGGTGATCCCTCTAGCCCTAGGGTGCGTCCAGAAACAAGGGAAAACATTGAATTCCTAAATTCATAGCTTATAAATGAAATATGGACTAGAAAATATATCCTACCTCAGTCCAATACTTTTGTCGTGGCACGCGACAAAGATCCTTCGATATTTGTCTTCACACCTTGCGCTCCGTGTTGGTGACGATGTTCATGCACCTGCACAAAGATCAAACAAATGATGACAATATACAAGCATATACATTCATCTACAACTATTCAGCTAGTCAAGGAGAGCTAAAAACTTTGCATATAAATGGAAACAAAGTTGGAACCAGAAACCAGTCATGTATTATTGATATATGAAAAAGTAGTTTACAACCTTATGCCTTGACGTTGCAGATCTCCTTTGACGGGTTCAGTCGGGTGCATCTCAAGCATTCGTTTGACATTTGACTCAATGAGGCAATGGGATTAAACTCTCTCTCAAAATGGATTCTTCTCTGCTTTCTTCAACACTCCAACTATAACTAATGTCTGTTCAACTAGTTGAATCAATGCGAGGAGGAAGAATTTATAGGAGAGGAGGATGAGGTTTGGGATTCCAAATAAGGTGGAGGAGAGGTATATCCCTTTGGGGAGTTGTACATTTGTAGGAAATAATAGGCCAAAGGGAGAAAATCAACTTGATTTAGTTGAATAAACTATGACGAATCCTCTCACGAAGCTGTTAAGTATGGAAGCTTCATTTCTATTTAATTTTTTTTTCCAAAAGCAGCTCGGTGCAGGTGCCCTTTTGAGACAGAGTGCCAATGGGCACGAGGCTCGGTGTTAATTTATTCACGGGCACGAGGCCATAACTTCCTACCAGTGACGACCCAAAAACATAGGTTTATGAAGGTCTGCTTGAAGAATGATCAAAAAAATTATATTCTTGACATGCCAAGGGATGCAATGACATTTATGGCAATGTATGAAAATACATATGGGTCACATAAATGGTCCTCCAATGTTTAGAATGGGGATTGCGGGGATGGTGAAAAAATAATGTGTAACAGAAGCCCCCTAAAGCATGAAGTGCGAGAGAGAGGGATGGGTGAAATGTTTTATGAGAACATGCCCAAACCAAAATGCCTCCATCAGAAGACTTGCAAGAGAAAGTACAACTGATATCTCTGATACATGAATATTTGGTATGTTCACAACCATCCATAATAGAGTACATATAACAAGATCCAAGGTATGGACACAACCATCTAGTGAAAAGGATCATCAAATAGACTCAGGTATGGTCACAACCATCCAATCAAAAGAGTCATGCATATAGCTATGATAAACCAAATCGTCTCGCAACCTAGATTTTATCAGACAAAACCCATGGTATTGCACTCCATCTCGACTCAAACATGTAAAAATTCAAGCATGCGAATGAATGAGCTGAAGTTGAACATGCAAGAAAATCACCCGATTACCAGCTAATGATGAAAGTTGTTAACAGGCGTGAGAGAGACCACCAATAATGACAATGGTTCTCAAGGTTCTTCTAGTACAATCCACAAAGTGTGGAAAATGAGTTGGACTCAAAAAACCGTGAAATCACTCGATCGAAGCCCAATAAGGGGAACCTGTCGTCGAATGCGAAGAAATTTCCATTGAGGCATGCAAGCTCTAAGGTACCAGAAGGGAGTCTCTAGATCAAATTCCTGGATAATGAGCTAAAGTCAACAAGATGTGACTGGTTGAAGGAGGGCCATAATGTTTCTGACATCATCGACACGAGACAGAGGAATAAGATGATAGTGAATTAGGACTGAACAGAGGATTAGGGGTTGAAAACTATAGAAGGAACTTCTCTTGAACATATTGGTGAAACGACTCCGGAATTTGGAAGTATTTGACATCAAGGGATCTGAGGTCATGGTGACATGGCAAAGAGTAGATGAGAGGTCAAAACAGATAACCCAAACCCATGGAGGCAAAATGACAAATGTGGGATGTCCCCAACCCAACACGAACTGCAGACAAGTGTCATGTTCAAGAGTGACATACTGCTAACATGACTAAGAACTGGTCCATTTTCCCCCACCATTTCTGGTGAGTACCCCAATTATTTTTTGAAACAATATTGAAGGGGATAACATATGCTTTCCATGTATGTTTCTCCGTCGGTCAAATTCATCCTGGTGCATTTTATGAGTCCTAGGATGGAGGAACTCGGTAACTTCATGGTGACAATTTACGATGCCATTTAGTTTTAACAAGTTTGACAAAGGGAAAACTCGGTGTATTTTCATGTTTATAGAGTTTGAAAAGAAGCGGAAAATAAAACTCCAGCAGGTCCCTTTTTGTGTGTAGTCTCACAGATCCAAAAAGGTACAAAGCAATATCTGAGAGAACCTCCTATCCATGTTCAACTAAGGTATTCATTTTTTGTAAATAATCTGTCCCAGTCTGAAAAAGGGGTAAACGTATACTAGGCAGATGACATTTTGCAGCCTTTAATGAGTTCAAAATGACAAGTGTCTCGATAATCTTTTCAATTTTTGAGAGTCAGAAAAGAGCTAAGAGATGACTCCAGGGGGCGACTTTTTCATGTTTTTACCGAGTTCGAAAAAGTAATAAAACATAACTCGTTGCTTCATCGTCATCATTTTTTAGGACCTTTTCACTTTCTTGTTATAATTTTATCATTTTTTACTGTGAAATTATGGACCTGACAGCAGGAAATCTAGTTGGTCATTTGAAAATCCGTTTCTCCAGGTAAGATCTCTCATCTTCTCCTGCATTTTAAGCCATTTTTCATTTCCTGCATTCATTTTTTGATGCATTTTGGGGGAAGCTTTGTCATGGATTGGTCGTGGTAGTCAGGGTGGGTTCCGGGCACAAAGTTGCACCCAACCCCACAAAATTTAAATGGGGAGGCGTGAATCGACGCCGTTGTTTGTAAAACAGTAGTTCCAAACACCATGGCCAAAGAAAGTTAAAATTCTCTTCGAAATGTCTGATTCAAATGGTTCAAACTTTGATCTTAAGTCTAACAAGAGATTGAATTATGGTTTTGCAGGTAAATCAAAAGCCAAAATGGTCATAGAGTGGAAATAACGAGAGCATGGGGAGGAAGTTAAACAAGTTATGGGAAAAAATGCATGTATGGATGCCCTGAGAAGTTGTGGGCTTTTGAAATTATTCCTAACACCATGTCTGAGAGCTCAGCTGGAACTATTGCAGTACCTGATTAGTGTGTGGGACACTGATCAAGAAAGATTTATGATTCATGACAAAGAGTTGGAGATAGAAGTCTATGAAATTTATTTCATCACTGGATTGTCACTGAGGGGAGAGAAACCGATCCTGAGAGGTACCCGCCCTTGGTGAGAGCATGGGCATGCTGATAGATAGGGTCTGCCCAGGAGCAAAGAAATGATCAAAGAGCAACAAAGTAGATATTCAGACAATACCTTATTTGGAACTACGAGTAGTGCTACACACTATAACTCGGGGCGCTGGACCTTAGGCTCCTCACGAAGCTACAAATACATAGCTTCAACTTGCCGTGGATTTCATGGCTCCAACTATCTACAATTGGGTGGAAGCCATAAAAATCAACTTGAAGCATCAATTAACGAAGTGAAAGAATGGCAAGCTGAAAAAATTTGGATATGGGTCCATATTGATACCATTCATCCTGGAACGGTTGCCGATATTCCAACGCCAAGAGGTGATATTACCTGCACCACTAGCACGCGAGCTACAGATGGTCATTTGGGCAGAGTTGATACCTCGATCAAGAGGCGGTCAACATATGTCATGGAAGCCGAAATTATTTGATTGGCTCTACTAATAGCTCATCGTGGTAGAGGACTGGCCGTACACTGGTACCAATTTCATGGGTGATCCAGACCTTCCACTCCTAGAAGGAGATGACTGGGATGAGGCTTTGGGTAAAAACCCATTTTTTTATTGTAATGAGTATTACGATTTTTTGTTTATATATGTTCTAATATTTATCCATGTGTTGCATATGTTGGCTTGGAGAGACCTGCAGGGATGTCCCCCATAGCACAGAGGGTCCCACACGATTTCAAGGTGGCCCCTCAAGGTGAGGGAAGCGAGGAAGAAGAGATCGCACACAAATTGGAGTGACTCACAAGTGGGATCCCAGATTATGTGAGATTCAAGGATGTCCCTCTTGCGTATCAGAGGCACACTACAGGGGTGTCTAACTACATCCACTTATTATTGAGGCGGGTCGTGCGTGCAGTGACATGCTATCATGAGAAGCATGTGGATTAGATGCCTAGGTTTTATTTCTGCACATTTTTTGAGAGACATGATGTCTCAGGATGTAACCAAAAACATATATATTTTTTGAACTTATGATGAATGTGGATGCAAGAAATCTATATATATATATATATGCTTATTTTCCTGTCTAATTCTTACTATGTGATGATGATTCTTTTAAAAATTTCGCAAATGTCTATCTAATACAATATTGGCTACTGCATCAGTTAATGTATTCATTCTTCTAGGAATATGCTGATATGTGATATAATCAAAATTCCTTTCTAACAAACGAACACACAAATACATCCTTAAAATCTAAGGGTTTCTAGCATATTAATGCCCATTGAGCTGGAGAACAAAAAGAGTCTAGGTTTACAATTAATTCATGAATGTTGAGAGCAATACCTTCAGTTAAGAGTTCAATGACTGCACTGTATTCAATGACATTGTTGGTTGTTCTTCCTAGACAAATACCTTGAAGGTCTACCATCTCACTATTAGGATCATAAATCACCCAAGCCGGGAGGACAGGTTCTGGGTACTATGGGAGGCACCATCCGCGAAAATGACATAAGGAGTGACAAATAACTACACAGTAAGCAACGACATAATAAGCAACAAAAAATAATCACAAAGCACATCAATACAAAAACGTACAAAAAATGGAAAACACACTTATTTACTAAAGGACATGCATGAGAGGCTCATGCATAATGTTTTTTGAGGTACAACCCATTTTTGGATTGATTTAAGGGACAACCTTCATAGTCAATTAGCTCATAGACACCATTCTGAAAAACATGGTTAACGATGTAGGGACTGTGCCACATGGGTTCGAATTTTCCTGCCCCCATCTTATCATGAGCTTGGTCATACAAGAGGACTAAGTCTCCTTCTACAAAGGTATGAGGGGAAACCATCTGATCAAAGTGAGCTTTGACCCACTTTTTCTATGCTTCTATGACTAGAGTAGCAAAGTGGCGAGTTTCATCAAGCCTCTCCAAATATAGAAGACGTTCTTCCTCTGGCGAGGTATTAGATAGTAATTCAACAACTATTTTGAGAGAAGGAATTTTGCATTCAATCGGAAGGGTAGCTTCCAGAACATAAAAAATTTGGAATGGGGTGAATCCAGTTGCATCCTTCACCGAGGTTCAGTAAGCCCAAAGAGCTGAAAACAACATGAGATGCCAATTCGACTTGTGCATCCCAATTGTACGTTGAAGCATGGTGACTAAAACCTTGTTCACGGATTCAACCTAGCTATTGTCTTGGGGGTAGTACGACGTTGAGGTGTCGTGATGCAGAACCAACTTGGTAATCAATTCAACCATCATATAATGGCGAAAATGGGAGCCATGGTCGATGAAAATGGTTTGAGGGACACAAAACCTGGTAATCACATGATTGAAAAGAAATTATGCAGCTGTCTTACCATGAGCTGTGAGTGTAGGCATTGCTTCGACCCATTTAGTGAAGTAGTCAATGGATATGATAATATAAGCATGCCTCGACTGAGTGAGGGCTACACGTCATAAAATTGATGCCCCACTTCGCAAAGGGACCAATGGTAATGACGGGATGGAGGTGTGTTGGTGGCACACACATATTGTGTTGGTAGATCTAACACTTGTGACATTTAAGAACAGTGAGAATACAATATTTAAAGATGGTAGGCCAGAAATATCCAACACAGAGGATTTTTTGAGCAGTAGCATACACAGACATGTGACCGCCATATGCGCCAGAATGGTAGTCATTGAGGACTTTTTCAACTTCCTCGAGGGTCAAACATTGGTGGAGAATAGAATAAGCTCCGATGTGGTATAGATTATCTCTGATTATGCGATAGGGTTGCGAATTATGACAAATACGTTGACGAAGCATCCTTCGTCAACTCAGACTGGAAGGTGTAAGTCTGGATATAAATGATGATATCACCGTACCATGGATCGGGGGTGCTAATTAGAAAAAGAGTGTCATCTGGAATGCATTCCTCATAACTAGAGGGAGCAGAGGCAGAAGGAAAATAGTAGATCAAATCGGAAAAAACCAATGATTTGTTCGATTTGGCATTAGTGAACTCCAAATCGAAATATTGGAGGATAACTATCCACTTTGATTATTTGCCCCCCAGAAATTGTCGAGTTAAAATATAGGTCATGGGGTTGCAATCAGAAATCATGGTTACCGTGCGAAGTAAAATATAATGGCAAAAAAGTTGGACGGCTTGAACAAATGCCAACACCAATTTCTCGACATGTGCGTAACAAGTTTCTATATTGATAAGATTGTGGCTCAAATAATAAATGATGTGCTCATCACCATCGTCGTCGTCCTGTACCAGATCCATGGGAATAGTGCTAATTTCAGCAGCCAAATAGAGGGAATAGTCGTGATGTAATTTGGTGGACACAAAAGAGGAGCATTGACAAGAAATGTCTTTAGTGCATCGAAAGATCTTTGGGCAATCTCATCCCAGAGGAACGAGACGCCTTGCTTAAGAAATCGTGTGAATCCTTTGGCTACTTCAACATAGTTCAGTATAAAACGGCGTAGGAAATTAGCTTTCCCTTGAAAAATTTGCAACTGATGTAACGAGGAAGGGGAGGGGAGATTGACAATAGCTTCGACCTTAATAGGGTCGAGATGAATTTCGTCTTTAGAGATGATAAACCCAAGGGGTCTAACGGAATCAATGCATAAAACACATTTATGTGGATTAATACGAATGTTGTAGCGTCTACAGTGAATAAATATTTGACATAGGTGATCAGGGTGATCCGTACGCTTAGCAAAATGAGCCAGATGGTCATCCAGGTAAGGTTGAACAATGTGCTTAATATCATGAAAAGCGTATGAAATTTCTCATTGGAATGTAGCACCAACATTATTAAGGCCAAAAGGGAGTTTCTTGTACGCGAAGGTGCCCCATGGATAGATGAAGGCGGTTTTGTGTTGATCAACCGGTAGAATATTATCTGGTTGTAACCAAAGAACCCATTCGTAAGGGAAAAGATCTCACTCCCAACACATTCGTCAATGATCTGGTTGATGAAAGGGGTGGGATAGTTATCCTTAAGACAAGCGCAATTGATGTCACAATAACCCACACAGACTCGAATGGTACCCTACTTTTTATCCACAGGGACGATGTTAGAGACCCAATCTGTCAAGGGGATCGGATAAATGAAGCCATCTTTGAGAATTTTTTCAACTTCTCCCTTTATGGTAGTTGCCTTTCTAGGGTGCATGGGACAAGATGTTGGGGAATAGGTTTTGCATCAAGATAAGTAGGGATATCGTGCACGACTATATCGGATCGATGCCGGGCATTTCTTCATAGGACCAAGCAAAAACGTCTTGAAATTCTCGGAAGAGACTAGTATAGATCACGATCTCATCAGGAGAATAGCTCACCCCAATGTGGATGTTCTCGACAACCCATGGTTTAACATAGATGTCAATAGGCATCATTTGCTTAATATTCCCCATGTTACCTTCCACAAAAACTTCATGTGTCAAGATGGGCGTTTGAAGCGGATGGGAAGGAGATTTGGAAGCAAATTTCTAAAGACAAGTAGACATGGCCCCAAGACCAGGTATAAAGGAGGAAAAATGATGACTATCATCCCAGGAAGGATCCTTTAGAGACATGGTTTCCACAATGGCTTCATCAGTTGTAAACGTCTCATTCAAAGGATTGGGAGAATCCGAAGCGCTGAGCCAAGGGGATTGAGAATACATGTCGAGAGACACACTCAAAGGGGTATGATCGGATGGGGGAGGAGCCGAAGTCGAGATAAACTCACAATAATCAATTTCTATTGGGCTTAACGGCATCCTGTCATCAAATGAATCAACCTGCTCAGGTGAAGGAATGATCCAGGGATTAGAAGACGTGGAGATCATGTTGACCTGAGAAGTGTTGGGTGGAGGAAGAGAAAAATACCCATAAGGGAGGGATATTTGAAAAGTACCAGCCCTATGCTCTCATAAGGCGTAGGAATACATTGTACATACGGAACATTGCTCTTGGAGGAGGTGGAAGTGAAAAAGGATAACTGATCGACAGTGATGATCTTTCCTTCCTGTGGGAATTGAAGAACATGAAAGAGAGTGGACGGGATGCATAGCAGGCATGAGTCCAACTGTGACCAATGAGAACATTATAATTGATCTTGGCATCAATGACTTCAACCTCGATATTAACCGCTTTTCCTTCCAAAGTTATAGGTAAGATGGCGAGAACACTAAGAGGGCGATATTCCTTTCTGTCGAAAGCTTATAAACCGTTTGGAGACTGGTTAAGGGCCAAAGAACCAATGGCTTTCCATCATGAAATGGACATGATGCAAGTAGATGCACCTTCATCCACAACCGCTCGATGGAAATTCTTACCATTAATCCCAACTTGGATAATCAAGGCAAGCTAGTGAGGGAGACGTGGAACAAAATTTTCCACATCAAAAGTGATAAGGCTTGAATCGGTGGGGTCCATCCCTCCGATAACAGATAGAAAATCCTTCCGTTGTGACAGACATCTCTGAAGCACCTCCAATGTGGACATAGCAGATGGTGACTGAGCCAAATCCTAAACAATACTGTAGTGCTGAGCGGCTCGGGCGTTATGGTTATAGGAGGACTTATGGAGTATGCCTTTAGAAGGTGGTTGTATAATAGGTTCATGACTAGGCCTTTCAATGTGAAGAGGGCCAGAATTAGGTGGGGGAGGAGGACTATCTGCAATCTCTTTCCCTGCTACCTGACACAGTTCATTATAATCTTTTGATATGGTAGAAATAGATATGGGTGTAGCGCCATTCATCATGAAAACTTGAGAGCCAAAAGTGGCAAAGGACTGAGGTTGCTCCACCATTTTAGTTTGCTGGGATGGCGATGGTTCTTTGAGAACAGTTGGAGTTCCTTGAGTTCCTTTGAGCAGTCGACTCACCTCGGACCGTCATGGACAGTCCTTGGTGTAGTGCTCATCGTCACATATCAGAAAAGGGTACTTCGGTTTACATTTCAAACCATCATCAACATTGGGTTTAGGACAATCCTATTTTGGGGTATCAGCTTTGGCCTTGCCTTTACCCTTTTTCTTACCTTTGGAAGCTTTATCCACGAGGTGAACTGGACGACATTTACTTCCGCGGTCTTACTAGGATTAGGAAGTTGCTGAGAAGTAGTATCAGTGGAAGAAGTATATTTTTGCTTCACAGGACTGGGAGAAGACTTATGATAAGCCTGAGACATAGAACCAATAATACCATCGATTGATGGTGTCGGAAATGCTTTGGAAGTTCCATGTCGCGGAGCATTGGGCAAGAGTTCATAGAGAGTGCCAGATTGAGAGTACACGAGATCAATGTATTGGGCACGAGCAATGACTTATTCCTCAGTAACACATGACCCCATAGTGATGTCCTTAGCAATTGGACCGATAAAAGAGGTAGTGAACCAATCGGTCAGAAGTTGATCTGGGATCTAAAAGTTGATAAAACTACGACGCCGGCTCCATTCATGAATATGATCGGATATATGAGTGGCTCGATCCTGTTTCAATGATCTTAGGAGGTGCATCCCAGTTTCATAACGAACTGGTAACTGAAAGTGCGTGCGAAATTCCATGGAAAGAGAGTTGAAATCTTGAAAGATGCCGTGGGAGAGCTCAATGTACCACTTTGCAGCGGCACCAGTGAGAGTCCTTTGGAAAATACGTAACGAATTGAATCATCAACCCAGGAGTTAGAGGAGCACCATAGATGGTATGTCATAACATGCGCCTGGGGGTCTTCTTCGGGCTTGCCTTCAAACTTGGGACATTCGCCAATTATTTTGGTGGGAACTGGAGGCCAATATGGGTTATGTAGAATGGGATCATTCTTTAACTTTGACACATCAGGCAGTTCCAGCATAGCAAGAAATGGAAATTGTGGGTTGAAATGCATTTTAGGCCTTTGATAGAGACCAGTATTGGGGTTCCAACCGGGCCGGGAGAAATTTTGAGCCCATATGTTCTATCCCAGAGGATTTTGTCCATAAGGGTTATAATTTTGATAATTATGCCCATAAATCGGTTGAGGACTAGGGTATTGATTATGAGTGAACCATTGAGGTCCTGTTTGAGTAACATATGTATTTTGTTGCGGGATGTAAGCAGTGCCTTAGGGCAGACCTTGTACCGTCGAAGGTTGACCATGAGGAATGAGTGGAGCGCGGGGGCGCACGGGCGGCATCCCTCGGGTGCGGGTTGTCCCTCAGGTGCAGGTTGACCTGAAGGTTGAGATGAGCCAGGTTTCCCCTGAAGACCAGGTTGGCCCGACTGACCAGTAGAGGGTTGGCCTTGTTGTACAAGAGATGGGCCTTGCTGAATGTAAGGCTGGTTCAGTTGAACAAAAGGTTTTCCCTGAGGTGGATAGGTTTGACCATGAGGAGCATAAGGTGCTCCTTGCTTAACATAAGGTTGACTAGTAGGATCGTAGGGTTGTCCCTATTGGACCGAAGGTTGTCCTTGACGGGGTTGTCCTTGTCGACCATAGGGTTGTCCCTATAGGTATGTTAACTGGTTGGGGTTAACCAGTATCTGTGGCGTTTGAACATACAATGGACCTTATGGAACGGGCCCATGGTAATAGATGTGATTTCTGTACTCATCGTAGTAATGTGGAGGATTGATGGGAGCTTAAACCTATTGAGAACCCTAGGGAAAGTAATTATGTTGTTGAATGACCATCATATATTGGTCGTACGTCAAACCTCCAAGAAGAGGATTAGAGGGGATAGGTGCACTACCAATAGGTTTATGGACTTCCGATACGTGAGGCTGTGATCCACTAACAACGGCTCCAACAGGCATCGTGGAAGCATTAGGAATCATTCCACTAACAACATAAGATGATGGAAATGACAGAATCACATTAGCGGATGGTGTGGAGGAAGCCACACAAATAATGGGTTGGGTTGGGAGAGATGTAACCATCGTTGAAACAATGGGAGTCGAAGAGGATGGACCTGACACAAACGACCACACATAAGGAGCCATTGTACTTGACCATAGCATATTATGATACAAAGATGTAGCACCAGAGATTAACTGACCCAATGAACGATAACCACCCGGGAGAGTTTAAGGTTGAGAGAAAGGTTGAGTCGTGACGTGAGGAAAATTCTCTGGAGGGAACTGATATTCTCCTGTGGAAACATAAGTCTCTTCACTACTAATAGGACTCGTGGCATCCATGTCGGATGAAGACATGTTGTCGACAAAAAGGTGAAAGCGATGGCAAGTAAAGCACGTGATAATGGTGACTCAAGTGGTTCCGAGCGTAGAGGGGGGTCTTCCCTTAAAAAGGCCCAAGAATCCGGAGGTTTCCAATTGATATTAAATGGTTCCTCAGGGGGAGATTGAGTGGCAAGAGGTTGAACACTCGGCATAATGGCACGCCAGTAGCCTAGAGTCCCAACAGACTAAGGTGTCACCGAAGAAAATCTGGGAGGAGATTCTTCACTACGAGGTAATGAAGAGGACGGTGAAACTGGTGGTTATGCGACTGTGACTTTGTCTCAAAAACATGAGAGAAAAGAGATGATTAATTCGAGGCTTTAAGACCAATCACTAAGGAATTACTTATGAACATACCAAGAAAATAACTTTAATGGGTGTTTGATCATGGGTAATTAATTTTTATGACACTGAAACAAAACTATACCTTTTCATATTTTAAGAGTCGAGAAAAGGACAAAAGGTGACTCTAATCACTTTCAGTTTGGACGAGCTTGAAAGGACAAGTGCTCGATGATATTTTCAAATTTTAAAGAGTCACGGAAAGATCAAAATGTCTACTCAGGAACTCTAAGCAAGAGAGTGTACCAAGCTTCCGTGAGCTGCAATATACACCTTGGTGATCAAATGAAAGAGAAATGACCAAGGACTTAACGTATGTGCAGGCAATCTCTCCGAATGATGTGTTCAGTGTATCATGGTTACAGGGCGACGGAATCAACTTCCTATGGATAAAGGATTGAAACATATGAGGGTATCCCTTTATATACTCAATGGTATGGGGATCACAAGTCCATGCTAGTGCTGTCTAATGCCAGATGGTGAACGAGAGCTACTGGGTTTAATGATTCCGAAACACGTCACTAGCATAGACCTCTAAATGTGAGTGTTAAGTTTCAATGCTTCCTTAGGTTGATTGAGTTCATTTTAAAGTTTATCTTGAAATTATGTTTAAGTTTCAAGGCCTTACCGAATGTAATCTCAAATCTCTAATGCACAACTACATGAGAAATAATATCATTTTGATTCGAAGAACAACTAGCTAAGAGAGGGATAGAAGTTCACAACAAAGAAGAATTCAATCAAATGCAAGAATGACACTTTCCTAATGCTAATAACACATCCAAAGCAGAAAACGAAATGATTTTCTCTTATTGTTCACTTTTTAATGAGAAATAAATCTAATAAAGAAAAAGATTACTTTTCATTTTCAAACAGAAAAGGGAAATGAAAATGTTGTTCTTTTATATGAATGAGAAGCAATAATGCAATGTTACACTAAAAGGAAAAAATGAACACTAGCTTTGAGAAAATCGAATGAAATGATCAAACACAATGGGACCAATCCAAAATGATATAAAACACACTCAAAGCTAGACAGGAATTCCTTCACGCAGAGAAAGGACTTTCAAATCGACTCAATGAGCAATGTGATCTATGCTCAGGGTGACAGATGGAGGGTCAAACAGACACAAGGATGACAGTTCGACAATCCTACAACATGTAGAATCGAAAGAAAAGACCAAGAAATCAGACAACAGGCTGAAAAACTGAATGACTAAATTGACTCATACACAGCTCGGAAGCTCAACAAACATGTGGCCGAATAGGCAATCAAAGACACCTAGAAAATCTAAGATGAGAAGCCACTACAAGGAAAAGACCCTCTAGCGGAGGCTATAAAGGAGGTTTTTAGTGTTATAAAATTGGGCAAAATTGTTAAAAAAACATTTGCTACAACATCCGTTTATGGTTACAAAGGTTTTGGCAGAGATTTTAACAGAAATTCAACACAACTAAAAAAGCTGGGCGACCGGAGGTTATTATGGATGTTTTTTCATCAGTGCGCTACTAAGGTTTCAACGCACCGGTGCATGTCATCTAGACAGTGGCCCCGGGGCGGTTGAAGGTTCCTGCACCGGGTCTTCAAGGTATAAAACTGCACTGGGAACATTGTTGATGATACAACGCATGGGGCAGTACCAATTGGTCTTGGGATTTGTGTGGTGCCCATAGGTCGTCTCAACGCACCAGTATGTAGACTTATAGAAACGCACCAGTGCACCGTATCAGTCAAACACGCTGATTTGTATATTTGGTATTGGTATTTGTGCGGTGCCCATACGTCGTACAAATGCACTGGTGCATAGTATCACATAAATGCACCGGTGCGCAGTATCGCACAAACACACTGAGATTTTTAATTGGTTTTGGTATTTGTGCGGTGCCCATAGGTCGTAGAAATGCACCGGTGCATTGCATCATACAAACGCACCAGTGTACAGTAACTGACACACACCGGTGTTCATTTTGTATTTTTTAGAAACATCGACCTGTGACAGTGCAATTATTGTGATTTTTCTAAATTCATTATTCATCAAAAGCCGAAACATCTTATAACAATATTCATATTAATTAAATTTTTATTAATGCATTTGAATGTGATGTTTGGATTAAATTGTTATATCATATCATAATTATTGTGATTTTTTAAAATTCATTATTCATTAAAAGTCTACACATATATATCTTATAACAATGGAGAACGAAATAGAATAAATTAAAACATATATACACACACACACACACACACACACACACACACACACAAACACAAACACACACACACACACACACACACACACACACACACACACAAACACACACACACACAAATATATATATATATATATATATATATATATATATTAGTCTTTGTCATACAAAATAGGATAGTTATTGGTATCCCTTTGTCTTTCAATTGGGAAACTATGTCCATTACATTAAACAAAATGTCTGATTTCATAGACAAATATTTCAAAAAATACAATGCCTTGCTTTAATATCCAAACATAGTGATCATCATTCTTCGCTTGAACTGCTGTCATTGCTAGAGCTACTTGCATGGCTTGGGTTATTTTCAGGAATGTTTTGTTTACGATGTTGATTGTTTTCTTCTTCTTCACCTTCCATCTTCAAACATAAAAATAAACTAAAATGAGTGTATATACATTGGTGAGAATAATGAAAATTGAAATATTAAATAATATACATCAATGTAAATCGAAAAGAAAAATGACGTACCATAGCAACAATTGACTCATAAACTATACACATTATTTCAAAACCATGTACCATGCCATCTTTCAAAATTTCATCTGTTGGCGCAGTTCCATGCTTTGTTTCATGTAAGTTTTATACCCCATAACAAATCATATATTTAATATAAAATATTTTTTTGTTCTATTAATTATAAATGGAGCTAAGTAAAACAAGATAGGTAGATGCTTACAAATTCCACAATTAATTTCTGTTATGCCAACATATACTTACAACCCATATTTAACCCAATTTCAATCAATTCGTCTGATGGTTCTTCTTTGTATGTTAACACCTGTTTGAAGACATTCAATGATGATTTTTGTAAAACAACTTAAAAAATACAAAAATGAAATCTAGTTAAGTTGTTATAAGGAAGTAAAAATTACTCACAAACTTAGATATCAACCCTTTTCTTCCTTTTCGTCCTGTTTTATGTGCTGAATAGGTTTCATTTTATTTTCTTTTCTGCAAGAAAATACTTGAAAATTAATATTTAATGCTAAATTGTTTATTTATTGTACCTAATGATTGAAAAATTCAATGATTACATATTACATTTGAAGCACATTGTTGTTGATATGGCTCCTCCTGCGATGCAATTTTGTCCATTTCTTTAACCATCTCCTTGTACACCTTTTTGGACATTCCTACTGGCATATTTCTGATATCAACTCATTCATCTTTTGAGATTTTCATAATCTTCCTGAAAATGTAACATGACAATAAACTATTTAATTTTTATATTGATATATGAAAAGTAAATATAAAAAAGTGATATTTATAAATAATTCTAGACAAAAATTTAAAGGAATATTACTTTTTCATTCCTTCTTTTTTGTTGTTGTACATTTTTGCTATTAAAAGTCTGATATGTCTCATTGACCAATTCTCTGGAAACTCTTCCTGTAACTTAGAAAAAAATTGGTTCTTGGAATCATTGGATTGGTTTTTGTATTGTAAGTGGAAAGAATGTCTATACATTCATTCCACTAGATCCCTCAAACTTTTTTAAAAGTTTTTCCCCTTTCCGTTAACCTCCAACACCACTCCAGATGAGCTAAGGAGAAATTCATTTTCATTTGCATGTTCTATTTTTTTCTTTTCTTAGAAAAAAATTCCTTTTCTAAGTTTTTGGTCCCTGTAGAAAATTAAACAGATGTGAATTAATAGACTGTTTGACACATGTTATCCAATAATTTTAACACTAGTACATTTGGCAGAAATTTCGACACTTTAGTTTCGACACTTTTGACCGAATGTCGGAAATTTCCCCAAATTTTATCAATTTTTCAAATCCCGCCCACAACGGTCACTATACCAACGTTTGGAGACAAGTGTCGGTATTGCGACACTTAGAGGTAAGTGTCGGTCTTGCGACGTTTGGAGAAAATCGTCAGAATTGCGACGGATTGGAGGAAAGTGTTGGTCTTGTGACACTTAGAGCTAAGTGTCGATATTGCGACGTTCGGAGCAAAGTGTCGGAATTGCGACAAAATATCTGCAAGTGTCGGTCTTGCGACAAAATATCTGCTAGTGTCGGTCTTGCGACGAAATATCTGTAGGCGTCGGTCTTGGGACGACAACCTCCGAAGCATTGGTCTTGCGACGAAATATCCACAAGCGTCGGTCTTGCAACGAAAACCTCCGCCGCGTCAGAATTGCGACGATATTAAAATTATTAAAAATTTATAACCATTGAGGAGGATTTGGATTAGAAGTTTTACACATCGTATCTCTATTTTTGGATTTCAAATTCTTGACCTACCACTGTTATCCTAATCGGTATTATACGTTTCGGCCTGTTTTGTTGTTAGTTATGGGTGTCAAAATAGATTAGTGTGACAATTCACTTTGATTGACATAGACATGACTCTAGGTTAGGTGATTGTAATGGTGGAAAAAGTGTGTACGTGATCTGGTGGTGTTACTCTTTAATGTTTGGTATATCTCATGTTAATCACGAAGATTGTAGAGAATAAATTTGCTTTAAAAGTCAATTAGGTAAAGTTATTAAGTGTATAAATGTTCTTATTTTTTTAAAATATAATCAAACTTATTAAAAAAATAATCAAACTTATTTTTTATTTGATTAATTTTATTTATGTTATTATTAAATATATTAACAATTATATTTTAAATATATATTTTTATATAGTTTTGAAATAAGTTATTAGATTGGTGAATAAAATTAATTACATTTGAATTTTCTCTAATTTCTTTTTTGGTAAATTAATTTCATGAAGTTCACAAATCTCAAGTCAAATTCAAAACAGCTAAACAAAAACTATAATCATTTCATGAAAAGCATCTAAAAAATGATTGAAATATCAAACTTGACAGTAGACCAATATGGGTTAAGTTAGTTTTATGAGGATCATGTTGGAATTTATGTTGTTAATTTACATAGAACACCACTTTTTTTTAATAATATTTTTAGTTTTTTATTTTTTTTATATTTATCTTCACGATTCTAACCAGGGCCAAGCACATTGCAAGCATCGATGATGGATGATTCTGGGGAGGATGTTGAGGATGCAGATATGATCGAGGAAGAACTCGTGGAACAAGTTGAACTTGGACCAAGCACATTGCAGGCATTGGTGGATGAACCACATGAAAATGTTGCAGAAGTGACAATGATCGAGGAGGGACTTTATGAGTAGGCGGTACCAGGATCTGAAGCATTGTAGACATTGATGAGGATGGAGGACACTCACTTAGAGAGTCTTCATGAAGATATGACTCGTGTTTCAATTGAGCATCTGGGAGATGGACCGTATGCAGGGATGGGAAAGAAGTTGAATTCTTTGCCAATACCATGGAGGACCTTTCCTCGGATGACTATGATGGAACCTTGTACATTGGAGAAGCAAGGAGCATTTCTTGTTGTAGACCTTGATAGGGAAATTTGTGACATTGCTCTAGTAGGTTCAAGTTCCTGTGACAAGGGTGGAACTTGATGATATTTGTGATAGATATGGGTTTTGCTTAGCCACATGGAAATTGGCTAGGTGCCCGGCATGACTCATGGACTACCTTGGTGGTAGGGCACATTGTTTGGGTATAATTCTTCATGGCTTACAACCAAGAAGGAAATCTTGGTGCACCTTTAGTGGGGGAGAAGCCTTGGAGGAAGTACCCATGATGATGATGGTATAAGTGACCGAGGGCACTTAACCTGTACACTATAAACATGATGGTGGCTAGAGTTGAGATGAGTCTACTCTTGATGGACACATGGGAAACCAAAGTCATGTACGTTGACATGAGGGCATGGCAGGACATTATGTGGAGACATTATGCAAGTGCACTTACTAGGTGCCACTTATGAGCATCATGGAGGAGTGTTAAGCAGGTATATGCTGAGCATGTTCTTTCAATATGTGGAAATAAAAATAAACATCATTATCAATCAGGAAGTATGCCCATACATACAAGGGAGGGGAAACTCCCTGTTAATAATGAGTCCACCCGATAATACGTTTCATAAATATGAAATAAGGCAGTAAAGTGAGATAGATAACTGTGTATTTTTCTTTTTATGGATCATCACAAAGAAATCTTGTTAAAGATGATAATATTCATGGTAGTTTCTTTTCCACTATACCTCCATACATATTGTACTTTTCATGTCATTAAGAGCATCATACAAAGTGAAAATGGGGTGGTTGAGGGATAACAATAGGATGTCCTTCAAAAATATTTACAAAGTGCTATTCTTTTGAAAGAAAATGGAAAAAGAAATATAAAAAAGTGTTGTTCTTTAAAGGGAACAACAAAGCAAGCTATACTGAAAGAAATTTGTTGTTCCATAGAGGGAACAACAGCTGTTCCCTGTAGGGAACAACAAAAAAAAATTCACATGAAAAATTGTTGTTTTTGTAAGGAACAGCAAAGTGAAATACACACAAAAATTGTTGTTCCTTAGAGGGAACAGTAGCTGTTCCCTGTAGGGAACAAAAAAGAAAAATTCACAGAAAAGTTGATGTTCCTTATAGGGAACAACAGTTGTTCCCTGTAGGGAACAACACAAAAAAATTCACACAAAAGTTGTTGTTCCTTATAGGGAACAACAACCGTTCCCTGTAGAAAACAATGAAGAAAAATACATGAAAATTGTTGTTCCTTAGAGGGAACAACTGTTGTTCCCTATAGGGAACATCAAAGAAAATAGATACAGAAATTGTTGTTCCTTAGAGGGAACAAAAGCTGTTCCCTGTAGGGAACAACAAAGAAAATAGAGGAAAGAAGCAGAACTAACATACAATCAAATCCCATCAAAAGTAAAAAGGAAAAATTATGTACAAGTTCTGAGAAAAAGCATATTCCTTCATTGAACTGGCGCTGTGGAAGGGTTGCCTTCCTCAGCAAGAATTTGCATAGTGGAATCTAACTGTAGCTGTTGGCAAAATGACTCCCTGGTAAGAGTTTTATCTTATCCACCTTAGCCACATACATGCAATCCTCACACTTTAGAAACCTAAGACATGTAAGAGAAGGCTTCTTTCCACTTTTACTTCCTCTAGTGTCATATGTCACCCAAAATTGAACTTGGTGACATATTAATTAAATAATTATTTGCAACAACTGCTTCAGCTCAAAATCCTTTTCTTAAGATAGGTTTTCAAGTTTTGTCTTATCCACTTTAGCCACATACATGCATGTTTCACACTTCAAAAACCTAATATGTGCAAGAGAGGGCTTCTTTCCACTCTAACTTCCTCTAGTTTCATGTCACCCAAAATTGAACTAATTGGTGACATATTAATCAAATAATTAGTTGTAGCAACAACTTCAGATCAAAATCCTTTTCTTAAACTAACATTCTCTCTCATGCTTCACACATTTTTTTATCAAGGTCTGATTTGGTCTCTTAGCATGGCCATATTGCTCGAGACCACGTGGAGTGGTCTTCAAGCATGCAATCCCCCAAGATTTTCAAAATTTCTCAATTTCTTAGGAGAAATACTTACCACCGTTGTTAAGTTTTAATCTTGTTCCACACTTGAAGCAGAAATTTTAATTGTAATTTTTTAATTTTAAAGGGATACTACATCCTATAAGAATATCTGGTTGGGTCGGGTTATTTCGTTTGAGGGCAGCCATTTCAAATTTGTTAAGTTGTGACTGCATGGGTGCTTTGTGCATGTTCGTGCGACCCATTTGTTGTTTGCTGATCCCTTGTGCCTTCGTTCGGTTGGGCGCGCTATGTCGTTTCATTTGAGGGTGCCCACCCAAACCAATTCGGGCCGTTCGTTTCAGTTGAGGGAGCCCGTATCAAATCACCTAAGTTCATGTTATAGTTACATATTACATACCCTTTTCCGTGCCAACATTATATAACTCTACCTTACTAGGATGAGCATTAACTAAGGCTTCACGTATGCATCCACCAAATCTGTCACATTAATGTAGTCCCCAATACATGTACCTTCAAGAGTATTGTAATATGTTCCTTTAACCCACATTGATATGTTCCTTTCACCCACTATGGTAAAAGGAAGAAAGCAACACTACAAAGTTTATAATAATCTATATGTTCACAATTGATTTGATCTATTAAAGTTAAGAATTTTAATCACCCTCCAACATTAATTCTAATGAGTTTAATGTCTAATTTAATCCAAACTAAGGAAAAATTAACTTTGGGGTAGATATGTTTATTCTTTAATAAATTGAATTTTAAAATTTTGACTACACAAGGGTGCCCGTCGGTCTTCCCTGCACTGATTATTACACTTCTCATACATTTCACAATTTAGTTTCTTTCCCACGTGCTCTATTCTCCTTCCCCGGCAGCCAGACCTGCATCTATCTCCTTTCCTGCAGTCAGACCCTGCTCTATTCTCCTTCCCCGCAGCCAGACCCCGCTCTATGTCGCTCTATTGATTTGCAAGGGTTGCATTAGTGCAGGGATTAATATGATAGGGCCACGTCAAAGGAAACATTAATATTCTAAGGCGACATTGAAGAAACTCTTGAATTAATTGCTACATGGAAAAATGGTAATGTGGTTTATTCATTCTTCAATAGTAGTGTTTTTGTTGCATGCAAAATGTTTGAAGAAAATCTGTGTGTCTATTATACTTTATAAATGAGCGAAATATGCCACTTTTATGATTACAATTCACTGTTATGATTACAATGCCCTCTAACCTTCCTGCACAAGCTACTATTCATTGCAGTCCAAAACAGAGGAATAATTACCATAAAAAAAACGGATGTACCCTTAACCTCTCCTCACACCTGTGGCTTAGTCCTGTAAGAAGTACACACCCTAAAACAAAGAGAAACTTGTCCTTCTTGCTCCATGCTAGCCTTAGTTCTCCGCTATAAATTTCAAAGGTATTTTCTTGATGAAATTGCTCTTGGATGATTCAAAATGGGATGATAAGAGAATTAGAGCTTAACTGTTGAATAAATAAGTAATCATTATACCCAAAATTTGATGGAGGAAATGGCACCTTCTGAAATATGATCCGTTCTAGGATTTGGTACACTTAAGTGATGCCCAGGACTGTGACTTCTTAGATACGAAACTCAGCTTCTAATGTAGAGACAGATAATATGAGTGAAAAACCATACCTGATTTGAAGATGAGATTAGAACATGTTGAGCTTGAGAAACCTTACCACGTCATGAATGATTAGAAGGTTTCACAATAACTTCAACCTTCCTGTGATAGATAAGAGGCTGAAGAAAGAGTCTCTTGATATGTGATCTGGATCTTCCTTCAAGAAAAAAAAAGCCTTTGGTCTTCTCTGAATTACAGATCCATATTTCATATATTATTTTTCTTAAATTTTTCATGCAACTTCTCAGGAAACCAGAGATATATGGAATAATTTTTAGAGTCATTAGATCAATAGTAATGACTTTTCTTTTATCAAGTCTTTTGACATGATCTTCCTTATAATAATTATTGGACATAATAGCTCCTTCTGCAGACTTACTTTTAAGATCATAAAGTCAAATTGCCCAATGATCAATCAAAATTAGAGACTGTTCAGTCCACTCCATCAATGCTTCCTCGGTGGGGTACTTATGTTCTTTGTGATTGTAAGAACTGCTGCAAGATTCTGATCCAAAGGGTCATAAAACAGTCCTTTAAAAAGGAAGAAACTTTCAAAAATTGCAACCCATATATTCTTTCTGGACTTTTGTTTTCTTAAAAAAAAACTTCCTCCAGATTGCCTTAAATAATGATGGATCTAATCATCTATGCTAGATCCCTTTCAAAGGATGACAACTCTACTAGCATGATTCAATAATACTGTTACAGGTCTCAAGGATGAATTATGATATAAAAGGTTTCAAGGAGACTGCCCCTTCAAAACTGAAAGAGGATTAATGCCTTTCTATAAATTTGATATGGAATATTAATTACTCCCTCTTCTTGATGGTGTGATCAAGATGTCTATACCTTAAGATGTATATACCTTAAGATGTGTATACCTTAAGATGTGTATACCTTAATATGTCTATGTCTATATTAATTCTTGCTAAGGAGGGCAACCCTTCCACAATACCAGTTCAATGAGGTTCGTTCGTAAGGCTCGTTTTCTGTTTTCTCCCTTGTGCCTTCGTTTGGTCGGGCGCGCCGTGTGAGGGAGACCGTATCAAATTTGCTAAGTGGTCACCGCACGGGTGCCTTGTGCACATTTGTGCAGCCAATTTTCCATTTTCTCCCTTGTGCCTTTGTTTGTTCGGGTGCGCTGCGTCATTTCGTTTGAGGGCACCCATCCAAACCTGTTCGGGTCGGGTCGTTTCGGTTGAGGGAGCCTGCCCAAATGCGTTTGGGTCAGGTCATTTCGGTTGAGGGCGCCCGCCCAAACACATCGGGGTCGGGTCGTTGCAGTTCAGGGCGCCCATATCAAATTTGATAAGTTGTGACCACATGGGTGCCCTATGTACATTCGTGCAGCCCGTTTGCTGGTTGCTCCCTTGTGCCTTTGTTCGGTCATGCGCACTGTGTTGCGACATGTGAGGGCGCCTACCCAAACACGTTCGGGTCGGGTTGTTTCGTTTGAGGGCGACCATATCAAATTTTATAAGTTGTGTCCGCAGGGGTCCGTTGTGCACATTTGTGTGGCTCATTTGCCGCTTGCCCCCTTGTGCCTTCATTTGGTCGGGCGCGCCATGCAGTGAGGGTGCCTGCCCAAATGCATTCGAGTTGGGTCAGGTTGTTTTGTTTGAAGACGCGTGCCCAAACCCGTTCGGGTCGGGTCATTTCGGTTGAGTGCGCCCACCCAAACGCGTTCGGGTCGAGCCCCCTAAGCCCCCAATCCCTAATCCCTTAACTACTAACTCATTATTCGACCCCCAACCCCTAAATGCACCTAAATCCCCTAACCCAGCCTAACCCCCAATCCCCTAACCCGGCCTAACCCCTAATCCCCTAAGCCCTTCTCTCATATGATACCTGAGCCTTTTCCTTTCTCTTCCCTTAGAATTCCGTAATAGTGTCATAGTGATTCCAGCCAACTCCTTTGGAAAGCCTTCCTAGCAGACAATACTTGTGACCTGGCTGAAGCCTTAGCACTTTCAGAGCATCTGGAATGATCATTCTCTTCTTCCGGTCATATGGTGGGGGAACCCCTTCAAAATCCCTTAGCCTAGAATGTGTTGCAGCACCACGCTTGGTTTTGTGTGGAATCATTCCTCTAATTGTCCAGAAGTCAAATCCTTCTCTTAGTACTTTATTGTCATTTTCCCATACTTAACCAATGAGAGCAGAAGAACACCTATTTCTATAAAATCACCTATAAGTTCTGTTACTTTATTGTCATTTGCCCATAAATAACCAATGAGAACACAATAACACCTATTTATATAAAATCACCTATAATACTTTTGTGGGTTTCCTAATATCCCTTTAGTTAGTGTGTGCACAGTCCTAGCCTAGATCCTAAAGTGATTCCCGTACAATGATAATACTAGGTGTATTTGTTCTTAAAAAAATATGCATGGATAGATGTCTCATTTATGGCCAAGTTCCATCAAAATGGTTCCCCCTACCTACCTAGTAACTACATTACATTTATTTCATGACAAGACTACCCTACAACCCACCAAATTTCTATCATATCCTTGATGTCAACAACAATTTGTTGTTCAAGATATATCTAAGTTGGAACAAACTTAGCTCTAGAGCTTAGGATATTTTTCCACCTCTAATGTTTATAAACCAATAGATATAAAATTTATAAAGCATGTGGGAGCCATTTAAGTATCACCTTTCCTATATTGACTCCGTCTTAAAAATCATGGAAAATGTCCATAGATGAGTTATCCTTAATAAACCAAAAATCTCATTGAAAATAATCATTCATACCATAACATTACTACTTCCCTTTTAACCACATAAAACTTATTTTTAAGTTACCATAATTCATCTTTAATATCACATAATTAGATTAAAAAATCAACCAAAATCCCTAGTTTATGAAATAAAAATTCAACAATTTTATATAATTAACAATTTAAATAAATGTCTTAGATCTAACCTCATTAATAATGATTTATAATCAACAACACCACTTATTTACCCAAACCCCTTATTAACCCCAAGAAAAGTCTCACACATTTTATTTAATGGAATTTGAGTGGCCTTAAGAAACACATGTATTTCATTTCAAAATATCAAAAATTTTCAAATATCAAAAGTTTTAATTTCCCTCATTCATTTCCCTCTTCAAAATGTCTAAAATTTTCAAATATCAAAAGTTTTAATTTCCCTAGTTCATTTCCCTCCGGTTGCATGGTTTGTCCAGGGAAGGAGGGAGGATGCGGCCATACTGTCGCTGGTTTTGAGGAAGGATGCAACCATACTATTGCAGGTTTTGAGGAAGGATGCGGCCATACTGTCATAGGTTTAGAGGAAGGATGCGATGAGTTAAGTTTCTGTGTTTATCCAGTGATAATGCAATTCCCTTTAGGTTTATTTGGTTATTTGTTTGCCCATTTGGTTTTGTTACTTTCTACTTCTGCCCATTTGGTTATTGTGCATTTTATTAGCTATGAGAATTTTTGGTTGGCTTCTGCGGAAATGGCTATTTGGTTTCTATATGTTTTGGTTTTCTGATATGCCCATTTGGTTATTTTGTCTATGTTATTTTAAGAATTTCTTGTTTGCATCCGCGACAATGGTTGTTTGGTTTCTCTTTGTTTTAGTTTGCTAATATGCCCATTTCTGAATCCTGAACTCATCAACCCTTTCTGTCAAACTGATAACCCTACATAAAGAAATTATAACCCTTTATTCCCATGCTGGTCTTCAATCACAGGTACCAAGCTATGCACACCATCCTTATACCTAAGAGAAAAAACCCACGACCCATCACGCAAAACCCTGTCTATCACATGAACAACCGTGGCACCATCTTCTGCAACCCCACGAACAAGATTCTCAGATCCAGTGCAGGATGAAGGTCACGTGTTCAATTTCGTTGCAGGGCTAGGGACTATGCCTACAAATGTTATAAAAAAAGCTCAGGCAGACATTTGATGAGAATATATGATATAACCCATGCTATAAGCTCACAAATGTTTGGGTTTCTTCTTTCATATTTGTTTTCCGAGTTTCCTTAAGTTTCTGCTTCAAGTGGAAAATGCTCAATAACCCATGCAATCAGTTATTAAACCTCTGGTTTAATAAGCCATGTCCTTAGTTATTAAAAATCTGTTCTAAATTTGTAAATAACATTAAAATTGAGAAACCCCCTATTATCCCTTCATTCTGTTATTTAAATTTTAAAGGCTCAGGTTTTCTTTTCAACAGTTATCTATTACTGTTTATATACTTTTTGTTTTTGTTTTTTTTTTAAATTTTATTTTATTAAATACGATTTCCTGATTATGCATAGCTGCTTCGATTTTATGAGCTTCCTTTGCATCGAAAGCTTTACATGTTAGGTGGGAATGGAGGTGTCAATTTTATGGAAATATCGAAATCCAGTCACACCGATACTAGGATGGCGGTAGACGGGTACGTAAGATTTTACAAGGGTTTTGTCATTGTGGTTCTCTAAAATCTTGGACCAAATGTGATGCAGCCCAAGGCTGCAAAAACCCACATTCTCCATGCATAAAATGCATGGACATTCTTTTCCCAAAATAACCCTCAATTGGGACAACTCTAAATGCGGAAGCTATCTCATTTATTCAAAATAATGGTTACTGTCTACTTTGACAGTTACCTGGAACTTTAGTTTTAGAACCCAAATAAAAGAGTTATTAAATTCAGGACTAAATTCCTTACTCATGCATTATGGTTTAGAAACCCCAATATTAATCATGAACCATACCCGTTTATGATTTCAATTCTAAGGTTTAAAACAAACCCAAATAAACCATAGAATTTCTCACGGCCCCAACTTTATTTCACCTGCATATCATAACATTCTTCAACCATGAACTTTGGTTTAAAAACTCGAAAGTGTCAATAGCCAAACTTCGAGACCCACCTTATTATTCACACCCTTGCGGAATTCCATTTAGCCCAACCTTTATATTATAAAGTTAACACAACACTTACAAAGTACCAATTCCGCCTATCACATATGCCGAGGCTCATTTATATGTTAAATCATATGTGGCCCAATTTTGTTTCAACGTACCTATTCATCCAACGGATGATGCTTCATCACGCTCTAGCTCTATAATCCGATGATCATCGCATGATCAACTTGCATTTATTTTAACGTACCTCTTCCATTGTCGGGTCCACACCTCCATTAACCACCACGCAACTTTCAAGCATGAATGCCATCAGATCTAAACTACAATCATCAAACGGCTATCGCGTTCATTTTAACCTCGAAGTTTATTTCACCAAAGCAACGCGAAATAGGTTGTATTGGAAATCCTTCATTGCGACATGTCACCCATTGATCACTATCGCGTTCAATCAAGCAAAAACCACTTACCATCCATTTTCTATGCGAAACCCACTCGTTGGTTTTAGAAACCACTTTCACTGTTCCGGTTCATGGTTCCACTTTATTCATGGTTCTGTGTTCTATTGATTCACAGTTCCACTTCTTTTCATTGTGGTCCTCTGCATAATTAATGAAACACTTGGTTCATCGACTCATGGTTGCATGGAAAAATATATATCCCTGGTAGCCATACGCAAATCAAGTCCAATTCAACTCTGTGAAATGGAAATTGATTCCAATTCAACTTCCAGAAATTTCAATTAAGACCTTATTCTGAACCTAATTCCCTTGCATCAAAATGGGTCCTGGAATAAATCACTGGGTAGAGAATATGTTAAGGGAGATTAGCCTGTTTTATGGTTTTGTTTGAAGGCTGCATGCAGTCTGTGGGAAATATGTTATATAGGATATATGGAGAGTGTTTAAGTTTTTGGAGTTTTGTGATTTCAAGCACACTAAGGAGTTTGTTAAACTCTCATTAGGTGTGGGACGATGTAAACTAATTCATTTTATGGAATCTACTTATTTGATTTTTAGGGTTTGTTGCATTTCATGCACTGGAAGGAGTTTGTGAAACTTCAATTAGGTTTTAATATTGAAGTGGATATTGTCAATGTTTATTATTCAATGTTGTTCAAGTGAACTTTGTAATCATCATGAGGGTACTATCCAAGAGGAAGATAAATATATAGAGATAATTTTGAATAAATAGAAAAGGGGGAAATGGATAGGGAAAAGAGAATAATCCAAGAGGAAGATAGATATATAAATAAAATTTTGAATAAATAGAAAAGGGGTAAATGGATATCTTAGTAATGTCTTTGGGAAAAGAGAAGAATCCAAGAAAATTAAGATTGAAAAAAATATGTAAGAAAAAGAACATAAGAATATACAGAAAACATTGTTGTGGCTCTAATAAGATTTATGATGGATTTTTGTAATCAAATAGTTTGGTTCTCTAATCATAGCATGCTTGTTTGAAACTAGGTCTTCTCTAAATGCTTTGATGGATTTTACTGCTGAGAAAAGATAGAGACAAAAGAATGGGTTTCAAATCCGGGTAATGCTACGGAATATGTCAATCAAGTGATTTCTTGTCTCCAACAATGATTATTTCTTTCTTTCAAGGTCTTCATGATTTGTTGATTTTTTTTTGTTTTTTTTGTTTTTTGTTTTGTTTCGGATGTTATATCATGTTGAAAATAGGGATTGGATCTGTGCAACAAGATGAATTGTGTCAAGATGACATGTTTATCCTTTCTGAATGATCAGTTATTGAAGACCAGCCAGAGCAAGTGTTAGTAGAAACCACTATATGCACTGTAAGTGTAGCTTCTATCTCAAAGCAGTGTTATGATATGGCTCTAGATTGTAGCAAAGGTTTAGTGACTTATCTCAGTTGAAATGACTTAACAAGGTCTACATGATTCTTGTTTGCAGGTGAGAACTACAAAGACTGTGCTATCTCATGATTATGGAGCTGCTATAGAGATGAACAATTGCCATTCATTAGTGGATTCAGAAGTAAAATCTCATGTTCCCAGTTTACAGTCCCAGCCTCAAGAAGAGTTTATAAAAAAAACCACAGTTGTACAGTCAACACTTGTTAGTACAAAGATTGAGGATATAGGGACAACCCAGGAATTGGAAAATAATCACACTGCTAAGGTATTGACAGAGGATTTTTTTATAGTTGAAATTAGAAAAAAATGATATTGATCAGCTAGAAAAATAAGTTTGCATGGAGATAGATGTTTCAAATGAGGTATTTGCAGTCTGGTCTGGTTGTGCATGCTTTAAATACTAGTTTGGAAAGCTTAGAGGAAAAACATTCAATTAATTATGCAAATGTAACTGGGAAGATTGTTCAGAGTGGTGAACATGGTACCAAGCATGCTAACAATGTAGTTGATGTGTAGATTGATGCCAGGAATGTAACTCAAGCTAAATATGCATTTGATATTGGCGCTGGTGACAAAGGTCAAAAGGAGTCTCTGCAGTTAAATCTACTTAGTCTAGATAATTCTAAAAATGTAGAATATGTATCCACAAAAAACACTATATTTTGTGCTTCAGCCAATCTCTTACGGTCATACCGATATCAGAGGGGATTGTGAAGATGAAGGTCTCCGTGGTAACTTGAAGTGGCAGAGAAATTATCAAGGGTGGCATCGATCTGAGTGATAATGCCACTGTGGATGATCTGAAAGCCTCGATTCAACAAAGAATCAAGAAATATTATCCTGCTCGGCAACAACTTAATCTACCACAATTTGGAAAAGGGAAACCAATTGTTATAGAAAGAGGCAAGAGGCTCAAAGATTATTTTGAAAAAGATGAGGGAAAGTTAGCGGTAGTGTTCAAGGATTTAGGGCCACAGGTGGCTTACAACACTCTTTTCTTCTGGGAATATGTTGGCCCTCTATTCATTTATCCTGTCTTCTATTACTTCCATGTCTACAATTACTTTGGATATCCTGCAGAAAGAGTTATACACCCAGTTCAGACATATGCAATGTAATATTGGTGCTTTCACTATGCCAAACGCATTTTAGAGACATTTTTCGTTCACAGGTTCAGCCATGCAACTTCGCCACTTGCTTATGTGTTTAGAAACTCCTGTTACAACTGGACCTTTGGTGCAGTAATATATTATTTTGTCAACCATCCCCTCTACACCCCTGTGAGTGAGAAGCAAATGAAGATTGGGTTTGGGTTGGGGATTGTATGTCAGGTATCAAACTTTTACTTGCATATTTTGTTGAGAAATCTCAGGGGCCCTGGAGGTAAAGAAGGATATAAAATTCCAAGTGGATTCCTGTTTAATATAGTCACATGTGCTAACTACACCACTGAGATCTATCAATGGTTGGGGTTCAATATCGTGACACAGACAGTTGCTGGATACACCTTTCTGGCTGTGTCAACCTATGTTATGACTAACTGGGCTCTTGCCAAGCACCGCCATTTGAAGACGTTGTTTTATGGAAAAGATGGCAGACCCAAATATCCAAGGCGATGGATGATATTACCTCGTTTCCTATGAAAAGGATGCTTATTAATTCTGGGGACACTTTAGTTGATTTCTAAATTGAATTGTCAACAAAATTTGGGCACTTTTCTAGTTCTCCAATGTCTAAAATTTGGTGGCTTTAGCATGATGGGACATTGTAATTGACTATTTTGTGGCTATAATTTATTTAATTGTGCTTGATTAAGAAGCTAGTAAGAGTGAATTTCTCACCTAGGTATGTTCCAAGTATTTTAAATGGAGTATTTTTAATTACTATTTTTGCTGAAAAACAACACAAGAAGATCAACCACATTTGAGTCAGCCTGAAACTGAACAAATAAAGTCTTATGTGGAGCAAAAGTGGTCTGAAACAACAAAAATGAAAGAAGAGGAATAATTCTCTAATAAAAAAGAGCCTGGATTTGAAGCTTTGAAAGGAATGCAAGATTGCCAGAAGCAACCAGGAACGAAAGCAACATGTGATATCAGTACTGGTGACGCAGATCAAAAGGAGATTGTTTGTTTATTGTTCGAGATCAATATTGTCTACATATTTCAATAAAAATGTCTACCCGGTTTAGACCCAAATAACTTGTTGGTTTGATATAAGAATTTCTAATCCAGAAGCTAAAACTTAGCCAAGTTGAATGGATTATTTGCTAGACATGATAGTTAGTATACAAATGATATGCTTGTAAGTTGTATCATATACCAAAGACTACCAAATTTCTATCTACTTGTCAAATCATCCATTTGTCATCAAAACTAACCATATTCTAAGGGGGAATTAGAAAAATCAAGAACACTACAAATTAAAAACCATTAAATACGACATTTTTTTATTTATTAAATATTGTCTTTCCGTCAGAATACCGATGCCTCTAATGTCGGAACAATGACGGAGTGTCCAACCATCGGTCTTGCGACGAACACCTTCGAACCATCGGTCTTGCGAAGAAAACCTCCAAAGCGTCGATCTTGCGTCGAAATATCCGCAAGCATCGGTCTTGCGACCAACATCTCTGAATCGTCGGTCTTGCGATGAACACCTCCAAACCGTCGGTCTTGCAACGAAATATACGAACCGTCGGTCTTGTGATGAAATCGACCAACGGTTTAACTAATGTTGGAACATCGACACTTTAACTAATCGTCAGAAGACCGACGCTTTAAACATCGGAAGGTATAACGTTAGAATTCCGACATTTTGTTTTCGTCAGAAAAGAAATGTTCTAGATAACGTCAGAAGAGTGATGATGGCCTGGAAACGTTGGAAAAAGTGTCGCTCTTCCGACACTTGATTGAAGTGTCGGAATTGTGACGTAATGGCTAACCATGTTTTTCCCGACCTCAAACTGTCGCTCTTGCGACACCTATGTGTTGGAATAGAGACGAAGTGGCCATCGGAAATTGGGCCAAAATATACTAGTGTAAGTATATTATTAATGAAAATTAAAAAACGAAACTCATATTGGATCGGTAGTATTTTTTCATTCACCTGATTCATCCTTTTGCAATTTTTCCATCAAGATTTTACGCTCTTCTGGTCCTAGATCAGAAATAATCTTATCGAGCTTTGTCATTTTGTGGCTCTAAATGATACACAGTAAACAATACATATTAGTTAAACTTACATATATTTCAAAAATATATTTTTTTGTAAAGAAATTACAAAGAACTTGCCTTTTTTTCTTTTCTTGATGTGGTATCAGTATTTTTGTTACTTGATCTCTTGTCAGTCATTTATTTATCAATCTGAAACCTGTACCATATCATTCATTAATATATTTATAAATAAATTGTCAACTTTTCAGGTAAAAAATAAATCTTAAAAAACTGGTGCGCCTTTCATGATGTACGCACCGACATCAGTGTCTGGGGTATTATAAATGCACCGCACAAACCGTATAATAGACCGTACGGTGCTCTCCTCGTAACATAGAGAACTAGTGCCCTAATTTAGATAGGCACACTCATTATTATTATTATTATTATTATGATTATTTTATCACGCAGTACTTGTGCGGTGCACTAAGTTAAGCAGGGTGCACCAATAAAAAAAAAATCCATTTTTTTCAAAAATTCATGCAAGGGCCGACATGGATTGGGATCTGACTATGCAATTCATTTTGTGGGTTGGATGTCAATTTAAAATGAAAAAACCTAATTCTAAAATCACAGAAATAGGGAGAAGAAAGGGGAGAAACAAAAAAAATGAAGGGTTTAGGGTAAAAATGTATTTTTTTTTTTTTTTTTTTGTTTCTGAAAATGAAAAAAAAATTGAAATTTTTTTCTTACTTCGTAAAAAAACTGCAAAAAAAGTAAAAAAAAATAATCAAATTTAATCACGAGATCATTTGAAATTCTATGCTATAGGGTTTAAATCACCAGAGGTTTGGATTTTGATTGTATGAATACTTTTGTTCGAACATATTTCGCTGTTCCACAGTGCTCTTGTGCTCTCCTTCTCCAGGTACGTCTCTTGCAAATCTCTCGCTGAAAATTTTAGCAAAAATAGTGAAATAATGAAAAGTGTTTAGTATTTAAAGAATTGTTTTATGAAATTATATTTTCGAAAATATTTTACTGCCCATTTTTCAATTTGCCGCTTTTTTTTTTCACTTAAAGAAAATAGAGTTGCGCTTTTTTATTTATGGTTATTCTTCACCGGTGCGTCACTTAATAGCACTGCACCAGTGTGTCCATTGGTAACATGACACCAGTGCGTAGAAACTAAAATGCAGCAGTGCGCATTAACTAAAACGCACTGGTATGGTTATCTGTAAATTAGCACCGATTTGCGGTTTAGGCACCGAAATTACTTTTACATGTGTACACAAAAATTAGAGATGTTGGAAATGTACATTTTTCTGTGAAAATATTTGGGCCATTTCTTTTCGAAACTACATCTCTTCTTCTTTCAGAAAAAGAAACTTGAACCTTTCCATAACCTGCAACAAGAAAAGGTGCCCCATGATTTGCTTGCTCATTTGTAAGTTCCTCTTCCATATTGGCATTCAATTTCCTCTTTTCTCCTTTGTGCTTTCTATCTTAATCTTAACAAAATTTATACAATATCTGTTTTACGAGAAACTAACGTTGAATGTTCTGGGATAAATGACAATCAGTCCTTCATTCTGCATTTGTTAGTAGAAGAAGACCGATTTTCAACTAGACGATGCAGTTATTACATGTGGAGGAAATGGTTTCCCGTAGAAAATGAGTATAGGCTTGAGCAGAGGAAAGACATTGTAAATTGGGCTAATACATTAGCTTTTCCAATGGGAAACAAATTTGCAGGTGGAAATATGGTAGCTGCAAGTATCTGTGATTTTCTTCCCACATAAATGGTCATTGGATTTCCATTTATAATACAAGTAGAATTTTTGCTGGTTTCATTCAGAGAGAGGATCATTTTCAATAACAAATTGAACCAAGGAATCCTTAAGTGTATCCCGTTCACATTTTGTTCGGAATTTTGTTCTTCGATAACTGCTAATTCACCTATACTTCGAAAATTTGGATTTTTGGGTACCTTCCATATGATATTCCTCGTTATCCATAGGACCACAGCTCAGACAAGTTAGAGATGCCATTCAGGTTCAATTGAAAGATGAAGATGTGATTTTTTGCGACGTCATCTTTGTCGGTAAAAGTTTATGTAACCCAACCGAAGCTCAGATAATACTCCCAGCTTTTAAATGTTTTCTGGAGAGAGCAAGTGAACATGGTCATCAAAGCGAACAAGCCCATCTGTTTTATCGTAATGTCACATTGTGCCCTATTTTAGATATGGCGCACTAATGAAAAAAAATGTTTTTAAATTTTTTATTACACAATACTTGCGTGGTGCGCAGGTATAATACAACACACCGATGCACTAGGTTACGCAGGGCAAACCGATAAAAAAAAAATCAAAACTACACCTCTTCTTCTTTCAGAAAAATAAATTTGAACCTTTCCATACCATACAACAAGAAAAGGTGCCCCATGATCTGCTTGCTGACCCATGATCTGCTTGCTCATTTGTAAGTTCCTCCTCCATCTTGGCATCCAATTTCCTCTTTTCTCATTTGTGCTTTCTATCATCTTTGGTATCATCCTCTGTAAACTTTTTTCATTTGTCACTCTTATCTTTCCTTCCCTCATTGTCATGCTCTTGCTTTCGTCGCTTGCAAGACCTGCCATCCGTTTCTTCATCATAAGGATTCATATCCTTTGTCTCACGAGAACTCCTACCCCTATTAACAATCTTGATTGACCTTTCGTTATTATCCCTATAGAAATGATAATATTTCCCTTCATGGGACCTACTAGCCCGATCAAAAACGTCAATTGATCTTTCTCTGCTGTCCTTAAGGGAATGAGAATCCTTTCCTTCATGATGCCTCTTGGCTTTATCGACTGCCTCGGTTGATATTTTTCTAATATCCAATTTTTCCCTGCCATCCTTGTAAGAATGAGAATCATTACCTTCATGTGATCTCTTAGCCCGTTCAAGAGACTCAATTGATCTCTCTCTGACATCCCTTAGCGAATAAGATGCCTTGCTTTCGAAGGACCGTTTCACCTTTCTAGTTGCCAAAGTGTCGACATGTATTTCTCTGCCATCAACTCTGCTCTCCTTTTCTCCATCATGGGACCTCTTAAACCTATCGCTGGCCTCAACATAATGCTCTCTTCCATGATTAAGAAAATACTTACCCTCGTGACCAGGCCTCTTAACCCTATTGCCGGTCTCAACCGAGCTTTCTCGACCGCCCTTCTCATATTTTTCATAAATTTTTTCTCCTTTTGTATTATGTCGAGCTCTGTAGCCCTCTGCATCCTTATAAGCATCTTTTTCTCTCTTTATATTTGAATCACTTATTTTCTCTGCTATAAACTTCTCAGCCGAAATTTGAACTCTCATCTTTTCAAACCCTCATCTCCTCAGAAAAATTCTTGCCCACGATTCGAACCCTCCGCTACTCCAATACTGCACTTTACAGAATAAATTTTCCTTCTTAGAAAAGATATTTCAATGACATACCTAGTTCGTGCAAGGTTTTATTTAACCTTGTTCTGATGCATGGGGTTTTATAGACGCATCGGTGCGGTTTCATAAGATCGCGATTTATGTTTTGGCGCAGTGTTTTATGGCACACTAGTGTGGAAGAGTTGTGAAGCACCAGTGCGCTACAGTACTAAGACGCACCGGTGGGGGTTATGATGATAAGCGCACCGGATGAAAATCCAGAAACCTCCGCTAGAAATGGCGTACTATATAAAGTTATTTTTTTTTTGGTATGTAAGATCATAATAAAATAATGATAATTCTAAAGTACATGAATTTATTTGCATTATTTTCTAAACTTTACTATGTTACAAAAATTCATGTTATTCTAGATTTATTATTTTACATTTATTTACAATTTTACAAATTTACAAATTTAAAAATTTTAATAAAATCATTTCATATTAATACAATTAAAATTTTCACATTAATGAAATTAAAATTTTACAAATATTTTACATACAATTACAATTACAATTACAATTTTACAATTTCACATACAATTATGATTAGAATTACAATTACAATTTTAGAATTTTACATACAATTAAAATTTTACAATTACAATCATTTCACAGTAATACAATTAAAATTCTACAAATATTTTACATACAATTAGAATTAGAATTGGAATTACATTTACAATTACAATTACAATTTTACAAATATTTTACATACGATTACAATTAAAATTACAATTACAAATACAATTACAATTTTAGAATTTTACATACAATTAGAATTAGAATTAAAATTAAAATTACAATTACAATCATTTCACAATAAATTAAATATTACAATTACAGTTAAAATTTTACAAATATTTTACATACAATTACAGTTAAAATTACAATCACAAATACAAATACAATTTTACAATTTTACATACAATTAAAATTAAAATTGAAATTACAATCATGACATAATATTTAATAAATATCATGGTCATTTAATATTAAATTAATTGATAAACATCACGATCATGATAACCATCGTACAAACATCATATTCGAGTAAAAAACACATTCAAATTCGCTAACATCATCGTGATCATGATCATCTAACAAAACACAATAAACATTGTATAACATCATCACAACACAAACATCAAATATACATCTCATGTCAAATAACTCATGCTATCACATACACATCTATCTGCAAGTTTGACATTAAATGAACATATCTAACATGACCTAACAATACACACATCATGATGATCACCAACATGTAAATTGTCATCAAGATCCTCGGCATCTGTCATGCCCTGATTGTCATCAGGATCCACACCTGGATCATGTGGTGGTGCTGGCATGTCCTCGCCATCAAAAGACCCAATGTCTACAAAATATATACAAGTACACAACAACAATTAGACAATTTCATTACGCAATTTAATAAAAACAAGTTAAAGAACATGTTAGAATAAATTTAAATAAAACAGTAATATTACCTTTATCATCTAGCGGCTCATCATCTATGAGGAGGATGTTGGCACACCCTCGCCAATCCAGTCCAGCATAAGGATAGGGGACCATAATAAAGGGATGCAGCTTGTCAAAAATGGCTAGCAACTCTAGTGCATCATGCGATTTCCTCGTTGGAAACACAGTCTTGCCACTCTTGGGCATCATCTTCCCCCGCATGTGCATATGTGCCTCGAACATCAGCCTATGAGGCTGTCGAACAAAAGTAGGCCTCGTATCTGGAAACCTCTCAAAAAATAAACAAAAAATATCTGAAGTAAAAGGGAAGTTGACCCTCCCTTGTGCATGAGCACGATATCTATCTAAGGATGTACAGAATTGCCGCAAAAAAATTGCAGACAACCTGACAAATCGTGGCTCCTGTACTAAAGAATCAACATAAGATAGAAGCGAGAAACTAATGCGTTGTCCATCACTGGTATTGTGTGAAATGGTTGAAATCAGAAGTGAGAGGCACCTCACCTCCTCACTACCAAAAACACCAATACGTAACTGACCTCTGGAGATTTGAAAATCTGAAGGAGACAATACATCTGCTCCAATGTATCTCTGGGAGTACACTAACTGACTCCCTACTACATAGCCATCTGGAACCTCTGGGAATGAGGGAAAATCCACCCCTCTCCTCGATAGCCCTGTAATGAAATATATGTCCTCCTCAGTGGGCATGTACCATTGGTTAGGACCAACCTGGAAAACCTGTCGGTGGGCATTCCACCTACGGATAAGATGTCTCAAAAACACACCATGGCCCTTTAGGGAAGTAGCCTCCTCATAGAACTTGAGGAGGCCTACCTACCTTAGGAGCCCCTGGGTAGCTGCTGTAATAGGGTGAGGGTACGCATCTCTCTCCCTCTCTCGTGCCTCCTACAGGTGAACCATGTCATACTGCTCCACCTGTTGTTGCTGTTGTTCCCCCTCTTCTCTTTGAATGATTGAAATATTAAATATTTATTTTTTATTAAATGAGACATGTATTTAGGAATATACATATATAGTTTTTTTTTGAAAAAAAAAAATAGTCGGTGCGCCACAAAAAATAGTCATGCACTAGTTACGGTGCGTCTTTTGTTTGTCACGAATCGGTGGCGGTGCCCTAGATGATATTAAACGCACCGTAGGCAGTGCACCTGAAACATTTCAGAGCACCATTGACTATGTACGGTGTCAGGAGTGCGGTGCACTGACTAAAATATACACCCCGACATGTATAGTTGGGTCAGTGCATCGACCTCCTGACTTCATTACATAGTTAACGGTGTGGTATTTTACCAGGCCGCACCGTTGACCTTGTCGAAATTCCAAATGCGGTGTGCTAACAAAAATACCCGCCTCGGTAAAGATATTTTAGTCAATGCACCGCATTGCCGCTATTCCACATGGTCAACAGTGCGGCTGGCTAAACGACTGCACTGCACTTTTTTTAAAATTTTAAAATAATGCAGTGCACCTCTTGGTACCACCCCAGAAACGGTGTGGATATCATTAGCACCGATTGCAGTGCGACCTATAAATTTCACAGGGAACACCGCTTACCGGTGCGAGCCGAACGGCTCGAGCGTACTATGCGACAATTTTTTTTCTTTTTCTTTTAAATGGTTAATTTTAAGATTATTTGAAATTCTAATAAGCTAAAAAGCTTAATTATGGAAAAATAAGAAAAATGTTTGTACATTTGGCTGTCGAGGAGGCATATTGGTTGTATAATTTGCAAAAGAAAAATTGCCCATTGTTTTGCAAAATGCAAGCTGGAGATTTGTGGGAAATCCATAGCAGCAAAAGTGCAATGGGTGCAATGGGAGCACCGATGTCAGGGTGGTTCAAACAAGGATAAATTGCACCGGTGCTTGAGAGCTCTAGAGCACTGAGAAAAGTGAAAAATGCGGTTTTTTGGCCATAATTTTTTTTATATTTAACCCTGTTCCGGTGTGCGGCCTTTTATAGGCGCACTGGTGCGGTTTCTTAATACCGCACCAGGAGATTTTTGTTTTGGCGCGGTGTTTTATGATGCACCGATGCAGAAGATTTGTAAAGCACTGGTGCTCTACAGTAATAAGGTGCACCGGGAAGGTGTGTATAGAGCGCACGGTGTCCGGTGTGCCAATTTTTTGTGCGCACCAGTGCTTTCTCTTGTTGAGCGCACCAGTGCAGTTTAGGATGATAAGCGCACCGAACGAAAAATACCCGCAAAAACATCCGCCCATCAGCCTCCTCTAGTAACCTCCACTAGAAACGGATGTTTGGGGTATTTTTGTAAGGGGTTCCTAAAAAACATCCACTAGAGGGTATTTTCCTTGTCGCGAGCCACACTAATCAGATGAGAGATAATCAACAGAAATGAATAAGACAAAGAAGTCAAAACCAATCCAAATGGATTAATCTAGGGAGAAAAACCAATATAGAGGGAAATATGCACTGGAAAACTCAGAAAAGAGGCCTAAACCCAAACCTATAGGATTCAGGGCGACTGTTCAACAGTAATGCGCACTGAACAAGGGAAATCGCACCTGAAACAAAGGCAACCCGCACTAATTGGTGCGACTGTCAGGAAAACAACAGTGCCGAGTAAGGAAACCATAGAAAGGAGAAAAGGCAATTGAGAAAATACCAGGTTTATCACTCTGAGAATAGGTGAGATAGCTTGAAACAATCAGATGAGCAAAGCAAAGTAGAGAAATAACAATACGAACAAATTCAAACAGAGAACACACTGAATTCCTAAATTCCTAGCTTATAAAGGAAATATTGACTGGAACAGATATCCTACCTCAGTCCAATGCTTTTTTCATGGCATGCGACAACGATCCTTCAATTTTTGTCTTCACACCTTGCGCTCCGTGTTGGTGACGATGTTCATGCACCTGCACAAAGATCAAACAAACAATGACAACATACAAGCATATACATTCATCTATAGCTATTCAACTAGTCAAGGAGAGCTAAACACTTTTCATATAAGTGGAAACAAATTTGGAACCAGAAACTAGTCATGTATTATTAATATATGAAAAATAAGTTTACAAAGTTATGCGTTGATGTTGCAAATATCCTTCGACGGGTTCATTTCTCAAGAATTTGTTTGACAATTGACTCAATGAGGCAACGGGCTTAAACTCTCTCTCAAAAATAGATTCTTCTTTGCTTTCTTCAACACACTAGCTATAACTAATGATTGTTCAACTAGATAAATCAATGCGAGGAGGAATAATTTATAGGAGAGGAGGAGGAGGTTTGGGATTCCACATAAGGTGGAGGAGAGGTCTATCCCTTTGGGGAGTTGAAAATTTGTAGGAACTAATAGGCCAAAGGGAGAAAATCAACTTGATTCAGTCGAACAAACCATGAAGACTCTGCTCACGAAGCTGTTAAGCATGGAAACTTCGTTTCTATTTTAAAAAACTTTCCAAAATCAAATCAGCGTGACTGCCCTTCTGAGAAAGAGTGCCAATGGGCATGAGGCTCAGTGTTAATTTCTTCATGGGAATGAGGCCATAAATTCCTACCAGCGCTGACATAAAAACATAGGTTTATGAAGGTCTTCTTGATGAATGATCAACAAAGATTATATTTTTGACATGCCAAGGGATGCAATGACATTTATGGAAATGTATGGCAATACACACGGGTCACAGAAATGGTCCTCCAATGTTCAGAATGGGGATTGCAAGGACAGTGACAAAATATTGTGTAACAACGAGCCAACTTGTTCAGTTGAATTACAGCCAATGACTGACATTGTCACCATTTGGCCACCACACCAAGGCAATGGCTTTGAAGTAATAAAAAGAAATTTTTGTTAAAATAGCTATTTTAGGAAAAATAAGAAAAAGTATGTAATTATAGATTTATCTCTAAAAACTTCATTTTTACATGGATGGGACAAAAAATCACTGTTGGTTAAAAGGTAACCCTGTTGAGGCTATAGACGCCTGCTAGCAGTAGAGGTTCTACCTATGAAAAATGAGTTCATTTAAAATCAAATCTACAAAATCCCTCCACCTTGTCTTTAATTTGAGTAATGAATGATATAGGCATAGGGATTTTCATCTTTAAGAGGATATCAAATGAATTATAATTAGGTGATTTTTTTTTTTTATTATTCAGAGAAATATTACTTATTTAATCTTTCATCCAATTTCGGTTTTCTAAACTATTTTTATTTTGAAAGTTTTAGGATTTTCTAAATTATCATAGATAATTGGTTCTTCCATTGAATTGCCAATTTTTGTACCATTAAAAATCCCCCCCATTTAAATAACATAACTCCAACCTTGCGATCTTGCAATACTTTGACACGATGAACCTTGCGATCTTGTGATATTGCGATGTTATGAAATATGACCATTACGAATTTATGATATTGCGATTTATCGCAATAGAAAAATCGGCATCGCACTTAAAACATATCATTTCGAAATATCATTCGGGTTTGCAATGTGATGTTTTGACAAGACGTGAAAATAATCACACGAAAACCATAATGCATAATAAATAGAAATCAACTGCATTTAATCTTTTAAAGGCTCGATGAGATTTGTATCTGTTTACTCGTGCTTGCATTAAAAGTCCCATCCTTATTGAATTTCTGCTCTTATGTTGAAAATTCAACAAGAAATGTGTGTCTAATTTAATTTTACCTTAATTAAATTGGACAATAAATTGTAATCTTATCTCATAATCACTTGTAATAGTTAACTGAGTGTGATAGACTCAGTTAGCTCATGAAATTCGAGTTGAGGGTGGTTGGTGAGGCATGTAGAGTGATTCTATTTGTTTTAGAGTCCAAGTTGCAGTTACTGTATTAGTTTAATGCATGAGAAATCATTTAACTCAATTAAGTGAGTTAAAGCCAGTCTAACTAGTTGTAATTGATTGTTTCACTAGTGAGAGGTAAAGAGAATTAAATAAGATTTAATTCACATGCAGTGATATTTCAAGTGAATTAAGTAAGATTGTCTCGAGTTTCCATGACAAGGCGACTCCATATGCAATGTGGAAGGCCTTGATATATTTGTTTCAGAACAACAGTGACCACAAAAAATTGGCACTAAAGGACAAGCTCAGGAAAATCAAAACGGAGAAAGGCGAAATTATTCCGAAATACTTGGCCAAGTTCATCCAATGTCGATATTATCTTGGAAGTGTCAGGATTACTGTAGCGGATGATGAATTGGTGAGCCTAGCACTTCTAGGACTTCCCAAGAGCTGGCATAGTTATCAGGATTCTGTCAATGGGAGGGAGAAGCTACCATATTAGGAGCGACTTTGGTTGGATTTTGTACAAGAAGAATTCAGGCGGAATACCAGGGATGGATCCTCATCTAAGACAGATGATGAGGAAAATTGTGCCTTGGCTGGTAAGGCAAAGAAGGGGAAGGGAAAGAAATCCTATTCCAAATCTGAGATTGAAAAAGAAGGCAAGAAGCGTGACATGTCCAGAGTGAAATTTTTTCACTGTCACGAGCATGGAAATTATGCCACTAATTTTCCACAGAAGAAGAATAGCAACAAGAAGGCTTCAAGATCTATAGTGGGTGATGATTTGGCTTCACCGTTCGAGTTGGAATTCTCACTCATCACATGCATGGTGTCTAGTGCGATGGGATCAATGTGGTACTTGGATAGTGGTGCAAATTTCCACATGAAGGGAGACAAATAAATATTTAGTAGCTTAGAGGAGAAGGATCTTTAGATGCACATCAATATGGGTGATGAAGGGAGTTATAGTGCTACCAGGATTGGTACAGTTACTTTCCAAAGATAATTAGGTAAAAATTTCTTATTAAAATACATCATGCATGTACCAGGCTTGAAAAATAATTTAGTTTCAGTTGCTATATGGTTGACGGATAGAGGATATGATGTGGTTTTCAGTGAAGGGAAAGCATTCCTTTGTCACAAAGCCACAAGACATGTTAAGAAGATTGGGGTTAATGTGAAGAACCTCTAAAAACTTGATGTAGATGTCTACACAACATTGATGAGTAAAGTAGATAGAGTGGTGAGCCGGGATGAGTGTGAGTTATTGCTATAGGGTAATATTCTTGGGTGGTGGTTGTTGGGTATCCCTCTCAGGTCTTTCCAGTGCCCGAGGTAGACTGTCAGATTAGCTAAGTTCCAAAGATGCTGCATGCATGTTCATGCTAGTATATATAATTGACAAAGTGAGATGGAAAATATTACCTCTTTGTGGACAACAGATCCTATGGAGAACACCAAGCAGCGAAGTAGAGATCCTTTTTCACCGGCTCCAAGTCTAGATCCTGCAACCAATCAAATCACCCCCGTAATCTCTACAAAAATATATCTTTCTATTAATTAAACTAGCATATAAGAAACATAAAACAATGCAGATATAAGCCATTCATATCATGCTACATAGAAGATTGAACAACAATTGTGACACTGATGCATCGAATGGAAAAAACAGATACAGTTCAATTGATTTATGAAAAGGAGGATTACAACCGTCAGTTGCACCAAGCCCTACTCATTCTCCCAATTCCTCTCTCTCTTTCTCTATCTCCGAGTATGATGATGCTCAAGGCAGAAAGCTCTCAATGAACTTTGCCGATCTTCAAGCCTCACACTACAACAATGAAATTCTGCTCCACACATAATCAAACTTTCGACCTTAGTCCAAGAGCCCACAACTCCAATTTATAGGAGATGGAGAGGGAAAACCTTGACAAATATTTCAACCTATTCAAATCAGGAAATATCTAGATGTGTCCTCGATTTTCCTTGCTTTTTCCTTCCATAGGAGTTCAGTTATGTTTGGAAATGCCTAATAAAATGTTTGTGCCATTTATTTTATATTTTGAACTGATTCCTTTTGAGAGAAAGCTGGAAATGCCAGTCAGTTTTCCGCAAGATATTTACCTTTTCACATTCAAACATGGATAACACTGCCCCTTGGGAAATATAGAGCATTACCCTAGGCATTAACGCTTCCTTTGAATGGCTTAGGTTCGTTATAACTCTGCCTATCTATTTCTGGGGTGTGTTACCTTGGAAAAAATGGGTCTTGTCTAGGTCATTTATTCCTTCCATGTTACCTTCTCCTCTGAGATGATGAGGAGGTCATTTGTCCTGTAAAAAATTCCCCGTAAAGTGTGAGGTTAGAGACGAAGACGATGGCTGAAATTATTTATAACAAGTGTAGTAGAATGAGAGGAGTTGGAGGACTGAGGAAAAACTGAAACACCAACATATGTCAAAAAATATAGTATATGTCCTGAGTCAGGCATTCCCATGCTTAGTAGCTAATAAAAATTATTTCTGTAGAGAAGAGATATGAACAATGTGTCCATCGATAATCATAACGTGGAAGTGTTTGTCATAATAGGATCAAACTGATAAGCTGTCTCCAAAAAACAATATCGCAACTTGGGAGAGAAAACATAGCTCTAATGGTGTAAGTCTCAACCCAAGGTCTTGGTCGTCGCTTCACTAATCTACATATTTCTGTACATTTGAATGAAGGAGTTGTAGTCGAACATGCGGGGAATCATCTGATTACCAGTAAATAAAAAAACTGTTAACAGACACGAGGGTGGCCACCGATAATGATGATGGTCCCAAAGACGCACAGTACAATATAACGAGTGTGAATAAAAGGAGTTGATGTTGAACACTTGTAGAATCATTCAATCAGGAGCCAATAACGAGAACCCCCAACCAAACACAATATGACCTACCACTGATGTCTGCAAGTATCTGGGTACTGATGTTTTTCTGGATCAACTTCCTAGATAATATGTTGAAGTTGATAGGAAGAGATCTGTCAAAAGGTAGGCACAGAGGCATCCTACATCAGTCGACACGAAACAGGAAAAGATGATTTTGTTTAAGGAAGTAATCAAGAGAAAATGGGAATTAGTAGCGAAAAATAAGTTCTGGTATATGATGGATTGGTTGAGACACGGAGCAGTAGATAGCGGGATCCTCTTGAACAATAGAAGGCACACTAACAAGGTACCAAGTAGCTTAGGCTTAATGAACACTAAAGATTATTAGGATTCACCAATGCAGGAACATTGGCATTTGAAGGCTAAAATCATAGATGGTAGGCTTCGGCTAAATGCGAGAGAGTTTTATGGGAAGTGCCATGTTCAAGATATTATGCTGCCAAATCGACCTTTTAAAATGTAACAGAATAAGTATCCATTTCATCTAAATTTTTTCCCCGTCTAATTAAGTTTAACGAGTCCAGATGGGTAAACTCGGTGATTTTTTCATATTTAGAGAGTCTGAAAAACATCGTAAAAGACAACTCCAGGGGGTAGCTTTGTCATGTTTGATAACCGGGCACAACGAAGGGAGAATAGTAAGCCCGATATAGTTCATTTTCCGTGAGTTAGTCCATTGAATATGGGAAAGTGAGAAATATATGTTCAATGGACATCTGCCTTATTTTGTTATGAGTACGACGAGATGAAGTAAACTCAATTTTCTTTGTGAAATTTTAACAAGTCCAACGAAAAAAAACTCGATGCTCTCCGTGAATTTTTAACGAGTCCCACAGAAAAACTTGGTTACTTTTTCAGTTTAATGAGCTTTGAAAAAGACAGAAAATAATGACTCATATTTCTTTGTCGTAGTATTTTAATGATCCTGATGAAGGAAACTCGGGGTTTTTTCAGTTTTACGAGCTAGAAAAAAGTCCCTAAAAAAGAAAGCTCGAAACCAGGTCGAACACGGTCAAATCTGCACATGAACACTAACAATTCATCAGAGCATCGGTAACATTTAAAAACCAATAATTGAAATAAAGTATAGCAGTAATTTACCAATTTTAAAAGACTAGCTGAGTGAGTCTTACCTCTAGAATGGAGATAAGAAGGAAACATACCTTCATTTTCATTGTTTTGAGTGTTGTGATAGAGCTCTGGAGTGAAAAAAGTGGTGAATCTTCGACTGCTGATTGCGGATGATCCGAGAAACGATTTTTAATTCCGCGAAATCCAGGTAATATCTTGAACCCTGTTCTAGCTTTCCATTGTCATTTTAGTTATTTTTTCTAGTTGGAAATCTGAATTTTGGCAGGCCCTAAATATTTTTAGAGACTAGTGTGGGTGCCCAGTGTTTTGGTCGCGTTAAACACATCTCCCGATAAGGGACAGAGCATTAGAACACACTGTTTTGCACTATAGCCCACGTTAGCCGGCATAAACAATTTTAAAACTTGTTTTTAATCATCCTAAAGTGTTCCAGCCAAAAAATAATCCATGGGAAATGTTTCTTATGTAGGTGTGAAGCAGTTTACCACGAGCATTTGGAAAAAAAGAGAGCATGAGTAGGAAGAACGCGAAATGGTTATTGATGTTGCTACTTTGCTGGTTCTCTGCAGATGCAGATTACTGAAGTATGCTCATTTAGAGCTGATGAGAGGGCAGGAAGACCTTCTGAGATGGATCATCCAACAGTGGGATGACCAACAACATGTCTTTCACATTGGGGGTAATGAACTCTTGATAGAGAAAGATGACATTTACTACTTGACTGGTATGTCATGCAGAGGACCGAGGCCCAATCTGACAGGTTCCAGGGCTGATCCCCGCACTACTGCGGATATGATCGGAACTGACTGCATAAAAAATATTTCGGCAGTAAGTAACCGAGTGCCTATTGCACGGGTGGCAGCGAGACCGTTGAGGTCTCTCTTGTGGATGATAGTTCGCTTGGAAGGGGCCAAGATTCAGCACGTGGCCACCAAGGCCTAGGTATTTTTGGCGTTGGATTGCATGCAGCCACAAGTTTTGGACCGGTGTGAAGGTGTTGTCCACCGGGTTTGAGAAGAACTGGCAGCATGTAGGACTCAGACCCAAAGAGAGTTTGGGTATGGCACATTGATCATGTCTTTTATACTAGAGTGAGTGCCTGGAATGAGGCCAAGAATGATCACAGATGCGTTGGGACCTTGGGAGCCTAGATAGGCTCGTTGGTCAGCTTTGATACCGCAGATTGGAGAGGGTCCAATCTGTCATTGTTTTGATGACGCATTCTTCGAGTGGTTGGACGACCAGATCTTGATGATTGAAGATTATCCCTATGTAGGGATGAAATACACAGGAAATCCGAAGTTGATATTTCCACTAGGCACTCAGTGGGGTCCCGATGGTAAGAAAGAACTTGATCGGTGTTTTTGAAGTATTTTTTATCTTTTGAATTTTTATGCAAATTTTTTGTTTAATAGGTGAAAAATGTTTTTTTACATGAAGCTTGTTTCTTGACATAGATGTGGCACGTGTCCGTCCAGCTAGAGCCCCTCACTATGTAAGGCGAGGAATGCAGTTGCCTGGGGCTAGTGCAGCAGCAGAGGCCGCAGCAACCGCCGAAGAGGGTGATGACACACATAGTTTGGACGAGCTTGCCAGGAACCTTGCGGGTCTAAGCATGGGCATGCCACCTCTTCCCATGAGGGAGATCCTGGTTCACCTACAATAGCACACAGTGGGTGTGCCAGAGAGGTTCATGGTGCCTCTGAGGAGGATAGCCAGAGCAGTTATCTACTATTTTTAGCAAAAGGCTCAGGAGGAATAGTGGTTAAATGTGTAAATGTTAGAGCGTGGCTTAGCAGAGCCAAATTTTTGTTTGTAAAACACCTAAGTTTTGGGAATTTTTTTGATGTAACCTGACTGGACATGACATATATATATACATACACATATTTTGGTGATTTTGATGCATGTTTTTTGTTTTTATGTTATTTTCATGGTAGAAATATACACTCATGTATGACTCGTTCTATAATAAATGTGCCAAATGCCAATCTAACACATAATTTTCCAATGAATCAACTAATGTATTAATTCTGCAGGAACGTGCTCAAATGCAATGGTTTGAAATTGAAATTATATAATTCGTACCCTTAAGTAATAATGTAATAAGACTGGATGACAGATGCGATAATAATTGTTTTACTGCATAACAATGAGTTAGGAATCTAACCTGACCACCAAATTGGAGATGTTGCGAGATTAAGCTTCTGTGAGGAGGTGGATCACTGACATGTATTTAGAAATATTTTTGGTGGCATTGCCCAGGAATATTCCCCCGGAACCAAGGAATTCCGCCTCCGGTGTGTAGAGGACCCAAGCAGTCGACGCAATGTGCCGAGTATGATGACTGGCACCATCTGTGTATCAAATGTATGATAAGGATGATGAAGGCATCTGTGTAAAAGAAAAAGTGTTTATGAGAAAAACACTAAAAAAAAAAAACCAAAATATCCAAACACATCAAACAAAGACAAAACTGATATACATAAAATTACAAAGCATATGCCTAGTGGAACACTAGGCGAAATACTTCTTCAGATAGAGCCCATTGTGGGGCTCCGTGAGCGGAATTCCATTACAGTCCTGAGTTCATAAGCTCCTTTTGAAAGGACTTTTGTTACGATGTAAGGACCAAGCCATACTGGTTGGAGTGTTCTTGCCCCTAAGAGGTCATGTCTCTGATCATAGAGTAGAACGAGATCACCCTCTTGTAAATAATAAGGCTTGACAGATTTGTCATTTTGAGATTTTACTCGGCACTTGTGAGCTTCGAGTGCCAGCATGGAATCCCAACGAGTTTCGTCCAATTGATTGAGTGAGAGAAAGCGCTCTTCTGTGGCAGTGGTGCTGGGTAGGAGTTCAAAAACGAGCTTGATTGGTGGAATCTCACACTCGATTGGGAGTACTACTTATAGGTTGAATGCAAGTTGGAATGGCATGAAGCCTGTAGTAGTTTTGACTAACATTCGATATGCCCATAACGCAGAATATAACTTCTGATACCATGCGGTTTTATGGTTTCCGACTAACCGACGAATCATGGTTTTGAGGACGCCATTTACGGCTTCGACTTGACCATTTTCTTGTGGATAGTAGCATGAAGACTAATCTTGTCTAAAACCTAGTATGAAAGTTAATTCCGTCATAATATGGTTCTGAAAATGTGACCCATGATCTATGATGATTGAGAGGGGCACGCCGAAACGACAGATGACCTAATTGAATAGGAATAGAGCGTTGATTTCTCCATCGGCCTTAAAAGTGGGAACGGCTTCTACCCATTTCATGAAATAGTTGACTGCAACTAGAATGTAATTGTCCATCCACAGAAGTAGGATTGCATGTAACGAAGTCTATTCCCCATTTAGCGAAAGGACCAACGGAGACAACCGGATGGAGAGGGGTAGAATGGGCGCGCATTTTCTTCATGAAAGTCTAACATGAATGGCACTTCTGGACTGTTGTGACATAGTCTTTAAACAAAGTGGGCCAATAGTATCCCACACATAAAATTTTCAAGGCAATAGCGATGCCAGAAATATGACTGCCGCACGTCCCTGCATGACAGTCATTTAAAATGTGTTCCACCTCATTAAGAGTGAGACAACATCGAAGAATAGTATCGAAACCATGACGATATACAATATCATTTAGCACAGGGTAGTGTTTCGCTTGGTGATGAATAATATAGAGGTCATCTGATGTGAGAGTTGGGTGGAAGCGTTGAGTTTGGAGGTAGACCAAAATTTCTCCATACCAAGGATCAGAAGAATCGACTAGGTAGACAGATTCATCAGGAAATGGATCATGAGCTACATCTTCCGGGTCAATTATGGGAAGGTATGACAGTAGTTCGGCGAAGACTAGAGATTTCTTTGCTTTGGCAGCAGTGAACACCAAATCAAATTTTTGGATGATTACAATCCATTTAGAATATTTTCCTCCAATAACTTGTTGAGACAAAATGTGTCGCATGGGATTCTCCAAAGAAATTATGGTAGTCTGTAGCAGCAATATATAGTATCGGAGTCAGGTGACAACGAAGGCCACTATGAGAGATAGCTTCTACACATTTGAATATCATAGTTTGGGTCCAATGAGACCTTTTGACAAGTAATATATCACATGTTCATGATCATCATCGTGAACTTGAACCAAAACCATTCCTAGTGAGGATGGTGAGGCTGCCAGGTAGAGGAGAAAGTTGCGTGAGTAGTTGGGGGCACTAAGAAGTGGGGAAGAAATGAGTGCTCATTTCAAGGCATCAAACGACAGTTGAGCTTGGTCATCCCACAAATATAGAGTTCCTTTATTCAATAAAAGCATAAATCCTTTTGTCATCTAGGCATAGTTTACTATGAAACGATGTAAAATTTTTTCCTTCCCTTGCAAACATTGGAGTTGCAGAATGGATTGTGGTGCAGGTAATTCAATGATCACCTTAACATTATCGGGATCAACCCTAATCCTGTACTTGGAGACAATAAAACCTATAATGTGTCTAGACTTGACAAAAAATATGTAGTTATGTGGATTTCAACGTATATTTTAGAACCTACACCGAGCGAAGATTTGTTTCAGATGCGCAAGGTGGTAGATTCACTTCTTGGAGTGAGCCGAAGGTCATCCAAGTAAGCTTGTACAATATGTCGAATATCATGAAAGACATAGTCCATAGCCCTTTGAAAAGTTGCTCCTGCATTCTTCAGACCGAATGGGAGTTTACGATATGCAAAGGTGCCCCAAGGACAGATGAAGGTGGTTTTATGTTGGTCATATTTTTTAATCGCAATTTGGTTGTAGCCCTAGAAGCCATTCATAAAGGAGAAAGATTCACATCTGGCATAATCATCGAGAATCTGATCTATAAACGACGTAGGATGATTGTCTTTTGGACAAGCGGTGTTCAGATCACGATAGTCAACACGGACCCAAATAGTGCCTTGTTTTTTTATCATCGGGAATCAGATTGGAAACCCATTCTGTCAAAGTAACGGGATAGATGAAACCAACATGTAAGAGTTTTTTGACTTCAGTCTTAATGGCGGCTGCTTTGCGAGGGTGGACAGGTCGAAGTATTTGCCGAACAAGCTTGGCATTGTCATAAACTTTGATTTTGTGCTCAACAATAGACGAATCTATGCCGGGCATTTCGTCATAAGACCAAGAAAACACATCGTAGAATTCCTTAAAAAGGGATGTGAAGCGTGCAATTTCCTCGAGATTGAAATCGGCTCCAATCTGAATGTTTTCCACGATACCTGTTTTGAACAAGTTATCGATGAGAATAGTCTTAGAAATATTTCCCATTTTCCCTTCAGAATCGATAGTTTGAACAATCGTGTAAATGGAGGTAACGATCTCAGGTGGGTCAAAAGATGGGATTTGAGTAGTTATCGCGTCCGAATCGAACATTGAAGCATGATGATGGAACTCTCCCAAAGGTTGTTCTTCTAGAGACATGACCTCTCAAATAGCTTCGTCCGTAGGCAGAACTTCATCAAGCAGATCTTTAGAAATAACCGTGATAGGTGGGAAGTTGGCACCATTGGTCGAAACCAAAGAAGTGGAGGGTTCAAATGTGATTTGGATGGCTTGATTAGCCAAATCTGTCAATGATAGCGGCATCTAATCTCCGCAGGAATCAATGTCTGAAGGCATCGTTAGGATCCATGGATTGATAGAGCTATCCAAAATGGTGGATATCATTGCATTCATATGTGGAAGCTCAAGCGGTGGGAGAGGAAAGCAACACATCAGGGAAGATGCCTTCAGAAGACCGGTACTAATACTGATGCACGAGTCAGGAACGCCTCCTACTAGGGGTATAGTGCTACTTGGTAATGTGGAATAATCGGGGGTGAAAAAGGATAACTAATCCATTGTGAATATTTTTCCATCCAATGGAAAGAGGATGAGTCGAAAGACCGAAGAGACAATGGAAGTCATTACGTAATACCAACTGCGACCCAGCAACAGATTATAGTCGAGATGACGATCTACGACTTCTATGTCCACCATTATCATTTTCCCACTAAGCGAAATGGGAAAGTTATCTAGGTAGCCTTTTGGGAGGAAAGTGTGGCCATTGAAAGCTTTAAGGGAATTCGACGACAGAGACAAAGTAGGAGAACCCAACACGACCCAGTAAGCAGTTGACATAATGCAGATCAAAGAACCTTCGTCTATGATAGTGCGATGTATTGGTCTCCCTTTTGACACAAGTTGTACCTGGAATGCAAGTTGGTGTGAGAGGCGAGGTTTAGATTTCTCCATGTCGAAGATGGCTAGTGTATAATCTTGGGGGTCGATTCCACCAATGGCTGAAAGTAGAGCTTTCCTTTGCGCTGGGAAGGTTTGCAACACTCTGAGTGTAAACATAGTTGATGCTACTTGCACCAAATCTTCTACAATATTGTATTTTTGGGCAGCACGTGCATAGGTGTTATGAGTCGTGCGTCAAAGTGTCCCTTTGGGGGGAGAAATCGCAGTGTCAACAACAAGCCTTTCGATATGCAAATAGTTGGGCAGCAGTGGATTCTAACTGGTACCAGGTTCCTGAGCATCAATGATAGGATTTCCATAGATTTTGGCTCGTGTTTGGAGTTCAACACTTTCAATGCCATAAATGGCGGAAGATCCTTCACTGGAAGGATGTGTACCATTGTTTCCCCTTTGCAGGGGTTGTGGTGGGTTTGCAACCATGTGTTGTTGTTGCTGCTGTGGATTAGGGAAGGGATTATGAAGAATGGCAGGTGTCCTCCCAGAGTCCTTGTTTGTGATAAAATCTATGTATTCCTACAGCCAAGGACATTTGTATGTCAAGTGGTCCTCCACACAGATTCTGCAAGGAAATTTCATGGGTTTCTCCTTTCCTTTTTCGTTCTTAGCAGCATTTTTCTGATTGGGATTATTCTGAGTATTTTATTTATCTTCCAAATAAGAGGTATTTTTCTTGTTCTTCTTATTCTTGTCACTAGGTTTTTGTGAAAATTGCATAGAATTTACCTCAGCGGTAGGAAGAGTAATCGATTGGTTAGCGGAAGTGGCAGGCAAAGATGGCTGGGAGGTTTTCCCACTAGGTTGTTTTATGGCTACACCAGAGATCGCACCAACGAGGCCATTGGTGTGCACTCCGGGTTTCGAAGTAGCGGGAGGATTCGGATTGCCAGGGCATGGGGGAGTAAATCATATAGCGTTCCAGATTGTGAATAGATTAGATCTAAATGTTGTGCATGACAAATGGTTTGGTCTTCTGTGACCGCACCAGACAAGAAAATGTCCTTAGCTAAGGGTGGTAAGAGTGACTTACAAAACCAGTTGGATAAGAGATGATCCGGGATTGGCGCTTTGACCAGCCTCCTCCTACGTCTCCATTCATGAATGTGATCAGAGATATGGGTGGCGGTGTCTTGGCGCAGCGAAGTTAAGAGTTCTGTGCCGATTTTGTATCTAATAGGTAATTTGAAGTTCTTAAGAAATTCCATAGCTAATGTTCCAAACCTATTGATGGCCCCACGTGGTAACTCAATGTACCATTTGGCAACATTGCCTATGAGAGTGCGGGGGAAAAGTTGAAGTTGGATACTATCATCCACCATGGAATTAGAAACATACCATATATGAAAGGTGGTGACGTGTGTAGCCGGATCGTCCCCTTGTTTCCTGTCGAATTTAGGGATGTCCCGTTTGTCCCAATGAATGCAGGGGTACCGAAGTTCCCCCCGTCATATGTGTGTTGGTGACACTACCCCTTGGCATGATGGCCAAGGGGTTTGAACTCAACAAAGGGTTCCAACTGAAAGGGTTGCTAAAAGGAACCGAAGTAGCCCTGCTAGCGGGAGTGGAAACCGTGGGTCCCAACGCAGTCACAATAGGAGCAGATCCCGAAGGGTTTAGAGGTACACTGACAGTTGTGGTGACCAGATTGCTGGGACTAGTTATAGCCTGGCTACTGGGGTTGCCGATCATTGGCGTAAAACTAACTACCAGAGAGGAATATGGTGGCGAACTAGGGTTTTTTACCATTGAAATCGACCCCATGGGTGCCGGTTGTGAGACAGATGTTGGTGCAACTGAAGACATATCTTGGTTTGGTGTAACTTGAACTAACACTAGCACTGACGAGTCAGTGAGAGGAGGATTGTAAGGAGGTACAACTCCTTCTGTAAAAGGATTCTCTCGAAACTTCGTATGATATTGGCCTATGTGAAAATAAGGGGTAGTTACTGGAGACTACTCTTTCCAAGAAGGCACGGGCTCACCGAGACTCGACTCCTCCTCCGATGTTAATGGAGGGAGAACTTGCTGTCGTCGAGACAGATGGTGAGGGTCGAAGGATGCCACGGTGACCTATTTATTTTTACCAAATTTTAATTATTTGTGATGTATTATAAAGTCTCAGTGATAGTAACCACACACCTAAAAAAGAAAAAATAAAAAATAAAAAAGGATTTTCTAAAATCAATCAACAAGCAGCCAGAACAGGGTGGCCCCGTCTGAGTACTATCATTTGTTGACGATGAAACCTGGTATCACAATAGCATACAGAGAGGTTTGGTCATAAAAATAATTATAGTTACTCTAGAGCTTCACCCAAACCTTAGACGATAGGTGTAAGCACTCTCGGGAAGACGAGTACCCTCCCAAAGATCGAAGACAAAGTAGGTTCGTCTGATTTAGGTATCAGGATAGCCCGTCCCAGTCACCTCATGTAAGTCCCTAAAAAGTTTGGCAACTAAAGATACCTCAAATCACAAACATCATCAGGGGGGTCATGGTCGTAGACATCACGCTATATGGACAGAACACCTAAATCCCCGATCTAGTTTCGACATCCCTGCAAGGATACCCAATATATAGCATGCCCACTTAATGCACTCGAAGGTGGGCTACCTTCTCATGCACCCTGGTGTTGTCTCGTGCTTAACTCCGGTGGTAGTGGAGTGGTCCCTATAATATGAGTTCAGTATGATTTCACTTTTTAATGACTCTAGTTTCAAGTTTTGAGATTTTTGGTGATTTTCTCACTTCTCCTACCCCAAGATCCTAGCCTGAACTACTATTTTTGTGAGCTCAGAAAAAGTTATATGATTAATTTTATTATCGCTTGATTCTTAGTGTACTTGATTATTAGTCTTGCAGAGAGGGAGTGGACATATGAAATGTGATGAGACTCTGACTCAAAAAACCATGCAGAAACATGCTCTAAATATTCAATTCAATGAAGAGTTTGTTCTACAAGGAGATATTCTTTCAACATCCATGCACCAAATATTAAAATAACACAGTTCAAATTTTAAAGATTTAGACATCTATCTATCTTATCTTAACAACTTTTTAACCAAAAATTTTCAGAATTAATTCAACTAAGTTCAGAAAACTAAAAAATAAAATAAAAATTCTTCTTCAAAAAGTAGATGTGACTAACATTAACTTTTTAAACAATAAATAGAGATAAAAAATGCTAACTAGTAAACAAGCACAAGGATCCAGCAAGAGAAGCTAATCTGATGGCCAATAACTCCACAGCCAAAGGGAAACATGACAAAGGTGTAAACAACAGATTTTGGTTGGGTAACGCTAGAAAGCAGAGGCTACAAAGTGTTAAAATTGAGACTAAAACATTGTATCTAAGCATAAGCAACGTTATAATGCACTGAAACACTCTAAGAGGGAGCATTATTCACGGTAAAGTTTCACAGATGGCTAAGCAGGGTCTAATCTGGACTATGTGAGCTTTTGAAATGATTACTGATCATATAAGCTGGTCGGAAGGATATGTGAATAGAAGGAAAGAGGTAAAGTCATAGGAACAACCCAGAAACTTGGGGTTTACTCCCCAGTCGAGTCACCAATTCTTCTATAGGGTAATATGCTTGGGTGGTGGTTATTGGGTACCCCTCTCAAGGCTTTCCGGTGCTCGAGGCAGACTGTCAAATTAGCTGTAAATTTTGAAAGATGCTACATGCATGTTCATGCTAATATATATAATTGACAAAGTGAGATGGAAAATATTACCTCTTTGTGGACAAAAGATCCTATTGAGAACACCAAGCAGCAAAGTAGAGATCCTTCTTCACTGGCTCCAAGTCCAGGTCCTACAACCAATCAAAGCACCCACGTAATCTCTACAATAGTATAGCTTTCTATCAATTAAACTAGCATATAAGAAACATAAAACGATGTAGATATAATCCATTCATATCATGCTACATAGACGATTGAACAACAATTGTGACACTGATGCATCGAATGGACAAAACATATGTAGTTCTATTGATTTATGAAAATGAGGATTACAACCGTCAGTTGCACCAAGCCCTCCTCAATCTCCCAATTCCTCTCTCTCTTTCTCTATCTCCGAGTGTGATGATGCTCAAGGCAGAAAGCTCTCAATGAATTTTGCCGATATTCAAGCCTCACACTATAAAAATTAAATTATGCTCCACACATAATCAAACCTTTGACCTTATACCAAGAGCCCACAACTCCAATTTATAGGAGATGGAGAGGACAAACCTTTCCAACTCTTACAACCTGTTCAAATCGGTAAATATCTATATGTGTCCTCACTTTTCCTTGATTTTTCCTTCCATATGAGTTTAGTTATGTTTGGCAATGCCTAATACAAGTTTTGTGCCATTTAGTTTCTATTTTGAACTGATTCCTTTTGAGAGAAAGCTGGAAATGGCAGTCAGTTTTCTGCAAGATATTTCCCTTTTCACATTCAAACATGGATAAAGCTGCCCCTTGGGAAAGACAGAGCATTACCCTAGGCATTAACACTTCCTTTGCATGGCTCAGGTGCCTTATAACTCTGCCTAGCTGTTTCTGGGGTGCGTTACCTTGGAAAAAATGGGTCTTGTCTAGGTAATTTTCTTCCTTCCATGTTACCTTCTCCTCTGAGATGATGAGGAGGTCATTTATCCTGTAACAATTATGGCACAAGAGATTGGGCCATCTACACCACAGTGCTTTGAAGGTCATGCAAAAAATTTCTAAGGGGCTTCCAAAGGGTACTCTTGTGCAGATAGACACATGCAAGGGATGTAACATGTGGAAGTATACAAAGGCCACTTTTCACGAAAAGGAGAACTGAGCAACGGAAATCCTTGAGAGTTCACTCAGCTGTGTGTGGGCCATTCTCTACAGCTTCTAGAGCAAAGCACATGTATTATGTGATTTTTGCTAATGATTTTTCTAGAAATTGTTGGATCTACTTCATGCAGAAGAAAAATCAGACGTTCTCAAAATTTTGTAAGTTCAAAGCACTGGTTGAGAAAGATACAGGGAAGCAGGTGAAGGTTCTGAGGAGAAAAAATGGCAGTGAGTACATATGCAATGAATTCAAGAAATTTTGTGCCAAAGAAGGAATTTAGGGAGAGTTGATTGCGCCTCATAACCCACAACAGAATGGGGTTGAAGAAAGAAATAATAGAAAAATTGTGGGTGCGACACGAGCTATGTTACATGATCAGGGCCTATCGTTGCATCTGTGGGAAGAGGCATGCAACAAAACGATATTTGTGCAGAACCATAGTCATCATAAGATACTTGGAATGAGTACACTAGAGGAGGATTTTTCTGGTAAGAAACCCGATGTTTCATATTTTAAAATTTTTGGCTCATCTTTCTATTGCAATGTGACCAAAGATTCCAAAAAAAAGCTAGAACCAATAGCAGATATTTAGATATTTGTGGGGTACACTGATACTCCCCACAACTATCGGATGTATTTTCTGAATAACAGGATGACATTTTTCAGACGAGAGGTAAAATTTGATGAGGAGAAAACCATTCGATTGTCCCTTGGGAGGGAGATTTATTTGCATGCGGATGAGGGACTCTTGGTTCCAAAGGATGAACCTCAAGATGTGGAGAAACCACATGAGGAGGATCATGGAGTGGCAGAAACCACTCATGCAGAGCCATCCACCAGACATGGTAGGAGGCACACCACAAAGACTGACAGATTGAGACTTAATGCAACATAACATATAGGAGCACCTACATCACATCGTAGACATAGACATTCACCAGACAGGTATACTGGACACATGGCTCTTATGATCAAGTGTATTGTGACATAACCATCCTCTTTTGAGGAAACAGTGCAGTAACCAACTTGGGGTCATGCCATGTGTTATAGGTCAATTTGGGCACCATTCCCAATGACCTGGTTAACTGGGCATCATCTCCAGGACCGATGATTAAGGGTCTATCATTCCCTATCATCTCAGTTGCTATATGCCCTAAGACAGGAAAAAACATGAATCAAACAAGACTTTCATCAAGCAAGGATTTTCCAAGGTTTAAATCTTATTATTAAACATGTGGGAGCTCACCAACATAGGCTCTAAGGGGCCTAAGTGAATTTCATATGCAGGTAGCCCCATTCAAGGCTGCTCTGCAAAGCACTTCTTGACATTCAAAGGTGCGTTGGTCACATTGGGAGCGAAATTCTCATTGTTTCAGAATCTCCACTTGGCCAGTGTCTTCTAGAAGGGTTCACATGTGTCAAGCTTCGGATCCAAGTGTCCATTTGAAATCTACATGAATGGAAACATGTCTTGCATATTTTTGGAATGTTATTGATTACAAAACTACCTACAGTTCATATATAAATTGAACACAGATCATTGTGTTTGAAAGGAATAATTTGAGTAGGGAAATGCTGGAGAATTTTCAATAGAGAGTTTGATTTGTGGAGCTGCTACTGGAGAGACTTATGCTGTGATGAGACTTGGGAACTCTACTGGAAGGTCACTACAAATCAGTCACTAGGTTGTAACCTCTCCTTCTATCATTAATAAAGAGTACTTCTTGTTTTTCTCTACATTCATCTATGTTTACTTTGATTTTCCATGTTGCAAAATCTTGGTTGATGAATGTAGTTTATGCTTAACTGATTTAGCTAACTAGCTTGAATAGATATCTATATTATTGCATCTTCTATTGTTTTATTGTTCTTTCTTGTAGGAAGCATTTAGCTATTTGAAACCACTTGAATTTGAAGTTGTAGTGGAAGCGACATAAAGGAGCCATTTGGAAGCGACTGAAACAAGTAAGCATCCAATCCTCTCTGTGTATCTATTCTGAGTTAGGAGAAAAATTAGTATAGTATTTCACCTGTTGTTCTAGACTAGACACCGGTCTAGGAAAGTGTAGTTTATCCATAGATTACAATTCTGGCCCAACAAAATGGCGAATCCACTGGGGAGAACTTCTCTTGTTTCTAGGTGTTTTATTCTCTGATCTGCTTTATAAATCCACCGTGTAGCTATTTCACATAAATATTAGACTTTCTCAGAGCTTAATTTGCAAAGTTGGTGAGCCAAACAGTAGCTTTTTCTTGTTTACTGCGCCCAACGCACCCTTAGTCAGGGCATAGTGCTTTGTAGAGCACTGTCTCCCTTCTCAGCCTACGTTGCAGAGCACTGTCTCCCCTTGGAGACTACATTGGCTCCTGAAAGGACCAAATCCCCTTGAATCTGATTTTGTATTTTGCTTCAGTTCTGTTTGCTGATTTGTTTTGAAAATTTTGATGCTCTATTGACCAGTAACTCTATATATTTCTTCTCCTTTGACTGAAAATTTGTTCAATGTTGTTTTCAAATTTTTTTCATTATCATTGACAAGTTGATTTCAAAGTACTTTTTATGGTCATATTAAGAATCGTTTGCTTTCGAAATAGGAAATTGTCGTAAAATATTCATTTCCTTGATAGGAGAAACTATTGTTGAAATCCTCGTTTTTCCTTCAAAACAGAAGTTGTTGTTTGTATTCTTCATTTCTCGAAAGTAAAAAGCATTTAGATTATTGATCTAGTGCACCTAGTTTCTTTTCTGCATTTATAACATTAAGGAAACTGAAAAGAAAAACTTGCATTTGCATGTAGGATTGTGTGTTTTTTGCAAAAGGAACATTAGGAAATCTGCATTTAGATTGAGATTCATTGATTTTCTTTGTTCATTGATTTGTTTGCTCTCAAATTATTTGCTCTCTTCCCTTAGTAGCTAAGTCTTTCATTGAAAAAGCTGAAAGTGAAAATTTGTTTATCATTCTTAGCTTGCATTTTAGGAATTTCATCTACATCATAGTGGTGAACCTGAAAGGAAAATTTTTAAGCAAGATCAACATAAAATAAATCTAAATTTACTTAACAACGCATTGGAACATTAATGATAACATTTAGAAGGTCTAGGCTAGAGACGTGTTCTGGCATCGTAAAACATAGCAGCTGTCGTTAACTTGTCTGCGATACATTCCGAGTGTGATACCTCAATCCACGTATGTAAGTATATCATAACTTGTCCACGTACTTTCGGGTATATCGAGCGGTGTTACAGTACGATAAGTATAAAGGGGTGCTCTCATTGTGCGGTTTCGCATCAGACAATGCTAATATGGACTTGGGCCTCCACGTACCTTCGGGTATATTTGGGAGGACAACTTTTAGGTGCTATCCATCCATAGTGAACCGAGTCGGCCGACTTGAAATTATGATACACCGAACACAACATTCAGGGAGATTACTTGCCTGTACTTCTTGGTTCGCCAAGAGGTATTCTGTAGTTCACAGTTTCCTGGTAAACCCTTTTGCCTAGCATTACCCTCTTTTTGTTTATTTTTTTTTGGATAAAATAAATTAGTAATCGTGGAAGAAAACAATCCTACCCTCATCGTTCGCGTAGATTAGCTTTGAAACCACCTTTACCATCAGAAGTTATTTCTAGTGGGCGAAGGCGATCACGATTTTCCGAATCAAGTACAATTCGTACCTTTGGCGAAACATCATCATTCAAACCAGAGTTAGCTCAAATTGTTTCCACACATCCCGGTTTGTCTACTGTTGTCGAAATGGAGTCTTCACAGCTACCCATGGTCACGATCCATTCAATCACTGAGACCATACCTCCTGGACCCGAAGTTGTTCAATCACAAATCAATCCAGATCTTGTCTCTTCTTTGCTAGAAAATCTGAATCCTGAACAGCTGGAAGTTGTTCCTACCTTGGTCACTCCACAAACATCTGTAGCCATTGAAACTCCTATATCACACAGTCAACCGTTTGAAATATATTTTGGTCTTGACGGTGAAGTTCTTCCTCCTGTTTTAATCGCGATTGAAGAAATCCCTCAACCTGATACACCTTTAAGTCACAACCACTTTGGGGGAGACCTTTACCTATACCAGTCTTTTCCTCAATCGTTTCCATCTGCTTTTGTTGATCCCATTTCCATTCAATCATCTGTTGATTTCGGAGAGTATACATTTGGTCATCAAACCATGCCTGAACCAACATCTTCGGTTGGGTTTGTTTTTCCAATTACGTCAGATCCTACCCTCGCTACCCCATCGATGTTCACAACCTCAGCAGAGTCATATTTTCACGGTGGCCCTTCGGTCCCAACAGGCTGCAAATCATTGTCTGGCACTTTCTTTGGTCAATCTTCAAGACCATGGTCATTACTAATGTCATCATCTGGTGTTTTAACTGGTAGTCCTATAGTTAGTACTGAACGACTTGAAACATTACATCCATCATCAGGGCAATATAAAGTTGGTCCTTATGGGTCAATTCCTTTAAGTACCATATCAACTGGACTCCCAGCATTTGGAGAACAATATTTTCCATCTTATTATCCTCCTTGTGGTGGAGGGCAGCCTATGGTCACCCAATACGATAGTACTCAGTCACATTTTGGTCAAACTAATGTTGACATGAATGTTTGTCAATGGCAGCCCACTCTGCCTATCCAACCACAAACGGTTGTCCATTCGTATCAACCAATTCAACCTGTTACACCCACTTCAATACCACTTGTTAATACATCTATACCCCAGTTACAGAATCAAAATCTTGTACATGAACCTTATTAGGCGAGTTCTTCAACTCAATATTATCAAATGTTGGGTCAACAAACTAAAAATCCTTTGGTTAATTTACAACAACTTGTATCATGAATCATTTATTCACAAGTTGGTACACCATTTTATGGGATGTCACAAACACAATCTGGTTATACATATAAACCGAATCCAACTTACACTAATTTGGGTTATAACATTGGTGGACAGAATCCTTGGCAGCCACTGGCGCAAATTCATCAAAATTCATATCAACAAGTACCATATACAGGTTTTTGTCAACAGAACTCTCAAGCGTTTTCCATGCAAAACAACCCCTATCTGGGTTACCAGCAACAAATTCCATATGACGGTGCTCAAAGACCTGTTTCCCAAGCAATTCCATCTTATCTTGGCTATGCTCAACCTGACCTTAATAGACAGTTGCCTTTTGTTGCAACCTTGGAATTACCAGATTTAAACCTGTTAACCATTGATCCTATCAATTATGCTCCTTGGTGGCCGGTGATACCACATAAATTACCCTCCGACATTCCTAAATTCAATGGAAACCCTGGGGAAGACCCATCAAGTCATGTTATGACTTATCATTTATGGTGTTCATCAAATTCCCTAAATGATGAATCATTCTGTTCGATTACGTCTTTTCCAACGAACGCTCACAGGTTCGGCAGTGAAATGGTACATTGAATTACCTAGAGCTTCATTCGACAATTTCACTACTATGGCTATTGTCTTTTTAACTAATTTCCAGTTACCGATCAGATACAAAAATGGAACAGAACTCTTGACCAATTTAAAACAAAGTAATGCTACTCACATTTCCGATCATATTCATGAGTGGTGTCACCATCGATGAATGGTTAAGACATTTGTTCCCGATCAGCTCCTTGCTGAATGGTTCATCAAATCCTTGTTACCATATATAATAGAGGATGTGGCTAAAGGTGGTGTTGTCACAGAAGAGAAAGTCATCGCTTGTGCCCAGTATTTAGATTTGATTTATACTCAGGTTGGCATGCTCTATGAGAAAATACCAAATGCGTCGCGATCTAATTTCCATGTTCCTCCTCAAATAAAGGACTCTCATGTCAGAGACGGCTTGATAGGCACTGTAAATACACACAACACTACTGCATTTGATCCTGCTCCTACTTCCGAAATACATGCCGTCTCATTTGACAAAGGCAAAAGTGATAAGCAACCAGGAAGTAATAAAAAGGGGAAATCAAAGAAAAATCAAACTTCTAACCCGCAGGAACGATCATCTGATCAACCGTTAGGACCACAGAAACCTTGTTATCCATGCATAATCTGTAACGAGGAACATTTTTTCCTCACTGTGCTGAAGTCTAAAAAATCATCAAGACTTCTCATGCATCAGCTGTGTTGACATACCCATTTCAAAATCCAGACACAAATTTGGTTGCTACGGATCCAGCTCCTAGTTCCCAAGCGTTAATGTTATCCACTACAAGATATTTTGGTGTCGACGCGGAATAAAGACTATGGTAGTCCAACAATTGATCAACCTACTACCTCGACAACGAATCTATCTAATGAATCAGTACCACCTCCTGTTATTCCTGAATTGATGATTAAGCCACCGAAGGGAGTAATTCATAAATCGACATATAATCCTCGAGCAAGAGTTGCAAAAAATTATAATATAGTTGAAGATTTGGCTCAATCCCCTTCAACTATGTCTGCTCTTGAGGTATTACAAAATTTTCCCTCCCAGAAGTAGGATTTATTGTCGGCCATTGGTGGAATTGAACCAACTGATTCTAATCTTGTTGTCTTTAATCATACGGGCTATGTGCCGCAATTACTAGCAGAATTGGCATTCTCCATCCAAGTAAATGTTCTCAATCACCTTGTTCATTGCACTATTATTGATGAGGGAGCATCTACGTGCATTATGTCTCTAAATTGTTGGAAGTCACTTGGCTCGTCGCGATTATCACAATCATCAATGACGTTGAAGGCTTTTGATGGAAGAACATATAAACCTTGTGGTATTATCAATAACCTGCAAGTTGAATTGGGGTGAAAAACAGTAAGTATTAATGTTGAGGTTGTTGACGGACCCCTTGACTATAATATTTTACTCGGAAGACCATTGGTATATGCAATGACTGCAATTGTTTCTACATATTTTAGAATGGTTTCCTTTCCTCATAAAGGTACTATTACAGTCATTAATCAATTATCATTTTTTGCCTCTGCTTCGCAGGTAACTGGAAGAGTTCCGTATATTCACTTACCCCAACTAGAAATCCAGAACATTGGTGTAGGACTCTTAAAGGATTCCAATCTTATGGGAACCTTTGCATTACCGCCACCAACGACGTTGGCATAAATTGCAAGCATAGAGACCTGCTACATGATCTCTTCCACTCTATATGGCTTAAGGAAGAGTATAGGTGATTTTGATATTTCTACGTTGGATGATGTTTTACTGCTCAGCCCTATTGAGCTACAATAGCAATCAATCTATTTAGCTTGGGTAGAAAATATGAAATCAGCATCGCCGAGTGTTTGGGTTTATCGTTCATTAGATTTTGGTACTCCATCTGATCCATTTTCCTCAAAATTTTTGACAGATGAAAATATTTTGGAAGTTATGATGGCAGAAGGAGAACCATCGGAAGATTATCATCATCGTTCCCATCTTCCAGATTATGAAGAAAATAATCTCAGTGAACTATATCACCCATCCATTCAAAATTTCTTTTTGAATTCTTTTCCGATTAATGCAATTGAATCTAAGAGAAATTTATCAAATATTGAAGAAACAATTTCTATCGATATTTCGACTAAACTTGGCGTTGTAGAAAATATTCATGTCGGTGTGTCTTGTTCTCCATCAGAACTTGATTCATATCGCTCTCTTTTTTGTGAATTTCGTGAAGTATTCGCTTGGTATTACGAGGAAATCCCAGGCATAGATACTAGTATAGTTGAACATACTATTAATATGTATCCTGATGTCAAACTGGTGCATCAACGACTTCGTCCTGTTCATCCAAAGAAAGCTGCTACCATCAAAGCAGAAGTTGAAAAACTTTTGCGTCCTGGTTTCATTTACCTTGTTCCGCTAACTGAGTGGGTTTCCAATATCGTTCCTGTTATGAAAAAACAAGGAACCATTAGAGTGTGCGTCGATTCTCAGGATGTTAATCAGGCTTGTCCAAAATACAAATATCCTACTCCCTTTATTGACCAGATTATTGATGATTGTGCTGGATGTGAAATATTTTCTTTTATGGATGGATTTTCCGGCTACAATCAAATCAATATCTGCCTAGATGACCAAAATAAGACAACATTCATCTATCCCTGGGGCACATTTGCATATTGAAAACTCCCATTTGGTTTAAAGAATGCTGGGGAAACTTTTCAGAGAGCAATGGATTATGCTTTCAACGACATCAAGAAAATTGTTCAACCATATCTAGATGATTTACCAGTGCATTCACGAAATCAGACTGATCACCCGATGCATTTGAGAGCCATTTTCTTACGATGTTGACACTACAAGATACACCTCAATCCACACAAATGTGTGTTTTGTGTTGGTTCTGGTCAATTTCTCGAATTCGTAGTCTCAAAGGAAGGAATTCAAATAGACCCACTAAAGGTACAGGCCATTCTTGATTTTCCTGCACCATCAAACTTACTCCAGATACAAAAAATTCAAGGAAAGGTCAACTTCCTGAGAAGGTTCATTCCAAACTACGCCGAAATGGCTAAAGGATTTACTTCATTATTGAAAAAGGGGGTTCCCTTCCATTGGGACCAAGTTGTGCAAGCTTCTTTTGATGCTGTCAAGGACCATATTGTCCGAGCGTCATTAATGTATCCTCCAAATTATCAAAATGATTATTTCCTATATATCGTCGCGGCTGAAACGACCATCGCTATGGTGTTGGTCCAAGTAGAAGATGGAATTGAACATCCGATCTATTATTTGAGTCATAATCTCAATGATACGAAAGTTAAGTACTCGTACGTGGAAAAACTTTCCTTGGAAGCCGTTCAAGCTGTCCAAATATTTTGCCATTATATCCTGCTCCGAAAAACGACAATAGTTTTGGATTGAAATCCCATGAATTATATCTTATCATGTCAATTGCTGGGGGGGAAATATTCAAAATGGATCGTCATTTTGCAGGAATTTGATTTGGAATTCATCAAATCCAAGTCAAATAAGTCTTTACTTTTGGCTGAGCTTCTCTGTGACCTTCCCTGTGATAGTACTGCAACTACTTCGTAACCATCTATTCCATATGAGTCTGTTTCTGATCGGATCATCTTATCCCTGGTATGGATATTTCATCATTTATCTCCAAACCCAAACTTTTCGACCTAATACCTCTCGCTCTGATCATCGACGTATTCGATACCAAGCCAAATATTATTTGATCGTCGGCGATACACTTTATCATCGTGGTGTCGATACCATTTTAAGGAGGTGCCTCACTCATGAGGAGGCTGAAAAAGTATTAAATGATTGCCATGCTGGTTCTTGTGGTGGACATTTATCTGGTTATGCTACCGTGTAGAAGATACTCCGCGCTGGTTACTTTTGGCCTGCTATTTTTCGAGATTGTATCCTCGCAGTCAGAAGTTGTCACGCATGCTAGATCTTTGACCATAAAATCCACAAACCGCCAGCGCCAATGCATACTGTTGTCTCTGCTGGACCATTTATGAAATGGGGTATCGATTTCACGACCTTTAACCCTCCTTCGTCCGAGGGGCACGGTTATATTATTGTCGCAGTCGACTATTTTACCAAATGGGCCGAAGCGATGCCTACATTCAACAACACAGGACAAAAAACTGCATTTTTTTCTTCAATCACATCATTGAACAGTTTGGGGTCCCAAAGGCTATAGTTACGAGTCATGGGAAGCATTTTCGCAACCATATGATGTCTAAATTGATAGCTAATTTAGGATTGTCTCATGATAATTCTACTCCTTATTATCCACAATCAAATGGACAAGTTGAGGCTATTAACAAAATTATTAAACGAATGCTTCAACGAATGATAGGAGTCCGTAAAAGGAACTGGCACTTGATCCGGTACTCTGCCTTGTGGGCGTATCGAACCTCGGTGAGAAACGCGACTGGATTTACTCATTTTCAATTGGTGTATGGTATGGAAGCTATCTTACCAATCCAATGTGAAATATCATTATTAAAATTCGCGATAGACTTGTTACCTAACACCTTAGAAGAAGAAGTGCGTCTCCTTTCTAATGAAACACGTCGTGAAGCCCAATTGGCCAACGAAGCACATAAGAGACGTATAAAGGCGCAATATGACAAAAATGTCCAGCCTCACATCTACTCAGAGGGTGACTTGGTCCTCCTTAATGACTAGGAATCTGATAAAATAGGTACAAGAAAATTCGAGCCATTATGGCATGGCCCCTATATTGTCAAAAGAGTTCTTGCTAAGGGTGCCTACGAGTTAGTTAATTACGATGGGATTCCATTGGCACAACCTAGAAATGGGTTGTATTTGAAATGTTACTATGCCTAATCATGAGTGTAGTAATTTTTTGTATTATATTGTTTATATGCTGTTGATTTTCATTCACTATCTTAATTTGTTTTTTAGAGTTTTCTTGATGTTAGTAATCCTCTTTACATTTCATTGCAGATGACTAAATCTTTGGAACCATTTGTTGGATATGCTGATGGTGCTAGTCGTAGTACGCAGAATCTATCCTCTGCAGCGTGGGCCATTTTCGCTCAGTATCGGTATATTGATGAATAATATCGCTAAGTATAGCGCGTTGATCGAAATTATCTCTGATGCCATTTCATTTGGTATTAACCGCATAATCATAAGGTTAGACTCACAACTTGTGGTACTACAACTTACTAGTATTTATTCTGTTAGAAATCCAATGCTGCTTAGATTGTTCCTTAGAGTTCAAATTTTGGAGAGACATTTTGATTTCATTCAATATCAACACATTTCTAGAAATCTGAACACTTTAACTAATTCATTAGCCAATCAAGTTTTAGACATACATTTGCGACATAGGTAAAGAAAACATTCACATCATTGAATAGGATTGCGCATTAAACATAGGAAAAAATCTGAAAACATATAGATAGATAGATATATGTTTTTTACAAAAATTTGTGCCCAAGACACGTTGGTCATCTGACCTCAAAATGTATGCAAAAGTCATAAGTAAACTAGTGGTTCTAATGATATCACACTATAGATCTAGCAATCCTACGGAGCAACCGCATCCAACAGTTAGGAACCCAAATTGTGTGTTGCTACAGTCGCATGGGAAGCTCTTCGATCCGACAATCCGGAATCCTGAAGGTCAACCCCTCTAAGTGCTGCTGGAGCTCAGCAAGAGTCTCAGCCATATCAAGGTCCTGAAGGACTACTCTCCCGACAACCCTCTCTGCTGGCGCATATGCTTCGTGATCTGGTTCCTCTACTGGTTGAACGTGACCAATATTTGCATTACATTAAAATTTTTAGTTTAGCCTTGGAAAGAAATCAAAACACAAAAAAATTTGTATAAACCTTATAAAAATAAAAAAACATGGCCAAATCAATCTTACCTATTGCACCCCACTGAGCGCCTTATGGTAAAACTAGATCTGGATCTCCTCGGAATTCGATGCCTGCATATGCATACTCATCGATGGAAACGACCTGTCACCTAAACCAGGTGAAGAATGCAGTGGATAACACAATGGTTGATTGGCCTGAATGCTGACCCATGAGTTCTACCCATCTCTGCATTCGAGGATCTCTAGGACTAGATATATCCAATGTTACATGTTGTGGCTGCATCAGTGGAATCCGTTCCAAAGCGAAGGAAATGAGAATGGAACCATAACTGAAGTTTTTCTTCCTTCCTCCCTTTACTTTATTCAGTTGTTACTTTATCTGAGATAGAACAACTTCAGACCAGTTAAAAACTATTGGCTCTAAGAATTCCAACGCATATTGCATATACAATTTGTTCGCTACATGGAGTGTAGCGGTGCCAGCTAGTTTAGCAATTGCGAATAGGATGGTTCTCAAAGGCAAATCCATGACATCACGGATGTTTATTTTTCCATATTTGCTAGGTTCTGACCCTGGATAGCAATACTGCATAACATAATCCCTCATTGTTTCTCCTCCAACGGTAGATCTTGTGAGTGAAATGGGCAAACCTCTCCTCGACAAACCTATGAGAAAATACACATCCTCAACTGTTATGGACAACACTTGATTTTTTATGTGAAATGCCTCTATTGATGGATCCCATGCTCGAACAAGGAATTCTAAGAGTTCTATTTGTTGCTGCATTCCCGAAAGTTTAAAGTACTTAAGTAGCCGACAATCTCTTAAGGCTCTTACAGTACCCTGATCATTCAAGGAAATCATATCTTGTTCTTCATGTTCTCTTTCTCTCCATGTAATCGTCATTATAATCCAATGGAAACTTGAAAATCAACCATAAGATCCATTAGATACCATTCATTGCAAAAAACTAGGAAAATTTTGGACACAACATGAAAACAAAAAACTTAAACTATGCCAAACGCACTCCCTGGGCTGAGACAGTGCGTTGCACATGCAGTTACACTTCACTGTACTTGCTATGCAATGCAAGTTTTGACATTTAGGGGTGCGTTGCCCTTAATTTTGGCAGAATTTACCCTAGCACTACTACATTTGGCGGAAATTCCGACACCTTTTTCCGACGCTTTTGACCAAATGTCGGAAATTTTCCCAAATTTTTTCCATCCCGCCCGAAACCGTCGCTATACCGACGTCTATAGAAAAGTGTCGTAATACCGACACTTAAACTGGTGTCGCAATTACGACGTTTAAAGGAAGACGTCGCAATTGCGACACCATGGCCCAAAGCGTCGCTATTGAGACGACTCTAAACGTCGCAACTGCGACACAATGTCTAGGTGTCGCCATTGCGACGTTTGGAGGCACCGTCCTAATAGCGACAGTTATTTTCGCGCTACTTAAAAATACCAAACTTATATGGGCCCTACATAAAAATTCGAAACTTATATGCGCGCTACATAAAAATGTTTCGTATTTAGCTATTTAATAATACACGATATAATTTATGCGCGCGATCGCTCTGCTCTTATGAGGGGAACAACCTTTCCCTCAGGCATTAGCTCAGGCTCCTTCAGAACGACATTTTCCTCGAATTCGCCCTCGGCGTTCCTCGGCTCTTGCGACAGCATTCGCCCTGAAGCTCCAACTGGGATGGTAGTTCTTCTGAGGGAATTCTTCCCTCCGGTGGCGGAGTTGACTCTATTTAAAGGGCAGTTGGTCAATTTCCATTGGATTGTGTTAGGAGGAGAAGAGTTCTCTGCTTAGATACTTATCAAAGTCGAATTCATCACCTCTATTATCTTCATCACCCAATACGAGATTTAAATTTTTCCCAAAGAAACGCTTATTAATTTGGCAGCCATTATTTCTCCCTAATTTAAAAACGCTACATTTAAATGAAAACAAACATTGCATTTCAACTACAAAAATATATTAGTGTTCAAATGTACATGTGTGCACCTACAGTATTCTGAAATTTCACGCGCATTGCCCTCGGCTCTTGCGGAACACCATTAACCTCAATATTTTCCAGCTCCTTGCGAGCATTGTGCGAGCTCTTGCAGAATAATTATCCCTCGAGCATTCGCCACAGGCTCTTGCGGGCCATTAACACGGATTAGCCTCGTCTTTGGAGGCAACAGTGGCATTGCCTCGACTCTTAGAACCAATGCCACACCTGGCTTGTTAACCTGTTACGCCTCACACTCTTGCAGAACAACGAGCTCACCCTCGGCCCGTTCGCCCTCAGCTCTTGCAGAACAACATTCACCCTAAGCTCTTGCAAAATGGTAAGTTCTTACTGCAGGCCCTTCCTCCTATAGTAGGGTTGACTCTATTTGGGTTTTTTTGGTCAATTCCATTGGATTGTGTTAGGCTGTAGGGTTCTCTCTAGATGTCAAGAATCAAGATTCAATACCCTCTATTATCTTCATCACCCAATACAAGATTTAAATTTTTCCCAAAGAAACGCTTATTAATTTGGCAGCCATTATTTCTCCCTGCTTTAAAAACCCTACATTTCAATGAAAACAAGCATTGCATTTCAACTACAAAAATCTATTAGTGTTCAAATGTACATGTGTGCATCACTTGTGTAGGGTATTCCTTTTCCACTTTCACATTATCCAAGAATGTGTGTAGTATAGTTCATATTTTTGTGATTTAGATTATCTTGAAAAAGGAAAGGTAAATTATTTCCCATGGAAAAAGAAGGTTTTCCCTTTTTATAGGTTGTTTGGACTTACGTGGAAAAATTTATGGTATGCCTTTCATATTATGTAGTTTAAATTTGAATTAACTGATTATTCTACATGAAAATATAATTACCTATGTGATGTCCTTCATCACTAATTAAAATTATAGGGTTTCAATTTCCTAGACTCTAACTCATCTGATGCTAAATTCTAGGTTCTCATTGGTGGATCACTCTTCCAGTGATTTCCTTTCCCTCTGGATCTTGTCATACTTTAAAAGTCATCAATGATACATATATTATTTCAGGTATCCCAAAAGGCTTTATAGTAGAACATATTGTGAATTTTTTTTGACACTTGAGGATTATTTTTAGAACTGCAACGTGGTCTATGCTATCGAGTTATATATCAAGCAACTTGTCCTTAATAACCACACTATGAGGTAGGTTCAACCAGTTTGAACTTGTTGGGACATAGCATATGAAGTTGTGGGATGAGTCCATATCACAGGTCTATTATGGTGACAAAAGTGAAGACACGTAATGATAGTTATTATGTTAACATTACTAGAAACATTTCGAAATTATCCATGCTATCAAGATGTCAAAATTCCAGGCATTAGGTGTCAATACTCGTAGCTAATAGATAATAATAATAATATAAAAAAATCACAACTTTATTCTTGAAATATGATTGTTACACATTGGTAACCTAGTTCATCAGTTACTATCACCCAAAGACTGCAAAACAAACTTAAAATATAAATTAAACCAACATGAGAATCCAACTAAGGGTTTCTCGACAAAATCATGCCATAACCTGGCATTTTGAAACCCAAATTTGAATCCATCATAAGTAATACAATGCAAACTCAGATGGATTTCCAATGCATGTTTGCATGCTACACTTATTCTCTGTCTAGATATCATTTTTTAAATGGAACCATTAGTCAAGCCCACAGTCCTTTTTATGTGAAAAATTTCAGCTCTATTTGAGCTCTTTTTTGCTCCACCACCTCCATAAACCAGTGTTACACGGGGTCTCGCCCCCCCACCTAGGGGTCTAGATTCCTCGCCCCCTCGCGCTCAGGGGTCTTGGGGACTTCTAGGGGATGTTTCCCTCACGCCCCCTCACGTCCCCTCACCGCCCCTTTTAGTTTATGGTTTCGTGTTAAAAGTTGATGTGCCACTTAGCATATTTTGAGAATCCAAGTGATTCTGATTCAGATGGTGACATGGTTGATCTTGATATATTCGTGCAGAAGTTGGATGCAGAGACTAGTGGGGCATTAACTTGAGCATTTATGCTCATTTATCGGTATGATGATATCATTTGATATTCATATGTTATGTTTTATGTTTTATGTTTCAGACATAACTTATTTGCGTTTAAGTTTTATGTTTCAGACTTGAGTTGTAAACTTCGGTTTAAACTCTATTTTGAATCTTGATATAATATGTCATATGATATCTTAAACTTTATTTTCATTGTACATTGTTAGTAGTTACATTAATGATTATATAGTTACAAAATTACAAACTTACATGCATGATTGTATGATGTATGTTTTAACTTTTAAATTTGTTTCAATTATATGATTCATCATTCATCGATTTGTAATTTTATCATTTATGATTTATCTTTCATGATGCAAGTGTATGATGATTGTATATACATTCCTTGCAAAAATATAGTTACATTATAAATATTAAATTTTATAATTTTTATGACCCCGACGTCCCCCCACGTTTCCTGAAAATTGGTAGGGAGCTTTTGCATAGGCCGCTCCCGCGCTCCCTCGCCCCCTCGCTCCCACCTCCGGGGGACTTGGTGGAACATTGCCATAAACATATGCAAACATATATCATGATCTTGGAATTCCATTACATATGTATGTGCCAATGTTCCATAATCATGCCCCATCATCAATTTAAGAAATTTCCATTGACTATCAAATTATGGAGGGGGGGAACTTTTTGCTGCAACATTTGGCTCAAAATCAGGGACCATCTCCGTATGAGGTGAATGAGAACTATAGATATTTGAAGAAGTAGATTAGTGCCTTTTCCTCTGGCCATGGAGTCATATACGGTCATCCATCACAAAAATTTGTCTTTGTTCATTCTCACCTTGAAAGTTGCAAAAATTCATGCCCTAATTGAAACGACACTAAATTTGAAAGATATAATAAAAATGCGAGCTAGAAGTGCCCTATTAATACAAAGGGAAAACCTTCCTACCTACCCTAACTGAGATAAATTTTGATTGAATAGGAAACATGATATTTCCTATGGAGTTGATCCGACAACTTGTTAAATGTATGGGACTAAATCATGCATTTGATTTCCAGGGAAACATGCGCATGAAGAGAAAAAGTGCAGAATTAATGGAAAATCCATACATACCACTTATAAAAACTACACCGAAAGGTCAAAAAATACTTAAGGCCTTAACTTAATTTGAATCCAAAAATGACAAAACAGGATTAGTGAAAACACGAGAGTGGTGTGGGTGAACAACATAAATAAAAAGTGAATATACCTTTCCCCAAGATGCCTTTGTCACCATTGTATGAAAACATGTTTTCCTTTCCCTTTATACATGCAAGTGAATGCATTATAGGTATGGTGTTTTCCCAGAATAGGAGAAGCCTACTTAAATATATCATTTGTGGATTGAATGTTTGGGTGCCTTAATGTGCGATGACATGTTTCCAGGACTGAATTCAATGCAAGGCATATTTGAAACTCTAACTCTGTCTTCCGGTGTCTTATTAGAAATTATTTCAGTTTTCATTTTGTGTTTTCAAGTTAGATATTGTTTTCAAGTTTTTACATTTATAATTTTATTGCAATGTAGCAGACTGATCAGAGCAGTGCAGGAACAACCCCGAGACAGGATGATCGCGGAAAGAGGCCAGCGGAAGAACATGTAAAGTGCCAGCATTGCTCTATCTTTAGGTATTTTAGTTATTTACATAATTGAAATAATATTAATTTTGTTCAAATATGCAGAAACCTAGCCATGGTACGCCTGATGATTCCCTCTTTGAGGAAGAGCTTTTTTCATCCCTATCTCCAGTGTTGTTGTTGCAAAAAAAGGCACGAGATGCAACGTCGGAATTTAATGCTTTGATAGATGCACCTCAAACACCTGAAACAGAAGAGAGGATACAACATCTTATGAGGCAGCTAAATAGATATCAGGTAATAATAAAAAGTCAAAAGGATATTTTTTTTGTTCTGCATGAGATGAATTGTGATAGTTTGATTTTTAATTTTTACATTGACTAAACTAACAAAAAGTTCTTTTGTATGTAGCGTTTTTTGGCATTTGCTGAACCCGGTGTTGGTGGTAGTGGGACACAAGGGCAAGAGATTTCCCAACAACCCTCTCGTACACCTTCTACTCCTTTAGGTGCTAGCCAGGAAACACACCCTGCCCAAGCTGACACCCAGCCAACTGCTGAACGTGTTGGCAATGATGAGGCTGATATGGCCAGCTACATTATTGCGTTTCCTGGAGCTACACGTGTCAGCTCCACAGGGACCATTAATGGCGCGTTGTTGGTGAACGATGAGGGTGTCCCTATAAAGCATGTACAACTCCCAGGTAAATTTTAATATTTTAACTATTTCATGTACTTTATCTAAAACATATTTATCATGATTTTTATTTTTAAATTAATGATAATATCTTCTTTTTCTTTTGGTTTTATTCTGTGCAGGAAACAATGAGTTCTACAGGATTCTGGAGAGCCATGCGTTGGTAATTTTTGGCCCAACCATACGTACAGGGTGGAATTCCCAGAATTCCAACCTGAAAAAAAGAACTTTTAGATTATCTAGAAGCCCTTTTTGGGGTCGGCACATTTGACAGAAAAGCGGTGGCTCAGGTAGCCGGCAAATATTTGAAATATACCAGGGACACCTATAGGACGCAATTGCAATTTAACCCTAGATATGAACGTCCTCTCGCAGTTTCAGAGAGTGAGTGGAGAGCACTCATCCATGACGGAAAAGAGAAAAGGGCAAAGAAAGAAGGAAAAATGCCAACTGGACCCGCAAGGTAAATTACAACTTTAATTCAATAGCTTTAATTTTCTTTATGTCTAAAAAAAAAGTGTGCTACGTCATATCTGACTTCAATCTTTTGATGCTAGGTTGCCTGACACCTCAAAGGCAACCAAAGCTAGGATAGAGAAAAAGGGCCATCACAAGCTCGGTCAGGGTGGCTACTTGAAATTAGCTGCAAGAATTGTAATTAAGTAGCTAAACATCTTATAATTAATTGTATCGCCTTCCAACGTTTTGTAATCCTATCAGATATGATTAAAAATACACAATCATATATAATGTAGGGTGATGACTTTGGAACAATAACTACAGAGGAAGATAAAAATATTGCTTTCCGTTTTGGCTATCAAGCTGTAGTTGAACGTCGCAGAAGCTTGGGGCATGTCCCAAGATCTACAATGCCTGATAAGGTAAAACATTAACCTTTCAATATTTTTGTTTTCGTCCATAAATTTAATGTCTAACAACTTTGTTTAAATCAGGGGAGCAGCACTACCGACGAGGAAAATAACCCAGTTTTAGAGCCAGATGTAGATGATCCTCTCGTGCAACTTGATCATTGTAGTGGGGACCAGGCCGACAATGCTGCTATCAGTGAGGGCCGTGACGGTAATTAATTTCCACTTATAATTTTTTCTAATTATACCTTGATGGTTGTCCTTATAACGTTTTTGTTTAAATGACAGAGAATGTTTCCCTTGAGGATCTTACCACCAGAGAGGAAGACAGGGCAACAGTCCCAACGACGACAACTGGTGCACCAGGTAAATAATCTCATTGCAATTTTTTTTATTAATATTACCGAACTAGTTCAATGATATTTAAAAGCTGATAATTAAAATTTAATATTATCTGTTTTTGGAGGCGATGCCCCGTCACTGGATGAGACCAGACATCGTGACAATGCAACTAGGTCAGCGGCGACAACTGGTGCACCAGGTAAATAATCTCATTGCAATTTTTATTATTAATATTACCGAACTAGTTCAATGATATTTAAAAACTGACAATTAAAATTTAATATTATCTGTTTTTGTAGGCGATGCCCCGTCACTGGATGAGCCCGGACATCGTGAATACGCAACTAGGTCAGCAGTGCGGGTTGAAAGGCACGAAACAGGAGCAGAGCACGATGATATTGATGATGTAATTAGGAGCTTTAAAATAGGAAGAAGAAAAAGAAAATTTGACAATGTAAAATATTGTATTATTATAAGACAAACGTTACCATACTTGGAACATTTTTTTGCGTTATATAAAAAACTCATTTACCATACTATTTTTATGTCAAGCATTAATTGCAATGTTTCCTTGCGTACTTTTTGTTGAATTGTTTTTTTACTAGTTATTGAATATTTTTTTTTATGCTCATGAAAGTAAAAAATGAAATATAGATTGGGTATTGGGGAATTGAGAGTGATGTGAGGGGGGGGGGAGGGGCCATAAGAGCTTCCACCTTCACGTGGTTGGCCTTGTTTAGTAGAGAATAATTTATTGGAGCGATTTAATCTTGGAGCAAACCTCCCTTGATCCAGCGTAGCAACAAAAAAGTCACTGTTGACTTAGTTGCTACTCTTTCGGATCGTGGGAGGCTTGTTCCAAGTTCATGCGACTCCAATAAATTGTTCTTGAAACGAAGAGGAGCTTATTCAGGTATGTTTTGACATTTTCAACATATGTTCTAACATTATCATAAGGATGCATCTTAGAGTAAAAAATACTACATCAATTACTTGTATTTATTGTATAGATAATGATGGATTTTGATTGACTTGGCAGTGCAGGTACAAATCCTCTTGCATCATGAGCAATACAACTTGTCAACCGGGGTCATGTCCAGGATATTTTTGCTTGTGCGCTTGACCAAGTTCGTAATGTCACATTTTGTAAGTTCCTTTACAGTTCATAATTCAATATTAAGCTTGTTCATGATTATTATCTAGGTTTTTTGTATGTGTTTTTTCATCTATTTGATTGTAAGCAACTATACATGTTTCCTGTTGTTCACTATGATTTCTCCCATTACCACTCCCAGGATGAATCCGACTTTATTGTTACATAGGTTACTTTATTGTTACTATGATTTCTCCATTTACGATTTCATAGGTTACATCATGTAAAGTTGTCAATCTCAGGTTGGTGATGAGCTTTAGTTCTCCAGATTTGGGGCTTTTCTGATATTTTCTTCCTCATGTCATTCCTGCATCACCTCGTTGTTTGAGCATGCCAATTTTCTACCACTTGTACCAATTGGCACATGTCAATCTCTGAGTGGTGCCACATTTCACCTATTTTCAGTGAGAGTTTAGGGTTTCTCTAACATAGCTTCAGAAATCCGATTCAGTGCCTGCTTGAATATTGTCACATAATACTTATGTTTTGGATTGATGAGCATGTTCTGAATGGTTGGTTGATTCATAAGAACCACCCATAAATCTCCCTTCCTCTAACACAGAGAAAATAAAAATTTCTTTGACAGGAGACAGAGTTTCAATACTTTGAAAACAAACTTCTATTCCCTTCAATAACTCAAAAAAAAACTATTACACTACTTCCTCAGTGAGAGGGATTACAAAATTATGACTGCTACAAAACGCAGTGCATAAAACCAACTCACTATCTGTTCAAAACAAACATACTTTGTCTCTAAAACACTCTGCTGTGTTTTTCCCTTTCGCACTGCTGTGCATACACACTTAAAAAGTTACACTCAGTCTTTCACTTTTTACACACTGCTGTGTAATAAAAAATTTACGTACTGTCTATAAAAAAACTACCAAGCTTTTTTGTCCTTTTTATTTTTATATGCCGTAACATATAAAACATATTATAATAAACCCTCTTTAAAAAAAATAAAATTAAAACTAAATTCTATGGCCCACCTTTCATTTCGCATATGATATATATATAACATATGTTTAAAACATATGTATATATTAAAGCATACATAAAATTAAACTATCAAAACATTAAAGAACCTTTTCCGTCGGACTTCAAAAGTCTGAATAGATTGAATTTCAAACCAAATTTGCGTTCCAAAATGGGATGCTGACGTCTGCCTAATTTGTAACGCAAATTTTCAATCCAATGTGCCTTATAAAAAATTCAAGTTCGGTTTTCAGGTTTTCAGATTCCCTTCAATTTCATGCGATCCAATATTAATGCTCCACGTGTCCTCCTTTTGAATTTACAAAACTGGGGGGTAAATTTCTGTTTGTTTGGGGGTAAATTTTTGTTTGTTTAATTTCTGGTTGGTGAATTGCGTTAATCTTTGTTCTTTATTATTTAAATATTAATCTATAATAGAAATATGTTGTGTCCTGGCTTTTAAAAATTTAAAATGCTGAATTAAATTTCAGATTATTCACAGCAATATCAAAAAAATATTTCTTTGCATCCAAATCATATAACTGCAATTAAGTTGAAGCTAATGACATGATTTTAATGGAAACAGGTGTAAAATAACTTTTTGTGAGATAATGTGGACAGATCATCTATTCATTTTTGTAGGGTCTTATGGTGTTGGGTTTTTTAGTTTTGGGTTGGGTTTATTGAGTCTAAGATAGTTTTTGAGTGAAAAAATTGCTATCAGGTATTAAAAAATTTTGGTTCTTTTGTCAAAATTTATGAGCTTGTTAGGAAATACAAAACTGACAATGGTTATATCTTAAATTTGTGGAAAATAATTTGAAATGAAACCTTTTTGTTTAGGTTGTTGCAGCAGGTGCAAACCCCATTCAAATTACTAGGGGCATTGACAAGACAATAAAGGCCCTTGTTTCGGAACTCAAAATTTGGTCAAAGGAGGTAAACGCTTGCCTTTTGAGTAGGCTGGTTTTCCTTTTTGCTGATGGTTTGGTGTATCTAATTGAATTAGTTGCCTAAGGTATTTTTGGTTGCAAACTCCTTTTCATTTTTCATACGGTATTGGCCTTGTGGAATACATTTGATTGTGTGGTCTTGTTAGATCTACAACATTTGTAGTTGTTTAGTCTTATGGCCGAGGTGCACTTTTATTATGGAAATAGTTGATGCAATATTGTCATTTAATCCTTACTGCAGGGTAGCATGTTGAGAAGTTTTTGTGAAACATTTGGTATTCAAAATGACACTTGATCCTATACAGCATCATGCACTTGACTTCAAAATTTATATTCAAAGTGTGCCAGACAATTCTTGCAAAATTTCAAATATTTAGGTTGTTTTAAACCATTATCTTTTTCATGTATTGGATGCTGAAAATGTGAAAAAGACTTTGGTATGAAACCAGCTGGTGAATAATTTCCAGCACAACAACCACTTCCAAGACATGATTTAGAAGTAGAACAAATGTGCTTATGAAGCATAGAAAGATATCCTTGATGCATCGTCAATGTTTGGCTAGGGTTATTTTTGGAGAAAATAACTCCTTATTCCTAGAATAGTGATCTTCAATACAAGTAAATGCCAGAGAAGAGAGATCATCGTGTGACGCAACAAAACTGAAATTGGACCCCCAAGGAGAGCTGGTGTGTCTACAATCGCCGTGTCAGCATTTTCCCTTGGTGTACCCCATTCTTTTCCTCCAACCTGAGTCTTAATTGACTTCTTCTTTCTTCGGGTTTATTTATCAAATTCGTAGAATTTGATAAATAAATACTATCCACAATGGTTGGACTTTAATTTATATTCCCGACTTTATATTATCTCCAATCCTTATAACCAATGTTTAACTTTCAACACTTTGTATTTATACTCCACGTTTCTTTTTAAATAAATAGCTTGTAGTGAACTTTCGGCTCTATATTTCACCACCCAGCCTTACAACAATCACGCTCCAGACTTATGCTAATTATCCGCCAATCGTTTAATTAAACAATTTCATTATACTCCGGCCCCACCTATATATATCAATAACCAATCAAACACTCGTATCGTACCTGGCTATCCTCCGCACACCTTGGTTAACCTCCGGGCAAGTTCAACGTGCGACCACCGTCCGATGGCCCTTCTCCAAATCAACGACTCTTGGCAATTTCGCTCGGCTTCCAACGTCGGGCTTTAACGTGCGATGGCGTGGGTTAAACAGTTGTTTTCCGGGGTCACTTCGCCACGTGTTGCATTCCCTATGGAATCGCTCGCGAATAGGAAATACCGCCTACTCCGCAAAAGCGGTGCGATATGGGCAACCCGCTTTTGTGATTCCGCTCGTGGTTTTGGTAGAGGGCTTGACCACGGGTGCATGTCTGGTTCCACTATCCTTTTGTTTGTTAACTCATGTCCAATCCTCGGGTCAGGTTCCGAAAGCACAACAATTTTTTCTCTTTATTAAGCGGGATTTTAATATGTGTATTATCAAAGAAAACCAACACAAATTTTATAAGAAAATTGTTCAAAAGTCGAGCCCGTCGGACTTCAAACGGCGATAAACCATAATTTAAACCAAATTCGCGTTCCAAAATAGCCTGCTGACGTCGGCCAATTTTGTGACGTGAATTTCTTATCAAATTCGCCCTAATATTTTACGGGTCCGGATTTCCACTGCGCGAGCGGCCCAAACAAAGATCCGCTCCAATCAATTTTTGCCACGTGTCCTCGATAAAAACTTGCCCTGCTCCCGGCTGCGGGTGCATTCGATGGCGTTTAAGGTGATGGGACATGGATATGGCGATTTCATATCATTCGCATTAACATTTAACGCTGTTCAATTAAGTTTTCACATCAAATCTACATTAATTAATTTTTAACATTGTTCAAGATCGGACCTCCACTCCTCTGAGCGATTCCGCACGCTCCAATTTGATCCGGCCTTCGGCTCTCATTATAATAATTCCCCGGAGATTCCATTATGGCAGTCTTGATTACATTCTGACCAGGTCAACATAAAAAATGGCGTTGTGGTTTTTGAGACAAACCTGGTGTGATCACTAGTGCTTTGTGATAGCTGTGTGATAAGGAGAAGTGGCAGTGGAACTTCTGCCTAGACTTTGCTGCATATTTCCATTTCTCTCGGTTCTGTCTCTATCTGTCTTCCTCTGTTAATTGGAATTCTGCTTCTTCGTCTCTTGTGCCCACTGCACCTGAGATTGCACCCATGCCTCTCGTGCGTCATAGGATGCGTTGCCGCAGGGGGAGCACTAGAGGTCAATCCCGGCGCGCTCCCTCCAGCACCTCAACAGAGATGACTTCCGTCCAGTCTAGTGATTATTACTTAGGTCGATATCCAAATACTAGGAGTGGGCGGGGTCGGCTTGTAGCATCTGGCCACTGTATGGATTCCCCTGCTCCTGGCTTCCCCACCGCTAGTTCACCTTCTCCCACGACGCGCACTACGCAATTTTCCTTTGATTGCACTCTCAACCGCCCGCGAATCACAGCTGTAGTCACTGTGGTCTTCCGCGAGGAGGCCCAAACGGAGGAATAATGCACCCGTCCGGCGGGTCTGAGCTCGGAAAAAGCCGGCCAGCATTCGGGCCTTCAGGAGGGGAGCCGTGGCATGCATGTAGAGGTAGCACCTAGCGATCCTGGACCTTCCGAAGGATGGTGCCGAATCGTGGAGGAACCAGCGGAGGATTAGTTTGGTTAATTTGTTTTTCTTGCTTAGCAGGCCCAGTTAATTGGGCTGCTTTTAGTTTATTTTACTGTGCTGGACCTTTAAGTAATATTTTTGAATTATGTAAATTAAACGTTCAAGACTGGTTTCCCCGTATGAGGGCAGTCTTCTTAATTTTTTGATTTTTTGATGACAAATTTGCCATGAGTATGGCCAGGCAATATTTTTGACTTCGGTGTAATTTTATTCGCAATGTTAATAGATTAACTTTACTTTGAATTCTCACATGATTAGCGTTTTTCTTGATCTGTTCAAGGATTTTGGGTACTTTAATTTGTATTTGGAACAATGGACGTCGGTACTCTATATGTTGCTTTACTGTTCTACATACTACTATTTCACTTTCTTATAGATGCCTCGGGCATATTTGAATGCTTTCTCAGATTGTCGATAATCTCCATGTGGACCGTTACTGGATTTTATATCATGTCCCTGTATGTGACATGGGGTATTTTCTATCATTGTCTGGGGTGGGACTTCCACTTTTCTGGATGGATATTTGGGTTCCAATCTTCAGATGTGAAAATGTAATGACTTCATGGACTGTTTTACTTCATATAATATATTCAAAATAGCATTTTTCTCTTCTGAAAAAAAAATGATTAATGTTTATCATTCTGCCTTCAAAACTAGCGATGCTGGTCTATGTTGCTGGTTTATTGATATGGTCTGATGGTCTTTTTATATTTTGGACATATCACACTCCTCACATGATTAGCGTTTTTCTCTGTTCAAGGATTTTGGGTACTTTAATTTGTATTTGGAGCAATGGACGTCGGTACTCTATCTGTTGCTTTACTATTCTACATACTGCTATTTCACTTTCTTATAGATGCCTCAGGCATATTTGGATGCTTTCTCAGATTGTCGATAATCTCCATGTGGACCGTTACTGGGTTTTATATCAAGTCGTTGTATGTGACATGGGGTATTTTTCTATCATTATCTGGGGTGGGACTTCCACTTTTCTGGATGGATATTTGGGTTCCAATCTTAAGATGTGAAAATGTAATGACTTCATGGACTGTTTTACTTCATACAATATATTGAAAACATCGTTTTTTTTCTTGTGAAAAAAAAATGATTAATGTTTATCACTCTGCCTTCAAAACTAGCGATGCTGGTCTATGTTGCTGGTTTATTGATATGGTCTGATGGTATTTTTATATTTTGGACATATCACACTCCTCACATGATTAGCGTTTTTCTATGTTCAAGGATTTTGGGTACTTTAATTTGTATTTGGAACAATGGACGTCGGTACTCTATCTGTTGTTTTACTATTCTACATACTGCTATTTCACTTTCTTATAGATGCCTCGGGCATATTTGGATGCTTTCTCAGATTTGTGGATAATCTCCATGTGGACCGTTACTGGGTTTTATATCAAGTCTTGTATGTGACATGGGGTATTTTTCTATCACTGTCTGGGGTGGGACTTCCACTTTTCTGGATGGATATTTGGGTTCCAATCTTCAGATGTGAAAATGTAATGACTTCATGGACTGTTTTACTTCATATAGTATATTCAAAACAACGTTTTTTCTCTTGTGAAAAAAAAATGATTAATGTTTATCACTCTGCCTTCAAAACTAGTGATGCTGGTCTATGTTGCTGGTTTATTGATATGGTCTCATGGTATTTTTATATTTGGGACATATCACACTCCTCACATGATTAGCGTTTTTCTCTGTTCAAGGATTTTGGGTACTTTAATTTGTATTTGGAACAATGGACGTCGGTACTCTATCTGTTGCTTTACTATTCTACATACTGCTATTTCACTTTCATGGACTGTTTTACTTCATATACTGCTATTTCACTTTCATGGACTGTTTTACTTCATTGTTGTAGGGTCTTGGGTACTTTAATTTGTATTTGGAACAATGGACGTCGGTACTCTATCTGTTGCTTTACTATTCTACATACTGCTATTTCACTTTCATGGACTGTTTTACTTCACTGTTGTAGGGTTTTGGGTACTTTAATTTGTATTTGGAACAATGAACGTCGGTACTCTATCTGTTGCTTTACTATTCTACATACTGCTATTTCACTTTCATGGACTGTTTTACTTCACTGTTGTAGGGTTTTGGGTACTTTAATTTGTATTTGGAACAATGGACGTCGGTACTCTATCTGTTGCTTTAATTACTATTCTACATACTGCTATTTCACTTTCATGGACTGTTTTACTTCACTGTTGTAGGGTTTTGGGTACTTTAATTTGTATTTGGAACAATGGACGTCGGTACTCTATCTGTTGCTTTACTATTCTACATACTGCTATTTCACTTTCATGGACTGTTTTACTTCATATAATATCTTCAAAACAACGTTTCTCGTCTTTTAAAATTTTAATTTAAAAAAAAAAAATTGAACCCTCCATTGGTCTACCGACGCCTTGTAGACGTCGGCACTGCGACAACCCAGAAACGTCGGAAGAGAGACAGTATGAAAACGTCGGAAGAGCGACGTTCCAAACGTCGGACCACATATCTTCGGAATTACGACATCTTCCAGACGTCGGAAGAGTGACGTCCAAAATGTCGGACCACGTTTAGTCAGAATTGCGACAGTTTACAAGCGTCGGAAGAGAAACGCCAAAATGTCGGACCACGTTTAGTCGGAACTACGACGGTTTATAAGCGTCGGAAGAACGATGTCCAAAACGTCGAACCACATTTCACCGGAAGTGCGACAGTTTACAAACGTCGGAGGCGCGATGGTTTGTGAGACGTCGGAAGAGTGACGCCTGTTCGGAACGACGGAAGAAGTGTCGATAGTGCGACACTTTTTACTTGCGTCGGAACGGCGACGGCATGACAAACCACGGTTTGTCCGCCCCCGAACTGTCGCTCTTGCGACGAATATGTGTCGGAATAGCGACGAATTGGCCGTCGGAATTTCCGCCAAATTCTCTAGTGTAGGGGCCTCAAAACCCTAAAAATTTGCAAGGAATGATAATGAAATGAATACTGAAAGAAAGAGGAGGTTTTTACTACTGACCTGGATCAAACGGTGATGAAATCCATCCATTGAAATGACCGCAATCAACGACTAAATTTCGGGGGAAAAATCAGGTTCAGAGCTCCAAAATGCAAATGGTAACTATGGAATGGTAAAAATGAATAGTGAAACTGCTTTATATAGTCATTTAATTACTTGCAAGTTAAATTTATTGCTATGACTATAGTTTTATTATGTTTTTATCATGAAACAGGTATTTTTAATCCATTTGATGTTGTTCTGAACACGTAATACAACTGACAAACAGGTTAGTTGTGCAGATTTATTTTAAGAAAGACTTGACCACAAAGCATACTTTTTCTCCTTATTTTTTGAGCTTTGATAAAAACGAAAAAGGACTTGAAGCGCACTTTTATCTCTTTTTAGAGCTTCGATAACAGCGAAAAAGGAGCCCTTGGAGTCTTCTTTTAGCTCTTTTCAGACTTCGATAATGTGAAAATATTGTTGAGCACTTGTCATTTCGAGCTCGTTAAAGTAAATGAATTGATATCTACTTAGTATAAGTTTAAACCTTTTCTGGACCGAGATGGATTATTTACAAAAAAGGAATACCTTGGTTAAACATGACCAAAGAGGTTCTTTCAGATATCATTTTACACTTTTTCGGATATGAGAGACAAATTTACGAAAAATTACTTTTGGAGTCCTCTTTTGTCCTCTTTTTCAGACTCTCTAAACATGAAAAAGGACCAGGCTATCACTGTCGTTAAGCTCGTTAAAACATAAAATAGCGATGGGCTTGTAAATCATGGCAAGAATTGAGTTTCATTCATCTCTAGACTCGTTAAATTATTAAATAGCGATACTTTATTCTTTTTTCACCCGAAGGGTTGAATTATAGATCAAGAAAATGTTATCCTCCTCAAGCTTGTTAAAAAATAAAGAGGTACTAGTCGACAAATGACTGGGGAAAATTTGGGAAAAGCAAGCAAAGTTTATTTTTGGTAGCAAGTCACTCTTGAACATGGCACTTCTTTCACTCCATGTCTGTGACTGTTTGGGTTGGGTAATCATCTTGACAGTTCATTCACACCTATGGTTCATCATACCTTCACTTCAGTTTTGGGTCAATGTTGCCAACTCATCACAGTGTCGCCGATATGTTGAAGAGAAGTCATCCAGTGATTAAGAACTCATCCATCTACAATACTCATAAACCTTCATTTTCATGACCGTCATCCCTGAAAATTGCTATATCAAGTCATACCCTTGTCTCTGAAATCAGTAACTCCAGTTTTGCAATAAGGTGACTTCCTGTCGACTACAAATCAATATCTAGGAAGTTCACTTAGAAACATCAAATTCTAGTACCATGAGGCTTGTTATAGCATCGACAAGATCCTCGCTTCCAGAATTTTGACCGAAAGATTTAGTTTGGCGTTCAACATCAAATCATCTATTCACGCCTTACGAAATGTACTGCAGTACCTTGAAGACCATTGACATTAATGGTGGTTCTCTCGCGTTTGTTAACCGCTTTCATTATTGGCTAGTAATTAAATGATGTCTTTCCATGTTTGACGACAAGTCATATATTCGCATGGCTAGACTTGTACCCGAATGATCAAGTGAATGAGATAAGAAGACCCCAGATCTAGTTTCAGCCATCCGGGCTGTGATTTTAGGATTTTTGTATACATCATCTCTACGTTGACCTTACATACAGATCGTCATCCAAACATGGGCCTCTATTTGTAGGCGTGTCTGCATCTGGGAAACATTCCAATGTAGACGACTTTCTGAATTATGTACATAGATTGTTTTATGTGCTGACTATGGGAATGCCTACCCTCAAAAATTATGATCAATAGAGGATATATCATGATGTAATGTATTGTAAGATTGATACAGGTGACCACTCCACTTTGTTTCCAGGATCATCACAATGTAAAGCATCTCAATCAAATGTTCTTATTATTTGGATCTCATGCTTTAGGGGGAATTGTTATAGGTCAATTTGGGCACAATTCCCAATGACTTGGTTAACTGGGCATCATCTCCAGGACTGATTATTAAGGGTCTATCATTCCCTATCATCTCAGTTGCGATATGCCATAAGACAGGAAAAAACATGAATCAAACAAGACTTTCATCAAGCAAGGATTTTCCATGGTTTGAAGCTTATTATTAAACATGTGGGAGCTCACCAACGCAGGCTCTAAGGGGCCTAAGTGCGTTGCATATGCAGGTAGCCCCATTCAAGGCTACTCTGAAAAGAACTTCCCGACATTCAAAGGTGCGTTGGTCACATTGGGAGCAAAATTCTCATTGTTCCAGAATCTCCACTTGGCTAGTGTCTTCTAGAAGCGTTCACATGTGTCAAGCTTCGGATCCAAGTGTCCATTTGACATCTACATGAATGGAAACATGTCTTGCCTATTTTTGGAATGTTATTGATTAAAAAACTACCTATAGTTCATCTATAAATTGAACACAGATCATTGTGTTTGAAAGGAAGTATTTGAGTAGGGAAATGATGGATAATTTTCAATAAAGAGTTTGATTTGTGGAGCTGTTGCTGGAGAGACTTATGCTGTGATGAGACTTGGGAACTCTACTGGAAGGTCACTACAAATCAATCACTAGGTTGTAACCTCTCCTTCTATCATTAATAAAGAGTACTTCTTGTTTTTCCCTACATGCATCTATGTTTACTTTGATTTTCCATGTTGCAAAATCTTGGTTGATGAATGTAGTTTATGCTTAATTGATTTAGCTAACTAGCTTGAATAGATATCTATATTATTGCATCTTTTGTTGTTTCAGTGTTATTTCTTGCAGGAAGCACTATTTGAAACTGCTTGAATTTGAAGCTGTAGTGGAAGCGACAGAAAGGAGCCATTTGGAAGTGATTGAAACAAGTAAGCATCCAATCCTCTCTGTGTATCTGTTCTGAGTTAGGAGAAACATTAGTATAGTCTTTCACGTATTGTTCTAGACTAGACATTGGTCTAGGAAAGCGTAGTTTATCCGTAGATTACAATTCTGGCCCAACACCATGTTTGAGGAGTATGACTCCATTGTCAAGAACAATGCATGGGAAGTTGTCCCAAGACTAGTTGGGAAGTCAGTGGTTGGATCTAGAAGGTGAAGCAGGCTGCATATGTGAGTGTGGAGAAGCACAAGGCTAGATTTGTAGCCCAGGGATTCTCACAGGTTGAAGGGATTGACTATGAGGAGAATTTTGCACCAGTTGCACGATACTAATTGATAGATCTATCCTTGCACTCTTAACACAGATGGGGTGGAAGATACATCAGATGGATGTGAAGACTGCATTTCTCAATGGAGTTATTGATGAATAAGTGTACATTCAGCATCCAGAAGGTTTTGAGACCTTTGACAGAGAGTCACATGTGTGAAAACTCAAGAGATCAATGTATGGGCTAAAGCATACACCTCGTACTTGGTACACCAAGATTGACAACCATTTCATTGGATTAGGCTTTACAAAGAGTGAAGCAAATGAAAACCTATACCAGATTGTGGTTGATGGCAAGATTTTTATTATTGTACTTTATATAGATGATCTTATACCGATAGGTGATGAGAAACTCATAACTTCTTGCAAAGATAATCTTGCAAGAGAGTTTTAGATGAAGGACATGGGATTCCTTCACTATTTCCTTGGTTTGGAGATATGGCAGTGGGAGGGGAGGTATTTGTTCAAGTCAAGTATGCCAAAGAGATTTTGAGGAAGTTCCACATGGAGAGATGTAAACCCATGGATACTCCTCTTGCAGGAAACTGGAGGAAGGAGGATGCTACTTCAGGTGAGGTAGTGGATGCTACTATTTACATGTAGCTTGTGGGTTCACTCATGTACTTAGTGAACACACGACCAGACATATGCTACATAGTTAACCAACTTAGTCAAGCTATGGTTAAGCCAACCAAGATCTTTTGGAAGGCAGGGAAGCATGTCTTGAGGTATCGCAGGGGCACTACAAAGTATGGATTATGGTACAAATGAACATAGAGGGTGAAGCTTCAAGGCTTCACCGATTTAGATTGGGTAGGAAGTCCATCGGATAGGAAGAGAAAATCAGGAGGGATCTTCAGCATAGGATCGACAACAGTTTCTTGGTACAACATGAAGCAGAGATTAGTTGATCTTAGTTTAGCCGAGGCATAGTACATGGCAGTGAGTCAGGCAGCATGTGAGACCATCTGGATGAGGAAGATAGTTGTTGGTTTGTTTGGTCATCAGATGGATCTGGCAGTGATACATTGTGATAACCAAAGTTGCATAAAACTCTCATTTAATCTAGTATTCCATGATACGTCCAAGAATATTGACATCCGGTAACACCATCTTAGAGATTGTGTTCAGAGTCACATTATGTTACTTCAGTACATTCCCACGGAGGATCAAGATGCATATATTTTGATTAAGGCGATCTCCAAGAGAAAATTCGAATACCACAGAGGCAGGATCAGGGTAGTTTTTAATCCCTTTCTTGTTGAGAGGGAGTGTTGAAAAGTCAACAAGAAATGTGTTTCTAATTTAATTTTCCCTTTATTAAATTGAACAATAAATTGTAATTTTATCTCATAATCACTTGTAATAGTTAACTGAGTGTGATAGACTCAGTTAGCTCGTGAAATTCAAGTTGAGGGTGGTTGGTGAGGCATGTAGAGTGATTCTATTTGTTTTAGAGTCCAAGTTGTAGTTAGTGTATTAGTTTAATGCATGCGAAATCAATTAACTCAGTTAAGTGAGTTAAAGTTAGTCTAACTAGTTGTAACTGATTATTGCACTAGTGAGAGGTCAAGTGAATTAAATAAGATTTAATTTACATGCAGTGATCTTTCAAGTTACTGATGATTTACTATTAATAGTTACATGCATGTCATTTCTGATGAAGACCCAGTTGAGATAGAGGTTAAAGGGATGTAAACTATCAGATGTATTATTAACGGATTGCAGAGTGCAATAAAAAAAACCATTTGGATGCCCATGATGTATTGCAAAATTATGAAAGGTTGAAATTCCTAAATAATAGGGATTTAATTCTCTTAGAATTGTGCAATGCAAGGCATGCTGAGCAGAGGCAGTAAATTGGCTAAGTGTTGGCCACTTTTTTCCTAATTAGTGTGAGACAATTGGTAGAGTGCAACAAAATCTTGTGAGAAGAGTGAATTATATTTTTTCATGATTCCTTGATTGATTATACAATAAATATAGAGGGGTTTTAAGCAGAAATCTTTCCCCAGGAAAAATATATGTGTTGTGCGGTTGATTTTCTTCTTTCTCTTACTTGGTGTGATTGCACAATCGTGTTTATTTTCTGCAAATTAATTGTAGAAGTATTCATTATCTTGCTCTAGAATATTGCATGATCGGATTGAATCCATTGGTATACAAATTGTTTGTATAATTTATAAATCTTATCTCTGCTTTACATTCATTTTGATTTCTCTATTGTTCAATCTCAAGAAATGATCATAACTGGATCATGGACTAGAATGATAGCTCAAAATTCACAGTGTTCAGAAGTGTGTCGAACCTAAGTGCTAAATAGATCTTGTCTTCCTCATTCTGGCGCCACAAATGGTTCAAAAAACCGACACCGTATGAAGAAGTTATCACAGTTTGAAAAGTCCCGTAAAATCCAAAAACTCGACTCTGACCAAGTTTGACTTGGAACATTTTGGAAATTAAAAAAAAATATTCCAGGGAATATTCTTGAAATATTCCCCAAAATATTCCGTTCAGTCCAATCAACGTTGGACAAGTGGTGCAACAGGGTTCATTTTTGGGAGCATATGTTTTAATTTGGTCCAATCGGAAGCTGCCACGTGGCCCAGTTCTGGGCTTGTAAAATTTTTGGTGTTTCCTAGGAATCAAACACCTGAGCTCTGAGTGTGCGGGAAAACTGGGCTTGTAAAATTTTTGGTGTTTCCTTTGGAGTGCCAATAGTCAATTTAGACTATCTCAGACATTATAGACTCAATGGAGTAGGTTTTAGAGCCATCAGAGAGCTTCTAAGCATTTTTTTGCATCCGTGAAGTTCAAGGGGCCACTAGGGCCACCAGTGGGCAGCAACAGTTTGAGGCCTAGCCATGGGAGCTAGAGGTCTTTTTCAACAATCCAATAGTCAATTTTGGATAATTAAAATGTTATGAAACTAATGAGATGGTTTACAGAGCTTTTAGAGTAATTTAGAAAGCTAAGAAGATTCATTAATGTTCCAAGGGCCATCAGTGCCAGCGTTTTCCAACAGCAGTTTAGGGCCTAGCCAGGGCAGCTAGAGACCATATGCAGAAAACCAATAGTCATTTATGACTGTAAAAATTTTTTTTAATCCATTGAAGGAAGTTTTAGAATATTTTGAGGACTTCTAAAGGTCGAGATCCCATCATATAATTTTTCAGTGACCTTAGTGCCAAGGGGTGCCAGAGGCCATTTTTCAGTGAAAAAAACCAGAGCAGCCGGAGGCCATTTTTCAGTGAAAAAATAGTCTATCCTAACTAATTTTTGCATTATGAATCCAATTAAGGGATTTTAATAGCCATTTGATGACTTCTTGAGCTTGAGAAGCTGAAGGGAAGTTTTGGGCAGCACTGGGCAAACCGTGGAGGAAGGCCTAGTTTGGGGATGCAGTGCTCGTTTTGAGAAAATTATCAGTCGATATTTGGTGTCTGATGTGTGTTGAATATAATAGGTGTGGTTTTAGGTACAAAAACATAATTCTAAAGGATTTAGTGCCATGTAGAAGCTTAATGTAGCTTAGTGCACCGACATAAGGAATCAAGTCTAAGGGAGCCTAAAGATGTTTGCAGAGTGATGACAGAAATGAAATAGATACAGATGGTATTATAATCCATTTGGATTAGTTCAATATCCATTGGAGTTAAGTGTGGAACTTGTAAAAGAAACTTTACCATAATCCCAAAGAGCCTAGTCAAGATGATGAAAGCTCAAGGAGACGTAGCCCATGATCTTCGGGTGAAATCCTAGATTAATTTTTATGTTATGTGTGGATGTTTTATTGCTGAATTATGTTGTTGTTATACATGTTAAATCTCAGCAAGAAAAATGGACTTAAGACACTTAAACAATTAAAAATCATACACCACTTTCAAGCATAAATTCCGCAAATTGTCAAGTATAAGCTAGATCTTTTATTTGTTTAACTGAGTGGGAGGTTATTGAAAAACATAAAAAATTTTCCAACCCATTTTCAGATCATGTTGGCATCAGAGCCATTTTTCTTGATTGACATAGCAATAGCTTGCTTGTATAACTTGTAAGGTGTTTAAACAGTGCAAAAGATTTATTGTTTTACTGTTTGCAAACTGACTGCTGTTTGAATTTGCTGGAAATGAAGGGAGAGCTATTGTTAGCTTAGTCCAGAAGAGGAAAAGAAGGAAGAAGGGCTGAAGGCATCTTCCTTACCCAAAGGACCTCAAGGCAACACTTGAAGCAGAAGAGGGTTTATTGTTTGGCTGCTTGAATAAGAGCTTGTCTCTACAACCTTTTTGTTCAAAATATTTGTCAATAGTTTTTGAAAGCTTTGTGAACTTTGTTGAAGTTATTTTAGTTCATTTTAATGATGGAAACTTCTTCAAGTGAGGTTTCCAAATCCTCCTCCTTCACAAGGTTCTTCGATGACGACATGAAGCGTGACTTCTAAATATTGAAGTACATGGTGCAGATACTATTTGAAGATAGAAGAGAAAGCGCTGAACTTCGTGGGCAATTGTTTGCTATGAAGCAAGAGAAGGAATAAATACTTCAAAGATTGCATGATATGGAGATGCATCTCCATCAAGCCCAAGAGGCTTTAACCAAGAACATGCGTGAAGCATAGGTAATTCACTCTAATTTGTCTTTACTTTCCTCTTTAGAAAGATGTGTTGGTTGATTTGAAAAGCACACTAGAGGTATAGGGTCCAAGTTAATGTTTAAAATGGGCTATGAAGGAAATGGTTTAGGAAAGCATGCACAAGGCATGGTTGATCCTATTTTGGTTAAGGAAAGACCCAAGAATTTTGGTCTTGGTTATGTGAAATCTAACGGCGAAGACTCCAAAGCCTTGAAGGCATGTGAGGCAACTTCAAAGAGAAATTTTGTTCCAAGTTATAAATCAAAAACGTGTCAAGTTTGTTTCCAAGTTGATTTCCATTGCTTTAAGCCTTTGTTGCAACAATAAGATGGTAGAAAAACAACTTATGGTGAGCATGTGAGTTCAGACAGTTTTCAATACAAGAACGATGATGTTAGTCTACAAGAAAAAGTTGGAACCTCTACTAGTTCATCTCCTCAAGAAGGCAAAAAGGGTGGACCTGCAAAGTAGCAAATGAGGTATAATTCTTCCCATAGTCAAGTTGATTATGTTTATGCAAGGCATGACAATTTTGCATGCTTAAAAGGAAGAAATATTTTTTGTGCATATTGTGGTCGGTTTAACCATGATGTTTCAAGACGTTGGATGAGGAAGAAGGCATACAAGAAGTAGTTCAAGCAAAGGCAACTTTCAAAGAAGGTGCATAAGAATTGCACACATTGCCAGAAGAGGGGACATGTTGTTTCCCATTGCTGAAATTTTCATCCAACTAATCGTCCCAAGCACATGCAGCAAGAGGACAGAAAGAATGGCGAAAGTGGAAATAAGGATTCCATCATTGATGTGAGAATGGATGTTTCACATGAAGAATATTTTCAGCATCAAAATTCGTCGTGGAAGTGTCTTGGAAAGAAGTGGTTGGAATTCTTAACACAGTAAGACATACTCATTTGTACATATGCAAATTTCAATTATGTATGCATGTATATATGTTGTAATCTCATGTTTGTTTGAGCCACCTTGGATCAATGATCAAGGCAATGATGTTCAGCTACCTTCTGTAAATTTCTTGCCAGAAATTTCTAAGTGAGTACAAGGAAGACAGTTCTTGATAGGAGGACAAGCGCATCCAGGAAGGGAAGTGTGAACTACCTTCAAGTTGTGGTCCAAAGGCACTAGCCATGCAAGGCAAGTGTAAGGAGGCTGAAAAGAAGAGGATGTTGTACTCTCATCTACTGTACAGATTAGTATATTAGTCTTTTGGGTTCCAAAATATTCCTAATGGGGAGGTGTGATCAGAACTGGATCATGGACCAGAATGATAACTCAAAATTCAAAGTGTTCAGAAGTGTGTCAAACCTGAGTGACCGAATAGATCTCGTCTTCCTCATTCTGGCACCATGAACGGTTCGAAAAATCGACATTGTAAGAAGAAGTTAGTGGCAGTTTGAAAATTCTAGTAAACGACAAAAACTTGACTTTGACCAAGTTTGACTTGGAAATTTTGGGAAATTAAAAAAATAATATTCCAAGGAATATTCCTGGAATATTCCTCAAAATATTCCATTTAGTTCAATCAGTGTTGGACAAGTAGCGCAACATGGTTCAGTTTTGGGAGCACATGTTTTAATTTGGTGCAATCGAAAGCTGCCACGTGGCAAGCCCGGAGGCCGCCACGTTGCCTAGATCTGGTCTTATAAAATTTTTGGTGTTTCTTGGGAATCGAACACCCGATCTTCGAGCGTATGGGAAAAATCCTTACTATTTTGCCAACGTTCAATTCTTAACCATAATGGTTCACGGGTTATATTTAAAGCTATGTCATTTTTGGTTTGGGGGTTTGGGAGGCCAGCCACCCCCCCCAACCCCCCCCACCCCCCCCCAATACAATCGTCAGCTCGAAACCTTGGGCCTAAGCCCTAACACTAACTGCCAACGGAAAGTTCACATGCAGGGTTTAATGTTGGGTTATCTTCTCCCACAGTTAATGAGACCGACAATTTTTTGATGACAGGTGCCCACACTAACCGTTACAATTTAATGCTAGTGGATTTTCTGGCAGTTTAAATGACGGTGGCCACCAAAAATATGGATTTATTCGAATATGACTGCAGTTAAGTGCAATGCTCGACATTTAGTGGAGTTGATGTATGGGACACTAGGAAAAGTTTCTTGGCTCTATCTTGAGCTATATTCACCCAATTTTGGAGTGCCAATAGTCAATTTAGACTATCTTAGACATTCCAGACTGAATGCAGTAGGTTTTATATCCATCAGAGAGCTTCTAAGAATGTTTTTGCATCAGTGAAGTTCTAGGGGCCACCATGGGGCAACAATAGTTTGAGGCCTAGCCAGGTGAGCTAGAGGTATTTTTCAACAATCCAATAGTCAATTTTGGATATTTAAGATGTTATGAAACTAATGATATGGTTTTAAAAGATTTTATAGGACTTTAGAAAGCTAATAAGCTTCAGTAAAGTTCCAGGAGCCATCAGTGCCAGCTTTTTCCAGCAGCAGTTCATGGCCTAGCCAAGGCAGCTAGAGACCATATGCAACAAACCAATATTCATTTATGACTGTAAAAAACATTCTAAATCCATTGAAGGAAGTTGCAAAATATTTTGAGGACTTATAGAGGTCAAGAACCCATCACAGAAGTTTTCAGTGACCCTAGTGCCAGGGGGTGCCGACAGGTGTTGGAGGCGAAATTGGAGCAGCCAGAGGCCATTTTCAGTGAAAAAATAGTCTATCCTGACTAATTCTGGCATTCTAAATCCAATGAAGGTATTTTCAGATCCATTTGATGAATTCTAGAGATTGAGAAGCTGAAGGGAAGTTTTGGGCAGACTTGGGAATACCGTGGAGGAAGGCCTAGTTTGGGGGTGCAATGCTCGTTTTGAGAAAACTATCAGTCAATATTTGGTGTCTGATGTGTGATGAAGATATTAGGTGTGGTTTCAGGGAGAAAAACAAAATTCTGAAGGATTTAGTGCCATGTAGAAGCTCAATGTAGCTCAGTGCACCGACAGAAGGAATCGAGTCTAAGGGAGCCTAAAGCTGTTTGCAGAATGATGACAGCCATGACATGGATATAGATGATATTATAAGCCCTTTGGATCAGTTCAGTATCCATTGGAGTTAAGTGTGGAACTTGTAAAAGAAAAATTTCCATAATCCCAAAGAGCCTAGTCAAGATGACGAAAGCTCAAGGAGACATAGCCCATGATATTCGGGTGAACTCCTAGATAAATTTTGTTGTTATGTGTGGATGTTTTATTGCTGCATTATGTTGTTGTTATACATGTTAAATTTCAGCAAGAACAAATAGAATTAAGACACTTAAACAATTGAAAATACACCACTTTCAAGCATAAATTCCACAAATTGTCAAGTATAAGCTATATATTTTATTTGTTTAAATGAGTGGGAGGTTCTTGAAAAACATAAAAAGTTATCCAACCCATTTTCAGATCAAGAAATAATGCTCGGAGATGAATAAGAAAGGAAAAAAGATAGTGGAGCCTTCTGCATCCGAGGAATCAGACATGCATCCGCTCTTTAGTGATACTACATGCAACAAAGAAGTTGGAACTACGTTGTGGGAAGCTATGTATAATCTATTGGAGGACGAAGATCCAAAGGTACTGCGAATCAAAGCAATGAATGATGCTAAAATCTCATCTGAAGCTTCCTATTTTCAAGCAACCTGTTCTTTCCTACACATAATAGCTGTGAGGCCTAAAATCCTGCCATATATGGATATGGTGAAGTGGATTATTGACAATGTAGATATCCCAGAGAAGACATTCAGGAATTCAAGACAAGAAGTCATGGGGTCATTTTCCGCAGACCATTTGCGCAAAATGTATCATCTGCCAGAACCTCAAAAGTCCTATGATAAAGCTTTCATTGAGTAGTTCGCAAAAGAGAATGAAGACCCAATAGATGCCATGCAGACTTGGAGGTCCACATCCAACCAATTCAAATGGGATAAAACTGGTATGTACCCAATTGCACCTCTGTCATCTCCACATAGTTATATAGTTGCTATGTTGTGTAGGCTTTTTGGGAAAGCTGATAGTACCAAGTTTTATATGGAATGGATTCCATCAATTGATGCGAATATTAATGCCACAGTTATGAATTGGACTAATATTTTATCCGAAAATTTGGCTATGGCGATCAAACAATATAGAATGCATAGAGTTGTCTCTACTCGGGTCATCCCTCCCTTTCTTATGAGTGCTTACGTGATGGATGCTATTTGTTTCTGTATAAAATTTCCTAATATGGGTTGGAATTGGACTATCAAATACCTTACTTCTATCCATGTGTATCGTAAGATTTTGTGGGAATCTCAATTTAGTTCCCATTTTTATAAGATTTGTAAAAGTATTATGCTTCCAATCTATCAAACTATTTTTGATGTAAAAGCCCACAGGATTTCAGAAGAAGAAAAGATAGATATTTTGTTCGTGGCAAGAAGGTTTTGTGAAGAAACATTTACTTATATCAGATTTTTTGGGAGTATTGATGCTCCCTATGTTCTTCCCGATTATGTTCCAGATAAGTTATTGGGAAGAGATATTGCATACCAAACAATAGGGGAAGGTCTTACCAAAACCCTAAAATACATGAAGAAATCTATCTGGCCAACTTTTTCAGTACATTGTGGTTCTTTTGCATTGTTTGATTTTGAACATGTAGTTAAAGAGGTGCAGAATATTACATGCTTTAATATGGCTACTATGCCAAGCAGACAATATGATCCCAACCAAGTCGCCCAATACTTTACTTCTTTAGTTAAAATTAGACAGTTCATTCGTGAGAAATATGAATTTGATGACCTATTTGAAAAGGCTGAGACTTTCTCACAAGTCTTGCATTTTTCATCAATAAAATTAACCCCGAACGACCTTAATAATTTTCATATTTACAGGAACAAGAGAGTGACAAGGGTTATATTAGACCTATTGCAGATTGAGGAAACAAGAGAGAATACTCCTAGTGCAAGTTTAGAAGAAAATTCTGATCGCAATTTTGATCAAGAATCACCAGAGAAACCAATTCAAGGTTCATAACTTTCTGAACATCAATCTCAAAATCATGAAGAAAACCCTAAGGAAAGTTTTGAGATATACAGAGAAAAATAATGGAGAAACAACCAAAGAAACCTTGGTTGGAGAACAATTGGGAATTAATTCTACATAGGATCAGACACAAACAATCATAATGAATGATATGGATAAAGAATGGGAGAAATTCAAACAAAATCTTCAAGTACCACAGACAAACACAAGAATTGAAGGAAATTTTGATTTTAAAACTCCTAAACATACCTTATAAGTTGAAAATCCAGAAGTAGATGTTGAAATCATCCCGACCTACCCAACGTCACAAATTGTTTTGAGAATTGAAGAGATACCCCCTTTAGGTATATTTTATAGTTCAACACAAAAATTAATGGTAAGGATACATATAAAGAAAAGAAAGCTTGATTCATCAGTAGCAACTCTAGAGAATGAATCAATGGAGGTTGTTTGGAAAGACACGGCCATTGATCCATCAGAAAACTTGGCAAGGCTGTCATAATTTTCACGTGCTTATGCAACCACTACAATAGATGAGGCAACAGAGGTTAGTCTTCTGCTTAAAGATAAAGATGTAAGAATTTAGCTGTTAGAGCAACAAATTGAACAAGAAAGACATAATTTCAATAAGCAAATAGAGATGCAGATGATACAATTTCAGAAATATTTTGAGTAAATGAAGTTACAACACCAGGAATGCATCACAGAAAAATATACACATATTCAACTAATGCAAAACGAAGTAGATAAACTCAGAATCAGCATCAGATAGAATAATTCATCAAAGAAACACTTGAGCTAAATACTCAATTGTCAAAACAAAAATAAATATTATGTTAAAGAATCTCAATGATAAAACCATATTGTGAAACAAGTGATACATTTATCCATCAAATAGTTTATCAGATATTGGAATATGAAGAAGTTGATAAGAAGATCTCAAATTTTATCTCCTCGCAAGGGTCTAAAGAAGGAATAAAATACGATTTGCCGAAGATTGAAGAATCCCATAGAGATATTCTATTTACAGATTGTGATATGCAATTAAAGCAAGCAGAAAGGGAAACAACTAGAGAAGATGATATAGCAACCAATATAATTGAAGTTGTGAATGAAAACCTTCATAGTATTAATCTGATTAAAGAATGCAAGCCTGTAGTTTTACAGATATCAAACAATTAGAGGGACAATGGAAAGAGACCGCCAAAAATAAAATTGAAGCAGTCAAAAAATTATCTAAGCTTGATCGTGAATCTTATTGGTAGTTTCTAGTAAAACCATACAATCAATGGATGGCTTTACGTTGTCTAATGAATTCCACTCAAAATATGGTGCCACCTCTCTCTAATGTTGTATTTATAAGACAACTAAGATCCAAAGTCGGCTAGCCATCCCAAGTGAAGCCAATTTTGGATATATGTGAACTGAAAAGCTCAATGGAAAGGAAGGACCATTCAACATGATAAAACACGTCATTATCTTTCTTTTAGTTTTTATATTTTATTTTCAGTATTATGAGGAAGGTTGTTTGAAACGTCATCAAATTTTTATGTATTATTTTATTTTTAATACATATGTAATATTATTTGAACCTTTCTCATGCATTTAGAGAGGGGTCCGGGATTTTATCAAAAACACTTTGCAAAATTATGCATTTATGTACTTTTGTAATTTTTTTTGATGAAATACATGGAACAATATCTTTATTTTTTTGAATATCGAAGCATACTCTACTGAATTTTCATTTATGTACTCTTAGAGTGTATTTGGTTGAAAAGAAGAGAAGATCAACATCGCTGATTTCATGAATATAACCTCTCATATCTGGTATTATTATCTTTACAATTGAGTTTTATTTATGACTTAGCAATGAACTTCTTTATATTGTGTTGTGTATGAAATTTGGATTGTAGTTTTTTATTAAAGCACTATTTCATGATGTCTCATCTGTATTTCCTTATTGAGTATATAATCAATTGATATATGCAATATATTTTCACAATTATTTTGCCTTATTATTTAGTCAAAATAATTATCTTTAAAAAGTATCATCTATTATAGCAATTGGATGACCTTTATTATCTTTTGCTTTAAGATATCTTTGTAGATCACATAAGTTAAGTTATCCCTAAGTATATATTATGTTAAATATTAGAGTGAATAGATGCATGTCTTTGTTACTTAAATATATTATGTCCATTAGTTTAAAATCATTTTCCATTTCACCTTGTATCAAACCCATCATCTTAATATCAAATATTTGTTGGGAAACTGGTCCCATTATCCGTAGTCGGAGCCACTATACCAAACAGAAAAGGAGTTTCTTTCAAGGTTCGGACCGAGTGGATATCCCCCATGTTGGTGCAATGGAATTCTGGGTCTTCAACGCCTACAAAGGGACTTCTTTGTTTGAGTCCAAGCTCTCTAATACATGAGTTATATTTACACCCCTCATTCCCTTCTTGTTGAGTGTTTCCTCTTTCTTCTACTTTGGTGATTTGATATCTACTAATTTAGTACCCTTCTAGATCTGGGTCGTGGTTCCCTACTAATCCTCAACACTACCATTTTCTTGGTTAACATGTTGCACCTGTGCATTCATATTTGGATTGTTCTCAATGGTCTCTTCTTCTTCTTCTTTAGAAAGGTGAGGGTCAGATACCTGGCATCCCTTAAAATTATGGGCCTACCTCTATTTTTTATTCATTTTCTACAAATGTGTTGTTTGAAAACAAATTCAACACCTAAATGTCATGTTCTCATAATCTAAAACTTGGTCCACTGAATTTTTTTGTGTTTCAGTTGGATGTGATCAAGTAAACATTTACTAAGGTCTATCTCTACACAAATTTTGACAAAATTAAAGATGCCTCTTTATGTTGTATCAAGGTCCATCTTTTTGAATTTTCTAAGAGTATTTCCAATACCTTGTAGGACTCGATGATGCCATAATGGAAGAGGGATATTTAGTAATCTCACCCAGATGGGAATTGTTGTGACCACCATGTTTGTGGCATCAAAATATGGGAAATGTGAGGTAATGAAGAGCCTAGATCTAGCCCAAAACCATGGCCCATCATTTAGGACATTCTCCATATATTTTTGTGTATCAAATTGAACTATGAAGAAACCATTGGAACATAAATAGATTTCAGAGTTGGGCGTCCAAGAAGAAAAAACCCAATGGTGTAAATCTTTAGATCTCGACCACAAACAATTAAAACTTCATATTATGGTCTTGGATTGGAGATTACAAAAAAAGTGAATTTACCTCTAGGAGTTTAACTTCCATTGCTGGTACTTGTTATATTTGTTCGACAATGTAGGGTCTTGGAATATTTTGGATCTTATATGCACGAATGGAAGCCCTCCCTTTCAATGCATTGAAGGAGGAAAAACCATTAGGGTTTTTGAAGCGCGAAGCTCCACCCCATGACCTAAAATTTGATATTACTGCGAAATTCCTTACAATGCCATAATATTTCATCTAAAAGAAATTATATAGAAATTTCCCTTCATATAATAAACATTGAAAAATTGCTGATATATCTATATTGTTTTAAATTGTATGCTTCATTTTTTCCACATTTTTTCCACTAGATATGAGCCCTAGATCAAGCAAATGAATGTCTTCCAGTTGAATTTTTTAAGAAAATATGGAAATTTTTTATAAATTTATAATAAAAATAATTTTAAAATATCAATATTAAGTGAAAATTAGAATTTTAACCGAAAAAAATTAACAATTAGATTAAATGTAGTAGTAATTACCGCAATCTAATAGCCAGCTCTTTGCCCAAATATTGTAACCACAAGAAAAATGGAGCTTGTGTGCACTAGGGTTTCGACTGTTGGTTATGCAGGATTATGCTCAGCTGCCACGAACAATTTGTCGTCTGGTTCGCATGGTGTCTTTGGATTTGAGGTTTTTGGCCTTAGGTGGGCTCACATCCTTGGTGGAGGTTGTGCCGAGATTCCTAACATGTGGGTGGGAATTGGGTTACGATGCTCAGGTTTCATGGAGTATGCAGAGGACAAAGTTCTTTGCCCTCTGGTGGCTTCCTCCTATAGGGCATCCAAAGCGATCGTGCCCAGTATCAAAAGACTCTCCCCACTCACTTCCTGATGCAGATGGTGTCCAAAACTTGCTGGTTTGGTCGAGTTGATATTGCTTGTCCATAAATTTGTTTGTATTTTCTTATCTAGTATCATACTATTCCTTTACAGTATCTATGTTGGAAACTCTTATGGGGTGTTTTTTGGTGAATACGATGTCTATTTCATTGTTGTGTCTATCGAAACACTGTGTATGGTTTGGTTATTTATGGTCAATACGTTGTGTGGTTCTGTATGGTGTATATTATATGGTCCCACACACCTGTGCTCATGCATTTTGTGTCGACCCTACCTATGGGATTTCAGACTCTGGACAACTCTGTTGCGGTGCTCCTCTTTTTCAAAAGATAGTGAGGACACAGAATTTTTTTAAAAATTTAGTGGGAAGTCCCTATTGTTTTGGGCTAGATTCATAGACCTTATTTCATCTCTAAAGGAGTCCATTGAATTGAATGGGGGAATACCCAAAATTTATCAATGTCAACAATTTTCCTGAAAAATTCTACAAGACACTGCAATGATAAACGACTATAACATTACAAAACATTCAACATTCATTTCGAAGTCCAGCTCATGCGGAGGTGCTCTTGGTTCCAAGACATCAAATGGAACTTTAACATCATTTAAAGATGCAGTTAAAGGAAATCTTCCTGCCACTACGACGCTATATCGTCGACAAAATGGAGCAAGCTCTATCTGTAGAAATAAAAAACATAGAGGTTTCATCCCTATTTTCTGTTCTTGAGTGTAAAGCCATTATTTATAGATTGAAAGACTATTGGCCAAAACCTGTTTAGTTATTTCATTGGGTTTTCACCTATTGGACAACAAAATGTAACATATTTTTATGTTATAAAGGTTGTTTCGTAGTCCAATTTCAAACACAAAAAGATTTGGATTTTGTAAAAAACAAAGGTCCGTAATTTTGGGGTAGGGATGATTTATCTATCATTCCATGGTTTCCTTGTTTTTATTCCACATTTATGGTGGTTTCAGCTATGCCGGTATGGGTGAGGCTTCCTAACCTCCCTCTCCCATTCTAGCACCACATAGTTCTAGAAGACATTGGTGATACTCTTGGAAAATTCAAAAAAATAGACATGGAGAGAACAAAAATTGACCTCTTCACTTTCACCAGAATATGCATGGAAATTGATTTGAGTAAGGGGCTACCAGATCATATTACCTTGAAGCATGGGGACTTTCAGTGGTCCCAAATTTAGACTATGATAATACGACATTTCAGTGTTGGTTGTGTTTTCAGACATGTCATATTCAAAACACATGCCCATTGTATAAGAAGAATACAAAAAAAAGCATATGGGAATAGGCCAAAATGATGGCATTTTGCCGAGATCCCCCTTCTCAGGCTGAAGAGGAAGGAAAAAAAGAAACCCAACAAGTTCAACTAGAGGTAAATATGGACAAGGAAACAACAATACACATAGGGATCGATGAACAAAACCAGAACGATACTATATCAGAATGTTATCAAATGCCACTTGAACATCAGATAAATAAGACTCTCAATGAGGATGGCTCGGTAGGCATCAAATGTGCCCACATATCAGAGAGCTCAGATTAAGAAAAGGAACATCCTTCTAAGGATTTTGTGTGTTCATTGGCTATGATTCTAGTGGACCCAAAAGTTGGGGGATGCATTCCATTTAAAAAAAATGGAAGACGGGGAAACATAGTTCCATCATATCATCTTCCCCATTGTATTTTTATTTCTATTTTATTTTTTCTCTTTTTTGTCATAGGAAATTATAGGTTGTTAGTACTTTTTTGGATGCTTATAAGCATATGTAGTGTCAATATTTTTCTATGATAGGATCATCCTTGACGAATGCACACTTTTTTGTGTATATACAAAATGTATTTTATTTTCTTTCATGAATGAAGATACACATTTCTTTCTTAGGAAAAAAATGTAATAGTAATTAATATAAAGGTAATTTTCATGTAAAAAATAAAATAAATTTTTTTAACTATCGGAATATTTTTTTAAATTTTTTTCACTTGTTTTATATAATATATACTTAGTTGACATTGAAATATTTTATTTATGATTCACATTCTCCACATTAAAATGTTAATACATCCAACTTATCTGTGTGTGTGTGTGTATATATATATACATATACATATACATATACATATACATATACATATATATATATATATATATACCTGAGAAAAAAACCGTAATTTTAGTCATATAATATGAATGAGTTACATTCTGCATATGCACCTCAGGTGTGTATTCATTAACCACCCCATAAGTAACCACAACTTACAAAAAAACTCACATAGAGAAAAAGGTGATGTCTATATATTTTGACAACACTGTTAATAAAAAAATATGCAAAAAAACCAAAAAAGAAACTGTTGATAACAATCCATAAAGTGGAAAAAACAGTTCAACCCCAAAAACCATAAGTATGTTGATGGTAAGAACTTGTAATCATAGACATACATAAAAATATGTGGAAGGAAAACTGGAAGTTTCTAGATAACGTTTATTCTGTAGTTGTACCATGATATGTTTCCTTTTATGGTCGATGATAGTACTCAAAAACATGTCCATTAACTTGTTTAGTTATGCCCCATAAACCTTTTACTATACTAAGTCCTTTAGAGAGATTGTCTGTTGATTGATTAATTTACTTGTATACATGAGAAAGAGATAAAGAGGTGAGAGAGTCAATGATCCTCTACATTTCCTCTAGAATAGGCAAAATAATTATGTTCCTACAAGCAATAACATTGTTGAGCTAATTTATTATAAGCACAAAGTCCCCAAATACATTAATATGTTCACATCCCTTCTCTTGAGAAAACGGTAGCAAATGTTTGTAGGCCAAAAGTTCCATTTGGTTAGTTGTCCATTGTCCCAAACCCATTTTGACTTGATATATGTTTTTTGTAGAGAGAAAAAGGAAGAAACCTCCACCACTTTGCAGACCATTATTAATTGAAGCACCGTCCAAATAGGCCCATGACCTAGTTTGACATATGATTTTAGGCTTGATCACTTTGGGGGAGACACGAAATTTTACTTGTGGGAAGGGATTTAGGATTGCTATAACTTCAACTGCAGTGTGCACAAGGACAAAGACCATGTCCTGGAAAATTGTCCTTTTCCTGACCAACTGCACCCCTAGCATACTATTATGGGGAGAGATCTTAAAAGTCGAGTGTTGGGATTAGCACATCATGACATCCAAGATGACTCTAGGTCCACCCCATACCAAGGATCTAATTGATGCATAACATATTTTCATTCGTTCCACACCTATTGATAGGAAGTACAAGACTTGAACCAGTGTAAAAAAATTTCGTCGTTGTTTTGACATAAAGATCACTAGTGAGGCACAATCATTAACCTTATTTGAAGGACATCCCAGGTGGTAAATTTATTCATCACAAGGCACCACATTAGTAATTTTATTTTTTGGGACATTTTTCTTTCCATACCACTTTCCACCACCATTTTTGTTCATCCATAACTATTTCAGCCAAAAGGGAAATGAAGTCCAACTTAGGAGTGTAGGATCCATCAGGGGAAATGCTCTATATAGGTTCACCAAGGTAGTTTGCCATTCTAATGTGACATTCATTTAGAGTTTGCAAGTAATTCTACAAGGAATCTATATATTCCCCCTCTAAACCCAACACTCTAGCAGACAACCACCCATGTCTCCATATTGATGAATTTTCTGGATTTGCAATGTGTACAAGTTTGGTGTAGCCTTTGTCTCTAAGAAAAATGGTTATAGGAGGAGGAAACAAGTGACTCAAGTCACTACCATATTACATATAAAGTCGAAGTCTCACTTTTTATCCTCTTCCCACTCGCCAAGCTAGACCATTTACAATGATGTCAAAGGAATCGAGGAAAACCTTCCATATGATTGAGATATTTGTTCTTGGTTTGTCAGACCTGCTTATCTAGTCTTTGAATGATCTAAGAGCTATGCACTTATGGGTGACCACCAATGTCCATAGAATGTGTGTTGAGATTCTCCTTTTCATTGATGACATACCTTTCTTTTGCAATGGATATTTGAGGGAGATAAATGTGCTAACAAAGAATCTTTCTCTTTTCGGGAGAGCCACTGCTATGTCTATCAACACTAAAAAACCCTCTATATCTCACCACAATATTTGCAATGAGGAGATATATCAAATATCTCTGGTACTCCAATATGATTCCAAACCTCTGGAGGAAGGTATGAAATATTTGGGTTTTCAACTCAACCCCAATTGCTATAACAAAGTAGACTAGAATTGGATCATTGCCAAGGTGGAGAAACACTTGAAAAAATGGTGTCACAGAAGGATTTGTAGGGCATGATGATGCCATTTGGTATTGATCAAATCAATGTTAGAATCCATACCTGTATATTGGGAATTTTTATCTTGGATCCCCAAATGCGTTCTAGAAAAAATCAAGAAATTATGTTCAAATTTTCTATGGGTAGGGAAACATGATTTTGAGGGTGTTGCCATGGGTTAAATGGGATATTGTTACCATGAAAAAAAACCTGGGTGGTTAGGGGCTCAAGAAATTATTCCTTTCTCAAAATATTTTCCCGTTAAATGTGGTTGGAGACTATGTGTAATGGGCAAAGTCTGCATAATGAGAGAACCATGAAAGTCACCACGCATTTTAGCCTTTGTCAAGGGATGAATTAAACCTTAAGCCACCAACAAGAAAAGTAAACGAGATATATGGAAACCCTATCACAAATCTCTTTTAGAATGGAAAAAGGTAGAGGTTGAACCATTAATGAGGAAAATAAAATAGATCGATTGTATATAACTCATAACCCAATTGATAAAATCCAAGCTCAAACCCAAATGGGTAAAAATAAGCCTTATATAAATCCAGTTTACTCTTTCGAAGGCTTTAGATAGATTAATTTTGATAATAGCCCCCTTTAGGTTTTGAGTTTTAATATTGTGAATACCAACATGGCCCACACCAATAGCTTCATGAATTTCCTCCTCTCCAAGAAATAAATTTGTTCTAGGGAAATGAATCTAGATATAATGGGTTTGAGTCTGGTAGAAATAATCTTGGAAATGATATTGTAAATGGAATTATAGAGGGAAATGGGGCAAAATTTTGAGAAAGAAAGAGGGTTCTTCACCTTTGGGATAAGAGCGATGAAGGTTGAATTGAAAGCAAGATATATTCTCCCATATTTCCTAGATGTGTTGATAATCCCTAAGAGATTGGGTCCTAGAATATCATAAAGCTCCATAAAAAATTCAACACCCCATCCATTCAGCCCGATACTTTTATCTTTTTGAATTTTGTGTAGCATCAATTAGAGATCCTCCACTAATACCTCCTCTATAATTTCCCTACTATGATCTTCGTTAATAATTATGGGGAAATTTTGGGCAATACAAATTACCTCTGCAATTTATGTTTCCAAAGGAGCTCTAAAGAGATCTTCAAAGCGTCTTTTACCAAATTTGGCTAGCCCATCAAAGCGTGAAACCTCATTGTTGTCATCATAAAATAGATTCAAAATGGCATTTACCATTTCCTTGCCTTTAGTAAAGGCCTAGAAAAAATTGGTATTTTCATCTCTACTTTTTAACCAAATGGCCCTACGTTTTAGGCATCACTCCTCCTCTCGGGTTGTCAGAATATTGGTCTTCCTTATTTTCAAATTTATCTGGATCTCTCTGGACTCCTAGGAGATGAAACCTTCCCCTTCTTGGTTTGTAATGACCTCAAGATGCCTATTAATCTCCTCCAGGTCATGAAATTTATCAATTTTCTTCCTTTTCACCCAATCCTTTGTCTTATGTTTGATTAACTTTAGGTTTTCTTCGAATTGGGTTGTTGTCTAGGCTCCCAAGAGGGGATCATAAGAAATATAGTGAGGTTTACAAAGTTTAAGAACCCCTCATCCTTTAACCATGAGGAGTTCATCTTGAAAGGGCTGACCTGCTTCTTTGAGGATCCTTTTATATCCTAGAAATTAAGAGAGTGGTTTGATATTCCACCAGATCTAGTCCCTTGCTTAATCATGGGGAGAGTATCCACCAGTCCTTCAGAAAGGAGGAATATATCAATTATCTTTGCAATGTTTTCTTACCCAATTCGAATCCTCCTCCATGTAGGAATTAGTTTTATTGGTTCCACATCTACCAACATATTACAAGCCAACATGCTCATGAAGAATCTGTAAGGGGATCTGACCTAGCCCAAGGACCCCAAGATTTTGAGGGGCCAAGGGAGAAATTCAAATCACTACAAATGATAAGATAATTAGGCACGAGGAAATATTTATTTAGAAGGTTTTTCCAAAATTTCTTGTGGTTTTGGGATGACCCATAAGTATTAATCAGAGTAATTGTATTATTATTTTAAATGTTATATCTCTCTCCATTGAATTATTTTTCTAATTATTATTTTTTAAATGCTACATGTCAATCCCAATGGAGAGAGATGTAATATATATATATATATATTACATCTCTCTCCATTGAAATTTTTTGTTATTAATACTTTTTAAAATGGTACATGTCAGTTCCATATTAAATATTGAAGGATTTAAAAATATCCCTCATACATTGAATTAGAAAGCACTTATTAATAGAATAATCTCTCTCTCTCTCTCTCTCTCTCTCTCTCTCTCTATATATATATATATATATATATATTATTCAACACATTGAAATATTTGAAATAACAACTCCATAATAAGAATAGAACAAATTACACATCTTTCTCACATTAAAATGTAAACCTATAATATAAAACTTAATTTAAATTACTTTATTTGTCTCTATATAAAATTGACATAAAATTATGTTGTTTAATATAGACATTGGGATATTTTATTTTTTATTGATACTATTTATTTTTGTTATTAGCAAACTTTTGTTTTAAATATTACATGTGAAGTGAATATATAATGAATTACACATTATGTAATATTAATAATATTATTTTAAATATCATCTCACAACTCCATATTAAATGCTACATGTCAATCACATATTAAATATTGAAGGAATTAAAATTCTCCCACATACCTTGAATTAGAAAGCACTTATTAATAGAATAAAAAAACTTTCTCTTAAAGAGAGTTTTTTTTATTTTAGTTTTCTTCAACATATTGAAATACTTGATTTATAACTTACATTAAATATTTTTTGTTAATAATATTTTTTAAATGTTATATATCAACTCCATAATAAGAATAGAAAAAATTGCACATCTGGCTCACATTAAAATGTAAACCTATAATAAAAAATTTAATTTAAATTGCTTTATTTGTCTCTATATAAATTTGACATAAAATTATGTTGTTTAATATAGACATTGAGATATATATATATATATATATATATTTTATACTATTTTTTTTTATTAATTTTTATTTTTTTTTATTTTAAATATTACAAGGTTGCCCCCTCTCCCCTACCCTATTTGGCATTTACATCGACAAGCTAGAAGGTTGTTTAGAGGAAGCAGGATGTGCTGGCACGATCTTAGCTGGGATAGTCATCATCCTTATTCTCTATGCTGACGATATTGTTCTTCTCGCAAGGTGCCCATCTGATCTTGATAAGCAACTTAGACTTCTTAAGGATTTCTGATGTACCATGGGTATGTCTGTTAACACTGAAAAAACAAAAGTTATGATTATCAAATCCAAGAAGGAAACTTACGCTAATTTTATGTATGACAATAGTAACTTGGAGGAAGTGTCTTCTTTCAAGTACCTAGGAATTGATATTCACCACAAGCTCAACTGGAACTATAACATTCAGAAAAGTATTAATGGTGGGTGTAAAGCTTATTTTGGTCTTGAAAATAATTGTAAAACGACAAACCTCGTAATGTGGGATAGAAAGAAGTTCCTCTTTGAAACTTTAGTCACTCCTGTTATCTTATATGGATGTGAGGTTTGGGGTTGCCGCATCTCTAGAGAATCCTGGAGAAATATTGAGAAAATACAGAAGTGTTTTATAATGTATAACCTTAAAATTAAAAGAAATACACCCTATCCTATTCTCCTTATAGAAGTGGGTCTTCCCCTATCAAGAACCTAGCTATGACTAGGCTTCTGTTGTACAAGCACAAGCTCGATAGTATAGGAGACCATAGACTTCCTAAGCTAGCTTTAAACTCCAGCCAAAACCACCTAAGGCTTAAACGAGGTTGGTATAAAGACACCAAGGTCTGGTTAAACCATTGGGAGGTCGAAGAGAATGTTGCATTGCAAAACATTAATAACATTAAAAAAATTGTTACTTCTAAGTTCAAAGAAAAAATGTGGCGTGAGAAAGATCTAGAAGCTAAAAGAAAATTAAGATATTATAAGGAGGTCATCAACCCCATCCTAGAAGATAAAAAGTATCTCTCTGTTTTAACTTGCTCAAAGAAGAAAATTAATATAACCAAGATTAGAACGAACTCTCATGAGCTCCATAGTGAAACAGGTCGTTGGACAGCTCCAAAAACACCATGGATGGAAGGGATCTGTCATCTCTGTGAGAATATGAAAATCGAGGATGAAAATCACTTCCTCTTAGAGTGCCCCACGTACAAACACATTAGAGCTCAATTTCATAATATTTGTTGCAATACTGACTTTCCTAGCCTTTCAAGATGTCAAAATTATAGTGAGCTCGGGAGGCTTCTCTCCAAGCTTTTTAAACATAGGAATAAAATATTAAATCAAACCAAATAACTCTTTTCTTTTGGTCTCAGTGGACGTTAACCATCATCATCATCATCATCATCAATAATATTATTTTTAATGTCATATATCAAAGTCTCCATATTAAATAGTGAAAAAATTACATATCACCCCCATATTAAAAGTAAATTATTTATTTTTTACTTTAAAAATCTCCCTCATACCTTGAATTAGAAAACACTTACTAATAGAATAAAAACTCTCTCTCTCTCTCTCTCTCTCTCTCTCTCTCTCTCTCTCTCTCTCTCTCTCTCTCTCTCTCTCTATATATATATATATATATATATATATATATATATATATATATATATATATATATATATATATATATAATTCAATATATATATATATTTGATATATAACCTACATTAAATAATTTTTGTTTTAATAATATATATATATATATATATATATAACATATTGAAATATTTGATTTATAACCTACATTAAATATTTTTTTGTTAATAATAATTTTTAAATGTTAAATATCAACTCCATAATAATAATAGAACAAATTACACATCTAGCTCACATTAAAATCTAAACCTATAATAGGAAATTTAATTTAAATTACTTTATATGTCTCTATATAAAATTGACATAAAATTATGTTGTTCAATATAAACATTGAGATATTTTATTTTTTGTTATTAACAAATTTTTGTTTTAAATATTACATGTTACACATTATGTAATATTAATAATATTATTTTTAATGTCAACTCCATATTAAGTAGTGAAGGAATTTCATATAGCCCTCATATTAAAAGTATTTTTTTTTTAACTTTCAATTACTTTATTTCTATATAAAATTGGTGTAAATTAAATTGGAAATTGAAATATTTATTAATAGCCAACATTGATATATTTTTACTACTGTTTTTTAATTTGTTAATGTAAGTATTATTTTATTATTTTTAAATGTAACTGTGCATGACAACATCTCCCTCATACTATATTGTAAAAGGCTTTTCGGTACACAATAATACAACTATATTTACTTGATTCATGAGTCTATTGGAAATAGAACCAATAGTACAACAAATAAAGAAAAAAATGAAAACAAAAAACATAAAAAAAAAGATAGTAAAACCAAAAAGTTGGATAAGAAAAAAAGTTATCTTATACCTCTTCAATGAAAAATAAAATGAACTATAAATAAGATTAAGTTCCAAAAATGTAAAATAAAGGACCTCGGAAAACTTGAGCCAATGCTAAAGAAAAGGGACACAAACAATAAAAGCTCAAAACCAACCAACAATAAAAATAGAAGTTAAGGATATGCTTTTCGATGTGGAAAAGAAATAAATACAAGAGAAGTGAACAAAGAAAGCAAAGCATGGCAAAGTTTCCAAGAGGCTACTCAAAATTTTTGAGTTAAAGGTGAAACCTTTAAATATAAAAATATGTGATAAATAATTATTGATTTAAAAAAAAACGCTAAGTCAAAAAAACCCAAATACATATGTTTATTTAAATAAATAAATAATTAAATTACATTTAATTGAATTTAATGAATCTTGAGAAAAAAAAATTCTTTTAAATAAGGATACTTCTATTATAAAATACATGTCACAATATTACAATTGTCATTCTCTGGAATTAGCTAGCCAATTTTGGCGGGAAAACCCAAGTTCAAAACAACAAAATAGGGACTGCTCCAAATGGGGAAACCAACCCATGAAATATGTCCATAAAACTTATAGGGTGCTGCCCATATAGGGAAACTAGCTATGTCCATACCATATCTAGAATCGAGTTTAAAAAGAGGCAAATTAACCAGACCAGAACGAAATTGATTGGAAAGAAACACAGAGAGAAGACAAGTAGGAACCCAGTAGTTAAGCTATCGATTTCTTGTCATCTTGAAGAGGTGATTGAAGCGGCTCTTCCTCAATTCGGCACCTGTACTTGGAGTCATTGTCCTTGAGCTTGGACACTTGGGCGTTCAACGAAGGAGAGGATGTCGCGCGAGCACTTGTTTCATCATTTGTGTCGTCTTCATCTAAGCTGCAACTTCTGTCACTGTTCAAGGCCAAATGAATTGGCAAAGCCACCATTTTGTGAGGGGTAAAGGGGGAGGTGGGGGAGATGGTGGATTTACACATACATTTCCTAGAGCGGGAGCCAGAGCCAAAGGCCTCAGTAGAGGGCTTAGGAATGTGCATAGATAGGTGCGTGGAGAGGCTAAGGGGGTCCAGGACCTTAGGCTCATCCCATTTGATAGATAAGTCCAATGTTATGCAAGCTATGGCGTGAATGGGAGGACGAGAAGGGAGCCCTTGTCCACCATCTCTACGGGAGCACATGTGGTGACAACGAGGCATGGTTGAGGTGGAGGGATGAAAATGAGGTGAGGGGGGTGGCATGACATCGTGAAAAACAATTGAATGAGAAGAAGAATGGTGCAGGGGCTTGGCAGAAGCAAAGGCGTGGGGAGAGATAGAGTCGAGCCTGAGAACAACAGAAATGCCACAATGGAAAACCGGAGGCACAGTCTTATGGTCCATGAATGGTGGCAAGAAACAAGATGGCGTGACAGGCGTAATGAATGATGGAGGAATGACGATAATGAAAACTTGGTGCAGATAGGACACTGCATTGAGTTTGAGGGTGGTGGAGACTAAAATGCCCACGCCCCAATCTTTATTGATATTTCCATGGCCATGTGCCCCCGTGTGAGGAGGAAGACTGTCCAATGTCGGCTTGGCCAGATGGAGGAAATCCATATCACTAATTAACACCCACATCTGGGGGTTGAAGATATTTGAGCACCAATTGGGTGCATTATGTGTGAAGAGATTCATCATCAAATGTGTGGAGCCTCCCAGAGTAGAGAGGAGCACTATGAACCACCCCCTTATTGGCCAGAAGATCCACAACTGCATTGAATGATCATCGAATATGTTTGAAGGAGAAAACTTTGTGATGAAATAACCAATGCTCAAGAAGTTCAAAGCGGGCAACGAGTCTCTAGCTCTTGGATAATTTGGAGGTAGAGGAGCCCAGGAGGAGACGCTGAGCGATGTTGATGATGACTTGGGAGTCTCCCTCAAATTCTAATGGGAAGAAGTTGTTGTCTTGAGCCAAAAAGAGACCTTGCAGTAGACCTTCTAACTTAGCACAATTTTTGGTATCCCATCCTATAGAACCAAGATAGATCAAGAGAGGCTTTCCTTCAGAATTTCTGATTATGCCTCCAAAGCCTGCATCCCCTGGATTTCCTTTTGAGGCTCCGTCAAAGTTAAGTTTGAATAAGCCTTGCAGCGGAGGACTCCATGAGTCGGGCGAGCTGGGATAGTGGTTTGAAGGGTGCTCATTATCCAAATGAGAGGGGGTGGAGAGGTTCGAGTTGGCCCAGATGATGCTTTCAGGGGGTTGTGAGGGGAAGTCAGTATCCTTCTAGTGATGCAGAGCTAGAGATTCCTTGATATTGCTACATATATTGGTCTAGAGGATCTCTTGAGGGGTGACTTGATCCTTAAAAATGTGCCTATTTCTCTCTTTCCAGATTGTCCAGAGGAGGAGCCCTGGGAGGATAGCCCAAAGGGAGTTAAGAAGGTTGCTATTGAAAGGAGTGGCCTGCCAATGGTAGTTAGTATTGAGAATATCCCCTTTCTGTCTGCTAAGAAAAGCGATGTTGTCCCAGAGAGAGTTTTCCAGAGGACAAGAGTCGAGGAGGTTCTCTATGGATTCCTCTTAATTTTGGCAATTTGGACATCGAGAAGGACCGATGAAGCCTTTTTTCAGCAGATTGTCCCAAGTTAGAATGCGACGTTTGCTAAGAAACCATAAGAAGGTGGAGATTTTTGGCCAAATTATTGGGTTCCAGATCTGAGCCCAAATGGCATCTTGGGGGACTTGATCGTTGGGGAGGAGGAGGCGATATGCTTCTTTGGTGGTGAAGGTACCTCAAGAGGAGTAACCCCATCTTAAAATGTCCTCTCCATCCATGTATCTGATTTTTCTTTTGTGAAGCTCCTTATTGATATCCTCAAAAGGTGCTTGATGCCAATCAATCTGCCATCGCTCAGCTGGGAGCCATTGTTGGTAGCTAGAGCATAGGGGGGGGGGGAGCCAAAAGTGTTTAATTTGTGTGTTCTCCCATTCATTAGGGACAACCTACCATTTTGGAGTTTTAAATAGAGTGGCAAGTTTGGGCATCTTTTGCCACAAATCCTCCAATAACCGAGGAAGCGAGCTAGATCAGACTTCCCAAAAGCTATGTTCCTAGATTATGGACTTGTGTTGTTTTGTTGCTTTCTAGATGAGGGAAACAGTATCTTATGAGTTGAAACAAATCAGCTCCTGGGGAGGCCAATAACCTGCATATTTGGAAACCCATATCTGAGCCGAAGGAATCGCTGGGTTAGAGACCCATTTCCACCAAATTTGCGCTCCCATGACTCCATTGCTCTAACTGGGATCTCTAAGCCTAAGACCTCCAGAGCTTTTGGGGATGCAAACCTCCATCCACTTGACCATCACCCATTTTCTGTTTTCCTTTTTGCTTCCCCAGTGGAAATTTCTTTGCAGATTGCAGATTGATTTGAGAACCCATTTGGGGGCTGCCAGAACAGAGAATAAGTATAGGGGCATGGATTGGAGAACATATTTGATCAGGACAAGACGCCCAGTAATGTTGAGGGCACGATGGGTCCAAAGGGAGAGTTTAGCTTCAATTTTTTCCAGAAGTTCCCGCCAAGAGGAGTGATTGATGACAGAATCAATGAGGGGGGCTCTGAGATATTTTGAAGGAAGGGTGGAGATGGAGAAGCCCAATATCCTAGTAATGTTACGCTGGGTAATGACAGGGGTGTTGAAAAATAATATCTGATATTTATCGGTGTTGGTGGTGGTTCCTACGGCATCAGAGAAGCAGTCAAGGATTGATTTGAAGGAACAAGCTTCTTGGACAGAAGGGTGACCAAACAACATATTATCATCTACAAATTACTGATGGAGATGGGAGGAAAATGGTGGATAACCAATCCCTTGAGAGTATTGGATTTCATGGCATGACAGATAAGCCTCCCTAATCATTTCGCCATGAGAATAAAAATGAAGGGGGATAAGGGATATCCTTGATGAATACCTCTTGAGGGTGAAAAAGGGGGGATCAGAGAGCCATTGAGCAGAATAGAGAAGAAATGAGAGGAGATTAGGCTCATGATCCATTGAACCTAGGTGGGACTGAAACCAAACGCCAATAACATCTGTTGGATGTAATTCCAACTGAGTTTGTCGAAAGATTTTGAGAGGTCAATTTTGAGGAGCATACCTGGGATTTTCTCAGCCTTCAACGAGTGAGTGACCTCACACATGAGGATGATGCCATCCAGAATTAATCGCCCTTCCACATATCTTATTTGTTCTGGGGATACCTGTAGTGAGAGAAGGGGTTTGATCATATTGGCGATGAATCTGGAGATGAGTTTGTATATGACATTGCAAAGCGCAATATGTTTGTACTTGTTGGGAGTGACTGCTTTCTCTTCCTTGTTAATGAGGGTGAGAAAGGTGGCATTGAAGGCAGGGAGGATCCAATTCATGCTCCGATATACTTCCACCAATTTCCAGGCTTCCAACTTGATATCCTCCCTGAAAAAATGAAATAAGTTGGTGGTGAAACCATCCAACCCAGGTGCTTCATGTCCTTGAGCTATGACATGGCTTGATCAACCTCCTGCAACAGGACTGGTCTCAATAACATTTGATTATGATCCTCCATAATTAGAGTGGGGATGTGATGAGTGATATTGTTGATGGCGGGTCGCTGCTCACCGATAGGCTCAGTGAGAGTTTCCTTGAAGTAATTCAAGAGTTCATGCTCAATGTCAACATGAGCTTCTAGGTTAACTCCCTGATCATTTTTGAGGACAACTATTTGGTTGATCATTCATCTCTGAATGGTGGAGTGATGGAAGAACTTGGTATTTTTTTCCCCTTCTCTGAGCCATTATATTCTGGATTTTTTCTTCCAGATTTTTTCTTCCTACAGTATTTTGTCTTCTAGGCGGCTCATAAGATCCTGTTCTTGATGGGCCCTTTCCTCCATTCGCCCTTCTCTGATGATGAGTTGCTGAAGGTCAGCCATTTGGTTTTCTAGATACCTTTGACATTTGAAATTTTTTCCAAAAGATGTTTGGTTCCAATGCTTTGAGAAAATTTTCAGGATCTTCAGCTTTTGTTGAAATTGGTACATTTTGGAACCCTCTAGTGGGGTGATGCTGCTCCACAAATTATTGACCATTTCTTTGAAGCCAAGATGTGAGAGCCAAAATTTCTCAAAATGAAATGGTTTATTGTTGGTTGTTCCTGAGCGTGACCATTGTAGTTGTATGGGTCAATGGTCTGAGCCTAAAGTAAGAAGGATTGTGGAGAAGATGTCGCCTCCCATATGGATTGAGTTGTCCGAGTTATGAAACGATCCAATCTCGAAGCTATTTTATGAGTTCCTCCTCATCAATTGTTCCAGGTGTGGAGACCATTGGAGGTATGCAAGTCGATCTATTGATTTTTATGAATGAAGTCTTTAAATCTGAGGTTGTTTGCCTCCGTTTTGGGTCGACCTCCTCTTTTTTAGTGAGATTGGTGATGTTAAAATTTCCTCCAAGGATCCAAAGGGGGTGGGCTATTTGAGAGTTGAGACGTTCAATGGAGTTCAAGAGTTCAATTTTCTGGGCTGTGGGTTGAGGGAAATAGACATTCGTAAGATGGCCATAGATGTTGGTACCAATCAGATGAAAAGAGGCTTGAAGGAAATTGTGAGTAGTGTGAAGGTCGTTCAGGGATATTATGAGAGGATTCCAAGCACTAGCAAGGCCTCAAGAGGCTCCCATGGCGTCAATCGCAACAATGTTGCATCTGAGCCACAACCTGGATAAGATAGAGTTCAGAGTGGTGCTGGTACATTTAGTTTCTTGCATGAAGCAAATTGATGGATTTTCCTGCTTAATTCTATTCTTTATCATTCGGTGCTTTGAGGGTTTATTGAGCCCTCGAATATTCCATGATGTGAGCTTCAATATTGATAACTATGAGGGATGACCTTATATAACTTGGTCAGCTTGGGATAACGTCCTGATTCAACTAATTGACATCCAAGAAGGATTAGGCACTGAATATCTATGAATCTGCCCCTTTTCCTTGATTCTCTTAAAATATTTTAAGTGTCTCGAGAGAACATTCTTCCCTAAATGCCCAGGGATGGAAGCTGTTGTGCTCTGGAGAGAACTTCTGCTAATTTGTCGATTTTATGCACTGGGATGGTGTGATACTCACGATTCCTGCAGGAGATTTCCATTCCAAGGATGTCGAGGTCCCCAGAGTCTATGATTTCTAGTTCTTCTTCCATATAGGTGGGATGGTTTATAACTATAGCGTTGAATTGATTTTCTTGCTGAGTTTGGTTCATCGGAGTGTCCTCCTCCATGATGGTTGGATGCTCTTGCATCGATATGACTATTGTCTCCTTTTTCTTGATCTCTTTCTGCTTGTTCTTGTCTTTTTCAGTATTGTTACTGGGTTGCGCTTTGGATCGTTCATCCTTATTCAAGGATGAGGTGGAGGGGATCAGGGGAGCAGATGGATTGGGGAGGGGAGTGGTGATGGGTGGGGTTGCTTCAGGGGTGAAGGAGGGGTCACCTTCCATCGTTGATTGACTGGCTATGATGTCGAAGCTATTGCTAGTATAGGTTTTAGAATATTTGGGGGTAGTATAAGGTTTTTTGGTGTGCCTTTTGCGGTTGGAGACCTTGGTAAAACCTTCAGGATCAATATTCTCAGAGGCAAGGGAAGATTTTAGAGGCTAGCTTAGGGGACAATCCCGAAATAGATGCCTGTGTTCATGAAATTTGCGACAACAGAATGGCACATGTTCATAATCAATCATTTCGACCCATTCAAAATCATCATGAAAAATACTTACCGAGTTCGTGAGCGCTTTGGCATGCATGTAAATGCAGATCCTGACATAGGCTATGTATCGATTGAGCTTGGTTCCCTCTGCGATTTTGATGAAATCTCCAAGGTGATTACTGATTTATTGGTGGGATAGCTTGTCCCAGTAGTCTTGGGGAAGGGAGTATATCCTGATCCAAACAGGTGCCCAATTGAAATCTTCTTTTTCGAGGTCAAAACGATCGATACAGTTTCTTAAGAAGAGTCCTGCCAAATTAAATAAATAGGGCCCTCCATCCATAACACGGTATTTTTCCTCTATATAGGTGAAAATGATGTTGAAAAATCGTTTGGGGCCAAGCTGGAGTGTGACTTGTCCCTTGGGCTTCCACTTGGAGGCTATCCAGCCATAGAGAGCTTTTTGAGTGGCCAAAAGCCAATAAAATTCCCAATTAGAGCGTGATATTTCATGAACTATATTCTTCCATTGATACGATGAGCAGGTAGATAGATCTTGGGCCTGTTGGCAATGATACAAATGCAGGTGGATGGAGAGGCTTTTGTGTGCCCTTGTTTGTCCTTTTCCTCTTCTGACTGAGATTCAGGGGTTACTGTAGGTTTAGAGGTTCCTTCCATTTCATTGAGAGTCGGGTGTAGAGGGTCAGTACGCTTGCGTCATTGTCCTCAGAAGAACCACCAACAGGGGGGCGGGAGGAGGGGGGGGGGGGGGGAGAGGGGGGAGGCATCCCCCCCCCTTCCAGACCAGTGATACTGTAGGGTCTCTTCGTGCTATGGAATGCGATATCTTAAGAATATAAGGAAGGGTCAAGAGCTCTGTTGGTGCCCGTCGCATGGGCGAAGGAAACCCTACATTTCCATGACCTAGCTCAGCTCAGCCTTCGACCTGCCTTCAAATTCTTTTAGAGAAATCCGAATCTTGAGAATTTTTAACATCTTCATTATAACTTATATAAATATAAATTACATAAATCAAATTTCATTATAACTTGTAGTGCCTTAAATGAGCAAGATAATTTTTTATGATGACCAACATAATTGTAAAATGTTCTTTTATTTTATATTCACATTCCAGTGATAATAAATGTGCACTCTACTTAGATATATGAAAAATAATTTCAACTATTTTTAATATATTTTAAATTTATTCTTTAAAGTAAAGAAGATGATTATTGATTTAAATTCTAAAATTAGAATATATACATTTTCATAAATTTTATTAATTAAGTAAAAAATCTCATACATCAATTTAATATCTAACTTAATTATAATTAAAAAAAAAATTATTATTATATGAAAAAAATATATTTCATAATTTAAATTTTATAAAAATCTAATTAAAATAATATTTGAATGATATCTCCAATAATTTCTATTTTATTAACTTTTTTTTATAACCACGAACCAAAAAAAAGATGTTCCATAATCAATATCTATTCGTTCTCATGATGAACCACATTAGCTAGTTCAAAACCCGTTAACAATTATAACATTTATGTGATGGTTCTTAATATCAATCTTATTAACTAATATTGAAGTTAATACTATTGAATTCCATTGACTTGACAACTCATATAATAAATTCTATTGAATTCTATTAACTAATAATTACATTAAAAGAAGTTCTACTCATAACATTTATGTGATGGTCTCTTAAATATCACTCTTATTAACTAATATTGAATTCTACGAACTTTTTGACTTGGGAACTCATATAATAATTTCTACTGAATTCTATTAACTAATAATTACATCAAGAGAAGTTCTACTCATAATTAAGAGATATTTACTTTCAACGTATACTATTTTCTTTATAAGAAGTTCTAGAGAGAAACTCATCATTAAGAGAGTTTTGTCAAGTTGTATTATTTAATATTATATTTATATTAAATATTATATGTTATATTTAAATATTTATATTAAATTGAATTATATTTTAATTAGAAATTGTATGAGATGTTGCAAAGGAAATACTGTAAGGCAGTAGTGTAGGAAATAGTGAAATTATTACCAGATGTTGCTAAAGGGTCTTAGTGGAATTTTGGATCTTAATTAAAGAGGGGGGTCTCAGGAATTACATCATTGACATGACGAGAGTATCATCAGTATCAAGTTCTCTTCTTTTGGTTATTTAGTGTAGTTGCCAAAGAATGCAATGTAGAGATAAAAAATATCTCTATCATTAGCAATTATTGATCAAGAGTCCTTGATTTGGTCTTGGTTATACATACATATGTATTTTCACTAGTAACACTTACGTTTGAAGTATTAGCCTACTTGAATGGTTGGAATTTATCCACACCCTATTTGTATATGCCAACTTTATTTGGGATTCAAGATTTCTTGCAATTGATATAACTCTCTCAGGTTTCAATTAAATTCATTTACGTTGTTCCCCCAATTCAAACTCTAGCAAACATTTGTATCATTTTGTTATTTATTAGTATGTGGACCAGATCATAGTGACCTCCATCAAATGCTTTTGGATAAATTATAAGAAGATCAAGTTGAAGCCAAAATATGAATCTTTTGAACTCAAGGATGTTGAAAATCTCAAATTACCATACCTTACCACAAGTATGATCAATTTGAATAATGAAGATCAAAACATTTGGTCTTTGAATTTTAGAGAGGACTATGAGCCTAGAGTAAGATACCAAATTCATTTCAATTGATGATATCAACAACCCAAAAATCATTATTAACCAAAACATCAGTGTTAACCAAAAATGATTATTAGGATTTGATCTTCCAAAAATCATCTATAACCAAAACAATGAATTTGTCAACTACAATTAACAATTGTTATGTAATTGGGTTAAACCAAAAAAAGGTAGCAACTTGCAATATGATTCAACGTTATGTATATTCAATTAGAAACATTCAAATGTAATAAAGTTCCTTGTCTGCATTTAAAAGATTCATAATAAAATTCAAGAAGCTTAATATAATAAAATTCATAAAATTTACCCCTGAAAAAATAAACTACTCATCTCCTGAACTGAGAGCTAGATTAAAAATCAATACATTTATGACCCATTATGATGTAATAATTCTCCCTATGCTATTCTTTGTGATGTCCTTAAAATGATGAATCACTTTTCTAACCTAGTTAGATTATTTATATAATTATGATTATAAAAATTATTACTAAAATATCATATATTTTTGGAAATAAAGTTTTTCACTTTAAAAACCAAAGCATAAGCATAAATTAGGTAATTGAGGCATAGGAAAGTTGGCAGTGAAGATATGTTCTTTAAGCGACAATAATGATTTTCATAGTAGCTCCTTATGGGGTTGTGCCTTGTGGATTAGATATTTTAAAATCCAATAAAATTTGAAGTGTAACTTTGAATCAAGATGGATGTATGCCACATGGAGAAATTGTTGAAAATTCAACAAGAAATGTGTGTCTAATTTAATTTCCATTAATTAATTTGGACAATAAATTGTAATCTTATCTCATAATCACTTGTAAAAGTTAACTGAGTGTGATAGACTCAGTTAGCTCATGAAATTCAAGTTGAGGGTGGTTGGCGAGGCATGTAAAGTGATTCTATTTATTTTAGAATCCAAGTAGCAGTTAGTGTATTAGTTTAATGCATGAGAAATCAGTTAACTCAATTAAGTGAGTTAAAGTCAATCTAGCTAGTTGTAACTGATTTTTGTACTAGTGAGAGGTCAAGTGATTTAAATCCGATTTAATTCACATGAATTGATCTATCAAGTGATTGATGATTTACTATTAATAACTACATGCATGTTAGTTCTGATGAAGACCCAGTTGAGACAGAGGTTAAAGGGATGTTATTTATCAGTTGTATTATTAGTAAATTGTCAGTGCGCAATTAGACAACCATAAGATTTTCCATGATGTATTGTGCAGTTTTGGAAGGTTGAATTTACTAATTAATATGGATCAATTGTTCTTATAGTTGTGCAAGCAAGGGAGGCTGAGCTGAGGCAGGAAATTGGCTAAGTGTTGGTCGATTTTGTCTGGATCAGTGTGAGACAGTTGGTAGAGTGGGACAGACTCTTGTGAGAAGAGTGCATTGTATTGTTTCATGATTCCTTGGTTGATTATGCAATAAAGATAGAGGGGTTTTGAGCAGCAAGATTTCCCCTGGAAAAATCTCTGTGTTGTGCGATTGATTTGCTTATTTCTCTTACTTGGTGTGATTGTGCGACCGTGTTTATTTTCAACAAATATTGTAGAAGGATTTAGTATCTTGTTTTAGTATATTACATGATCAGATTGAATCCATTGGTATACATATTGTTTGTATAATTTCTTGATCTAAAAGGAGTGTATTAGTTTGTTTTGCTAAGTGTCCTTTCAGTTTTAAAAACATGTACAATATATCTTCACTTTTTTGCTTAAGGAATGAGTATTTTAACCATGAAACATAGATGAATTTGTGAACTTTAAGCATGAAAATAAGACTAAATAACACTATACAAAAGTGTATAACAGAGAATAAACATCACACATAAGTTTTACACATCAGGAATGATGAAGCAGTTCACCCCTTCTGGGCTACATCTGCTAGTCCAGCTCCCAATGACATGTCCCTCTTTGTCATTATGCTCAAAATTGAAAATTAAATGTGTTTATATGCCTCTAATGGTTGTTTTCTCTGCACCAATGGCTCAAGAATGCTCAAATTAGTCTAGGTAGACTCTTGTTTCACCCAAATTGGTCAAAAATTGACCTCCCAATGCATTTTTCCCAATTTCAGCTAGAAAAGCTCCACCAAAAGTGGAGACTACACTTAAATGTGGCTAAAAATAGTAAAATCCCTAAATTTTAGGGCACCACTATAGTTTCCGCCGGAAAGACCATTAGCATTGACATAAAATAGTCTGGGCGGGTTGGTCACTTGCCGACCCCCCGTTGTTAACTCCATGTTAACTGTTTGAAAACTGCGTTGGCATGGAACCCGAAGGTATCCACGTATCGAAGCCCATGGCATTACATGCCATTACACTGCCCATGTGACAACTTTAAATCTCCACTGGATTAGCCTCCCAAAAGAAACCATCACATTAAACTTTTTGCAAACCATACCATGTGACCGGAATAGTCAGAACAATTTTTGTTATGGCTTGTGGACCGTCACATTTGCAGTTTGATGTCACAAAGACATGTGACCACGCCCATCTCCGCTGAAGTTAAGTTTTGTTGCCACCGGTTACATTTGTTGCTGCGATTTTTTAAAAATGCAGGTGATTGCAAAGTTGGGGCCGCCAGTGGGTTGGGACCGTTGGCGGTCCCCCCCTCTGAAATGAAAAACCATATAGCATAAATTAATGTGAAATACATACATGGTAAGAAGTAATGGATAGCGAAGATGGTTGGAGGTTTATGCGGGCAGGCCGGAGGTCACGGGGTCGACCCCCCCCGCCTCTTCCGACTCCACCAAAATTTTATAAGAGCCTCCTAGGGACACGTGGAAGCCTCTAGGCTTGCCATGTGTTGCCAATCCAACGACTACTTCCAAAAATGCACAAACCCCATCAATGGTTAGAAACCAATTCCGTACCACAAAATCAACGACCCAAATTAAGCCATGTGTCGAATTTTGATTGGCTGAGAAAAGGGAATATTCCCCAAAATATGCCATCTACTGACTGTACCTGTATGCTGACTGGGCATCCCAGTCACAAAATTTTAGTTGTTTGGGAAAATGAATAGAACACGATATCTTCCTCATACGACATCGATTTTTCGAACCGTTCATGGCGCCAGAATCACAACGACGAGACCTTTCTGTTCACTCAGGTTTGGTACAGTTTAGAGCACTTTCAATTTTGAGCATAACACATGATCTCCTAATCACACCTCCCCATTGGGAAGATTTTGGACCCCAAAATACTTTAATTACCAATTCAGAAGATGAGGGTACAACTCCCTCACCTTTTCCACTTCCATCCACTTTACCTTAGTTGATTTTCTGCCCTTGAGCCCAATTTGAAGATAATCGACACTTCCCCTCTTAGAAGTGCATGTTCTCCTGTCAAGGATGGAATCCTCCTTGAGCTCGTCCAGAAATTTTGGCGAGAAATCTTCTATAGATGGTAGCTGAATATCACTCCCTTGATCATCAATCAAAGGAGGCTCATACAAACGTAAATTATCCACATTGAAAATGGAATACATTTGCATATATGAAGGCAAGTCAAGTTGAAATGCATTATTACCAACTTGATTAATGATCTTGAATGAACCATAGTGAATGGGCTTGATCTTTTTACCTTCTCTTTACATCCTTTCTTTGCTTATGTGAAACCATACTTCATCTCCTTCTTGAAATTTATGATCAACTCTATGGTTGTCATGCCTCTCCTGTATTTTCTTTGACTCTTTTCAAGCTGTTCTTGAACTTGTTAATGAATAATCTGAATTTTCTCAATGAACTTTTGAGCCTTGTGAATCTCACTATGCCCATCAATTGCAAGATACTTCTCAAAGATTAAGTCTAATGGCGATTTCTGCGAATACCAAAAGCAGGCTTCAAAAGGTGAAGTATTTGTAGAAGAGTGCTTGGCCCGGTTGTAAGCATGCTTAATATAATGTAGTTGTTCATCTTACAACTTGGGATTTTTGTTGCAATATCCTCTCAAAAGATGCACAACGGTTTTTTTCACCACCTCGGTTTGACCATCAGTTTGCGGATGAAAAGCAGTACTCTTTTTAAACTTTGTGTCCATCATCTTCCAAAGATTGGAACAAAAATTCCCAACAAACCTGGAATCCCTATCACTAACAATAGAAGTTGGAAAACCATAATGAACCCATACATGTTGAAAATAAAGTTCAGCAGGTTGTTCAACAGTAATGGTTTTCTTACATGGCATAAGTATACATATTTTACTTAATCTATCCACAACTACATAAAGATAATCATGTTATTTTCTTGACATAGGTAGACCTCCAACAAAGTCCATGGAGACACTCTCCCATGGCCTTGTTGGTACTAATAGTGGCGTGTACAACCCAAGCTTCCTATTGCTAGGCTTGCTTGTTTCACACATAGAACATCCTCTTATAAAACGTGACATACTATCTATCATGTGAGGCCAATAGAAATACCTCTGTAGATGCACCACTATTTTTCTTACCCCAAAGTGTCCATCAATAAGAGACGAACGAGCCTCTCTCATGACACTAAGTCTCTCTCCTTGCGGTATACACAACTTTCCCAAATTAAACAACAATTTTTCATGCATGTGATAATAATTTTCCTCAACTTGATTCCCCTTACTCAAACTAGCATACACATCTTGAAAATCAGCATCAGATGCATATTGTTCTATGTAACTCTCATGTACAATAGAATCATTTTTAAGTAAAGTAGAAGCACTTAAAATTGGTCTTGAAAGCATATAAGAAACTTTATTGAAAATACCTTTCTTGTACCTTATAACGAAGTGAAACTGTTGAAGAAATCCCATCCATCTGAAATGTCGTGATTGGTGCAATTTTGTTTGCGACTACAAGTACTGTAATGGTTGGTGATCGGTATGTATAATCGTCTCTTTACCCATCATGTAGTGTTTCCACTTCTTGAAACTTTTTACCAACGCATATAACTCTTTATCATATGTAGGATAATCAGTTATAACACCATTGAATATTTCAAAATGAAAAGTGATAGGCTTACCATGCTGCAAAAGTACTGCGCCCATGGCATAATCACTAGCATCGGTTTGTATCTCGAATGGTTGTCACAAATTCGGTAATGCAAGGACCAGAGCTGAAATGATCTTGTCTTTTAAGGCTTAAAAAACTTGTTGATTTTTGCCTCCCCATTGGAAGCCTTTCGTCACACTTGTCACTACATGCATAGGAGTTGCTATGGCAGAAAAGTTAGCAATAAACTTTCTCCAATACTAAGTTGCACCTAAGAAACTTCTTACCTCGGTTATTGATTTGGGAGTGGGCCAATTCCCAATGGCTTCCACTTTAGAAGGATCAATTCTCAACTCGCCTCCTCCTAGAATGTGTCCCAAATAAACCATAGAATTCTTTCCAAATTCACACTTAGACATCTTAAGAAATAATTTCTCTTTCCTCAAAACATCAAGCACATTTTTTGCATGCAAGACATGTTCTTCTCTTGTTTTGATGAAAATGAGTATATCATATAAATACACAATCACAAATTCATCAATAAATGGATGCAAAACATTATCCATAACACACATGAAAGTCGCCAGTGCATTACACAAACCAAATGGCATAACCAACCACTCAAAGAGTCCTTGTTTGGTTTTGAATGCAGTCTTCCATATATCACTTTTTGCAATTATTACTTGATGATATCCACTTCGTAAATCTAACTTAGTGAAAAAAATTTCTTCTTTTAGCTAATCTAGCAAATCATCTATCCTTGGGAGTGGATATCGATTCTTTACCGTTATATTTTTCAAAGATCTGAAGTCAAAACACATGGCGAAGTGCTTGGCCTTATGACTCCCTTGTCCAAAAAGTCCTTGGTTTTCCTCTTTATTTTTGCATTCTCCATTATCGTCATTCGATACATGCCGATGTTTGGAAGAGGACAATCTTGTTGTAACTAAATCTCATGTTGAATTTATCTTTTAGGAGGCAATCCTGTTGGCTCATGAAACATCTCATGTTGTGCATCAACTACATCATATAAATATAATTTCAAAGTAGGATCACAATCTTCAAATGTCTCATGATTAACATTAGCTTTAGGCTTAATCATTATAATAACACAATTCTTACTTGAATTCACCAGCCTCTTTACTTTTCTAGCATTTACCATTGCAATATTTGTCTTCTTGCCATGTGGTCTAACAATGTACTCATTTCCATCTTTGAATAAATGGTATTTTTTCTCATGGCGATGGAATATTTCTTTCCTGTCATACAAGTAAGGACTGCCCAATATAACACCTGTAATATCAAGCGGAACCACATCTAATTCAACTGTGTCAACAAAATGTGAAATTATTGCAAAGCGCAATATTCACTTCTTTGAAACCTGTAAATTTGCATCCTTACAAATCCAACCATGTGGACATGGTTTTGGATGTGGAATTGTCTCAAGATTAGGTTTCTTGACTAAGTCTTCAGAGATTAAATTCTCTTGTGACCCACTGTCAAACAGTGTGTCAATCTTGGTATGTTTGGATATGACCCTCACATGAAATAGTTCAATTCTCTCTTCTTCATTTGGAGCTTGTATGTGACAGTTTGAAGTACTAGTACTGGGTTTTGTTTCAATTTATTTCCCCTTCATGTTCGTCAATCCCATGTTATTTTAGTTTCATCCCCTGAATCCTCTCCTAACGCATGTTGAGTTGTAGCTGTAGATTTTTGCTTCCCTTTGTTATAGTTATACTTGGGTATATTTTTAGGATGTAATTTCCAACAATTTTTCTCTTCATGGCCTTCTCTTGAACAATGTTTACGAACAACTTTCTCTCCCTCTTTCTTGATAGATGCATTCTTTTTTCCCTTACCTTTTAAGGTCTTCTCTTTATTTTTACCCTTAAAAGGTTTCTTCCTACTCTCATCAGTAATGTTTTTCCCTCTTGCTTCTAAATGTGTGGCTTGAACACAAACCTCATCTAAGCTTGAAGGGTTAAACATGAGAATAGTATATCTTAGGTAGCTATGTAAGCCTCCTATGTACTTGAGCAAAGTATCTTGCCTCTGCAAATCTACCCCTAATAAGATAGCTCTTCTCCTAAATTCTTGGGTGTAGTCCTCTACATTTTGTCCTTTCAATTGTCTAAAATTTTTCCAATTCATTATGGCTTTCTGCATATGAGCTAATGGATAAACCTATTATTTTATTGCAGTAATGAAGTTAGTCCATGATATAATAATATTACCATGCTTTTTATTATCATCCTTTGTCTTCACTTCCCACCAAACAAGAGCTGCATCTTCCATCCTCAATGAAGCTAGTTGGGATTTGGTATCATCATCATGAAGGTTCTTAATTCTCAAATAGACCTCCAATTGCCTAATCCAATTATCAAGATTTTATGCATTCACTTCACCATTAAACATTGGTAATTCAAACTTCACATCAAGTTTTAGAAAAGGAATTTTACCAGTGTTCTTTGACTTGTGTGATTGGTGTACTGAAGATGAAGTAGAGGATGATGATGATGAGGGTGAGGATTGTGACTTTCCACTGCCTCCATTTCCTCCATTTCCCTTCTTTGATTTAACTTCATCATTGTGACCTCCCGATGATCCCTGACCTTCCTTGTGAAGTTTGGATCCTTCTCCTTCTAGTATTTCATTCCTTTCTTGATAAAGGACTCTCACCATTTCAGTCATGTCAAGGAATGCTTTCCTAAACAATATTTCTTCTTCTTTGGGATCCACCTCTTCATGGATTTCTTCTTCTCATGGAGGAATTATTATTGCTTCTTCTGCTTCTTTTGGAGGTGAAATAGGTGGTGGAGAATGTGGCAATCTTTCCCTCCTTTTCTGTGGCTCACTTTTAGAACCTATTTCTTCCACCAAATTTCCTTCTCCTCTCTTAAGCTTGAGCCTAGTAAGCATGAAAACCCTTGCAAACAATTAAAAAATATTTGCACACAAAAACACCAGAGAATAAACTCTAGTTTTGATAGCAACTTGATCTAAAAGGAGTGTATTAGTTTGTTGTGAGAAGTGTTCTTTCAGTTTTAAAAACATGTACAATATGTCTCCATTTGTTTGCTTAAGGAATGAGTGTTTTAACCATGAAACATAGATGAATTTGTGAACTTTAAGCATGAAAATAAGCCTAAATAAAACTATACAGAATTTTATAACAGAGAATAAACATCACAAATAGGCTTTACACAACAACCATGATGAAGCAGTTCACCCCTCATGGGCTACATCTGCTGGTCCAACTCCCAATGGCATGTCCCTCTTTGTCATTATGGTCAAAATTGAAAATTACTTGTGTTTATAGGCCTCTAATGGCTGTTTTATCTGCACCAATGGATCCAGAATGTTTAAATTAGTCTAGGTAGACTCTTGTTTCACCCAAATTAGTCGAAAATTGACCTCCCAATGCATTTTTCCCAATATCAGCTAGAAAAGCTCCACCAAAAGTGGAGACTGCACTTAATTGTGACTAAAAATAGTAAAATACCTAAATTTTAGGGCTCCGCTACAGTTTCCTCCGGAAAGAACGTTAGGATTGACATAAAACAGTTTGGGCGGGGTGGTCACATTCTGACCCCCCACCGTTAAATCCACGTTAAATGTTTGAAAACTCCGCTGCGTTGGCATGGAACCCAGAGGTATCCACATTCCGAAACCTATGGAATTGCATGCCATTACATTGCCCATGTGATAGCTTTAAATCTCCACTGGATTAGCTTCCCAAAAGAAAACCGTCACATTAACCTTTTCACAAACCATACCATGTGACCAGAATAGTCGGAATAGTTTTTGTTATGGCTTGCGGAAACATCACATTTGAAGTTTGATGTCACAAAAAAATGTGACCACGCCCATCTCCGTCGGAGTTAAGGTTTGTTTCCACCGGTCACTTTTGTTGCTGTGTTTTTTTTTAAACGCATGTGACTGCAAAGTTGGGGCCGCTAGCGGGTTGGAACCATTAGAGGTCCCTGGAGCAACAAAACTGTAGGCTTGTTGACTTTAAATTTAAAATACAAAAGAGGTATTTGTAATAATAATTTATTAATATAAAATGTATATGTGATGAGAAATGTTACAATGAGGCCTTGCTTATATACCTAAGCAGGTGGCCTTTCACTGGGCATGTCTTTTAGACATGTCTTTTCACTTAACTAACTACTATTTAAGATAATCATCATTTTATTATTATTTACATTTATTATATTTATAATATTTGTTATGAATTATATTCATAATATTCCCCCCCTCCGAAATGCAAAACCATATAGCATAAATTAATGTGGAATACCTACATGGTAAGAAGTAATGGATAGCAGAGACGGTTACAGGTTTATGTGCAAGACAGGTCAAACACCAGACTCACCTCCATGACTCCACCAAAATTTTATAAGAGCCTCCTGGGGACACATGGCAGCCTCCATGCTTGCCACGTGTTGCCCATCCAACAACTACTTCCAAAAACGCACAAACCCCATCAACGGTTAGAAACCAATTCCGTACCACAATATCAACGACCTAGATTAAGCCACATTTCGAATTCTGATTGGCTGTGAGAAAAGAGAATATTCCTCAGAATATCCCATCTACTGACTGTACCTATATGCTTACTGGGCATCCCAGTCACAAAATTTTAGCTATTTAGGAAAACGAACAGAATGCAATATCTTCCTCATACGACATCGATTTTTCGAACTGTTCATGGCGCTAGAATTGCAATGACAAGACCTTTCCGGTTGCTTAGGTTCGGTACAGTTTTGAGCACTTTCAATTTTAAGCATAACACATGATCTCCTAATCATTTATAAATGGTATCCAAGTGCCATAAATCACTTTAGTGGAGAAGAAATTGAGTTTGTGCTGAACAACATTCGAATTTGCAAAAATATTCTTTGGTGTGACAGGCGGATCAAGATGGATTTCGATGGATTAATATTGGAATATGCACACGAGGGAAATTCTAAATATATTACATGGAAATACAAAATGGAGATAGTTCTGGAGGATAATGGGTTGAAATAATTTATCGATATCCCAAGGCCCGTAGCAGTAGACGATGCTCTTCTTGATGCTTGGAAAAAGAAGGTTGTAAAGGAGAGGAGGATCTTATTAGAGGGAGTTCAAGATCACATCGTGTCAAGTCTCCATGGGAAGGCGAATCCATATGCAATGTGGAAGGCCTTAACAGATCTGTTTAAGAACTACAGTGACCACGAAAAATTGGCACTGAAGGACAAGCTTAGAAAAAAAAAATGGAGAAAGGTGACATTTTTCCGAAATACTTGACCAAGTTCATCTAATGTCGCAATGAGCTTGGAAGTGTCAGAATTACTATAGTGTATGATGACTTGGTGAGCCTAACACTTCTAGGCCTTCCCAAGAGCTGGCATAGTTATCGAGACTCTGTCGATGGGAGGGAGAAGCTACCAAATTGGGAGCGACTTTGGTCGGATTTGGTACAAGAAGAATTCAAGTGGAATACCAGGGATGGATCCTCATCCAAGGCAGATGATGAGGAAAATTGTGCCTTGGCTGGTAAGGAAAAGAAGGGGAAGGGAAAGAAATTCTATTCCAAATTTGAGATCGACAAAGAAAGCCAGAAGCGTGACATGTCTAGAGTGAAATGTTTTCATTATCATTAGCATGGACATTATGCCACTAATTGTCCACATAAGAAGAACAACAACAAGAAGGCTTCAGGATCTGCAATGGGTGATGCTTTGGCTTCACAGTTTGAGTTGGACTTATCACTCATTGCATGCATGGTGTCGAGTGCGATGGGATCAATGTGGTACTTGGATAGTGGTGCATATTCCACATGATGGGATGGAATATTTGGGTTCGTGTGAAGAACCTATACAAAATTGATGTAGATGGCTGTGTAGCATTGATGAGTAAATCAGACAGAGTGGTGAGCCAGGATGAGGGTGAGTTATGGCATAGGAGATTGAGCCATCTACACCACAGTGCTTTGAAGGTCATGCAACAGATTTATACGGGGCTTCCAAAGGGTACTCTTGTGCAAATAGACACATGCAAGGGATGTACCATGGGGAAGTATACAAAGGCCACTTTTTAAGAGAAGGAGAACCAAGAAGCAGAAATCCTTGAGAGATTTCACTCAGATGTGTGTGGATCATTCTCTATATATTCTATAGAGAATCACATGTATTATGTGATTTTTGTTGATGTTTTTTCTAGAAAGTGTTGGATCTACTTCATGCATAAGAAATATCAAATGTTCTCAAAATTTTGTGATTTCAAAGAACTGGTAGAGAAAGATATAGGGAAGCAGGTGAAGACTCTAAGGAGTGACAATGATGGTGAGTACATGTGCAATGAATCAAGAACTTCTGTGCCAAAGAAGGAATTCAGAGAGAGTTGATTGCGCCTGATAACCCACAACAAAATGGGGTTGCAGAAAGAAATAACAAAACAATTGTGGGTGTGGCATGAGCTATGTTACATGATCAGGGCCTACCATTACATTCGTGGGAAAAGGAATGCAACAGAACGGTATTTTTTCATAACCGTAGTCCTCATCGGATACTTGGCATGAGTACACCAGAGGAGGCTTTTTCTAGTAAGAAACTGGAGTTTCATATTTTAAAATTTTTGGCTCATCTATATGTTTCCATGTGACCAAATATTTCAGAAAGAAGCTAGAACCAACAACATAGATTGGAATATTTTTGGGGTACAATGATACTCCCCACAACTATTGGGTGTATTTTTCGAACAACAGGATGACATTTTTCGGACGAGATGTAAAATTTGATGAGGAGAAAGTCATGTTATTGTCCCTTGAGAGGAAGCATGATTTGCATGCAGATGAAGAACTCTTGGTTCCAAAGGATGTACCTCAAGATGTGGAGCAACCACATGAGGAGGATCATGGAGTGGCAGAAATCACTTATGTAGAGCCATCAACCATACATGGTAGGAGGCGCACCACATAGGATTATAGATTGAGACTTGAAGCAGTAGAACATGTAGGAGCACCTACATCACAACACAGATAAATATGGTCACCAGACAAGTATACTGGATACATGGCTCTTATGAGCAAGTGTATTTTGACAGAACCAACCTCTTTTGAGGAAGCAGTGCATCAACCAACTTGGGTTGATGCCATGGTTGAGGAGTATGAATCCATCACCAGGAACAATGCATGGTATGTTCTCCCAAGACCAGTTGGGAAGTCAATGGTTGGATCTAGATGGATCTATAAGATGAAGAAGGCAATAGATGGGAGTGTGGAGAAGTAAAAGGCTAGATTTGTAGCCCGGGGATTCTCACAGGTTGAGGGGATTGACTATGAGGAGACTTTTGCACCAATTGCATGGTACACATCGATTAGATCTATCCTTGCACTCTTAGCACAGATGGGTTGGCAGATACATTAGATGGATGTGAAGAATACATTTGTCAATGGAGTTATTGAGGAAGAAGTGTACATTGAGCATCCAGAAGGTTTTGATACATTTGACAGGGAGTCACATGTGTGCAAACTCAAGAGAGCACTGTATGGGCTGAAGCAAGCACCTCGTGCTTGATACACTAGGGTTGAAAACTATTTCACCAGGTTGGGCTTCACAAAAAGTGAAGTGGATGCGAACCTGTACCAGATTGTGGTTGATGGTAAGCTTTTGATTATCATACTTTATGTTGATGATCTTATTCTGACACGTGATGAGAAGCTCATAACTTCTTGCAAAGAAGATATTGCAAGAGAGTTTGAGATGTAGGACACGGGACTCCTTCACTATTTCCTTGATTTGGATATATGGCAGTAGAATGGGGCACTATTTGTTTCTCAAGGCAAGTATGCCAAAGAGATTCTGAGGAAGTTCCACATGGAGAGTTGTAAACCCATGGAGACTCCTCTTGTAGGAAACTGGAGGAAGGAAGATGCTACTTCAGGTGAGGTAGTGGATGCTACTGTTTACAAGCAGCTTCTGGGTTCACTCATGTACTTGGTGAACACACAACCAAACATTTTCTACACAGTTAACCAACTTAGTCAAGTTATGGTTAAGCTGACCAAGATCTTTTGGAAGGCGGGGAAGCATGTCTTGAGATATCTCAGGGGAACTATAGAGTATGGATTATAGTATAGACGGTTAGAGGGAGTGAAGCTTCAAGGCTTCACTAATGTGGATTAGGCAGACAGTCCATCAAAAAGGAAGAGCACATCAAGAGGGACCTTCAACATAGGATCGACAAGAATTTCTTGGTACAACAGGAGGCAGAGATTAGTTTCACTCAGTTTAGCCAAGGTAGAGTACATGGCAGCAAGTCAGGCAGCATGTGAGGCCATATGGATGAGGAAGATACTTTTTGGTTTGTTTGGTCATCAGATGGATCCGACGGTGATACATTGTGATAACCTTAGTTACATAAAAGTCTCGGTTAATCCAGGTTTCCATGATAGGTCCAAGCATATTGACATCTGGTACCACCATCTCAGAGATTGTGTTATGATACACATTATGTTACTTTAGTACATTCCCATGAAGGATCAGGATGTAGATATTCTAATGAAGGCGCTCAACAAGATCAAATTCAAATACCACAGAGGCAGGATCACGACAGATGATAATCACTTTCTTGTATAGAGAGAGTGCTGAAAATTCAACAAGAAATGTGTGTCTAATTTAATTTTCCCTTAATTAAATTGGACAATAAATTGTAATCTTATATCATAATCACTTGTAATAGTTATCTGTGTGATAGAATTAGTTAGCTCATGAAATTCGATTTGAGGGTGGTTGGTGACGCATGTAGAGTGATTCTATTTGGTTTAGAGTCCAAGTTGCAGTTATTGTATTAGTTTAATGCATGAGAAATCCATTAACTCAATTAAGTGAGTTAAAGTCAAGTCTGACTTGTTGTAACTGATTGTTGTACTAGTGAGAGGTTAAGTGAATTAAATTATATTTAATTCACATGCAGTGATCTATCAAGTGACTGATGATTTACTATTAATAGATGCATGCATGTTAGTTTTAATGAAGACCTAGTTGAGACAAAGGTTAAAGGGATGTTATCTATCAGTTGTATTATTAGTAAATTTTCGAGGCGCAATTAGACGACCATAGGATTTCCCATGATGTATTGTGTAGTTTTGGAAGGTTGAATTTCCTAATTAATAGGGTCATTTTTTCTTAGAATTGCGCAAGGCAGGCATGCTGAGATGAGGCAGGAAATTGGCTAAGTGTCAGTTGATTTTGTCTGAATCAATGTGAGATAATTGGTAGAGTGTGACAGACTCTTGTGAGAAGAGTGCATTATATTGTTTCATGATTACTTGGTTGATTATAAAATAAATATAGAGGGGTTTTGACTAGCAAGCTTTCCCTAGGAAAAATATCTCTGTTGTGCGATTGATTTGCTTCTTTCTCTAACTTGGTGTGATTGTGTGATCATGTTTTTTTTTCCACAAATATTGTAGAAGGATTCAGTATCTTGTTTTAGTATATTACATAATCGGATTGAATCCATTGGTATAGATATTGATTGTATAATTTCTACAACAATAACCTATGTTTAATAGTTTGACATGTTTATTATGTCCCTTGTTGGTCTCGTAGAAAAATTTAATTTTAATGCTTGGAGAAAATTATTCAATTATACTTATGGCTATGATATAAGTATAGTGGGGAGAGGAGCATCTTCATGACTCCTTGGGATGTGTGCACCAAGCCTAAAGATGACAATGGACTTATCTTGATTTATGTTTCTACATACTTTTTCTACCACATTTGTCTCGTGTGATATTATTTCTATGCCTCACTTATTTCAAGTTTCAATCTCATTCATCTTCCAAAGTATATGAGCAACTTGGAAAGCCATGGATGGTTTGGTTCATTGGTCTTGGCACGACAGAAAGGAAAGATGGAACTTAGCTTGTCACCCCATCTAAAGTTGAAGGGTGCAGGGTCAATGTGATGCTAATATACCTCATTTTCAAGCTCGAAAATTGAGTTGGAGGGCACAGGGTAAATGTGATATTGATATACCCCATTTTCAAGCTTGCAAATTGAGTAGAAATGATATTTCATTTTGGGAGGACATTTTGGATTTCATTTTGCACTCTTGAAGGGACTAGTGTATTCTTTCTTAGGAGTTTATTTTGATGGCCTCAAATCCCTTGTCAATTATGGAGTTGATGAAGCTCACCCCGAAGGCCAATTTATTCAAGATGAATATATGGATGCTAGGTATATTCTGGAATAACTAAAGATGGAGCTTTGAGAACCCTCTTGAGCAATATGACACTCATATATTTTACTCACTCTTTCACCATCATCATTTTTTGTCACTCGTACTGAATGTGAGATGAATTTTTAATTATATAGAGGATGGACGGGTACACAGACTTTGTATTATTTGGTACATCCAGATTTCTTATAAGCTATATTTTTTTGACTATCTAGTGATGTACCCAAGGATTCCATTCAATACATGTTTGATCAAAAGTGTGTTTTCAGATGGACTCTTCCCTGTATGTGGTCAGTTGGAGACTGTGAAACATATATTCTAGGACTCTTGGTTTTCCCAATTGCTAGCAATTTTGGCAGAATCTGTATTGAGAGCTTCATCAGGGACGCATTGATTGGAGGGTCACCTTATTTGAATGATTTTGATGTCTTGTCCATTCTTCCTTTTTAAGGATATAGAATTTCTTGAGGATTTATTATTTATCATTGGATGACCCATTGTAAATATATTTTTGAGAATCAATTTATTTCATCGTCTCACTTCCGTCCATCATGCTACAATGATATATTCCATCAATTTTTTCATAAGAGCACTTTCTTGATCAAAGAAACTGAAGCTTTTAAGCCCACAAAAAAATTTGATTTCATTTATGTTCTATTTTCTCTATGGAAGAATATATGATATTCATTGTATATACCCTTCCACTTTTGGTTCATCTATTTTCAAATAATTCTCTAGATTATAAGACATATTTTTCAAAAAAAAAAAACCTACATAGATCCATCTTAACCCACAATGATCTAAGCACCAAGAAAATTAACTCTTTGTTTCCTTTGATACCTCGCAGGGAATGTTGGTGAGAGAGGAAGAAGGGAGGCATAAAACACTTTTCTATGACACTAAACATTTAAGGAATATAATGTATCCTTCTTGTCTCTCTACACATATTATTCCCATGTGTATGTAAATTTTGTTTAAGCAACGACCTGAATTGAAAGGAAAACAATTTTTAAAGTGAAGGGATAGAGAGGACAGAGGCAAAAAATCTCTCTCGTAAGATTTTTTTTCTCTATCAACTTGACCTTCCCTTGTAAGCATTTAGCCTTGGCATGTCTCGTAATCGCTTTGAGGCAGAGGCGAGCCTTTTCCTTTAGTTGTGGAAGAATCTCTTACCTTTTAGAAAGGATCTTGATGAGTTGGTAAAGTTATACTCTTTCGAGAAATTTCTCCTTTTGATGGATGGGTTTTCCTATCATTTTTCATATTTTCGCTGGTTGTTGGTTTCTAAAGGAAGAGCCTAGCTAACCTTGTGTCCATTTATATCCTTGGGTTGGCTGAGGTGGGCATTGTTGGAAAGGAGAATCTACATATGAATAGGCTTCCTCCACTGAAATTGGCGCTTTTCTTAATTCCTACTTCCTAATTTCTCTATAATAGCTTCTAAGATTTCCCTTGAGTTGTATAACTAGAGTTATTTAGGTGTGGTAAGGCCTAAATATCATAAGGGAGAGGAAAACCACATATAAACCTTGTCATTCATTCTTCAACACATATGTGACCTAGCTATAATGTTAGTGGTTTGAACTCCGAGAGGACGGTGATGAAAAATTGCGATAAGGAGGTGGGTGCGAAAGGTAGTACTTTCAAGATGGATCATATTTTATCTATGGAGCCCCTTTTGGATCACTTCATCTCCGTTTGCAGGGGCCATCCCAATTTCCTTGTATTTATCAGTGTTTGTGGTCTCCAACCTTTGACTATCCCCTATGACCCATTTGATACACTTGGGATTATAACAGTTTACGTGGCATATAATAAAGAACCAACATTGTTTTTATTCTGAGAAAGAAATATTTCAATTAATAGAGTGCCACTAGAGATTACCCGGATGAATATATAGGATGAAATGGGTTATTTGAACCGTGGATGGCAAGGAAAGCTAGAAATACTTTCTAAAACATAATGGCTAGGAGAGTACAATTGTGGCACTAACCTATTATCTTGATTTAATGATGCATTAAGCAGCTGACAAGAGGCTGACTGGTTCGCCATGATTACAAATAGACTCAATGAAAATTATGGAACCCAAATTGAATGAATTCTTCAATTTGAGGAACTTCTTCGATCGAATTGAACCTATAAAATCTGGCCAGATCTAAGAATATATTCGACCAGATGAAATCGCTGCATTTTGATTTTATCAAAAGCCTTTGTTTTGGAAATATGGGTTGTGCACTTAGAGTTAAACGAAGTTAATGGGAAATCATATTTAAGTTAGTTATTTTTATGACGATGGATTGGATGTTCAAGGAATGTCATGTAAATGGCTCACACTCTCTTTTATTTTTTTCCTACCAGCAGTACCCTGCTACATTTCCAATTACTTTAAAAAACAGAATCCCTCCATTATTCTCATGAAGTTATCCTTCATCCAAGGCATCTCATACAAAAATAAATACAGTAGAAAATGAGTCCAATAATGCCCGACACATTTTTGTGCACCATTGTAATTCATATTTCGCATTTGCTATAGGGACTTAGAGTGCACAACTAATAAAATATTAGCTAATGTTGTCAATTTTGCAACAAATAGGATTCAAATTTTTTCCTCCACAATCTTCAAAAATATGTTTGTTTGTCCCAACTTGGAGAAAACTATCATTCTCTTTTTGGAAGCAGGTATACGATCTCACAGATGCTGCTAGACCTCTTAATCAAGAACGGTGATTCGTGCTCACTTTTGCCTCCTGCGATGATGGATTTACCTACAACACATCTTGGAACACTTTTTGGGCATCGACAAGCATCCATTTCTTCTCTTAACACGTCCCGAACAAATAAAGAGCTTTGAAATTCCATGCATTAAACCCAACAATGACCTTTAAGTTGTCTAGGGTGACCTCCAGGCTACGACACTTGGAATTAGAGGTTTCAAGTTCTAGGCCACGACGCTTGGAATTGGAAGTTTCAATTTCCAGGCCATGATGCTTGGAATTGAAGGTTTCAAGTTCTAGCTCCACCCTTTTTACGAGAGAATCAAAATTCTGACGGGCAGAGAGGCTCTTGCACACGGGGGTCGTGAGGGCGACGTCGAGGCAACCAATGGTGGCTGTCAAATGGAAAATCTTGTTAGAAGAAAAATAATGTATTATATGAAACAAAAACACTATAATATTTCTCAAGATCGAATTCTAAATGGTATTAAAACTACGTTGTGCACATCAAAACCTTAAAATACCATTGCAACTAATAGAAAACTGCGAGCTAGATCTAACTATTTCTTATACTTGTCATTAAACAAAAATAATATATCAATAATCAAGTTAAAAGGAAATTCTATCTTGTACATTAGTTTATCATTTTGTGGGTGTTTGAAAAATTCTCTTTCACAACCTAAATAGCTTCCAATTTTAAAGCATTTTCAAAATTCATGCTTCTATTTTTTTTTTTTCTAATATATATATATATATATATATATATATATAGATATATTCATTTTTATTTTTCCATTAGAGTATAAGATGTTGTTTTTTTTTTTTTTTTAACAAAGTCGGTTGCTATTGATATTCAAAAAAAGGAGACAAAGCTCCAATGATTACATGAGGTGAAATAGAGGAAGGAAAGAAGGGGGTGATAGACAAGCCTATTGTCACTCTTTTGCTTCTAACATTTAAGTAAACCCAGACTGCTGAGAGTGTGTATACACGGAAAAACTGATGCAATAGAAGGATAAATTTTCAAGTCATAGTTAGTCTATATTGAAATGACGGATCTGGCGAGCAGTGGAGTCTTCTAGGTGGAAATTTTCCCCTTGATTTCTTGCGTTTGTGGAGCTGGTACATGGAGCTATATTTTTCTCCAACATGTATTTCAGAATTTCAATGGATTATTGGGCATGGGCACACTTATTGGAGATATATTTGAACTGTTCCTAAAGGGAAGTAACCCTCTGATGGAAGCAATTTAGATCCGCTTTGTGTCTTTCTTCCACCAGCTTGGCCTGAAAGTGCAGCTTGTCATCCATGATCTTCTGGTGGGCATGGATTTTCTCCAGCTCCACTTGGAGGTCGGCGAAATGAATACAATATTCACTTCAGGCCATTCTTAACAACAAAAACCAAATTCCTGAGATTTGTAACAGAGGCAAGAGGTTGGAAAGGAAACAGGAAATGGAATCAAGCAACCTGGAAAGAGCAAAAAATAATGGAAGTGGAGGGACAGGGGCAGCGAACAGGAGGGGAACCGGGAAGATGGATGTTAGGTGAGGCAGAAAAGTGAGGAACGCACTCTCGAAGGAGAGAGAGCAGCAATAAAGGAGAGCAGGAAGGATAAATAGAGCAGCATAAGAAGACTGATGTTCCGAGGGGAAGGGGAAGCAGATAAATAGACTGAGGCAAGAGATAGACCATGGAAGATCACGGGGAAGCTGAGGAAGGAATCGAGTGCAGGAGAGGAGGGTGTGGCTGCCTCAAGGAGGGAGAGGATGCAGAGAGGGATAATGATCATGATTGAAGAAGCATGTAATCGGAGTAGAAATGGATGGGGTACAATAATCGTGCTTCAGAGGCTCGTGACTACGCCTCCAGTTTTGTAAACTGCTGACAGACTCATTCCAAGACCGTTGGAAAATGAGCCAAAAAATATGAATCTAGAGCTGAATGGATCTTGTCATGGCAAAAGGAAATTATTCTCGATCTAATTGCAGGAGAGAATTCATATGGGTCTGAGACAGGCCCTGTTGGCATGGTGGTCCGCTTCTTTGTTAAGAGATCGAAGAATGTGAAAGAAATTTACCCCCTTCATGTTATCAGTAAGAAGTTGGCATATGGCTATGGTTTTTTGGAGGGCCACATTGGCAGCTGATCGATTATGGACCATGAGGCTAATGATGATAGCCGAATCTCCAAATATCACGACGTTGTTGATGTCGAGCTTCTGCAGTTGAAGGATGCCTTGAAAAAGGGTGAGGGCTTCAACTCTATTATTGGAGAGGGAGCCCAGACCCCAATCGAAGGAGGAGATGATTATACCCTCCTCATTGCAGATAATGCCCCTTGCTCATGCCACACTCGGATTGGATTTGGACACTCCATCAAAGAACAAAGAAGGTCTTTTGAATTCCCTTAACCAGATTTTGAAATCCTCCTCACACAGTTGGATTTTCCAACTATTGTTGGCGATGTTCAACTGTCTGTTGAGGGTATTACTTCGTTTGATGAATTTGTTTTTGTCCAGCAAGAAGCTTATGAATTTGCGCTCCTCCACACAAATATCGTTGCAATTTATTTGATAGGAATGCTTCTTGGTGGATATAGCTTCCAGAGTAAGGATTTTTTCTTTGCTGCACAAATTCCTAGAGTTTGTTGTTTTATCTTTGAAAACTTTATGATTTCAAGCCAACTAGATATTCTAGAGGGTTGTGAAGGGGAAAGTGTCCCATACTCTTTTTTCTAAACTGTTCTTTGTGCATTTCCAAGGGTAACTTTTCTTCCAGAGGCCCAAGGCTTCATTGATGGTGCTGTGAGGAGTCCATGGAAGATTTGAGTCTGGGATTACCTCCTTCCAAAAACTAATGGCAAAGGGACATTCAATGAAAATATGGCGGATGGTTTCTTCAACAGCTTGACAGTTGGGGCAGTGGGAGGGCCCAATAATGCCTCTCTTTTTTAGATTCTCAGAGGTGAATATTTTCCCTTTGAGTAAGGTATAGATGAAAATTTTGATCTTGGGAAGGGCTTTAGATCTCCAGACTAGTTTCCACAGAGGCCAAGTGGGAATTGGGTAGTCCTTATTGCAAAGAGCATGATAACCGACTTTAATAGTGTAGGTTGATCCAATTGGGTCCCATCAAAAGCCATCCTCACTATCCTGCTTTAAAGGAGCAATGCCATAGAGGTGAGTTTGAAGAGTAGCCAGACTTGCTTCTAAATGAGTAGGAACATCAGGAAAATGCCACCCTGTCCAGACCAAAGATTGAGAATCCCAAGTGGATATTTGGTTTAAGTAGTGTATCCCCATGCTGCTAAGGTGGGCCAAAATGTCTTGTGCTTCCTGTATGCTATTGATGGGAGCCTGTCCCATGATTATGTCCGCTCCTATGCTAATATTATTGCCTCCTTTAGGCACTTTGTAAATATTGTGAGCTAAGGAGGAAATAGATTTTTTACAAAGCCTCCAGATTCTTGAGCAGGACTTGTTGGTGATAACTTGATCGAGTAGATATTGTTTAGAAGTGTGCAAATATTGTATTTCGAGGACCTGTTTCCACCATGTTGTCTCGTCACTGATGAATCTCCAAATTATCTTCCCCCCAAAAGCCAGATTCATAATATTAGGTGATCATATACCTATACCTCCCCGATTTTGATCTTGGATGACTTGCTTCCAGCTTATGTGATTGAATTTCCTTTTTTTCCAATTTCCCACCTTGCCAAAGGAATTGGCGAAGAATGATCTCCATATTTTGATGGAAGGAGGTAGGGGCATAAAGGAGGGAGAATTGATAAAGAGGCAAGGAGGAGTGGCCCGATTTGAGAAGAATGAGACAGCCGGCCAAATTCAGCCAAGAGGCTCCCCAAAGCTGCACTTCCCTTTTCATTTTATCGATGATGATGTCCCACACCTCTGCCTTCAGAGGACCTGTGCTGACAGGCATTCCTAGATAAGAGAAGTGTCCCCAATCTAATTTATAAGGGACCTCAAAGATGCTAGCAATGTTGTGCAAGGATTGAGCTGAAGAATTCCATCCATAGACGCAACTTTTGAGATGATTGATTAGACCTCCAGAGTAGCTCATAAATTTTTCCAAGAGAGACTTGAAACGATGGGCTATAATGTTCCAGGAACCTTCCATTAAAAGGGTATCAACAGAAAATTGAGAGTGGTTTAGATTTTTTACTCCATTTCCAAACTTGATGCCAGTGATGAGTCCAACCTGACGCTTGTGATCAAGGGCCTTACTGAAGGACTCGGCCATTAAAATGAAGATATAGGGGGACAAGAGGCAGCCTTGTCTTAGACCACGAGATGAATGGAAGGGAGGAGCAGGCCTGCCATTTATGAGAGGGGAAATCCAGGGGCCATTTATGCAGGCTTTAACAAGATCAATGAAGGAGGAATCAAATCCCATTTTTTAAGAACTGCAAAAAGAAAGGAATGCCAGACACGGTCGAAGGAATTGGCTAAGTCAAGCTTTAGGATAAAGTCTTTTTCATTGCGGGATAGGATGGAATGTATAGCTTCTTGAACAATAAGGATAAAGTCAGAGATTTGTCTGTTAGACAAGAATCCACCTTGGTTTTCGGAGATGAGGGAATGAAGATGGGGTTTGAGGCGAAGTGCTAGGATTTTGGTCAAAATTTTATAATAGGCATTACAAAGGGAGATAGGTCGAAATCTGGAGAAAGAGGAAGGTCGGTTTTCTTTAGGAATGAGGGCGAGATGAGTAGCATTGGTATAGCCACCAACTTTGCATTTGCACTGGGTCCACTGTATCAGCTTGATCAAGTATTTTTTGATTGTTTCCCAGTAAGCCCTGTAGAAGCTGATGGTAAAGCCATCAGGCCCTGGGGCTTTATCTCGATGCAAGTTCCATATTTCTCTGTAGATCTCAGCTTCCTCAATAACTCTGGTGAGCAGATTATTGATGTCTTCATTTACAGTGGTGGGGAGATACTGGAGAAGATCAGAATAGTCTTCTTCAATTTTGGTCTTAGTGAGAAGAGTTTGGAAATGAGTAGAAGAAGCCATTTTGATTGCTTCTTGGTCAGTGTGAAGAGTTCCCTCAGCATCTGTGATGGTAATTATATTGTTACAAATTCTTCTGGCAGTAGCCTGCTTGTGGAAATAAGCAGTGTTTTTATCTCTGTCATGAAGCCATAGCTGTCTAGATTTAATACGCTGTTAAATAGTAATTTGTCACCATCCCTGCAATCCCCATCTCTCCCATTGGAGGGTCGTTTTTGTGACCAATAAGTAGTTTCATGCCTTGCAAATACCATCATTGCATCCCTTTCCATGAGGACAACATTTCTTCTGTTGATCATTTCCTGAGCAGACCCCTAAAAACACCTGTTTTTTCCTTGGCGCTGGTAGCTCGTTATGTCCTCGCGCCAACGGGGAAAATTAACACTAAGCCTATGCCTATTGGCGCTCTGTCCCAGTTAAGAACTTGCGCCAATCTGCTTATGGAAAGTTTTTTAAAAAAAGGAGGCGAAGTTTCGATTACAACAACTTCATGGATGAGTCATGAGGAGTGGTTTCGACTGAATAACCATAGCCTTCCTCCTTTGGCCTCTTGTTTCCACCTTATGGGGAACCTCCCAAGGGATAAGGCCTCCCTTCCACTATTGTAGGTATCCCAACCTCCTCCTTTCCTCTATAAATATAGCCATCTTCCATTGATGAAGGGGTTAAATGGTTGAGTCTCCAAGAGCCTTCATAGCCTAAAGAATGTTGCAAGAGCCTTGATTGTCCTCATAGAGCCAAATTAGTAGCAAGGAGATTATTTTCAAGACAACCGAAGAGAGAGGCTTGTCTCATTCCCGACGAGCTTTACTGAGACATATTCCGCTGTCGACCCGCTGAAGGAATATTCAGCATCAGAGCCAGGTTGTTTCTTTCTTTGTATTGATTAATGATAAGTGACTATTGGTTATGGTTCCACTCGTATTTTCCATTGTGATCATGAGTTGTGTCCTCTCTGACTGATACATAATTGCATATATTGGGTTTTACACTTGTGTTTGTCGTGTTTCTTGTATGTGTAGGTGTTTGATCGTGACGAGCGAGAGAATTGTGATCTACCAGAGCAAGGAAACGGGAGCGCTATCTTCTCTACAAACAATAGCGTTGGACTTAAGGTAGGCCTTCTTCGAAATTTGGTCTATTGCAATTAGGAACTTGCACCTTAGCGTGATACGATTGTTGCTAGACCCGGTCTGGGCTAGTAGGGATCGCCTCTATCCGCAGAGGGGATTTACCTCTACAACATACGCCATTTTCGCTTTTCTTCTCTATTAGCGCTGTAAAGTTGATAATAAAGTTCATTTTCTAGCCCACGTAGCTCAGGGGTGGGCCCAGCTGCCTTTGTTTGTTCGTGAAATTCTTCCAGCCTTTGTTTTATTGTGGTTTGTGTCTTCTCTGGTTCTCTGTAATGTGATTTCACCCATTCCTTGAGGGAAATTTTTACGTTCTTCAACTTAATTTCCCATATAAAAACCGGATATCCTTCTATATGCGGGCTCCAGATAGCCTGAAAAATATTATTGGCTTCAAGAGTGCTGTTCCATAGGGGACTGTACTGAAAGGGGAGAGGCCCTAAGGGCAGATGCGCTTGAAGATTTATCATGACAGGATAGTGGTTAGAGGCAGAGAAGGGAAGGACGAGGGAATAAGTTGTGGAGAAGGAAGCAAGAAGGTTTATTTCCACCAAGATTCTGTCTAACTACTCCATATTATTATCTTTTCCAATTCTGCGATTTCTCCATGTAAAATTGCGATTCTTGGGAACAATATCAACTAACTCGTGCTCCTGCATAATGTCTTCTAGCTAGCCTCTAGTTGGGTCTTGTGTGATAGTTCCTCCTCTTTTTTCATTGGCATGTAGAATGAGATTAAAATCTCCTCCTATAATTATGTTCCTATTCTCCTCTTCATCTATGTCGACCTTGATGGAGCTCTAGCACTGATCTTTATCCCTGTAGTGATTTGGTCCATAGACATTGTAGATGATGATTTTCTTGCTATCTGTTTTGTGTTCTAAATTGAATTTGATCCAATTCTGATTGTTAATGCTGCTGTTGAGAATCCATTCACTGTTGTTCCAAAGGGTGACAATGCTCCCTGAGGCCCCTCTGGATTCGATGATTTGGCCATCATATTTCTTAAACTTATCAATAATGTCTTTCATTTCAGGTTTTCCTTGTTTGGTCTCTTGCAAAAGAATAATGTCTGGTTTCTCTTGCAAAATTAGATCTCTGAGAGCAACAATTTTAGAGGGGTGCCCCAATCCCTTGCTATTCCAAGAGAGAATTTTCATCATAGGGTGTCAATGTTAAGGAGGGTTGCTCTCCCTCCCTGGTCTTTGGCTCCCATCTCTTTGTTGTTTTGCCCCAAGATATAGGTTTCAATAGGGTTCTGAGCACCAATTTCTATGTCTTTTTGCTCATTTTCATCTCTTTTTTGTTTGATGGATCTTCTTCTAAGCCCTTGTTTTTTTGGGGGATCAAGATTTGCCCCATGCTCTTTTGAGGAATTTCTAGTGGCACGGGTGGAGGGAGGATCAGGGACAGAGGGGGAGGAACAAGGGCCATCAGTTTGAGTGAGGGGAATGGTGAGAGGAGTATCATCCTCAGGTTGGGATAAGGAGGAGAAGGGGTTGGTGGATTCTAAGTTGGAGAGCAGGGGGGGCTTAGCAAATGAAGTGGAAGGCTGAATGGGGGGATCCTGGGAAGTGGGAATGGAGGTGGAGGCTGAGGGGTTGGAAAGGGAAGGTGCAGAGGATGGCCCGACTTTAGGGTTTGGGGCAGTTTTATTCTTTTTGACAGGCTCCCATTAAGCTTCTTGATCTAGATTCTTAGACTCAATAACTTTAGAACAACGGTTAGAAAAATGACCATATTCGTGGCATACCTTGCATTTAAAGGGGATCAGCTCGTAGTCGAGTTGCTGGATCTGAGACCAATCATCCACCTTGAGCTTGATGGCCTCCGGGAGACCTTTACTAAGATCGACTTCAACGCAGATCTTGGCGTAGGCTTGCATGTTTTCCTTTGGCTCACTGTGGTCAATGAATTTTCCAACGACGTTCTCGATAGCTCGGACCGATTCGTCCCCCCAGCAGTGGAGAGGGAGGTGAGGAAGACGAACCCAGATCGAAACCACACTGGGCACATCAAGTTCAAGATCGAAGTTGGGGGTCCACTTGTTGAGATATAAGCCTCTCGAATCCATAAAATATGGTCCATTCCTGAAGATTAAATCCTTGTCCTCCTTGGATTCGAAATGAAATGTGAAATACCCTTTCCCGCAAAATAAAATGGAGATTTTACCATTTATTTTTTCGGCCCAGTTTCTTTCAACCCAGCGCTGAACCGTTCTTGGAGAGGGCCAAAGCCTCGTGAACTGTCTGATTAGACCCTTTTCAGCTAATGAAAGAGTGGCCATTCTAGGGAGAGAAGGAGGAAGAGCGACTTCTTGAAGACCTTCCAACTTCTTGACAAATTTGGAGAGGGAAAGTCGAGGCCTCTGGGGCAGGAGATATTTGACCAGATCTAAGAAGGAAAGCTGGGTGGCATCAACCTCCAGGGAGGAGCTCGGAGGGGCCATCTGGAGAAGAGAGAGAGCAAGGCCAAAGGGCCAAGGTGGACCAGGCGTGGCAACAACAGTAGCAACACGACCTAGAGGGCGCCAGAGCTCAGAGAGTGGGAGCAGAGCGCGCACATCGTTTCTATGTTGTATAAGTTTTTTTTTTATTATAGAGTATTTCATTTTTATTTTAGAAGGGATATGTGTCAACTCCAAGTCACCGGTTTTCCTCATATAATCATAGAATGCTCCTCTTGGTGAAAATTTCATATCTCTATGTATATAGTTACATAATTTAAATATGAAGTAATGAAATATAATGGTTAGGAATATCATCACACAATTGTTTTCTTCATTTTTTCTTTTTTTGTAATTCACAGAAAGCAAATTAAAGCATGGAACATGATGCTGATGGTGCTTATGGTTCACTAGAAATACCCATTTTATCATATATCATTGTCCTTCGTCTGCTTATGTACACGATGCTTCAAAATTTGTTATAATTGACATCCAAGGTATTAACTTTTTAAAAGGAGCCAACTAGATGATATTGGGTTGCCTTAGACCAAAGACAATAGAAACCTGCATAGGTATCTTACATCCAATATATGGTAGAAATATTTTGTCCATTAAATATATACATATTTGACATAGAAATATTTTATTTATGGATCACATTGTCCACTTTGAAATGTTTTTTGTTATTCTTATATTTTTAAATACAGTTCAATAATAAAAAATTACTTAACAATACATAGTGAAATATTTTATTTATAATTCACAATGAATTTTTTTATCATTATTAATAATTTTTTAAATGGCACATATTAAATTTATATCAAGAATTGAATTAATTACGCATTTCACAATGAATTTTCTTACTTTCAATTATTATTTTTTGTCTTTGAACATTGAAATGTTTTATTACATTGTTAACATTAAAATATATTTTCCCCTCTATACATGTATATGAAATTTATATTGAAATAAATTAATTAACATGGATATTAAAATAGTCTAGTTTAGTCACGTATCGAAATGTTTTTGAAAAGCAAAGAATGACACATGTTCCTCTCAAAAGTAAAAAAATAAGATTATTATTTAATTTATTTACTTTTTTTTATAGAAAGTTAATATAAAATTGTGTTACTTCACATGGACAAACAAATATATTATTTATGGTTGAGATTGGGAGCAAAACATGTCCTTCATTCTGGATTGTAATATCAACCACCAACAAGAATGAGAGTGAGATCATTGACATTACACTATAACTAGCAATTGCACCAAATGTTGCAAAGGAAACGTCGTAAGGCATAAATTTGAAAATAATCGTGATGTATTAAAAACCATTGAAGATAAAAAGTAGTACATTTGATGCTAAGATTGTTTCCTTCCAGAAAATTTTGGTGCATATTTCTTTCTTCTCTTATAGTCCTTTTTTACCATTTTTCAATATTGAACTGTCTCACTTAAACAAAATCTTGAAATCTTTTACATTATACCAACACATCATTTGTTTCTAAATGTATTGATTCTGCATTATTGTATAACAAGGTCCAATGAAGGAGAAGGATTGGTGTCATATGAACTTTCCAATTTCCAAGGATATTATCTTAAAATTTTGTACATGTGAATACTTTCTTCCACCATTTATGCAACCATTGCATAAATATAAGGTTCTGATAATTGTCAATCATAATTTTAAGCATGCTACACTTCAAGGAGTATCAATATTGTCTTCATTAACTCGGCTAAAGGTTTTTCAGTTAGAGAGAGTAATTCTTCCTCCTCTTCAAAAATACTTTCAATCCTAGCGAAAAATATAGAAGTTATTTTTTATTGTTTGTGAGGGTTGTGTAAATGTGACCAGATTATATAGAGGGTTGTGTTTAGAGTTCCCCATCCTTCTCTAGTTCATATGTATCATTGTAGCAATTTGGAGGATCTACCTTCAAGTATATATAATATGAATTCCCTTCAACATTTTTCTATCACAAACTGCCATGATCTTCATAAGTTATCCAATGATATAGGAGATCTCAGCTCACTGAAAATTATCAAGTTGTATGCATTTCCAAGTTTAGAAGAATTACCATATTTAATTTTTAAACTTAGACAAGTGAAATCCCTTGATATTTCATTGTGCAGGCGCCTAAAACAATTCCCAGATCAATTGGGGAAATTATCTAGCTTAAAATAACTTGATATGAACGAGTGTTCTCATGTGAGGAAACTTCCTAAATTGGGTAAGGACTTAAGGTCTTCGGTGCATGTCAGTTGTGATGAATATATTAAGCATAAATGGTTAGATATAAAGGTCTCTAGCACCTTTGGCCTTTGGGTGGAAGTTTTAAAGGAACATTTCTACCTATATTAGCTTAATGATTGACCCATTAATCATATTTATGAAAATAACTTAGAATTTTTCTCTGTTATGTTTGAGCCTTGAGTTTTTCTAGTTCAACCCTGGAAGAAAATGAAACATCAACATAATAAGTGAAGAGAGAATGAGGCACATTTTTTTTCAAGGAGGTCCTAGAGAGATGTTCATGTCAACCCTACAAGGGTATTCACAATTAATAATAGGGACAATTAATTGGGTGTAGGAAAGCACTATCCCGAGGGATTGGAGTTTTGTTAACCGATATAAAGTAAGTTATGAAGTATAAATTTTGTACAAGATTATTTTCTTGTCCTATGAAGTTTACATCATGTAATATGAACATATTTTTCTAGCGTCAATAAAGCTAGTGTATTTATTATTGCAAATACTAATTTGAAAAATTCATTTCATTTTCTTACTTTTGTATGATTTTTTTTCCCTCTAGGTGTCGTTGCACTGGGTCAACTAAATTCATTAATGTGGCTTCGAGGAGGATAGTTCTTCATAGAGAAAAAAAAAAACATAATTTTAACATTTAACCATCAAATGAATAATAGGGTAATGTAAAACATTTACGAACAAAGGATTATTAGGACTCAAAGAATAAAAGATGAGGAGCAAGGTAAATGTTTCAAAAAAAGAATAGTGAAGGCATTATCAATGGAGGTAAGCACTATGATCTTCCTATCATGACATATGTGGGAAAGCACATTATCTCCTATTAATTCCCCTTGTTATATTTCAAATCCTATGTTCATGAAGAAACACTAAGATTCTTCATCTTCAGAGTCCCAAATTTTATCTATCACATGTCTTAAGTTGATGCAGTGTTAAACAATAAAGTTCTATTGAATCCTATGTTTGTGAAACAACCCTAATATTCTTCATCTTCAGAGTCTCAAATTTTATCTATCATGTTTCTTAAGTTGATGTAGTGATAAACAATAAAGTTCTTGGGTCAAAATCTAGCTTATCTTCAAGCCCTTTTCCCTTCATTTTTGACCTATTTACCAAATTTCCTTCCTATCATTCTATCCATTAGTTTCACAAACACCAATTTGATAATTATTGTTCTGTTGTTCCCTAGGTTCTCCTTCTCCCTTCCTTTGAAGATTGATATAATGAGACCTGTTGTCCAACACGTTGGAACTTTAAAGGTCTTCCCAAATCATTTCATTGATTATTGCTAACAAGTGTGGATGATATATTCTTTCCCCGATTTGAGGTGTTTTTCTTAGAAGTATTTGATATCCTTTGATTTCCTTGTAGCTACCCTTTTTATACCTTCTTCTAGTTACTCTATTGTCAAACATTTCCTTGAGGATTTACCAAAACTATGGAGGATCAAATATATTTATGAATCTTCAATTACAATTCTCTTGAATGATAGTGGGGTCATCTTGTTCCATTCCATTATGTTGTTACATAGTTTGTGGAATTTTATTTGATCCATATGCACATTTTAAAGCGCCCCATGACAAAGAAATAAAAATATTTGACCTTGAACCAAATTGTGAAATGTTATGGACTACTTCTATCTGATACCCTTCTTCCTATTTTTCCCATTCCCCATAACTTGCTCAATTCGCACACATAAATGGCCATTCAATAATTTCTCAATATGCCATTGTTAAGTTGAAGTTATCTACATGGCTCTTAACACATAACACAAAATTTATATACATAATATGTGCACATAACATAGAAGGAAATATTCTCACTAAATAATTATTCATACTAATGGTTTATATACCTATATGATGATTGATTCTAATTGAGTTGTACTTGTCCAAATGATAAAATTTACAGAGGATACTTATGTGGTTGCACATTGTCTGAACCACCAACTAGAATTAGATGTGTGCTGAATCTTTTGTTCAACAATCAATGTGATTTTAGGCTTATAAATGACATCTATGTGATTACATGACTGGTAAATCAAATAACCATATATTTTTTAATATAGTTCAAACTAAGTTAAGACAAATAAACAACCATATGATAAATTTGTGACTTCCCATTACAAATTGAATGGAATTGGATACAAATTTAACATAAAGTTGTATATAGCTTGCAATTCAACATTCAGGAATTGGTAAAATTATATTTCGCAGACTCCATCCCTTTACAATGACCACATTAGTAGTTGTCTAAAATGTCCAAAAGAAATTAAAAAAACTCATTCAATTACAAATGTGGATACTGATGACTAACACACCCAACCACATAAAACTAATGACTAACACATCCAACCACATAAAACAAACTTTAACAAACTTTATTTGGGACACACTTTGGGGATCTAACGGTGGAAACACACATCCAACCACAAAAAACAAAATTTATTTGGGACACACTTTTGGGATCTAAAGGTGGAATAACTCTCAATCATCATCTCACAGTGAAGAGTGGTGTAGAGTGGCAAGGGAAGTTCTTTCCAAAGGGAAATTCCTTACAATGTAAATATAAGATTACTTATCCAATTTTAAGGTCAAGGCCAAGCCAGACCCCAAATTGTTGTATGAGACTCCCTTCTTTGTGGGACAAGGGACCTACCTCCGCGCAAAAAATTGACTTCTAAGTCTAGGAAGGCATACATACTCTACCCCCCTTTTGTCTTGAACCTATGACCTCTTAGGAGGAAATGCATGCTCTTAACCATTAGGCCCATTCAAGCTGTATAAACATAAACAAAATAATACACTTTGAAATTTATGTTATAAATCTTAAAAAAAAAAAAAACATAATAATTTAACTCATCTTATAAAATAGATTAGTGATATCACATTCAAGCTTTATAAAAAAAAAAATAATAATACACTTTGAAACTTATGTTATAAATATTTTTAAAAAATAACATAATAATATAACACATCTTATAAAATAGATTAGTGATAGCTCTTTTCTTAGTACTAGATAGATTCAAATTTGATATTTATCTTAAAAGTAGTTATACTCCTTTTACCCTTTTAATTAAATTGATTAATAAAAAAATGTTATATGAAGAAGTGTCATATGAGATGAGTTATGGTTTTTTGGACATGTGTTATTGATAAACCATGATATTGTAACAAATCCTATTTAAAGTAGGGATGAATTTCCATGATTAAGAATTTTGTTACAAATTTTATGGTTTTTTAAATGTATATATGTTGAACTCATAAATTAAATTTTATAATAATTAATAATAAAAATAAAATATTTTAAAGTAGAGTCATAATTTAGTTAATTTTTATGATTTCTTAAATTTTTGAATGTGTTATAGAATATAAATCCAATAACTTACTAGAAATATATATCTATAAATTATTATAAATGATTTAATTTATAACCATATAGATTTTATATATTAATAACACTAGAATTTATATATTAATAATAATAATAAATAAATTTATATATTACTAAAATTTGAGTGGTAGAAGACTTCTACATTTATGCTAAACCCCACCACTATATTTTTAGACCCAATCTTGTTTACTACAATTATACTCTCTTTTCAAAATAACATAGTAACGTCTGTGGGGTCTTGGTTAAACAGTGATGAGGTGGGATATTATAACTTGGCTAAATGGTGATGAGGCAGGCTATTATAGCACTCCTCATAGGTTCAATTCCCTTCCCTGGTCGAGGTGATGTATCTGAATATTATTTCCCTTGAAATATTAGCGAGGATTTGTATAAACAGGAAGTAGGTAGGAAGATTAATGATAGGTGTTTTCTTAGTACTTGATAGATTAAAATTTGATATTTATCTTAAAATTAGTTATACTCCTTTTACCTTTTTAATTAAATTAATTAATAAAAAAATGTTATATGAAAAAGTGTCATATGAAATGAGTTCTAGTTTTTTAGACATGTATTATTGATAAGCCACATTATTGTAACAAAACTTATTTAAAGTGAGGTTGAATTTCCATGATTAAGAATCTTAATACATTTGAGAGTGAAAACTTCTTTGATCCCTTTTAATGATAATGTGATTTTCCATAAGAGTTTTTTCAGTAGAAAAAAACAACTAGTTTATATATAGTAACAACACATTAGTCTTTGGGTACACATTAGTCTTTGGGTCTCTTTTGTAAGTACATCAAAAATTACATCCGATTTATTTTTTCTTATCCATTACATCTGTAACTATCTATGTGACAAAATTTCCAAAAAAAATAATATAGAAAAGCTTTTTCTATTAAGAAAACATGCAAAGGAGAAACAATTGTCTGGTCTCGGTAAATCATCCTTATTTGTGATAGTTCCTGTCACCTATACGATTGTTGACAACCTTCTTTTCTTCTTTTTTACCTTAAGTACTTTTATTCCGTTTTACTTTCTTGAGTTCATCAAAAAGATATGTGGCCACAGTTTGGCCCGGAAAAGTAAAAAACGGAGACTGTAGATGTGACTTGGAGACATTGCCCAGATCCGCATTCAATCCCCTGCAGATACAGAAAACTTAGAAAAAACTACTGTTCCCTTTGCTCCATGACTAGAAGCTTCGGTCAGCTCATAATGCATTTCTTCATATCTCTCGGTTAAGCCCTTCTTAGATAGACTATCAGCCTGTGCATTCTTTTCTCTGTAGATATGAGAGAAAGTAATGGTAGTGAACTTTTTTCGCATTACCTCTATTCTTTCCATCTAAGCTATTAGTTGTTCAAGATTTAGTGCAGTGCCTTTATTCAGATGATCTATAAGGACTTGTGAGTTCCAAAAAATGGATAGTTTGTCAATGCAAAGGTGATGTGTGAACCACAACAATCCCAAAAGTGCCAAAGTCTCCACCCTCATATTTGAACCTTCTCTTCTGTACCAATGGATCTTGTAGTGGCATGTTGGAGATAGCATCAACCACACACCATAGCCATACCTTTGGTTTTGAGTTTCCCCATCGAAAAAACCAGCTGGGTAGTGAATTTTGTGTGGTCGATTTCTCTTTGATAGGTCCGGAGGGGTTTTCTGTTTGACCTTCAGGTTTCCCCAGATATGAAAAAATTGTTTTCTTACCTTTTCCAGAGTGCTAGACAGTTCATCAAATATCTAACTATTTCTGCAATACCATGTGCACTAGTGATATATGATGGGCATGTTCCTAAAGGATTTACCTTTCCCCGACCACCATAAAAAACAATTTTATGCGTTGTCATATGAGGGAGTCTCAAATTGAAAATGTCTGCATATCAGTTGGAGGACCATCCTAGTAAAAGGACATTCATAAAAAATATGGGTATTGTCTTTAGCAGCTCTCCAACAGAGTCGAAAAATCCCTAGCCCATTCATCCCTCTTCTTTGTAAATTGATCCAGGTGAGGTTTTTGTCCTTCCACACCAACCAGTAAAATATAATAATTTTTTTGGTACTTTTGATTTCCACAGTTCCTAGATCCAACTAGGGTGATCCGAGCCCACCAGTATTTTCATCATATCTCTGTAATTCTCTCGGATTACAATCTGGCCTTTGTTCATTTGTCCTCCCCATTTTACACGATCCCCCCTTCTATTTCTGATTAAGCCCATGCTTTTTAAACTCTCACAGTATTTTTTCCATTATTCGATTAGAGAGTCAGATAATCCCAGTAATCCCAATTGCCTTGCCGAATGCCATTTTGGGGTTTCCTCTTTCCATTCCAGATTTTTTTTAAAAAATAAATAACCTTTCCAGTGTAGGAGCGATATCAACTCCCAACTGATATTTGCGATCTGAGGAAAACCCCCTAATCCTGTATGACCAATTTGGATAAGTCCCCCATTTCCAAAGTGCCATCGTAGGTTTTATTCAAACTGTGGCCAAATGTTAACGAATCCTGTCCATATCGGTGATCCCTTCCGCTTTTGAGGAATTTCCTCCATAAAGAAATCTTCCACCGATTTGTTTTTGAAATATTTGCAATCCATTATGTCCTTCCAAAGGCCCAAAGAGTGTAGGCATCTCCACAGTGACTTCATCATGAGGGCATTTCCAAAGGTTTCCAATTTAATCACCCCCCAGTCCCCAAGTTCCTTAGGCCTTGCTATCAGTTCCCATTTTTACAAGTGATAAGATCCTTTTCCTAGACCTCCATTCTAGATAAAGTCCGCCATATAACTTCGAATGTTGTTGATTATCTTCTTTGGAATAATGTATAAATGTGCCCAATAAATTGTATATTGTTGTAGTACTGCCTGAGTTAAGACCAACCTCCCTCCTTTTGACAACCATTTACTTGACCAAACCTTAATTCTACGGTGATATCTCTCCAGTATCTAGGACCAATCACTTGCACTATATCTCGTGGCTTTCAAGTGGAAACCAAGGTAAGTGATCCCTTCATCAAGGTTTGACATTTAGAAATTGAAAAGTTTACTAATATATTCAAGAATTTCCATGGATCCTTCCGAATGGTAGATACAGGATTTTTCACCATTAGCCTCCATACTCGATGCAGTGCAGAAATTCCTGAATATTTTACATAGTAACCACCAACATCTTTTGATCAATAGCCCAAAAATTAGGACATCATCTAAAAAAAATTGTGCGAGATATCCCTCTGGATGGTAATTATTATGCCCTGGAAATCAACCAAATCCACTGTGCTTTATATTAAGGCTGAAAGCATCCATCAAGAGAATGAAGAGGAGGGGTGATAGTGCACATCATTGTCGGAGGCCTCTCCCTGGTCGGAAAAAATTAGATGGTGAACCATTAATGGTGAGGCATTAATGATGACAAACATGGTAGTTGTATTGATGCAGTCCATAATCTAATCGATCGAATCACTGAGCATACCGATCTTATGGAGTATCAGTTTAAGAAAACCCCAGTCCACTCTATCATAGGATTTACTCAAATTCACTTTCATTATTACTGCTTTGATTTTCTGTGACTTGATTTTATTTTCATTATTCACTTTCATTATTCAACAAATCTTATTACATATTTTATGGTTTTTTAAAAGTATATATATATTTAACTCATAAAATAAATTTTATTATAATTATTATTAATAATAAAATAATTTAAATCAAATTCATAATTTAATTAATTTTTAATTTTTTTATAATACGTTATATAATATAAATCTAATAACTTACTACATATCTATCAATTATTATAAATTATTTAATTTATATAACACAAATGGTATAACTTTATTAATAACAATACAATTTATATATTAATAACAATAACAATTGAATTTATATATTAATAAAAAATTGCATTATAAAACACTTCTACATTTATGTTAAACGTCAGGCGTAATTTGTAAATATTATTTTATTTTGAATTTTAAATTCATAAAATATATGAAATAGTTTGTTCATTAAATAACATATTTATTTTTCAATAATCAAATGATCATTATTATTTTAATGATAAAAAAATAGGTTTGAAGAGAAACTCCAGTGATTCAAAAAACCTCTTAAACTCCAACTCGAGTAATACATTCCTATATAACAAATCACATGTGCTATTAATTTTTGGATACGGCTGCTAGCTTCATTTTTTTTCAGAAGAAAAAAAACAAATGTATTATATTGAATAAACAGTACATCAGCTTATGAACAAAAATTTTTCCAGACATTCATCTCTATGATGAGGATTAACATATACTTCAATTCCATAAGGAATTTTTATATGAGAGGCTACATCATAAACAAGTATATCATTAAACAATAAGAGCTCAGAGATTGTTAAAACCATAGAGAAGATCCGAATAGGAATTGGAAATATTAAAAGCACGTTCGCCTTCCCTAGATCTTAAAATGAGAGGGAATCTGAAATAGATAACCACCCAGGCCCGCTTGTTATACAATGGCCTAGCTTGTATACATATACAACCTCTTGCAATCATGCCAAATCCGAGTTAATAGTTCCATATAACTTCCCGGGAGTGGTATTGAAACAAACTAACTCAAAATTATCATGTAATACAGGCTCGCTTGATTAGGATTGCAGGCTCGCTTGTTATCCCAAGAGTGTACAACAAGATCACTTGAAATCAAAATCATGTGCTGAACAGGCTCGCTTGTAACAGATGTTATGCAAAACTGACTCAAAATTAAACAAGGATTCAAGCTCGCTTGATGAAAATTGTAGGCTCACTTGTTATTCCAAGAGTGTTCCACCAGCTCGCTTGTAATCAGCTGTTATGCACAAACAGGCTTGCTTGAATCATCTGTTCAGGATCGTTTTGTTGACCATGCAAAGAGATGTATTGTAAGGGTAGTAGAAAGATGATAAGGCAAAAAGAAAACTAGCAAAAAGTATCACATTCAGTGAACCCGAGTCCACCAACAAATTTAGCGTTAAGGAATTGGAATGTCCCTGGACCAGACCATTCTGCTGTCTTTAGTACCCCAAACTCCAATCCCAACCCCTTTTTGGATAAAATGTTTGCTCGTGTATTATTCTCCCTGTGAATGTGATGAAGAGGAGGTGACTCCATTTTTCTCCATAAATATGTTGCCCTCTTGTACCATCCATGGTTCGAAATTGTGGTGTTAGAGGATAGACCCATAAAGGAATCAATAATGAGCTTAGAGTCCCCATAGATAGAAACCTTTTGGAGTTGCAAGTTATATGTGGCTAGCAGGCCACACCACAGGGCCAATAACTCAGCAAGATTATTTGTGCCCCTTCCTTCGTTCCAGCATATCTGTATCCGCTTTGATTCAGTGATTTTGAGCCAAGCCCCGCATCCCATGATTCCTTCTTGACATGCATCGGTTTCCAGCTTCATGTAGTGTAAATATTCCACACAATCTATGCACAACTGTTTCAGATAGCTGATAACTTCGGAAGCCACGGTTACCACTAGTACCACTCTGTCCCTGTAACTCTGAAAGTGTATAGGTAGTGATTATGCCCCCTAGCATAATTTCTTTTTCCTGGTTAGAGAAATTGTCACGCGAGAGTAATCCAAAAATTTCTACTGCTTCAACATGGGAAGAGGAAGCATCATATACCCTATGTTATTCCCCCACCTTGCTGCTCCATCATTTCCGGAATTTATCTTGTAATTAGAACTTCATGTCAGTTGCAACCTACATCCATAATTCATAGATTATGAAGAAATTTTGAGAAAGCCACAAAGCAGAGATGCAAGATTCGATCATTAATGCAAAGAAAGAATCTATAATTGGAAAAATTAAGAAGGGAAGAGAAATGAGGTTCACAATTTATAGATTTTAAAGAAATTTTGAAAATGCCACAGAGTGTAGTTGCAAGAATCGATCATTATTGCGAAGAAAGAATTTATAACTGGAAAAATTAAGAAGGGAATAGAAACGAGGTACATGAAGTCCTGGAGCAAGCCTTTTATTCACTAAAATTGTTGAATGCACAAGAAAATTCGATAGAATATGTTGCTTACCATCAAATTTCCTATACTCTAATTTTGAATACAAGATTCCCACTGCTCGGGCTAATGCACCACGTAGGGGTCGAACCTATGATTTTCTGAATAGGAAATAGATGCTCTATCCACCCATTTTAATTCCTTTATCTTTGGAATGTTCCTGGTTAGTCTAACACACAACATCAACTACATTTTCACCTTTTTCATTTAGGAATTTAGCACATTGATACTTCTGTGGTTAATAATCTTATATTCATTCATTTCTCACAAAAATGCAGTAGACACATATCTTACTAGACACATTTACATCCAGAATGAATTCGCTAATAGCACCGATGGCTGAACTTTTCATTAATAGGCCGATGTTGCCAAACCTTGCAGTTGCTTCAACTTCACTATGGAATTCTAAATATTTCAGAACCGGTAACTCCAATAATTGTATAGTACTTGAATTACAGTATGTTTATAGGTTATAATTACTTTTATTTTAAACATTAATAAGTTGAACGGTTATACAAATAAAGATTTGGTTGACAGTTAATACAGTGAGATTGAATGGTGGAAGAACTCCCAATCGTCTAACACTGGATTTGACGTTCAACAATAGTACATAGTGGCAGCTGGGGGAGTTGTTTTCAAAGAGGAACGCCTTACGGCATAATTAAAAGTAGTAACAAATATATATTTACTTTATTTTCTTTTACTGTCAAAGTTGGTTTTTAATTATAGAGTATTTCATTTTTATTTAAGAAGGGACATTTGTGAACTCCAAGTTACTAGTTTCCCTCATATAGTCATAGAGTGCTCCCCTTGGTGCAAGTTTCATATCTCTATGTATATAGTTACATAATTTAAATATGAAGTTATGAAATATAATGTTTTCCAATACCAATCACCCGATTTTTTTTATTCATTTTTTTTCATGTTGGTTTTAACCATGTGGGGATATGAACTTTGAATCTAATGATTTACATGACCAATTGAGCCCTCCTCGTGTGCTTGAATTGGTCAATTCAATTTATATCATAAAATAGAAATTTAATTTTAGCTAATATTAATATTGTATATACATATATATTTAACATTTTCACATATAAAAACATTCTTATTTTTAATTATATATTTATTAATTAAATTTATATGATTTTAATTATATATTATGAAATTTTTTATGGTTGAATACAAATAAATTAATTCTTTTTGTGGCTGGTAATTAACCAACCCTTTCATTCAAGTATTCCATGTAAACAAAAATTTTAGGTCCCTATATTTTCAGTGTAGTCCTTTATTGTTGTTAGTGTGCACCCCTTATTGTTGTTGTTGTACCCCTATAGTCCCCATATTGTTATTATTGTGCATGTTAGAGCGGGGTCCCCTGGGGTAAATTTTGATCAATTATATATATATATATATATAATTTTGGTTATATGCACTGCACGGAAGGGTGAAAGGGGATTTGGAGTGGGTCAAAGTCCCTATTTTATGTAAATGGGTTTTAAGGGAAACGCGTGGGCCTCAAACCCTGTTTTGAGACCATAGTATCTGCGTGCTGAATTGATATAAATATAGATAGATCAAGTCAAGTGAATTAGTTCAGTTAAGTAATAATATCATGCTTATGTTGATTTTGTAAGAATTTCAGTCTAAGTTTGGGTTTTGTGTAGAAAAGGATCCTACTGGCTGTGTGTGTGGAAGTGTAATTGTAAGGGAAGTCTGAAAATAATGTAATTGTTAAAGATATTAATGAAAATAATGTTTTGGTCGAATCAAATGGGTTATGTGTTTGATGTCTTAGTTATGATTAATGTGATTCTGACCCTGTTTATTGCTTTAATATTTCTTTACTTTTGTTTATGATCAAATGCATCTCCATGAATAGACCTTATATTTTAAGCATGAATATCAGTTTATGATTAAGTATATGTTAGATGAATCTATCTACTTAAGAGTATCTGTTACTGCGTGCGAATATACACACTGTATCTGTGAAGATCTGTTATCTATTTATGCGACGAAGTTGATTTGATAGTTGATTGATATGTCTATGTGCACTTCTGCTTTAATCTACAAAATAAGTTCCATTTTAAGTATATTTAGGGCTACCACATCAATTTCTTCCTCAGGGTGTCGAAACCTTGTTCCAACACCACCTGATACTTCTTCGAGTGAGACTTTGATATGCACAAGCAGGTCATTGCTGAAAGGGCCAACAGTTGGAGGTTTTGTTGGTTGCACAATGAATCCGAACTTGAGTTAGGACCCCTCAAGCCAACAAATGGTCCCGTCAAGATCATTTTTAGGGAGAATTGATATATTGGCATCCTACGCAGAACGAATTGCAAGATTGGATGGATAGAAAGATCCATGAATTTGTGATCAAAGAGAATAAAAGTTCTAAATTATCTATTAAAGATTGGGTTCATAAGTAAAATTAATACATAATTTCATGAAATATTCTTTGATTCCTTTGCAACTGAGCTACATGAGTGGTTGTCTCAATTGACTAAACTTAATATCTACACGAAGGATGATGCAGTCACTCAGTGGACTCAAGAATTGGTACAATAGTTAGAAAAGACAAACAACATGATCACCCACATGATAAATCATTGTATCGATCATATCTTTGGAGGATTTGTGATTGAGTTCGCCATTGATTAGTTTGTGTCTTATTCTAAAGCAGAAAGAATATTCCTCAAGGGTCCCAAAGGTAAGTTCCTACACTCTTTGAAGTTGTGGATTAAGATGCTATTGTGTGAACAAGGTTCTCTCTGTAATCATATTAAGTGAATGTCTCGAAGAGGCCCGAATACACGTAGTGGAAGAATTTACCACACAGATCTAATGTAAGGGTTTATTTATAGTCCTCTCAAGGGTATATATGATAGTGATGACGAGCCAAAAACTAGTAGCTCTAGTGAATCTATGCACCCTGAAGAAGATGAAGTCTCCCAAAATTAAGTCTCACAAGATCAGAACAATCAGGGAGTATTTCCCATAGTTCAGATCCCATCCACTCCACTTCCAAACTCATCTCACAAGTCATTCACTCCACCTCCACCTCCATCTCCCTCAGGTGCAGATATGGCCACGTCTATGCAGTTACCTAAATTCAAAGGTATTGGAAATGAAGCTATTGAGTAATTTTGGTTTGTCACTGATGCTATATGAAGAGCACAACAGGTTAATAGCGATGATGTTAAGAAAGCTTAGTTAGCCACTGCTTTCCAAGATCACACATTGGATTGGTATAGAAGATATGTATCAAAAAACCCTAATTTGACTATGAATGAACTGAAGGATTCCTTAAAATAACACTTCATGAAGCCTAAGTCATATGTGCGGTGTGTTACGAAGTTGAAAGAGATTCACCAAGAAGTGAATGAATCTGTTTGGGATGTAGATCAAAGATTGAAGCGCACTGCCAGAGATGTGGATACACTATCGATGATACCCAACACAAGGAATGGTTCATCGCTATGATGCTCCTACATCTGCGCCAGCCATTGAGTCAATAAAAGATTTCTACGCAGGCTGAGGCTGTAGAAATTGCAATGAAAATAGAAGTTGTGCCGATGCTTGTTGTGATTGGAACTCATCAGATTCAGAGAAATCATCAGATTCAAAGTCAACTAGAAGTAATTCATTTGGAGATTCAAAATCTGTGCAAAGATAATGGAAAGGAGGTATGCGTAGAGGTATGGTGCATACGATGTAAAGTTTTCGGGCATCATAAAGATCAATGTTCAGTATTTGATGATTATTTTCACGTTGGAGGACCAAGCCCACTGAAAAGCATTGTGGGGCCAAGTGTGACACCCCCAGTATGGTGCGCGATATGTCATATTATGAGTCTGCATGCGACAAATTTTGGTCCAATAATTGGGAAATACATGCCTGAGCCGAAGCAAGTGTTTTGTGGATTCTGTTCATCATTGGGACATGATGAACAAAACTGCTGAAGTTTTGATTTGATGATTGACAAAGCTGAGCTGTATAGAATGCAGGTTTAACCTACCTCACCAGGATCTCCATCTGGGCGTGATGCATTCCAGACTAGAGGATGAGGATTAGTTGGTCGAAGAAGGGGAAAAGTCATTTTCTATAATTGTGGAGATGTTGGTCACTATTTGCGTGGTTATCCAAAATCTACGTGACAATCATGCAAGTACTGTAGGAATTTTGATCATGTAATAGAAGATTGTCAAGTTTTAATTTCTAAGATGTAAGAGAAAAAGATGCAGATTCTGACATAGAATATTACGATGGTCAGGACGGAATTGCGCGAAGAATATCCTAGCATGAATGTTGTCACTAGGAGTGGTGCAACCACTGGTGAGGATAAAGGAAAGAAGCCAGATGTTGATTAGTGGATTTGGAAGGCACCTGAGAAAAAGGATGGATTTGATTTAAAACGCAAAAAAGAGAATTTTGTTGAAGCAAGGAAGGGGTTTGCAGAAGCAAGCACATCGACATCAGGTAGAATTATGAATGAGGCAAGAGTAGACAATGAAATAAAACCATTCTTACAAGTGTGCATTAAGTTACTACGCAAAAAAAAGGTAGTCAAGAATCTTCAAGCATTGATAGATATCTGTGCAGAAAAGGAACAACCTCAAATGGAACAGAAAGTTGTCAACAATATCTATAATAAAAATAACAAGAAAAGAACTGGACGAGAGATGCGTTTAACTACTCAAATTGGTGCTTATGAGATGGATCAGGTTATTATGGATCTAGGGTATGATGCAAATGTATTACCAAAGAAAACTTGGCAGTGCATGGGAGAACCTAAGCTGGAATGGTCCACTATTGAACTGCGCATGGAAAACAAACAAAAAATAATTCCATTAGGAAGACTGTCACAAGTGGTAGTAAATATTGAAGGAGTTAAGGTGCTTTTAGATTTTGAAGTCATACAGATCGTGGATGATACTAATCCTTATCCTGATCTGTTGGGGTTGGATTGGGATATTGATATGGATTGAATCATAAATCTGAAGAGAAGAAGAATGGAATTTGAAAACAATGGAACCATAGTCATAGTTCCCTTAGATCCTGCAGAAGGTGAAAGATACACAGAGCCTGTGCGCATTGATGTGTTGAACTCTTAGTTAAACTGAGAGGGGGGGAGGGGGGGGGGGGTGAATCAGTTTAACACAGTGTTGAGTTTTTAAACCCTTTATTCAAACTAACATACATCTTCATTTCATGTCCAGCTTAATCTGTAAGTAATCTTAGAATATGAGCAGCAAGTATTAATATAATAGAACAACAGACTTAATATGAGAGTAGTAGGTGTTAAGCAGATGATATAAATAAGATCAACACATAAACATCATGCACAGAGACACCAGATATAAGTGGAAACCCATAAAGGGAGAAAACCACATCTTATTATTGTTGTGATGCAAAGGCAAGCTCCAACTCCCTCTCACCACTGTTTTTCTACAGGCACCAACCTACAAGAGGCTCCTACCTCAATTCTGTAAGCTACAACTTGCAAGGAAGCACCAACTCCCTTCAATTTTCTGTAGGCACCAACCTACAGGAGGCTTCAACCTCAGTCAGCTACAACTGACAGCTATCAAGCAACAACTTGATAGGGAAGCTCCAACTTCCTCAATTCAACAACCTGAATGTTTGTTGATTTACCTCAGATATCAGCTCTGTTCTATAGCTTCTCTTTCTGCTCTTATTTTCTTAATCTTCTCTTCCTCATTCTTTTGTATTCTGCCCTTTCTATATTTACACTCTCTAACCTCTCTCTTACACCATCTATGCATATCAATGGGATATTATATATAGAGTTCATCACATGACTCTTTACATTCTTCAGAGAATTTGAAGTGAGTAGTCCTGACTTTTTGCCTTCTACCTCCTCATATCTTTTACCAACTCATTTTAAATTATAGCAATATGTACAAATTTTCATGCTACAGTGGGATTTTGTATTTTCCTTAGGATACTTGCCTTTGCATCACAAACAATAAAAATAATTACATCATTTACATTCACATTCTTAATTACATATTAAAATATCACTCAGCTCCTCTTCTGAACTTTGGCTTTACTGGATTTTGTCTATTTCTACTGCTGTTAAGACACTGTTCTGCATATTCTTTGTTCTCTGTGTTTATTCACCTGTTCAACTTATTCCTGTACATTTCTTCAACTCTGCAATCTTTGATTTCCTCTGTCAGGCCTCATACTTCCTCTTTCTGTGTGCATATATAATGAATACAACAAATTTGTACTCAATCCAACTGTCGATCTGGGAAAATTTGAATTAATTTGGAAACTTCATTTTCATGGTTATAAACCCATACATATGAATTCATTCATATTTCAGTCATTACAATATTCCCAATCTGGGAAATCTCGTCACATTCCTTTATTCTATGCTGGCACATTTAAGTAAATAAGTCTGAGCATTTTTAATGTCTCAATTCACTGGATTTGGACCCCAAGGAGAAGTTGAGCTTACTGTAGTGTGGCTCTGTCAGTGTTTCCTTTTGTTTACTTCCGCATGGCTCTTTTATTTTCTTTGCGAATTTTATTTATCAGTTTTGGAGAAAATTGATAAATAAATTCATTCAGTGGCTTTTATAATTCCCGGCTTATATATATATATTTACCTCCGAACCTTTATAATCAAAGTTTATGATCCGTCGAAAATTTATATTAAACCCGACGCTTTTTAAATAAACGACTTCACGTACTTGACATTATACATAATATATCAATGTGTATAATATATGCAAGTCTTCGCATATTAAAATATTTCACACACAATATAATATCTCGATGTATATAATATGCGTCCACATGAATAAATCGACCTCCGTAAGGATTGATCGCCAATTATATTAACCTTGGTTAACTTCTTTTAACATATTCCATCAACCCTTATATTAAGGCTATAATACGTCGAAACATAAATAAACCAATTCATTATACATATAACTCCGCCGGGCCCCACAGTTCAATCAAACGACCAATCGAATACACGTATAATACTTGGCTATCCTCCGCGCACCTCTATTAAACTTCGGGCAGGTCCGACACGTGATCGCCGTCCGATGTCGAGCCTTCAAATCAACGGTCTACACCCATTTCGCTCGGCGTCTTTGTACGATATATAACGCACGATGGCGCACGTTAGACGGTGGTATTTGAACAGTGGCCTGGCCACATGTCATGAAGTCTATGGAATCTCTGCAATTTTATCAAAACCACTTTCCGTATAATGGTGGTGCGATAGAAACCACCCTCCGTGTTAAACCACTATTACTGTTCCTTGGTCAAAGTTCCGCCTCTCCAGGTTCCAGTTCTTCGTTGTGCTCAGGTTCCATCCACACCGTTCCGTAATCCACAATTTCAATTATCATTTTATTTTTATGATTCGAGTCCACTTAATTCAATTATTTATATATATATATATTGTCGACTATGGTTCCGTCTTCTTCATACTGCGCATTTCAACACAGTCCTGCCATATATATAACGCATAGTTCTATATTCTTGGAATAACAGCAGTGATAACGCCTCTGTCTTCGTGTTTTCTTCCTCTGATCCTGTCTCTGCATCTGTTCCTGTCTCTGCATCTGCTCCTGTCTCTGCATCTACTACCTCCTTTGCCATCAAGACAATATTTCCAACATGATGATGATATTGACCATATCTACAAGCTAACTGCATGAGATGATGATTGGATCAATCCAATAACTAATGGGAGGATTAATTGGGAAAAGGACAACTCTTGCTTCTCGGATTCAGATGAAGAATTGGAGACTCACAGAACCAGTTACATGAAGTCTTTGTGTTGCTCTATAATCGAGTGACCATATCTCTTCGCTGCATATCTTTAGAGGTATGAGAATTACCATATTATGATGGTTTAACTAATGTGAATTTTTTTTAAGGAGAACTTGAAAGAAATATTATAGAAGGACATAGATCCATGCATCGTATATAGCATTGCGCACTACTCCAACACGATGGTGGGATACTCACAAAGGAAACATGAGAAATTGGGAAGAATGTTCTCGAATGATGAGATTTCACTTTGAATATCCATCTACCAGAATGGAAGAAGTTTATTCTGGAAAGAGTGATCAGTGCAGAAATATGACAAAATGGACTAAAATATGGGCTGCATAGCCAAGACCAGAATGAGTGCACATGTTCATTCGCAGGTTAGGGAAGGTGCCTACTAATTGGTACCTAGAGACGGAGCTGCGCTGAGGAACCAATGAATGGTCTGTGCTGACTGAAAGTTTCATTTTGACATTCAGCTTTGAGAGTGGATTTGATTGTTAGGGAAAAGTGCTGCAAGGGATCTAAGAAGTCATCTTTGATGCTTCCAAGCCAACAATAAAGTGCGCATTGCCAGCATGGGATGCGCAGACGAGGGATATTGTCAATTGCATAAATCTGACAGTAGAAGAAACATAAGAGGATCCAAGGAATATCAAAATTCTTGAATCTGAGGGACAACGCGTAGTTTCTTGGCCTTCAATTACCTTGATTGATGTTACGAAGCCTTTGAAGATTCGACAAGTCAACATTGGGTTTGAAGAACAACCGAAGTTGGTGAATATTGGAGATTATTGTGATGATGAAACAATGGAAAGGTTGCTGAGTTGCTGACAGAGTATCAGGCCCTGTTTCCTACAAAGTTCTCTAAGTTGAAAGGGATAATTGGAGAGCTTAGAGTTATGAAGATCACTTTGAAACCTGATGCACAACTTGTGAAGCAACACCCATATAGATTGAACCCAAAGTATAAGCAGAAATTTAGGGAAGAGTTGTATAAACATTAGGGGAGTTTTGAGGTCTAAAATGGGCCTCCTAAGGAAATTATAAAATAATAGTGGAAATAATAAAATAAGATTTGATTACATCATCAAATTTTAGAGGGAAAAAGGAAAAAACTACTTTTTCAACTCGTATTTTCAACTTATCTCCCAAATTGTTTATTCAAATTTTGAGCGGGAGTACTTGTTGGATGAAAAATTTAATTCCTCATCCAAGGGGTACCTATGTTGCATACTTTTGATGGACCCTGCTACACAAAAAATGAGAAATACAAGAAAAATGTGATTGCAATCACATTTTTGCATGGATTTCTCATTTTTCGTGTAGCATGGTCCATCAAAAGTATGCAACATGTGTACTCCTTGGATGAGGAATTAAATCACATTTTTGCATGGATTTCTCATTTTTCGTGTAGCATGGTCCATCAAAAGTATGCAACATGTGTACTCCTTGGATGAGGAATTAAATTTTTCATCCAATGATTACTCCCACTCAAAATTTGAATAAAATATTTGGGAGATAAGTTGAAAATACGACTTGAAAAAGTAGTTTTATTATTTTATTATTTTCTAATATTTACCCTTTTACTTAAAAAATAGTGAATCATCCCCCATGGTTGACATTATCATCTTGAATCCTATTGGTTCTTATAAAGTTTATTTCTGTTGTACATTTTTCTTAGGAGGCCCATTTCAGACCTCAAAATTCCCCTAATGATGGTTGTTGCAGGCATTATAGAGCCAGTGGAAGAGTTTAATTGGGTGAGTCCTATGGTAGTGCACGATAAGAAGAAAAAAGGAGAGATAAGGATTTATGTGGACCTGCGCAAACTGAATGATGCCTGTGTACATGATCCATTCCCAACTCCGTTTTCTGATGAGATCCTTGACAATGTAGGATGAAAAGAGACTTACTCATTCACAGATGGTTTCTCAAGTTATCATCAGATCAGGATTGCGCCGAAGGATGGAAGTACGAAAAAATTTTCAATAGAATGGGGATCTTTTCAGTACACAATCATGCCATTTGGATTGAAAAATGCACCGGCTATATCTCACGAGTAGTAGTAGCTGCATTCAAGGAGTATATCCACAAGTTCCTCGAAGTATACTTTGATGATTGGACTATCTTTGGGTTGTTGAAAAAGCATGTCTCAAGTCTGCACCTAATGCTAGATACTTGTAGGAAGTACTAGATCTCACTGAATTTGAAGAAGTGCATATTTGTGTGCCATTTGGGATACTTTTGGGTCACATTGTCTCCTAGCAAGGGTTGATGGTAGACCTCTTGAAGATCGAAATGATTGTTAATATGGAAGTGCCTATGTATGTCAAACAACTGCTCTCAATTTTGGGGCATACTGGATATTATCAGAAATTCATTCAGGGTTATGTGCTGATAACTGCACCCATGGAGAAATTACTCAATAAGGATGCAACATTCCGTTGGGACAAGGAATTTCAGAAGAGCTTTGAAATGTTGAAGGAGAAGATGGTCATTGTGCCCATATTAATCTTTCCATATTGGTCAAAGGTGTTTCATGTGCATGTGGATGCCTCCTACATCGTGCTCAAAGCTATCTTAGCAAAGCCAAGAGCAGAAGAGATCAATAATCCTATTACCTATGCAAGTCGAAAACTATCAAGCGCAGAAAGAAATTACTCAACCACTGAGAGAGAAGGATTGGCGATGGTGTACACACTACATAAATTCCGCTACTATTTGTTAGGAGGACATTTCAAGATGTTTACTGACCACTCTGATTTGAAGTACCTAGTCAATAAGCCTATGGTGGGGGCGGATATCTGCAGGTGGTTTTTGTTGTTTCAGGAATATGATTTTGAAGTTATTGTGAAGTCTGGAACACTGAATGTTGGGCCAGACCATTTGTCGCGCATTGAGAATGGAAAAGAGCTGACTAGTTTGGAGGATGGTTTACCTGACATGTAGTTATTTGCAATCAAGATAGTTGATGATCATTTCCCTGATATCATTCATTTCTTGACTACTGGACGTGCACTCAAAGAGTGCACATTCCAACAAAAGAAAGGTATGGTCGTGCGCGTAGCTGAATTTACTATCATTGCTGGTCAGTTGTATAAGATGGGTGTAGATGAAGTCTTGCGAAGATATGTCTTGGAATTTGAGAGAAGACATGTGATATTGCATTTTTTGTACCTATTAACCCTCTAAGAAAGAAGACATGTGTGCGGTACATCATCACTGCGACGAACTATGTAACTTGATGGGTTGAAGCTAAGCTAATGAAGGATTGTAGTGTGGACACAACTACACACTTCATTTTTGAAAACATATTGACTTGGTTTGGATGCCCTAAGAAGCTTTCAATAACATATTGGAGACTACACTCACCAAGATTTGCAATGCTAACCAGAATGATTGGGTTGTGCGCATACCTTCGGTTCTTTGGGCATATCATACTACATGAAAGAAGCTAACAAGAAAGACACCGTTCATGAAGGTATATGGGCAGGAAGTTGTGATGCCTATGGAGTACATTACTCTGAATCCGCGCATTGCAACATTCACAAATATGGCGTAAGGGGATATTATGGAGGAACGGTTGTTGCAGTTGGTCACGCTCAAAGAGGATCACTTTATTGCAAATTTCCATCAGCATGTACATAAGATGTGAGAAAAGGTATGGCATGATAGGAATATCAGAAAAAAGGAATTTAAGGAAGACAATTTCATCTTGTTGTATGATAGCAAGTTTTCACGCCACCTAGGGAAGTTCAAGATGCATTAGCTAAGACCATATATTGTTAAGCAGATCACTGACGGAGGTGCGGTGCACTTGGCCACTTTGAGTGTCGAATATATTCCCCGGTATGTCAACGGAAGCCAATTGAAGTTGTATAGGGATGACCCTCTCCCTGCGCGCACCAAATGACTATATGGCTGACATATTATATCTACGTAGAAGGGATGGCGAATGCGCACACAGGTGCGACACACACACGATAGCTGTATGTGGAGGTTGAATGGGTCTGAGAAGTGCCCAAATCTAGCCGTTGGAACAATAAATCTAAAAAAGACAGTTTTATTACCATTTCAAGGAGAATCTAGGTTGCATTTAATGAGGATATTTTTCCAGATTTGGAACTTTTTTTTCATTTATGGAGACACATTAATGCACAATAGACTATTGAAGATGCGCCTATGCTATAAATATAACCGAAGGGGTCATAATAGTTCCCTTTTCCTTTTGTGTGAATTTTTTGCCTTGATCTCTTTGATTGTTGAAGTTTACTTGTTGTCTATGTCTGGTTTAGATCCAGTGTTTGAGGAGCAGTTGCACCGTAGAGGTCTAGGACATGTTATTCCTCTAAGTATGAAAACCACACGCCCTGGAGAGGATCCCACTGCACATGCCGCTGAGACACCTGTGTCAGTGAAGAAAAAGAAGGGACATACCTCAGGGTCCCGTAGATTCCTAAGGGAGAAGACCCTGAAGCCACGCTCCACAATGACTGAGAAACATAAGCATGTCATAAATACCAGAGATGATTATGAAGGAGGAAGATGTGGTGTAAATTTCCCCCATATTGCGGTTTTCAACCTATGTCGCACCACAAAAAGTGTCAGTAAAGGTCCTGAAGGACCTAGACAAAGTGCGGGCATACATGAACATGCCTCTGATCCCAGAAAATTTCCCAATGGAAGGCAACATGTTCACCAAATTTCTGCTATTGAAGATGGAGGACAGGGACCTTGCAGACATAGATAAATTTTCTGAAATTCCACCCAAAAGGTACCTAGATCAAGTGACTTATGAGGGGGGTATTGTGCGTGTGGAGCCGAAGCATTAGGTGTTGGGACTGTACAAGGCCGATCTATTAAATTTTCTATAGATACCTCATTTCGGGCGCAACCTGATCAATGAAATTTGTGTGTGGAAGTTTCTCACACTCATCTATGACGGGTCTTTGTGGTTTGGAGGGCGCATCCCTATTGATGTCGCGCTGATCCATCAGATCATCGTCTTGCCTGATCAAGGCTCAGACCCCGTGGCAGATTTTGGTGGCAAAGGCCAGGAGAATAGAGTAGCAGAGAAGATAAAAAATGACTATCAGGTCACGTGCCATAGGCAAGGGTCCGTGGTGAGTGAAATTAATGACCCAGTTGTCCGCTTCGACACTCTCATCCTCGCATGTAAAATGATGAGTAAATGCCGACCAAAAGAGGTTCCAGGCCAAATTATTGCACTCGCAAGGCAATGCGAGAAGGGTGTACAATATAATTGGGCACAGTATCTTTGCAGGGAGTTTTTGGAGAATTTGCACGAGGCACAAGAAGAGGGAAAGAACTTTTACTACGCTTGGCTCTTGCTTTTAATCATGCTCATCAGCTAGAAGATGCGAGAAGAGATGCAATTCCCAAAAATTGAGCCTCAGATGTGTGAAGCCGCACGATATGCCACGCTTTGGAATTCATCCATCCCTGCACGCGTCACAAAGAACAAAATATTTTGGGTTTTTTTTTATGCTGCTATATTCCAGGTGATTCAATCGAAGCTGAGGTTATATCCAACCTTATACGAGGAGTAAAAGTTGATCGTTGAATTTAAAGAAACCTTTCATAACATTCATATCTACGCAAAAGGCGTCGTGGAGGTCATATGGTACGAGTTACCATATATGGTTACTGAAGATGATTTACTACGCATCACTACAGAGTGGGGTCCAGCTTGTATGGAGTCACACACCATGGAGGGTGCCTCCACATCCATTCCTAAGACACCCACCAAGCCCAGAATAGGAACACAGACGAGATACAAAACCGCTGGAGCAGAGGCCACGCCGACCATAACCGGCGAGACCATTGATTTAGAGAAGGAAACTACGCACGAGAAGAATGGTACCAACCCTAAGGAGACATAGGCTCGGACTGTTGAGAAGGTGGAAGTGAAAACTTCCAAAGGGACAAAGCACAACTCTCAGGCCGCGGGTTGTCCAAGGAAGAAGCACAAAGGTTCAAAAGCTGCCGAAGAGGAAGATATGACACTGACAGAGGATGACCTTAATGAAATAGCCAACACTTTCATGTCTGCGACAGAGGACATGTGTGTTAACACAATTTCTTGCTAAGTCATGAGTCCATTCCATAGTTTTATTTTAGGATTGAAATTCAAAAATATTTCAAAGTCTAACCTCTATTCTTTCAGTCACTTATTGCAGATCACATATCACATCATAGTCACTTATTGCAAATCGCAGATTGCAGCAAAACCCCACTACAAATAATTCTATGTTGTCCACTCCTTGCGATTACGATACCTTGATGTGATATATGGCATTAGAATTCTGCCACTTTTTTACCGCTTTATGTTTCCCACACCTAAAAACCCCCGATGTGATTGGTAGGACCCGCCTACTGCCACGTCATTTCGCACTATCATATTTCTTTGTGGACCCACCTTACCTTATTTCACAATCGCCATTTCACAATTCCTTTGTTATCAACTACTGCTGCTTTCAAAAAACCCCCGATTGCGATAAAACTAGGACCCATTTCCCTGCCATTCACTTCGCTTATCGCATATCACAAATCCTATTGCTAACCATCCATGTTACCCCCTCCAATTGTGATATGCGATAAGCTCCGATCCCCGATTTGTGATAACCCCTTCGTCTTGTGATTGCGATATATCGCATTGAAATGCTGCCCCGATAATGTATTCACTCTGTGATTGCTGCCGTAATTTCTGGAAGCATACTCTATTTTTTAAATAAAGAAAAAAAACACATCCACTTTAGTCATTCCACGTGTCATAGGGTTAATAGGAATCAAATATTTTTAAATCCTTTTAAAGATATGATGATAATAAAATCGTTGCCAGTTATGCCTTTCTATTAAAATTCAGTCATCCATAAGTTTAGGTACGTGTTTTGCTGAGTTAGAGAGATCATGGTGATCACACCGCACTCCATAACCGCTCCACTGGCCGCACAACACTACTGCCGAAAATTCCAGCCAATCAACAACATAGTTTGTGGAGGTGATTGTGTGTCATCAAAGACACTTGCCACAAGCTATCTGAAGATCGTATATGGAAAACGCAACCAACTGAAGGTGGTGATGGTGTGTCACATGGTGCACATCATGATCATGAATATTTTTAATGATGGAGAGTGATTTGCATGGGGTGGTGAACCTAGAGTTAGTTTTAAAGCCACCTAAAAAATAGGAATTTGACATTTGAATTCTAAACTGTTGATTTCAAATTTGCTGAGAGTCACATGTTGAGGAGTCTTATTCTAGACAACATCCCAGAGAATAATACAAGCCACACTTGTAAGGTAAACTCCTCATATTCTGCCACCTATCATTTGCATAAGACACAATCATTTACTTCTCTGAAGATGACTAAAACAGGTGGTAATACAAATCGAATAGAGCCACATGGTGCATATTTGGTTGATGCTAATTCAAGGGTGAGAACTTTTTTTATGCAATCAATATGGTATCCTCTTTGTACCAGGTTGGAAAGCTCACATTTAGGAGTTGCCCAAGAGTTTTCCAATGCATTTAATGGACATGAGGCTACCTTTTTTGGCCTCACTTTGTAGGTTTTTGAAGACTCCATTCCAGAAGCCTTTAACCTTCCTCAAGAAGGTGAAAGGTGGTTCAAAGTAAAAGTTATCACAGGAGGTGATCTCAACAGCTTCCTCAAGGATTCTCACAGAGATCCAAACTGGGAAAAAGGCATCCCAAGCAACTACCTTAAGAATGACTGGGAAGAGGCAATCAAGCTTATTAAGATATACCTCACATGTGAAAAACGTTATACAGTGGTATTCCTTTATCACATGAGGTTCCTTTTTCATATTGCAGGGATGAAGAAATTTAACCTTGAATTTTTCTTGTTGAAAATGTCGACCAATATGTCAGCAAGGGTTCAAACCCATAATTATGTTTCTGAGTACAGCTTGTACCATCAAGCTTTGATAAAATTTCTGGTTGAAGAAGAGATGAATAAGAGAAATCAAACTTGACACCATTTTATGTTCTATAGGGCAAGCCAACTTGCACCTACTTGTACAGTTCCACAATTAGATCCTTAGCCCACAAAAAGAAGAACAAAAATAAAGGCCCAGAAAGAAAAAAATCATAAAAAGGCCAAAGGTAAGAAATGTTTTGTAGGAAAATCTAAAAGAAAGGTGGAAAAAGGAGAGAGCTCCTCAGCAAGCAAGCCCAAGTCCATGAAGGCAGTACCCCCTATTCCTTCATTTCTAAATGAATACACTAGAGCTAGAAGAGGGAGGTCTGCAACAGTAGATAAGTCAAAGGCGCAAGTGCTACCGGAATTTTTGACACCTATTCAGAAAAAGTTGCAGAAGGAGTATCAACCTACTCAATTATATGAAGAACTACTTAAGGATGTTGGTTATGACATTAGAAGAAATAAGAATAAGGAGGAGGCTAAACCTATTGCTAGCACCAGAAAGAGCCACACAACAGAGAAATAAGTTTATACTGAAATGAAAGGCTCTTCTCAAGCCAAGCCTATTGACATAATTTATTGACATTGAAGAGAAACTTGAAGGTTCGGAAGAAGAGAAACCAAAGAAATCAAAGAAGGAAAGAAAGAACAAGAACCTTTCAGAACAACACTCAGAGCCCATAAAAATAATAAAAACACAAAAGTGTGCTAAGGAAGACAAAGGCTCTTTCAAGGAGGCAACTACAAGAGCTACCAGGTCCAGAACATCAGCTGCTGACAACAAAACTGATTTAGATAAACTTGCTAAAGTTGCAACACATATGGAGGAAAGGTAAAAAGGGTTTTTGATGCAAGTACCTTTTTTTCTAATTAGTTATGAATTTTGAACATCAGTCTAAGTGTCATGGAATAAAATTCAACACATAATTTTCCACATTTTCTATGTATGTTTGAAAAATAAATAGGGCACTACCGAAATTTTCGGTATCATTCCAGATTTTGCACAGTTACAGGTTTTAACCGAAAATTTTGGCAGCACCTATTTTATTTGAATTTTGACACCTGTCAGCAAGTTTTTCCAAGCCAGTTAAGGATGGATAAGAACCCATAACTAAAGGGATATTACAAGCGATGGTGAGAGGTAGTTATGAGGTTGTTGGAGGTATTATTAAATGAAACTACTTGGTTATTAAAATCCCAAGACACAAGGAGATAATTCAACAGAAAAAAGGGCAGCATGACAACACACTCAATATTCCAGCCCAAAATTCTTCTCTTCTTCTTTATCCATCTGTCCTTTCTGTTAAATTTGGAGGAGATAAGGATGTAATGTATTTTGACACATAGGTCATGTTAGAGTTAATGTTTTCCTTATTTTTAGAAGACATGGAGTTGGTTCCGCTCTTTCTATATATATCACTTGTAAATACTACAACGAGGTTGGATTGTAGTCTACCCGAAGACTGAAAATAATAGAAAAAACCTTATTACTTCATGTTGGAGGATTATGTGATTCAAGGAACATCTAATGTGTGGTGTGTATCTTTTCTTTGTTAATTTCTCCTAAAATATAAATTGCAGCAACTAGTGAAGTGTGAGTGAGAATTTGTTAAAGGATTTAATGGTAAATTATCTACTTTTAGTTTTATGCAAGTTATATGTTTGTAATAGAACATGTCAGTGAAGGTTTCATAAAGGATTTGTGGAATACTTTATACATGTAATCTATTGTCTAGTGTTGTTTGTTTAACATAAACAAAGTTTGTGTTAAAGGCCATAATCATAGCCGTGTGACTGATTTAGGATAGGAATATTTCTTGAAACAGGTACCAATTATTCATCTTTCTTCCATTTGTGTACTCTTCTCCCTATACTAACTTTTACCCACACAATTTATACTTGCCACAACTTTCCAAATGCATGAATTTCCTAAAGAAGATAAAATCATTTCAAAATATTTGAGAAAGCCATCCCACCACTCAAACAACCCCTTTTAAAATTTGAAATGAACTATGATGTGTAAGGCTTACTCCTTAAGAAGTCAAGGAGTGACTTCTTATGCTAAAAATGTGGACTGACCCGGAGGCGCAGTACAAGGCTGCCCGAGACGAAGTAAAGAGCAACATCCAAGATCTAAATGTTCAAGCAAGCCTGATTCAGGCGAGCTAGATGCAAGCGAGTGTGCTGACTACCAACGCGTAGCCACTCACGACAGTCTTTCCTTCCACAGGGGAGAGTCCCATAATTTAGATGCCTGATCTCACTATTCGCGTAGAATCGTCGATTCTGCGCACACAACTCAAAGAATATGGAGAAATCAATGTTGATTTGGTTGTGTTGCCCATAGGTAAGCTTCATATGGTCCACAACATGATCATGGACGAGCTACAATTCAGAGAAGCCCGAGCCTACCCCACTTCCATTGAGGCGAAATAGCATGCGATCGACCTTCAACAAAATCAACAATCAGCTGAACAAGCATGCCGCACAGTAGAGGCTCGGCACATGGCCTTGGAAGCCAAAATTGACCAAGTTTGTAGCGATGTGCCAACAGTCCCTGCCTCAACCACCCGAGAAGATGTAAGGGTTGGGCACTACACTAAAGGCATCACAGGAGGATTTTTAGACTATTAGAGCATAATTTGAGCATCAAATAGCATATTTTCAAATGCAGTTGTAACCGGAGACCGCCCCCGGAAGTCAGAGCTCAATGGGCTGCAAAGGTAAAAAAACAACAAACATCATTGACGCCACAGTCATAGAATGCTGCCAACTATTAGATGAAGGTATGGGTGTCTGGACTTTGATCCAGAATGACCCGATGGTGCAACAGCTGTGCAATGAATTACGCGTCAAGGAGCATCATTTTGCAAATATTAGGATGGCAGTGCCCACCCTCGTGATTGCACAATACCTCGCTCGCCTATAGGAGGGTCGGGTTATTCAGACGAAGATTGAGGACCTGCATCACTGAGAGCATTTACTGGAAGCGAGGATGCAGTTGTGGGCCGAGGAGGCTCTCCAGTTGTCTCAGGCATTAGATGGAGCATTGAATACCTTTTAGCAGACCCAACACAGTATTAAACTTGTAGCTGAAGGACCAACAACGGAGAAGCTGGTAAATGAAGCATAGGGAGATGTTGCAAAGAGTGTTGAGGTCATTTTGCCACTGAAGAACCCCGTTTCCGCGCTCAAATAAAAAATGAAGGAGCCCACCCCATAGTGGCTTGGGGCAAGTCACGAGTTTTTGTTGAGGGCCTATTGGCGCGGGGTCCCCTGGGGTAAATTTTGATCAAGTTTTGTATATAATTTTGGTTATGCGCACTGCGCGGAAGGGTCAAAGGGCCTTTGGGGTGGGTCAAAGTCCCTATTTTATGTAAATGGGTTTTAAGGGAAAACTGTGGGCCTCAAACCATGGTTTGAGACCATAGTATCTGCGCGATGAATTGATATAAATATAGATATATCGAGTCAAGTAAATTTGTTCAGTTAAGTAAGAATCTCATTCTTATGTTGATTTTGTAAGGATTTCAATCTAAGTTTGGGTTTTGGGTAGAAAAGGCTCCTGCTGGCTGTGTGCGTGGAGACCTAGTCCTGGCTATGTGTAGACTCCGCTGGTTGTGTGCGCGAAAGGGTAATTGTAAGAGAATTCTAAGTTTATTTAATTGTTAAAGATATTAATGAAAAGAATATTTTTGTGAAATCAAATGTGTTATGTGTTTTATGTCTTAATTATCTGATTACTAGGAATCTGACGTTGTTTATTACTTTGAGACCGCTTTACAGATGTTTATGGTCAAATGCATTTGCACGAACAGATCATATATTTTATGCATGAATATCAGTTGATGATTAAGTATATGTTAGATGAATCGATCTTCTTAAGAGTATATGTTACTGCGCGTGAATATACACACACTGTATCTATGACAATCTATTATCTGTTTATGCAACGAAGTTGATCTGATAGTTGATTGATTTGTTTGTGCGCGCTTCTGCTTTAATCCTCAAAATAAGTTCTATTATAAGTCTGTTTAGGGCCACCACATCGATTTCTTCCTCGGGATGTGGAAAATTGGTTCCAACAACCCCCCATACTGCTTTGGGTGAGACTTTGATCTGCACAAGAAGTTCATTACCGAAAGTGCCAGTAGTTGGAGGGTTTGTTGGTTGCGCAATAAATCCAAACCTGAGTTAGGACCCCTCAAGCCAACAATGTCCTATAATGGGCTACTATTGTTATTGTTGTGCCCTTACATTTTTATTGTTAGGTTGGTTAGGATTGTATGTGACCCCATGGACTCCTATATATAGAAAGGAGGTTTTGTCATTTGTATCATACAATAATTATTCATTTATGTAATGTAAAGGAGGTTCCCCCCTTGAAGAGGATGGTTTCTAAGTCGTTGATCTATATTTTCCTCTATTTTGTGAGCTGGTTTCATAACATTTGGTATCAGAGCTTTGGATTCTATGGTTTCGCTGCTTCAAACAGGTCATCATGACATTTTCACTATAACATTTTTTTTATGAAGGTTCAAAAGCTAAAACAAAAACCTGTTTGCATCGAAATCCAGAGGAACTTCGTGTGAAAATTTTAGATCTTGGTTTGCAATATTTTCGGAGATAATATCTGTGGAAGTTAGGGTTTTTGCAGGCTCCTGAATCTCATCTCAAAGAGGTGACGTTGGGAAAATTTCCATAACTCTCTCTTTGAGCATCAGATTGGAATTATATAAAAAGTGGCCAAAATTTCACAGGCTATAGTTTCCTATGTATCTATTTTAGAGTAGAAGGAGGAAATAGTGACATGTTGCATACCGTACAAGTTCACTCTGCTGAACTAGTCCATAATTAGGTCATTGTGGGAGATTGGACAAACTTTGTCTTGAACAGTCCAAATCAGGTCAGACCTATGGCATTGAAAAGAAGACTTAGAGGGCTACTAAAGTACCGAAGATAAAATATTTGGGATCTGAAATTACAGAGATACATCATTTTCAATATTGATCTCCTCAAAAGCAAGAAAAAGGTGTTTATTTTTATTTCTTAATTTCATAAGTCTTGTTTGAAAAATTAGTTTGAAGTGATTCCAAGGGCATATTAAGGCATAGATATCATTATTGGGTTCTAAAACCCCCCCTAAAAAGAATTCAACTCCTATTAAGCCCTCATAAGGCTCTAATATGACTCATGAAGTGGAAGAAGTGCAACATGATATATCAAAATTATGAGACCAAGTGCAAGAAATTGTGTTCTCGCAAAGAGTAACAAAAAATGAAATGGAAGCTAAAATGAATGGTTTGAATAAAGGAATGGAAGCTAATATGAATGACATGGAAGCTAATATTGATGATTTGAATAATGGAATGGAAGCTAAGATGGCTGACAGGGAAGCTAAGATCAATGATAAAGTGAAAGGAAACATGGAAGACATGAAGAATGATCTAAAAGTAGAAAGGAAGGTCTGAAAAAGTTTCTAAAAGAAATGATTCCTAATGGTGAAAAGATAGTAGAGGAAACCCATGATGAGAAAAAAATAAATGTTAATCGTGATTTCATAAACTCTAATGTTGGATTATTCCAAAGATTGATATGAGGAAGTTTGATGGCAAGGATCTGGTAATATGGATACTACAGATGGAGCAATACTTTGATCTCCATAATGTGAAAAACACGCAAAAGGTACACATTGAAACTTTATATTTACAACAAAATAAATCTGTATGGTATCGATGACTTTGTTCTCGTAAACCACTAGTCACATGGTCAATTTTTACGGAGGAAATGATAACATATTATGAGGATACAAAGAGAAATACCTTCTTTAGCCAATTGATAAATCTCAAACAACCATAAGGATTAAATGATGAAGCACATTGAGGACTTCCAAAAATTGAATATAAGGGTAAATAATATTCCAATATAATATAGGATTGATGTATTCGTAGGGTCTCTAAATGATAACATCCAACATGAGGTTCACCTTTGGGAACCTAATACATTGGAGAAGGCATTCAAGTTGGCAAGAAAAATTGAAATAAAAATTATGGTGACAAGGAAGCCTACCACTCACAACTATAAAGATGGAAGTGTTTCTACTCATAGGCTTACACAACCTACAAGGTTGACACCACAACAATTGGAAGAAAAAATATCAAAAGGGATTTTCTATAGTTGTGATAGAAAATACACTAAGGTCATAAGTGCGCTGAGAAGAAATTATTTTACATAGATTGTGAAGAGGAGGAAGAAAAGGGACAAGAAACTTCAAAAGAAGAGGATATATAATAGGAACCAACCCTAGCGGAAGAAGAAATGAATCCAACCATATCTTGTAATGCATTCGAGGGAATTACCACTCCTCAAACTCTCAAGATATAAGGACATATCAGGAAGAAAAATGTAATAGTGCTTATTGATTTGGGTAATACCCATAATTTTATTCATTGTAAGGTAGCCAAGGAATTAAATTTCTTCCTATACCCATCGCCCGAGTGTCAGGTGATGGTGGAAAATGGAGGAACTATAAATTGCTCTGGAAAGTGCCATAATATCAAGCTAAATATGGGAGAATATGTATTGAATAGTCCAATTATTTCCATTCATACAATGGTTACAATATTTGGGGACGATAGCTTTTAATTTTCAAAAACATTTCTTGAAATGTTTTTTGGAAGGAAAGGAAGTTGAATTACAGGGTATCACAATAAATCCGAGAAATATAATAAGCTCTAATGTCATGAAAAATCTTATGAAGAAATAACAAAGAGGCGTAATTGCACAATTATTCTCACAAGAAGTTCAAACATCAAAATCATCTATTTCTCGAGATCTCCAAAAAGTATTAGACAATCATTCCAAGGTGTTTGAAACTCCCAAATGATTCCCACCTATTCATGATCATGATCATGCTATTAATTTGATTCCAGGAATTTTTCTTCCAAACATCAGGCCTTACAGATATCCTTATGTCCAAAAGAGCGAAATTGAATGTATGATTGCAGAAATTCTAGAGGCTGGTATAATTCAACCTAGTCAAATTTCTTTCTCTGCTCCAATAGTATTGGTGCACAAGAAGAATGGATCATGGTGCATGTGTCTGGATTACAGGGAGATCAATAAGTTCACTATTAAAGATAAATTTCTCATTCCTGTGATTGATGAATTATTGGATGAGTTACATGGATAAATTTATTTCACCAAGTTGGATCTTCATTCAGGATATCATCAAATTAGAATGAAGATTGAAGACATTCCAAAAACAACATTTCGAACTCATGAGGGTCATTATGAATTTTTGGTCATGCCTTTTGGCCTTACCAATGCACCTTCTACATTTCAAGGGTTGATGAATTCCATTTTAAAACCTTTCCTTAGAAAATTTGTGTTAGTATTTTTTGATGATATACTAATCTACAATAGGTCTTGGAACTATTATGTTCAACATGTTGAGAGAGTGCTCAAACTATTGGAAGAGAAATAATTATATGAAAAAACCTCCAAATGTTTCTTTGGGATACATGAGGTGGAATATCTAGGTCATATTGTATCTCTGGAGTCTGTTAAGGCAGACCCTAACAAAATTAAAGCCATTAAGGAATGGAAAGTCCCCACAACCATAAAGCAGTTGCGAGGATTTCTCGGGTTAACAGGGTATTATCGCAATTTTGTTAATAATTATGGGAGAATAGAAACACCTCTAACAACATTATTGAAGAAAGATGCATTTTAATGGAATACTGAAGCAACTAAGGAATTTGAACATCTTAATGAGGCAATGTGCCAAGCACCTGTCTTAGCTACTCCAGACTTCACAAAAACCTTTATTGTGGAATATGATGCCTTAGGAAATGGAATTGGTGCCATTTTAATGCAAGAAGGAAGACCCATTGATTTTGAAAGTCGTCCAATCAAAGGAAAGAATTTACAGAAATCTATTTATGAGAAGGAAATGTTGGAAATACCACATGCACTAAATAAATTGCGACCTTACCTAATGGGAGGGCACTTCAAGGTAAAAATTAATCATTATATTCTTAAATACTTTTTGGAACAAAGAATATCTTTAGAGATCAACAAAAATGGGTCACAAAGATGTTGGGTTATGACTTTTAAAGAATCTACAGAAAAGGGAAGCTAAATGTTGTTGCAGATGCACTCTCAATAAAGGATGAGGATGTGGAAGCATTGCTTTGTGCCATTTCTATTATCCAACTAGATTGGATAACCAAAGCAAGAGAGGAATGGAAGAAATACAAAGAAGTGTGGACACTCATTCAAAAGTTGCAACAAGATCCTAGTACATCTAATGCATTTAGTTGGAAAAATGTTTTCTTATGGTACACAGATCGCTTATATATTTTTAAGAATTCCCAACTAAAACAAAAGATTCTTTTGTAATTGCACACCTCTCCCTTAGGAGGACATTTAGGATTTTAAAAAACTTACCAGAAGGTGAAGACAGATTTTTTTTGGGATGGCCTTAATATGATATTGAAAATATTGTGGAGGAATGTTTAGTTTTCCGACAAAATAAAGTTGAGGCAATTAAGACCTCGTGTCTTCTGCAACCTTTTTTTTTTCCAATTCAACGTTGGGAGGAGGTTTCAATGGATTTTATTAAAGGTTTACCTAAGTCTGAAGGAAAAAGTGTCATCATGGTGGTAGTTGATATAATTACCAAGTATGCACACTTTTGTGCATTATCTCATCCATTGAAAGCAAGTATAGTTGTTATTGATTTTATGGAAACAATTCAAAATCTACATGGAAACCCAAAGATTATTGTAAGTGATAGAGATCCCATTTTCACTCGAAATTTTTGGACAAAATTATTTTCTTGTTTGGGTACTCAACTAGCTCATAGCTTATCTTATCATCCTCAATCCGATGGGAAAACTGAGATAGTGAAAAAATGTTTGGAAGGATATATTCGTTGCTTTGTATCTGATAAACAAACACAATGGGTCAATTGGTTACCTCTGGTTAAATGGTGTTATAACACTTCCTTCCAAACAGCAACAAAAATGACCCCATTTATGGCACTTTATGTATATCATCCACCGTCCATCACATCATCTTTAAGAGAAAATTATAAGGTTCAAGCAGTAGAATATCACATCGAGAATCAACAACAATTTCTCCAACTCTTAAAGGATAACCTAAAGTTGGAACAAAATCGAATGAAACAACATGCAGATCAACATCACAACGAGAGAAGTTTTGATGTAGGCGACTGGGTATTTTTACGTCTTCAACCATACAAACAAATGTCCCTCAAGCAAGCTAAGAAGGATAATAAATTATCGCCAAAGTACTATGGTCCTTACAAGGTGTTGCAAAAGATTGGTACTATAGCATAGAAATTGGAGCTTCTTGGATCTTCCCGAGTGCACCCAATTTTTTTCATGCTTAAAGATGGTTATAGGTGCCAAACTTCTGGTTCAATAATATTTCCAAAACTTGACGAGGAAAGAAAAATCATATTGGAACCTGAAGCAGTCACAGAAATAAGAACTCGACAACTACGAAATTGATCAATTTTAGAGTATCTCATCAAGTGGAAGAACTTACCAACTAAAGATTCCACATGAGAGGATGAGAATGTTATACAGAAGCATCCAGAACTACTCAAGCATTGAGGACAACACTTTTTTAAGGAGAGGGGCATGTTAGTTCCCTATATTACTAGTGTATTCCCTTATTGTTTTTAGTGTAGACCCCTTAATGTTATTGTTGTACCCCTGTAGTCCCCATATTATTATTATTGTGCCCCATAATAGCTCACTATTGTTATTTTTGTGCCCTTACATTATTATTATTAGGTCCGCTAGGATTATATTGTGACCCCATGGACTCTTATATATAGAAACAAGGTTTTTTCATTTCTATTGTTATCACTCATTAAGTTGTGAAACATTTCTTGATAGGGTCATATAGGTCAGTCACCAAATGGATGAGGTCTCCTAAGCCATTCTAATGTGGTATAGGAAAATTGTTGCATTTTTAAGCCTATCCTAAGTTTTATGATCACCTCCATTAATTCCATTTCAGTAAAATTAGTCCCATATCATGTTAGTTGTCATTCCCCATACATTTAAACCCAAAAGGGCACACCTTCCAGTTTTTCATATTTTCGTAGTGTTTTACACAGGAAAACAACAAGTTTTGCTACGAAATGGCCTAATAGTTTCGTAGCGAATCTGTCAAAAGTCTAACTGTTTTCGCTACAAAAATTTATTTTCTAACCTGGCTTGTCAAAGTTGTATGAGGTGTCATTTTCTGATTAGAGTAGTAAAGGTGGAGATCATTCAAGGTTGTTATGATAAAATTCAAATGTACATAGTCGTGTTTGATGTCATCATTACCATTTTTTCTTGCATGTCGTATGATTGAAGCTCGAGCTGTCAGTTAAACTTTTAAACCTCACCTAAATTAGCCTTTTGTCATATTTTGGTTTACCATTGCATGTAAGTCAATCCCTGGAGAGCTGCTTCATCGAGCCAAGTAGGTTACTGGAAAATTTGAATTCTGCAGGTGTCATCAGCAAGCGAGGGAATGAAGACTATAAAGCATTCATGGCCGCAAGAAAGAAAACGAATAAAGGTGGCCATTGTTACAGGTATGAACCCATGGATATGAAATTACTCAATGAATACCATACTGCTATGGAGGTTTTGAGAAGGACTAGCTACTTGCAATTCTACCAGAGGTTGTAGGGCTTTCATTTACATGTTCTAAGAATTTTTCCACCAGCTTCACAGGAACAACATCAAAGGTAGGAATCTTGAATCTTACAGTGACACAAGAGAGCATATCATTAGCTACAGGAATCCCTAAAGGTGGTAAATAGTGGTTTAAAGGTATCAAATTCATAATGCAGGATTTTAAAGAGTTTATCAAGCAAGAACACAGTGAAGTTGATTTGAAAAATGCTATCCCTAGCAGTTTTATGAAGGAGAATTATGCAAAACTGTCGAAGGAAGATTTCACATGGTCTATTCATACCATCTCAGACTTCTTATGCATTTTGTAGGTAAGAGGTCACTTGATTTTACTTTCTATTTATACATAAGTCTAGGGAAAATGTCAGATAAGGTTCAAATTAAGACTGCAGGCAGTGAGACATCTCTTTTTCATCATGGTCTAATTAAACTGTTATTGTCGGAATAATTGAGAAGGTTAGAAAGAGATTGGATTTATTTCTTGTTCATGAGTGGTTATAAATTGATGTGGTCACTCCAAAGAAAGCCTCAAAACCTAGAACTACTTCATCACCAGCTGTGGCAGAAGAATTTGAAGAAGCAAATAGATCTTCTCCTGCAGAACCAGTAAAAATGGGAGCAAAAACTTTGCAAGAGACTAACACACCTCAAGCAACATCTGCAAAAAAAAAGCATACAATCATAAAACAAGGCAGAAAGAGAGTCACTAGAAGCCATACATTGGCTAAAAGAAATATGGAGGATACCCTTCTTGAAATTGACATTGAAGAGTCACCCATTGTGCAATTTGAAGACATTGGAAATGGAGGAAGAAAGCTGAAGAAAGGTAAGACTGCTAAGAAACTAGATTTTGGAGGTGATGATGTTAGTTTTATATTTCAACCAAGGAAGCCAATGACTAGACATGCAAATAATTCCATGGAGAGTAAGAAGACATAAAAAATCAATGAAGCTTCTTAGTCAATAAGCATCATAGATTTGTCTCCATCAGCAAAGGAGGAAATGATTATCAAGCAGAAAAATGGAAAAGAGAAAATATTTGAAAAATCAGCGGTAGAATCCCTCAAAGAAAAATTGAAGGAAGAAATTAAGGATATATTAGATTTGATGTTAGAGGCAAAGAAGCACATAATTGAGAAAGTTCAATTTGAAGAGATGAGGAAAATATGGGATGAACAAGTCTCTAGTGTTTCAAAATCCTTTGACAATGCATAAATGTTGCTAAAATTGACTCAGCCATTAAGAGGGGAGGTAAAACATGTTAGGAGGATGAAATTACACTTACAATCCAATAACAAAGCATTAAAATATTAGGTGGAAGATCTTCATGAGCAACTAGACTTGATTCAAGTGGAGTTAGAAAAGAAAGGGCTGAAGATGAGAGTGGTAGAAGAACCCATCAGCCAATTGATTGTGAATGAAGAAGAAACACCAAAAGAATGAAAAATTGAGATGGAATATGTTTGATGGGGTTGATGACTTACAAAGAACCTAAATTTTACCTCTGGAGATCAAATTTTTAAGACAGTCTTGAACTCAGCAAATTCTCGTTTTTTGGACAGTTTCGTAGCGTGCTTTAAGCTTGAAGCCAGAAAAACACTACGAAAATTCTGAAGGTGCATTTTCACATTGAAATTTAGTTTTGTAAATTATTATGGAGGGAAATTGATTGTTTGCAAGGTGTCTTGGCGTAGTAAAGGTGTTCGAACAGTAAAGGTGGCAAGGACATAGGTGAACAGGCAGGTTTTCATACGCTACGAAATTTCCTAAACTGCATTGTTTTGTAGCGAGGGGATTTTTGAAGATTTTTGAGCATTCCAACATCACATCAGTTAGCTAGAGACCTCCAGAATATTAGTGGGCCGTCTCAACAGAGTCCCATGACTCGAAATGAATGTCACACATCCAGCTCATCAGGTAGAAAAATTATTAAAGTGAAGGTGATCCATCCCTGAAAAGTAGGATTGTGTTCCATAGATCTAGGGGTGTTTTAAATATGTAAAGTGATGGTGAATTGCCCCTCGAACATGTGATATCTATCATCTAATTGTTTCAATGTTATAAAAACCAAATGTAATAAATAGGAGATAGATTACTATTAGGAGTTTGATTTCTTAAAGGATAGTTGTACCTTTTTATGTTTTAAGTAAGTAGTTTCAGTTATGATAGGTGTCATAGTTAGAATTTGAAGATCTATATAGCTAGGTAGATCATTTACATTGTAAAGAATGTCTATTTATAGACTGAACATCGAAGAGAAAAGGGTTGGAGAATATTGCACAAAATTGATGCTTGTATGTTTTTTTCCATTATAAGTAATATATAGTGACATTATACTTCCAGACCTGAGATTCTCATGAGGTGTTTAATGTGTTATTCCTTTGTATCTTTATGTCTAATCACTTGTAGTGAATTTTATCTCTAATTACTCAGAATTCATACTGTTATTCCCTGAATTTTTTTAGGGCTGAAATTATTATGTTTTCCTTATGTTGTGTATATGATTCATCTTAATTAAAGATCTCTATCTACCTCAAATTCCATGTGAAGATAGACTGTCATTAAGAGTATTGATGTTGACTCCATAGCCCAATGGTAGCAAGCCTTCATTTTTCAACCTGTAATCATACAAAAACCAAGTCACAATTCATAGATTTAGCCATCTAGTATTATTTCTATTGAAAATTATAAACCCCCTTTGAGAGAGCCCTCTCAAACTGAAGAGGCTAATCTTCAGTTAGAAGTGGTTTGAAAGAGTTACATTGAGTTGATTGATAAGTATCAAATCAAGATCAATTTGGTGATAACATTTTGGTGCGTCTGTTGGGAGCCGAAGACATATTTCCCAAAGTTTTTATGCAAACAGTGAAGTTGAACTCTTGGAGGTAGCAGGAGCTCAGAATTTTTTCGAGCCTGCAACTACCTTGGTGTCTCCATTACAATTTTTGATGTTTAAAGGTAGCTTTGAGAATGATATATACAAGGAGCATTCCAGATCCTAACCCACCTACAATTGTGGATAATCCAAACACAATTTCTCGAGGCATTGAAAGCATCTCTTCAAAATCAGGTATTCCATCACACTCAAGAGCTTTGTCCTCTAAAATTGTAAGAAGTCCTGAAGATAAGAAATTTAATGATAAGATTCAGGAATTTTTTTTTAGGTCTAAAAGTGAAAATGAATTGACTGATATTGTTATAGACCTGCAAAGACGAGGTATTAATACCTCAACCCTAGTAACCAAAAAAGAAAGAGAAGAATTTTGGGAGGCAGTTACATCAGAGTTACTGTTAGAGAGGGAGTATTTTGATAAGTTAAAGGAATTAGACCCATTTGAGTTCTTGCTAATAATAAAGTATGGTATACCTTTACCTGATTGGATCTCATTTGTATCTGGACTAGAAAGACCAACTACACCACCTCCTAATAACTCATCTTCTACTACTGCTTTTCCTAGAAATACCACAGTCCCTGTTATCATGGTTAGAAATGTTCCACCTCCACCTCATGCTGCACCTGCTAGATATGCTCCACTTTTTCTCCCATCTATTCTTAATGCCCTCCCAAGTAAATACCCAGCTAGAATTAAAACCTAGGGAAGTGATGAAGAAATTACAGCTGAGGAACATGTAGACCAATTCAATGATTTCATAGATAGAGGGGAGGTAGACCATGAAGATGTCAAAATGAGACTATTTTCTCAAAGTTTCACTTGTGAGGTTAGAAAATGGTTTAAAGCCCTAGCTCCAGGAAGCTTGCAGAATTGGAACTAGTTTGAGGATAGTTTTTTGAGAAAATGGGGTAATAGAACAAACCCTGTGCAGTCCCTTACTGAATACAATAGTTTAAAAAGAGTTGTAGATGAAACTTTCCAAAATTTCTCCAAGATATTTAAAAAAAATTATGATTCTATACCTTCTCATCTTAAACCTCCACCAGGAGCTGCTGAATTGCGTTGTGCTGAGGCATTTGATTAGATTTTTCCATCCTGTTTACAGAAAGAGAATCTCCTTCACTAGCATAAATGTAGAATGATGCTGTGAAAGTAGAAGTAAACATGATAGTAGCTAAGAAGTCTAAGATGGCTAAAACAAAACTAAAACAAGAATAAAATCCTTCCACCTCAGCCGATAAGTTTGATTCTATGATGAAGACTATGGAAAAACTCATGGATAGACTTGCCCTTGGAAATGCTTCTGCACCTCCTGCACAACAAGATCCAAAATTTAGGAATCCACAGTTTAGAAGGCCTCAGAATCAGCAAAGACAAAGAGAAAATAGAACTCGGCCTCACCCTCAAGTAAGACCTCCTTTTCGACAGAATTTGATTGATGAAGAGGAAACTCAGCCTGAGATTCAAGAAGACTCCATCCATTGCCTAGATGAAAACATTTCTGGAATGTTTTTGACCAAAGAAGAGCATGTTGAGTCTGATCATGATGTAAATAAGGGTGAGGGACAATTTGACTATCTTAAGGGTTATCAACATGCAATTTTTGAGATGCAGAAGCAATACAATCTCAGAAACATAAATTTTCCCATCACTGCAAATAAAACACAGCCAAAGAAGGATGCTCCTAAAGTAGCGGAGTCTAAAAATGATCCACCACTTTCTTCCCCTGTCAAAGAGAGTGAAAATATTACTTATGTTTTTAGTTTGGAGAATGAGATTTCTAAAATCAAGATTCCTATTCCTTTTGGATAAATTCTCAAGGTAAATGAGTACAGAAGAAAAATTGTGAAAATTTTGAATTCTCAACTAGGAGCTTCAGATATCCTTAATTTACAAGAAGACCATCCTTCCATATACTTGGGACCAATATTGGAAGATGAGCAGAATGAAGAAGTACCTCCTTTCTATGTCAGCCTTAGTATCCATGACATGACTTTGCACAATTCCATGTTGGATTCAGGGGCAGTTTCTCATAACCTTATGCCTAAAGTGATTATGGAGAGGATAGGTTTGGAGATCACTGGGCCATACAAGGATTTTTTTTCTTTTGAATATAAAAGAGTGCAATGCATAGGATTGATAAAAGATGTTGTTGTTGGCCTAACACAAGTGCCTGCTAAGACAGTGGTAATGGACATTGTGGTGGAAGATATTCCACCCAAGTTTGGCATCCCCTTATCCAGATCTTGGGCAGCAAAAATCAAAGGCACCATGTAGATGGACTCGACATATGCCACCATTCCTGTTTTTGGTGAGCAAAGAAGATTGTACATGGAGACTAGGATGGACTATATGGTAAGCAACAAGGATAAACCTTAGAATTTTCCCATTTATGATGTTGAAATTGAATTAGGATCAACAATTATTTTGAATGAGCTAACTGATGAAGCGAGAACCGAAGGGAAAGCAGAAATTCAAGAATTTGAAAATCAGCAAGTTGAAAATCAGGAAATCATAAAAGAAAAAGCAGAGGGCTGGTGGCTTTTACACTTTGATCGATCTGTTGGAAGAGAGGGGGCTAGAGCAGGCATATGGATCACTGCTCCTGATGATGAAAGTAAGTTATTTTCTTTCAAACTTAACTTTTATTGTACAAATAATATGGCTGAATATGAATCTCTATTTTTGGGTTTGGAAATTTAGAAAATATTGGGTGCCCAAAAGATTTCAGTTTGTGGAGATTCTGAGTTGGTAATCAAAAAATTTGAAGGAACATATCAAAATGAGGATGTAAGGACGAGAGCATACAGAAATATGATTATGGAAATGCTAGAAAAGTTTCAAGAATATGCATTTATTGTGAAAACTAGGGATCAAAATTTAGTAGTTGATTCCCTAGTTGTTTCTCCAAGTTTGTTTGTCATCTGAGGTGTCATTTTCTAATCAGATAAGTAAAGGTGGAGATCATTCAAGGTTGTTATAATAAAATTCAAATGTACATAGTCATGTTTGATGTCATCATTACCCTTTTTTTTTAATGTTTTATGATTGAAGCTCAAGCTATTAGTTAAAATTTTAAACCTCAGCTCAATTAGCCTTTTTTCATATTGTGGTTTATCCATGCATGTAAGTCAATCCCTGGAGAGATGCTTCATCGAGCCAAGTAGGTTGCTGGAAAATTCGAATTCTGCAGGTGTCATCAGCAAGAGAGGGAGCGAAGACTATAAAGCATTCATGGATGCAAGAAAGAAAATGAATAAAGGTGGCCATTGTCAAAGGTATGAACCCATGGATATGAAATTACTCAATGAAGACCCTACTGTTATGGAGTTTTTTAGAAGGACCAACTGCTTGCAATTCTGCCAGAGGTTGCAAGGCTTTCATTTACAAGCTTCTAAGGATTTTTCCACTAGCTTCACAGGAACAACATCAAAGGCTGGAATCCTGAATCTTACAGTGACACAAGAGAGCATATCATTAGCTACAGGAATCCTTAGAGGTGGTGAAAAGTGGTTTAAAGGTATAAAATTCACAATGCAGGATTGTAAAGAGTTTATCAAGCAAGAACACAGTGAAGTTGATTTGACAAATGTTATCCCTAGGAGTTTATGAAGGAGAATTATGAAAAATTGTTGATGGTCATTCAAAAATACTTTACCTCTGAAGGAAGATTTCACATGGTCTATTCATACCATCTCAGACTTCTTCTGCATTTTGTAGGTAAGAGGTTACTTGGTTTTCCTTTCTATTTATACATAAGTCTAGGGAAAATGTAAGATAAGGTTCAAATTAAGACTGAGGGCAATGAAACATCTCTTTTTCATCATGGTCTAATTAAGCTGTAAGTGTTGGAAGAATTGAGAAGGTTAGACATATATTGGATTTATTTCTTGTTCATGAGTGGTTATGAAATTGATTTGGTCACTCCAAAGAAAGCCTCAAAACCTAGAACTACTTCATCACCAGCTATGGCAGGAGAAGTTGAAGAAGAAAATAAATTGTCTCTTGCAGAACCAGTAAACATGGGAGCAGAACCTTTGCAAGAGACTGACACACCTTAAGCAACATCTGCAAAACAGAAGCATATAGTCACCAAACAAGGCAGCAAGAGAGTCACTAGAAGCCATACATTGGCTAAAGGAAATCTGGAGGATATCCTTCATGCAATTGACATTGAAGAGTCACCCATTGTGCAATCTGAAGACATTGAAGATGGACGAAGAAAGCTAAAGAAAGGTAAGACTGCTAAGAAACTAGATTTTGCAGGTGATGGTGCTGATTTTATATTTCAGCCAAGGAAGCCAATGACCAGACATGCAAAGAAGTCCATGGAGAGCAAGAAGACAGGAAAAATAAATGAAGATACTCATTCAATAAGCATCATATATTTGTCTCCATCATCAAAGGAGGAAATGGTTATCAAGCATAAAAAGGGAAAAGAGAAAATAGTTGAAAAATCAGAGGTAGAATCCCTTAAAGAAAAATTGAAGGAAGAAAGTAAGGAGATATTAGATTTCAAGTCAGAGGCAAAGAAGAAAAAAATTGAGAAAGTTCAATTTGAATAGATGAGGAAAACATGGGTTGAACAAGTGTCCAATGTTTCAAAATCCTTGGACAATACAGAAATGTTGCTGAAATGGACTCAACCATTAAGAGGGAAGGTCAAACATGTTAGGAGGATGAACTAACACTTACAATCCAAGAACAAAGCATTAAAATATCAAGTGGAAGATCTTCAGGAGCAACTAGACTTGATTCAAGTGGAGTTATAAAAGAAAGGGTTGAAGATGAGATTGGTAGAAGAACCCATCAACCAATGGATTGTGAATGAAGAAGAAATACCAAAAGAATAAAAAATTGAGATGGAATATGTTTGATGGGGTTCATGACTTAAAAAGAACCTAAATTTTACCTCTACAGATCAATTTTTTATGACAGTCTTGAGCTCAGCAAATTCTGGTTTTTTGGACAGGTTTGTAGCGTGCTTCAGGCTTGAAGCTAGAAAAACACTACGAAAATTTTGAAGGTGCATTTTTTCCTTGAAATTTATTTTTATAAAGTATTATGGAGGGAAATTTACTGTTTGCAAGGTGTCTTGGCATAGTAAAGGTGTTTTAACAGTAAACGTGGCAAGGAGATAGGTGAAAAGGCAGGTTTTCATATGCTATGAAAAATCGCTATGAAACTGCCTAAACTGCCTCGTTTGGTAGCAAGGGGATTTTTGAAGATTTTTGAGCATTCCAACAACACATCAATCAGCTAGAGAGCTCCATCATGTTAGTGGGCCATCTCAGTAGAGTCCCATGACTCGAAATGAATGTCACACATCCATCTCATCAGACAGAACAATGATTAAAGTGAAGGTGATCCATCCCTGAAAAGTAGGATTGTGTTCCATAGATCTAGGGGTGTTTTAAATATGTAAAGTGATGGTGAATTGTCCCTCGAACATGTGATATTTATCATGTAATTGTTTCATTGTTATAAAAACCGAATGTAATAAATAGGAGATAGAGTCCTATTAGGAGTTTTATTTCTTAAAGGATAGTTGTCCTTTTTCTGTTTCAAGTAAGTAGTTTCAGTTATGATAGGTGTCAGAGTTAGAATTCGAAGATCTAGCCAGCTGGTCAGATCATTTACATTGTAAATAATGTCCATTTATAGACTAAACATCGAAGAGGTTGGAGAATATTGCTCGAAATTTTTGCTCGTATGTTTTTGTCCATTATCAGTAACATACAGTGACATTCTACTTCCAGACCTGAGATTCTCATGAGGTGTTTAATGTGTTATTTCTCTGTATCTTTATGTCTAATCACCTGCAATGAATTTTATCTCTAATTACTCAGAAATCATAATATTATGCTCTGACTTCCTTTAGGGGTGAAATTACTGTTTTTTTCTTATGTTGTGTGTATGAATCATCTTGATTAAATACCTCTATCTGCCTCAGCTTCCATGTGAAGAAATACTATCATTAAGAGTACTGATGTTGACTCCATAGCCCAATGGTAGCAAGCCTCCATTTTTCAACCTGCAATCATACAAAAACAAAGTCACAATTCATAGAGTTAGCCATCTAGTATTATTTCTATTGAAAATCATAAACCCCCTTTGAGAGAGCCCTCTCAAACTGAAGAGGCTAATCTTCAGTTAGAAGTGGTTTGAAAGAGTTACATTGAGTTGATTTATAAGTAGCCAATCAAGATCAATTTGGTGATAACATGTACCATCCAAGAATTTTTCATTTATGTAATGTAAAGGAGGTTGCCCCCTCGAAGAGGCTGATTTCTGTGTCGTTGATCTATCTTTTCCTCTATTTTGTGAGCTGGTTTCATAAAAGAAAAAAAATCCAAAATTTAATTTTCGTTAAAATATATACATGCATATCCCTTTAAGTATAAATTCTTTAAATTTTGAAATATTTCTATAATATATATATTATATTTTTATTACATTAAAATATATTTATTTTTCTCTCTATACATGTATATGAAATTGATATTGAAATAAATTAATTAATATGGATATTTAAATAGTTTAGTTTAGTTATGTATTGAAATGTTTTTGAAAAGTAAAGAATGACATATATAGGATTATTTTTTATTTTTATAGAAAACTAATATAAAATTATATTGCTTTACATGGACATACAAATATATTATTTATGGTTGAGATTGAGAATAAAAAGCGTACTTCATACTTGATGCAATATCAACCAGTAATTGAGTGGTATCATTCACATTCTATTATATATATATATATATATATATATATATATATATATATATATATATATATATATATATATATATATATATATATTTCATTGGAGTCATGTTGTTTTTTATTTATAGAGTATTTTATTTTTATTTTATAAGGGACATGTGTCAACTCGGTGATGATGATTTCCCTCATATAGTCATAGGATATTTCTCTCTATGCAAGTTTTATATCTCTATGTATATAGTCACGTAATTTTTTTTCTTTGCTTTCATATTTTATTTTATTTTATGATAGTTTCGTAACCATATGGGGATTTTAATTTTTGAATTCAATGATTTTACATGGGACTAATTGAGCTCTCCCTATGTGCTAGAATTTGAAAATTGAATATATATATATATATATATATATATATATATATATATATATATATATATATATATATATATATATATAATAACATTTCTTTCAATAGTTATAAAATCATTCTTATTTTTAATTATATGATTATTAATTAAATTGAGTAAGTTTGTATATGGATTTTTAATTATATATTATGAAAAGTTATAGGATTGAATATAAATAAATTAATTTTTCTTGTGGATGACAATTAAGTAACATTTTCATTCAAGTATTTCATGTAAAAGAAAAAAATCCTTTAAAATACATACACACATAAAAATATGAATCCCTTTAAATATAAACTCCATATCAAAATTATTATGCTATAAGAAAATTAATAAATTATTAGTAAATTTCAAATTATGTTCAAATTAAATCCAATACATAATGAAAAATATATTTCAAATTAAAAATAATTGCGCCTCCACTATTTAATAAATTTGGAAATAAAAATACATTTGTCTGAGGAAGATTTTAAGGATATAAATTTATTTTAAAATGGATTTTTTTTTTGCTTTGTAAGCTCTAAAATATTTGTGATACTTTTAATGATATAGTGTTTATAAAATTTTAATGATATAATTCTTATAAAATTTTGGCAGTTTTTAAGATAAGATAATTTTATCTTGTAACCAATTATAACTTATTTAAAAAAAATAAAAATTAACAATATTTTACGAAAAAAAACCTTAAAAATTAAACCAACATTACAAAAATTTAACTACTAAAATTTTCCTTATAATTATCCCATAAAAATAACAAAAATACATTGCAAAAGTAAAATTAGCTTAATGAGTATTTGTTGAGTTTGTTTATTTGGTGGTTTTTTCGATAGTTCCTACTTTTTAGAACCATGGTAGTTTTCTTATCCATGTTAAATGGATGGGTGGCTTATAGATGCTTAGGATATATATATATATATATATATATATATATATATATATATATATATATATATATATATATATATGTGGATTGGTATCTTATAGATGCTTAGGATATATATTATATTTTAATATTGTACAGAAAAACATATTTGGGTTTCGAAGATAAAATCTCTATAGGAATGTTTGCGTTTCTTATTGTATCTTTTATGATCCATTAATAATAATGATATGGTAAAAAATATGTTCAATCTGGGCCCCATATATATAGCAATTGAAAGTAGAAAAAATATTATGGTTAAAATATTTCAATGCTTTAGTTAAAGGGAAATGTGTGATATGTTCTATATCCAACTATGAGTTGACATGTAATATATCTATCTATGTTCAGAACCAGTATAGATCTAGTTTAACACTAAATATTTATGTGTTGAATGAGATTTAGTTTCAAGAAAATGGAAACTTCAAGTTTTCTTTCTAAAACTTCAATAAAGTTTTCTTAAGATGAATATACACTTGTTATTAATATAATTTTTCTAATGTAGCTTTCAATTTGCATTGTAACTTAGAGATTGTATATGATCCAGGATATGGTGATGTTGTCACATTAGATAATATTATATTAAACAAAATAAAATAAAATATCTTTTGGATGTAGTTAGAGTGGTTGGGAGAAATATTTATTTAATTCATCTATGAGATATTTTATTTTATATTGAGTGTCTAGGTGTAAATTGTGAAGTGATATTTTAGATAACAACTTCACACTTGTAATATAATATTTTAAAAGAAATTATTTATCATCTATTTTTTATGGTGTTGTCTTAGAATTTTGTCCAAAAAATTCATTTTTCTTTTTTTTCTTTTTAAGACATTCAACCATAAGAGTGTTTCAAAAAAAATCCAAAATCTTAAAATTGTAACACAAATTTCCCAAAATTTAAAATAAATTTTAGTCAAAAATCATACCAAAATATTATAATTTCTTTATATTATTCTATTTTTATAAACCATTTAAGAAATGAATGTTAAATATGGCAACCAGTCAATTCTCAATTTTCATACTAGAAACAAAAAAATAAAATAAAAGTACATTAAAACAATACACCAACACCCAATTAAATACATTAACAGAGTGTGCATGTTACCTATGTGTCATGCGATTATTTTTTTTGTTTTATTAATTCCCCCAAACGTCAATACTATAGGGATCAAGGATCGAGTATCGTTGACCTGTTATTAGTTTAAGTTGTGATAATAATTTTTTGGCCTTTAAAGTCGAGAGAGAAAATGCAAGTTTGTCTTCTCCTATAGATAATTTATGAAAGTTTGTCTTTTCTTATAGATAATTTGAAAGCTTATTGTGTATAATTTTTACATTTATAAATTTATATTGATGTATGTTTTTCAATGTAATTTTGCTTATAAATTTTTTTTTCAAAAAATTAATTTTTTATAATCTCTAATGTTTAAGATAGAAAATGCAAGTTTATGGTTTTATATAAATAATTTGAAAGCTTATTTCAAGTTATGTTTTTATGTTTTTCTAGTATAGTTTTTACATTTTTATATTTACGTCAACTTATGTTGTTTTTCAATGTAAATTTTGCATGAAAAATTATTTTGCAAGATCATGTAATCAAAGCATCTGCATCATGATGTGCAGAGAGAGGATTTTTATTGTTTTTAGCAAATAACTTTGAGAAAAGGTATGCTTGTTTTACTTACCACCGGTAGCAAATAACTTCGAGAAAGGATATGCTTTAGATCAAAGCTCACAACTTACAACAATAAGAGAATTCTAAGGAAGTGAATTGAATGACTAAAAAGAAAATAAAATTAATATTAGTATATACATAAAATATTCATATGATATCTAGCTAATTTCTAGAAAGGGTATGTTTTAAATCAAAGTTCGTAACTTATAAAAATAAGAAAATTTTAACAAAGTAAATTGAATGACGAGAAATAAAATAAAATTAATATTAGTATATATATATAAAGGAAATCATCTATGATTTCACAAATAGATTTCATTGATCAAGCTGGAAAAGTACCAGGATTATCATCGAATTAGACAAAACAACTATTTGAGCAAAAGGCTAATCTATTCTAAGGTTTTTTTTTTTTTTTTTTTTTTTCTTCAGAAGGAAAAAAATGTTGTTTTTATATTGAACATATACAAACAGTGCAATACCAAACATCATAGAGTTGCACTGTGAAAAAGCACATCCCCAGATATAGATCATCATTGGACAATATGAGGAAAAATGTATGATATCCAGCTACATAATCCCACCAAAATTAGACAAAACCGTCCAATCATGTAGACCTAAGTAGAAAAAGGAAAAAAAAGAGCAGAGATATATATGGCAATACATTCACTTTACAGCTGAAAGTGATGTTCATTCGAAAAACAGGGGACCATATAATTTAAGAAGCCGCACGCATGAAGCAATCATAGATTCCCCCACCAAATACTAGATATAGTAAACCGGCTCGCTTGTTGTAGACCATTGCCTCATCCGCCAGCATGTAGTACAGGCTCGCTTGTTGCAAAGATTAAAAAAAAAAAAAAAATAGGCTCGCTTGTTGCTTGGTCCAGAAGGCCGAAACAGATGTATAATTTATGGGATGGGAATGTTACTGGCCCATATGAGCTTTCTATCTCTATAGTGTTCCACCTACATAATACCATAATCCAAACTGATACCTTTCTTGGATAACCCTTCAGCTCTAGTATTGTTTTCCCTGTAAATATGTTGCAGAGGAGGGAAATTCATCTTAGCCCACAAATATTTTGTTCTCATGAACCACCCCTGAGATCTTAGATAAGATAGGGATGAAGATCCTAGAATGGCATCAATAATAATTTTGGAGTCTTCATAGATCTTGACCCCTTCCAATCCCATATTGTGAGCAACTAATAATCCGCACCATAGAGCCATCAACTCCGCCAAGTTGTTTGTGCCCAAACCCCCATTCCAACATATATGAATTCTTTCCGATTGAGATAACTTGATCCATGCGCCACACCCCATTATCCCATCTAGACATGCTCCATCAAAAAATATTACCGAGAGGGAGATGGGGTGAGGCCTAATCCTTCTAGACCCATCAAAAATTGTCTCCTTTGCGAGCTCTTTGTCATTGATCCATCACATAACTGCATTATAGATGTGAGGGGTGATTATTGCATTGCTTGTAAATGCAGGGAATAATTCTTTTTAGTCAAATCTCAAAGGAATCCATGTGTGGTTTCTCATTCTTCACTGTTAAATAATATTTGTTTCCAACTCCATAGAAAACTTCAATAACAATTGTGATCTTTAACATGTTAGCTAGCTTATCTATCTCTACCTCTTTTGCACACTATCTCTTGCCTAACTTCAGTGTTCATTTCTAGAAAGCCTAACCTCACTGCTCGAGGAACACTGGCTTGACGAACCATTCGTTCATACAGTGGAATGGTGGTTCTTTCTGTTTCCTCATATTATCTTTATTGAGAGTGTAGGTTAGGAAGAGAGATTCTTAGAGGTTAGAGAGTTAGTTAGATAGTTAGCTTAAATGAAGGAAGTTGTAGATGACTAGCTTAAAACATTTCAATGGTCTAACATTTGATCTGATGGTGCAGATAAGTAAAAAGAAAAACACTTTTCAACGTAAATATTAATAAAATTCATAGTTTTAATTTTGATATTATTATTTTAAAAAATAAAAATGAATAAATTGTATGATAAAATTTTCTTAAATAAATTAAATTTTTAATTATTTTTAAATATTTAAAATAATTTAAAATTTAAAAAAAAAAAAATTACAATCCACAAAACTCTCAAATTACAGAGAACTGAAACTACTTGCTCAAACTTCTACAAGATTCATTTATGAAACCCATTTAATACAGGTTAGCCTAATCCCAAAAATCATTTTGATTGAGCATTCGTTTGGAACCCAAAAATGAATCATGTCAAATGACTTAGGATAACCCTCTTATGACTTTTTGTGCTTAACTACACCCCATGGTATATGCTTTATAAAAGAAAACGAAAGAGAGTTGAATGGTGTTTTATTTTTAAGCCTCTGCCATATGGCAACACAAACTATTGTAATTGATCTCCCCCTTGGAATACGAGTTTGTTAAAAGAAAATACAAATGCTTAAACTGAAACAATTTGAAGTTTTATTGTAAAAGATTTTATTCAATTTTTCCTTAGCCTATTACCTATTAAACACTGGAAAAAACATTCTCAGATAACACATTAAATGTAACATGCAAAACAATTCGGTAATAATTTTTTTTTTTACTTCTTTTACTTATCCATACGAATCCCATAATATTAATTATGATCATGGCAAAGTTATTTCTGAATGCACATTAATACACCTTACCATTCACCTTATAATGGATACCGCTCAGATAATGATCCTTACTCTTCCACATGGATCATCATTTTTACAATAATAAACTACTTAGCTCATTTGGGCTTTCTCGACACTTATGTGTGTATTCATTCTACGGATATTGAAATATATAACTTTTGTTGATTAGGTGATAATAATTTAAATCATATCATATAACAATAATTCTCCAATGGGACAGTGCAATGGTTTGTTGCTCCAGGTGGATATCGGTGGCCACCTACCTATTCCATTTGGACTAGCACCATCAATTCTTACATCTCTTCACATTCAGCACAACTTACTATTTTTAGCAAGTTTTCGGGTCCTCCACTCTCGAAGCCGTTTTGGTGGATTAATAATCCAAGTGCATATTGGTGGCCACCCACCGAGTCCATTTGAACCCCCACCATCAATTATTTCAATTTTCAAGTTGCAACAAAACTTACTATTTTTAGCAGTTTTTTGGGTCCTGAACTTCCAGAGCCGTTTTGAGGCCCTAAACGACGTTTTTTTGGGAAAACGGAGAGCAACATGGACCCATGACATGGATCCATGTTGAAAGTTCAAAATTTGTACTCTTCGGATAGATCTTTCTAACGAGCTATTGAGCGCGTCAAACTGAGATCGGATGCCAAAGTTACGCCCCCGGAAAGTTGAACCACCAATTTACCCAAACGGGCGCCCAGAGTTTTGGCGCCTCATCTCCTACGGTTAGGTTTTTGGACGTTTCGGATTCTACATTGTTTCTCAACAATAAATAGGCCCTCGAGCCTCATTTTAACACATTTCAGAGGTTTGTAGCCATCACATCTCTCCTCAGAGATTCGCTACCAGCACCCTAACTATTTTATTTCCATTAGGCTTGTAAGCATATTTCTATTATTTGATATTAATGAAATGAAGCATTATTTCCACTGCATCTCTATGTTCATGCTTATTTCTGTATTCTATTGCGTTCCTGCATAAAATCCGGATAAGTGGTATCAGAGCGGGTCTCCTCTTTCTTTGTTTTTCTTTGCATGTCCCCAACGCGGTCAGGGTATAAGGAGTTAGGGCTCGATCTGGTTGAACCCTTGCAAGATCAGCCTCGCAAACCCCGACGACCTCCCATGGCGGAAGAAAAGAAAGACGAGGGAGCAGGAGATCCTATCAAATTACTGCTCGAGGAGGCCCTAGAGAAACAAAGGAACGCGATGATGGATAACTTTGCTCAAATCCCTCACCGATCAGATTCATATATGATCAAGATCCAAATGTACCTAATTGAGGCACTACTTGCGTAAATTTGAATCACCATGAGATATTCAACAGATTCCTCCGATCATGACAATTGTTAGCTTCATGCATAATACAGAATCTCTTCTACCATTGATCATCATATGCGGAAATAAAATCAATTGCATGCATACATTAAAACTACAAACAATCACACATATGAACACAATATTTAATGGGAAATCTTAAAGCTGAAAACCCCAACTATCTGTATATTATATGTCATGGAGATCATGTAACAATCATAGTACAAAAGCTCCTCACAAGCTCTCATGCACACCCTCAATTGCTACACACTATCAAGCTAGATCTAGCAAAACACATGCTCCAATATTTTGCCACTTGATAGCTAGCCTCTATTGCATTTTCAATGCTATGGGATGGCTTCATTAAATAGATAAACCACCTGGCTTGTACTGCACAATCCTCATGGGCTTCTCCACCTATCTGTGTGTTGAAAATAGCAACAGTATAGTCACAACTGATAGTTAACCTGCTCTTTCACCTATTTCTGCACTGGTCTCCACTGAAACTGTCCATGCACTGAAGTTAACTGATGTATTCTTTAGTTGATTAATGAGTTTATAATTAGTGAATTAATTAATAATTAATTCACACCAATCTCACTAGTGTATCAATCAGTTATACTAGATACAACTAGCTCAACTATGTTTAACTCAGTTAAACTGAATACAACTCCACTAACTTCCTCAATCAACTCCACCAAACTCTGTCACATGAGTTCTAACTAAAGTCAACATGCAATAGCTCCACTAAACCCTAGGAATAGCGTAATTCCTTCCGTTAGCTGCATGTGCCACTTCTGTGCACTCAACTGAAGTGCTCCAAGAGGATAAGATAATGTTTAGAGTCCAAATATTATTAAGAGCTAATAATATTCGACATATCTATTTTTAGACTGGCAATCTAAAAATAGATTCCGCCCAATATGTCTAAAAAATAGAAGTCCATCTATTTTTTCCGACTTGACCAACCATCCACAAATAGCATCCTGCAACTCATAGAACATGATCCATATGTCTAAAAATAGACATAGTCTAAAAATAGACTTTGCGCCAAAAATAGCCTGCGGGCCCACTTAGTGAAGGCAACTCCTTTCCACTAAGCTCATCATCTTGTTGCAATATCAACACTCCCTCTCAACAAGATATGGATTATCTGCAACCCCTATCCTGCCCCTGTGGTATTCGAATTTGCTCCTGGTGAGCGCCTTCGTCAAGATATCAGCATCCCGATCCTCCGTAGGAATGTATGAAAGTAACATGATTCTCCGCTGCACACAATCTCTGATATGATGATACCGGATGTCAATGTGTTTAGATCTATCATGAAATATTGGATTAACCGAGAGTTTGATGCAACTCTGATTATCACAATAAATCACAGTAGGCTCTAAGTGTGAACCAAACAACCCGACTAGGATCTTCCTCATCCATATAGCCTCGCATGCAGCCAAACTCGCTACCATATACTCGGCCATAACCGCTGCATTCCCGCGCTTCCTAATTTACAAGAAACTATCAATGACCCGATACCGGCACCTCCATAAAATTTTCGATCCGTTGGGCCTCGCCTAGACCAGATCCGTTAGAAGCCACATAGCCCACCTCATCCGACTATCCGTAATCTACAATCCATATCCTAATATGCCTCTAGATATCCTTCTACATTTCCCCGCCTTCCAAAAGAGCTTGGTAGGCTGAACCATAGCTTGCGAAAGCTGGTTAACTGCATAGCATATATCGGGTCGTGTATTGACCAGATACATAAGCGACCCCACCAACTGTCGATAGACAGTGGCATCCACTACCTCCGCTGAAGTAGCATCCTCCTTCCTCCAACCACCAGGAAGATGAGTATCAACAGGCTTGCAGCCATGCATGTTGAACTTCTCCCCGGTATCTCCCGAGCATACTTACCCTGAGAAACAAACAATCCACCACTGCGCTGCCAAATTTCCAATCCCAGGAAATAATGAAGGAGGCCCAAGTCCTTCATCTCAAACTCTTTTGCAAGATCCTCCTTGCATGAGAGTATCAATAGCTCATCACCTGTCAAAATCAAATCATCTACATAAAGTACAATGATCAGAAAATTACCCTCCACCACAATCTGGTATAGGTTAGGATCCGCCTCACTCTTGGAGAATCCAAGTCCGGTGAAATAACTGTCTATCCGTGTGTGCCAAGCACGAGGTGCTTGTTTCAACCCATACAACGCTCTCTTGAGCCTGCACACATGAGACTCGCTGCTGAAGATCTCGAAACCTTCGGGCTGCTCTATGTACACCTCCTCCTCAATGACTCCGTTGAGGAACGCAGTCTTCACATCCATATGATGAATGTGCCACCCCATCTGCGCTGAGAGAGCAAGAATCGTCTGTATGGAAGAATACCTTGCGACAGGTGCAAAGGTCTCCTCATAATCGATCCCCTCTATCTGTGAAAAGCCTAAGGAAACAAATCTTGCCTTGTACTTCTCCACACTCCTGTCAGCTGCCTACTTCACTTTGTAGATCCATCTTAAACCCATCACTGATTTCCCCTCCGGTCTCGCGACAATCTCCCATGCATTGTTTCTGATAATCGAATCATACTCTTCCACCATGGCATCTACCCATGCGGGGTCCTCCATAGCTTCCTCGAAAGAGGATGGCTCTGTCATGATACACTTGCTCATAAGAGCCATGTATCCAGTATACCGGTTAGGTGACTATCTCTATCTGCGTTGTGATGTAGGTGCTCCTACAACCTTCTCTGCATCTTGAGCCAGTCGCTTAGCTTCTGTACTGCGCTTCCGCCCTCTGATGGTTGGCGTTGCCTGAGTGGTCTCTTCCACTCCATGAACCTCATCTTGTGGCTGATGCACATCCTGAAACTCATCCTTAGGAACTAATAGCTCCTCCTCTGCATGCAAGTGTGGCTCCCTCCCAAGCGAACACTTCTTGGCTTTCTCCTCCTGAAATTTGATATCCCGTTGCACAATAGACTTGCGACTATCTGGAAAATACACACGATAGTTGTGGGGCGTATCAGTGTACCCCACAAATATCCCAACCTTCGTAGTCGGCTCCAGCTTCTTTCTGGCATCCTTCGTCACATGAATGTAAACAGGTGAACCAAAAATCCTCAAATGGGAAATATCAGGCCTCTTACCAAAAAACGCCTCCTTGGGTGTACTCATGCCAAGTATCCTGTGAGGACAACGATTCTACACATATACTGCAGTATTGCATGCCTTCGCCCACAAGTGAATGGGTAGGCCCTGATCATGCAACATTTCCCGTGCAGCACCCACAATCATTCTGTTCTTCCGCTCAGCAACCCCATTCTGCTGTGGGTTATGAGGTGCTATGAGCTCTCTTCGAATTCCTTCTACGTTGCAAAAGTCCTTGAATTTTCCAGAGATGAATTCACCACCATTGTCACTCCTAAGAGCCTTCACCTGCTTCCCCGATTCTTTCTCAACCAGTGCCTTGAACTCACAGAACTTTTAGTACGAGAAAAATCATCAACAAATATCACATAATACCTGTGCTTTGCTATCGAAGCTGCTGAGAAAGGTCCACACACGTCTGTGTCAATTCTCTCAAGGATCGTCGTGGCACGACTATCCTTCTCATGAAAGGTGGCTTTCACAAATTTTCCCAAGGTACATCCCTTGCACTGATCTGACTGCGCAAGAGTGCCTTTAGGAAGCCCAGTAGAAATCTGCTGTAGTATCTTCAAAGCTCCATGGTGAAGGTGGCCCAATCTCCGGTGCCACAACTCGCCATCATCTCGGCTCACCACTCCTTTTGCCTTGCCTGCCATTGCTACGTAGCCATCTACCTGCAATTGATAAAGGTTCTTAACTCGAACCCCTATCCTTCGGGTCTCACCAGTTGCCTTACTGTGCAGGAAAGCCTTTCCCTCACTAAAGACAACATCATATCCCTTGTCTTCTAACATCGCCACATAGATAAGATTCTTCTTCAATCCTGGAACATGCATCACTTCCTTCAATCAAAAGAGGTTTGGGACTCACTCTCAAAGATCGAGGTCTCTTAAAATCTTGGAATAGTCATGTGTATCTACAAAATTCAAACATCTGTGTCTCGATGTCGTGTCCAAGATCATTCTCATCCAGATCAGAAAACAAATCTCGATCTCATGTCATGTGAAAAGACACACCACTATCCAAGAACCAAACTGAACCCATCACACTCGATACCAAGCATGCGATCAGCGAAAAATCCAGCTCAAACTACGAGGCTAAGGCCTCTCCCGCTACAGATCCAGCAGCCTGCTTATTTTTCTTCTTCTGCGGACAATTTGTGGCATAATGTCCGTGTTGGTGACAGTGAAAGCACTTCACCCTGGACATGTCCTGCTTCTTGCTTTTCGCACTGGAATGAGAATCTTTCTTGCTCTTCCTTCTTTCGGTTGGCGATGACGCAATTCTCTTCATCGAGGTTCTTTGATGGCAGTCCTTCCTAGTACTACTTATCTCTTGTACCAAATCGAGCCAAAGTCGCTCCCATCACAAAATTTCTCCAAGACGCTACAGAGTCCTGATAGGAATGCCAACTCTTCGGAAGCCCAAGGAGAGCCAAGCTCACCAAGTCCTCATCATCAACAGTCACCCCCACACTTCCCATCTCATCCCTGCATTGGATGAACTTTGTGAGGTACTTGGGCATACTGTCGCCTTTCTCCATCTTTATGTTTATGAGTCTATCCTTGAGCGCCAACTTCCTCTGGTCGATCTTGCTTTGGAATAAATATTTCAAGGCTTTCCACATCAAGAATGGAGAAGCCTTACCATGAAGGCTGGATACTATGTGATCCTTCACACCCTCCAACATAATCCTTCGACACTTTGTTGTCTTCTTTTGCCATGCGTCAAGTACGGCTGCATCACTAGAAGTAGGCTTTGGAATTTATGCATCTATGAACTCCTTCAACCCATTTTCATCTAGCACCGTCTCCATCTTGTCCTTCCATGCAATATAATTCGAGCTGCCCTCAAGGGCATACTCCAATCGCAATCCGTTGAAAGACATCTCAACTTTGACACCAAGAAAACACTGCTGCAAATTCGAATTCCACCAGCACAAAACTCAACTGCTTCAATGTTTTGCAATTGCTCCAATGATCAATATACCTTTGATACCATGTAGAAATTTGAATAAATGATATATTATTCACCTAGATTATCCTAATCACACACTATTTTAGCTTCATGCATAATACAGAATCTCTTCTACCATTGATCATCACATGCAGAAATAAAATCAATTGCATGCACACATTAAAACCATAAAAATTCACACATATGAACACAGTATGTAATGGGAAAGCTTAAAGCTGAAAACCCCCAACTATCTGTATATTATATATGTCATAGAGATCATGTAACAATCATCATACAAAGCTCCTCACAAGCTCTCAGTATAATCTCCACTTGCTACACACTAATCAAGCTAGATATAGCAAAACACATGCTCCAAATGTTGCCACTTGATAGCTTGCCTCTATTTTCAATGCTATGGGATGGCTTCATTAACCCATGTCACACGGCTTGAACTACGCACCGCCTCTGGCTATCTCCACCTATATGTGTATTTGCAAACATATTTGTATATTCACAGGCGATAGTCACACTTGCCCTTTCACCTATCTCTGCACTGGTCTCCACTGAAACTGTCCATGCACTGAAGTTAACTGTTGTATTCTTTAGTTGATTAATGAGTTTATAATTAGTGAATTAATTAATAATTAATTCACACCACTCTCACTAATTGTATCAATTAGTTAAACTAGATACAAATAGCTCAACTATGTTTAGATTAGTTAAACTGAATATAACTCCACTAACTTCCTCAATCAACTCCACCAAACTCTGTCACATGAGTTCTAACTAAAGTCAACATGCAATAGCTCCACTAAACCCTCAGGAATAGCATAATTCCTTCTGTCAGCTGCATGTGCTACATCTGTGCACTTAACTGAAGTGCTCCAAGAGAATAAGATAATTTTTAGTCTAAATATTATTAAGAGCTAATAATATTTGACATATCTATTTTTAGACTGACAATCTAAAAATAGATTCCGCTCAGTATGTCTAAAAATAGAAATCCATCTATTTTTTCCAACTTGACCAACCATCCACAAATAGCATCCTACAACTCATAGAACATGATCCATATGTCTAAAAATAGACATAGTCTAAAAATAAACTTTGCGCCAAAAATAGCTTGTGGGCCCACTTAGTGAAGGCGACTCCTTTCCACTAAGCTCATCATCTTGTTGCAAACTCAACACCACTCCCTTCAAGGTACAGGTAAACTTTGACATTCCTATATTTGAAGTAAAAATAGATGCAGACACCGTAGATAGATGGTTAAATTTGTTGGAAGGGTATTTCTCGGTCCATGGCTTCTTTGACTGAGAAAAGATTACTTTTGTACTCCTCAAAGCCGCCCCCCATGTCAAAGATTGGTGTGAAACCTACCATGAGCAAGAGGGCAAAGGGGAACCCTCTCTTTTCTTGGCCACACCCACTTGGAATTCGTTCCGAGATGGCATCAAGGAGCAATATTACCCCGTGGAGAGCTATGAGGACAAATACATCCAATGGACCACGTTGCGGCAACAAAAGGATCAAGATTTCCACGAAATGACGAATCTGTTCCATACCCTGCGCACAAAGTTGGGTATTAAAGATTCAGAGAGACATTTGGTGCTCAAGTACCACGGCTGTCTGCACAAACACATTCAAGAGGAAATGGAGTTCCTCAACATTACATCGCTTGGCACAGCATATCGCTATGCCGCCAATATCGAGCAGAAATTTAAGCAGAAGAAGCGAGACTTTGGATCTGCGAATCCGAAAGGTGCCCCCGAACCAAAGAACAAGGGGCAAGGCAAAATTAATGCGACTCAGAACAACACCACAAATCCAAAGAAGGACATAGGGAAATGGTGTGAATTTCATATCAGCCCCACTCACAGCACAAACGAGTGTCGGGCCAAACAGTCTTTGGTGGCCGAACTAAAGGCACCTGAATCAGATGCATTTTCTGATCCTAAGTTAGAACCAGACAAAGGCAATGACAAAGGGAAGCAGATCATTAATGCGGATCCCAGTGCCATTGTTTCCACCGCCAAGATCTAGAGGGAGGGTCTAGAGGATCCAGAGGAGGGGGAGCGCCTCTTCCAGTCGCAGATGTGGGTGAAGGGTTCTCCGCTGCAATTTCTAGTCAATAGCAGAAGCCAAAAGAACCTCATTTCAGCAGAGGTCATGAAGCGGCTCGGCCTACCAACCATAGAACACCCGCAACCATATACCATCGAGTGGCTCCACCCAGGGAGAGATCTCCGCATCCTCCAACAGTGTCGCCTTCCGTACAGTGTCAAGCCATTCACGGATGAGGTATTGTGTGATGTTGCTCCTCTTGATGTAGCTGATGTATTATTGGGCCAACCATACTTGTGGAAGCGACATGTTGTGTATGAGTCTAGGCCTCGTGCTGTTATTATTACTTTGGGAAATAACTTGTACAAGATACCGGAGGTAGTACCGCTTCCTGTCATCTCTTTGACTACTGCAAAACAACGCAGTAAGATTGTTTCCCAAACCAGGAAATTCATTTTCCTTACAACTCACTCACAAGGAAAGAAGAATATTGTGGCCACAACCTAGAAACAGGGCTCCCTTGCACGGCAGCAGCATATGGACAAAGTCATGGAGGAATACGAGGACATTTTATCCTCACTCATAGAGGTTCCGCTACATTGTCAGGACAACCACTCCAGTGATCTGAATCCCAACGCACCACCGCCTGATGTTGCCATACATCCTGTAACTACACATACAGAATCTAAACATGTATTGTCTGAGGTTGATAAAGAAACCAAATTTACTAAATGCATCCAGCATGTCCACCCGTAGGTCCTTGACATCTTCAACACATCTAATACTCAGTTCAACAGAATTTGCCTCATCTCATGGAGGATCTTAACGCAATGGGGACCATTGCTTCCTAAGGAGGGAGGAATGATACAGGTGGATATCGGTGGCCACCCACCTATTCCATTTGGACTAGCACCATCAATTCTTGCAGCTCTTCACATTTAGCACAACTTACTATTTTTAGCAGGTTTTCGGGTCCTCCACTCCCGGAGCCGTTTTGGGGCATTAATAATCTAGGTATATATTGGTGGCCACCCATCGAGTCCATTTGAACCCCCACCATCAGTTCTTTCAATTTTCACGTTGCAACAAAACTTACTATTTTTAGCAGTTTTTTGGGTCCTGAACTTCCAGAGCCGTTTTGAGGCCCTAAACGACGTTTTTTGGGAAAACAGAGAGCAACATGGGTCCATGGATCCATGTTGCTTGTTAAAAATTTGTACTCCTCGGATAGATCTTTCTAACGAGCTATTGAGCGCGTCAAACGGAGATCGGATGCCAAAGTTACGGCCCCGGGAAGTTGAACCACCAATTTACCCAAACGGGCGCCCAGAGTTTTGGCGACTCTTCTCCTACGGTTAGGTTTTTGGACGTTTCGGATTCTACATTGTTTCTCAACAATAATTACGCCCTCGAGCCTCATTGTAACATAGGTCAGAGGTCTGTAGCCATCACATCTCTCCTCAGAGATTCGCTACCAGCACCCTAGCTATTTTATTTCCATTATGCCTGTAAGCATATTTCTGTTATTTGATATTAATGAAATGAAGCATTATTTCCGCTGCATCTCTATGTTCATGGTTATTTCTATATTCTGTTGCGTTCCTGCATAAAATCCAGATCATTTGCAGACCTTTTAACTCAGACTTTATGATTCATCCCTTTATTATTAATTAGCCGTAGGCTATGAGTTATTGGGAAGATACAAAGTACTGTACATATTGCTTTGGGATATGGGGTGTACAGGTGACATTTTTTATTTTTGAAAGCCGTCGGATCTGGGGATAGAGATCTATGATTGAGATCTTTCGGTACTCGTTTAGGGTATCGACCCCTCTCAACCCTAACTAGCTTTTCATTTGGCTTCGGGTCGGCCCGTGTTGCCTCTTTGCAACTACCCTTGTTCTGTCGACCTGCAACCAGCTATTAGTTCGATTTTTTGCATACCATGGCACATAAAAGCAGGTAAGTGCTTTTTTTCTTTCAGTTTTGAGCTTAGTCCATTGAGACGGGGAAAGATCTAGGTTCTTATTCGAGTAATCTCTTTGTTTATTTACTCTCAGGTGAACTTGGTAGATTGTCTCTTCTCTGGTTCTATGTGTTCAGTCTTGGGTTAATATATTCCTTTGAATTTTTAGTGCTTGTCTATGGTTGTGGGAACTATGTCCCTGGCTTATTTCAGCTCCAATTCCTGCTGCTGACTTCTAGGTTTCGGCTTCCTTACCTTCACAGCTGGTAAGATGCCCAAAATATCCTAATTTCCAGTCTTATAATTTTCTTTAATAAATTACTCTGTCTATTGCTATGTGCTAAACTTTATTTTACTTTGTTTTTGACTTCCTCTTTGCATTTTGTTTGTGCAGGGTTTGATTCATAGTCTGCCGAGGATTTTCGACAAGGTAATATAATCTTTTCTCCATTTCTTAGTTATTACCCTTCGTTTAATGAATAGGAAAGTTTATTTTCTAATGCTCTGCGGTTTTTGGGCTTTGAAGCAGGTAACTCGCTTCACTGTTCGACTGGCAAGGATTTCGAATCCCTTTTTGCAGATTTGCAATGTTTACGGCTTCATAATCGACCCTCCCCTTTTATTCACAAGTACCATGATTCACTATTGGGGGTTTTTATTTCCAGAGCAAGGTCCTCCAGATTTAGTTCTCTAGTGTTTGCGACATTTGATAACTTCGTACTTTACTATGGCACTAATTGTCGTTTACCTTAGGTCTCATTATTTTCAAGGGCTTCACCCTGGTTGAACAGCTTACATGCATATAGAATTACTGTTGTATGATTGATATTTCACCTCCTTATTGTTTGTTGGTCGAATTCTCAGCCCAACCTAAAAGGAGAGTTTTCGGAATGTAACGGAATTTACTTACAATCTAATTGTGGTGATTTATTACTTAACTCCTGTATATTTTGGAGTAGAAGAGTTATTCGGTTCTCTCCTTAAATATAGTTCTCATCTCTGATTAGAGATTGAAAATTGATGGTTACTCATTTTATATAACAATATTATATTTGGTTATTATTGTGCATTCGTGTTAATCTCAACTATTTTGAAAATGCTCGTTTTATTTCTTCGTTTGTAAAAGAATTTTTTTCCTCAATTTTTACAATAAGAATGTTTTGGTATTAAATACATTTACATTGGCAGCTGATTTTCTGGGTTTCACTGCCTACACTACCTCTAGTAATATATATGTGAATAATATTTTCAAGTCAGGGGTTTTGTCCCTTTTTTTACGAACTGATACTGTAATATTTTTTTGTCATCTTATTGCAATTTAACAGTATTCACTTAGTTCCAGTTTAGTAGGGATGTCCGGACCATCCAAGTTTTTGAGTTATTTCTGTAACTCACTCTGTCCGAGTATATCATAGGTTATAACATAAAAACAACCGATTTTGGTTCAGGTTTTCAATTCCAGATATTGAACTAACAATTTTTCTGGTAATAGTTTCCAGTAGATGTTTTTGTTTTTCTTTTCCTGATAATATATACCCTACTCTTTCCTAAACCCAAGCAATGATTCTAATTCATTATTCTGCATGCCTTACCCTTGTAAATGCCCCATATATTTCTACATAAATATAAATTTACACATTATGCATAATATTGAATTTTCTATTGTAAGCTTGAATTCTTATAGAGAAACAGCTATAAATAGGAATTTACAACAATTTCTGTGTAGTAAATCACCATTTCCATAATTCAAAGAATGATTCCATACTAGATAGATTTTTTTCTAAACAACGTTTCTAGTTCTTACTTCTTCTGTAGTCTGATTACTTATCTCACTTCAGAGCTTGTTGATGATGTCCTCCCTACCATGAGAGAGGTGATTACGTCCTCATCTCCCCCTGTACTCCGCACCTAAGTAGAGTTGTTTAACATATATCCTAGAAGAGACCTCAGGACCCCTAGTCTAGTACTCTTCTTTTCCAGAATTCGGGAATGCTGAGTTTTTCTCCTGGTCACCACTAGCTCTGGAACTTAACTCTCTTCTTTTTAATTTCTGTTTCCAGTCACAAAACCCGTTTTCCTCACCAGGATGCACACTTTATCCCCAAAGGGAAGGTAACTATTTTTAATTGTTTCTTTTCAACTACTCTCAGATCTTGGAATACTTTACGATCAGTTTTTTTTTTTTTAAGGAACCACAATCCATAATTAAATTCTTATTTCAAAACATAAATAATTTATGCTCATTTCATGTAATCATATTTCAGGAAATAAATGTTTACCCTTATTTTAAATAAATGACATAACAAATTAGTTTGCATTTAATCCAGCTGTCACAACTTCTCCCCTAGAAGTAAACATCGTCCTCAGTGTTTCATTCCAACTCGACAAACAATTCTAGGTATGCCTCATGCACAAATCCTTCGTCTTCCCAGGTAGCCTCATCCGAGCTGAAGTGCTTCCACTGCACTTTAACCTAGTTGATGGCTCACCTTCGGAGCATGGTATCTCTCTGATCGAGTATCCGTTGAGGTTCTACCAGAAATTCACCGTTCGATTCGACTTGCATCTAGCAAGACTAAAATTAATATTTCATAGAACTTTTGTATTTTTGAGATAGGATTTTTAATCTTGCCCTAAATAAATGCTTGGCCAATGGATTACATGCATTGGGTCATGCATGTATTGTTTCAATATTGATACATGAAACACATTGTGCACCCAAATATGACTGGGTAATGCCAAGTGATAGGCCACAGGTCCCACTCATTCCAGAATATGGAAAGGTCCATAGAACCTGGGAGCCAACTTGGCATAGGATGTTCACCTTAGTGTAATTTTCTTGGGTTTAATTCTTATATAAACGTGATTGCCTGCTTCAAATTCCCGGTAAGTTCTCTTTTTGTCTGCATACACCTTTTGCAAGTCTTGATAAACTTTCAGATTCTGTCTGATCTTTCTCACATTCGATTCCATTTCAGCCAACATTTCCGGTCAAAGAATCAACTTGGTTTCGAGACTGCTCCAGTTAATGGGATTATGAAAATGTTGCCCATAGAAGGCTTCAAAGGGGCTCATTTTAAGAGACTTTTGCTAACCATTATTGTATGAAAATTCTACGAAATGTAGATAATATTCCCATTTTGTTGGTTGTTCATTACGTACATGCCCAACATATCTTCCAAGATTTGATTTACTCGCTCCGTTTGTCCATCTGTCTATGGATGGTAAGCGATGCTAAAATTAATTTGCATCCCCAATCCAATAAATAGGGCCTTCCAGAATGCTGAAGTAAACTTCACGTCTCTATTTGATATAACAGTCTTTGGGATGCCATGCACCCTGAAAATATCTCTCATGAAGATATCTGCTATTTGCACAATTTTGTAAGTGGACTGTACGAGTATGAAGTGTGATGCCTTATTCAGCATGTCAACCACCACCATAATGGAGTCATTATGTCTTTTTCATCTTGGTAGACCAGTGATAAAATCTAGCAATATAACTTCCCACTTAGATTTAGGTACATGTATGGCTGCAACAATCTAGCTGGATGTTGATGCTCCACCTTAACATGTTGACATTCCAGACATTTGTTTAAGTATTCTACAATATTTCTTTGCATACCATGCCAGAAATAATTTTTTTTTATTGCTGTTAACATTTTCTGGTATCCTACATGTCCCGAATAATTACTGAGTGATACTCATTCATGATCAGCTCTTTTAAACTCATTCAATTTGGAATGTATAACGTCCCTTTGAAGGTTAAAATTTAGTCCTTGCTAATTCCATAATCAGATGGTTTTTCCCGTTTTCTGGCTTCCTCCACCTGCTTCCATAAAAACAGGTATTCAGGATCCTTCTCGGCTTCTTCTTTTATCTGATCTAAAAATTTACATTCGATTTGATTATAACAAAGTTCATATATACAATGTAGTTTCCTGCTTAAGGCGTCTACCACACGATTTTCTTTGCCTTTAACATGTTGTATATCAAAATCAAATTCACTTAAGAAGACATTCCACCTTACCTGGAAAGTGTTTAAATCAACTTGCTTAAAGTAGCTGGTTAGCCTACTGTGATCAGTTTTTAACACAAATATTTTCCCCAACAAGTAGTGCCTCCACACTCGGAGTGCATGCACTACTGCTCTCAGTTCTAATTCATAGGCCGAATATCGTTGTTCATGCTCCTTTATTTTTTCTTGATTCGTAGGAAGCCACCCTTCATTCTTGCAATAAAATTTTCCCAACTCCTTCCTTACAAGAATCAATACATACCTCAAATTATTTGTTGGGGTCAGCTACCCACAACACCAAGGCGGTGGTCAACAAATGTTTTAACCTTTCAAAACTATTTTTCCATTCACTGGTCCATTTAAACACTTTTCCCTTCTGCTGCAAGGATGTAATTGGAAAAGAAATCTTTGAGAATCCTTCTATGAATCATCAATAATACCCAACTAACCCCATAAAGGAACGGATATCCACCACGTTTTGGATCGACCGCTATCCCTTCAGCGGAAATGACATGGCCTAGATATTGTATCTGTTCTTTGAAGAATATCACATTTTCTAAACTTGGCATACAGTTGATGTCTTCTTAACATTTCTAATACTATCCTTAAGTGCTCCTTGAGTTCTTCCATGCTTTTTGAATAGATCAAAATATCGTCAACGAATATAAGAAAAAATATATCCAAAAATGGGTGAAATATGCCATGCATCAACCTCATAAATGTTGTTGGTGCATTGGTTAAGCCAAATTGTAATACCATGAAATCGTAATGGCCATATCGGGTACGAAAAGCAGTCTTGTAGATATCCCCGTCTTTAATTCGGATACGGTGATATCTAGATCTTAAGTCTATTTTTGAGAATACAGTTGCCCCCTTCACCTGATCAAATAGATCATCTATTTGTGGAAATGGATACTTATTTTTTACTGTAAATTTCTTGAGCTATATATAGTCCATGCACATTCACATGGTTCCATCCTTTTTCTTTACAAACAACACCGATGCTCCCTAATGAGACAAACTTGGTCGAATATACGCTTTGTCCAACAACTCTTGTAGTTGCATTTTCAGTTCGTTTAACTCTGATAGACTCATCCAATCAGGTGCTCTTGAAACTGGTGATGTTTCTAGCATTAGTTCAATAGTGAAATCGATGTCCCTTTTTGGGGGTGAACTCGGTACATTTTCTGGAAATACATCCATGAAATCTTGTACTACTGGTATGCTTTCCAACATAGGGGTCTTCTCCTTAGAATTAACAAAACCCACTTGAATGGCATATATCTGACATCCCTTTTTAATACAATTACTCAATTGGGAGGCTGTGATAGGACACAATTGTAAGGGTTTCTTAATTCCTTGTAATTCTTGACATGTTCCATCTTGTGTTCTGAAATATATAATCTTCTCTTTACAATCTACCAGAGACCATTGTCTCTCCAGCTAATCCAAACCCAATAGTATATCATAGGATCCCAAAGGTAGTATATTTAGTTCTACATTTAACTATTGTTTCCCAGTTTCCAGAGAACATTTTGGAACTTTGGCACAAAATTTTCACTATACCAGCCAGGGACTTTTGAATTTCTGACTTTGTAATTTACAATTTTCTACTATTTTGGGGTTTACATAACTTAAACTGGCACCTGGGTAAAAAAAAAATAGAAACAATTTGTGAAAGTAACATACCTTCCAGTTCTATCATTGTTGGTTGGTAATCTGCCTGTCGATCTTCCAAAGCTGCATTAATTCTGGGTATATTCTAGGTCACATCTCCCACTGTAGAGGCTTCTTGCAGATTAGCTAATGATTCATTTCTTCCCCTTTGTGGGAAATTATTACAATAGTGAGCCTCGCCACACTCCTAGCACTGTAGAGGTGGTTTCTAGGTTTGTCCATGTTCTATCTCACTAGAAGCCTCTGTAGGTTTTTCTTTTGTAGGCCATCGAGTTCTCTGATGGTTTCTTCTGAACTATTTGCTTACTGAATTTCTTGCAGAATTATTAAAGTTATTGTTCCTAGCATTTTTGTAATTTGAATTTTTTTTTCTGCCCTTTCTTTGGCTACCAATTTTTGCCTATTTATCCTCTTTCTTTGGACCGTTGGTAGCACATTCATGCTTTTCGAATTGCTTCGTCCATTTTCCTTGGATTTACCAACTCAATTCATTCTTTCATGTGAGTCGGTAAACTACTCAAGAACCACCGAAATTTGGCCTTTTCATCTCTTAAGTAAGGCACGTATATTAATAAGGAAATGAACTTGGTTATGTATTCATCCATTGTCATTTGACCTAGCCTTAAATCATGGAATTCTCTATATTTTTTATCATAGAAATGTTCTATTAAATATTTTTCCTTGAAGTATAGTTGAAATTCATCCCATGTCATGTCCTGGTCTTCGATAATACAGAGATTCTAGACTTCCTTCCACCACAGGGTATCTTTTTCTCTTAATTGATAAATGACCAACCTAGCTTTAAGGTTACTACTATATTCATAAACTTGAAAGTATTTGTTCATATTAATCAACCAAGCTTCTGCCACTTCTTCTGCCTCCCCATCAAACGTGGGTGGTTTAATCTTTCAGAACTCACCCTGTAGTGCCACTTCTTCTGCCTCCCCATCAAACGTGGGTGGTTTAATCTTTCAGAACTCACCCTGTAGTTCCACTTTCTGTTTCTTAATTTCTTGTTGATCTGTCACATTACCAAATTCAGCTTCATTATAGTTTTTGTTCCTATTACTCCGTTGTGAATGAATCCTTTCCAATCTATCATTAGTTTGGTCCTTAGCTTGTTGTTCATTTTCTCCGTGTGTGTATCTTTCAGAATTGGGTTGTACCACTTCTTGATTTTGCTTATCGGAGACGCTTTTGAGTATTATTTCTAGCTCTTTCATCAATCGTTCATTGTCGCTCCTAACCCGGACCATTTATTCTTGTAGCTTCTGCACGGTGCTTAGTAGTATACTGGTTTGGCGTTGTTGTTCTTCCAGCAGTCTGCTAGTCTACTAGTGTTGATCTACACTCAGCTGAATCCACATTTCCGAATTCATTTCTGGGTGGGTTTGGGGTGTGGGTTTCCCTGGATTCCGGGGTACTTGCAGTGTCGATCCCCTTCTCATTTTGTCTTCTTCTATGTTATTTTTTTCTGTGCACAAATTTACACGCAACGATTTATTATTTTAAGTGACCCATTGGGTCCCAGCGTATGAACGTTGCTCTGATACCACTTGTAACATGCAAAACAATACAACAATAAAAAAAAAGTACTTCTTTTACTTATCCATGTGAATCCCATAATATTAATTATGATCTTGGCAAAGTTACTTCTGAATGCATATTAATACACCTTACCACTCACCTTATAATGGATACCACTAGGATAATGATCCTTACCCTTCCACGTGGATCATCATTTTTATGACAATAAACAAGTGTCCTACCTAGCTCCTTTGGGTTTTTTTGACACTTATGCTTGTATTCATTCCATGAATATTGAAACATATAACTTTGTTGATTAGGTGATAATAATTTAAATCATATCACATAACAATATTTCTCCGATGGGACAGTGCAATGGTTTGCATACCTTTTAACTTAGACCTTATGATTCATCCCTTTATTATTAATTCATCGTAGGCTATGAGTTATTGGGAAGATACGAAGTACTGTACATATCGCATTGGGATATGGGGTTTATAAGTGACACTTGTTATTTCTGAAAGCCGACGGATCTGGGGATAGAGATCTACAATGAAGATCTCTCGATACCCGTTTAGGGTATTGACCCCTCTCAACCCTAATTAACTTTTCATTTGGCTTCGGGCTCGGCCGACGTTGCCTCTCTGCAACCATGCCATTACCCTTGTTCTGTTGATCTATAATCGACTATTAGTTCGAGCTTTTTCATACCATGGCACATCAAAGTAGGTAAGTGCTTCCGTTCTTTCAATTTTGAGCTTATTCCATCCATACGAGGAAAGATCTAGGTTCTTATTCGAGTAATATCTTTTCTTATTTACTTGTAGGTGAACTTGGTATATTGTCTCTTCTCTGGTTCTATGTGTAAAATCTTGGGTTAATAGATTCCTTTGAATTTTTATTTCTTTTCTATGGTTGTGGGAACTCCATCCCCAACTCATGTCAACTCCAATTCATACTGCCAACTTCCAGGTTTTGGCTTCCTTACCTTCATGACCGGTAAATTGCCCAAAATCTTCTAATTTCCAGTCTTATAATTTTCTTTAATCAATTACCATGTCTATTGCTATGTGTTAAACTTTCTTTTACTTTGTTTTTTACTTTCTCTTTGCATTTTGTTTATGCAGGGTTTCATTCACAACCTACTGAGGATTTTCGACAAGGTAATCTAAGCTTTCCTTTGTTTCTTAGTTATTACCCTTCGTTTAACGAATAGGAAAGTTTATTTTCTAATGTTATGCGTTTTTTGGGATTTGAAACAGGTAACTCGTTTCACTGTTCGACTGGCAAGGATTTCGAATCCCTTTTTAAAGATTTGCAATGTTGATGACTTCATAATTGACACTGCCATTTTCTTCATAGGTACCATGATTCACCGTTGGGGGTTTTTATTTCCATAGCAAGTTCCTCCAGATTTAGTTCTCTGGTGTTTGCGGCATTTGATAACTTCATAGTTTACTATGGCACTACTTGTCGTTTACCTTAGGTCTTATTATTTTCGAGGGCTTCGCCCTGGTTGAACAATTTACATGCATATAGAATTATTGTTGTATGATTGATATTTCACCTCCTTATTGTTTGTTGGTCGAATTCTTGGCGCAACCTAAAAGGAGAGTTTTCGCAATGTAACGTGATTTACTTATTATCTAATTGCGGTGATTTATTACTTAACTCCTGTATATTTTGGAGTAGAAGAGTTATTCAGTTCTCTCTTTAAATAGAGTTCTCCTCTTTGGTTAGAGATTGCAAATTGATGGTTACTCATTTTATATAAAAATATTATATTTGGTTATTACTGTGCATTCATGTTAATCTCAACTATTTCGAAAATGCTTGTTTTCTTTCTTCGTCTGTAAAAGAATTGTTTTTCCTCAATTTTTACAGTAACAATGTTTCGGTATTAAATACATTTACATTGGTAGCTGATTTCTAGGTTTCATTGCCTATGCTACCTCTAGTAATATATATGTGAATAACCTTTTCAAGTTAGGGGTTTTGTCCCTTTTTTCCAGGAACTGATACTGTAATATTTTTTTGTCATCTTATTGCAATTTAACAATATTTGCTTAGTTCCAGTTTAGTAGGGATGCCCGAACCATAATTTTTTTTGAGTTATTTCTGTAACTCACTCTGTCCGAGTATATCGTAGGTTAGAACATAAAAACAACCAGTTTTGGTCCAAGTTTTCAATTCTGGATCTTGAACTAACTATTTTTTTGGTAATAGTTTCTAGTAGATGTTTCTGTTTTGCTTTTCTAGATAATATATACCATACTCATTCTTAAACCCAAGCAATGGTTCTAATTCGTTCTTCTGCATGCCTTACCCTTGTAAATGCCCCATATATTTCTACATAAATATTATAAATTTACACAGTCTGCATAACATTAACTTTTTTGTTGTAATCTTGAATGCTTATAGAGAAACATTTATAAATAGGAGTTTACAAAAATTTATGTGTAGTAAATCACCATTTCCATAACTCAAATAATGATTCCATACTAAATAAAATTATGTCTAAACAATGTTTCTAGTTCTTACTTCTTGTGCAATCTGATTATTTATCTCGCTTCATAGCTCGCTGATGATATCCTCCCTACCATGAGAGAGACGATTCCGTCCTCATTTCCCCTCGTGCTCCACACCTTAGTAGATTTTTTTAACAGATATCTTAAAAGAGACCTCGGGACCCCTAGTTTAGTACTCTTCTTTTTCTGGATTTGGGAATGCTGAGTTTTTCCACTAGTTACCACCAGCTCTGGAACTTAACTCTCTTCCTTAATTTTAATTTATGTTTGCAGTCACAGAACCCCTTTTCCTCACTGAGATGCACACTTTATTCCCAAAGGAAAGGTAATTGTTTTTAACTCTTTCTTTTCAACTACTCTAATGTTTTGGAATACTTTATCATCAATCTTTTTTTTTTTTTAATTTTATAGAACCACAATCCATAATTAAATTTTTATTTCAAAACAGAAATAATTTATGCTCATTTTATGTAATCATATTTCAGGAAATAAATGTTTAGCCTTTTTTTAAATGAATGACATAACAAATTAGTTTGCATTTAAGCTTTGAAGTATTATTTAAGTATTATTTAGCCTCTCCCCAAAGCACTCGCTTGATTAAAGCTAGGATATATAAAAATATACAATGATTTTTATAAACCAATTTTTTCCATATAAAATAATGCTAAATTTTTTAGCGTTATTTCATCCACAATAAATGTTAAGTTTAATTAACTTTCAATCTTTGTGATATCCAAGTATTTATATTTCCAACATCTGCACATTTGGGTTGTGACATTTGGGCCTTGCATGGCAAGCACATAGGGCCTCTATCGAAGACTCGGGTATTCTTACCTCTTTTCCAACCTTTACGTTTGCCTCCAAGGAAGAAAGCAATTCAATCTGAAACCAATCTGCAACCTTCACGTTTGCCTCCGAAGGAAGAAAGCAATTCAATCTGAAACCAATCTGCAATGGAATAAGTTGCTGATCAGTTGCCAGTGCTCGAAGAGACGGAAGATACATTTCCGACTTCACCATTGCACCTGCGGTTTTAAGCTTGTATGATTAATTTGTTTAATTGGTTGTTTTCCCTGTTTTGAAGGCAACTAACTACAACTTGTTTTATTTTAATATGGTTTTATAAGACCAATAAATGCTTTCTTTACTTTCTTTACGGAAGGTCTGCACGCTGTAATTATAGTTTTTGTTTAGTTGGGCATATGTCATGTTTTTGAAATGCGACCAACGAAATCCAAATTGAACATTATGTAAATTCAGAGAGAAAATGATTAATATAGGAAATACGACTTATGAAAGGGTTAAGAACTCTAAAAATCAAATTGGATATATTACGTCATTTATAATATCAATTCCAAATTATTAAAATAATCACAAAATTTAGGAAGACGTCTATTTGATATTAAAGTTATAGATCTATATTCATTTGGTTCTGTGAATTATGAATTCTATAGTAGAAAAGAGACTCACGAAGTAAAATATTAATTTTTATGGAGTAAATTTTAGCGCGACTTTTTGGAGATGAAAAAAATTGAGATAAAGTTTTGAATTTTATTATTTAAACTAGTTTTTATATTGTATATATAGATTCAACACCCCAAAAAACCTCTAGGACACTTTGATTGTGCAAGTTACTCATCAAATTTCTGTTTTTAATAAATTCTTGTCGGATTTTAAAGAAATTAGATCAAAAAAATCCACCGAAAAAGCCTTCAAAAAGTTGCACTAAAGACAACTCCAATTTTTATTCTCAATTTATTATTCTAAATTTGTATTCTCAATTTGTTATATTTATTTGATAAAATCATTATAACTTTGTAAATGTATTATTTAAATTTATGATATTAATTATTTTAAATAGTAAAGCAATTTGTTTGATATAATAATAAATATATTTTTCATAAGAAATATTAAGAGATGAAATGATTTTTTGGTTGGAATCATGAATACAATTTTGAGTAAGAATGTGATTTCTCATTGTTTAGAATGCACTTTTGAATGCATAAATGAATTGATCATCTTTAAAAAACTCTTGAAACACTCGAGCTATGTAGATTAAACAACTTAAACTTACGATTCTTAAAAATATCTACTAGATTTTGGGCAAAATCGAATAGAAAAATTGCGCAGAAAAATGTCGTTTCATTATTAGTAAGTCTATGTGTATATTAATGTCCCATGGTAAGTGAATAAGACATTAGGTAATCAAAAATAGGTAACATACCCCGACCACTGCCAACTTGTTCTTGCCGCTCACGAGGCCCAAATTTTATGTGAGAAACTTTCGCAACTCGTGACCTGAAAGATTTTCCCTTTCTGGGGTTAACTCACCTAGTAATTTGCATAAAGCAATGCATCCAAAAATGTATGATATGTGCATATACATGTTTTTCACATAATTTGTTCATCTAATTAACATGTAGTTGTGTTTTATTAACACGTAATTAACATTTGCAGAAAAATTAACACATAAAAGACGACTTATCTTTAGACATGGTGCATATAGTTGCAGGTTTGTGACGTTCCACCCAACCATAGACCCTGTTGTTCATTTCATTCAAGAATAAGTCATCCCCTAGCTGGGGCTTTGATTCCATGGGGCATTAACATTATATTACCCACAAATTTGGTACATATCGAGTAAAAACAACCTCCAACCAAGGTACCAAGCCCACCACCCTCCAGGGAAAATTTTAGGGGCTAATATTCGCAGGTGGGCTAATTTTCTATAATTTCTCCAAAAAAAAGATTCGTTAATTTCCATTTTTTTCTAAAACTGATTTGCCCAAATTTTATAATATGAAATTATTTTACGCAAAAAATCGCCAAAAAATTATATAGATAATATATAAAATTATTAGAAATTTCAATATTTTTACAAAAATATCTCCAAACATTTTATAGATTACATATTATGGACTAGTGGGATTCGCCAAGGTTTCTAAACTTTAAGATAAATTTCCATCCTTAAAATTTTCCCTGCCACCCTCCTACCAATAGTCTTATGGATTAGAGGAGCTCCACTACCCTTCCGCGTACCATTCCAAGCATCGCATAGCCAAGGTACCAAGGCCGACAGCCTTCGATCAATATTCTTGTTACTTCCAGAAGTTCTACTTCCCTCACGAGCCTTATAGGTACCCTTCCAGACCTTGATTTTGACTATCATTTTCATGCTTCCATAGTCATATTTCCATAATCCTTCACGGGAGTCATCCATACTCCCCCTAGCACAAGAATCAATTGTAGTACCCCCTTCGTAGAGCCAACACACTCATTTTTATGTGAATTCCCTCCTTCCACCACTTGGCATTCCCCAAAGTCGTCCATGGATTTTAGTTATATGCATGGGAACTTTATATGATTATTAAATCATATAAGCCCCTTCAACTGACCCATCCATGGAGTCTCAACCCCCACATTCTCGTTTAATTACTTTGGGTCTACAATAAGTTTATTTTCTTAATATGTGTAACATAATTACATTACAAGGCATTTTAGCCTCAAAATATAAAACATGTGCATATGGACATAATAGCCCCATTACACATCACACATACACACATACACACATATACATGGGCAATGCAACCCTCACAATATGTCTTCGACTTACTGTCCTAATTCTTCATATATAGGTTATTTAAATTCCAGAGGCCAGAAAAGGGTGTTACATTCCCCTCCCCTTTATTTAAGCATTGTCCCTAGTGTCACACACACAACAACAACAACAACCACAACAACTCATTCAAAAAGATGAGGGCATTCCTCCCTCATCCAATCTTCATACTCCATATAACATCTTCAAGATTGTAATGGGTCTACTATAATTTTACCAAAGTGAAGGCTCAGTTTCAAATGCCACTTTAACTTTCTCGTCCAAGATCCGCATTGGTTGGACCTGTAAGTGTCCCTCAGGCTCCAACTAAATCATGTTCTGATCAATTACATGGTTAGCATCAATAACATACCTTTTTAGCAATGAAACATGAAATTCATTGTGTATATGCATGGATGATGGTAATGCAATCCAATACGCAACTTAAATGGTCCTCTTCAGGATCTTAAACGATCCACAATATCTCATTGTTAATTTTGCACTACCCAATTTCAAGGAACTTTTCCTTGCCTTCACCCTCAAGAAGACATGGTCATCAATCCTGAATTCCTCATTTGACTTGCTCCTATCTGCATAAATTTTCTGTTTGTCTTGTTAGGGTCATTAGTTTTCATCATCAAATTTATTTTCCATGTCCTTTAATTTTCAGTTATTTGAATAAGTTGAGCCTATGACCACTGCTGCTGTCATAGCCTCAAAGGTCACCGCTTGACATTGTTAAGTTTCTGTCATCAAGGGTTCACCAAAAGCATGAATGGGTGTCAAGTTATGGGAGTCATGGTAACACATGTTTATATGGTTAAGTTAAAGGGGTTTTAGTCATCTGTTTATCATACCTGTCTAAATTGAGTCCATTACAATCAGAATTCGGATGGTTATAAGGTATGGTCATTTGAAACATGCTACAATTTTATCCCTTATTCTTATCTACCCTATGCTTATCCATTTCACGCCATATTTCCCCCATTTCCCCATTTATCTTTCATTCATTCCCCTTCATAAAAAATTTACATCTTATATCCTTCCCACATATCATTTACCCATCATTCATATTACATCTATTACCCTCCACCCACCCCCCTCAACCCCCCCACCCCCACCCCCCACCCCACCCCTCATTCTAAACCCATCCCCTATGATAACACTACCATTTCCCACGCTCATATCATATATAACCCTCATGCATAATGCACCACTCCCATATACACAACTCCCATACCTAAGAGATACCATACCCCTTATAGTTTAATAATTCCCCATACTGCTATACTCATATGAAATCAAATGGAGTTCTCTAAGCAATCATTTCGAATCATTGCACTAAAAGACATGGGGTAATCACGTAATTCAATTCAAAATACTACCTTAATCTTATGCATAGTACCTTCATGCTAGTTCTAAGCTAATAAACCATTAATTCAGAAGACCACACGCTGATCCCCAGTTAGAAGTTTGCAAGAAACAAGGTTGCACTCACTATGGAAAATTCGTTGCACATCAGTGCTATTCAGAATGTTCGTTGCACAGTGCTCCAAAAAATACCCTATTTTAGTCATCAGTTTGAAACATGGATTCTGACCACATGGAGCTGAATTTTAAGAAACTAAAAGGGTTTTCTCAAGCTCGGACCAAAGCACAATAGCCTCTTCTAGTTTCTGCACAGATGGTCATATATTGGGAGTTTCGAATGCATCTTTAAGGCCTATTTTTCGGATTGTGTATTTTCCTATTTTAGTCATGATTTTGTAGAGCGGTTTCTGAGGAGCTAGGGAAGAATTTGAAGAAACTGAGAGAGGTTTTCTTCAAAACAAGAACATCTGCAAAAAACCTCGATGAATGTACACATTTGTGTGTATATACAAAATGTGTTTTCTTTTCTTTCATGAATGAAGATAAGAGCTTCTTTGTTAGGAAAAAAATGTAATACTAATTAATATAAAGATAATTTTCATGCAAAAAATAAAATAAAACGTTTTAACTATAGGATTTTTTAATTTATTTTCACTTGTTTTATATAATCTATACTTAGTTGACATTGAAATATTTTAATTATGATTCACAGTCTCTACATTAAAATGTTAATACATCTAACTTATATATATATATATATATATATATATATATATATATATATATATATATATATATATATATATATATATATATATATATATATATATGAGCAAAAAACCATAATTTCAGTCAAACTGTAATTTCAATCATATAATATGATTGAAAGTTACATTATGCATATACACCTCGGGTGTGTATTCATTAACCACCCCATAAGTAAGAAGAATTTACAAAAAATCTCACATATAGAAAAAGGTGATGTGTATACATTTTGACAACATTTTTAATAATAAAAAAGACACAAAAGAACAAAAAATAAATTGTTGATAACAATCCGTAGTGAAAAAAATAGTTTAGCCACAAAAACCATAAGGATGTTGACGTTAAGAACCTGTAATAATAGACATACATAACAACATGTGGAAGGAAAACCGGAGGTTTCTAGACAAATTTTATTATATATTTGTACCATGATGTGTGTCCCTATGTGGTCGAGGATAGCACTCAAAAACCTGTCCATTAACTCGTTTAGTTATGCCCCATAAACCTTTTTCCATACTGAGTCCTTTGGAAAGGTTGTCTGTTGATTGATTACTTTCCTTGTATATATGAGAAAGAGATAAAGAGGTGAGAGAGTCAAGTATCCTCTAGATTTATTATAGAATACGCAAAATAATTATGTTCTTGCAAGCAATAATGTTATTGAGCTAATTTATAGTAAGCGTGGATTCCCCAAATACATGAATATGTGCACATCCCTTCTCTTGAGAAAACAATAGCTATTGGAAAATGTTCGTAGGCCAAGATTTCTGTTTGGTTAGTTTTCTGTTGTCCCAAACCCATTTTGACTTGATATTTGTGTTCTGTAGAGAGAAAAAGGAAGAAACCTCCACCACTTTGCTGACCATTATTAATTGAAGAACTATCCAAATAGGCCCACGACCTAGTTTGATATATGATTTAATGCTTGATCACTTTGGGGGTGAGACAACCCTTTTCCTATCGGAAGGGATTTATGATTGCTAGAACTTCAGCTGCAGTGTACACAAGGACAAATATCATGTCCTGGAAAATTGTCCTTTTCTTGGCCAACTAGACCCCCTAGAATATTATTAGGGGAAGAGCTCTTAAAACATGAGTGTTAGGTTTATCACATCATGACATCCAAGATGCCTCTAGGTCTACCCCATACCAAGGATCTGAGTGACACATAACATATTTGCATTTGTTCCATACTTCTTGATAGGAAAGACAAGACTTGAACGTGTGTAAAACAATTTCTTCGTTGTTTTGACATAAATAGCACTAGTGTGGTGCAATCATGAACCTTATTTGAAGGACGTCCCAGGTGGGAAATTTATTCATCATAAGGCACCACATTAGTGATTTTTGTTTTATGGGACAATTTTCTTTCCATACCGCTTTCCACCACCATTTCTGTTCATCCACAACTCTTTCAGCCAAAAGGGAAATGAATCCCAACTTAGGGGTGCAGGATCCAATAGGGGGAATGCTACAGGTAAGTTCACCAGGGTCGCTTTTCATTCTACTGTGACCGTCATTTAGAGCTTGCAAGTAATTCTACGAGGAGTCTAGATATTCCCCTCTATACCCAACACTTCGATGGATAACCATCCCTGTCTCGGTATTGATGAATTTGTTGGATTTGCAACTTGTACAAGTTTGGTGTAGCCTCTGTCTCTAAGAAAAATGGTTAGAGGAGGTGGAAACAAGTGACCTAGGCGACCACCGTATCACATATAAAGTACAAGTCTCACTTGTTCTCCTTTGCCCACTTGCCAAGCTAAACCATTTCCAATGATGTCAAATGAATTAAGGACAACCTTTCATATGAATGAGATATTTGTTCTTGGTTTGTCATGCCTCCTTTTCTAGTCTTCGAATGAGCTAGGAGCTATGTACTTATGGGTGACCACCGATGTCCATAGAATGTGCGTTGAGATTCTCCTTTTCGTCAATGACATGCTTTTCTTTTGCAATGGAGATTTGAGGGAGATAAATATGCTAATAGAGAATCTTTCTCTTTTTGGTAGGGCCACTGCTATGTATATCAACACTCACAAATCCTCTATACATCGCCACAATATTTCTAATGAGGAGATCTATCAAATATATCTGCTACTCCAATACAATTCCAAGCCTTTGGAGGAAGGTCTGAAATAATTGGGTTTTCAACTCAAACACAATTTCTATAACAAATCATAATAGAATTGGATCATTTCCAAGGCGGAAAAACACTTGAAAAACTGGTGTCACAGATGGATTTGTAGGGCGTGTCATTTGGTACTGATCAAATCAATGTTAGAAGCCATACCTATATATTGGGCATTTTTAGCTTGGATCCACAAATGTGTTCTGGAAAATATCAAGAAATTATGCTCAATTTTTTTATGGGTAGGGGAACAAGATTTTGAGGGTGTTTCCATGGGTAAAATGGGATATTATTACCACACCAAAAAACTTGGGCGGTTGGGGCCTCAAGAACTTATTCCTTTTCTCAAAAGCTTTGCCTGCCAAATGTGGTTGGGGACTATGTGTAATGGCCAAATTCCACATAATGAGAGAACTGTGAAATTCACCACGCCTTTTAGCCTCTTTCAAAATATGACTTAAACCTTTAGCCACCAACAATAAAATTAAAGGAGATAGAGGGAAACCCTATCAAAACCCTCTTTTAGCGTGTGAAAAGGTAGAGATTGAACCATTAGTGAGGAAAAAAAGAGAGATCGATTGTATACAACTCATAACCCAATGATAAAATCCACGATGAAACCCAAATGGGTAAAAAAATGCCTTATATAAATCTAGTTTACTCTTTCGAAGGATTTATGTAAATTAATTTTGATAATACCCTCCTTTAGGTTTTGAGTTTTAATATTGTGAATACCATCCTAGGCCACGCTGATAGCTTCATGAATTTTCCTCCCCTCCAAGAAAGAAATTTGTTCTAGGGATATGAATCTGGATAGAATCGCTTTGGGTCTATTAGAAATAATATTGTAAATGATCTTGTAAATGACATTATAGAGGGAAATGGGGTGGAATTCCAAGAAAGAAAGAGGGTGGTTCACGTTTGGGATAAGAGCGATGAAGGTTGAATTTAAAGCATGATGTATTCTCCTATATTTCCTATTTTCTTTAATAATCCCTAAGTGATCGAGTCCCAGAACATCATAAAGCTCCAGAAAAAATTCAACACCCCATCCATTCGGCCCTAGACTTTATATTTTTGAAATTTGTGTAGCATCAATTAGAGCTCCTCCACTAATACCTCCTCTATAATTTACCTACTATTCTCTTTGTCAATAATTCTGGGGAAACATTGGGAAATACAAATTACCTCTATAATTGATGTTTCTGGAGGAGGTCTAAAGAGATCTTCAAAGCGACGTTTACCTAATTTGGCTAGCCCATCGAAGGATGAAACCTCATTGTTGTCACCATCAAGAAAATTCTAAATGGTATTTACCATTTTCCTGCCTTTAGTAAAGGCCTGGAAAAAAATGGTATTTTCATCTCCACCTTTTAACCAAATGGCCCTACATTTTAGGCACCGCTCCTCCTCTCAGGTTGTAAGAATTGCGATCTTCCTTTTTTCCAAATTTATGTGGATCTCTCTAGAATCCAATGAGATGAAACCTTCCCCTTCTAAATTTGAAAATACCTGGAGTTGTCTTTTAATCTCCTCTAACTCCTGAAATTTAGCCATTTCTTCCTTTTCACCCAATCCTTCGTCTTATGTTTGATTAACTTTAGGCTTGCTTCGAATTGGGTTGTTGTTTAGGCCTGTGAGTGGGGATCATAATAAATATAGTGAGACTTTACAAAGTTTAAGAACCCCTCATCCTCTAACCATGAGGAGTTCATCTTGAAAGGGCTAGTATGCTTCTTTGGGGATCCTTTTATATCCTAGAAATTAAGAAAGTGATTTGATATTCCACCAGATCCACTCCATTTCTTAATGATGGGGAGAGTATACACTAGTCCTTCAGAAAGGAGGAATATATCAAATCTCTTTACAATGTTTTCTTCCCAAATTCAACTCCTCCTCCATGTAGGAATTAATTTAATTGGTTCCGCATCCACCAACATACTATAAGCCAACCGGCTCATGAAGAAATCCATAAGGGGATCTAACCTAGCCAAAGGACCTCGAGATTTTGAGGGTCCAACAGAGAAATTCAGATCAGTATAAATGATAACATAATTAGGCACGAGTAAATATTTATTTAGAAGGTTTTCCCAAAATTTCTTGCAGTTTTGGGATGACCCATAAATGTTGATCAGAGTAAGTGCATTATTTTTTTAAATGTTACAATTCTCTCCATTGAATTAATTTTGTTATTTTTTTTTAAAATGCTATATATATATATATATATATATATATATATATATATATATATATATACATATATATATATTACATCTCTCCATTGAATTTTTTTGTTATTAATATTTTTTAAAATGTTACATCTCATTAAATATTGAAAGAATTAAAAATCTCCCTCATACCTTGAATTAGAAAGTAGTTATTAATAGAATACTCTCTCTCTCTCTCTCTCTCTCTCTCTCTCTATATATATATATATATATATATATTTTACTCAACATATTGGAATATTTGATTTATAACCTACATTAAATATTTTTTAATAATAATATTTTTAAAATGTCATATAACAACTCCATAATATGTAACAGTCTCGTTAAGATTAACTAGTAGATACTAGTTAAAAGACAATTATTATTTTACTTTTGGTAAAAGACTTGAGACATTGTTTTGGATAAAAACAAGGAATTAATTATGTTAATGAAAATTATTAAAACAGGAGGATTAGAAAATGAAAAGGAAATCTCTAAAAGCTGTTGTAAAAGTTTTCTAAGAATAGGAGGTGGTTGGGGAAAGTTGGGAGATACAGTTACCCATCCCTTGAGGATAAAAAGAGAATCCTGGAAAGGGGTGTGGGTTCTGTAAAAATTTTGGAAAAGAAAGGAGAGCATTTTCTTGAGCTGGAAAGGTCTAGTGGAAATTAGCTTACTGAATCCCTTGAGAGTCCAGATATCCTGTTGGTGACTGAATTGGCCATCCAGAGGTCATAGCAGAGGCATATCCACTGTTAACTCGTGGCACCATCCAGATTCTGGAGCTAGGGGGCAAGTGGAGGACGTAATAGCCTCCCTTGAAGGTTGGGAGGACATCAACTATTTAAAAGATTTTCCTAAGACTCAGATAAGTATACTCTGAGTGATATTGTGTGCCAGGTTTATATAAGTTTCTGTGTGTTATTGTTAACCAGTTATATGATTCAGAGTGTTATGGCTAACCGGATAAACATCACTGAATGATTACTACTTAGTTAGATGAATGTTTCCAAGTGTTCTGCGCAAACTAGCTAGCAATTCTAAAGTAGTGTTAACCAGAGAAATGTACCTGGCTCTTACTGTTAAATTTTCAGAAAAGAAAAATATTCTGAGTAGTTATGGTAGTAAAGATAAATAAGTTATGGAGCATTTGTTTTAGCATTTCTTTATTCTGAAGTTCTAAAATGATAGAAGATCAGACTTCTTGTCGTTATGATTTACCAGTACGTCTACTATGAGGTGTAAATATGCTAGGTACGTATTTACAGTAGGGAAACTTCTGTTTACTGCTTGTAACTAAGGAAAAATAAGGACAAGCGCTTCAGGAAACTGAGAAAAATACACAATAATCCACCTTTAATGGTGGATAATGATAGCCGGCTGAAGGCAGGAAAATAAATGGAAAACATGATAACTAGTCCCCATGAAATAACCCCAAACATTGGAGAAAGCTAATTACTACTGTAGTATTTAAAGAAAGAAATGAAGAATAATGAGCAAATCTCCTCCATGGGAGGATTTGAAAACCTCGTAGCCTGTACGTGACCGACGTATGGTAACACTGTTTCACTATAATCTTACAAAGTAAATAATGAAATAAGAGACTTCGTTGCACTAGGTGGTTCTGCAGGAAAGAACCGAAACAAGAATATATATATAGAACATAACAGAACTTATAGAGCAATTTTGTTATAAACTGACATGCATAAAAGGAAAACTCTGAACAGAAATTACATGCAGGATAGTCCAGCTCCAGATTCGTTACAACATGTCTAAAAGCACGAAATTTTTTCACATTTAACACAAATAGACACAGTATAACGTGCGCTGGCTCTGTTCTTATTATACAACCACGGGCCAGGACTTATCCTCGGACCCATTATGTAATATGCTGAGGAACAGTACAGTTCAGTAGTAAACACATAATTCCACCTTGGGTAAAAGCCCCAATCGCTATTAGATAGCATAGGGATGCAATGAATTGCTAGCTAATTAACATAAGGAGAGAACCGATTAACACTAGTTCAAATGACTCAAAAGCCTTGGCTACAATCTATTGCAACCGAAGTCCGAGAAACTGTAACCCTTGACAGGGCGAGTAGAAGAAGTTAAGCACCCTTGGAAGGGTTAAATACTTGTGCAGGGAGACCATTGAATTAGTCGTGTCTTCGTTGGGGTAAAACAACCAATAAAATGCGACTGGAAGATCGTGAACCCGCTTACCTGCCATGAGAAAAACAAACAGGTCAGTAAACTTCCAATAAGAGATTTGAGAGCATCGATTATAAAACAAATGATAATGCTTGTTTCTAAAGAGGAATTTACTTGGCAAGGGGTTGAACCCTGTAGCATTCTCCTGCAGAAATTAGTGAAGAAAATTTGTTTAAATGCTGCTCGGAAACCAAAGGAAAAGAACGAGGGTTTTGCTGGAGTTCGAACCTAACAGACCCAATTCGACAAAGGAAGAGTGGAATTCTTGCCATAGTCCTAAGGAAATGGGTAGTCGGACGGAAGACCTTCTAAATCCGGCTGGGGCTGCAATAGTAAGCCTATGAGGATACCCTGTATGAGAAACTCATTAGGGTCGAATGATAACCAAGCATTCGCAGGCAGAAGGCAAAGAATAAAAAAATGAAACAACACAAGATAGCTAACCCCAGCGTTAGAATGGCATATTACCTGGTAGTCTTGACCTGTTAAATACATCAGGGCAGAGTTTGCTATGTCTGTTCCCGAAACATAGAAAGAAAAATCATAATGTCGAGAGCACCGAGCTGTAGTCAAGGAGCCTCTAATGTCGTCGAACTCTCCGATCGCAGTCAGAGAGAATGACAGAGAGTATGCGGATCCAAGGGTTAACACACCAAACCTGGCGGGAAATCATAGACTGCCGAGAGTGAATGGTGCTGCCATCCGGACGGGTGGAATGAATGACCTGCCAGGTGGTACAATGCAAATCCCAAGAGATCTAAAAACAAGGTCAAATTAAATGGCGCACGTCGAGCCCGTTGTGTTACCAGGCTTACTCCCATGCATTAACCTTAATGAAAAATCCTTCAAGGAGGTTCAACCTTACACATGTTAAAACCAAACCTTAACTTATTCGGAATTTGTGCTGGAAAATGTGGTACGTGGCACACATTGTGAGCATACAAATTCTGTTGGCCAAAATTATATAAATATAGGCATAACCTTTGAAAGCTGTGGATTATACTCGAGAGAAAAAAAGAATTAATGTTGTACTAGATTAATGCCTTGTACTGCCAGCAAAGTAAATGTTGCTTCTCCCTACATTAAATACTGAAGGTTGTGTTGGCATTGTAAGTTGTGAAGGCTAGTAATATGCTTAGATGATTCCTTTTTGTATGGTAAAAGAAAAAAAAAAAATTGTGGCAAAGTATATGTGACAAGTGGTATCAGAGCCAAGTTGCTACACTGGAAACCTTAGGGGTCTACTAACAGTGAAACTATGTATGTGAATAGTGCACTAAGGGGAAGCAAGAGAATATGAGAGAAGATGCAGCAACACAGTCACAACCAGAGGAAACCCCAATTTCTACAGTCATGAATCCGGAAATGTGGGTTCAATTAACTGTGGAACAACATCAGAAAACGAGTCGACTGTTGGAGGAACAGCAGCAGCAAACTGCATTTTTGCTAAGTACAGTACAACATTTGCAAGAAGAAATGTTAAGAGTTCGAAGGGACAATGAGAGGTTGTTACAGGATCAAGAAAATATCCTGAAAATTTTATCTGACAAGCAAAACCAAGAGATGGGACATCCCAGTGCGGAAAAAGAATTATCCACGAAACAGGAAGAACAGCAAACCAAAAATGATACTACCGGCAGAAACGAAAAGAGTCCCTCTCAAAAGTGTAAAAACAAAAATTATAATGAGGCGGAATCAGGCAATCTGTCCGATCAGCAAGATCATAAAAGGCAGAAAGTGGAACTACAAGGGGAATTTCATAAAATTAAGCCATCAACCTTTGAAAGTGAGGCAGAGGAGGTGGCCGAAGCTTGGTTAATCAACATAAACAAGTATTTTCAGGTATATGAATACAACAACAATTTGAAGGCCAGATTGGCTATTTATCAGCTGCGGGAAAAAGCCACTCTGTGGTGGGAGGAGGTGAAAAATGTACGCAGCATTGATGAGTGAGATATCACATGGGAATAGTTTCAGCAATACTTTAAGGAAAAGTATTTAACGGAGAGATTTTATGATGAAAAAGCGAAGGAATTTCATGACCTTCGACTGGGGCAGATGACCATGGATGAATATGTTACGAAATTCACCTCCTTGTTACATTACATTCCTTACCTTCGGGAGGAAAAAGCCAAGGTGCATAGGTTCTTAAGCAGTTTACCCGCCCCAATGAGGGAGCGGATAGAATTTTTCAACCCACAAACCATGGATGAGGTAATTCCTAAAGCACGAATGTGCTACCAGCAGAATAAGGCCAAGGGTGATGGTGGGAAAAGCTGGCAGCCAAGGAAACATCAGAAAAGTAGTTCTACTTTTAAAAATAGTAAAAGTAGTAACATTAAAGGCTTGGCACGGAATGTTGTTGGCAAGCAGTTTGGTAAAAACCATCAAAGGATCAAGTGGCCAGCGAAGGAGAAACCCATTGAAGCTTCCTGCAAGCCGGAGCAGGGACAGAATTCAAAACCTCCCCTATAGTGCTGGGGCTATGGGGAGGCTCATTATTACAAAAATTGTCCCCAAAGACACAAAAATGAAGCTGTAGCAAATTTGTAAGAGGCATCTACAGTGGGTGACGTGGCAAGAAATATACCTCGCATAAATGCAGCCTTGGAAGATCGACAGGCTGATTTCCAGCCCACCATGATTGAATTGGAAGGTACTATACTAACTAAACCTGTTTCGATTTTAATAGACCCTGGAGCAATTTTAAGTTATGTAAGTCCTAAAATAGTGGAATTATGCAAACTAAAAGAACAGAAATTTAAGAACTCATGGTTAGTTCAATTAGCTACTAGGGCAAAACGTAAAGTCACTGCGAAAATTCCTAATTGTATGTTGGAAGTGGAAAAACAGCAGATACAGGCAGATTTGAATATCTTACCACTAGGATCATATGATGTGTTATTGGGGATGGACTGGTTGGAGAGACATTGGACCCTTGTGGACTACAAAGAAAAGACAATTTACTACAGAATGCAAGATGGCACGCGTAAAGAAATCGAAGGAATTAAAAAGCATGTACAATTACGCCCCATAACAACATCTCAAATGGGAAAATGTATCAGAAAAGGGTGTCAGTTGTACGCAATTCAAGTAGGATATGCAGACTCTAAGGAAAAGGCTTCAATTATAGAAGATATTCCTGTAGTGCAGGAATTTTTGGATGTATTTCCAGAAAATATTCCAGGTTTGCCACCCAAAAGGGATATTGACTTCACCATTGAATTGTTGCCTAGAGCCTCTCCGGTGTCAAGAGCACCTTATAGAATGAGTATACCAGAACTAACTGAGTTGAAGATACAACTGCAAGAATTGTTAGATAAAGGGTATATTCGCCCAAGTGTGTCTCCTTGGGGAGCACCAGTTCTTTTTGTTAGAAAAAAGGATGGAACCTTACGCATGTGTATGGACTACCGGCAACTAAACAAGCTGACTTTTAAGAATAAATACCCTCTACCCAGAATTGATGATTTATTCGATCAGGTGAGAGGTGCTAAGGTGTTCTCTAAAATATATTTGAGGTTTGGATATCATCAGATTCGAATCAAGGATGAGGATATCTGCAAAACAGCGTTCCGCACTAGATATGGGCATTATGAGTTTGTGGTATTGCCCTTCGGATTGAAAAATGCGCCAACAACCTTTATGAGGTTGATGAATGGCATTTTTCATTAGTTTTTAGATCACTTTGTACTGATCTTCATAGATGACATATTGATTTACTCAAAAAGCGAGGAAGAACATAAGGAACATCTGAGAATAGTATTGGAAATGCTGAGAAAGCATCAGCTTTATGCTAAATTCAACAAGTGCGATTTCTTTAAATCAGAAATCCAATACTTGGGTCACGTTGTGACAGCTGAAGGAATAGTTGTGGATCTTGAAAAGATTAAAACTATTATGGAATGGCAAGTACCACAGAATGTGGTAGACATTAGATCATTTATGGGTCTGGCGAGATATTACAGGCGGTTCATCGAAGGGTTTTCTAAGATTGCCTATCCTATTACGTCCTTGCAAAAGAAAGGAAAGCCTTTCAAATGGACGAAGGAATGCCAAGACAGCTTTGAGAAGCTGAAACAACTCCTAACCACAGCACCAGTTCTGAGGGTGGCTGACCCCAATAAAGACTATGTGGTGTGTACTGACGCCAGCAAGGAAGAAGTTGGTGCAGTATTAACTCAAGAAGGAAAGGTAATAGCATATGATTCTAGGAAGCTGAAAGAGTATGAACAAAAATATTATGCCTATGATATAGAACTTACCACAATAGCTCATTCCCTCCGAGTGTGGAGGCATTATCTGCTGGGTAAAAGGTTTGTACTTAAAACCGACCATAGCAGCTTGACCAATTATTTCAAGCAAGAATATTTAAAATCTCGACAGGCCAGATGGAATGCCTTGTTGAGTGAATTTGACATGGATATACAACACGTTAAAGGAAAATAAAATCATGTTGTGGATGCATTGAGCAGAAAATTGCATGGAATTTATGCAATGTATTTCAGTCAATCAGAAAGCTGACTGTTAGATCAGTTAAAAGAAGAAGCCCAGAAGGACCCTGAATACAAATTCCTGTGGCAACAAATGAAGGATGATAGGAAGCAAGGCAAATCGTCAGAATGGGGAAGAAATGAAGATCAAGTGATGACCTTTCACGGAAGAATCTATGTGCCAAATCGTGCGAACCTTAAGGAGTTGATTCTTAATGAATTCCATCGCAGTAATTACGCTGGTCATCCGGGATATCAAAAGATGCTCACTGCAATAAGAAAGGTATATTATTGGCTAGGAATGCGTAAGAATATTGCAGAATATCTAAGCAAATGTTTGGAATGCCAGCAGGTTAAGGTGGAGCATTAGCACCCTGCAAAGCTATTGCAGCCCATACCTATTCCTGAGTGGAAATGGGAAGTCATCTCCCTAGATTTCATCACAGGTCTACCCCGGAAAAAGAGGCAAAATGATTCAATTATGGTAGTGGTGGACAGGTTAAGTAAATCTGCCCATTTCATACCTGTGCAGTCCACTTACAAGACTGTACAGATTGCAGATATATTCATGAAGGAGATTTTTAGACTGCATGGCATACCCAAGACAGTGATATCAGATCGAGATGTCAAGTTTGCATCCGCATTTTGGAAGACCTTGTTCTCTGGATTGGGAGCACAGATACACTTTAGCACAGCATATCACCCTCAAACGGATGGACAAACAGAATGGGTAAATCAAGTTCCGGAGGATATGCTGCGCACGTATGTAATGCAGTAGCCAATCAAATGGGAAGATTATCTGCATCTTGTGGAGTTCGCCTATAACAACGGATACCAAGAATCTCTGAAAATGAGTCCCTTTGAAGCACTATATGGAAGGCAGTGCCGTACACCTATAAACTGGAGTAGTCCTGAGACAAAATTGTTGTTAGGACCGGAAATGTTGGTTGAAATGGAAGCTGAGGTAAAAAGGATAAGGCAGAATCTGAACGCTGCACAGGATAGACAAAAGACTTATGCAGATAAGAAAATGTCCTACCATGAATTCAGGGTAGGGGACCATGTATACGTAAGGATTAAGCCGAAAAGAAGCACTTTGATGTGGACCTCTTGTGCTAAATTGGCTCCCCGATATTGTGGCCCTTTCCAAATAATGGAAAGAGTGGGACCGGTAGCCTATAGATTGGATTTGCCTAGCCATATACAAGTACACAATGTGTTCCATGTATCCTTGTTAAAGCGATATGTACATGATGAAAAACATGTAATTCATTGGTAGAATGTTTAGGTAGGAGAAAAGTAGGAAAGAAAAATCCTAGCTGGAAAAATTTGATTAACATATAAAAGTACTAACTGAGAACACTTTGCTTTTCAGGTAGAACCGGACGGAGAGTTTCTGGTCGAGCTGCTATGCATACTGGATCGAAGAGAGATAGAACTCCGCAAAAGAGTAGTTGTCCAGGTGAAAGTGCAATGGAAGCACTTTGGACCGGACGAGGCTACGTGGGAAGATGAAAGATTCATGCAAGAGGCTTACCCGGAGCTTTTCGCAGAGATGAGCTGAAAACACCGAGGACGGTGTTACTCTCAAGTGGGGGAGATGTAACAGTCTCATTAAGATTAACTAGTAGGTACTAGTTAAAAGACAATTATTATTTTACTTTTGGTAAAATACTTGAGACATTGTTTTGGATAAAAACAAGGAATTAATTATGTTAATGAAAATTATTAAAATAGGAGGATTAGTAAATGAAAAGGAAATCTTTAAAAGCTGTTGTAAAAGTTTTCTAAGAATAGGAGGTGGTTGGGGACAGTTGGGAGATATAGTTACCCATCCCTTGAGCTGTAAAGGTCCAGTGGAAATTAGCTTACTGAATCCCTTGAGAGTCCAGATATCCTGTTGGTGACTAGATTGGCCATCCAGAGGTCACATCAGAGGCATCTCCATTGTTAACCCGTGGCACCGTCCAGATTCTGGAGCTAGGGGGCAAGTGTAGGACGTAATAGCCTCCCTTGAAGGTTGGGAGGACATCAGATGAAAAAGATTTTCCTAAGACTCGGATAAGTATACTCTGAGTGATATTGTTAGCCAGGTTTATATAAGTTTCTGTGTGTTATTGTTAACCGGTTATATGATTCAGAGTGTTATGGCTAACCGGATAAACATCACTGAATGATTACTGCTTAGTTAGATGAATGTTTCCAAGTGTTCTGTGCAAACTATTTAGTAATTCTAAAGTAGTGTTAACCAGAGAAATGTACCTGGCTCTTACTGTTAAATTTTCAGAAAAGAAAAATATTCTGAGTAGTTTTGGTAGTAAAGATAAATAAGTTATGGAGCATTTGTTTTAGCATTTATTTATTCTGAAGTTCTAAAATGATAGAAGATCAGACTTCTTGTCGTTATGATTTACCAGTACGTCTACTATGAGGTGTAAATATGCTAGGTACATATTTACAGTAGGGAAACTTCTGTTTACTGCTTGTAATTAAGGAAAAATAAGGACAAGCGCTTCAGGAAACTGAGAAAAATACACAATAATCCACCTTTAATGGTGGATAATGATAGCCTGCTGAAGGCAGGAAAATAAATGGAAAACATGATAACCAGTCCCCATGAAATAACCCCAAACATTGGAGAAAGCTAATTACTACTGTAGTATTTAAAGAAAGAAATGAAGAATAATGAGCAAATCTCCTCCATGAGAGGATTTTAAAACCTCGTAGCCTGTACGTGACCGACGTATGGCAACACTGTTTCACTATAATCTTACAAAGTAAATAACGAAAGAAGAGACTTCGTTGCACCAGGTGGTTCAACAAGAAAGAACCGAAACAGGAATATATATATAGAACATAACAGAACTTATAGAGCAATTTTGTTATAAACTAACATGCATAAAAGGAAAACTCTGAACAGAAATTACATGCAGGACGGTCCAGCTCCAGATTCGTTACAACATGTCTAAAAGCACGAAAAGTTTTCACATTTAACACAAATAGACACAGTATAACGTGCGCTGGCTTTGTTCTTATTATACAACCATGGGTAGGGACTTATCCTCGGACCCATTATGTAATATGCTGAGGAACAGTATAGTTCAGTAGTAAACACAAAATTCCACCTTGGGTAAAAGCCCCGATCGCTATTAGATAGCATAGGGATGAAATGAATTGCTAGCAAGTTAACATAAGGAGAGAACCGATTAACACTAGTTCAAACGGCTCAAAAGCCTTGGCTAAAATCTATTGTAGTCGAAGTCCGAGAAACTATAACCCTCGACAGGGCGAGTAGAAGAAGTTAAGCACCCTTGGAAGGGTTAAATACCTGTGCAGGGAGACCATTGAATTCGCCGTGTCTTCGTTGGGGTAAAACAACCAATAAAATGCGACTGGAAGATCGTGAACTCGCTTACCTGCCATGAGAAAAACAAACAGGTCAGTAAACTTCCAATAAGAGATTTGAGAGCATCGATTATAAAACAAATGATAATGCTTATTTCTAAAGAGGAAGTTACCTGGCAAGGGGTTGAACCCTGTAGCATTCTCCTGCAGAAATTAGTGAAGAAAAGTTGTTTAAATGTTGCTCGGAAACCAAAGGAAAAGAACGAGGGTTTTGCAGGAGTTCGAACCTGAACAGACCCAATTCGACAAAGGAAGAGTGGAATTCTTACCATAGTCTTGAGGAAATGGGTAGTCGGACGGAAGACCTTCTAAAGCCGGCTGGGGCTGCAACAATAAGCCTATGAGGATACCCTGTATGAGAAATTCATTAGGGTCGAACAATAACCAAGCATTCGCAGGCATAAGGAAAAGAATAAAAAATGAAACAAAATAAAATAGCTAACCCCAGTGTTAGAATGGCATATTACCTAGTAGTCTTGACCTGTTAAATACATCAGGCGGAGTTTGCTATGTCTGTTCTCGAAACATAGAAAGAAAAATCATAATGTCGAGAGCACCGAGCTGTAATCAAGGAGCCTCTAATGTCATCGAACTCTATGATCGCAGTCAGAGAGAATGACGGAGATTATGCGGATCCAAAGGTTAGCACACCAAACCTGGCGGGAAATCATAGACTGCCGAGAGTGAATGGTGCCGCCATCCGGACGGGTGGAATGAATGACCTGCCAGGTGGTACAATGAAAATCCCAAGAGATCTAAAAATAAGGTCAAATTAAATGGTGCGCGTCGAGCCCATTGTGTTACCAGGCTTACTCCCATGCGTTAACCTTAATGAAAAATCCTTCAAGGAGGTTCAACCTTACACATGTTAAAACCAGACCTTAACTTATTCGGAATTTGTGCTGGAAAATGTGGTACTTGGCACACCTTGTGAGCATACAAATTCTATTGGCCAAAATTATATAAATATAGGCATAACCTTTGAAAGCTGTGGACTATACTCGAGACAAAAAAAGAATTAATGCTGTACTAGATTAATGCCTTGTACTGCCAGCAAAGTAAATGTTGCTTCTCCCTACATTAAATACTGAAGGTTGTGTTGGCATTGTAAGTTGTGAAGGCTAGTAATACGCTTAGATGATTCCTTTTTGTATCGTAAAAGAATTTTTTTTTGTGGCAAAGCATATGTGACATAATAAGAATAGAAAAAATTACACATCTAGCTCACAATAAAATGTAAACCTATAATAGAAAATTTAATTTAAATTACTTTATTTGTCTCTATATTAAATTGACATAAAATTATATTGTTTAATATGGACATTGAGATGTTTTATTTTTTGTTGATATTATTTTTTTGTTATTAACAAACTTTTGTTTTAAATATTACATGTGAAGTGAATATATATTGAATTGCACATTATGTAATATTAATAATATTATTTTTAATGTCAGCTGTCAACTCCATATTAAATAGTGAAATAATTACAGATCACCCTCATATTAAAAGTAAATTATTTAGTTTTTGCTTTTAATTATTTTATTTTATATAAAATTGATATAAATTAAAGTGAAAATTAGAGTATTTTATTGATGCCAAACATTGATATTTTATTATTATTATTTTTTAACTTGTTAATATAAATATTATTTTCTTATTTTTAAATGTAACAATAACATCCCCTCCTACTACTGTATTGTAGAGTACTTTTCTGCACACAATAATACAACTATACTTGATTCATGAGCCTATTGGAGGTGGAACCAATAGTGAAACAAATCAAGAAAAAAAAAATAGATAAAAAAGTAAAAGAAAAGATAGTAAAACCAAAGAGTTGGGTAAGAAAAAAAAAAAAAAAATCATATACTTACTCGATAACAAATAAAATGAAGTGTAAATAGGATTAAGTTCCAAAGGTGTGAAATAAAGGACATGGGAGAACTAGAGGCAATGTTTAAGAAAATGACATAAACAATAAAAAGCTCCAAACCAAACAATACCAATAGAAGTTAAGGATATGCTTTTGAATGTGGAAAAGAAATAAATACCAAGAGAGTTTCCAAGAGGCTTCTCAACATTTTTGAGTTAAACGTAAAATCCCCATTTAAATATTATTGAAACCTTTAAATATAAAAAATGTGATAAATAATCATTGATTTAAAAAAAAGCCCTAAATAAAAAACCAAATACATATACTTATTTAAATAGATAAATAATTAAATCAATATTTAATTGAATGCAATGCATCTTAAAATTTTGTAAATATAAATCACATAAATCAAACTTCATTATAACTTTTAACTTAGTGCCTGCCACTTGTCAATGAGCAAGATAAATTTTTTATAATGACCAACTTAAGTGTAAAATGTTCTTTTATTTTATATTCACACTACAGCGACAATAAATGTGCACTTTATTTAAAGTAACTTTAAATATTTTTAATATATTTTTATTAGATGGTTATAGATTTAAATTTCCAAAGTAGAATATATATATTTTCATAAATTTTATCAATCAAATTATTGAGTAAAATATTTTTATATATCAATTCAATATTTAATTGAATTATAATTAGAAAAATTATTATTATCAGAAAAAAAAAAACATATATTTTATAATTTAAATTTTGTAAAAAATTAACTAAAATAATCTTATATATATATATATGATATTTCCAATAAATTCCACTTTATTAATTTTCTTTTCATAACCACCAACCCAAAAAAAAATCCATAATCAATATTTATTCATCCTCATGATAAACTATATTAGCTAGTTCCAAATCCTTAACAATTATAACATTTATGTGATGGTCTCTTAATATCGCTCTTATTAACTAACAACTATAATATTTATGTGATGGTCTCTTAACTAATAATTGAGAACTCATATAAGAAGTTCTATTAACTAATAATTGCATTATAAAAAGTTGTACTCATCAAGATATGCTTTCAACGTATACTAATTGCATTATAAGATGTTCGAGAGAGAGTTTCTGTCAAGCTGTACTATTTAATATTATTTTTATATTAAATATTAAAAATTATATTTAAATATTTATTTATAATTTTTTTCTAATTTATCTAAAAAATTAAATTATATATATATATATATATATATATATATATATATAATCAAGATAGCAACTTAATTAATAAAATGAAGTACATCCCTTCTGTACACTAAGGCATCCCAAATATTATTAATAATAATGACACATGAATAAAGTACATCATCCCTTGTGTATACTAAGGCACCCAAGATATTATTAATAATAATGAACACATGAACATTAGATTTCCATTGATGTCACAAATTTAAAATGGGAGAGATAGTTGAACCTTGCACCTCTTTATGGAAAAATAAAGACTTTTCCAATTGGTAAGAGGGTAACTCTTCACTAAAAACAGTGGAAAAACTAGAACCTCCAAAAAGGGTTGTGACTATTTATGTTGGTAAAACTAGAACCTCCAAAGAAGGTAGTGACTTTTATATTAGCTCGAGGTTCCAATTATATTTTGAAGCAATATTGCCCAAGATGAGTGGGTGAGAATGGTCATTTGGAAGCAAACTTGTCAATGTTGGGTGGAGGGCAATGCTCACTCATTGTCACTTCTCAAGTTGATAAGGTTAATACAATTCTTGAGAAAATCATAAATATAATATTGGAATGATGGAAATCCCATTTCTCATAATCTTACTTAATGAATGTTTCCCTAATAAGGAAATTCCATGTGATATTCCCCAAAATGTTTGTGTATAATAATATATTGTTTTGTGTATGGAAATTTGTGTTGGAGTTATATATATATATAATTTGAAATTTTTCATTTTATAAAAATACTTGAACTTTGATTTGTTAAAGTGAAAACAACACATTATACAAAAATTAGATAGAAACAAGTTATTTCTTTTTTTTTTTTCATTTTTTTAAAACTTAGTCAATATGTCTATATAGTAGGTAAATATAATCTATGATATAAGTGATTGAAGACTTTCACAATTATTCATATTATTGTTGGAGATTTGCAGAAGTGAATTGTGTAATGTTTTTTATTCGCCCAACGTTTCGGATGGTTATTCCATCCCTCATCATGGACCAAAGAATTTTTGTGAGTAAACGAGTGTCGAAGAGCTTTTTTATAAGATAAAAGGAACAAAGTATCCATTGAGTTAACGTGAAGAGAATAAATTTGGTGAAGTTTAAATACAAAAATGATTAAATTTATTGATAAGTGAAACATGTATTTGACCAAATTTATTTTTAAGGAATTTAAGTCAAATTAAAGTAATTAAAAATAATAATTGTAATTTGTATTTGACCAAATTCACAATTGAAAATTGAATAATAATATTTTTTTAAAATATAATAAAAATTAATTAAAAATAAAGAAAAATTAATTGAAATTTAAAAATTGTTAACAATTAACTAATTTATAATAAATCAAAATTAATAATAAATAATATATGGTAATTGGGAATTAAGAATTAAAGAAGAATGATTACAATAAGAATTTGAAAAAGGAATTCTAATAATAATGAATTAAAAAAAAAAAGATTTGGTTGAAAATTTATTTATTTATTTATTTTAGTAATTTAATTAATAAAACTAGAATTAGTGAAAAATATTAAATTTGAAAATTAATGATTTAAAATAAGAATTAATTAAAAATTAACTAATCTAAAATTACAAATCATCATAAAGAAAATGAAATAATAATTAATAATAAATAATATTTATTAATTGAAAATGATAATTAAATTAAATAGATAATATAATCGAAGGAATGAGGTTAAAGAAGATAGAATGATGGTCCAATTTGGTAATGATGAACAAATTTTTGGAAATGATAATAAGATTCAGGAAAGGAGGGGGTTGATTTAGGCTACCAAGGGCGGGAAAGAGGCAATGGAGGGAGGGTCAAGAATCAATTGGTGACATGGTAGATGGTAGGTTTCTAAAACTGGCTCATCTTTTATCCATCCTCCCTATTAAAGTTATTAGTGTTCTTCTTGATTTCGAGGGCTTGAATAATTCGAGAGTTATAGAAAGAAACAAAGGCAAGGATTTTTAACTAATCGAAACAAACTAATAACTTAGAATTAAATGAGTGCTCAACGGTGTCAAACTTTGAAAGACAGTTATGGTTGGTATCAACTATGTGTTCTTTGAGGCAAGCTTTGAAAGGACGACCAATTTGGTCAATATGATTTACTGCAAGAACAAGAACTCTAATAGACCCCTAATCCTAGCATAAGGTCAGACTCGTCTTTGGTCGACCAAAATAATTGCTCGAGGGTTTTATGGGGCTTAAATATGGTTTTAATGTTCTTTTTGGCCAAGATATTTGCTATAAGATTAATGGTTCCTTTAGTGTACGTGAGAGTAACTTGGCCACATGAGGGAGAGGGATCAAAATTGGAGGACCTAGGTTGAGCAACAAATTGAAAGGATTTAATGATCTAAGCAGGGGAATATTCATTAGCTTTTAAAGCTTGGAACATATGGGACTTTTTAGCCGAAATAAACTTGGGAGAAATTATTTTTATAGGTATGGAGCTGAGGCTTTTAAGAACATTTGATTTTTGGGATGGGTGGTGATGTGAAAGGGCATGGAGATAATGATCTGTGTGGGTCTTTTTTCTATAAACTTAATGGGAGAGGGAGCCATTGGGGAGGCCGATAACAAGGACATCTAGGAAAAAAAGATTCAATTTCCATACTGAATTGGATATAAGGGGAAATGTTGTTGAGATGGGAATGAAAGGCGTCAATTTCATGTCCACCGTGTTGCCAAATGACAAAGATGTTGTCAACAAATCTTAACCAACATTTAGGTTTGAGATGCCAAGAATTAAGAGATCTGGCTTCAAAGTGTTCCATAAATATGTTAGTAACTATCAGAGAAAGGGGGGAGTCCATAACTGTACCTTTCGTTTGCTCAGAGATGCTACCTTTAAAAGAAAATAAAGTTGAGCTGAGGCAAATTTGGACTAAGTTTAAGGTTTAAGGATCTAGTAACTGGGAGATTAGGTTTAAAGCTTTGAGGAACGAGATCTTGGTGAAAAAGGAAACATTGTTCACTTCAAGAAATCTCAACAACAATAACCTATGCTTTTTAAAAACAAATTTCAGATTGAAAGAATTCATGACCTCAAGTAGAAAAATATCAACTATTCACTATGCCCATATCATGGGTAAAAATAACCTCTAAAAAAAATCCATATAAAAAAAACTCTTGGCCATAAGAAGACACATTATTAAAAAAAAAAAAAACTTTACTAGCTTCCTATGCCCATATGATTGGTAAAGATAACCTCTCTTTCTTAAAGAAGCTGAATAGACAAAATTATTGACAATAATACCTTGGAGTTCGCTTCTTGAGAGTGATGTAACAACACGGAAGGAAATAATTTAAGCTCATGGTATAATTCATTCTTTGAGAGATTGACTTAAACAATAACAAACCCGTGATTAAATCAAGAAACCATGGTTAAGTTGACATAGAAAGAAAAAAAATAAACTATCATAGATAAATTAATTTGAACAACAGAGAAATCTACTAGTTCCATCGATAGGAGAGAGGTAGTCTCTCCCCACCATGATCAACAATGAAATCCAAACACATTGTAACAACAACCATAAATGAAAATAAATAAACCCTCATCTCTTTTTTTGCAGATCACAAAACATCCACTATTGAATGTAACTTAGTTAATAAGCTACACATATTTTCTGGGTATGTACTATGAATATCAACATGTCATAGGTTCATCTATAGATATTAGCTCCTTAGCTTGCTTACCTCTTCCTTTCTTGGGAAAAATATTAAACCGGTCAAAGGCCCATCATCTCATGCAAAGTTTCTTAAAAACATTAGTATGCCAACAAATCAGAATTTAACATTGTTCATTTATGAAGAGTTAGGCCTCCAATGGTATAAGATGAGCTTATATTTCAAGGTGAAGACCTTGGTTTATTGATCAGAGTCAAAATTTAGATGAGGGAAAACACAAATTGATTAATTCATGACCATGTTAGAGTGGTCAAACTATGTTTGGGTCATTTGGGCCTGTGAACAAAACATAGTCTACGAAGAAATTCTAGGTTCACTCTTCTCCTCATAACATTTTAAATGCAAAATAATCATTAATAATTTTATCCAAATAGAGTAATAACCAACTAAAAAGGCATGCACTAATATTGTCCTAGAGAATTGTCGGATTCGCTGGTTGTTCCAACACATAGTGTACTTAAAAAGGAAGTTGGTAGCAACAAATATGGCTCTGACAACCAAATGTTATAGTAGGACTTAGGAATAACACATTTGAAATTCTAAAAAGCTCGCTAAGTAGCTACATAAATAGCGAAGGGTCCAAGTTTCAGTTAATGGATTTCAATCTTGAAATTATTTGTATTAATAGAAGGTTAGCTATACTGGTTCACTAAAATTAGAAAATACCCTTAGAATAAAAATTAAGGATCAAATGCATATTATAGAATACATAAATAGATAACATGTAAGGATTGATCAAATATTATATAATATAACTAGATTTCCATTTTATTCACTCCAATCATAGTAATATAGGAAGCTAAGAATGTTTGTGAATACTTAAAATCTCCTTTGTGCATACAATACTTTATAGATAAATGCCTTTCAGGTTAATCACATCATTAGGCTTTGGTCTAGATATAAGAATTTTGCGATCCATAATGTAGATAAATGTCTTTCGGATTAATCACATCATTAGGATTTGGTCAGATCTAAGACTTATGTGATCCATAATGTAGAAAAATGTCTTTCGGATTAATCACATCATTAGGATTTGTTCTCTAAGACTTTTGTGATCCATAATGTAGATAAATGTCTTAGATCTAGCATACAATACCATTAAACACTTATTTATATATAAAATTTAACAAAGTTATCAACAAACATTGCTTTAAAATAACAATTACAAACCCATTTAAAACAAAGAATTTGTTGTGGCCATCAAAGATAAAACTATAGAAAATATCTAACACAACTCTAATACCATGTAGAAATTACACCAATGGATTCAATCCGATCGTGTAATGTATTAAAACAAGATACTAACTCCTTCTACAATATTTGTGGAATATAAATCACGATCGCTCAATCACATGCAAGTAGGAGAAAGAAGTAAATCAATCGCACAACACAAGATTTTCCCGGGGAAAGCAACTGCTCAAAACCCCTCCATATTTATTTTATAATCAACCAAGGAATCATGAAACAATACAATGCATGGGTGCTCACCACAACCTCATACACTCTACCAATTGTTTCACGCTAATCTAGGAAAAATTGGACAAACACATAGCCAATTATCAACCTACCCTTAGCCTGCCTTGCTCACACAATCCCTAGAGAAATAAACCCCTATTAAATAGGAAATTCAGCCTTCCTTGATTGCATAATCCATCATGGGCTTCCTGTGGTTTTATAACTGCACTTGGGTAGTTTGCTAAAAATAAATTTGATAGTTTACTTGCCTTAAACCTTTGTCTCAACTGGGTCTCCATCAAAATTGACATGCATGCAACTATTAATAGTGAATCATCAGTTACTTGGTAGATCACTACTTGTGAATTAAATCTATTTTAATTCACTTGATCTTCCACTAGCTCATCAAACAGTTAGAACTAGTTAAACTAATTTTATCTCAATTAATGTGAGTTAACTGATCCCACTCACACCACACTAGTGCTACAACTGCAACTGGACCCTGTTAATAATATAATCACTCTACATGCCTATCATTTGACCCTCAACTCAAAATTCTTGAGCTAACTAAGTATATCACACTTAGTTAACTATTACAAATTGTTATGAGATAATATTACAATTAATTTTCCAATTTATTTAAATATTGGTTGCACACCTTCTCATTAATGTGTCACTAGAATCCATCACTCATGTGTGACCTGAGATCCCACACTAGTGTGTGTGCATTTTCTTGTTTAATTTCAACACTCCCTCTCAACAAGAAAGGGATTATCAACTACCCCGATCTTGCCTCTGTAGTATTCAAATATTCTCTTAGAAAGTGCCTTCATCAAGATATATGCATCCTGATATTCTGTTGGAATGTACTGCAGCAACAAAATGCACCTCTGAACACAATCTCTGAGGTGGGGGTACTAGATGTCAATGTGCTTAGACCTGTCATGGAATACTGGATTAACCGAGAGTTTTATGCAACTCTGGTTATCACAATGTATCACTGTCGGATCTATCTGATGACCAAAAAAACCAACAAGTATCTTCCTCATCTAGATGGCCTCACATGCAGCTTGAATAGCTTCCATGTACTCTGCCTCAGTTGAACTGAGTGCAACTGATCTCTGCTTCCTGCTGTACTAAGAAAAATGTTGTTGATCATATGCTAAAGATGCCCCTTGATGTGCTCTTCGTGTCTGATGGACTACCTACCCAATCTGCATTGGTGAAGCCTTGAAGCATCATTCCCTCTGTTCGTCTGTACCATAATCCATACTCTGTAGTGCCCCTGAGATATGTCAAAACATGCTTCCCTGCCTTCCAAAATATCTCGATAGGCTTAACCATAGCTTGACTAAGCTGGTTAACTGTGTAGCATATGTCTGGTCATGTGTTCACCAAATACATAAGTGAACCCACAAGCTGCTTATAAACAGTAGCATCCACTACCTCACCTAAAGTAGCATCCTCCTTCCTCCAGTTACTTGCAAGAGGAGTCTCCATGGGTTTGCTACCTTCCATGCGGAACTTCCTCAGAATATCCTTGGCATACTTTCCCCGAGATAGAAATAAATCCCCATCTCTTTTCCATATTTCCAAGCCAAGGAAATAATGCAAGAGCCCCATGTCCTTCATATCAAAATCTCTGGCAAGATCCTCTTTGCAAGAAGCTATAAGCTGATCATCACCTGTCAATGTAATATCATCAACATAAAGAACAATAATCAAAAGCTTACCATCAACCACAATATGATATAGGTTTGCATCCGCTTCACTCTTTGTGAAGCCCAACCAGGTGAAATAGTTGTCAATCCTAGTGTACCAAACACAAGATGCTTGCTTCAACCCATACAATGCTCTCTTGAGTCTACACACATGCGACTCCCTGTTAAAGGTCTCAAAACATTCTAGCTGCTCAATGTACACTTCTTCCTCAATAAATCCATTGAGAAAGGTTTTATTTACATTCATCTGATGTATCTGCCACCCCATCTGCGCTAAGAGTGCAAGGATAGATATAATCGATGAATACCTTACAACCGGTGAAAAATTATCCTCATAGTCAATCCCATCTACCTATGAGAATCCTTGGGCCACAAATCTAGCCTTGTATTTCTCCACACTCCTATCTGCTGCTTGCTTCACCTTATAGATCTACCTGGATCCAACCACTGAATTCCCCACTGATCTTGGGACCACTTCCCATGAATTTTTTCTGATAATGGAGTCATACTCCTCAACCATGGCATCAACCCATGTTGGCTTCTGCACTGCTTTCTCAAAATAGGATGGTTCTGTCACAATACACTCGCTTATAAGAGAAATGCATCTAGTATACCTGTATGGGGACCTTCTCTTCCTGCACTGTGATGTAGGCGCACCTACATGCTCTGTCACATCTAGCATCAATCTGTCAGCATCTCTGGTGCACTTCTTACCATTTCTGGTGGATGGATCTACATGAGTGGTTTCTGCCACTCCATGATCCTCTCTGCTTGTGGCTGCTCCACATCCTAAGGTTCATCCTTTGGAACTCTAAGGGAAAATATCATGGTTTTATCCTCATCAAATTTAACATCTCTCCTGATAATTGTCATCTTGTTAACTGAAAAATACACCTGATAGTTGTGGGGAGTACCAGTGCACCCCAAAAATATCCCAAACTCTGTTGTTGGTTCTAACGTCCTCCTGGCATATTTGGTCACATGGCAATATATAGATGAGCCAAAAATTTTAAAATATGAAACATCTGATTTCTTACTTGGAAAGCCTCCTCTGGTGTACTCATACCAAGTATTCGATGAGGACTATGATTCTGCACAAATACCATTTTGTTTCATGCCTATTCCCATGGATTCAACGATAGGCCCTGATCATGTAACATAGATTGTGCTACTCCATAAATTGTTCTTTTCTTTCTTTCTGCAACCGCATTATTTTGTGGGTTATGAGGTGCAATCAATTCTCTCTGAATTCCTTCTTTGGCACAGAAGTTCTTGAATTCATTAGAGATATACTCACCACCATTGTCACTCCTTAGAGTCTTCATCTTCTTCCTTATATCTTTCTATACCACAAAACTTGGAGAACGTTTGATCTTTCTTCTACAGAAATAAGATCTAACATTTTCTAGAAAAATCATCAACAAAAATCACATAATACTCGTGCTTTGCTATGGAAGGTGTAGAGAATGGTACACACATGTTTGAGTGAACTATCTCAAGGATTTCCACTGCTCGGTTCTCATTCTCATGAAAAGTGGATTTAGTATACTTCCCCATGGTACATCCCTTGCATGTGTCTATCTGCACAAGAGTACCCTTTGGAAGACCTGTAGAAATCTGTTACTTGATCCTCAAAGCACTGTGATGTAGATGGACCAATCTCCTGTGCCATAACTCACCTGTACCCCGACTCACCACTTCCCTTTATTTACTGCTCAATGTTGCGCAGCCATATACATCAATTTTGTAGAGGTTCTTCACATGAACCCTAATCTTCTTTACCTTTCCTGTGGCTTTATGAAGAAGGAACCCCTTTCCTTCACTGAAAACCACATCATATCCAAGATCCTCCAACATAGAAACTAAAACTAAATTATTTTTCAAGCCTAGTACATTCATGACATATTTTAATATGAAAGGTTTACCTGACTATCTCTGGAAAGTAACTATACCAATCCCAGTAGCGCTATACCTCCCGTCATTTCCCATCTCGATGTGCATCTAAAGATCCTTCTCCTCCAAGCTACTAAAGAGTTATTTGTTTCCCGTTATGTGGAAAGATGCTCCACTATCCAAGTACCATATATATCCCATCATAGTTGACACCATACATGCGATGAGAGAGAATCCAACTCAAACTATGAGGAAAAAGCTTCACCCGCTGCAACTCCCAGAGCCTTCTTGTTGTTCTTCCTCTTTTGTGGAAAATTTTTGGCATAGTGTCCATGATCATGACAGTGAAAACATTTCACCTTTGACATGTCATGCTTATTTCCTTCTTTGTCAGTCTCAGATTTGGAATAGGAATTATTCCCCTTCCCCTCCTTTGCCTTACCATCCAAGGCATGATTTTCCTCATCATCAGTCTTGGATGAGGATCCATCCCTGTTATTCCATCGAAACTCTTCCTGTACCAAATCTGACCATAGTCGCTCCCAATTTGGTAACTTCTCCCTCCCATTCACAGAATCTTGGTGTCAGTTCACAAAGGTGGCTTATTATAGGAAACCTCTAAGCTCCTCATTCAATTGTCAACCTAGGGAAAGTCGTCTTATCTCAAGAGTGTAGGCACAATATATGAAAGTGAGATCGAACGGTAGTTACTCTATAGTGCTTATGAAAAGGGTTATCTAATTCGCGAAGTTCAATCAATTCGAAGAGAAGTGAAATGGTATAATGAAACTAACTACTCTGTCTAGCTCAGAAGGAGAGAAACCTATGATTGAACAACATAATAATGAATTGAACAACAATCTGAATGAATTGAACAGCAACCCGAATGAATTTAAAAAAAATCACTTATATAATTTTTGCAATGGAATTCTCTTCTGCAAACTAACTAATTGACATCTTTCTGCAATTAATCAATAATTGGACGCCTTATTATACTGAGGGAGCGATCTAATTCTTAGAAATAGATAACATTGAACAAAAATTACTCTAAGATTCAAAAAGCGAAATGAAAGCTTCTAACAACGAGAAAGCATTACTATAAACTAGAAAGCATGACTACCAAACTATTCTAATGAAAGAGAAATTGTAACCTCATGCGTTTCTATTTTAACGAGTGGAAAGGTAATTCAAAAACTACATCAGATAACTGGACATCAATTATGTAACTAACGCACAACACAAAAATTGGCGTAGAAACTCCCAGGGGCTGGGCCCAAACCACCAGAAGTTCTGACGCAATGAAAAACTCAAAATATGATTATTCAAAACATCAAAATTCTTTATTAAATTGAAGGATAATACGGGGATACAATTGAACAGTTCTATCCTGATACATTGATTATAGAAGGAAAATCATATTCGACTCCCTATCTAGTCCATCCTTGGTCCTTTTTAAAGGCGTTTTCATGCAGTGGAACGGTATTTTCCAAACGACAGCCTGCTCCACGTAGCTGTCGTTTGGGTTCTCGAGCTTGGATCTGTCTTTCTTCCTTCTATCGGTTTTTGGGAGTTACTAAGTTTCCATGAGTCTTTGTTTGTTAGCCATATTTCGTTAATCGTCGGTTTGGTTGCTTTGCTTTCTTGTTACACAGAGATATAATAAGTCAAGTTCCTATTAGAAAATGTTCCTTTTGTTGTTAACCCAATTGTCCTGATTTTCATAAATCTTATTTATCTTTATTGTTAAGATGAAGAAGAATCCCCTAAAAATGTATCATAATTCGAAGTAATCATAGGGTGAAAACATACCTTAATTTTGGCCCAACATACTCCCCTGCTCACCTATTTGCAAGTCCTCATGCAAACAAATGGTTGAGATGCAATTGTGTTAAGGAGTAGGCAGGGTGGACTTCTTCCTTGTATGCTCTGAAACCATGTTTTTGTCTAATTATTGCAAAAGCAGCATTTGTGTGTCCTTCTGGTAATTCGTAGTCATGATCATAGCCCTTAGGGGGGTACCGGATAAGAGGGCATATATATCTGCATCCTAACCATACAGGACCCATGCTGAAGACCAGGTTACTATATGAGAGGAATCTGGAGGCGGATGCCTTGAAGTTTCGGTAGCCAAATGGCTCCCTATTATTTACATTGTTTGTGGAGGCCATCCATCTTTGTTTAGCTACTGCCAGGGCTTCTTCCTGAATGTCTCCAAAATATTCCTGCCCATTTTATATAATGTCTTTATGGATGGGTCCCAACTTGGTCCTTACACCCTTTCTTCGCATGAAATTCTTATGTTGAATGAACAACTGCAGGGGTTTGGTGGGCTCTCCTCTGACCCATAGGCCTAGGCCATGTTCTCTCTTTTGGAATATGTTATAGGATTTGGCCCACCTAATCTGGTTCTTAGCGAATGAGAGGAAGGCCTAAAAATGAACATCTCCTAAAAAGGGACTAGGATTGTTGTCCCTGTCCTCTTCTAGAAAGAAGTTATGCATGTAAAGTTCATATAAAAGGCGTTGGACCTGTTCATCTTGATCATTGCAGCAGTGGACGAAATATTCGATGGTTTTGAAAGTTGTGGGCTTCCCTGCCCTAACGGCCTTGATTTTCAGAAGCAAATATCATTATGTTAAGAATAGGGCATAGTTGGTAGCTGGTGCCCTGCATGATAGTTCATAAGAATACATAGAAAAAATCATCGTGATTTGTTTCTTGGCCTGATCCACCTAGTCTTATGCCCTTTCTACCTTTTCCTTCTTCTCTCTGAGCTGGGAAAATGTTTCATCTTCTGTGGTGGAAAGGTTTGTGAATTTATTTAGTAGTGCCTGATATTCTTGTGCTTGTACTACTTCCTTTTTTCACTGAGCCAATTCATGTTGTGTTTGAATTAATTCACTATACCATTTTTGCTTGAAATCTCTTTCAACTAGAGGGGCATTGGCGGGGGTTTCCTCCGTTTGGGTTCCCTTTTCGTTGGTGAATTCTTTCCTATGCCAGTCAGAGGCTTTAAGAGTGTCCACCATGTATGTCTATACCTCGATCTCAATGGTGCTTGCCAAGTCAGTTTGCATCCCAGCCTCAGCAGTATCTGCTTGGTCCATTTGCATTCCAGCCTCAGCAGTATATGCTAGGTCCGTCTGTATCCCAACCTCAGCAGTATCTAACAAATTTGTGGTCAATTCTCTTTGATTTTCAGCTGTGGTCAATTCCTTATTAGGTTTTCAGGCCTTATTTACCTCCTTCAATTGTTTTCTTAAATGTTTCACCATTTTTCCTCAATCTTTTGTAGGTCTTGCTCAGTTGCTTAATCTTCTTTTCAGCTGAATTCTCACCTAACCTAATTTTAGCAGGTGGAGGAGCATCATTTTCATTTTCAGGAACTGTGCTACCAACCTCAGGGTTGCCTGCGATGGTATTTTTTACTTGAGCTTCTGAGTTTACTTCTGTATGAAGGTCATGACTGGGTGGGACAATGCTACCTTTAGGTGTCAAAGGGACTATTTCTATGCTTGTGTTTTTCTCCAAAGGGATAGTGTCTCCTGACTGATTTTCTGATTCCGCTCTCCCTTCTGCCTATTCTTCACTATTTACGTCATAATTATCGAGAGGGGACAGAGCCCCAAAGGCTTGTGATTCCTCTTGGTGGGGTAGCACCTCGGTGTGGCTAGAACTGCGGAAATGGCAGACTTGTCTATAGGTTCCTCTTGCTCTTCGGCTTTTGATAGGCTTCTAGATTCATGGCCTACCCTCATTTGCTCCAGGAATCGAGCCATCTGTTCCTCATAGTCTTGCAAGGGTGAATTTTGAGGGCTTGAGGGTAGTGAACGGAACAACTCTGCCTCCTCTATGAAGTCTGAGGTTCCTTGAAGTATTTTGGGCCTCTTTTTCCTACATGGTTCTAAAATTCAGGTGTGGGTCCTTTTCCTTCTAGGTATGTTTACCCTGGGAAGCTCGATTTCGGCTTCGCCAGGGTTTTCCTCAGGTGCCTGTGTGGCAGGGTTAACAAAGTTGCCTCAGGCTATTTGCTGCTTTCCCAACTCATGTATGATGATTAGTTTGATTAACTCGTGGTGACTTACAACTGCTTGGGGGTTTTTATCTCTTCTTATTCGAACAACAGTGTCATGCAATATAGAATTTAAGAAAGAAGACAAGTTCACTGAAATATTTTGCTTAAGCATAACTAAAAGTTTAAGTTGGTGAGGTTTTACCACGTCTTGGTGTCTATCACATGTAATGAATCTTTGGATGAATGTCGTCAGTTCCTGCCATGCTTGATGTAGCGTATTAGGGTTAATCCCTTTCCCTTTTCGCTCCAATGGATTTTTAGGATCCTGATATGTTGCAACTGCCTCTTGTAAGAGAAGATGTTTCTTTTTCCATCTCTCTCCTTTCGCTGATATTCAGGAGACTTTAGCAATAATTTCTTCTGTGACTGGTATAATTCTTCCCTTAATTCTGGTCTGTTCCTCTTGTAGGTTTTTGCAGAAACTCAATTGCTACTTCTGTATCAAATCCCTTTAATCAGTGTAAATATGCTAGCCAGCCGCCTTGCTGGAGGATAGCGCTTGTTGCATCTGAAATCAGGAAGTTCGAAGGTTCGTTCCAAAGAGAATTTCCTCCCATGGCTAGTGTGCTTTCCTGTGCTTTTTCTTATGATTTTATTCTCTTTTGGCTATGTTTTTTCAAATGGATACTGTATGCAAGAGAAAGAGATATTGCAGTCTTGTGAAAGTAACTTCATGCCTTAATTGCGATGCTCCTCTGGTCTTATCAGCATATCTAACGGGATTTGTGCAGAAATTTTGCATGCTTGCTAATTTATTGACTAATTACACCCCCTCCGTCGAAGTAAGGGTGCCCACATCCTCAAGTACAATAGGAATTTGGCCAATCATGAATGCAAATGGGGGAATGTCAGGATTCGATAATCATGGCCTGTACGTGAGAGAGGAGTTCATGGCTTTCAAGTTTCAGGGGATGAGGAGTAATTGGGTAATTATGAGCATACATAGTGTAAAGGTCAGATTTGGAAGTTCTGACATAAATGCATCTCGTGTGGAAGTGACCGGAGAGGGAGAGAAAAAAGTATAACTATTATGATGATATGATGTCCTTATTTAATGATAAGTGTGACGAAAGAAACACTGAGATAGGTAATGATTGGCGCTGTCATCCCGAGGTTCAAACATGTAAGCATATCTCCCTTATAGTTATTTATGTGGTAGATTAGAATCATCACTAATTCGAGTAGTGGCTTATGGAAGAAGAATAGAAGAGAAGTATATATGTAAGAGTAATTGGCTATTGTTAAAACATACTCTCATGTCATAAGCAGAGCCACTGCTGCTAGCAGGCATTCATAGCCTCGACAGGGTTGCTATTTTAACCTGAAAAATGAGCTAGGATCCTTGTGTAAAAATAGTTATTCTGCCAATTTTGTGGAGAGATCACCATGTTGGTATGATAGACAAATAACCATAGTGCCACTCACCAGAGTTGTAGCAAAGTGATCAGGTCAGCTCGCGATGAGACCTCCTGTCCTTCAAGCAATTGAGAAGGCCATTACCCTGGTGTGGTGGCCATTGTGGGCATGTCACTTGCTAAGTTCTTATGAACATGGTAGGCTGGCTCGTGATGAGACCCCCTATCCTCTTTTGAAAATTCTCATGTAAGCATAGTACTTATTTTTGAAACATAAGCATTTTGATTTATAAGGAGGTCACTATGCTGGTGTGATGGCCAGATAGTCACAGTGCCATTCACTAGGATTGTAACAAAGTGATCAGGTCGGCTCGTGATGAGACCTCCCGTCCTTCAATAAAATGAGAAGGTCATTACCCTGGTGTGGTGGCCATTGTGGGCGTGTCACTTGTTAAACCCTTATGATCATGGTAGGCTGTTTCGTGATGAGACCCCCTATCCTCTCTTAAAAATTTTCAAGAAAACATAATAGTTATTCTTTATACATTAAGGGAGGCTCATTAACTCCTTAAGAGTTAGGGATGGTGACAGAAGTAAAAATAATGCCAATACAATTAATATTCCTTATTCCTATTTCTTCATAATGGAGGGAAATACTACTCGAAAGTGTAGAAAGATATACCATCATAAGATCATGTATTGTATGATAACATAATTGAGCTGGGAATGACTTAGCCTTTCATTTCATATATGTACAATTTTGGCTTACATTTTAGAGATTATAGTGTTAAAGAATCATCATACTGGTAATTTTTACTGCTTCCCTCCTTTCTTCAACTGCCACTTCCTCCTTAGAGATGCCTTTTATAGCTAGGGTGCAGATCGAGGGGGGGGGGGGATATCGACAAAGGAAGGAATAAAATGCAAAAATAAGGCTGTTAAATATGATTTAACAACAAGGAAAAACAAAAAAACAGTTGTTCAATTCGATTGAACAACAGTTGTTCAATTGAATTAAACACCAACCATTCAAAGAATTTGAATAGCAATGATAAAAACACAAAAAGCACGACTGTTCAATTCGATTGAACAACAACCATTCAAAGGATTTGAACAACAAGAATAAAAACCCAAAAATCACAGTTGTTCAATCCGATTGAACAACAATTGTTCAATTAGATTGAACATCAGCCGTTCAAAGAATTTGAACATCAAGAGATAAAAACACAAAAAGCACGACTATTCAATCCGATTGAATATAAACCGTTCAATTGGATTGAAAAACAATTGTTCAAAGAATTTGAACATCAAGGATAAAAATGCAAAAAGCACGGCTGTTCAATCTGATTGAACAACAACTGATCAATTGAATTGAACAACAATCGTTCAAAGGATTTGAACAACAAGGATAAAAATACAAAAAGAACGGTTGTTTAATGAATTTGAACAACAAAAGATAAAAATACAAAAAGCACGGTTGTTCAATCTGATTGAACAGTAGCTATTCAATTGGATTGAACAATAGTTGTTTAATTGGATTGAACAGTAGTCGTTCGAAGAATTTGAACAACAAAAGGAAAAAAAAATGGAAGAGGATGAGAAAAAGAATACATTTTTGAGCATGAGAAATGTACAACACAATAAGAACTAGGAATTATAAAGAAATTATATACATTATTTACAAATTATGGTAGCAAACTCTCATGTACTTGAGGTTGTGGGGTTATCACCCCCTGTTGTCACAACTTGGATGGTGGGATCGTTTCGTACCTGTTGGAAAAAATATTCCTTTGTGAGAGGTTTGTGATATAGGCGCACTGTGTGCCCATTCACTTGAAATTTAGAACCAGACCCATCTATGGCGGTCAAGGTGAGTGTGCCATTGTTGTGTACTTCTTGAATTTCATATGGACCGAGCCACCTTGTTTGTAATTTTCTTGGAAAATCTTGGAATCTAGATTCATAGAGGAGTGCCCAATCTCCTTTTTGAAATATATTTTTCTTGATAAGGTTGTCATGCCACTTAGCTCGCTGTTGTTGTATGATCACTATGCGCTGTAGAGCTAGTAACCTCATTTCATCTAGCTCATTTATTTGTTGGAGTCTTTTAACCTGGGATTCTGTTAAGTCCAACCCTACCTCTTGGGTTGTCCTTAGAGTCTTGATTTCAAACTCGATAGGGAAAATAGGCTCTCTCCTAAATACTAAATGATATGGGGAATATCTCGTGGTGTTTCTCCCGGTTGTGCGATAAGCCCATAAGGCTTCTGGAAATCTAGTGGCCCAGTCTCGATGATGTCTTGATACTATTTTGGTAAGAATTACCTCTGGAACTTTGTTGGTGCTTTTGAACTGCCTGTTTTCCTGTGGGTGGTAAGGAGACGTAACTCTATGGATGATATGGTAATTTTTTAGGGTGGCTGTAATTTTATTACCCACGAACTGTGCCCTCCCATCGGTTATCACTTCCCGTGGAAAACCATATCTCAAGAACAACTCAAAAAGGAAATTAATCACATATTATTCCATGGCTCTTGATAAGGCCACTGCTTCTACCCATTTTTTTACGTAATCTATGGCAACAAATATGTAGATTTTCTGGTTTGATGGTGGGTTGAATGGTCCAACGAAGTCTAGTCCCCATCGTTCGAACGGTTCTATCACCAATTGTGGTTGTAGTGGAATTTTGTCTGCTTGGCTTGGGCGACCCATTCTTTGGCAACTATCGCAGGCTTGGACATATTTCTTTGTGTCTTCGAAAGTCGTAGGCCAATAATAGCCTAATTGTAATGATTTGTGCCTTGTTATGTGATCTGCGAAATGGCCACCATAAGGTTCATTGTGACAGGCCCGTAGGATGTCATAGATCTCGTCCTCCCTGATGCATCTGCATATGCACATGTCGGCCCCTGTATGGAAGAGGTATCCACCGATCCAGGAGAACCTTGCGTTGCATTGTACAATTAGTTTCCATTCTCTTGACGTTAAGTGTCTGGGAAGCTTTCCTACTGCCAAGTAATTTTCCACATTTGCATACCATGGAGTTTTTACCGCTACCACAAACATATGTTTGTCAAGAAACTGATCATCAACTTCTAGCATATCGTCTGTCTTTGGAACCTTGGACATCAATTCTGCAAACACGATTTTCTTTCCTAGACGGTCCTTGATAGTTATGTCGAATTCCTGCAGTAGCAACAAACAATGAGTTATTCTCCCATTCGTGATTAGTTTATTAGCTAAATATCTAATGGCAGAGTGATCAGTATAAAAGAAGAATTGATTACCAGTTATATAATTTCTAAATTTATTAATAGCATAAATGAAAGCCAGGAACTCCTTTTCAGTCACTATACAATTTAATTCAGCAGGAGTGAGGTTTTTGCTGATATAATAAATAGCATAGGGTTTTTTGTCTTCTTCTTGGCTAAGAACTCCCCCTATTGTTGTGTCGGATGCATCTAAAGAGATGTGAAAACGTAGTTTCCAGTTAGGCCCTCGTAGAATTGGTGTTGTCGAGACCAGTTTCTTTAAATCTACAAAAGCGGTGTCACATTTATCAGTCCAGTGGAATTCAAAATTTCCAGTTAATGCATACAAAGGTGCAACTATTTGTGAGAAATTATTTATAAATCTGCAATAATTTCTTGCATATCCCAAAAAACTGCGTACCTCCGTCTGTGTACAAGGTGTGGCTAATAGAAGGATTACCTCTATTTTTGCTGGGTCCACCTGTATTCCAGCTGCAGAGATGTAGTGACCTAGGATTATTCCCTCGATCATCATCATGTAACATTTTTCATTGCTTAAACATAACCTAGTAGCAATGCATCGCTCCAACACCTTTTATAGCATTTCTAATACTTGATCAAAGTCCTCACCATATGGTGTGAAGTCATCCATATAGATTTCAAGTCCCTCATTTATTAAGTCAGAAAAAATGCTAATTATGGCTCTTTGAAATGTTGTCGAGGCGTTACATAGCCCAAATGGTAAAATTCTGTAAGAAAAAGTACCCCATGGGTAGGTAAAGGTTGTCTTATCCTGGTCTTCGGGGGCTATCTGGATTTGATTATAACCACTGAACCTGTCAAGAAAGGAGAAGAACCGTTTCCCCACCAATGTGTCAAGGACCTGGTCAATGAAAGGGAGGAGGAAGTGGTATTTATGTGTTGATTTATTTAGTTCTATGTAATCCACACAGATTCTACATCTCCCATTCTTCTTAGGGACGACTACCAGAGGGGAGACGCATTTTCTGTCTGAAATAGGATAAATGAAATTTACATCCAGCCGTTTTTGCAGCTCGTCTTTCATAATATCTTTTAAGTGCGGGTTCAGCCTTTGCTGAGGTTGTCTAATGGGTCGAGCTTCCTTATTAGTATAAATGTGATGGGTGCAAAGCTGGGGGTCTAAGACTTTCATGTCTAGGTAGTCCCAAGGAAATGCCCCTTTATGCTTCTGTATAACTTTTATGAGCCTTTTCTTTTGGTTACTATCCAAATGCAATTGATATTCAGGATCTTCCCTGGCTCAATCTCAATGGGTATGTTGTTACGTACAACAGTTGTGGGAATATATTGACCCTCAAGTTCTGTCAAGGGGTCTTCCTGAATTTCATCTTCAAGGACCACTTTCAAGATTTGGCATTTTATATTTTCAGATGTGAGGGGCTGACTCAAAAAATTATTGATTACATCGTCTTCGGTTTGATCTTTAAATTCAAGAGATTCCACTAATGTCAGAGGTGGAAGAATGTTTTGCTCCCAATATGAATATGGATGTTTCTAAATTTTTACCGTGGGTAAGCTTGGTTTGGCAGATGGATAAATAATGATATTTTTTATGGAATCTCCTCTAGTGATGGTCATGCTGCATATTCGACAGCCTATGTAAGCATCAGCTGTTGCCAGTCAAGGTCGCCACAGAATCAATGGGTGCCCGTTCATCCTGTTCTTTGGATTAATAACTAAGAAATCGGTTGGATAATATCATGAGTCTACAGAGACCAGGATGCCTTGCACTATTCCTTCTAGTCTGATAACAGACTTGTCAACAAGCTCCAGCAGCATAGCCGTGGGTTCTAAAGCTGATATGCCTAGCTTTTTGCAGGTTCCCGTAGTTAGGATGTTAATGGCCGCCCCTAAGTCGACCAATGTGTTTGGAAAGGAGTGTCTAGAGATCTGCACAGTTACTATGGGATTTCCTGGGTCTTCATATTTTATAGGTGGTTCTTTACCCAGTAACAAGTCAGATAGCGTCCCTACCAAATGAAAGGTCGGCACAACCTTTTTTTTTTTACTTGATTTTTTCCACACAGCTCTTTAATTGTTTTTGTGTAGATGGGAATCTCTTGTATGGCCTGGAGAAGAGAAATTTTGATGCAAGGGTTTCTTAGCTCCCCCAGGATGTCAAAATCTAGAGAGATTATTGGTCTAGGCAGAGTTAACCTTTCAGGGAATGGAGGTGGATACACCCTACGCTCTTCAGGCCTCCCTTTTTCAACTGTTTCTATTACTTGTCCTACCTCTATTTCTATTATTTTTGATGGGCTAGGTTCCGTTGAAGTTCCAGGTTTGGCTTGAGGTGAGGTTGTGACTACTGCTAGTGAGATAGTATGTCCAGATCTCAGCCTTAGTTCATTGCATTGCCTCTGTTTACTGTTGAGGTTTGGATCTTCTATAATATAAATTAGCTGAATCAGTCTGTTATTGGGATTAGGGTTGGGTTGAGCTGGTAATTGAGGACGTATGATAGGCTGAGGGTTATGCTGGACCAGGTACGGTGCTGGAAGTGTAGGTTGATTCTGGACTCCTACTCTCATTGGTAGGTTGGTCATTCCTAGGGGTTGTTGCCAATTCTGAGGCCAGTTAGTGATTTGAGAAGGGGATGCTGGCCACTGGGATTGATATGGAGTGTTTTGCCAATAATGAGGAGAACAGGGAAAACTTGGCCAATTATTCCTTGATGAGGGTTGTGTTTGCCAGGGTGGTATAGGAAATGACTAGTTCAGCCAAGTAGAAGAGGGGTTTTGATTTTGTCATGCTGTTGTAGGGTTTTGCTGGTTAAATTGCAGAGAAGGAAAGAACTGAGGCAGGTCTTGAAGCATTCATGGTCGTGCCTGTCATTGTCGACACTGATTCATTAGGTAGACTGGTTGTGTCTTTTCCTCTGCTTCCTTGTAAATTGCTTTCAATCCCGAGAGTGAGGGGCATTGGTCTGTGGTATGGTCCTTAGTGTAGATGGCATAGGTCTGAACCATGTCTAAGGGGCATTCCCTTTGGCTGTGTTTTTTCCTACAATGTGGGAAAAATATGGCTAAGTTCTTCTCTGCTATATCTTGCTTCTGTTTGGCTTGTAAGACATCAAGCTGTGTTGTCAAAGTACCCAAAATGTTAGTTTTAAAATTTTCCAAGAGATTACCAAACTCTGCTCTAGTTACGTTGCCACTATACTGCTTAAGGTATTTTTTTATTGATTCATGTTCACTTGGCTTATTACGCGTACTACCCTGAGAGCATCTAATACACATGGAAATAATCTCATCATATTCTTCTTAGGAAATGTCCCCTTTTTCCATTATGTTAAGTGTTTCAACCCACTCTTATTTCATTCCCTTAATCATTGTAGCTTTTAAGATGTCTTTGGATAGCGTGGTATATGGATACCTTTGTAAATTGTATTGAAATCTCTCTACGTATTCTTCCAATGTCTCATTGTCCCTTGTAGTCATATTGAAGATTTCATTTTTTAGTTCTCAAGTTCGGAAATGGTCTTGATATTTATTAAGAAAAATGTTCTTCATTTGGTCCTAGTTTTTTATGGTTCCCCCACCTAGTCCCATGAACAAGCATAATGTTGTTCCCTTTAAAGTAGATGGAAATAGTTTCAGTTTTCGAGGGTCGGTGGTGTAGTCATACCCTCTACATAGGACATCGAATTCAAATAAGAATGAATCAGGATCTTCCGTGGTAAACCCAGGGAAGGTGGGGATGTTTTGTAAGGGAATGGATTTCATAGGGGAATTTGCAGCATGATCAACAATGGGGTACTCCAGTGTTGATGTCTGCCTTTGATTTTGGTTTTGATTGTTTGCCATTTGATTAAATATGTGCCAGTAATCTTCAGGATTTCTTTTTCTGGAGGAGTAATCCTGGGGGGATTGGGAGGTGAGTGTTGAGGAAACTTTATAGCACTTCCCTGATCTGGGATACCGAGTATCTCTGTCTCGATCACTCCTTTAGGGTATTTTCACTCTGAAGCTTCTGTTTGTATTGCACTGCTAGTTTCTCCTTCCCCTTCCTGTAAGTTATAAGAACCCCCCTCTCTCGAAGGGTCAATACCTATATGATCGACAATTTGAAGGCTTAGTTCAGATCCTTCTGTCCCACTGTGAATCTCGGCATAGGCTGAAGACAGTGAGGCTTCTGCCCGAGGGAGAGTAGTAGGACTTTGAGTGGGAATGATTTTAGGTCCTACAGATGCCTGTGATTCAACTTTCTTAACGATTTCGTCTATATAGGTTGTTCTTCCAAGGATCATTGGTCCCTTAGGTTTTGGGTATTTTTGTGAATGATTTCGATTTGTTTCTATATTTTTCTTCCTAGTCATAAAACAAGAGCACCTATTCTACCAATCTTTGCACAATTTGTTGAGAAGTGGGCTAGGGAGCAAGCGTTTTTCTTGCCAGTATGGAGGTTCTTACCTCTCATTTTTAATAGCCAATTCTTCATAGCAATGGAGAAAGATGAATAAAGGATATCACTCTAACACTCTCCCCGGCAACAATGTGAAAAATGTCGATTCACAAAGGTGGCTTACTATAGGCAACCTCTAAGCTCCTCATTCAATTGTCAACCCAGGGCAATTCATCTTATTTAAAGAGTGTAGGCACGATATATGCAAGTGAGATTGAACGATAGTAACTCTATAGTGCTTGTGAAAAGGGTTATATAATTATTGAAGTTCAATCAACTCAAAGATAAGTGAAATGGTATAATTCAGCTAACTACTTTGTCTAGCTCAGAAGGAGAGAAACCTATGATTCAACAACATATTAATGAATTTAACAAAAATCTGAATGAATTGAACAACAACCCGAATGAATTGAACAACAATCACTTATATAATTTTTGCAATGGAATTCTCTTCTGCAAACTAACTAATTGACATATTTATGCAATTAATCAATAATTGGACACCTTATTATACAGAGGGAGCGGTCTAATTCTTAGAAATAGATAACATTGAACAAAAATTAGTCTAAGATTCATAAAGTGAAATGAAAGATTCTAACAGTGAGAAAGCATTACTATAAACCAGAAAGCACAAATACCAAACTATTCTGATGAAAGAGAAACTGTAACCTCATGCGTTTCTATTTTATCGAGTGGAAAGGTAATTCAAAAACTGCATCAGATAACTGGACATCAATTCTATAACTAACGCACAACATGGAAATTGGTGGAGAAAATACCAAGGGTTGGGCCCAAACCACCAGAAGTTCTAATGCAAGAAAAACTCAAAAGATGATTGTTCAAAACATCAAAATTCTTTATTAAATTGAAGGATAATACGGGGATACAATTGAATAGTTCTGTCCTGATACGTTGATTACAGAAGGAAAATCCTATTTGACTCCCTATCTAGTCCATCCTTGGTCCTTTTTAAAGGCGTTTTCACGCAGTGGGATAGTATTTTCCAAATGACAGCTCGCTGCGCATGGCTGTCGTTTGGGTTCTCGAGCTTGGATCTGTATTTTTGCCTTCTGTTGGTTTCTAGGAGTTACTGAGATTCCACGAGTCTATGTCTGTCATCCGTATTTCGTTAATCGTTGGTTCGGTTGCTCTGCTTTCCTGTTACAAAGAGATATAATAATTCAAGTCCCTGTTATAAAACGTTCCTTTTTTCGTTAGCCTAATTGTCCTGATTTTCATAAATCTTCTTTCTCTTTATTGTTAAGATGAGGAAAAATCCCCTAAAAATGTATGATAATTCGAAGTAATCATAGGGTGAAAAAATACCTTAATTCCGACCCAACACTTGGTAACTATGCTAGCTCTTGGGAAGGCCTAGAAGTGCTAGGCTCACCAAGTCATCATCAACTACAGTAATCCAAACACTTCCAAGCTCATATCGACACTGAATGAACTTGGTCAAGTATTTCTAGATTGTGTCGCCCTTCTCCATTTTGATTTTCTTGAGCTTGTCCTTGAGTGGCAATTTTCTGTGGTCACTGCTGCTTTGAAACAGATCTGTCAAGGCCTTCCACATAGAATATTTAGTTTCCTTTCCATGGAGGCTCGATACAATATGATCTCGAACTCCCTCTAATAAGATCCTCCTTGCCTTTGCTACCTTCTTCTGCCATGCATCAAGAAATTGGGCATCTACTGCTTCGGGCTTGGGAATATCATTATTTATGAATTCCTTCAACCAATTGTCCTCCAACACTGCCTCCATCCTATCCTTCCATGAAATATATTTCTAACTTCCCTCGAATGCATATTCGAGTCCCAAGCCATTGAAAGACATCTTGATCCGCTTATAGCTCCAAATAAAGTATCTGCAAATTTGAATATTGTTCAACACAAACTCAATTTATTCTCCACTATTGTGATTCCCAAGGCTCTGATACCATGTAGAAAATATCTAACACAACTCTAATACCATGTAGAAATTACACCAATGGATTCAATCTGATCATGTAATGTACTAAAACAAGATACTGAATCCTTCTACAATATTTGCGAAATATAAATCACGATCGCTCAATCACATGCAAGTAATAGAAAGAAGTAAATCAATCGCACAACACAAGATTTTCCTGGGGAAAGAAACTACTCAAAACCCCTCCATCTTCATTCTATAATCAACCAAGGAATCATGAAACAATACAATGCATGTGTGCTCACCACAACCTCATACACTCTTACAAATTTTTCATAATGATCTAGGCAAAAATGGATAAAAACATAACCAATTATCAGCCTACCCTTAACTAGCCTTGTTCACACAATACCTAGAGAAATAAACCCCTATTAAATAGGAAATTATCCTTCTGTGATTGTGCAATCCATCATGGGCTTCCTGTGGTCTTATAACTGCACCTAAGCAGTTTTCTAAAAATACAACTGATAGTTTACTTGCCTTAAACCTTTGTCTCAACTGGGTCTCCATCAGAATTGACATGCATGCAGCTATTAATAGTGAATCATCATTTACTTGTAATATCACGACTTGTGAATTAAATCTATTTTAATTCACTGATCTTCCACTAGCTCATCAAACAGTTAGAACTACTTAAATTGATTTTAACTCAATAATGTGAGTTAACTAATCCCATTCACACCACACTCATGTTGCAACTGCAACTGGACATTATTAATAATAGAATCACTCTACATGCCTATCCTTTGACCCTAAACTCTAAATTCTTGAGCTAACTAAATATATCACGCTTATTTAACTATTACAATTTGTTATGAGGTAATATTGCATTTATTTTTGCAATTTATTTAAAAATTGGTTGCACAACTTCTCACTAATGTGTCACTAGAATCCCTCACTCATGTGTGACCTGAGATCCCACACTAGTGTGTGTGTATTTTCTTGTTTAATTTTAACAAAAACCTCAATTCATTCTGAGGTCCAAAAGGGGATGTTAAAATACAATTCCATAACTCACATCCCATCTTTGATCACCTAGAGGGAATGAACTATCATGCTACCTTTCCCTCATAGGGTGTGATGGAGCTATGCAGTGTATGATTTACTAAAACACCCATGGCTTATAGTGAACCTTCTAGAGACGACTTATTCAACACATTCACAACAGAGCGAGAACACATAATGATGAAGATATCCAAGCAAAAAAGAGAACACATAACTAACTGATATGAATTTACCCTAAATATATTTTATGAATAACTATGATCATAACCATATTGGGATTGAAGGTGCCATTACTTATTTGTTCAAATGATAACTTAGGACAAGATGAGTTTGCCTTTAACTAACTAACCTTATTAAGGTGTGCCTAGAAAATATTTGAATTCATATTTTAAAAGATGGTGATTCAAACTAACATTACTAGTGTTATCCATCTAGGATATGGATTCAAATGAAGAAAAATAGGGATCCAAATGATGATTAGGGAATCACATGGGGCATCCTGGTTTAGAAGAATTCCAAATGATTGGGCATATCAGTTTTCACATTAAAGATAAGAAGATGAAACATTTGATCAAGGGGAAAACCTATAAGCAAAATCCTATCAAGCTGCTATAATCAATTAAAGTAAAAGGGAAGCCTTGAAATTACATTAATTAAAAGTTGCACATCTAACATTGTCTAATCAGGGGTAGAATTGAATCTAACCTTTGATCCAATGATTTACTAAAATTTCCATGGCTTATAGTTCACCTTATGGCGATGACTTCTTTGGCACGTTCACAACATAACGAGAACACATAATGATGAAGATATCTAAAAAAAAAAGAGAACACATAACTAACTAGGTATAAATTTTTCCTAAATATATTCTATGATAGCTATGATCATAGCCATCTTGAGATTGAATGTGCCATTCCTTATTTGTGCCATGTTATAATTCCAAATAGGAAGGTTTCAAATTATAACTTACGGCAAGTTGAGTTGACCTTTAAATGAATAACCTTAGCAAGGCGTCCATAGAAAATCTTAGAATTCATATTTTAAAATATGATGATTCAAACTAACATTACTGGTGCTATCCATCTAGGCTATGGAGTCAAATGAAGAAAGAATAAGGGTCCAAATGATGATTAAGGAATAAATGGGGCATCCTGATTTAGAAGAATCCAAAATTATTAGGAATACCAATTTTCATATCAAATCTAAGAAAATGAAAGAAAATATCAAGGGGAAAACCTCTACACACAATCCTATCAAGCTGCTATAATCAAGTAAAATAAAAGGGAATCCTTGAAACTACATTAATTCAAAGTTGCACATTTAACATTTTCTGATAAGGGGTAGAACTGAATCTAACCTCTGATCCAACGTCCTACAAGGACTACAAACATAACTTTAGTTCATGAATATTCCATACAACTAGGGGAAGAAACATCTAATGTAGCATATGTGATAGGTTAAACCAATAAGGAAGAAATATTGCGACATTAACAAGATAGAATGTATAACTAGATAAGAGAGGGAAATAAAAATTAGGACATTTCTACTCATCACATATCATCAAATAACACCACATAGTGGTTACAATACATGGGGGATCAAATCTCATGGGTCCAACATTTTTCCAAGCTTTAAGATTGAAATAAATTTTATCTCCTTGAAATTGGTGCCCTCCAGATGGGCTAGGTATACAATGTAACTCACTTACTAATATAGTCTCATACAAGTCAAGAAATACTTTATAAATATTTGAAGGTGAGTGCACTTAGTACCATGAAAAAATGCATGAAGCATTGTGAAAATAACAACAAGGATTTCCCCTCATCTGCAGGTCTGTAATAATGAAACAATCTTAAAATAACACTAATGAAAGTGCTCATGTTGTTGGTAAAATCATTCCTCAAATTCGCACCTTCATACTGCCTTAAATGAACATAAATAAGTTCAAAAATAAAATTTAACAAGTGAGTCTTCATAGTGGTAGGAATAATATTTAGAGTTAGGAATAACCCTCAAGTGGGTGGACCTTCCATTACTAAAAATAGAGAGATCATGGATTGAGAATAACCTATATATGGAGCACCCTACACCTGAATCAATGCACATTACCAAGAGTAGGCTCAAATAAAGCAATATAGTTGGCATATCATACTCTGAATTATATCTACAATGCAGGTTTGAACATGAGACCATGTGTCGATCCATCATAGTATATCACATAAACAAAAATATGGAAGGCATTCTAAAATAAGACACAATAGTTAGCTTGAAATAACACCAAAAAATATTCTTAAAGGGAACCTTCAATTCTGGTAACTTCTCTCTCATTAAGAGAACCTTTATCTCTGTTCTTCCATTTCATGGATATGATTAGACACTACTTCACTAGAATCAACAATCTCAATCTTGCCAAGAGGACAATTTGCAAAAATTTGCAGCCATGGAATCCATAAAGGAAGTTAAAAATTTCAATTATTAAGTTTATTTTGAAATATTATTCTCGCTTGAGTTCTTAATTTATTTGGTTTTTCCAACTAAGTTATCATTTTCATGTCACTCGACCAATCTACTTATGCTCTTTGCCTTGTGCATCAACTAAACTTGGAAAATTAGAAACATATAAAAAAGTTTCCCTAATGTTCTATTTTCAAAGATAAACCCTAGTGTCCCATTTTCAAAGACAAATAAGGGAGGGAGATTAACTTAGTTCACCTCAAAGAACTTAATGGAAAACCTTGTTCAAGGAGGATAAATAAATAAAAATACCAACAAAACCATGGTGAATAATTAATAACCCTTATCCATCACTAATAAACATGATAGGAAATGGTAAATCACATTGGATATAATGAATCATCAAAGTTCACTAATAATAATAATTGATTGCATTAGGTTATTACTCATTATTTATCTCAATTTTTTCTTTAATGTTCCTAAATATTTTACAGATACTTTGTATTTAATTACTATTTTGTTTGCTATGCTTTACAAATCTCATTCTGTATTTTTCCTAAATTTTTTGATAGGCCAACTTTGTGAATCCATGCATTATATATTCCATGTGTATGGTTAATATATTTTTACCACAATGTCTATGTTTGGCTTGCTTAAGCTTGTTACCCCTTCTTTTACTGTTATCATTTCTATTTAGCCTATTATGTCGAAGATGATTTTCTGGACTAAGTCTTGTATATTTATATTTTGTTTAGGTGTCTGGGGTCGCAACTAGTAGATTTGAGGCGAAATGTGAGTTGTAAAATTTCTTTCAAGACTAACTTCTGAACAAGTTCAAGATTCAAGGCCCGATCATAATCTTAATTGGGTGGAAGGAGTTTCTCGGCTAACATTGAAGGCAAAGTGGAGAGGTGTTATGTTCGTAATCCAAAAGTATATTATGTGTGAAGGTAGGTGTGGTCTTATTTTTCTCTATTATATCAAATTATGTCTACATTTCCAAGAAGGAAATAAAATCAATTTACTATTTTCCTTATGAAATAGCTTAGAGAAAATGACCAAGTTTATTCATAAAAACCCTAAGAATATGGAAAGAATCTTATACCATCACTTACTTAGAATACTTGTAGAAGAAGTGTTAAGGAAAAGGAATGACACATGAACACTATTTTTAGATCAAAAAAAGTTCTTAGAGGCTCTATAAAGTTATGAATTTCATAATGATATCCCTAACTCTTCCAAAGTAGAGGGTTCAAAACATAAGGCAATAAATTCAATGTGTCACATAGATAAAGGTTCCAGGGTTGAACCTAGAACACATGTTCAAGAAGAAGCCCTAGATCCAAAAAAGTAGTCAATCATGCCAAGAATAAAAACACCAAGATTCAAGAATAGAAGAGCTTCTCTCAATGATATTTTGTCTCCTAAATGCAAGTTTACAAGGAGCATGACTAGCAATATCAATGTAGAAAAAAGTACTAACTATATCTAACAAGAGAAGGTAATCCATGTAGAAGACTCATATGAACAAGTTAGATGAAAAAACAATAAAATTATGACTTAATTTTTATAACATACCTGAAATGCACCAGTAAATATTGGTCTCAGCTGATTTGATGTCAAACTTGGGATGACAACATATAAGTTGAGAATAAAAATACATGCAATTCACATAAATTGAGTTAAAGGTAGATAAAGAATCATCAAAATAATTAAATAATTAAAAAACACATTTTTATGACTAAATATTAATTAAAAAGACTTGAGTGAATGAATACCTGAGTGAGCTCCTCTTGGTTTTTAGAATAATTTATCAGAGTAGTCTAATCTTGGAGCAAACATCCCTCGATTTGACAAAGAAACGATGAAGTCAACATTGACTTTGTTGTTGCTCTGTTGTACTGAGGGAGGTTTGCTCCAATATTATCCAAATACTAATGTATTCTCTAATAAACAGGGCCAACCACATTAAGGTGGAAGCTCTTATGGTCTCTCTCCCCCTCACATCACTCTCAACTCCGCACTACCCAATATATCTACTAGAAAATAGTTGAAATCAACACATTAGGATTCATGCATAGACACTTACAAAACCAAAAATTCATAAAGAACCATATGTGGTGTTGTACATAAAGAAACATATATTAGTAATTAAGTAAACTATAAGATTAATTCATTCATTCATTAATCATAGACACAAAACAATTATCTCAATAAATTTTATCATCAAAAAAATGCTTTCATAATATGGTATGTGATGTTTCTAATAATATAACTAGTACACTCATTTATTTTTATTTTTCTTCATTTTTGAAAAGAATTTAGGAATGCCTCCATTGGTTGCTTCTTCACCTTCAGTTCTTATGGCCTTTGTAGCTCTCATTGATGACCTAGTCATGTACTCACATCACCATCGAGGCTACTGTAAGAGGGGTGAATCATCAATTGTAACAAGAAATAAATGTTAAATTGATATTTGTTGTTATCATTATTATAATAATTTCATTAAAAAAAAGAGAATTAGAGTGTTCTTTACCTGCTTCAGTAATGGGACAAGCAAAGTAGTTTCGAATTCGATAATATGTTCCTCTTCTTGTGTAGCCTCATCATGTACATGATCTGGAGTGGAAACAAAAAAGACTATAATTAATACACCATTTGAAATTTTAATACATACTACATTTTTTATAATAAATGAAATACATCCATTACTGAGTTGCAAACCACCTTCATTGAGTGTCACTCCATTGACACTAGGTTGTGTCTCTTTGTTGCTTTCCTGCTTAAAACAAACAAACACATTACTTTATGCCCAAAAAGAACAATCAATAGATTGTACTAGTAATAAATTATAGGTATTCTTCCTTGATTCTATTTACTCGTGTGTCGATGGGAATGCCGAAATATTGTGTTTTTCCCAAACTTCTTCTGTCTTCAACCACAACTTGATAGTTGTGCTTGTAAGTAAGCTCGAGGTCTTCCTTTGTTGGAGATTCATTGAACTCCAACCCATGAAATTTTGTAGAAAAACATGAATTTTTGTTTTTCTAGGCAATTAAATTAAAATTGTTAAAAATTTATTATTTGGATGCAATTTATTTTTTTATGCTTACAATTATTATAGGCAATTTGGAGTCACCACTCGGGCCAAGTTTATGTTGCCCATGTTTTTTGATTCCAGATTTTGTGGCTTTGGATGTATCTAGGAGGCTATATTGAAAAATTTCAAGTACATAATTAGATGTTGCAATGACGATAAAAAATCATAATTCCATTATTAGAAGTGTTGCATACCTTCTTGAGCTGGGTGGTGTCTTTATTTGTTTTTGGTCCCACTTCTCCTTTGCATAATCCACGAGGGCCTTACACTCCTTCTATGGAATCATTGAAGGACACTCATACTTAGGGTTCATTTCAAGATGAACCCTATTTTGTTTCTTAATTTTTTTTAATATTTTCCTACTTTTGAGGTCACTCTGGACTTGCTGAAGGTCACCGAACAAGCCAACCAACTTGCTAATGAGATCATATTTTAACTCAATAATTTGGGAATTACAACCTAAGTGTGTGGTGGGTCCAAATATATCAAGATCCAGGTCATTCAAGTGTTTATAAAATGTATCATTTCTTGCAAATTGCTAAATTTAACATTAGTTTAAAATTATCACACATTATACACAAAGTTCAATTAGATTGTACATAATAATTAAAAAAATTCTTAAATACCTAAAACCTTTTATATTTTCATAGGGATGTGCTCATCATATACCAGAAAAGTAACTGATAGTGATCATGTGCTAGTGACACAAGTAGATCTAGGAAGTCATGCTTCAAAATGTGCAGTGTCACTATTAGCATCCCATGCACATTCTGGCCTATGATGCTTAGGGGGTGTAGTACTGAAATTGACCCTGGGGGGTGTACTAGCCTGAGTAACTAGCATGTCTCTCATAGTAGGATATTAAAAATTAGTACCAGTATGATGCTGCGCTAGTCTAGGAATGGCACTGGTACCAACACTTCCCTCCGTAGGCCTTCGCTGAGGATCAAACTCATCCAAAAACTCTTGTAAAAAATAAAGAGTTTTTTTATAAAGGAATTGTCAGAGTATAAAAATTAAAATTGTAAATAAATAAATAGGATAATTGGATATATTCATGCTTATGTCGTAGTGATGAATCTTCTACATCAATGTTTTAATTCTTTCATTTATTGATTGTGTCTTTGGCTGAATATAACCCAAAGAAGAAAGATTGTTGTTTGATCTCTTTAGAAGATTATTTATTGTTTGTATTGAGTTTGTGGAAGAACATATTTCTTCATCTGTAATCTCTTCCTCAGGATGATCTGTGGACTGCACTAATGCTGGTTCCTTCCCCTTGTCGCCCTAGGAAAATGGTGTTGCCAACAATGCAATGCCATATTACTGTTCATAAGCATTTTTTTACATGAATACATTATAAAAAGTTCATAAGAATATTTTTTTATATGAATTCATTATATCAAGTTACAAATACCACTAGGGAAATAATAATTAGGACATGTTGGGACACCTATAAACATAAAATATAAGAATCATTAATGAGAGGTTACGTACCAAACCCATAATAACAATGTTTGTATCTATTCGATTCAAGTTCTAATTGATCAAAAACTCTTCTCTTGCAACTATTGATTTTATTGTGCATACAAATACATAGTTTCCTTCACATCCCTCAAATATGCAATTGGGTTTCTTATTTGTTGTCCTGCATTATGTACATAAACCTTGCAATATTCCCTGATGCTTTTTACCTTTAGTCAATATATATAGACGTTCCTTTATTTTTATTGTTTTCTCTTAGCTATATTTAATTTTCATCCAATCCATATCTCTTCATACCACATGTATATCATACAAATTACATCCAATATGTGTAATTGTAACTGGGTTCAACATACTCCATCAATTCAATTAATCCACCGTAACAAACCATTATGTTTTCCACGGAAAATAGCCCCAAACCATGTAGTGATGATAGAGAAATGCGATATATCATCTCGGTGAGACAAAAATCAATGTTTACTTGAAAATGTCCTTGGGTACCCATTGTTTCACTAGATGTTTGTACGTCAAGGACACCTCAATGTCATCTATGCTCTCAATATCATAAGAACATGACCCCCCTTCAACAAGAAAAAAATCCATGCGTCAACAAATTTTAATTTTTATCTTCTCACCTCTAGTTGATGATCTTTGTCTATTATACATACTAGATCTCTATCTTTACTTCACTCTACCTGAAATTCCCTCGCTCGATGAAGACAGATCTGACAGGTGTCTGTTTGGTTTTACCTACCATCCATTGAAGGAGAGAAGCAATTATAAAATTGATGGCTTGTAACAATTGATTAAGAAGAGTTGAATAATTGAATAAATATCAAGTAATCCTTAAATATAATAACTAGTTATGGAAATGGGAATTTTTTATAAAAAGAGTTAGGAATAGTTGAGCCTATGGATAGGTGGAAAAGAAATAATCGTTATTTAATTGAAAGCATATGATTTACCTACAATTCTCTCCATCTATTTTAAATGATGCTAGTGTTATAGCATCATTCAACACCCCTGTAGACTTGATGCTCTGAGCTATGGCCTTGGGTAGCCCTTTCCCTTCAGAGTTGATCAATTTATTTTAAAACATTATTTTGAATTCCATATGTGACTTCGCCCTTCAAAATACACGTAGATACACAGGTACATCTATATCTAACCCGTGTATATAATTTGAAATATGAAAAAAATATAAACATCCTATTTTTTGGGTGGGGTTTACGGGTTACACCAGAATACCACCTATAGGAGCCCATGGCCTAACTGTATCCCAACTGAAACAATTTTTTTGGGTTGGTATAAAAATACCTCATGGGAAGGCCTAAAGGGGGAGAGATATAGGATATTGATATTATAGTCAATTGGTTCTTGAGCAAGTCCAAGTTTCCCTGTGCCTCCTGCACTCCCTGTTATAGGAAACCCTTGTTTCCTCACAAAGATGTTCATGTCCTTTATATGAAATCTATGTGTATGCACTTGAAACAGGATTGTTAAGGCTTAGGATGGATGGATCCAGAGGAAGGTTTTTCTTGGAGCTGTGGTCAAATCAGGTTATATTCTTCCACATTTCTTTGCTGATATTAATAAATAATCTCTATATAATTCCTGAATGTTATGATATTTATGCTATAACTCGTGTTACGATCTTATTATGTATGATTTCATGATTTATATCCTTATGCTTATATGATATAACATTCATATCTTGAACATGCTTTGAACTACTGCTAGTATATACGCTTCTCTAAAATGTGTTGCAGGTTTTGAAGCTTTGGAGGAAGTAGAGCGTTTGAACCCTGTGGGAAAAAATTCAAATGTAGGATCTACGGGTACTCTCTCTTTATCCCACTTTAGTAGTTTATGCATTAGGACTGCTTGTTTGCTTTCTTCTTATTGATATATGCCCTTTGATCTATTGGGGTTCTCAACCCTGACCCTAGGGAGTTTTCTCCCACAACAGAATTGGCGACTCCACTGGGTAATACAATCTTGTATTCCTTGTAAGGGTTGTTTCTCTCTTGATTTGCCCCTTTTTGTTTGACTTCTTGATTTTTCCAGTATCTATGATTTGTTTGCAATATGGGTAAGTAGTATGATCTTCTGGATCAGAACTATTTTTTTTTATTTTGTCTTTGATGGCCTATTTATACGCCTTTTTCGTTCACATAGTTGCATACACATGCACTCCTCTCCAAAGAAACACACATATACACAAGTTTCTTTGAATATAGTCGCGTATACATGCAAGTTTGTCACTACCAAGTCACGTATGTTTGGTTTTGAATGTATTTTTCAAATTTTGATTCCAGTAAACAATATTGCCTAGTTTTTATTGGGTCTTTACAGTCATTGTTTGTTTGGGAGAGTCTTGTTTCTTGCAAATTTTCTATTTCCTATCTCTCTTTGTGGAAAGACCTAGTCAACCCGAGGTTTTATTTTCTGGTGAAGTTTTGGTTTTTGAGTTTGGGTTCAAGGCTTCTTAGTGAATTTATTGACTGTTCTAAGTCTTTGGGACAAGGAATTGGTTTCAATTCACTTATAACCCAACCTTTCCATTGCTTTGCTTTTCTTTCTTGAAAGTTGACCTATTTGGTTTTTTGTTTTTTTTTTGAGAAGTGCTTCTTACAACCTTGAAATTTTTTTTGGTCTTCTTGAAATATTTCTTGTTTGCTGGAGTTTTTATGTTGTTGTTCAGATGATTTTGTTTGAGTTTTTAGCCTCTTTTCACTTTAAGTCTCATCATTTCAATGATTATTATGAATTGTGAATTTGAAGGTCCTTTATGCTTGAATTTGATCTTGAAATTTTTGGTAGTTTGGTATCCTCAAGAACTCTTTTCATTCTTAAAAAGGAAAAAGAAAAATAACTCTTTTCGTCCTTAAAAAGGAAAAAGATAAAAACATCTTTTTTTTGCCTTTTATTTTTCTTTTAGTTTTGCTTTTGGTATTATTTTTTCTTTTTAGCAAGTGTGAATTCTTTTCAATAGGGTGAATTTGCTTGATTTTGGGGAAAGTTTTGTTTGAATTTTTTCCTCCTTTTTGTCAAATGTTGGTATCTTTATCTCTTTGAGAAACATTTGCTTGCCCTAAGAGTAGTCCTTAGAATATTGCATTAAGAATTTTTAGTTTTCATTAGGATAGTTGCACTGTAAGCATTATAAATTTTTTTGATATATTTTGAGTGTGTGAGTGTGTTTTTTAAAAAGAAAATAAAATATTTTTTCTTTCGTAGTTTGTTTGTAGAACCTTTAGTAGAAATCAATTTCATTGAAGAAAAAGGGTTGCATCTTCATGTAGCCAGGTTTTCTATTGGTTTATTCTTGCATCAAAAAACATCATAAGTTGCACTTCCATTTTACCCTTGACTAAAAAAAAACCATTAAAATCAAATGCTAAAATTAAAATGAACTAGAAATTTTTTTATTTTTCATATATAAATCAACTAGTCTAGGTCATTTAGTGCCTTGGAATAAGTGCGTGGAGAGTTAACTCTCCAAGGCCACTGTGAATTTAAACAAAGAAGTTGATTAAAAGTGTGAAATCGAGTGTCCTTAAGCTTTCCAAGAAAGTGTTACACCAAATTTTGTCACCATCCTTGCAATCCCTCGTCCTGTACATTGGAGGAATATTCCCGTGACCTGTGAACAGTAAAATGTCTTGAAAACACCTTGATGGAATCCTTCTGCATAAGGGCAAGAATTCTCCTGGAGAACATTTCCTCAGAAATTCACTAAAAACATATGTTTGGGCATTGGCGCGAGAAACCAGTTCATCACTCACGCCAACCTGGGAAATTGACAGTAAGACCGCGCCACCTGGTGCTCTGTCTTTGTGTATTGCCCACGCCAAGCCTATTTGGGAATGTTTTTTAAAAATAAAAGGTGGAAGTTTGATTCTAACAACTTCTGAATGAATCATCAAAAAGAGGTTGGGCTGTTTTGCTCCGGATCTCCCTGTTTAGAAGTAGTTTTCCACCTCTAATGGAACCTTCCTAAGAGATAGGATTCTCGCCATGATTATAGGGATCATAACCTCTCCTTCTCCTTCTATAAAAGCCTGCCCTCTCCATTTGCAACCTAGCTGAACATTTGGGAAGAAAACTATAGCTGAGTGACTATTGAGAGCAGAGCCAAGGAGAACCCCGTAAGAGAGAGAGCCTTGTCTAGATTCCCAAAAAGCTTCGTGAGACACGCTCCGCTAGAAGCCCTGCCGAAGGAAGAACGTGACGTCGGAACTAGGTTGTAATATTTTTTTCGTATCTTTAATATATGCTTAACTACGTTATTGGTTCCATCGTTGTATTGCTTATTTGTGTAATGCAATTTGATTCAATATTTTCTGACTGATTGATAGTTACATGCTTGAATTATTACGTTGTATTTCGTCGCTTTTCTCTGCATATGTATAGGTGTCCAGACGTGATGAGCAAAAGGATTTTGATCTGTCGAGTTAGGAATGAAAGCGCACTTCTTCTCTGACAATAGCAGCGTAGGACTTGAGGTAAGCTATCCATCGTAGCTTTGTCTTTTGTAACTAGGAATTGATATCGTAGTGTGTCTTGTTTGTTGCTAGACCCACTCTAGGGCTAGTGGGATCGCCTCTGTCCGCAGAGGGTATTAACCTCCACAACAAAATGGCGACTCCGCTAGGGATCAGTGTGAGTTTGTCTTTCGTCCTTTAGTTCGTCTTCCTGGTCTTTGTTTTCTTAGCTTTCTTTTTTGATTATCTTTGCTGAGTCTAGGACCCCTGTTCAGCCCCAGAGGATCAATTTGAGCTCTGTTTTTCCAAAATTTTCATCTTTCCAAGGTTGGCTTGATTGGCGCGGGTTCCAGCCTGACAGTCGCACCAGCTAGCACTTGTTGCCAGTTTATCACTTGTGCCATCCCCTATCTGGCACGGATTATAGCTAGACAGTCGCACCAATTCCTATAGGTGTTAGGGTTTTCCTTGTTTTGGAGTTTTTGGTCCATCTTGGTATCTCTGGTTGTTTTCTTAGCTTGATTTGAATGCTTTAGATTTGTTTTTGACTAAGATTAGTCCTTATCCTTCGGTTGTTTTCCATTTTCTGTCAGTTTTCCTTTTTAGCCCTAGGTTTTATAGGTGCTTTAGCCTGCTGAGCCCCCCATGGGAGTTTTGGGTCCTTTGTTTCCCGGTCAACTTCGTTTCTGCTTCTTTGCATTTAGTTTCTTGGATCCATTTGAGTCATTGAGTTAATTGAGTGATTGTCCTCTCTTTCATTCAATTTTATTCTTGTCACTCCAAGCCTAGATTACACGGCTTGTTTGGGTCTCTTTTGAGATCTTTCTTCGATTTGAGGGATTTCGACATTGGTTTGAGTCTTGTTGTGCTTGTTTTGAGTTTAGTAATTTTTTTTTTAATTTCAGCTCTTGCTTCACCATTCTCAAATTGGTGTTTTGGTTTATTTTTCATATCATTTACTGCACTTGCTCTGATATATTGAAAAATACATACAAAAAAAAAATTCTTTTGCATTCTTGATTAGCATAGTGAAAATTGGAAGAATCTTTCACATTTCTAACATTATATAATTCTAGGGAAGATTTTTCGGTTTCATTAGCTTGCATCAGATTTAGTAGTGGATGTTTTTGTATGTTCATATTATTGCTATCACTTGGAAACTCTTAACTCTCTCGTAGATAGCTCTTCATTGAATGAAATGGTATTTCTTTGGCATGTAGCTTACATTTAGGGATTCGTGAGATTCAACATTCGATGGGACCTTGGAATTGAAACATAAATACAATATTAACTTAAAATATATTCAATTAACCTAAGGCAACATTGAAACCTAAAAAAATATTTAGTGGTCTAAGTTAGAGACGTGTTCCGACATCTTTAAACCTAGTAGTTGTCGCTCGCCATTTGGCTTCAGACAGCACTAGTACGGACTTGCACTCCCCATACCGTCAAGTATATAAAGGGAGACCCCTCTAGGTTGCAATCCTTTTATCCATAGGAAGCCGAGTCTACCGCCTTGTAACCATGATACACCGAACACAACATTCAGGGAGACTACCTGCACATACGTCAAGTCCTTGGTTGATTTCTCTTTCATTTTATAACCAAGGTGTATATGGCAGTTCACGGGAACCTGGTACACCCTTCTACCTAGACTACCTAAGCAGTCGTTTTTTATCTTTACTGACTCCATAAATTTGAAAAGATCATCGAGCACTTGTCCTTTCGCGCTCGTTTCAAACTGAAAGTGACTAGAGTCATCTTTGACTGTTTCTCGACTCTTAAAACATGAAACAACAAATGTTTGGTTTCAATTTGGTAAAATAAACTACCCACGATTACACGCCCTTTAAAGTTTATTTACTTGGCTTGTTTTTGTTTGCCTTGGTTTTGATCCAAGAGTCCTCTTTTTCGATATTTTTCCCCCTTTTTGTGTGCTACAGTCACAATGGCGGAACCATCCATTTCATCCACTGGTAATCCTTATACAGACGATTCATCTGAAACTTCACATACCTCTAGGTCTGCTGAGCTTGAACAACCTGTCATCCCGTCAGAGTACCCCTTTGGAGAACCAGTTGAATTCCATTGGCCTCTTTCCAACACTTGGTTTGGGTTTGGTGTTGGGGAACATTCCCCCCCTCTCACGTAGGGATCATCATTTTTGGCTGCTATTATAACTCTTAGCCCCCGTACTCTTTTGCAAGTTCTTACGGTGGATTCAGACATGGAATTGTCTGATCCTAATGGAAATGAGGGCATTCCAGTTTTTGATGAAGAATACCACCTTTTTCTAGAAGACATCCATCCAGACCCTGTTCAGTCTTCACTGTCAGTGTCGTTCCCAGCAGGGTATAGGTCTTTGGTTCAGATCATGGTCGGTATTGCCTCCATGGCAAGTTCAACCCCGTCAAGGGGAACGATCCTTCCATCATTAGGGATGTCGCCAACAACACCTGTCACGTCGAAACTTTTTGTTACATCTGTCCCCACTAGGCCTACTATCTGTGTGGCCGCAACGAAGCCGGTCGTCACCGCTCAGCCTTCAGGAGTTTCTGCTCTGGTAGAGACTTCGATTGTTATGTCTGTCCCAGACGGCCTTTCATTTGAAGAGTATCAGATGAATTTACAGCCACCGATCTCCTAGGTTGATCAGTCCTCTCAGGATCTTAATCGTCCTTATTTTTCTCACTATGGAGCAGATGGTACCCCGATCTATTCACTTCCATTTCAATATGATGAGCACATAAACCCTATTTATTTGTCTGCTCCTGAGGCTTATTGGTATATTAACGGTTTTATACCTACCTTGCCTATGCAACCTTTTAACCAACAAGGACAACCCTTTCAGGGACAACATTTGGTTCATCAAGGATATGCTTCTAGCCCACAAGGACAACCCTTCCAGGGACAACCTTCAGCCCAGCAAGGGCATGCGTACAACCTGCAAGGGCAACCCTTACAGGGACAACCTTCGGTCCAACAGGGATTATTTTACGGCCCACAAGGGCAGTCTTACAATCCTTAAGGTCAACCTTTACAGCCTCACCCTATGGTCCAACCAGGGAAACCTCAAGGACTGGCAGGGAAACCGGTGTATCAACCCGGACCTTTATACGGTCCTGGGGGGGAAACCCATCCTTCTCAACCTTTGGTGCAACCTCAGCAGCCTCATTTTCCAATTGGTCAGAATGTTGCACAGCCAGGGCCATCTTATGGTCCTGTCACAAGTCAACCTAGTTATTAGGCACAACCTGGCCCACTCCCGCCATCAGGCCAACCTGCTCAGTAGGGGCAACCTGGTGTCCCTCATCAGCCAGGTCAACCTGTTCAACCAAGACAACCTGCATAGCCTATTAACCCTACTCAGTTTCCAATCTATTCTATGCCACAGCCAAATCCACCTGTGCTCCCGACTTATTCGGCTCAACAGGTTCCTACTTAACAGCAGCCCGTTCGACCCCAAGGTGGTTATTACCCTCAAGGTCAATCTCGACCGGTTTACAACCCACCTCAAGGTTTTGGCTATTACCCTCAACAGCTAGGCTATACTTATACTCCACAGAAAAATCCTTACACTGCTCAATCGGGTCCTACGTATACTCAGAATCAGTATCCTGGTTATCAAACCCTGTATCCTGGTTTTCAGCCGCCATATCAGCCGAATTATCTGGCTTATACCCCTTATGGTTCCGGGACAGAACCAATGGGGGCAGAGTTATGCTCAACCAGGATGGAGTACAGGTACAAGTCCTTATCGGGGACCTGCCATGCCTTTTAATCCTCAATTAACTTTCCTCGCCACGTTGGAGTTACCGAATGTGTCCAAATTGACCAATGATCCGATTCTTCATAATCCATATTGGCCTCTGGCTCCAATGAAGGTGCCTGGTGATTTTCCCAAGTTTGAGGGAAAATCTGGAGAAGACCCCCAAGCACACGTCATGACATACCATTTATGGTGTTCTTCGAATTCTTGGGTGGATGACTCTATTCAAATTCTTCTTTTCCAGCGCACTCTTACTGGTGCTGCTGCTAAGTGGTATATTGACTTGCCTCGTGGCATTTTTCAAGATTTCAATACTCTAGCTATGGCGTTCCTGACTCATTTCCAGTTACCAGTTCGTTATGAAGCCGGGACGCACCTCCTGACATCCTTGTAACAGGATCGAGCTACCCATATCTCAGACCATATTCATGAATGGAGACGACGTCGTCGCCTGATCAAGTTTGAAATTGCTAATTAGCTTCTTACTCATTGGTTCACTACCTCTTTTGTCAATCATATTGTGAAATATATTGTCATGGGGGCATGTGTAACTGAGGAACAAGCCATTGCTCGTGCCCAATACCTCGATTTAGTGTACTCCCAATCAGGAATTTTGTATGACATCTTGACTGAAGATCCATGGCCTAGGACCTCTAAAGCACCGACTACCCCATCAATCGACGATGTTATTAGTTCTGTATCTCAAACTTCGTGCAAGTATTCCAATGGGAAGTAGAAATCAAATTCTTCCAATAATCTGCTCCTCAGTCTACTCCCAATTCTGGTAAAACCTCGGAGGTCAACGCTGTTCAGGCCAAACCTGCGGACAAGAACTCTAAAGGGAAAAAGAAGGGCAAAGGAAAGGCTAAATCCGATGCCCCAAAACTAGAACCGTCTAAACCTCGTGCTGATGATGGTTCACAACGAAAACTGAAGTATCCCTGCCTGATTTGTGAAGAACATCACTACACTAAGGATTGTCCGCAACGATCCAAGGTTAGTAAATTTCTAAAAGGCACTAAGGGAACTCCGGAAGTCCTTAAAGAAACTTTCCCATCTCAACAGACCCATATGGTCGATCAATTGGCACCATCTGCGTCATATGGCTCTCAAGTTTTCATGATGAATGGTTCTGCACCCGTTTCCTTCGCCACTCGGTCGAAGGATTATGCTGGATCATGTCAGGCAACAGGGAAACAGGTCGTTGATGGTCCTCCTCTCCCACCTGCCTTTGGTCCCCTTGAAATTGAGAAGCCCAGTGCTGAACCTGTTATACTACCACCTTCTAAAGATGTTCTCCGGAAGTTTTCCTGCAATCCTAATGCCTGTGCTGCTCAACATTACAATATTGTTGAGGATTTAGCACAGGCTCCGTATGCGATGTCCACGTTAGAAGTCCTCTAGAGTTGTCTGTCTCAGCGGAAGGCATTGTTGTCTGCAATCGGTGGTATCGATCCTACCGATTCTAGTCTTCTCATGTTTGACTTAGAGAATTTCGTCCCCTGGATTCCACTCTAGATTGCACTTGTTATACAAGTCAGTATCAACGGTCTCAATATCCATAGAGCCGTAGTGGACGAAGGTGCATCTACCTGCGTCATGTCATCTGCTTGTTGGAAGGCTATTAGCTCTCCAGCCCTGAATTTGTCACCTAATGCCCTTGAGGCATTCGATGGAAGGGAATCAAAACCCTTGGGTGTTCTCGCTAGCTTACCAATCACGTTACAAGGAAAGACAATGAACGTTGAAGTAGAAGTTGTTGACACCAAGCTCAATTATAATATTCTACTTGGTCGCAGTTGGACTCATGCCATGCTATGCATGTCATCCACCCTCTTTCAACTTCTAAAGTTTTCGCATGAGGGAAAAATTGTTACTATCAATCAATTGCCATTATTGACCTCGCCTTTTGAGAACAACGTGCCATACATGGATCAAATTCCCAATCCCCCTGACAGCATAGGGCCGGGTATTTTCAAAGATCCCGCTGTCATGGGTATTTTTCCCTTTCCACCACCAAATACCGTTCAAGTCAATATGATCTCTCGGTCGGATGACCCTTGGATCGTCCCTTCACCTGAACAGTTTGATTTTTTTGGAGATTCGATGCCGCTTAGTCCAATCGAGATCAATTATTGTGAGCTTACAGCTGCATCTGGTTCTCCCCATCCTGAAGCTGGTCCTTTGAGCATGTCTCTTGACGTGTATTCTCAATTCCCCTAGGTCGGCGATGCGGGTTCACCGGATCCTTTGAAATAAGTGTTTCCATCTGACGAGGCTATCATGGAAACCATGTCTCTTGAGGATCTACCGTGGAACGATGGGCATCATCGTTCCTCGTTTATGCCCTGCCTCGGGGCCATGTCTGACTGTCTTGAGCGCTTTACATCCTAAGTTCCTTCTCCGCCACTTCAGATGCCTATTCTGACTCATGAAGTCTTTGCAGAAGATAACTTGGGGAATATTACTCAAACGATGCCTATAGACATTTTTGTTAAACCAGGGATCATCGAGAACATCCATGTGGGAGTCGCTTGCTCTTCCGAGGAAGTCCAAGTGTACACTAGTCTCTTTCGTGAATTCCGCGATGTTTTCGCCTGGTCTTATGAAGAAATGCCTGGAATCAACCCCAGTATTGTGGTGAAAAATATTAACACCTATTCAGGTGCGAAGCCTGTTCGCTAGCATATTTGTCCCGTGCATCCTCGAAAAGCTGTCGCTATCAAGGCTAAAGTTGAGAAATTTCTTAAAGCGGGTTTCATTTATCTGATTCCCCTAACTGAATGGGTTTCTAATATAGTTCCTGTGGATAAGAAACATGGCACCATTCATGTTTGTGTTGATTATCGCGATATCAATCGGGCATGTCCTAAGGATAAATATCGCGATATCAATTGGGCATGTCAATTCATTGACGATTGCGTAGGGAGTGAAATATTTTCCCGTATGGATGGTTTTTCTGGCTACAACCAAATTAACATTCTACCGTCGGATCAACACAAGACCTCTTTTATCTGTCCATGGGGAACGTTCGCATATAGGAAAGTCCCCTTTGGCTTTAAGAATGCTGGGGCCACGTTCTAGCACACGATGTCATACGCCTTTCACGATATTCGACATATTGTCCAACCATACCTGGATGACCTTCCGGCTCATTTAGGTGCGCGAAAAGACCACCCAGAACATCTTTGTCAAATCTTTCTTCGTTGTAGATGCTATAACATTAGGCTCAATCCGCATAAGTGCATATTCTGCATCGAATCCGATAGACTCTTAGGGTTTATCGTATCTAAATATGGAATTCACCTTGACCCTCTTAAGGTTGAGGCTATTGTTAATCTCCCCTCCCCGTCCTCATTACATTAGCTCCAGAGTCTTCAAGGGAAAGCCATTTTCCTACATCGTTTCATCCCAAACTATGCCAAAGTAGCCAAAGGATTCACACGAATTTTAAAGCAGGATGTCCCTTTCTGTTGGGATGAGATCGCCCAGCAACCTTTCAATAGACTTAAGACGTTGCTTGTCAACGCTCCTCTATTTCGTCCTCCAAATTACCATCGTGATTTCACCCTCTACCTAGCTTATGCCTTCAATACGATCGCCATGGTATTGGTTCAAGATGATGATGACGGTAACGAACATGTCATTTACTACCTGTCTCGGAACCTTCTCGACCCTGAAACACGTTACGCACATGTCAAGAAGTTAGCGTTGGCTGCGGTCCAGGTTATCCAACGTTTTCATCATTACATTCTTTTACGCACAGTGACCGTGATTTCTAATTGTAACCGCATGACTTATATTTTGTCATGAAAGTTGCTGGGGGGAAAACACTTGAAGTGGATCATCATCCTCCAAGAGTTTGATTTGGAGTTTACTATTGCCAAGTCTAAGAAATCACTTGTTTTCGCTGATTTAATTTGTTCTCTCCCCACAGACTCTTCTCCTTCTTCCTCTAAAGATCATATTCCGGACAAAACTATCTTCCTGATCAGCACCCATCGATCCATGGTACGGTGATATAATCATGTACCTCCAAACATCTACTTTCAGGTCTGAGCTAATGAAAGATGCCCGACGCCGCATTCGGCATCAATCGCAACCCTATCGTATTTTTGGAGATACCCTTTATCGTGTCGGAATCAATTCAATACTCCGCCGATGTCTGACCCTCAAGGAAGCAGAGAAGGTTTTAAATGACTACCACAGTGGCGCCTGTTGTGGTCACATGTCTGGTTATGCCACTGCATAGAAGATCCTTCATGCTGGCTACTTCTGGCCGTCTATTTTCAAAGATTGCATTGTTGCAGTACGTAAATTCCATGCGTGCCAGATTTATCAACGCAAGATGCATGAGCCGCCTCGTGCACTACACCCTGTCATTACCGTTGGCCCTTTTTCCAAATGGGGCATAGATTTTATGAAATTCAACCCTCATTCGGCCAGGGGGCATACCTATATTATTGTTGCCATCAATTATTTTACGAAATGGGCCGAAGCGATGCCTACACTGGCTGTGGACGGTAAGACAATGGCACAGTTCATATTCAATCACGTTATTTCTTGGTTTGGTGTCCCTCAAGCCATCGTCATTGATCATGGATCTCATTTCCAAGATTATATGATGGTGGAGCTGACATCTAAGTTGGGTCTGCGTCACGACAGCTCAACACCTTATTATCCCCAAGCTAACGGCCAAGTTGACACTATAAACAAGGTCCTTGTTACAATGCTTCAAAGAACAATCGGGATCCAAAAATTGAACTGGCATCTCATGTTGTTCTCAGCTCTATGGGCTTACCGAACATCGATCAAGAATGCAACTGGGTTTACCCCTTTTCACTTGGTATATGGTCTGGAAGCCACGCTTCCGATTGAATGTGAAATCCATTCACTAAAATTAACTGTGGAATTACTGCCTAATACTTCACCTAAAGAAGAACGTCTCCTCTATTTAGAGAGATTGGAAGAAAATCATCGCTTAGCTGCCTTGGTTATCGAAGCACAAAACAAGCGAGTCAAAGCCCATTTCGACCAATCGATTTCTCCTCATTCTTTCATCGAAGGCGATCTCCTTCTTCTATACGACCAAGCTCACAACAAGCTGGGGGCAAGCAAATTCCAACCCATGTGGCATGGGACCTACATTTTCAAACGTGTGTTATAGAATGGGACTTATGAGCTTATTGACTATGAAGGTTGTCCTTTATCGCAGCCCAGAAATGGGTTGTATCTGAAAAAATATTATGCTCGAATCATTCATGCATGATATGTGTACATAGGTGATTATTTTCATTTTGTGTGCATGCTTTGGATTGATGTGCTTTGTGAGATTTTTTTTGCTTATTGGGTCTTGTTTGCTATGCAGATGTCTATTTCCCCTTATGTCAGTTTCGCGGATGGTGCTTCCCGCAGTACCAGGAACTTGTCTCTGGCAACCTGGGTAATTTATGACCTTGTCAGTGAGTTAATTAACTTACAAGGTATTTTTCTGGGACCAGCCACAAACAATGTCACTGAATATAGTGCAGTTTTGGAACTATTAACTGAGGCAGTCAACCTCGACATACGTGCATTGCTTGTTAAGTTGGATTCACAACTTTTTGTTCTTCAACTGAATGATCATTATTCGGTTCAGAACCTATGAATTTTGAGATTGTATTTGCGTATTCGTTTACTTGAAAGACATTTTGATTTCATTACATATCAACATATACCAAGACGAATGAATACATCAACAGATGCAATAGCTAACATGGTGCTAGATAGACATTTGCGTAATTTGTAAAAAAATCATCATATGTACATAGACCCATGTAGAAAATAGATGTATATATATATATATATATATATATCGTTTTTTTACAAGCTGTGTGCATCATAAAACCCAAAAAAATGATATATGTATGTTTTGGTTACATCATGAGACAACACGTCTCTCCAAAATGTGCAGAAATAAAGCCTAAGTGCCTAGTCGGCATGGTGCTCATGATATCACGTCACCACCCGCACCAACCGCCTTAGCAAGTGGTGGATACGACCTGGCACTCCTACAGTGTGTTTCTGGTAGTCTCGAGGTACGTCATCAAAACGTGCATAATCTGGCACCCCACGGGTGATTCCCTCCAGGTTCAGCACTAACTCCTCGTCAATACCCTCACCCTGAGGATCGAAGTCACAAGGAGTCTGCCTCGCTAATGGAGATAGACCAACAGAACACTCTAGGCCAACATCTGCATCCATATGAGATTAACTATCAAAACATGCATATATACCAAAAAATTATAAAACTCATAAAAATAAAAAATGAGTCTCACCAAGTTCTTCGTCCCAATCCTCTCCCTCCGGGAGTGGGAGGTCTGGGTCCCCGGTGAAATCTGTGTCGGTGTAGGGCCAGTCCTCCGCGAAAATTATCTATTGTTGGAGCTAGTAAAATAACTCTGGCCGCCAGGACATCTGCTGGCCATCCCCTACTCTGGGCATTAGTGCCACCCATCGGGCCATCCGTGGCTCTCTCAGTTGTGGCTCCAAGACTATAGCCTCCTGGTGCTGAAATATGGGGAATCATTCTAAGAAGAAAAATACCAGGATTGACCCATACCTAAACTGCTTTAGTTTGGTCTTCTTGCATTTAGTAAGCTGCCGTTTGATGTTCATGGTTACAACCTCGACCCAGTTAAAGATGGTTGGGTTCATACACTCTGAAGCAAGAAGTAACTCCGTCTTCGTAGCCTCATGCGATGCCTGTGATCTCGCGGCCCGCGTGATAGTGTGTAGCACTACTCTCAGTCCTAGATCAGGGACGGTTTGGATGTCCACTTTACCACCCCTATTCCTTTTCATGCCCCTGGGCACACCTTGTTCATGACCATTGACATGCTTTCCCCAAAAGGCCTGGTACCAGTCAGAATAGGGATTGAACCTTTGTGTGATAGTCCAGTCATAAAATATACATTAGATACTTCGAGCTCAAGCTCTTGGTCCCAAAGTACGAACTTCTCCTGATATTCGTCCCAAGTGCTGATGAGATACTGAAGCAATTTAGGCTGAGCCCAGAGACACGGTGTCAGGAAGAACTTTTTGAGCCCACATTTCTTGAGGGCATTCATACAATGCTCATTTTCCATTGCTTGTTCATCCTCTTCACTGTGCTCTCTCTCCTTCCACTCGATTACCATCTTTTTGCACTTTATACTTGCATGAAATCATCATAGGAACATTAGAAACCTCCTTAGGTTTTTAAATTTGCAAACTAATGGTTTATTTTTCTTAAATTCAAAGCGTATTTTAGGTTGTGCGGTTGGCATGACTGTTTGGCTAATAGTCGCTCCACCTGGCGCGACCCCTGTGTGAAACAGGATTGATTTGCACGGGTTCGTGCCCAGAACCCGCGCCAACCGTGGAGCCCTATTTTTTGCAAATCCTCCCCTAAGGGATCCCAAATGACAATAAAATGCAGTAAAATATAACTTATAATATGGCCAATGGAAGTGGCTCTTACCTAAAACAGACGGGATCTGGATTCATCCACTGGATTTCTCACAATCATCGCTTGAAGATCGCAAGAGAAAAGGGTCACTATTGCTCTGCAAAGAGGTAAAAGTGAAAAGTAAATATTTTTTTACCACTATTGGTCTTTTATAACTTTTCAAAGTCCTAAAATAGGTTTTAAAACATATATGTCGATGTATTTTCATATTATTTTCGAGGAATATGTTTTACACGCGTCTTTTTATTCAGCGACAGGTTTCTCGCATGGGTATGACGAAGAAACGAGTTTTATTTTATACTTTTTCGGACTCGGTGTAAACATGAAAAAGTCACTGTTGGAGTCATCTTTTAGCTCTTTTCTGAATCTCTAAAACTGAAAAGATCGCCAAGTCGCTTGTCGTTTTGGACTCGTTAAATTGGTTGCGAAACGATATCTACCCAATATACGTTTACCCCTTTTTTGAGCTGGGATAGATTATTTACGAAAAAGGAATACCTTGGCTGATCGCAACTAAGAGGTTTTCTCAGACAGAGTTTTATACCTTTTCGGATCTGAGGGACTATTTACGAAAAGGGCCTTGCTGGAGTTTTCTTTTCCGTTGTCTTTTCAAACTCTCTAAGCATGAAAATATGTCGAGTTCTTCCTTTGTCAAACTCGTTAAAAACTGATGACATCGGACTCTGTCATTATGACGTTACTCGAGTCCATCCTTCCTAGGGCTCGTTAAATGTACTAGGTTGGATTTGTTTGAAGGAAAAATTCACATCACAAGCATATGCTATCCCCTTCAAGCTTGTTTTAAAAAATAGTTAGGGTACTCACCAGAAATGGTGGGGGAAAATGGAACCAAGATTGTAGTCGTGTTGGCAGTATGTCACTCTTAAACATGGCACTTTTCTGCATTCGTGTCGGGTTGGGGACATCTCATCTCGTTATCTGCTTGCCTCCATGGGTTTGAGTAATTTCTTTTAACCGCTCATCTGCTCTTTTCCACGTCACCATGACCTCAGATCCCTTGATGTCAAACACTGCCAAATCCAGTGTCGTGTCGCCGATATGTTCAAGAGAAGTTTGCCTCTGCATTTTTCAACCTCCCTCTAATTCTCTGTTGGTCTTGATTCACAAACATCATGTTCCTTTGTCTCGTATCGATGATGTGGGAAACATTATGGCCCACCTTCGATCAAGGTCACTTCCTATCGACTCTAGTTCATTATCTAGGAAGCTGGTATAGAGACTCCCTTTAGGTACCTTGGAGCCTACATGCCTCAATGGTAGGTTCTTCGCATTCGACACAAGGTTTTCATTATTGGCCTTCAATCGGCTGATTCTGCGGGTGTTCGACGCTAGATCACTGTTCACATTTCATGGATTGTACCTCTTGTACCTTGAGAGCCATTGTCATTATTGGTGGTTTCTCTCGCGTTTGTTAACAGTTTTCATCATTGGCTGGTAATCAGACGATGTTCTTGCATGTTAGATTTCAGCTCATTTATTTGCATGCTCGAACTTTTACTCTGTTTGGGTCGAGATGGAGCGCAAGACCCTCGATCTTGTCTGATGAAATCCAGTCTGCGGGTTCTTTGTGGATTATTATGACTTATTGCATGACTCTTTTTGATTGGATGGTTGCGACCATACCTGAGTCTACTCGTTGATCCTTATTTTGCTGGATGGCTGCGTCCATACCTTGGATCTCATTTGTGTACACTTTTTTATGGATGGCCACGCCCATACCACATATCATGTATCAGAGATATCATTTTTATTTGTACTCGCAACTCTTCCGACGATAGTGTTTTCAGTTTAATGCATTCTCATAACCCCTCCCTCTCTCTCAGACCTCATGCTTTAGGGGGCATATGTTACACAACATTTTGTCACCATCCCTACAATCCCTCGTCCCGTACATTGGAGGACTATTCCCGTGACCCGTAAATAGTAAAATGTCCTGAAAACACCTTGATGGTATCCTTCTGAATAAGGGAAATAATTCTCCTGGATAACATTTCCTTAGAAATTCACTAAAAACATATGTTTAGGCATTGGCGCGAGCAGCCAGTTCATCACTCGCGCTAACTTGGGAAATTGACATTAAGCCTGCGCCACCTGGTGCTCTGTCTCTGTGTATTGCCCGCCCTAAGCCTATTTGGGAATGTTTTTTAAAAATAAAATGTGGAAGTTTGATTCTAACAAATGTAGAATGAATCATCAAAAAGAGGTTGGGTTGTTTGGCTCCGGATCTCCCTATTTAGGAAGTGGTTTTCCACCTCTCATGGAACCTTCCTAAGAGATAGGACTCTCCCCATGATTATAGGGATCGTAACCTCTCCTTATCCTTCTATAAAATCCTTCCCTCTCCATTTGCAACCTAGCTAAACATTTGGGAAGAAAACTATAGCTGAGCGACTATTGAGAGCAGAGCCAAGGAGAACCCCGTAAGAGAGAGAGAGCCTTGTCTAGATTCCCGACAAGCTTTGTGAGACATGCTCCGTTGGAAGCCCTGCCAAAGGAAGAATGCGATGTCAGAACTCGGTTGTAATATTTCTTTCGTATCTTTAATATATGCTCAACTGCATTATTGGTTCCATTGTTGTATTGCTTATTTGTGTAATGCAATTTGATTCAATCTTTTCCGACTGATTGATAGTTACATGCTTGAATTATTACATTGTATGTCGTCACTTTTCTCTACATATGTATAGGTGTTTGGACGTGACGAGCGAAAGGATTGTGTTCTGTCGAGTTAGGAACGGAAGCACACTTCTTCTTTGAAAACAACAGCATAGGACTTGAGGTAAGCTATCCATCGTAGCTTTGTCTTTTGTAACTAGGAATCGATATCGTAGCGTGTCTTGTTTGTTTCTAGACCCACTCTAGGGCTAGTGGGATCGCCTCTGTCCGTAGAGGGGATTAACCTCCACAACAGAAAGCTCTTCATAAACTAGAGTTAAGCACAAGGGCGAGTGAAGACAGGGAAGAGAGACACCCCCTCCCCTACTTGTTCGATTCCAGCCAAAAACTATTCTGCCCGGCTATCGATATGAACTAGTGACCTTAGTTGCCTTTCTCAGGGACCGCATAGGTGACTGCGTGAGGGAATACCGGTGGTACCTGAGGTATAACTTTTATCACTCTCATTATTACTTCTGGAAGACGCCCTTGTGAAGCTCGGGTACTTGCACTGGAAAAGGATTTTGTTTGGAGGTCAGCATAATTGTTTCTGTTACCTTCCCTAGTAGTTCTAGGGCATAATTACCCCAACCTATTTTCGAAAGGTACTTTCTTAAATTTTTGTGTCCGGTCTTAATCACCCGGAGTGGAAATACCTGTAAGTAGCTTGATTGGTTGTATCTTTAGGGACATTTTTAGTGAGTGCTCTTTGCTCCTATATTTCGATAGCTTTATAATTTTTTGAGTCTTTACAAGTTCTCTTAAGAATCAAAAGTGGTTGATTGACCAGTTTGGCGGTCCAGGAGGCTTCGTGGGCTCTCACTTGCGAGTGTTGAGCCTTCTTCTAGAAGGCATAGGAGAAATTTTGTTGGTGAATTTCAACCAGTAGAAACAAACGCACCTAAGATTTATCCTCCGCTTTGGGTTATTGTTTCACATAGTGAACCTAGTGTAAGTCATGATTTGGATAGGAAAACCCCAGTCCTTTCTAGTGTTGTCTTCCAGTTAGAAGATGAGGTTGAGCTCGAATATATTCTTGAGTCCCCCGTGACTCCTTCTTCACCAATTTCTCCTAATTTTCGAGATGTTATATTATACATTGGGACCCCGACCTATAGGCCGACAAGATCTTTTTTTTCACCTTATTTTCTTTCGATGGTCACTGTTGGAAGCACAAATTTGGCTACGGATATTTCTGGTGTGCATAATCCTCTTTCACTTGAAGGAGGAGGTACAATATCAATATCCACTATCACACCTAGTACCGTAGTTTTTGGCTCTACCTCCATTCTATCTTCAAGTGGGGGCACCCAAAATTTTTCTTCCCACACTGGTTTCCACCGTTTTGGGATTCCATCCAGTGCAATTCCCTCGATTCCTTTATCCTTTCATCTACTAATTCTACTAAAATGAATTCTATGCGAAGTGGATCAATAGCCTTTCAGGGTTTTCCTTTTGGAAGTGGTCATATACCTCACGCTAACCATTCTTTGAATGTAGGATCATTCCCTTTGTCTACTCAGGGTCAAAGTTTTAATCATTTTCAAGGAATTCAATGATGGCCTAACCCTATTTTTAGTGGTTTTGGAGCTAGGAATTAGTCCTTTTTGTTTGGTCAACAGGAGAATATGCCTTTCCCCTCTGTTGGTAGGTCTTAGTTTCTTTCTCCCTTAGCTAATGCGTAGAACCCTTATGAAGGGATTTCCTATCCTTTTAATGCTTTGATGGGGAGGGGATTTCTCTATGTTTCGTAACCCTTCGACAAGGGGTAGACATCCTTTGAATACTTCTGGACCACAAGGATTTACTTATGGTTTAGCCTCTTCTACGAATAATCCTTGGCAACCTAGCGCCTCTGCAAATCCAGGGTATTCTTTTCTTAACGTTGGGAATCCTGCTCATGGTGGGTGGAATTCTCAAGCTCCTTCGCACTTACCATTCTTGGAAACCCTAAATTCTCCCGATCTTTCAAAATTGACAAACGATCTGATCCAATGAACCAAAAAATTCTAAGCATTCCTTAAGCTTGTCAATGTAAATTCCAAAAAGGGTAGGGGATAGGGGACACCCTTGCTTAAGAGTGATGTTGCATTTAATATTATTAAACCAACCCTCGTTGGTCTTAATATTTTCAATAAAATTCTCATATAATCTAATAATAGTGACCCTTAACTCGGGAGGAACCATTATCTCATCGAGCCTTTTCCATAACTTATCTTAAGGAATTGTATCGAAAGATTTTCTAAAGTAAAAAAACAACAAAAGAGATCAGTCTTACTGTTACCACAATCCTTAGTAATGGTCCTAAGAGTGACAAGGTGGTCGATCATAGAGTGATGTCTTCTAAAACCAACTTTATCAGTGGATCTTTTACCATGTATTTCAAGCCAAGAGCTAATCTTCCTTTCCAGAATGAGCCCATACAACTTGGATAAAATGTGGCTAATCATTTTAGTCCTATAGTTAGAGGGAATGTTTTTATCCCCACTTTTAAATATAGGCACGAGAAGGCTTTGCATCCACAACTTGTGGAAGCCTTGTTTGACTTAAAAGTTGAGGAGATTGTGCAAGTGCAGGGTGAGGATGGACCTTCCAATTTTAATAATTTCAGCTTGGTACCCTTCAATATCCCTAGCTTTCCCGTTAGAAAGCTTCTTAATTCCAGAATCCACGTCTTCCAAAGAAAAGGTATCTCCCTCTATAGGAGTGCTTTTGATGTAGCTCACGGTGCTGGGGAGTCATAGAGATTCATAAGATAGACATCCATTCCGTTAAGGGGATAAAATTATTTTCTCTCGATTTACAGACAAGGATGTTCATCCAAAACTTTCTAGGATCAACTTTATAGAGGTTAAGGAGATGATCTTGCCTCTTGTTTATATACTCTCTTTTTTCCCTTTTAATAAGAGATTTGTACACCTTTTATTTTTTCATCCTTTATAGTTTCGTTGGGAGCATATCTAATTGCTTTCATGGAATATTTACAATCATTGTCATACCACGATTTGGAAGTCCTATTATTCTTATTATATGATACCTCCTTAAATAAGTTGTTAATAGTAGTGTAGAAGATAGTAGTAAGATTGTGGTATATGTGATCAATGTTGTCATTATATGTTAAGGAACCAAGATCCGTTGTTAAAACTTTTAAGAAGAGATATGTTTTACTTTTGTCAAAAGGCATGTCTTGGACTCTCAACATTCTTATGCGTGTGTTTGGTGTACATATCAAGGTTAAGGGTTAAGGAGAGAGATCTAAGGTCATATTTTGGCTCATGGTCGTTTAAGAGGTCAAAATTAACAATACAATGAAGAACCTGGGTATTAGATAACACATAGTCCACAACACTGCTTCCACACCCATGAATACAAGTCATATGACCAGAGGAAGGCCAATTATTGATCCCATTAAAAATAATCAGGTCTTGGGAGCTGCAAAAATTAATTATCTCAGTGCCAAAAAGGTTCTCTGTATTTTCTTTAGAATTTATTTGGAATTTACTATCCACAACATAATCCTCATCAAGCCATAAGGGTTAGGGTTAGATGTATTACTTAATAGAGTAGCTTGGTGATTTGAAGTATGGGCATTAAAGTCCCTAAGAAAGAGAATGTTTCCCTCATTCCTTAGGATGTGGATATCACACTCTAAGCTAATTAAGGGACAATCCTTATTTAGGTTGTTCGTCTTATAGGAAGTAGAGTTGAAGGGATCAAAGTATCAATTTGCAAGGAAGATTTAATTTGTATTAGATTCAGATATGTCAATCCAAACATACTAATTAAGGGGGTCAATCTTATGAAGTCACATTTGGGAAGAAATGTTCTTTTTGATATAATAGGCTATACCACCAATCCCTCGGTAAGAATATCTATTATTCCATGTAGACCAAAGAGTGCACCCATCAATGTGGGGAACCATAGATTTGTCATGCTCCCAAGTCTCGACTAAGAGAATAAGATTAGTATCACTTGAGATACAAATTAACATAGGACCTTTGCGCCATGGAAAACCACAGTAGTTCCAGAAGAAGATCCAGAGTGTTATTAATTCCTTTTTATCGCTTTTATTTTGGACTCTATCTCTAATAATAAATTTTCTATTTCTAATGATTGCCCATTTTCATTCCTTTCTTGTCTCCTTTACCTTTTGGACCTATTTCCTTAGCTTAGCTTGGTCTTTTGGAATAAGATCCTCATTATAAAGATTCTTTACCCTTTTAGACTCGAATATTTTCTAATTATATCTAATTTGTGGTCATTGCAACTTACCTTAAAACAGATTAATCGATGATTATGCTCAATAATCTTTCTAACCCTTTGTGCTTTTGTTATATATGTTTTTTGAATTTGTGAGTGGGTTTTCAATTGTTCTTTTACTATTGCTAATGTGTCCTCATCTTCTTGCTCTTTTATACCAGCGATGATAAGGTTTAGGGATATTTTGTGTCATTCATCATCCAATTCAATTAATTTGTTCATTTCTTCTTTTATGGGATTGATTTCAAGTTTATTTTTTGTGCTGCTTAGGGCTGAGTTATCATCCAGTTTTTATTGTAGAGATTTAATCTCATCTCTGAAGGTGCAATTTTCTTCGGCCATTTTTTTTTCATGTTCTAAATCTTGCATCCTATCTTTCATTTTTTGAATTTAAGCCACGAGTGTTGTAATTTTATATTCTAATGATTTGCAGTTATTGGTAAGCATTGTGGATAATTCAACTTTATCTTCTATAAGAATTTTGGAAAATACTTGTTTATATTTCTTTTCTCTTTCTTCCCTTCGTTGTTCTAAGGACTGAATGTGCTCATAAAGACTCTCTAGCATAATTTTTCTTGGCCTCTCTCTACTAGAGGAAGGCTTAGAAATATGGGGAGAAGTACTCATATTTTACCCAAATATTTTAATAAAAGGAAGAGAGAGAGAAACTGATGCACCTAGAATTCTTGAGGAGACCACCTGGTCTACACCGTAAAAAGCCACAGAAGAACTCCAACCAAGATCCACAAAAATGTTTTCTTATATATGTGAGACCTGTTTATATGCAATGGCGAAAGATGTATATATGTCATACCGCAAAGACCACCGAGGCTGCAGAGTTATACGTGAGGTAGATCGAAGAGATGTATCAATGGAAAGATGTATATGTGTTGCACCATCAAGACCACCGAGGCCGCTGAGTTATATTTGAGGTAGATTTGGAATGTTTGAGGAGACTAGCTGGCTTGCACTAAGATTAAAAAACAACAAAAATACTCACACTAGGATCCATAGAGAAACTCAAACAAAAATATACGATCATCTCAATTTGTCTTTATGGTTTCCCCCCAACAAAGAGGTTTTAAGGTTTCACCAAAGCTCACTATGCTACTTTTCTTTTTAATATTCCTTCGCAAAGATATATTGCAGACTAGAATGCCAATATAATATTACTACAAATATATTATGAAAAAACTAGTTTCAGGCTAGATCAAAGTATTATTTTCTCTGCAGAGATTGTAGGTTTTAACACTGTACATAAATTATCTGCAAGAGAACCTTAAAAACAGAAAATAAGCAATAGCGAGAGAATAAAACATAAAACAAATATACACAGATATTTTCCCATGGATCCCAAATCGGGACGACCAACTTGATTTTTCATTATATTCCTTTTACTGTTACAACACATATATATACATGTTGAAGCATACAAAACCCCAATCCATTAACCCTGAATTAGATCATAACTATAGTTCCCTTGACCGGATCTATAAAATACTAGGGGCTGAAAACCATCATGCCCCAAAACCATGTGCAAACCCATGCACAAAACCATGGGCAGGTCCTCCCACCGAAAAATAAGGTCCAATTTTTTTTTCCCAAGGCATTGCCGCCCCCCCTGCTGCACCTGACGCAATGTACAAGGGGGGCTATAGCCCCCCCTGTGACCCCCCCACGCGTGACTAGTCGTGGAAAGAATATAACACACACCCAACAGAGATCACCAAAGTCCAAAGTCGTTGAGATCCAGAGTGTGAATCAGCCACAGGGGGCTTCACTGCGGGAGAAATACCATAACACGTGAGGTTCACATTGGGGGATATATAATGAGGAAAAAATGAAAGAATATATTGTTGAATATATAGGGGGTAAAGGGTTTTTATAATGGCAGGTATAAAAAATGGAGCTCAAAGTTAATGGAAAAATATAAAGGGGTATAAAAAATGTTAATAAAAAAATGGATACCTACAATATATAGTGAAAGTATGGGCTTTTTAAATTGGGAAGGTGTATTGAGTTTTTGTTGGTAAGGGGTTAAATAATGTGATTTTTAGAATTATTTTCCAATATGTACTCAAATTAAGGGTATTGTTTAATATGCTATGATCACATGTGATATGTTGGAGTTTTATTGAGTGAATCCCCAGTGGAATCGACTCACGCCACTAGAAATCCTAGCATACACTACAGAGGTTTATCGTCGAAGTTGCGGATCACCGAGTATTTATATAGAGATATATCTATATGCAATGACCAGAGAAGATATGTGATCTGTTTATATAGAGATCATCGAGTATTATTTTTGAATTCAACCGCAAAGGTTAATGCTTATATGCGAGATCTGTATATATGCTAACCAAGAAGGCTTCAAATGTTTGTATGCAACGAAATGCATAGAATATATCACCAAAGTCATTTATATGTGTATATGCATTGTAGAATCACTGCTAAAAAAAAGTACCGCCTTTTTTTTAAATTAATGTTTTTTTTTTTTTTTTAATTTCTTTTGTAATGGATTTTTTTGTTTTTGTTTTTGTTTTTTAATTATCTAATTTTCTTTGATTTATTTGTTTCTTTTTTTATGTTAAATTTTTAATTTTTTTTTTTCTTAAATTATGTTTTTTTTTTAAATATTTTTTGTTTTTTCATTTATTTTTTTATATCTGTTTCTTTTATTATTTTATTATTTTTTTTTTGTTTAAATGTGTATCTTTTAAGAGTTTTTTTTTTACATTTTTTTTAGGTTTGATTTTATTTTTTTTGGTGTTTTTTTTTGTATATTTTGTTTTTTTGTCATTTTTTATATTATTTTATATTTTATGTTTTAATATATATTTTTAATTACTTGTTATTATTTTTTTGAACTTTTTGTTTTGTTTTAGTTTCAATCTTTTAATTTTTGTTTTGTTTTGTATTTTCATTTTTATTTATTTATTATTATTATTATTATTATGTTTTTATAGGGTCCATGTTGATCTTTGACTAGCAACCTGACCCCATTATGTGTCAATTTGGTATTTTATTTTAAAGTTTTCGTTATAATGGATCAAGTTCGCCCTTGCAAGGTGTCAATTTCATGGTTGATTTTTAAGTTTTCATTGCAATGGGTTGAGTTCGCCTACGTTGCGTGTCAATTTGATGGTTGATTTTTAAATTTTTGTTACAATGTTTCAAATTGTCTTAGGGTAGAATTTTAAAATATCTATACTTTTAACATTTAGAAAATAAGTTACTCTTGGTATAATGCCTCTTTCATTCATGTGTTCATTTTAAAATTTTATTTAGTCATATAATTTTTCCATAATGCCATGGTTGAAATATGTTGAAAACTTAAGGTTTTTTGTAGTCATGATATTTGGTTTTAATTCCATGGTTGAATAATTGTCAAAATTTCAACTTTTTTCTGAGTCATGATATTTTATCTTTAATGTTATGGTTGAAAATAGTTATAAATATTTTATCTTTAATGTCATGGCTGAAAATTGTATAATTTTAAGGCTTTTCAGAGATGAATGCCTAAAAATCGTTGGAATTTTAAGGTTTTTCGCAGTGATGTTAAATTATATTTGATGCCATTGTTAAAAAATGTTGAAAATTTATCTTGAAAACAAAAAGGTGTTGTTCCAGCATCAAAACTTTTCATTTTTAGGTGTTTCTTGTGAAAAAAAAATTGATTTTCACTGCCATTTTAAAAAAAATGTTGAAAAATTACTGTGAAAGAAAGTGTCGTTCCAACATACACAATTTTCGTTTTTAAGCTATTTTTCATGTTTTTTTTTGTTTTTTTTTGCTAGAGTTCTTGTTTTGAGGTCATAGTTCCCGTTTGATTGGTAATTTTGGTTAATCCTTTATTTATTCTTTATTGATTTATTTAGATTAAAACCATCTACAATTGATGCAAGCAAATCACAGGTTTCGACAAAAAAGTATATATAAGTACATTACAAATAAAACACATGTAGTAAAATATAAGTTGTGTGACAAATTGAACAAATTAAATTACACTTTGCATATCAATCACCACTTACCTCATGTATTTTCCAAACTGATATATAACTTGTTTTACATTGTTGTCAAAGTTTCTTGGGAGAGATAGAGGTAGAACAATTGTAACAAAAAAAAAAATGAATCGTTATTTATTCCTAAATTAGTAGAAAAAAACACTAACAAGTTGTTTCACCAATATACAAATATATACTCCAAAATAATTACCTTAATCATGGTATGTAAATCATGAGCTTTTACCCCACCTAATTCACATTTCTTTGTTAGGATATTCTCTATTTTTGAAGAAAATCGAGTGGGAGATTTATTTTTTCAAAGACCTCTTTTACGTCCTTGCTTCCCTGCTCTATCAATAACTATGGAAGGGCACTGATATTTTGGTATCGACCATTATTTGAATGAATCACACTTTTCGTTGCATGACTAACCTCCTTAATGTCATTACAAATCTTGACATTTTTTTTTTCACTCCTTACATCTAATATTCGTCATTAGGTTTTTGTTAAATCATTCCCAATGTGCATTGTATCAAACAATTGAACAATTTCTAGGTGCTCATAGTAGGGGATCCAATTGAATTGTACATGATAACTTTTCATTTCTCAAGGAAGTGCCCCATTACTAATGCATTCACGATCATGATCTTAAAGGTGAAGCCTAATTAAATACATTACAACAATGCTTGTCAATTAGTACAATGAAAAAAATGCAATAAAAATATAAAATATTCCAAACATTTCATATATGATACAATAAATATTTTTCTATCCATACCTTGAAAATTAATTTTATTATATTTCAATTTCCATAGACGATGTGTCATTCTCTGTGGTTTTAATCCAATCTGTTCTTTTCTTACACCATCAGGAGGGTAAATAGCATAATTTCATCCATGAATTGTTGATGGGTGAGAATAGAACATTGCAAAAAAAGTGAAGCCCCTTTAGAGAATCTTGTTAACGAGTAGCTTTAAGATACATCCCCAAATCCTCTTTAGCTAAAATAAAGAGAAAATTGGAGATAAGATCACCTTGATGAAGTCCCGTAGAAGGATTGAAAGTAAGAGGGAGAACCATTTAGGAGGATAGAGTAAAAAGGGGACAAGATCAAGGAAAAGATCCAAGGGACCCAAGGGAGGGACTGAAAGATTGAAGGATAGAAATAATATATTGTTGGTTTAATATATCATATGCCTTGGACAACTCTAGTTTAATCAACATTCCTACGTTCTTTAAGGATTTCAGAGAATGGATAATCTCACGTGTAGTGGCAATCTCATCCAATACTTGATGACCTTCCACAAACATAGTCTACTCAAGGGAGATAATTTCCATTAGAAGAGGCTTTAGATTATTCAAAATCATAGAAGAAATAATATTGTAGATTACATTGCAAGGGATATATGCCTAAATCCACTAGGGTCCTTAGACAACCTGCCTTTGGGACTGAATTAATGAAGGCGTCATTTAACCTAGGCCAAACCTTTCGGATTCTATGGGATTCTTCCACCAACTCATGCACTTCTTTCCCAATAAACCACCATCAATCCTAGAAAAAATTATTAGTAAATCCATTACGACCTGGTTGCTTATTCTTAGACATTTCCATTATTGTTTCCTCCACTTCGAAAAACAATATTTCTTTCATTAAATCCTCATTTTTCTTTGAAAGGACAATACTCTAGACATGTGTTGTAATGCGATGGATATTTGTATCCCTATTAGGTGTAGGATCACAAAGTATATCTCTATAGAATGAAACCAATTCATGTTCCATCTCATCATGTTAAATTAACCTCTTCCCACTTCGAGAAGAGAGGGAAAATATCCTATTATGATAACAATGTTTAGTCATAAATTAATGAAAGAATCTTGTATTCTTGTCTTTGCCATTTAACTATCGTATTATGGACTTATACTTCCATAATATTTACTCTTGCTTCATATGTTCTTCTAATTGGATGAGTATCTGCCCCTCCCTTTATAACAAATCCTCTAACCAACCACTAAACATTATATCTTGTTATAATTGCCTGATCTTGCCTTTCAACATCTGATTTCCCTCTAGGATGTGCCCAAAATATAACTTATTTTATTCCTTAATTATTATTTTTAAAACCTTAAGCTTTAGTTGGAAGGTTTATATACAATTATCTTGGGTGTGTGTTATATTCTTTCCATTACTAGCTATATTTTGCACATGGTTTTGGGCATGATGGTTTTCTGTCCATGGTATTTTGTAGATCTGTTCAAGGGGAATATGATTATGTTCAAATCCATGGTTAATGGATTGGGTGCTATGAATGCTTCGACATGCATATATATGTATTGTAACATTGAAAGGAACATAATGAAAAATCAATCTGGTAGTCCTGGTTTTGGGATCCAGGGGAAAATCTCTGTGTATATTTGTTTTATTCTCTCGCCATTATTTATTTTATATTTTAAGAATTTGATTGCACGTAATTTTTTTACAATTTTAAAACCTACATTTGGTATCAGATTTGTTTCGGATTCAAGGGGACACATTTTTTGTTGAGGGGTTTTTCTCAGACTTGTGGTAGACCCTATTTAGTGGGAGATATACGGGATCGATTCTTGCGGTGAAAGAAGATGGCGAGTAGTGAAATATGGAGATTGAGAAATTTAATGGTCAGAGTTTTGAGTTGTGGAAGCTCAATATGGAGGATATGTTGGTGGATAAATATCAGGGGATCGTGGTAGATACATGTACTAAACCAATGACAATGTCAGATGAAGACTCGACAAAGTTGGATCGGAAAGAAAAAACAAAATAAAATTGTGTGTCTTAGATTTAATATTGTTGAATGTATCAGGGGAAGCTATGACGAAGGATTTGTGGGACACGTTAGGGACTTTTTATCAATCTACGTCTATGGTGAACAAAATTTTCCTACAGAAAAAACTATGTAACCTGAGGATGAAGGATGGAGACTTGGTGACAGAGAATCTGAACACCTTTAATACTGTGATAAGCCAATTTTTATATGTTGAAATTAAAATCTATAATGAATATAAGTGCACGAGTTTGTTGTTTTCTCTACCAGATTCGTAGGATACTCTGGTTGTTGCAATAAGTAGCAATAAAACTACCTTGAAGTTTGATGAAATAGTCTTATCCTTTCTTTTAGAGGATATGAGACGGAAAAATATGGAGCGCCAAAATGGAGATGCCTTGTATGTATGAGAGTGGTCCCAGAACAAAAAAAAAAAATTAATCCTCGAGTGGGAGATCTAAATCTATAGGGAGATCAAATTCTCCAGGAAAACCTGTAAAGGTGTGCTAGAAATATGGAAAGGAAGGGCACTTAAAAAATGACTTTAGATCTAAATCTACTGAGAAAGGAAATGGATCTGATGATGCTCAATATGTAGAGGCGAAAACCCACCTCAGATGAAGATGAGGATGTGTACTTGGCTTCTTCTTCAAGTACACAGGTAGATCATGAGGCATGGTTGATTGACTTAGGCGCATCCTTTCACTTCATCCCCCATAGGGAGTGTTTTGAGAGTATGAGAAATATGATGGCATTGATGTATTCTTAGGGGATGAGAGGAAGGCCATGATCATTGGACATGTGAAATTCAAGCTAAAGTTGCAAGGTGGAAGGATTAGAACACTTCCTAGCACTACATATTCCTGCATTGGACTAAAATATGATTTCTATAAGTAAGATGGATGATGCAGGTGTAAAAACAATGTTTGAGAAGGATACCTGCAAGATGGTTCAGGGAGCACTGGTATTGATGTGGGGATTTTTGATTGGAACTTTGTACAAGCTTTTGGGTAGCATTTTTATTGATGGGTGCAACAGTTCTATTGTTCCTGAAAGTGGAGAAGAAAATCTAGTGATCTCTGGAGAAAAGACCATGTTATGGAATCAAAGGCTTGGACATATTGGAGAGAAGGAACTTCGAATAATTCATGGTAATAGTATGGTAGAAGGTATGTATAATTTCTCTCTAGATTTCGATTTTTGCGAACATTGTTTATATGGGAAACAAAATTAGGTGAGTTTCCCTTCTGGTGCTGAGAGGGAGAAAAGGATATTAGAGCTTGTGCATAGTGATGTGTTTGGACCTGTTTCTATTCCATCACTAGGTAAGAATGTGTACTATGTATCATTAATAGATGAATTCTCAAGGAATACATGGATATATTTCCTTATGAATAAAGAAATAAGGAAGGTTGTGTACAATCGAGATGCGGTGTTTAGAGAGGTGAAATATGCTATTAAACATGAAGTCCTACCAAAGGAAGCTGAGAACATATAGTTTGAGCTAAAGGAGGAATAATCAGACTCTACAGTAGAACAAGAATCAAAAGAGGAAGAGCCACAAACTCCAGGTTTGAGAAGATCAATTTGAGAGAGAAGGCAACCAGAAAGGTATAGTCCATCTGCTTTCTGTTCAATTTTTTCTCTATATATTAATGATGATGACCCTAGAACTGTCAGGGAGGCAGTATATTTAGAGGATGGAAAACTTTGGAAGGAGGCCATGATTAATGAAATGGCATATTTGGAAAAAAATGAGGCTTGGGATCTGGTGGAGTTGTTAGATGGAGGGAAACCCATAGGTAGCAAATGGGTGTTTAAGAAGAATATTAATGCAGAAGGTAAGGTAGAGAAATAAAAAGTTCTGCTGGTTGTTGGGCCATGAATATGACCACTTTTTAACACTTATTTCATCCATTTATACTCTTCTTTATCATGTAATTTATCATATAAATCCATTTTATAATTATTTACGCTCTTATGGATAAATATTATTTCTTCTCCTTTATTTTTAGTAAATTGATGAGTATTATGCATAATTTTATCAATGATAGTTTTCTAATATATTTTTTAACATCACTCACCATTTTAGCCTCCAAGATATTTTCCAGATTGTAGATTTGATCTCCAAATCATCATCGAATATTCCAACTCAGAAATTCACTGGAATAAGAAGTAACAGTTTTGCGGTTGAGATTCTGGGCAAATGGAGAAGACTCTGGAAAATCTGGAACATGGGTTTTGTCCAGAACGGACCAAATTAACTTTAGTGAAGAATGGTTTGCCAAAATTCGGCCTTTATTGAGAAAAAAACAAGGTTATTTGAGCACAATTTTCTCAGATTTACTATTGCGGCCATCCTTCAAATTATCTCAGCTGAAAATCCAAATTCGACTTGCTCTTGTTGAAAGATGGATGGAAATATATTTTCTTGTTGATTAATTGGTTAGGAACAATCCAATATTATTATGAGAGATCATATTTGATATTTAATTTCTCCTCTTTTTGATTATAAAAGGAGAGCATATATTATGTATTGAAAACGATGGAGAAGAGATGGAGAGATTTCCTGTTGTAATTAAACAATTCCTCATCAACTCTCATTGATTAAATAGAGATCGACTGTTTGTAAACGCTATTATGCATGATTAATACAAGAACGTGTTGCCATTTAATTTCTTAGCTCTGCAGTAGCCTAGCAGTGTTTCAATGGTGGTTGAAGGCCCGACCCTGGTGGATCGATCTGCTGTTTGTATTTCTACTCTTTTAATTACCGTTGTGTGATAATTGTGATCGGTTTTATTACAATTGTAAAGTTAATTAAGTTGTTTTTGAATTTTTTATTGTTGTGTTGTGTTAATGAATTACGTTGCTTTTCCATTTCAACAAGAATCTTAATTTCGGTATTATTCATCTTGTTATTGCTTATAAAGCTTTGCTTTTCAAAATTTAATTCATTTGCTATTCCGTTGGATTGCTTAGTAACGTTTGCTGTCAACAGGGTTTGGTGTTCAACAGAATTAGCTATTTGATTCCTTTGCGTTCATAGTTGTTGTTCAGATTCATTAGTTAATTCCTGTTGTTCAATTCTTGTAGTCATAATTCACTGCTTATTTACATCGTTATTCGATTACATTTTGCTGTTCATTTCCAATTCATTAAGTTTACAGCGCTTTCTTAGTTCAATTTCTATTTCCTTTTAATTGCTTTAACGTAGAATTGTCAACTGTAGAGAATATTGGTTATTGCTTCCACGTTCCCGGATTGATTGTCTTGTTTCAGTTTGATTTCAATTGCATCAATTTCTAGAGGAATGAGTTATTGCTACTTTATCCTCGATTGATGTTTGCTGAGTGAAGAGTTGGATTTCAGAGCATTTGAGTTTATGTTAGATTTATTTTCCAAGCATCCATTTACTCTTTCATTTAGAACACTGTACTACATATTAAAAGGCATTACTCTTGGATAAATTGCTACCTCAGACTGAGTACACTCTTGAAATAAAAATTCGTTCCTGGATTGATAATTAATGTGAGATAAATAGGTGTTAAAAAGATACCTTTTATACCTTAACATTGGTAACAAAAGGTTATTCCCAGGTCTCGGTAATTGATTTTGGTGATATTTTTTCTCCTATTTCCAAGGTAGCTTCTCTTATATTACTTTTATCTATTGTTGCTACTTTTTATTTTGAGGTAGAAAATATGGATGTGAATACATTCCTTCGCGGGGATATGGAAGAAGATATCTACATGAAGTAACCTGAAGGCTTTGCGGTGAAGGGTATGAAATAATTGTTATGCAGATTAAAAAAGTATCTGTGTGGGTTAAAACGGTCACCAAGGATGTGGTATCAGAAATTTGATACATATATATGAGGAATTGGCTTCACCAAAAGAAAAGAAAATCATTGTGTGTATTTTAAATTAATTGGTGATCATGTTATTTATTTGATCTTGAATGTGGATGATATGTTGCTGATTGGAAATGAAAAAGAAATTATCCAGGATTTGAAGACCAAATTGTCCTCCAAGTTCGACATGAAGGATCTTGGTGCTACAAAATATATTTTGGGCATGGAAATTAAATGAGATGGGGCAAAGCGGAAGCTTTGGTTAAACCAAAGGAAATATGTTGAGACAATATTGCAGAGGTTTGATATGCAGAATAGTAAACCAGTGAAGGTTCCTATTCTTGTAGGTGTAAATTAATCTACTGAACAATGTCCCAAGACACAAGAAGAGGAAGAGGACATGTCCCATGTTCCATATGTAAGTGTAGTTGGTAGCCTGATGTATGCAATGGTTTTTACTATACTAGACATTGCACATGCAGTGGGAGTGTTGAGTGGCTTATGTCAAAACCAGGGAAGGAGCATTGGACAAAAATGAAGCGGGTTTTCAAGTATTTGTGTGACACTAATGATTATGGTCCGTGTTACTAAGGAAGACCAGGATTTGACAGATTTTTGGACATCTGTGGCTTTTTTGATGCGGACTGGGATGGAGATCTAGATCAGAGAATATCTACACGTGTGTATGTGTTTGACCTATTTGGAGGAGTAGTTAGTTGGATGAGAAAAAGACAGTATGTAGTGGCTCCTTTAACTACAAAGGTTGAATACATGGCAACCACTCATGCAAGAAAGGAAGTAGTTTGGTTGTAGATATTGTGTTCAAGTATGGGGTTTATACAACGAGCTATAATGATAGATTATGACAGTCAAAGTGAAATTTTCTTGGAAAATAACCCTGCTTATAATTAAAAGACAAAGCACATTGATTTTTAGTATCACTTTGTGATGGATATGGTTGAGGACAAAAAGGTTTTGCTGGTAAAGGTGGACACTTCGAAGAATGTTGTAGATGCTTTGACAAAATATGTGAGCACATAGAAGTTTTCTTGGTGTAGAGAATCAATGTGTGTTGTAGAGCTAGACCAATGACTAAGCTCTTTTGTGACCTCTTGTGTGGAAAATAAAACAATAAGTGGGAGAATGTTGGGTTTGTCTTATATTCTTTCCACAACTGGTTATATTTTGCACATGGTTTTGGGCATGATGGTTTTCTATCAATGGTATTTTGTAGATCCGGTCAAGGGAAATACGGTTATGTTCTAATCTAGGGTTAATGGATTGGGCTTTATGAATGCTTTGACATGTATATATATGTATTGTAACACTGAAAGGAACATAATGAAAATTCAAGCTGGTAGTCTTGATTTTGGGATCCAGGGGAAAATCTATGTGTATATTTGTTTTATGCTCTCGCCATTGTCTATTTTCTATTTTAAGAATTTGTTTGTAGGTAAGTTATGTACAGGGTTAAAACCTAAAAATTAGTTCCTTTCACTTGCATCTCCTCCCATGAACTCGTCACTTTACCAAAGAACTCAAGGTCCTTTAAACATAATATTTTGAATCTGAAAGCATGGTTATATAGGTAAGTCTTGAGATCTATTTCCAACTGAATTGTCAAATTATTAAAAACCAAGCTCGGTAGTATAGCTTACTCAGCATAAAGAAACCTACCCATCAGATCCGCCACTTTTAGATATTGGATTAACTCCCCAAATAATTGTTCCTTGGAATCATACCTCCTAATGTATCCCTTCTTTTCCTCTAAGGACCTGATTAAATTGAAGTCACCTCCTACTGCCCACATGTTGAAAACATGGTGCCAATAAGGTTGGAATTAATGTCATTATGTCAATAAAATTGTGCATGATGATCAGGTGGTTTAAGAGGTTTTTGAGTTTTTTACAGGTTTTGGAACTTGTGATTATGATTTGGTGTTTATCATAGGTATCTGATATTATGAGGTGTTGCAGAAAAGTTGCAGGAGTATTCAAAGTTTGTAAAAGCTCTAAAGGTGCCTTGAAAGGTGATGTAGAAGTGTGGCAGAGTTTTAGGAAGTGAAAGTATGATTTTCCTTAAGTTGGATAAAATTCATTGTGTTTATAACTAGCACAAAGCGAGGATTTCAACAAGTTCTTTGGGTGCCCACTCCATCACTGCAATGATAATTCCTGGGTGAAAATTCTATCCTAGTGGTGATACCTATAGGAGTCACTAATGGAAACTATCTTGGTTCTAAACCAAAATAGTTTCTCATGGTATTTGGTGAGAAGGATTGAATGGACTTGTTCATCAATGGTTATGTGGTTTTGGTCCCAAGATCATTATCTTCATAGTTTTGAACGCATTGATAATTCTGCTGTTTGTTGTAATTGTTGATTTTGACCAAAAATATTGTTGATATAGTCAATGGTCCAATGATGTAAATGCATTGATCATTGGAGTATTGGATCAAATGGAAAATTTTGGTCATTGACAGTTAATTATGGTCCAAGCTCCCCAATTAAAGATCATTTTATTCCTCTTGTCAAATTGGTCGTCATTAGTTTTTTTTTTTTTTTGTGAATCTATGGGTGATTGTTGCACTCAACATGCGATTAAAATAGAAACAAATGAATCTATGTTTTTTCCCCATAGTAATTAAAGGGATGAGAGCTATATATTGTCAAATAAATTCAACATTTTTTGTGCACTTGAGTGATCTATTCTTTGGCTTAGGCACCGAAGGTCATCCTAAATAATTCCTTGATTGTCTTATGATTGCATTGTTTTGGAACATGTTCAAAAGAGCCTTGGAGTCACAAGGTGTATTATTGTTCTATATATGATGCCTTATGCACAGATATGAAATGAGAAAAAGGTACGTATTTTATGATATTAAGAGGCATGTATGGATAGTTGATAGAGTTTGAACAACTGAGAATCAACTTAATTTCATTTATGGTGTTGAAGAACTGAAGAATGTGATAAGGATATGAAGGTGAGATCGATCAGTGATGATAATATGTAGGGATCAATTTAGAACTTAAAAGTGCATACATGTAGCTGACGAGATCAAGGATCATCTGCACATTCAGGAATATGAGGAGATCAATTTGGTATAGGCACAAATTTTTTTTTTTTGGTTTCTTGTATTATTTGTTTTGGCCAATGTATTAATCCAATGCATTGAGGATTAAATTGTAGCAATAACGCTTGTGCTTGATCTTGTGATAGTATCTATTATAATATATTATGGATTTTCTAAGTGATAAAATTACTAGATCTATATTTTTAGAGGTCGTGGATCTAATAATTATGCTTGATATTTACTTTATGGATTAAATTAGTTTGAGAAGAGTGTATATCCTGAAAATTATGTTGGTCAGTGAAAGTATGGACAGAGAAAAAGAGTGCACATGTGTTAGTCCATTGACAAAGCCTTATATTTCAATACTAAATATATGATATAACCTTGTAATTATATATTTATTGATGCCAAGGTGTTGGTATATAATTCCATTAGGACTTGGTGAGCTAAGTGGATTTATATGATCGAGCTTTGTGATGATTTGAGCAATTGGGTTGCATGTTTGGTAATTTTCTCTTGAATCTAGTACTGTATAAGTGGTTTTTTGAGTTTAACAATGTTATATTGTTGAGAGGGTTCATGTGGCAGAGATTATATGATTGAAGGTTTGATGAATATAAGTTGTTAGTTATTGTGGCATATAATTGCATTATAGGGACAAAGAATAATTATGTCATAAATGAGGGTGTGTTCTATATGTTGAAGGAAGAATGTTTAGTTTTTGTTGAAAGTGTTGTTGTTGATGTATTTCATGCTTGCTACCATTTGCATGTATATTTCCTTGTATATGATGTTGCTACATGCTATATAGTGAATTGTTATGATAGCTGATTGTCATGAGCAGAGAATTTTTCACTTGTGTGTGTTGAGTAAATATATGCTAAATATATGAATTAACATAGATATATAATGCTGAAGCATGTTGCTAGGGTTTGTTATTAGATGCACATGTTGAACAAAAGAAAAGATTGATTTGTTGTTTATTTGATACAGTGAATTTGGTTCAAAAATTGTTTTACCTAATTGATTGATGATGTATGGAGTTATATATTGAGGAAAAAATTGTATTGTAGAGAGAGGTTTATTGGTGGATGTATTTGTTTTTTATTGTTGTACGAACATGATTGATATATGTGAGTCTGTTGTAAGGGTATACTTCTACTATTCCTGACAATGAGGGTATGTTTCTTCTAAGTGTTGATGTATTGAGGAAGAGTATATTTTATGCTTGAGATGATAGTTTCATTGTATGTTGCTAGGGTTTTTCATTGTTGCTGGCCATAAAGGTTTTGTGATGCAAACATATTTGGCATGCTTGTGAACATAGGTTATTGAGGACAATACTGTTGGAAAAATGTTTGTATTTTTGTTTCTATGGTTTGACTCCAATGGTTAATAAAGAGACATTTCATATTAACATGCTTCTATTAGAGAATATAGTATTGCTAACTTAAAATGATATGTACACTATTGATCAAATTTTGTGAGTGCATATTGATGATAGAGTTATGTTTTTTTGAGTAGATTGATTATTGCGGAAAGAGATGGTATGTAGTGATGAACAGATTGATTATTGTAGAGGTTCTACAATCAATTGAGATTTATTATTGAACATTATATTTTAAGTGGGTCTAGTATGAAAATTGGATGAAACATGGCCTACATGATTTGTGTTTTGTTGCAGGTGGATATAGTGTGAAATATTTTGAAACAAGGTTCACAAGAATTTTGATGGTTGGAGCCTTCAGTAAGAGAGTGGGAGATTCCTCCTGGTAGTGGCCAGAGAACTTGATCAAGGAGTGGTGGCTTCCTTCTAGTGGTAGTTGGAGAATCAAGAGGAGGTGGCAACCTCTAGAAGGTACGAACTTGCACACTAGTATAAATTCGCACCAATGTAAGATGTAAAACAAGGTTTTCATTATACTAATAAGAAGAAGACAGAGACAACATCAACAGTGGTTTTTCCAAGATGGATTTTCCACCTAATACTCAATGTGATGATGTCCTTACTGATGTCTATTGTTCGCGGTTCATGAATGATAATGTTTATGACTATTGATTATGTTTATGCATGTTCTGTTAATGGCTTGTAAAGAAGAGTAACATCTAGGTAATTGATTATCATGAAATATTAATTCACCCCCCACTTGGTATTTCTAGCTCCTGATGTATAGAGAAAAATATTATGAGATTAGCCAGAAAAATTGGCTTCTCAGCTAGTATATTTGGTCCATAGATCGTTGTCAAAATACCACTTTATTTCGATCCAGGGTAATGAAAATGCCAAAACAAAACATGGGGTAAAGTAACCCAATCCTAAAAATAAACTACCTTGGGGTCTCAAAGAATATAAATACTCCCTACACTTCCTCACGCATCTAGGGTTATCCCCTCACAACCCCTCTAGTAGCAATCTGCTACTATCTAGATCATTTCATTGAAAAGCTTGGTTTCCTAAATCATAAATATCGAGGTTGTTTACTTAGTAATAATATATTTAAGATACATTTTTTTCATTGGCTATTCAAGCCCTGGATTTTCCACTAAATAATTTTCATGGTGAAAGGCGTTTGAACACCTATGAAAATGTTGTAACCTTGCCTGAATAAACCAAATGTTCTCCCACCAACTGAATTGATGCTTAGGTCAGATTCCCCCCCCCCCCCTTTTTTTAACTCCTTATGTAGTTGGTATTTACCTTTCCCACTATGTGTTTGCATGCCCATTCCCGTAGTTGATGATGCAACATCACTATCCTTTACTTTCTTATGACTCTTCAAGCATAGATAAGTATTTTGAAAATGTATTGCCTATTGTTCTAGAATAGTAGCAAGATCTTTATTCTCATAATATCTCAGCATCCCAACTAGAATTTGTTCCTCATGGGTCAACACCTTGGGGTCCTCCTCGACCTCCATATATAATCCTCCCTAATAGGAGGTGACCTCTAAATATGACTCTTCCAAAGGTGATCCCAGAGCCTTCCACTTGACATGTGCTTGGGCCTAAGACTCCTTCACATGTTCATCTAAATTAATAATGTCATAAAGGAGTTATAATTGTTCCATAGGATTTGAAAGGACTGATAATTGATTGATATTTGGGTTCGAATCAACAACCAGAATCCTGCTTTTGGCTGCCCCCTACACAGTCCTAGGATTTTGTATTCTAGCTGCAACTGTCTGAAAGCCGTCAAGGCTAAAATTTGAATCATCAACCCTTTTATCCACTTGTAGAGATGTAAAATCATGAAATAGGTGGCCATACTCATGGAATTAGTGGCACTAAAAAATATGTTCCTATTATCGAAGGGATAGGTCTATGTTTCATCCTGAAAAGACAACTCAATGGAGTTAGGGAGAGGCTGAGATATTTTCATATATACACAAATTTTGGCATATGAAATATATCAAAACTTCTTGGTCACTTTATAAATTTCAAAAATTATCTTATTTCATTGCTAATCCCTTCCATAATTAGGGGTTCCCAAAATTATTTGCATTGAAAATACAGTAAGAAAATCTCAGTTTGACCTTGCCTTGTTCAAACTAGAGAAAATTCGAATTTCCACATCAGAAAAATCTTGGAGGTAGTTAACTGAGGATACATGGAACTTTTCAATTAGTTAACTCAATTAATTCGAGTTGGGGAAGCTTGATTTTAGCTCAGTATTATTGATTGCTAATTTGTAGCAATCTATTTTAGTTAAGTTGAGTTATTGCTAGTTAAACTAGTTCCAAATGTTGGAGAAACTAGTGGAAGGTTAAGTTGTGAAGTGTATCTTCAAACACACTTAGTGGTCATCTAGTTAACTAATCAATTAGCCCAAAATAATTGTTTTATGTAGATAATTTGAGTTACCCATTTGAGATGGAGATTCCAAGGCAGTGTACTAATAGTTGTAGACTAGTCCCATGTATAGAGATGGTGCACATAGTTAGATAATGGGCATATAGAAGTTGTGCAATCCAATTGAGGTATTTCCCTAAAAAATAGGGTCTAATTCCTCAAGGAAAATAAAATGAAATAGGAGCATGGAGGATTGGAAAATTGGCTAATTATTGGCCAGGTTCAGCTAGTGAGGAAAAATGATAGACTATACACTTGAAAGGTGTGCTCAGGGTTGAGAAAGCATTGTATTTCATCTCTATTATTTTATTAATGAATTATAGATAGTAAGGGGTTTTGATTATTTTTTTCCCCTACATGCATATATGTCCATATGTGGTGTTTATTCTTGCATGTTAATGTTATGTGTTCTGCTGGATTTACAATAAAGAAGAAATTTCGAAGTTGTATTTGCAGGATCAATTCTTAAGATTTAGAAGGATGGATTTATATGGAATAGGAATCGAGTATGCCCTTGAGGGAAGCTAAAATTATCTTTCTTGGAAGCACTGCATGGAGGCAGTGATGGAAGATAATGGGTTGAAGGAATTTGTTGAGAGTGACATTCTAAAATCAACTGCAACTGATACTCAGAATCTAGTAGCATGGAAGAAGTGTGTAGCCAGGGTGAGGAGAATCATATTGGATGGAGTATGAGACAATATTTTCTCAAATATCCATGGGAAAGAGACTCTATATGAAATGTGGCAAGCATTGACATATATGTTCCAGAATAGTAGCGACCACAAGAAACTAGCGCTCAATGATAAACTTCGAAGTATCAAGATGTAGAAGAATGAATCAATTCAATAGTATATAATAAGCTTCACATAATGTTGTGATGAAATTTTAGTAGTATGTGTCACACTACCATATGGTTATTTGGCGATCTTATCCCTTCTAGGCCTTCCAAAGCACTGGCACAAATACTAAGATTCGGTGAATGGGAGGGAGAAACTACAGAATTGGGAGCGTTGATGGTATGATTTGGTATAGGAGGAAATAAGAAGAAATAAAAAAGACAAGACTTCATAAAAGGGTAAGGATCAAGAAAATTTTGCCTTGGATGGAAAGGAAAATAAGGGAAAGGGGAAGAAATTCCAATTGAAATCGGAGTCCAGTCAAGGGGGCAAGAAGAAAGACTTGCCAAAAATCAAGTGCTTTCACTGTCCTGAATTTGGGCACTATGCCATGAAGTGTCTACACAAGAAGGAAAGAAATAATACCTCAAGAGGAGAGGAAGGTGAAGCTTTGGCTTCAAAATTCGATCTTGAATTCACCCTCATTGTATGCACAACAAAAATAGTGATGGGAAGTGTGCAGTACCTGGATAATGGTGCCTCATTCCACATGACGGGGAACAAAGAAATTTTCAGTGACTTGGAGGATAAATATCTCCAAATTCACATCGATATGGGAGATGATGGAAGGTACAATGTGACCAGGATCGACATAGTCACCTTTCAAGGGGAGTCGGGCTGCCCTCTTGGGATCAAGGATGTAGTGTTTATATCAGGTATAAATAAGAATCTGATTTTCGTCGTGGTGTTGGAAGATTGTGGCTACAATTTGATGTTAAAAAGGAGAATGAATTCCTGAGACACAACACCACGAGACAAGTGAACCAGTTTTGGGCTCGAGTGAAGAACCTCTACAATATAGATGTGAAATATTGTCCTTCATTGAGCACAAAGGCGAAGAAGGTGTAGAGCCGAGATGTTAAAAAATTATGGCATAAAGGACTTAGAAATTTGCACCATGGAGCTTTGAATATCATGTAGCATATCACCACATGCCTCCCCAAAGGAGCACTAGAGCATCAAGATACATGCAAAGGGTGTACCTTGTGGAAGTACACTAAAGACACCTTCAATGATCGGGACAACATGGCACATGCAGTCCTTGAAATGATCCACTCTTATGTTTCTGGAACTTTCTCGACAACCTCCACTACCAAGCACAAGTATAATGTTATATTTGTAGATGATTTCTCATGGAAGTGCTAGGTATTCTTCATGCATAAAAAAGACCAGACATTCTCCAAGTTTGTTGAATTCAAAGAACTTGTTGAGAAAGAAAATAGCAAGAAAGTGTATCCTCTCAGGAGCGATAACTTAGGTGAGTACATGTTGAATTATTTTAAAAATATTTGTTCAAAGGAAGGAATTTGACAGGAATTGATATCACTCCATGACCCACAGCAGAATAGGGTGGCTGAGAGGAGGAACACAAGTATTGTGGGAGAAAAGAGGGTGATGTTGCATGAAAAAGGTGCTGGTGTCCAAGTGTGAATGATTATTCAAACCCTTTCCCACATTAATTATCAATCCAGGATGCATTGGTTATTACAATGCTAACGCACAAAATATATGCAGATGAAAATAACACAATTATATATTAATCGTGGATTTGATCAACTATGTAAAGCAACAAACCATTGTAACAAAAATGAATTGTAAAAATCGCAATACATTCACAACAAGTAGGGATTACAGTTATTACGTCAACTATCACAACAATTAAGAAATACATGAAATAGGAAAAGAAATGAACACAAACACAGAAAGCACGCAACACCTGGTCAGTAGAGTGGGCCCAACTCCCTGATCAGGGTTGTGATATATTCACAAACTCACGATAAGGACAGAAATATAACTTGCATTAACTTAATGAAAAGTTATGTTACAGATCTCAATACCATGTATAGCCAACCCTTGATTTAGAGCTTCAGAACCCTTCTTATACAAATGATTACAATGGAAGTTACTGAAACCTCAGCGACTAGTGCCTAAAATTACACAGTTATGATAATAGACATACTAGATGCGAAAGATGGCAGAGGAAAAGTTATGGAGTTGTTGTGCCATTGTAGCGCTGCCCAAGATAGCGCTTCCAACTTGGTAGCTATTTCTGGAATTGTGAATATGGTCATCTGACCACCGAATCTACAAAAATAACTAAATTAGTAAATTTCTTAGGTAATAATCCCCGTGACTATACTTCATTGACTAAATACTCCAAGAATACAAGGCGAGGGGTTTACCCGTGCTCTTTAGAACATGAATCGAATGTTAATGACACAAATGGATAGAGAAGATAGGATAAAATGGAAGGAAAAGATATGCAGGTTTGGCTCCCAACATCTCCCCCCTACTGGTCTTTCTGCATGTCCTCAGGCAGCTTGTCACCTCCGTAGGTCTGGGTTAGAGTAGTTGTGGTCAGTATGAAGCTGAGCGAGGTCATACCTATCAACCATATTTGTCCCTGGTGGCTTATATCCATCTGTCAGAATAATTTTGTTCCACCAATAATTGTCCACGTTGTAAGTTGGAGTGTATTGATATTTTGGAAGCCAAACGATGGGGAATTGAAACCTCAACCCATCCATTGGACCCCATAAGTATGGATGCATGCAATTTATCATGGCAACCTCTATGATGATCGTACAAATTTATGTGCCCCAAAAGGTTCTCGGATTCTGAAGGATGATGATGACAACATTCATCTCCTCTGGGAGCTGTCACGAGCCTCATCTTGGAAAGTGACCACCTGTTTGGTACAAAAAATAGTACATCATTTTTGTGTTGCCAACATTTGTGCTCTACATCCCTCAATTTGTAAAAAGGTGGCATGCTTGTTATAAATGTTCATAGACTGACCATTCTCTCTTCTTAGGACAAGTGGTTTTTTGGCTTGGTTCTCTTCAAATGTATCAAAATCCTTTTTCCACTTCACCTGATTAATGTTGTAGGAGGTACAAGCTCTCAACTGGACATCTCCCACAAATGGAATCGATTAGAGGTCTGGTCATCACTCACGAAATAATCATGAATATACAATTCACACATCAAATGTTGGTTCACAACATTGTGAATCCTCAGGATATGAAGAAATTGTATCGGGTCTTCAATTCCATGAATAATCTCATTACGAATTCTATCCAAACAGAAGAAAATAAATTGGTCATGGAGAAACAGAGCATAACTATGAGCATGAGGTCAGCAAGACATTGCCCGTTGTTTCAAGGTAAACATGTTCTCCTTATCAACTTTCAACACCAGCACCTGCTCCTCTAAACTCTCGACCTTTTTATGCTGCTTCTCTTTCTTTTGTTTTACTTTATCCAACTGATCTATATACTAAGTAATGGTCTAGGTTGCTTGCTCACGGATTCTCCTTACCTCTTCTCTGTGGGATTTTAAAGTAATTTTTCCTTGTTGGAGATAGAATGCGACAACCTACCATTTCTATATTTCAATAGATAAAAAGAATTCCCGAGCCTTGAACAAATAGAGGTGGGCTAAGTCTATGTGGAAACAAAGGTCGTGGGAATGTCTTCTATCTGTACTTCTAAAGAGATAGCCTCAACCCTGGGCTTTGTAGCCTTCTTTTCATGTTTCCTCACTTTCTTCTGTAGATGTGATACCCACTTCCTTAGCTTACGAATTTCCATATTTAATTGCATAGTTTCCTTAAATTGAAGTTGGTATATTTCCTTGAGAGGGGCTCTTCTTATTGCACACTTATCTACAAATTATTTCTTAACATAAACTTCTTATGTTGGCATCACAACTGGTTTAGGATTTGGTGGGTTGCTATCAACTAAAATGTCAACTAGCTCCTTCTTTACCATGAATTCTCTAAATTTTTCCCTCTATTTTGGAGAAGTCTCTTCATTTTCTCTTTCTAGCTAGAGAATTTCTGTAGACACTTGGGTAACACCCTCGATATATTCCATCTATGCTTGTCTTGCTGCAAGGTCTTCTTCTAAAGGCCGAGGAATCATTTTCGACCCCTTCGAGTCAGCTTCTGTTTGACCAATTTCTTTTGGTGGGATGGCATCGTCCATAATTTATTTATCTTGACCTCCCATAAACATAGGTTCTCGTGTCTCTGCATCAAATTCTCCAGTTTACTTTGTCTGTGAATTAGTGAGCACTAGCTCCTGAGTGGGTGTACCAGCCATTGCATCCAAAGTCGTTTCGACAAACTCTAAAAATGGAGGAACAAATCTTTCTTCCATCAAGTGCCGAGGGGAATGAAACTTATTTTCCCCTCTTGGTAAGGTGGCAAGAAATGGGGAATGAGAGACATTCTCTTCCATTTTTTTTCTGACCACATCTACTACCTCAAGTTATTTTTCTTTACCTTCTTTATTTACTATTTGGACCAAGATTTCTTCTTTATCACCTACTTTTCCCGTAGTCGACATTGTTTATTGTGGAACAGTGTCAGCCACAGGACCTATCTCTTCCATAATTCCATGGATCGTCTGAGCTAGTGGTGGTTCTTATGTAGCACCACTACATACTTGAGGATCTAAATTGCTTGGGCAAGTGGTGTTGGTTCCTGTGTGACAACATCACTTACCAATCCTATAACTAGTGTTGATTCTCTTTGTGCAATGTTAGTTGATGTTGATTCCTGTGGAACCACATTGACTCCATCCTCTATCTCCATTGCTCCCATACTAATTGAACCCATAGGTGATTGTAGTTCTTGTGTAGCAGCCTCGACTGTATTATCTTATGTGTCTATTGTTTCATCCCCTGCTGAACCAACAAGTGATGCTGGTTCTTGTGTAGCAGCATCGATTGTGGCCTCTTATACCTCCATTCCTTCTGCTTCATCTTCCTCCCTTGTAGCTATTACAACCTCCAGTTATTCCTCTGATAATTCAAAAATTGTGACCAGGGCATAAGGATTTGAGCCAACACATGCATTAACAGTAAATGGACCAACCCATGATTTGTAAGGATCACTAATACCTATTGGGGGCAGTGGGAAGATTTTTCCATCAGTTGAAGATTTTTCCACAGGAAGAAAGGCATATCCAGAGAGTGAATTTGTGTCTGCCGAAATCGAATATGAGCCAAGAGCTTGAAACAATATTTAAACAGAGTGGCGAATCGCCATTCATAGGTTATATATCTCATCACGAAGTATGCCACCTCGCCCCATGGATGTGGCAGGGATTTATGATCATATCCTCTTCCTTTCTGAACCACTATTTCCCCAGCTTGTAAAAACAACTTGGGGAATTTGGGTAAGCGAGTATTTCGAGAAAACCATTTCTGCCCTTGTTGTGGTATTTCACTGACCACTGAGATGACTTCCTCTGTGACGACAATTTCCAAACCCCACACTCTGGAGTAATTCCCTTCTAGTTTCAATGCAAATTCAGCTGTAATTGTTTCGTCAAATCCTTTCAATATGTCAAAATGCACATACAAAGCCCTGCCATACAACTACATTGTTGCGAAACAGAGTTATATTTCCTAGTTTGTGTCTCACGACCAATCCACCCATTCCACGGAAGCACTAAAACTACACTTCGGAACAGCAGAGGACCCTTGGGAGGGAGTATCAGTAGGTAACTCTTGTGGTGATATCATGGTAGAAAATGAAGTGGGTTAACAATAAAATATGGTAGGTGGCTTTTCAGAAAATGATAAAAATCATAGTAGATTAAGTTAATAATGACAGATGATGATGGTAATTATTTCGCAGGATTAGAAAGGGTCGTTTAACTAATAAAGCGTACTTATCTCTAGTCTCGATGTGTCTTAATAATTGTATGAAATGAGGTGAAAGTCATGGAATGTGCTGTCAGCACGGGTTTTGATGAAGACATCGGCAAATCATTATTATGATTTGATTATGTTATTGTTTCAGTTATGAAAACACCCACCCAACTAATAAATGACTGTCCACGGTCATGTCAACGTATTTTTAATGGAATATTTAATCAAATTTGCAAAATTCGACGGGGACGTACCTGGTGACTTACCTCAGTAGAGTAGTAGCCTCGGTGGAGTAACAGTAGTGGAGGAGTAACATCACTAGACACTTAGAAAATTTTACGGAGTAACAACATCACAGGAGTAACAACACTAGACACTTAGAAATTTTTTTGGAGTAACAACATCAGAGGAGTAACAACACCGAGTACTTAGAAAAATTTAAGGAGTAACAACACTGGGTACTTAGAAAAATTTACGGAGTAACAACACAAGAGGAGTAACAGCACCGAAGGAGTAACAACACTGGGCACTTAGAAAAATTTTCGGAGTAACAACATCGGGTACTTAGAAAAATTTACGGAGTAACAACACCGAAGGGGTAACAACATCGAAGGAATAACAACACCAGACTCTTAGAAAATTTTTCGGAGTAACAACATCGAAGGAGTAACAACACTGGGTACTTAGAAAAATTACAGAGTAACAACACCGAAGGAGTAATAACACCAAACACTTCGAAAATTTTCCTGAGTAACAACATCGAAGGAGTAACAACACCGGGTACTTAGAAAAATTTACGGAGTAACATCACCGGAGGAGTAACATCACCAAAGGAATAACAACACCATACACTTAGAAAATTTTCTAGAGTAACAACATCAGAGGAGTAACAACACTAGGTATTTAGAAAAATTATGGAGTAACAACACTGGAGGAGTAACAACACTGAAGGAGTAACAACACTGACACTTTGAAAATTTTCAATCTCCATATAATTGCACACCAGTAGTAGTTCCTGCAAAAAAAATTTGAGTAGTAACAATATTTTATATATATATATATATATATAGTTTTTTTTTTTTTAATTTAAGGATGTAGAGGAGGAATTCTCTGCACTGACAACATTCAAACCAAATTTATCAAAGAGATGTTTAATGAAGGCATCTTTAGAAGCTAGGTGGTGATACAGTCTTAGGCGATGTCCATTTATTATAAAAGAAGCATGTGTATCATCAATTTTGACAAGTCTAAATGTTCGATTATCAAATACCGTATCAACTTCATAAGGTCCCATCCAACAAGAGCAAATATTTCCTTTGAAATCCTTAAAATGGGAATCATAGAGTAATGTCCAATATCGTCTATGAAACACCTTATTTTTAATAAATTTATCATGCCATTTTGTTCTCTGTTGCTGAATCACAACATTTTTCTGGACAACCATTGAACAAATTTCATCTAATTCATTTAACTATTCCAGCAGGTGTTTATGGGCAACTAAAAAATCAAGTCCTACCTCAAGAGCTGTTCTGAGCGTACTAATCTCAAATTCTATCAAAAACAAGGGGGATTTCCCATAAACCAACTCAAATGTTGAAAACCATGTTGTATTCAGCCATGTTGTTCTGTATGCCCAAAGAGCTTTAGGATGTTTTCCAGCCCAATCCTGACGATGTCTTACGACAGTCTTTGTAAGGATGTTTTCGAATACCTTGTTCATGCTTTCCACTTGACCATTCTCCTGGGTATGATACAAAGATGTCACCCTGTGTTTAATTCCATATTTCTGCATAAGCCTTTCTATCATATGTGATGTGAATTACACTCCTCCATCTGAAAAAATCTCTCACAGAGCACCATATCAAGAAAAAATATCTTAAAATAGAAAATCCGAAACAAATTACTATGTTTCTTTCACAACAACCTTGGCTTCCACCCACTTAGTTACATAATCGGTGCATACCAAAATGTGAACTTTCTGATGTGAAGGTGGGTTAAAAGGAACAAAAAAATCAATAGCCCATTTTTCGAAAGGTTCAAGGACCACCTTGGGCTATAATGGAATTTCATCTGATCTACCAGGCTGACCCATCCGTTGGCAACTATCACACCCTTAGACGTAGTCTCATGCATCCTGGAAGATAGAGGGCCATTAATATCCCATCTATAACACTTTATGCCATGTCCTCTTATCTAAAAAATTCCCTCCACAAGTACCATAATGATCAGCCTTCAGGAATTCATAGATGTCATCCTCTCCTACACAACGTCGGATTTGCTGATTGACCCCTTTATGGAAGATATATCCTGCTATCGATGAATATCAGGAACTATGATGAATGATCTTCTGATGTTCCCTATATGACAAGTGACGATACATCTTTCATATAGCAATATAGCTAGCAATACCTGCATATCATGGAGTATTAGTAGAAATTGCAAAAATATGTTCATCCAGAAAACTATCCTCTATGGGTGTACCTTATTCATTAGTATCCAATCTAGACATAAAATTAGCAAATAAATTATCCTTCCCTGGTTTGTATACTATTTTAATATCAAATTCTTGAATCAATAGAAACCATCTTGTAATGCGACCAGGGGTGATAGTTTTATTCATAAAGTACCTGATTGTTGCGTGATCAATATGTACAAAATTAATTAATCCAGTAATGTAGTGTCAGAATTTATTGATGGCATAAATAAAAGCTAGGAATTACTTTTCAGTTACCATGTAGTTCAATTTAGAAAGAGTCAAATTGTTGCTGACATAATAAACTACATATGGTTTCTTATCTTCCTATTGTCCTAGAACTTCCCCAACTACTATCTGAGAGGCATCGGTATGGATGTGAAATGGAAGTGCCCAATCCAGTCCTCGCAAGATCAGAGCTCTACAAACAAGTTCCTTGATCTTTATAAAAGCTGCTTCACAATCATCTGTCTAGAGAAAGTTTTCATAGCAGTTGAAAGAGTGGAGATGCTATCTTAGAAAAATTTACTATAAAACATCTATAATAGCTAGCACAACCAATAAAACTATGTACCTGTGTGGGTGTCTTAGGTACATGAAAATGTAATATTACCTCTACCTTGGTAGGATCAACTCAAATTCCAACAGCCGAGAGCAAGTGTCCCAGAAATGTTCCCTCTTCCCTCATCATGTGACATTTGAGTGTACTCATAGAGACATGGGTTTGTTTGCATCTCTTGAGTACTTTTTCTAAATTCTCCAATCCTTCTTGAAATGAGTCCTTGTATGGAGTAAAGTCATCCATATAAATCTCAACACTATCATCAACTAGCTCATAAAAAAATCCCAAAATTTCCCTCTGAAATGTTGCAAGCGCATTACAAAGACCGAATGGAAGAATTCGGTATGAAAAATTTCCCCAAGGGCATGTAAAGTTGGTTTTATCTTGATCCTCAAGGGCTATCTGGATCTGATTATACTTTCTAAACTTGTCCAGGAAGGAGAAAAACCTCTTCCGACCAAGGTTTCCAGGACTTGGTTAATGAATGGCAAAGGGAAATGGTATTTTTGAGTTGATTTATTTAATTCCCCATAGTCCATGCAAATATGCCATTTACCATTATTTTTAGGAACGATAACCAGTGGGGACACCCATTGGCTATCAGAGAAGGGGTAAGTAAATCCTACATCCAGTAACTTCTGAAGCTCGTCTTTGAAGATTTACTTTAAGGCGGGGTTCATTCTTCTCAAGGATTGTCTTATAGGTCGGAAATATTATTTAATTTATATATTATTAGTGCATAAATTGGAAGGGATACCATTCATATATGTATAATCCCAGGAGAAGGCTTCCTTATGGCCCCGAAGAAATTTTAGGAGTTGATTTGTCTAGGATTCTGAAAGATTCGTGTTGATGTTCAACGTCTTTCCTGATTCGTTTTCAATGGGAATTCTATCATGGGATGAATTTGTAGGCATATTCTCAATTTAATCTTCTGTTTTAATAGTTTCCTATGTTTTACAACTCATGGAAGATTTAGAATCTGGCGATTTGAGTCAGAGATAGAACAGGGATCGTTTATGAAAGTGTTAATGGTGTCATCCTCTGTTTCTATTTTAAATTGAAGCGCTTGCCAAATGGTAAGGATTGGTCTAAGTTCTTTGTTTTCAGGTTTTGATCCTTCCATTGGTAGGGGTTTTCGTCTGAATGATGGTTTCCTTGATGGGCTTGGTTCTGCAAGAGGATAAAGGATGAGGTTCTTTGTGACCTTCCCATTAGATATAACCATATTTCTAGACCGAAAAACCAATATAGGCATCTTTGGTTGCAAGCCAAGGTCTTCCCAAAATCAAGGGATGACCACCTGCCGTGGATTTCGTTTGTAATACCAAGAGATAAATGAGATAGTGCCATGAGTCAACTGAAATAGTGACATCTTCCAACTTCCCTATTGGCTTCACTATGGATCTATCTGCCAGTTCTAATTGTTTAAGGTTTCTAAGACCCAATGTGTGCATATTTTGAGAGGTAATGACATTTATTACAGCACCGAAGACTACCAGTACATTTGGGATTTCAATGTCGTTGATTTGTACTGTTAGAATTAGGTTCCTCGAATCGCCATATTTTATAGGCATAGACTTTCCCAACATGATGTCAGACAACTTTCCCATAACATGGATGGTGAGCGGGTCCCTTGATTTCTTTCCAGTATTTTTAGAACAATATTCCTTGACCGTTTTTGTGTAGATTTGTACATCTCTCATAGATTGAAGTAGGGGAATTTTAACAAACAAATTTTGGAGTTCCCCTAAAAATTCAAATTCTGCTTGAGGGTTTTGTTTACCCAGGGCCAGTCTTTCATGATAAGGTGGATTAATTTGACATCCCTGGGCAACGATTGGTTGAGGAGGTGGTTGATTTTCATTGTCTTGGTTTTGTTTATCCCCAACTACGCTTGGTTCTGGTTCTGTGACTTCACTGTCAACTTTTTCAATAATTATAGGTGAAGTCTGAGCATTCACTACCCACCCAGATTGAAAATTTATCACATTACATTCTACGATAGAGATTCTATATGAAGGAAGGTTGAGAGTGTCAGCTTGCTGGACTCCCTTATTGTTAGGATTTGGATTAGGTTGTATGGGAAGCTAAGGACGAAGGGGTGAATTACTGGAAGGAATATTGGAAGGAAAATGCACATGTTGTTATGGCATAGGTTGGGGAATTGTCCAAGAGGAGAAGGTCCACGCATTTTCTAGGATCATGAAGGGTTTGAACTAGTCTGGGGGAACTACAGTTTCCAAGGTGGGTATTGAAAATACTAGGGTCACGTAGGTGAAAAAAGTATTGAATGAGGACCAATATTCAAATTATTGAAATACTGAGAAGGGTCATGAGGCATAACTTGATTCATATTTGGTGGGCATGGCTTCCATGGCTTCTTATATCCCATGAAATATAGCTGGTCCACCTCTTCATTCATTCCCTGAAAGACTGCCTTCAATCCTAGAAGAGAAGGGCATGAGCTGGTTGAATGACTCTATTCACAAATTGCACAAGCTTCTACAATGTTTAATGGACATTCCTTTAGCAGATTTTTCTTCCTGCATTGTAGGAAGAATATGGCCATGGTCTTCTCTAATTCCATATACTTCTACTTTGTTTGCAACATTTCCATCTGAGCAGATAATGTGCTCAAGATCTCGGTCCTCAAATTTTCCAACAAATTTCCAATTACTATCTTCGTGACCCCACACTGGACGTCTTTACCGACCGAATTCCTTGTTTATTTCTCATAGCTCCTTGTGAACAATGGATGCACAACTCACATATAGTATCGAAATATTCTTTCGATATATCCCCTTTTCCTACTATGTTCAAAAGCTCCAAAGAGTATTCCCTTAATGCTCGGAGAAGGATTATTTTCAATATGTCCTTGTCCAGGTTACTATGGCCCGACCTTTGCAGAGTATATTTGAAGCGCTCCACACAATATTCCATATTCTCATCTTCCTTCTGCATGAATTTAAATATTTATTCCTTGATATCATGAGATTTGCAATAATCTAGATACTTCTCTAGGAAAATATTTTTCATGTCATGCCATGAGGAGATAGTTTTCCCCCTGAAACCCATAAACCATCGCAGGGTTTTTCCCTTTAAAGTGGCATGGAATATATTCAATTTCTGAGCATCATCTATATAATCGTACCCCTGAAGAACAATTTTGAATTCAAAAAGGAATGTGTCGGGATCTTCAGAGGAAAGCCCATGAAAATTAGGCAAATTTGTCAAAGGAATAGGATTCATCTGTGCATCACCTCCAATATCCCCAATTGGGATAGATCGAGGAAGTTGCAAGTGCCATGATGTTTTCCAATATTCAATTGAGATATCAACGGGTTCTGTAGCAGATGATTGAGGTCATTCCTCAACAAAAGGTTGAGTATGTTTAACAATGCTTCCTCGATCTCATGGCGATGAAAATTCCCTTAAATATTATTCTTCCTTACTGGAAGTGCTTGATTCCTCAAATCCCCTGCTTGCGACTTCCTCCTTCTACCATCAACAGGGGAATTCCTTCTTCAGGTACCCTTCTTGATACTTCTTCTTCTATCGTCGAAATTGGTTCTTATGGTATCACGGGTAGTACTGGTTGCATGAGAGATTGCCCTTCGTATTTCGTCTAAGTTCTTACCCTGACAACGGCTCATGAGAATGCTTCTAATTCAGCCTTTGCGATAAGTTGGATATAGGTAATCCTTCCTAAATCCTTTCTTCCTCTATTTGGGGGTCCTCCTATACCCCTTTTATTTAGATCTCTGTTCATACAATTGATGAGAAGAAAAGCATTTAAATAAAAAATGCTATGCTCAAGACCTAGAGCAGGGCAAGAGAAATTTTGTCCCTAAGACAATATATTGGGTGTTTAACACAAAGAAATCAAGAAATCAAGAAAATCAAGAAATCTAAAGCTTAGGACCTAAGGCAAGGTAGCATTTCCCTCCACACAATGAGAGATTGGGCCCTAAGAAACCAGTAAAAGGAAACTAAAAAAAAACTAACACACAGGACCTGGAGAAGGGTAGCATTTCCCTCCCCAGGATGAGAGATTGGTCCCTAGGAAATAAACCAAAAAGAAAATAAGCATAAAAACTATGCTCAGGACCTGGAGTAGGGTACTATTTCCCTCCCCAAGACGAGAGTTGATCCTTAGATCAATACAAATTTTGTTCTTGCACCTTTGATAGCCTCCCCAACAACGGTGCCAAAATGTTGGTGTCCAAGTGTGAATGATTATTCAAACCATTTCCCACATTAATTATCAATCCAGAATGCATTGGTTATTGCAAGGCTAACGCGTAAAATATATGCAGATGACAATAACACAGTTTTATATTAATCGTGGATTCGATAAACTAAGTAAAGCAACAAACCACTGTAACAAAAATGAATTGTAAAACTCGCAATAAATTCACACCAAGTAAGGATTACAGTAATTGCTTCAACTGTCACAACAATTAAGAGAGACATGAAACATGAAAAGAAATTAACACACACAGAAATCACACATCACCTGGTTAGGAGAGCAGGCCCAAATCCTTGATCAGGGTTGCGATATATTCACAAACTCACGAGAAGGAAAGAAATATATCTTGCATTAACTTAATGAAAATTTCTATTATAGATCTCAATTCCCTGCATAGCCAACCCCCAATTCACAGCTTCATAGCCCTTCTTATACAAATGATTACAGTGTTAGTTCTTGAAACCTTGACAATTAGTTCCTACAATTACACAGTTGTGATAATAGACAGACTAGATGTGAAAGATGGTAGAGGAAAGGTTCTGGAGTTGTTGTGTCATTGTAGCGTTGCCCAAGATAACGCTGGAAACTCAATAGTTGTTCCTAGAATTGCGAATATGGTCATCCGACCACCGAATCTGTAAAAATAGATAAATTAGTAAATCGCTTAGGTAATAATCCCTGTGACTATACTTCATTGAATAAATACTCCAAGAAGACATAACGAGTGGTTTACCTATGAATTTTAGAACATGAATCAAATGTTAATGACACAAATGGATAAAGAAAATAGGATAGAATGGAAGGAAAAGATGTGCAGGTTTGGCTCACAACACAAGGTCTACCTCTGCACTTGTGGGCTGAATCATGCAACACAATAGTCTATTTGTAGAATAGGAGTCCTCATCGGATTCATGGGATGAGTACAATAGAAGAAATTTTTTTAGGGAAGAAACCATATGTGTAACACTTCATGATCTTTGGAGCATCAATATATTTCCATGTCTCCAAGGGATCAAGGTAAAATATAGAGCCGACAACAGAGTTTGGGATATTTGTGGGGTACAGAAAAATGCCTCAGAAATATCGTGTATACTTGTCATCCCTCAGAATGACAATTGTTTGAATGGATGTGAATTAATTTGATGAGGAGAAGGCAATGAGGTGTTATCTTGATATGGAGCTTTTGTTGCATTTTGATCAGGATTTTTTTACTCCAAAGAAAGAACCTTAGGAAGTTTGGAGAAACCATAAGCAAAGGAGAATATAGTGGAGACAACCACTCAAGCAGAGACATCTAGAGAAGGAAGGAAACGAACCAGGGAAGCTGACATATTATTGCAGGATGCTAGAGGGAATGTGGTAGAACCCACTTCACAACACATACATAGGAGGTCACTAAATTGGTACACTGGCTATATGGCTCTAATGACTAAGATTGTAGAGATATAACCATCCTCATTTGAGGAAGAAGTGGAGAAACCTTTACAGGTTGATGCTATGGTAGAGGAATATGTTTCCATTGCCAGAAAAATTGTTTGGGAAGAGGTCCCAAACCACTACATAAATCTGTATTAGGTTCAAGATAACTTTACAAGGTAAAACATGCAACAAAAATAAGCGTAGAGAAGCATAAGGCTAGATTTGTGGCCAAAGGGTACTCTTCGGTTGAAGGGATTGAATATGAGGATACATTTTCTCTTGTATCAAGGTACTCTTCCATCAAATCAATTCTTTCTTTGGCTGCACAAATGGGGTGGAAGATCCATAAGATGGATGTGAAGACAACATTCCTCAATGAATTTATTGAGGAGATTTACATAGAGAAACCATAACTTTTTGATACCTTTGACAGAGAGTCACATGTGTGCATACTCAAGCGAGCGTTGTATGGATTGAAGAAATCACCACGTTCTTGGTACACTAGGATCGATAGCTATCTCACTGGTTTGGGCTTCACCAAAAGTGAAGTAGATGAAAACCTCTATCAAATTTTGGTAGAAGGTAAATTGTTGATTATTGTCTTATATGTTGATGACATGATTTTAACTGGTGATGAACAACTAATCAGATCTTGCAAGGAGGAACTTACAAGAGAGTTTCAAATGAAGGACGTGGGTATCATGCACTATTTTCTCAAATTGGAAGTATGGAAAGGAGAAAGGGAAATATTTGTCTCTTAGGGAAAGTATGCGAAGAAGACACTTTAGAAGTTCTGCATGCAGAATTAAAAACCCATGGAGATACCTCTAGTGACCAACTGGAGAAAAGGGGATGCCACTTCAGGAGAGGAAGTGGATGTTACTGTTTACCGATAGTTGCTGGGTTCATTGATGTATCTTGTGAACACACAATCAACCATGTGTTATGCAGTCAACCGATTGAGCCAAGATATGGTTCGACCAACAAAAATATTTTGGAGTGAATTTAAGCATGTTCTATGGTACCTCAAAGGAAATACTCAATTTGGACTATGGTACATATCGACAGAGGGAGTGAAGTTATGTGGCTTCATAGATGAATATTGGGTAGGGAGTTCATCATACTGGAAGAGCACATCAGTTGGAATTTTCATTGTTGGTTTTGCAATGATTTCTTGGTATAGTAGGAAGCAGATATCTATGGAACGCAGCTCAGCAGAAGCAGAGTACTTGGCTTCCAGTCAAGCAACATGTGAGGAAATCTGGATGAGAAAGATTATTTTTGGGTTATTTGGTCAGATGATGGATCCTATTATGATTTACTATGATAATTAAAGTTGCATCAGTATCTCTGAAAATATTTTTTTTCATGATTGATCCAAGCATATAGATATCTGGTATCACCATCTACGAGATTGTATGCAGAGGCGGATCATGTTGTTGTAGTACATTCCAACAGAGGAACAAGATGTAGATATTTTGACAAAGGCTTTTTTAAATGGAAAATTTGAGTTCCATAGAGGTAGGATTATGGTGGAAGATAATCCCTTTCTTTCTGAGAGGGAGTGTTGAAAATGCAGTAGGAAAATCTCAGTTTGACCTTGCCCTGGTCAAACTAGAGAAAATTTGAATTTCCACATCAACAGAATCTTGGAGGTAGTTAACTGAGGTGAAATTCGAACTTGTCACTTAGTTAAATAAGTTAATTCAAGTTTGGGAAGCTTGAATTCGTTTCAGATGATTGATTTCTAATTTTTAGAAATCTATTTTAGTTAAGTTGGGTTATTGTCACTTAAACTAGTTCCAACTATTGGAGAAACTAGTGGAAGGTCAAGTTGTGAAGTGTAAATTCAATGACACTCATTGGCCATCCAGTTAACTGATAAATCAACAAAAATTAATTGTTTCATGTAGAGAATTCTAGTTACCCAGTTGAGATGGAGATTCCAAGGCAGTGTACTATCAATTGTAGAATGGAGATTCCAAGGTAGTGTACTATCGGTTGTAGACTAGTCCCATGTGTACAGGTGGTGAACATAGTTAGAGAATGCGCCTACATGAATTGCACAATCCAATTGAGAAATTTACCAAAAACAATAGGGGCTAACGCCTCAAGGAAAAAAACAAGGAAATAGGAGCTTGGAGGCTTGAAAATTTGGCTAATTATTGGCTAGGTTCATTCAGTCAGGCAGAGCGATAGACTAAACACTTTCAGGTTATGCTCAAGATTGAGTAAGAATTGTATTCCATATCTATTCTTCGATTAATGAAATACAGATAGTAATGGGTTTTCAGAATTTTATTGATCTAGATTTATGCGGGAATGGAAAAAAATACAAATGTAACCATAAATACAAAGATGCAGTGGAAATAACACTTCATTTCATTAATATCAAAGAATTGAAATTTGCTTACAGATAGAATCGAAATAAACTAGCTAGGGCGCCGGTAGCTTATCTATGAGAAGAGATGTGGTGGATATAGGCCTCTAAACTGTGTTACAATGAGGCTCGAGGGCCCATTTATTATTGAGAAACAATGGAAAAACTAAAATTTCCAAAAACCTAAGCCTAGGAGATGAAGTGCCAAAATTGTGGGTCCCGTTTGGGTAAATTAGTGTTTTAACTTCCCGGGGATGTAACATTGGCATTCGATCTCTATTTGACGTGCTCAATAGCTTGTTAGAAAGATCTATCCGAGTAGTAAAACTTTCTATGTGAGCAACATGGGTCCAACATCGGTCCATGGACCCATGTGGCTCTCGAGTTTCCCAAAAAACGTCGTTTAGGGCCTCAAAATGGCTCCAGAAGTTTAGGACCCAAAAAAATGCTAAAAATAGTAAGTTGTGCTGCAACTTAAAAAATGAATGAAATAATGGTGGGGGTTTGAATGGAATAGGTGGGTGGCCACCAATATCCACTTGGATCATTAAGGCCCCAAAACAGCTCTGAGAGTGCAGGACCCAAAAACCTGCTAAAAATAGTAAGTTGTGCTGAATGTGAAAAGTTGCAAGAATTGATGGTGCCAGTCCAAATGGAATAGGTGGGTGGCAACCAATATCCACCTGGATCATTCCTCCCTCCTTAGGAAGCAATGGTCCCCATTATGTTGAGATCCTCCATGAGATGAGGAAAATTCTGTTGAATTCACCCACATCTGCGAATGGAAGAGGCACTCCCCCTCCTCTGGATCCTCGGGATCCTCCCTCTGGATCTTGGTGGTGGCAATAATGGAACTAGGATCTGTATCAATGATTTTCTTCCCTTTGTCATTGCCTTTGTCTGGTTCTGACTCAGGATCAGAAAATGCATTTGATTCTAGTGCCTTTAGTTCGGCCACCAATGACTGTTTGGCCCGACACTCGTTTGTGCTATGAGTGGGCCTGTTATGAAATTCAGACCACTTCCCCATGTCCTTCTTTGGCTTCGAGGTGTTTTTCTTTGCTTGTGGATTTGGCAGGTTGTCTTGGGCCGCCATGCCTTGGCTTTGTCCTTTGTTCTGTGGTTTGGGGGCACCTTTCCCTTGCTTTTGATTCGCAGATCCAAAGTCTCGCTTCTTCTATTTGAATTTCTGCTCAATATTGGCAGCATACCAGTATGTCGTACCAAGCAAGGAGATTTCGAGGAAATCCATTTCCTCCTGAATGTATCTGTGCAGACAACTGTGATGCTTAAGAACCAGATGTCTCTCTGAGTATTTAATACCCAACTTTGTGCACAGGGTATGGAACAAATTCGTTAGTTTGTGCACATTTTGATCCCTTTGCCGTCGCAGTGTGATCCATTGGATGTATTTTTCCTCATAGCTCCCCACGGTGTAATATTTTTCCTTGATGCCATATTGGAATGAATTCCAAGTGGGTGTGGCTGAGAACAAAGAGGGTTCCCCTTCGTCCTCTTGCTCACAGTGGGTTTCCCACCAGTCTTTGACATGGGGAGCGGCTTTGAAGAGTGAAAAAATAATATTTTCTTAGTTGGAGAAATCATGGACCGAGAAATACCCTTCCAACAAATTTAAACATCTATCTATGACATCTGCATCTATCTGGCCTTCTAATACAGGAATGTCAAAGTTTACCTGTACCTTGAAGGGAGTGGTGCCTCCAAAGTGGCTGTTGGATGCAGATGCATCGTAGGTGGGCAATCGTTGAAGGATCTGAGCAAAGTTATACATCATCGCATTCCTTTGTTTCTAAAGCGCCTCCTCGAGCAATATTTTGATAGGATCTCATGCTCCCTCGTCTTTCTTTTATTCTTCCATGGGAGGTCGTCGGGGTTTGCGAAGCTGATCTTGTAAGGGTTCAACCAGATCGAGCCCTAACTCTTATCCCCTAACCGCGTTGGGGACATGCAAAGAAAAACAAAGAAAGAGAAGACCGCTTTGAAACCACTAAATGCAGGAATGCAACAAAATACACATGTAACCATAAATACAAAGATACAATGGAAATAACACTTCATTTCATTAATATCAAAGAACTAAAATTTGCTTACAGACATAATGGAAATAAACTAGCTAGGGCACTGGTAGCTTATCTCTGAGAAGAGATGTGGCGGCTACAGGCCTCTGAACTGTGTTACAATGAGGCTCGAGGGCCTATTTATTATTGAGAAACAATGGAAAAACTAATACTTCCAAAAACCTAACCCTAGGAGATGAAGTGCCAAAACTGTGGGTCTCGTTTGGGTAAATTGGTGTTTCTACTTCCCAAGGATGTAACTTTGGCATTCGATCTATGTTTTACACGCTCAATAGCTTGTTAGAAAGATCTATCCAAGGAGTACAACTTTTGATGTGAGAAAAATGGGTCCATGGACCCATGTTGCTCCCGGTTTTCCCAAAAAACGTCAGTTAGGGCCTCAAAATGGCTCTGGAAGTTCAGGACCCAAAAAACTGCTAAAAATAGTAAGTTGTGATGCAACTTAAAAAATGAACAAACTGATGGTGGGGGTTCAAATGGAATAGTTGGGTGGCCACCAATATCCACCTGGATCAGTAAGGCCCCAAAACAGCTCCGGGAGTGCAGGACCCGAAAACCTGCTAAAAATAGTAAGTTGTGCTGGATGTGAAAAGATGCAAGAATTGATGGTGCGAGTCCAAATGGAATAGATGGGTGGCCACCGATATCCACCTAGATCATTCCTCCCTCCTTAGGAATCAATGGTCCCCATTGCATTGAGATCCTCCATGAGATGAGGAAAATTCTGTTAAATTGGGTATTAGATTTGTCGAAGATGTCATGGACCTGTGGGTGGACATGCTGGATGTGTTTAGTAATTTTGGTTTCTTTATCAGCCTCAGACAGTACATGTGTGGATTCTTTATGTGTAGTTTCAGGAAGTATGGCAACATCAGGCAGCAGTGCGTCGGGGGTCAGATCAATGGAGTGCTTGCCCTGACGTTGTAGAGGAACCTTTGTGAGTGAGGAGAAAATGTCCTTGTATTCCTCCATGACTTTGTCCATCTGCTGCAGCCATGCAGGGGAGCCCTTTTTTGAGGTTGTGGCCATAATATTCTTCTTTCCCTGTGAGCGATTTGTAAGGAAAATAAATTTCCTGGTTTGGGAAACAATCTTACTGCATTTTTTTGCAGTAGTCAAAGAGATGACATGAGGCGGTACTACCTCCAGTATCCTGTATAAGTTATTTCCCAAAGTAATAATAACAAAACGAGCCCTAGAGTCATACACAACATGTCACCTCCACAAGTATGGTTGGCCTAATAATACATCAGCTACATTAAGAGGAGCAAAATCACATAATACCTCATCCGTGAATGGCTTGATGCTAAATGGAAGGCGACACTATTGGCAGATGTGAATATCTCTCCCTGGGTGAAGCCACCCGATGGTATATAGTTGTGGGTGTGCTATGGTCGGCAGGCCGAGCCGCTTCATGACCTCTAGTGAAATGAGGTTCTTTTGGCTTCCGATATTGACAAGGAATTGCAGTGGAGAACCCTTCACCCACATCTGCGAATGGAAGAGGCGCTCCCCCTCCTCTGGATCCTCGAGATCCTCCCTCTGGATCTTGGTGGTCGAAAAAATGGCACTGGGAACCGTATCAATGATTTTCTTCCCTTTGTTATTTCCTTTGTTTGGTTCTGACTCAGGATCAGAAAATGCATTTGATTCGGGTGCCTTTAGTTTGGCCACCAATGATTGTTTGGCCCGACACTCGTTTGTGCTATGAGTGGAGCAGTTATGAAATTCACACCACTTCCACGTGTCCTTATTTGGTTTCACGGTGTTGTTCTTTGCTTGTGGCTTTGGCAGGTTGTCTTGGGATGCCGTGGCTTGGCTTTTTTCTTTGTTCTGCGGTATGGGGCACCTTTCCCTTGCTTTTTATTTGAAAATCCAAAGTCTCGCTTCTTCTGTTTGAATTTCTGCTCAATATTGGCAGCATACCAGTATGTCATACCGAGCGAGGATATGTCAAGGAATTCCATTTCCTCCTGAATGTATCTGTGCAAAAAACTGCGGTAATTGAGCACCAAATGTCTCTCTAAGTCTTTAATACCCAACTTTATGTGCAGGGTATGGAACAAATTCATTAGTTCGTGCACATCTTGATACCTTTGTTGCCGCAACGTGGTCCATTGGATGTATTTGTCCTCATAGCTCCCCACGAGGTAATCTTGTTCCTTGATGCCGTCTTGGAACAAATTCCAAGTGGGTGTGGTCGAGAACAGAGAAGGTTCCCCTTCGTCTTATTTCTCACAGTAGGTTTCCCACCAGTCTTTGACATGGGAAGCGGCTTTGAGGAGTGCAAAATAATATTTTCTTAGTCAGAGAAATCATGGACTGAGAAATACCCTTCCAGTAAATTTAACCATATATCTACGATGTCTACATCTATCTAGCCTTCAAATACAGTCATGTCAAAGTTTACCTGTACCCTGAAGGGAGTGGTGCCTCTAGAGTGGCTGTTGGAAGCAGATGCGTTGTAGGTGGGCAGTTGTTGAAGGATCTAAGAAAAGTTTTCCATCATCACGTTCCTTTGTTTCTCGAGCACCTCCTCGAGCAATACTTTGATAGGATCTCATGCTCCCTCATCTTTATTTTCTTCCACCATGGGAGGTCTTCGGGGTTTGCGAGGCTGACCTTGCAAGGGTTCAACCAGATCGAGCCCTAACTCCTTATACCCTGATTGTGTTGGGGACATGCAAAGAAAAATAGAGAAAGAGCAGACCGCTCTGAAACCATTGATCTGGATTTATGCAATAATGAAACAAAATACACATGTAGCCATAAATACAAATATACAACAGAAATAACACTTCATTTCATTAATATCAAAGAACTGAAATTTTCTTACAGATAGAATGGAAATAAACTAGGTAGGGTGCTAGTAGCTTATCTCTGAGAAGATATGTGGTGGGTACAGGCCTCTGAACTATGTTACAATTAGGCTTAAGGGCCTATTTATTATTGAGAAACAATGGAAAAATTGAAATGTCCAAAAACCTAACCCTAGGAGATTAAGCGCCAAAACTGTGGGTCTCGTTTGGGTAAATTGGTGTTTCAACTTCCCGGGGACGTAACTTTGGCATACGACCTCCGTTTGACGCGCTCAATAGCTCGTTAGAAATATCTATCCAAGGAGTAAATTTTTTTATGTGAGCGACATCGGTCCATGGATCCATTTTTCTCTCGGTGTTCCCAAAAAACGTCGTTTAGGGCCTCAAAACGACTCCAGAAGTTTAGGATCCGAAAAAATGCTAAAAATAGTAAGTTTTGCTACAACTTAAAAATTGGATGAACTGATGGTGGGGGTTAAAATGGAATAGGTGTGTGGACACCAATATCCACCTAGATCATTAAGGCCCCAAAATGGCTCTGAGAGTGCAGGACCCGAAAACTTGCTAAAAATAGTAAGTTGTGCTGAATGTGAAAAGCTGCAAGAATTAATGGTGCCAGTCCAAATTGAATAGGTGGATAGCCACCGATATCCACCTGGATAATTTATTTCCCCTAGATAAATCTCTATGCAAGAGTGATGTTTCTTCTTGCATGTTAATTTTATGTGTTTTGCTAGATTCACAATAGAGAATAATTTTCGAAGTTGTCTTTGCAAGAGGATCGAATTTGTAGGATAAATTATTCAGAGCCATAAGGATGGATTTCTATGGACTAATAATCGAGTATGCCCTTGAGTTAATCTTGAATTATGTTTCTTGGAAGGACCGCATGGAGGTAGTGTTGTAAGATAATGGGTTGAAGGAATTTTTTGAGAGTGACATTCTGAGACCAAAAACAACTAATACTTACTAGAATCTAGCAGAATGGAAGAAGTGTGTAGGCAGGGTGAGGAGAATCATATTAGAGAGATTACAAGACCATATTTTCTCAAATATCCATGATAAAGAGACTCGGTATGTAATGTGGCAAGCATTGACAAATATTTTCTAGAATAACAATGACCATAGGAAACTACCGCTCAAGGATAAACTTCGAAGTATCAAGATTCAGGAGAATGAATCAATTCAGAAGTATCTAATAATGTTCACACAATTCTGTGATGAAATTGCATGAGTTAGTTTCACAATACCAGATGATGATTCGGTGATCCTAGCCCTTCTATTCCTTCCCAAGAACTGGCACAACTACCAAGATTCGGTGAATGGGACGGAGAAAATACCAAATCAGGAGTGTTTATGGTTTGATTTGGTATATGAGGAAATAAGGTAGAATACTAGAGATGGGACTTCATAAGAGGGTGAAGATGAAGAAAATTTTTCCTTTGATGGAAAGTAAAAGAAGGGAAAAGGGAAGAAATTCCAATCCAAACCAGAGTCCAGTCAAGGGGGCAAGAAGAAAGACTTGTCCAGAATCAAGTTGTTTCACTGTCATGAATTTAGTTACTATGCCATGAAGTTTCCAAACAATAAGTAAATAAAGAAGACCTCAGGAGGAGTGGAAGGTGAAGCTTTGGCTTCACAATTCGATTTTGACTTCACCCTCATTACATGCATGACAAGCACAATGATGGGAAGTGTGTGGTATCTGGATAATGGTTCCTTGTTCCACATGACGGGGAACAAATAATTTTTTAGTGACTTTGAGGAAAAATATATCCATATGCACATCATTGTAGGATATTATGGAAGGTACAACATGACCAGGATCAACACAGTCACCTTTCAAAGGGAGGCAATCTCCCCTCTTAGGCTCAAGGATGTAATGTTTGTATCGAGTCTAAAGAAGAATCTGATTTCTGTCATAGTTTTGGAAGACCATGCCTCTGATGTGATATTCATCAAAGGGAAGGAATCCCTGAGACACATCACCATGGGACAAGTGAAGCAGATTGGGGTTCAAGTGAAGAACCTCTACAAGCTGGATATGGAAAACTATGTTGCATTGAGCACAAAGATGAAGAAGGTGTAGATCCAAGATGTTGACAAATTAAGGCATAGAGGTCTTGGTCATTTGCATCATGGAGATTTGAATATCATGTATAATATCACCACAAGCCTCCCTAAACAAGCACTAGAGAAGCAGGATACATGCAAAGGGTGTACCTTGGGGAATTACACTAAAGCCACCTTCAATGATCAAGACAACAGAGTGCATGTAGTCCTCAAAAGGATCCACTCTAATGTCTGTGGAACTTTCTCAAAAGCCTTGTTAGGTCCCCATATTACTAGTTTAGTCCCTTATTGTTATCAGTATAGTCCACTTATTGTTATTTTTGTACCCCTGTAACCCAAATATTGTTATTATTGTGCCTTTACATTATTAGTGTTAGGTCGGCTAGGATTATATTGTGGCCCAATGGACTCCTATATATAGAAGGAGGTTTTGGTCATTTGTAGAATCCAATAATTGTTGATTTATGTAATGTATTTGAGGTTTCCCCCTCAAAGTGGCTGATTTATAAGGTGTTGATCTCTCTTTTCTTCTACTTTTGGAGCTGGTTTCACAACATTTGGTATCAGAGCTTTGGATTATAGGGTTTCGCTGCTCCAAACAGGTCATCGTGGAATTTTCTCTATAAAACTTTTTCTATGAAGTTTCAAAAGCTCAAATTTTTAGAGCGTAAATTCAAAATCGTGAGGAAGATCGTCGCAAAATTTCAGATCTTGGTTCGAAATATTTTCAGAGATATGATCTGTGGAAGTTAGAGTTTTTTTCAGGCTCCTGAATTTAAACTAAACAGGTCATTGCGGAATTTGTGCTATAAATTTTTTTATACGAGGGTTAAGAAGCTGAAATTTTTACAGAGCGAAGAAAAAATACCGAGGAACGTTGTGGAAAAATTTCAAATATTGATTCGTATTATTGTGGGAGGTCGGATCTATGGAAGTTAGGGCTTTTTCGGGCTCCTGAATTTCATCTCAACGAGGTGATCATGGGAAAATATTCATAACTCTCTCTCTGAGCATCGGATTGGAATTATATAAAGAGTGGCTGCAAGTACACAGACTCTAGTTTCTATCTATGAATTTCAGAGCTAAAGGAGGAAAAAATTGACACGTGGAAAGTCATACAATTCGCTCTATTGAACTAGTCCATAATTAAGTCATTGTGGGAGATTGGACATAACTTTGTCTTGAAGAATCCAAATCATATCAAACCTATGGCAACCGAAAGAGGATTTAGAGGGCTACCTCAGGGAAAAATTTCAGATATTAAAGATTTGAAATCACAGAGATAATTCAGATTCAATATTGAGCTCCTCAAAATCAAGAAAAAAGTGTGTATTGTTTTTTTCTGAATTAAATAAGTCTTGGGTAAAAAATTAGTTTGAAGTAATTCCAATGGCCTATTGAGCATATATTTCAGTATTGGGTTATAAAATGCCTCATAAAAATAATTCGACACTCATTAAGCCCTCATAATACTCTACTATGACTCATGAAGATGAATAATTGCAACATGATCTATCAAAATTACAAGAGCAAGTGCACCAAATTTCGCTCTTGCAAAGAGCAACAAAAAATGAAATGGAAGTTTTGAAGAAAGGCGTCAAGATGGATGGTTTGAAGAAAAGCGTGGAAGATAAGATGGATGGCGTGGAAGCTAAGATGGAGTACATGGAAGAAAAAATGAAACACAACATGGAAAACATGAAGAATGATCTAAAAGCAGACATGGAAGGTTTGACAAAGTTGATACAAGAAATGGTTCCTAATGGCAAAAATATAGTAGAAGAAACTCATGATGAGAAAAAAATAGATGTTAATCATGATTTCATAAACTCTAATGTTGTATGGAAGAACCACCATATTCCAAAGATGGATATGAGGAAGTTTGATGGCAAGGATCCCATAACATGGATACCACAGATGGAGCAATATTTTGATCTCAATAATGTGCAAAACACACAAAAGGTACACATTTCAACTTTAAATTTAGAATAGAATACATTTGTATGGTATCGTGTTGAGATTCAACAAGATGATGAGCTTATTGAAAAGTAAGCACCTTCACTAAGTGGGGCCCGCAGGATATTTTTAGGTGTATGTCTATTTTTAGACATGGTGAGCATATTCTATAAGTTGCAGGATGTTATTTGTAGATGGTTGGTCAATGTGAAAAATATATGAAATTCTGTTTTTAGAATATTGGGTGAAGTCTATTTATATATTTCTGATCTAAAAATAGACTTATGTCGATTATTATTATCTCTTAATAATAATCCGACAATAAACATCAACTTATTATCTTGGAGCACTTCATTTTAGTGAACATATTTGGAAAATCAGTGGGCTGAAGGAATTACGAAATTCCTAGGGTTTATTGGTGGTTCATGCATGGAGGACTCAGTTAGAACTGAAGTGGAAAAGTTATGACAGAGTTGGAAGAGTAGTTTATGGAGTTGTTATTTAGTTTAACTCAGTTAAGTGAGTTAAACTCAGTTGAGCTAGTTGTATCTAGTCTAACTGAAAGATACACTAGTGAGAGTTAAGTGAATTAATTATTTAATTAATTCACAAATAATAACTCACTAAAAACTAAATAGAAACAACAGTTAACTACAATGCATGTCAGTTCCAGTGGAGACCCAGTGGAGATATAGGTGAAAGGGTGAGATGGATTATCCGTTATGAATATAGTGACGCATTCAATGCATCTGACACACATTGGAGTTTCCAATGAGGATTTTGCATTCAAGGCAAGGCCAATTCGAATTCATTCAGGGGTCTTCTTCAGCAGGGATTGCGCAGTGGAGGCAGGTTGTCAAGAGGCAAGAAATTGGTGCATAGATATGCAAATTTCTGCATGACAGTGTGTAATGAATCTACATTGTACTGAGAGCTTGATGTACTAAGCTTTGTATGAGATTATTACATGATTCCATTGATATAAATAATATATGATACTTGGGGTTTTTAGTTTTAAGCTTTCCCATTAAACAACTGTGTTATGTGCGATTGAATTGATTCACATGTGTTTGCAATTGAGTTTTAAATTTCCACAAATTTAACAGTGGAAGGGTTCTGTATTTAGAAAGAAGATAAATATTTTTATATCAGGAAAATTCGGTAATACATCAGTATTAATAAATTTCTACATATCAATGGCTTTGATCCCGTAAATAAATTGTCACTAGGTCAATTTTTATGGAGGAAATATTAGCACATTATGAGGATACAAAGAGCAACACCTTCTTTAGCCAATTGATAAATATCAAACAAAAGGGTTCAGTGGTGGAGCACATTGAGGACTTTCAAAAATTGAATATAAGGGTAACTGATATTCCAAAGGAACACATGATTGATGTCTTCATAGGGACTTTAAAGGATAACATCCAACATGAAGTTCGCGTTTGGGAACCTGATTCATTGGAGAAGGCATTTAGGTTGGCAAGAAAAATTTAATGCAAAATTATGGCAACAAGGAAGCCTACCACTCACATCTATAAAGATAGAAGTGTTCCTACTCCTAGACTTCCACAACCTACAAGGTTGAAACCACAAAAATTGGAAGAAAAAAGAGACAAAGGGCTTTGCTACAGTTGTGATAGAAAATACACTAAAGGTCATAAGTGTGCTGAGAAGAAATTATTTTACATAGATTTTGAAGAGGAAGAAGAAAATGAACAAGAATATTCAAAAGAAGAGGATATACACCAGGAACCAACCCTAGAAGAGGAAGAAATGAGTCCGACCATATCGTGGAATGCATTGGTAGGAATTACCACTCCTCAAACTCTCAAGATAGAAGGACATATCAAGAAGAAAAAAGTAATAGTGTTGATTGATTTGGGTAGTACCCATAATTCTATTCATTGTAAGGTAGCCAAGGAATTGAATTGTTTCCTATACCCAGCACCAGAATGTCAAGTGATGGTTGCAAATGGAGGAACTATAAATTTCTTTAGAAAATGCCATAATATCAAGCTAACCATGGGGGAATATGTATTGAATAGTCCAATGCTTTCCATTCCAATGGAAGTCTATGATGTTGTACAAGGAGTACAATGGTTACAATCTTTGAGGACGATAGCTTTTAATTTTCAAGAAATTTTCTTGAAATTTTTTTTCAGAAGGAAAGGAAGTCGAACTACGGGGTATCGCAGGGAAGCGAGGAAAGATAATAAGCTCTAATGTCATGAAAAATATTCTGAATAAAGAACAACGAGGTGTAATTGCACAATTATATTCACTAGAAGTTCCAACATCAAAATCATCTATTTCTGCAGATCTCCAAAAAGCCTTGGACAATCATTCCAAGGTGTTTGAAACTCCCAAAGGACTCTCACCTATTCGTGATCATGATCATGCTATTCATTCGATTCTAGGAAGTGTTCCTCCAAACATCAAGCCTTATAGATATCCTTATGTCCAAATGAGAGAAATTGAATGTATGATTACAGAAATGTTAGAGGTTGGTATAATTCAACCTAGTCAAAGTTCTTTCTCTGTTCCAGTAGTATTGGTGCACAAGAAAGACGGATCATGGTGCATGTGTCCAGATGATAGGGAGCTCAATAAGATCACTATTAAAGATAAATTTCCCATTCCTGTGATTGATGAATTATTGGATGAATTACATGGAGTAATTTATTTTACCAAGTTGGATCTTTGTTCATGATATCATCAAATTAGAATGAAGACTGAAGATATTCTGAAAACAACATTTTGAATTCATGAGGGTCATTATGAATTTTTGGTCATGCCTTTTGGCCTTACCAATGCACCTTCAACATTTCAAGGGTTTATGAATTCCATTTTCAAACCCTTACTTAGAAAATTTGTGCTAGTATTTTTTGATGATATACTAATCTACATCAGGTCTTGGAAGGATCATGTTCAACATGTTGACAGGGTGCTCAAACTATTGCAGGAGAAACAATTATATGCAAAAGAATAAAAATGTTTCTTTGGAGTACAAGAGGTGGAATATCTGGGTCATATTGTATCTCACGAGGGTGTTAACGTAGACCCAAACAAAATTAAAGCCATTAAGGAATGGAAAGTCCCCACAACCATAAAGCAATTACGAGGATTTCTTGGGTTAATAGGGTATTACTGCAAGTTTGTTAAGAATTATGGGAGAATAGTAGCACCTCTAACAACATTATTGAAGAAAGATGAATTTTCATGGACTCCTAAAGAAATTAAGGCCTTTGAACATCTTAAAGAGGCAATGTGCCCAGCACCGATCTTAGCTACGTCAGATTTCACAAAACCTTTATTGTGGAATGTGATGCCTTAGGAAATGGAATTGGTGTTGTTTTAATGCAAGAAGGAATACCCATTGTTTTTTAAAGTCGTCCAATCAAAGGAAAGTATTTACATAAAGCTATTTATGAGAAGGAAATGTTAGCAATACTACATGCACTAAAGAAATGGCGACCTTACCTAATGGGAAGACACTTCAAGGTAAAAACAGATCATGATAGTCTTAAACACTTTTTGGAACAAAGACTATCTTTAGAAGAGTAGCAAAAATGGGTCACAAAGATGTTGGGTTATGAATTTGAAATAATCTACAAAAAAGGGAAGCTAAATGTTGTTGAAGATGCACTCTTAAGAAAGAATGAAGAGGTGGAAGAATTGCTTTGTGCCATTTCTATTATCCAACTAGATTGGATAATCGAAGCAAGGGATGAATGGAAGAAGGACGAAGAAGTGTGGGCACTCATTCAAAAGTTTTAGCAAGATCCTAGTACGTCTAATACATTTAGTTTGAAAAATGATTGCTTATGGTACAAAGGTCACTTATATCTTTGTAAGAGTTCCCAACTAAAACAAAATATTCTTTTGGAATTGCACACTTCTCCTTTAGGAGGTCACTTGGGATTTTTAAAAACTTACCACAGGGTGAAGAAAGAATTTTTTTGGCATGGCCTTAAATCTAATATTCAAAAGTTTGTAGCGGAATGTTTGGTTTTCCAGCAAAATAAATTTGAGACAATTAAGACCCCGGGTCTTTTACAACCTTTATCCATTCCAAGTCAACGTTGGGAGGATATTTCAATGGATTTTATCATAGGTTTATCCAAGTTCAAAGGAAAGAGTGTCATCATGGTTGTAGTTGATAGACTTACCAACTATGCACACTTTTGTGCATTATCTCATCCATTTAAAGCAAGTACAGTTTATACTACATTTATGGAGACAATTCAAAAGCTACATGGAAACCCAAAGATTATTGTCAGTGACAGAGATCCCATTTTTACTGGAAATTTTTGGACGAAGTTATTTTCTTGTTTGGGTACTCAACTAGCTCATAACTCATCTTATCATCCTCAATTCGATGGTCAAACTGCGATAATGAATAAATGTTTGGAAGGATATATTCATTGTTTTGTATCTAATAAAAAAACAAAATGGGTCAAGTGGTTACCTCTCGTTGAATGGTGGTATAACACTTCCTTCCATACTGTAGAAAAAATGACCCCATTTATGGCACTTTATGGATATCATCCACCATCCATCACATCATATTTAAGAGAAAATTCTAAGGTTAAAGCAGTGGAAGATCACATCGAGCATCAGCAAGAAGTTCTCCAACTCTTAAAGGATAACCTGAATTTGGCACAAAATTGAATGAAACAACAGGCAGATCAACATCGCAGCGAGAGAAGTTTTGATATAGGAGATTGGGTATTTTTACGGCTACAACCATATAAACAAATGTTCCTCAAGCAAGCTAAGAAGGATAATAAATTATCGCCAAAGTACTATGGTCCTTACAAGGTGTTGCAAAATATTGGTACTATGGCATACAAATTGGAGCTTCCTGCTTCTTCGCGAGTGCATCCAATTTTCCATGTTTCATGCTTAAACAAGGTTATAGGTGAAAATCTTCCAGTTCAAACAATATTTCCAGAACTTGATGAGGAAGGGAAAATCATATTGGAACCTGAAGCGGTCACGGAAATAAGAACTCGAAAACTACGAAATTGATCAATTTTAGAGTATCTCATCAAGTGGAAGAAATTGCCCGCTAAAGATTCTACATGGGAGGATGAGAATTTTATAAAGAAGCACCCAGATCTACTCAAGCGTTGAGGACAACACTTTTTTGAAGGAGAGGGGCATGTTAAATCCCTATATTACTAGTTTAGTCCCTTATTGTTATTATTGTAGCCCCCTTATTGTTATCGTTGTACCCCTGTAACCCCAATATTGTTATTATTGTGCCCTTACATTATTATTGTTAGGTCGACTAGGATTATATTGTGGCCCCATGGAATCCTATATATAGAAGGAGGTTTTGGTCAGTTGTAGCATCCAAAAATTGTTCATTTATGTAATATATTGGAGGTTTCCCCCTCGAAGTGGCTGATTTCTAAGGCGTTGATCTCTCTTTTCTTCTATTTTTGGAGTTGGTTTCACAAAAAGCCTCCACTGCCAAGCACATGTATTATTTTATATTTGTAGATGATTTCTCATGGAAGTGTTGGATCTTGTTCCTGTAGAAGAAAGACCAGACATTCTCCAAGTTTGTTGAATTTAAAGAACTTGTTGAGAAATAAACTCACATGAAAGTGAAGGCTGTTAGGAGCGATAAATAATGTGATTATGTGTCAAATGAGCTAATAAATATTTGTGCAAAGGAAAGCATTCGACGAGAATCGACAACACCCCACAACCCAAATCAGAATGGGGTGGCTGAGAGGAAGAACAAAAGTATTGTGGGAGTAGCAAGGGAGATGTTGCATGTCCAAGGCCTACCTCTACACTTTTGGGTTGAAGGATGCAACACAATGGTCTATTTGCAGAACACGAGTGCTCATCAGATTCTTGGGATGATTACACCAGAAGAAGATTTTTTAGGGAAGAAACTAGATGTGTCACACTTCAGGATCTTTGGAGCATCATTATATTTCCATTTATACAAGGAATCAAAGAAAAATATAGAGTTGACAACATAGTTTGGGATATTTGTGGGGTACATATAAACACCTCACAACTATCCTATGTACTTTTCATCCCTGAAAATGAAAATTGTTCAAATATATGTGAATTTTGATAAGGAGAAGGCAATGAGGTTTTCTCTTGAGAGGGAGCTTTAGTTGCATTCATATCAGGAGCTTTTGATTCCAAAGGAAGAACCTCAGGAAGTCCTGGAGAAGCCAAAAGCAGAGGAGTAGAGAGTGGAGATAACCGCTCAAGCAGAGACATCCATAGAATGAAGGAAATGAACGAGGGAGGCTGATAGATTATTACAGGATACTAAAGAGAATGTGGGAGCACCCACTTTACAATGCAGGCAGAGGAGGTCACCGAATCGATACATTGTCTACATGGATCCGATGACTGAGCTTGTAGACACAGAACCATCCTCACTTGAGGAAGAAGTGGAGAAACCTGTATGGGTTGATGATATGGCAGAGGAATATGATTCCATTGTCAGAAAAATTGTTTGGGAAGTGGTCCCAAGACCAGAAGATAAATTCATGGTAGGTTCGAGATGGATTTACAAGGTAAAGCATGCAAAAAATGGAAGCATAGAGAAGCATAAGGCCAGTTTTGTGGCCAAGGGGTACTATCAAGTTGAATGGATTGAATATGAGGAGACCTTTGCTCATGTAGCAAGGTACTATTCCATTAGATCAATTATTTATTTGGCTACACATATGGGGTGGAAGATCCACTAGATGGATGTGAAGACAACATTCCTCATTGGAGTTATTGACGAGGAGGTGTACATCGAGCAACCATAAGGTTTTGAGAACTTTGAAAGAGAGTCGCATGTGTACAAACTCAAGAAATTTCTTTATGGATTGAAGTAAACACCCCGCGCTTGGTACACTAGGATTGATAGTTATCTCACCAGTTTGGGCTTCACCAAAAGTGAAGCTGATGCAAACCTCTATCACATTTTGGTAGAAGGTAAATTATTGAATATTCTCTTATATGTGATGACTTTGTTTTAACCAATGATGAATAGTTGATCATATATTTCAAGGAGGAAATTTCAAGAGAGTTTGAAATGGAGGACATGGGTCTCATGCACTATTTCCTCAGATTGGGAGTAGCGAAAGGAGAAGGGGAATTGTTTATATCTCAGGGAAAGTATGCCAACAAGAAACTTTAGAAGTTCTGCATGCAGAATTGCAAACCCATGGAGACATCTCTAGAAACCAACTGGAGGAAAGGGGATCCCACTTCAGTTGAGGAAGTGGATGCTACTATTTATTGGCATTTGGTGGGTTCACTCATGTATCTTGTGAACACACAACCGAACATGTGTTATGTAGTCAACGAGTTGAGCCAATCTATGGTTCAATTGACCAATTTATTTTGGAGGGCAGGTAAGCATGTTCTACGGTACCTCAGAGACACTACTCAGTTTGGAATATGGTACATATGGAAAAAGGGAGTGAAGTTATGTGGCTTCAAAGATGCAGATTGGGTGGGGAGTCCATAAGACCGGAAGTGTAACACCCTCTTCCCACATCTAACCAAGTAATAGGCCAACCAGGGTAAACATGTGAGGAGAGGCTTCTAATTGAGATTCAAACTCCTATATGAATTTGAGGAATTGGAACTGACATAAACATGACAAACAGACCTTACATTGCATCATTGACATCCCCAAGAAGTAACCCAACCTTCCAAGGCCCTGTTCCCTTAGGGGGAATTCATTTTTAACCAATTTTATGCTTAGTCGCGGGCATGTAAGGGAAAGGGAGTGGTTATAGACCCTTATCATAAAATGGAGGCCCATTTTATGATGTCAACCATGGGGGATGATTCACCATTTTTTAAATAAAAGGGTAAAAATATTAAAAAATAATAAAATAATAAAACTACTTTTTCAACTCGTATTTTCAACTTATCTCCCAAAATTTTTACTCAAATTTCGAGTGGGAGTACTCGTTGGATGCGAAATTTAATTCCTCATCCAAGGAGTACCCATGGTGCATACTTTTGATGAACTCTACTACACGAAAAATGAGAAATACATAAAAAACGTGATTGTAATCACGTTTTTTTATGTATTTCTCATTTTTCGTGTAGTAGGACCCATCGAAAGTATTCAACATGGGTACTCCTTGGATGGGAAATTAAATTTCGCATCCAACGAGTACTCCCGCTCGAAATTTGAGTAAAAACTTTGGGAGATAAGTGGAAAATATGAGTTGAAAAAAGTAGTTTTTCCATTTTTCCCTCTAAAATTTGATGATGTCATCAAATCTTGTTTGATTTTTTCCACTATTATTTTATAATTTCCTTAGGAGGCCCATTTTAGACCTCAAAATTCCCCTAATGGGTCGTGGTTAGGGCCCCAAAAGGTCAATATTATACCTGCAGCTCCAGGATTCATGCCACATTTCATCCCCTGAGCCCAGGTCACCGCCCAAAACTTCATGTAACTTCAGGAGATGATAAATAACATTAAAATAAATATATGGAAGTAATTAAATCATTAGGAAATCATCCTACCCAACTAATCATAACAGGCATTTTGTAAAACATGTCACAAATATTGCATCTACAAGTGTAAACAACAGAATTAAACATGGGGGTCAAATACTTATCCGAGAGTCACTAAGAAGCATTGCACCCTTACATCATAAGATGCAATACAATCTATTTGATTATAGATAAATTTTATATTCATTTACAAGAAAAAACATAGATAGAGCCATACATCATCATTGATAAAATACAAGATTATAACGTGCATAATAGAAATAGAATACCATGGATATAACATCAATGAAATCCACATGATAACCAATACATTTTCATACCAAATACCAAAGGAATGACCTTCTCATTAATGATTGTAAGAACCAACCGGAGATGGGACTTCCACGTTCCACCTGACCATAGATTAGCTAAGCCAAATCTCTCTTCAGCCAATCACCCCCGTGCCATATTCCAAGCATGAATGTGGGACTCAAACTGAAAAACCAACCAGGGCATCCCAAGGCTAAACCACCTCACCCTCATCAATCATAAAACATGATTTACCATGATCTACACTCGATCACTAGGCCAACACAAGCATGGATATCACTGGATTCTCTCTACCTAAACCCTAAGGAATTTTCCTGTCTCCTAGTCTCTCATGAGTTACCACAACCCACAATATGAATCAGGGGTCACTAGGCCCTAAACCGAGACATACTCTCCAAGATTTACTGCAATCCCAAACCTAGGATTCCTAGGCCTGGATGGAGAAAAAACCATCTCTAGGATTTACTGTATATTCCTCCATTCACCGGTTGAGGATTCCTAGGCCTACCGAGGCAACACACTATTGAGATTTACCGCAACCCACAATCTAGTTTAGGGGTTACTAGGCCATTTTTTATATCATTTCAGAGATCCACCCCACTTAGCTTCAAATCCATCCGGTAATCCAACTAAAACAAAACATGAGAACTCCACAACGCCATGGCTATCTAGAAATGGAAAGGCTATGATGAATATATTGTCACACCTAGAAAAACCCATTCCAAGACAACAAATAACCACATACAATACCATGCATACCAAATATAGCAAGGAAATACACATGCAAATCGATAACTTCCAAGAATCTTGTTGTAGTTGCTTGAATCCTACTCCTCCTTGCTTGCTTCCCCTTTCTCCTTCTTTCCTTCCTTTCTTGCTCCAATGCCAAAGTGCTCCAAAAAATCTAAGTTTCCAAGAGAGAGAGAGAGAGAGATAATAATGAGAGAGCTCCAAAAATGCACTAAAAAAAGGTAGCAATTGATCCTCATAAGCCTTTTTATGGAAGAGGCCTCTATTTTTTTATTTTCCATTACTTTCCTTCAATTTCCTCCTCACATGCAACATGTGACCTTTCATCTCTCGTTTCTCCTAATTTCCATTATTTCATAAATAAATGTGCCAAAAAATCCATTTTTCCTCTCCAAATCCTTTTCCTTTGCATTTTCCAATTTCTTTATCCATAATAAACCAAATTAACACCCCCTAGGACGTTTTTCCCAACATTCAGCTTGGAATAAGTGTCCCATCAACCGTGGTAATTATTTTTTAACTTGTATTACATGGAATTTTCACAGGGTTGTTACAAAACCCTCCCCCTTGGGGGACACTGTCCTCAGTGTTAAACCACACATATACCTCAGCAAAAATACTGAAAAGCAACCATACTTCCCATGGAGCTTTATAACATAGCTCGATGCAATATTTACAATGATCACCCTGCTGAAAAGCAAACCAAGATGGCGCCATAACAACATGACAAATACAATGACATGACACCATACCACTTATTGGAGCTTTATAACATATCTTATGGTGATATTTACTTCCATATACATATGTACATACATCCAACCATCACATAAAAACATATACCAAAGCATCACAAAAATATATGTTAAAAAAAAACCAACATCACACCAAAACTGATTTTCTTCAACTGTAAAACAAGGATACATAGCCTGAATCTAATCCACCATCTCCCATGTAGCTTCATCGAGCCCAAAATTATTCCATTTCACTTTAACTTGCTCTATTTATCAATTCCAGAGCATGAACACCTTTTTCTACAATATACACTAAGGCTCCAACAAGAATTCACAATCTGGTTCCACCTACAATACAAACCAATCAATCACATGATCAACATATTTAACACACTTCTTAAGAAAATATATATGAAAAACATCATGTAATTTCACTGTGGAAGGCAGTGCAAGTCGATAGGTCACTAGTTTGGTCCTCTTAGTGAACCTAAAGGGTCCAAAAAATTGTGTTGCTAGCTTGGCACATGATCCAATCCGCAAGGAGATCTTCTTGGACTTGATACACAAGTACACCTGATCCCCAACCTGAAACTCCTTATCCAACATGTTCCTATCTGCATAACTCTTTTTCCTATCCTGTGTTGCCTTCAAGTTCTTCTTGATCACCTGCATTTCTTCCATTTCTACCAACATCTCTAGTCCAATCAATACCCTGTTAACTGGATTAGTCCAACTGATAGGATTCTTGCAACTTCGCCCATAGATAGCCTCAAATAGACTCATCCTCAACGACTCCTGGTACCCATTGTTATAGGCGAACTCTACCAGTGAAAGATACTCTTCCCAATTGCGCTGCTAATGCATCACATACATCCTCAACATATCCTCCAATATTATGTTGACCCTCTCAGTCTATCCATCTATCTATGGATGATAAGCTGTGGTGAAGGCCAACTCGGTGCTCAAACTTGTAAACAAATCCTTCCAAAACTTAGAAGTGAAATTTTCATCCCTGTTACACACAATATTATTCGGAACACCATGCAATCTAATTATGTCTCTGATAAACACATGTGCTACGTCACAACTAGCTGAGTATGTAGTCTTCATTGGAATGAATGTGCAAACTTGGTCAACCTTTCCACCACAACCATGATGGAATCATGCTGTCTAACTGTCCTTGGAAAACCCGTGATGAAATCCATGGAAATGACCTCCCATTTTCACTTTGGTATCGCGATCGGTTGTAGCAGTCCACCTGCATTTTACACTCTGCCTTAACCGTCTGACAATCCAAACATATGGCTACAAACTCTACCACATCCTTCTTTAGATTCGACAAATAGTAGAATCTCTTCACTGCAGTCAAAGTCTTATGGTAGCATGGGTGACCTGAATATGGTTTCGCATGAAACTCTCTCAAGATCACCTTCTTGAGATAACTATTATCTGGTACATATATCTTATCTCTAAATCTAACCAATCCATATGTTGTGAGATGGTAATCCAAGTCCTATATACGTGTACCTGTACCTGTACTTGTATCGCATGTACTTGTACCTGTGCCAACACCTGTACCTATACCAACACCTATACATGTACCTATACTCTGCTGCAACCTGTGCATAATCTCCATATACCCGTGATTCTGCTAACTTTCCTGCAAGATCCTATCATATAAGTCTGTCCCATAGGAGCTCATCATTGCTAAGTGATTTACCTGTACTCACATGCTAAGAGCATCTACGACCCTATTCTCCTTACCTTTGATGTACTTGATATCAAATTCAAAATCGATGATAATTCGCAACCATCTAGCCTTCCTGGAATTCAAATTTGGCTGGTCAAACAAGTACCTCAACCCAATGTGGCCACTCATCAATGCAAACTGCCTACCAAGAAGATAGTTCCTCCACATCTTCAGTGCATGTATGATCGTTGCTAGCTCAAGATCATGTGTCAGGCAGTTCTGCTCATGTTCATTTAGCTTCCGTGACTCATAGCATACCACTTGTCCATCCTAGATAAGGACCCCGCCAATTCCTCCCTTGCAAGCATATGTACACACTACAAACTCCTTGTTTGGATATGAAATATTTAGAACTAGAGCATGTGTCAAAAATTGCTTGAGCTGCTCAAAACTAGCCTCACACTCCTTTGTCCAATTTAACTTCTTAAATATCCTCTAAAATGATGTAATAGGGTAAGAAATCTATGAGAAGTTCTTGATGAAGCTCCTGTAGTAACTTGCCAATCCCACAAATTATCTCACCTTATCTACATTCCTAGGATCTACCCACTCCATGATGGCCCTAATCTTGTCTAGATATCCCGCAATGCCTTCCTTGGAGATAACATGTCCCAAGTACTGTACCTTAGTTTAGAAGAAACTGCATTTACTGAGCTTAGCATACAACTAATGCTCTCTCAAAAACCTCAACACTGTTGCCAAATGATCAACATGATATTCTTCATTTTTAGAATACACCAATATGTCATAAATAAACACAATCATAAACTTGTCCAAATAAGGACACACCACACTTTTCATCAAGCACATAAATGTAGTTGGGGCATTAGTCAAACCGAATGGAACTAAACAAAATCATAGTTCCCATACATGGTCCTCAATGCGGTCTTCTAGATGTCTTTCTCTTTTATGCGTACTTGATGATAACCCGATCTCAAGTCGATCTTAGAGAACACCGTTTCTCCCTTCAATTGATTGAAAAAATCATAAATCCTCGGTAATGGGTACATGTTCTTGATGGTCACTTTGTTTAGTTGCATGTGGTTATAGTGCCATCTTTCTTCTTCACGAACAATACTGGTGCACCCCATGGCGATACACTTGGCCTAATGTACCCTTTGTCCAAAATTTCCTTCAACTGCAATTTCAACTCTACCAACTCTAGTGTACTCATCCTGTAAGGTTCCTTTTAGAGCTTCCCCTGGTAGAACCGCAATAGAAAAGTCTACTGTCTACCTCCCTATGCAATGGAAACTATGAAATATCTACTGGAAACACATCCTGAAACTGCTGCAAAACTGGATACCTTTTCAACACATCTGCATCCTCAACTTCTTTACCTTTTTCACTAGAGATATGAACTATAAATAGCACACATCCTTTCCTACGACTGTGCTTGCCCTGCATGGTTGTCACCCTGATAACTGATGTGCATTTATTCTTTCCTTGTAGGACTCTTGGTTCCCCATTTTCATCCAAGCATTCAATAGCTTTGTCATAAAAATCTACCTTTTTCCATTGAATATATAACCAATCCATACCCAATAGCATACTGTAGGAACCCAATGTCAATATGTTCAAGTGTTGTAATATTCCAAATTAGGAAAAACAGGAATATAGAACATAAAACTGGAAAATGCAGTAAAATATCAATAAATCAATAGGAGCATATCATAGAGCCATTTTATTACACATTATATCAGATAAATGATTACAAGATCTTGAGGAAAACGACACTCAAGCTAGGCAAAACAAGCCTCAAATGATCCAATGCATAAAATATGAAATGTTGCTGCTACATGAAATTTCGGAAGGCCATGAATGTGCATTCCTATGGAGAACAACTGCAGGGTAAAACTGAAAATACATAGAACTACTGATATATTTCTTAGAAAATGTTGGGATCATAGATCTAGGCTTCCTAGCACCATTCCAAGATAATCCAGAAGGGGTTTCCATAAATACACAATATGAAAATTGCAGCCCTAGGGCTGAATAACACACTGCAACTGGATAAATTTTGGGAGGTGGCTGATATGATGAAAACATGGTTGATACTCCTCCTAATATATCCTCCGGATGAAGGGTTGCTCCCCTCACTGGTAAACAAGCTCAAAAACTTGGGTACTTGACCCTCCACTACAACTGCCCTGCAAAATAACATAATTATTGAAGGAGATTGCACTACTGAAGATGGCTGAAGCTTGGCCTGATGCTGGATGGTGGAAATGAAGCTTAGTGAACCTCTCCTAAGTGGGCACTCGAATTCCACCAAGGATGAAGGTGGGATTCCCGCTCAGGAACACCCTTGTGATAAACAGCACAACAGACTCCACTAAACAGCTGAACCATGCAGAAATTCATAAAGAAAAAATATAAACAATATTCATAATACCTTATATGGTTTCCATCCCCTTCCTTATATGCTTAGTGAGCTTCCTCACCCTTGGTCCCACTCATTAAAGATGCTACTCTCATGCATACAATCCTCCATCATAATTACATTGTCATCCAATAACTCTCCACTACCTCCATGACAACGTTGTTGATTTGGTCAACCTTGAACCCATCCCATGATTTAGCCCCTATTCACACCTTAGAGTGCTTTATTCACCTGATACAATGATCCACATTCACATTAGAAGTGGTTTTATTCCTACTAAATAGATTTATGGGTCTCTTTACCCTCTCATTCATCTATCTTAATGAAAAAAGCAAAAATTAATATTCCAACTAGCTGAAAGCTAATTAGGAATATTATAGTCCTCCCCTCCCAAATGTTGCTTGTCCTCAAGCAACTGCAAGGATGGATGCTGAAAATCCTCCTCTCCTTCCCCTGTGGCATCCTCATCCGATAAATTCCTCCACTGATTAGATGTTCTCCAATCAACTTTCTCCTTAGCTACCCCTCCCAAGTGTCCAAGTTAGCCCTTGGTGATAAAACCAAATGGCTCACATCATAAAGAAGTGGGAGATCCACAGTGGCAGCTAAATTCTGTCTAATGGCCTTCTTAAGGCATGAGACATGAAAAATGTTGGGGATCTTAATGCTAATGAGAAGCTTCAACCCATATGCTACTCCTCCAACAAGATGGATCACCCTGTGTGGCTCATAGAAAAGCTTCTCAATCTCCTTCTTCTACAATATAAATGGTCTGTATGGATGAATGCAGAGATAGACAAAATTTTCCACCCCACGTTGTCTCTCTCCCCATCCATGATCTGTGATGGGCCTCTAAATTAGACATAAAATAAGGCCCATCTAACCTTTGTTAGGCCCATCTATCTTCCTTATGCACATAAAAGGATATATTAAATCTCTCCTTCTGCAATTAATAATGTTTTCTTATGCTTCAATATTTTCATAGGAAGGTTCAAAGGTAATTGCATATTTTTGCCTAATATTGGTTAATTTTGTAGAATATTGTGAGAATATTTGGAAAATTATACAGATTTAGAGAAGGGGATGATTTAGGGATTTTCTCCTTACCACTGGAAGATCAAGGTTGAAGAATAAATGCATACAATATAAGGAAATTAGGGAGAAATATTGGAGAGATTCAAGGGGGTTGTCCACCCTCCTTAAATCTCAAAGGTAGCCAAGCAACTCAAGACCAAGTGCACTCAAGCCATACTTCACTTGTAGTCTCCAACAATTCGAATTCCAAGAGGAAGCCAAGCAACTGAAGACGAAGTGCACTCGATCTATGTTTATTGGGAGTCAAGTGGACTCAATCACCATTTTAAAGGGAGTTGTTGGTAGCTGACCTGTAGAATAAATAGAGCAGAGCTAGAGCTAGGAAGGAGTTAGTTAGCTAGTGAGTGGATTATGGTTGACTTCCATTCCATCCCACTTCCATTCCATTCCTTGGGATTCCAATTTTTTCTATAAAGCCATTAGGCTCTGTTAAAATTTTTATGGATGTAAGAGACTCTTCTTTTTTATGAAATGAGTAGAGAGATGCCATTTTATTGATCTAGTTTCAGAGAGTTGGGCTCGTGGGTTAGGGCCCAACCCATGTGCCTCAACTTCTCTGATGTTTCCATTCTTTGCTTTCATGTCATTTAGATAGTTCTTCTTCTGAACATTTAGCTAGTTTGCTGGTATTTTTATTGATGTTTTAGTTCACTTCCCGTTGTCTTTTGCTATAGATTTAATCTGCTTACAGAGTGGTAGAATAGCTGATAAAATCCATAAAGTTGTGAGGCTAGCCTTCCCCTCTCAACTCTTTCAATAGAGCTCGAGGAGGGTAGACCTTCTCCCACAAACCAAAAATGATTTCTCGCTTATGATTTCTTGGAAATAGATTAGATCGGTGCTTGTATTTTCATGAACATATTGAATGTATTTCTTGCATAAATAGGCAGGTTGATAGTAGGTCTGAGAAGTATAGCCCAGAGGGAATTTATCCAACACCTCCCACTTCGTCTTCCATCTCCCTTCCATCTTTGATGTTACGCTCTGCGCACTGCTGTTACGCCCTCCATCTTCGTTTTTTTTCCGCCTATTCTCACTGCCGCACCCACCTCTTTATTCACAAAAACACTTAAACCATTCAGCCCATGTATTCCTTTGTTTTTATCAGCCACGGTTTCCTTACCCTCTTTAGTCACAAAACGCTTGAAAAACCATCCAAGGTCAAACTCCGCTTTTATTCCTCAAAATCCCCGCTACAGTACTTCACAAATCGCACTTCGTGACTTTTCCTTTTTACTTTCACACTTACCGCTCATTGTAGCTGATTGCGATATCACATATCACAGATTGCATCTTTCCCCTTTTTTCTTTCAATACTTACCACAAATTGCATCGCGTTTCCTTTTCGCTCGACCGCAATCGCATCTCCTTTCCAAAATCAAACTTCACAATATTTTCTAAAAAACACTTCCACTATTCCTACAGATTTGCGATATTGCGAATTGTGATATCGCATTTTTCACTTCGCATTGTTTCGCTTGTTCTCGTTCACACTTACCTCTCCAACTGCAGATTGCGATATTGTGATCGTGCTCTGCCGACAGTCCCAGTGCCACGTCACCCATCACAAATCGCATTTTTCACCTTTTCCATTTTTCTCCAAGGCTTACTGCTTTCTTTTCCAATTGTGATATTGTTATCGCACTTCACTGCTCTTCCCCACCACACTTTGCACATCACATTATTTAGCCTGTTCCCTTTAACGCTTACCGATCCAACTTCGCGATATCACAATTGTGATATCGGTCCCACCTCCACATTGCATCTCCGCCATCACATGTTTCAAGTTATTCTGATCCAAAGCCTTTTGTGCTATAATGGAGTCTTAATCCGGTTTAAACCCCTGCTTTCCACTTCTAAACCATGTTTGATGTGCTAAGGCCTCCATTAGCCTCTTTAGCCCTTTTTCTTTCCTCCAAGATGCAAAATCAACACTCTTTCAATTAGGATTAAGTCATGGATAGCTTAGTTGCATGGGTAGAAGCATGTTAGATAGACCATAGGATAAATAGAGTGCATTTAGTTGATTGGCCAAGTTAAGTGAGGTTTATAATTATTTTCCTTTCTGCCATTTATTTTCAGCAAGTTAAATTAGTTTCTTTTTTGTCATTTCCTTTCTACAATTTAGTTTAGTTTCCTTCCTGTCATTTCTTTTCAGTGATTTAATTTAGTTTCCTTTCCATCATTTCCTTTCTGCAACTTAGTTTAGTTTCATTGAAGTGTGACAGACTTCACTAAGAACCCTTAGAAATAGCACCCTTTCGTAAAGAAGAAGAGGATGATATGAACATAATGCTTTTGATGTGTATATAACACTGTCACCTCCAAGTTTGTACGAACCCCAGGTTGATAAAGTAAAGTAGGGCAACCCTTGGGAGTTGCAGCACTCTTGGTGCAATACCAGGTCTCACCAATCTGTATAGAACTCCTGTTGATCTTGGGTTGTAGCAATGTTGTCCTTAAGAGACCGAAACACATCCCGACTCTCTAGGACCCAATCTTTGGTTCTAGGAACCAGTAGGGGAATTTTGAGGTCTAAAATAAGCCTCCTAAGAAAAATGTACAACCAAACTAAAATTTATAAAAAAAAATAGGATTCAAGATGATGATGTCAACCATGGGGGATGATTCACCAATTTTTAAGTGAAAGGGTAAAAATATTAAAAAATAGTAAAATAATAAAACTACTTTTTCAACTTGTATTTTCAACTTATCTCCCAAAACTTTTACTCAAATTTTGAGCGGGAGTACTAGTTGGATGCAAAATTTGATTTCTCATCCAAGGAGTACCCATGTTGCATACTTTTGATGGACCCTGCTACACGAAAAATGAGAAATACATCAAAAAACGTTTGCAATCACATTTTTCATGTATTTCTTATTTTTCGTGTAGCAAGATCCATCAAAAGTATGAAACATGGGTACTCCTTGGATGAGGAATTAAATTTTTCATCCAATGAGTACTCCTGCTCGAATTTTGAGTAAGAACTTTGGGAGATAAGTTGAGAATACGAGTTGAAAAAATAGTTTTTTCTTTTTTCCCTCTAAAATTTGATGATGTAATCAAATCTTATTTTATTATTTCCACTATTATTTTATAATTTCCTTAGGAGGCCCATTTTATACCTCAAAATTCCTTTAATTCCTTGCTTTCCTCAACCATTCTATCAATAATGAATCAAACATCATCTACATATGGAACCAAAATAGAGATACGCTGATTTCCATATGAAATGTCATATGGTGACAATAGTTACGAAATGGAACTAGTGCTGCTCTGGTCCTTACTGCCTCGGAACATAATGTGGTAAGTGGCTTCCCAACCACTTTCTTGCTACCTCTATTTTTTCATCTGCCTGGGGGTAGTGACTGATATTTGGTGTCAACTGGATACACCCCAAACAGAACAACTCCTACCCAAAGCCATCCACGAAGTGTCTATCTCTATCACTGATTTTTGTCTTAAATAGATCATGAATTCTAAGGAGAGGCTTTCCCTCTTATGGAGCAATGCATTGTAAATAAATGGAAAAGGAATTCAAATGCTTTGTTAGTTGACCAATGATTAAAAAGACACAATCCTTACCACATATTGTTGGAAAGCTGGTGATGAGGTCCATAGATGAGCTCTCCCATCTCTCTCTTGGAAATTAAGTGGATGTAACAACCTTGTAGGATGGTTGTTCTCCTCCTCATTCTTCAGACAAACTATGCACTTATTGATATGCTGGAGCACACCCTCCTTGAGACCCTCCCATAAGAATCTCTCCCCAATGGCCTGATATGTCCCAATGAAACCTTGGTGACTGGAAATGAGTGAATCATGTGCTGCATGTAGAATATTCTCCTTGATCTTAGAATCTCTAGTCAAGCAGATCTGATCCTGGTAATGGATGTCCCCATCCATCACTATATATCTCTCATCTATCATCTTCCCATCAAGCACTTCACATGTGAAGTGGTTCTTGGAATACTCCACCAATTAATAGATGGGACTCCCAATCTAGATCTATACTCATCAATGACAGTGTTGCTGGCCTCTGTGATAAGGCACCTGTCACCTAATTTCTCCCCTCTTTGACATGTTCAATGCCAAAGACACATGTCAGAATACTGCTATCCCACTTTTGTTGCCTTCCCTGTAGCTTCTTTTTCTCAAGAAAATATTGACTTTTATGGTGGTCAATCTTCACTTGGAAGCTATTGCCCATCTAAAACTTCCTGAGTTTGGCCAATGTATGCATGAATTCCAACAACCCATTGCCATATATGGAAGACTCCTTCCTATGTGGAAGTATCTTCTGACTCTCAAAGGATATGGAGTAGCCCCTGTGCACCATGATTGTGCCATCATCTAGTCCTGAAACATCGCCTCTCAATGAAAGAGGCTTGGTGAGAGTTGGTAATACTGATACCAAACCAATGTCCATCTCCTCCTTGAGCCAACCAAAGGCCCTATGAATTGTGCCGGTCTCATCCAAGGCTCCCTCCTTATCCAAATCTATGAATGGTGCATCTTGTTGTGAGGACTCTTTAACCAACTTCTGGTCGAGGGGCCTTCCTGGTGGAATGCCTCCAAATAATGTAACATCATGTTTTAGAGTAAATTGCATCTATGAATGGACTGATTTTTCCTTTCTTCCACTGTGCAAATCAGGCTCCATATTACGTGTGAAGGCTTCTTGAGGTGGATAGGTATTCATGCCACTGATCATCTGATGCTTACCACACTTCTTATCTATCCATTCCATCTGTAAAGTCTCCCAAGCTGTGGTGACCTTCCCCAATGTAATCAACCACTACACACCCAATATCATATCAGTGTCAGGAATTTTGACCACAAAGAAATGATCAATAAAAGTGTATGTCCCCAAGGTTACAGAAAATTCCGGAACATACTTCACATAGTGCATGGTTCTAGCTCCTCAAACCAAAATTGAGAATCCCTCAAAATCATCAGTGAGTATTGTTCTCCTCTACACTAATTGAGCATCAATAAAATTGTAGGTGGCCACACTGTCAATCTTACTGATACCTACTTCCCCTGAACTGTACCTTGGACTCTCAAAGTCAGATACTTGGTTACTCCTCGCAAAGATGCAAGGGCCCCTCCAATTGGAGAAAATGCCACATTTCCACCCCCTGGTGGGGGTGGATCCTCCCCTACTATAACAACACTAATGTCTCCCTCTGGTTCCTCTTCTTTCTCCTCCTCACTATCAGAGAATACCTCAATATAGTGTGCCTTTTCTGCAGCACACCAATTCCCTGGTGCCCATGGTTCTTGGCATGTGAAGAAAAGCTTCCTCCTCCTCAAGTCTCTGTAGACGTCATCACTAAGAGGACCCTTGTTCTGGTTATCCTTTGGAGGAAGAACCTTCACATCTTTCCCCTTGGACTAGAAGGAGGGATTTTGCTGAAATGTAGCTCTTGCTCTTCGCAAAGCATCCTGTAAGTCCCTAGCTCTCTCAATGGCATCTTGGAGAGTAGTTGGTCTAGTGGACTTAACCAACCCATGCAGAGGCTCTGCTAGCCCATAAATGAACATATAAACCCTCCTAGCTGAAGATAAATATGCCACCATGATGGAAATTTTTAGAAATTTAGAGATATAGGTCTCTGGATTACCTAACTTCTTGAGCTTGGCTAGCTCAACAAAAGTTGCCTCTATGTCTCTTTGATCAAATATTTCTACTAGCCTCCAAGTGAATTCTACATATTCAGTCACATTGGCATGCCCCATGTAGAAAGACCATGAAACCACCTATCATGTGCCTCACCTTCAAGGTGCAGTGCTGCTATTTTAATGGCTTCAATATCTGGTACTTGGTTCAACTGAAAATAAATGTCTAGTTTCTCAACCCAAAACTTGGTTGTGCACTTGGATGGCCCATCAAAAGCAGGCAGAAAAAATCTACCCATAGTACGTTGCAGATCATTGTTCTGCATGTATCCTCCAATCCTATTGTTATTCCGGGGTCTCCTATTGTCCTTGATCTGAAAAAAATCTTGAAAGTTCATATTATCTTTGAATCTCTGATATTGAGACTCATACTCTATAAAATAATCTTCAAGAGTTTCTTGTTCTTGGGGTCCTCCACCTCCATTTCCTACTGCTAGGAATGTAGGCATAGTGGATCGTTGGGAAACTTGTTGCATTACTGGTTGATCACACTAGTGATGTGAAGTGTTGAATATTAATCCATGTAGAAACCTTGTTGGGGTATCTTTGTGTCTCTCCATCCTCATATCTTTGATTTCTCTGGCAATATCCTACATAGTTTGGAGAAGAATCTTTGGAAACTCCTTTTCATCCATTTCTCCTGGTATTGGAGTATTTCCTTTGTCTTCTTTGTTGCTTGTATAACCAAAACTTCTTCTTTTATCAATGTACTGCTTCTCCCTTTTTGTTAGAGGCTCTTCCTCTTCTGATGACATAGATGTGACGTCTCACAGGTTGAGCCAAGATTATGCTCTGATACCACTGTAATATTCCAAATTAGGAAAAACAAGAACATATAACATAAATTGGAAAATGCAGTAGAATATAAATACATCAATAGGATCAGATAATAGAGCTGTTTTATTACACATTATAGCAAAGAAATGAGTACAATATCTTGAGGAAAATGGAACTCGAGCTCGACAAAACAAGCCTCAAATAACCCAGTACATAAAATATGAAATGCTACTGCTACATGAAATTCCGGAAGGCCATGCATACACAGTCCTATGGAGAAAAAATATAGGGTAAAACTAAAAAACATAGAACTACTAATATATTTCTTATAAAATGGCGGGATTAGAGATCTAGGCTTCCTAACACCATTCCAAATTAAGCCAGAAGGGGTTTCTAGAAATACACAATATGAAAATTGCAACCCTAGGGCTAAATAATGCACTGAAGATGGATAAATGTTTGGAGGTGGCTGATATGGTGCAAAAATGGTGGATAATCTTCCCAATAGATCCTCTAGATGAAGGGATGCTCCCCTCACTGGAAAACAAGCTCAAAAACTTGGGTACTTGACCCTCCACTACAACTGCCCTGCAAAATAACACAATTCCTGAAGGGGATTGCATTACTGAATATGGCTAAATCTTGGCCTGATACCAGATGGTGGAAATGAAGCTCAATGAACCTCTTCTAAGTGGGCACTCGAAGTCCCCCGAGGATGAGGGTGGGATTCTCGCTCGGGAACACCCTTGTGCTAAACATCACAACAGACTCCACTAAACAGTTGAAGTGTGCAGAAAGTCATAAAGACCAAACATAAAAAATATTCAGAATACCTTCTATGGATTCCATCCCCTTCCTTATATGCTTGGTGAGCTTCCTCACCCTTGGTCCCACTCATTAAATATGCTACTCTCATGCATACACTCCTCCATCATAACTATGTTTTCCTCTAATAACTCTCCACTACCTCCATGAAAGCATTGTGATTTGGTCAACGTTGACCCCATACACATGCTTTAGCCCCTATTCACACCTAGAAGTGCTTTATTCACCTTATACAATGATCCATATTCACATTAGAAGTGGTTTTATTCCTACTAAATAGATTTATGGGTCTCTCTACCCTCTTATTCATCTATCTTAATGACAAAAGGAAAAATTAATATTCCAACTAATTGAAAGTTAATTAGGAGTATTACAAGTGTGTTGATGTAGGCATATTGTCTAAATCAAATCACAATATCTTCCCCAATGGTGAACTATTTTCTATGTACCTATGGCCAACTGCACTAACCAATATTCTGCATGCATTTCCTTACTCAAACCATACTTATTCACTAAGTCAGGGCTAACATAGCTATAATTAGATCTGGGATAAATCAAAATAGAAATAACTTTATCACAAAGCTTACTGTCCATCTCAATGATAGAAGCATGGTGATCTACATTCCTTTTTTCCATTGCTGCATAAATGTGAGGAATGCTCTGCCCAACATCCCTAATATTTTGTGCCTCTTGCGCACTGTATATCTTAAGACTTCCTCCTTGATTATGTGGACAATCTCTCTTAATATGCTCCTCACTGCATGTCCAACAATCCAACCATCCCATACCATTACCTCCATGTTTTTGTTGTGATATATGTTGTTGTTGTGGCCTATGTCCATGTCTAGTTGCATTAAACTTATTTTGTGGTGCCACATTGATTAGGTGCTCAGAATTATACTAAAAATTAAAATTTCTCAGAATGACATGAAACTTGAACGATCGCATAGTGTCCATTGTTTTGAATCCGACGTAACTTGTTTCACACGTAATGGACTCTATATGGCTTCAGAAACGTGTTCAGTCTATTTTCCTAAACAAGAAAATTTGGAAAAACAATGTGCAGACAGTGAGCCCAGCTAGCAGTCTGTATTGCTGACGTGGCATGCTGACTGGGCAGGTCAACGGGTTTGTTAACCCGTCTCTTCGGTGAATGAATGGCTGCTAAGTGGTAAGGTTTGGTTGGTGCATATTGGTGTGTGTTGGCAGGTTTTTATTGGATTTTGGGAGGCCAATGTGGAGGAGGCACGTGGCTCAGCCTGGGGCCACCACGTGTCCCCCTCATGGTATGGTAAAATGTTGTTATGGACCAGATGGATCGAGTGGGGCACAAACATAAGACCTTCGCCGATCAATCATACATGCACACCACCTCATCTACACCATGGTTCTTAACTATATAAGGACTCAACGTATATTTAAATTTAATATAATGCACCATTTGGGGGGAGAGGGGGCCAGCCCCAAACCATATGACCAGGACCTCGGACCACAAGCGGAGCGCAGGAGGCACTAGCCCTTAAGTGTGCATTAGTTACTAATCCTAAATTAATTAACAGTTAATGAGGTTTAATTAGTGCTTAATCCAGTTCATGGGAATTATTAGAAAATTTAATTGTCCCACAATCTGCGCCACCGGTCGGAAAAATTGTAGGACAATTTTCCAAATTCCGGGCGGATTTATAGGACCAGCCCATATTTTGTGCAATTTGTGGAGTGAATTGTGGAAAAAATAGGTTAGGTCATAAATCATTCATTTTTTGACCAAATCAGGAGAAGAAAGAGGCTAAGGTACCATTTTTGAGTGTTCTAGACTCAATGAAATAGGTTTCAGGAGAAGAAAAACATTGTAAACACATCATTTTTCAAATTTGATCATAATATAGAGGCCCAAGACATGGAAGCTGGACCAAGGAGATGTAGCCCAGGAGGGGTGAACTCCTTCATCAAATCCTTGTGTTAATATGTTGTATGGTGATGTACTGTACTTCAAAAGGAACTGGTAAATCACCCTTAATTAAAATTGATTTTAAATATGAGCTGCCGATGTATAATGGTGAAGTGAATGCAGAGAAGCTGGATAATTGGATTCGCCAGTGTAGAAATGTATAAACACAATAATGTATTTCTAGACTCCCCTGATCTAACAATTAAATCCACTGTTAAATATATAATCCTTCTACTCAATTCTTTGCAGAAATTAAATCTCCAATTGCAAACACATGAAGAAAAATCAATCGCACATAACAAGATGTTTTACTAGGAAAGCTTAAAGATAAAAACCCCAACTATCATATATTATGTATATCATGGAATCATGAAACAATCTGATACAAATCTTAGATCTTAGAGCTCTTAGTAAAATATACAATTGTCTCACACTATCATACAAAAATTGGTTCACACATGCACCAATTTACTGCCTCTTGACAACCTACCTCCAATGTGCAATCCCTGCTGAAGAAGATCCTTGAATGAATTAGATATTTCCTTGACTTGAATGTGCAATCCTCATTGGAAACTCCAATGTGTGTGTAGATGCATTGAATGCATCACTATAGTCACAACTGATAGTCGAACACACCCTTTCACCTATCTCTTCACTGGTTCTCCACTAGATCTGACATGCAAGTAGTTAACTGTTGTATTTATTCAATTGCAAGTAAGACACTGCTTGTGAATTAATTAAATAATTAATTCACTCATCTCTCACTAGTGTATATTTAGTTACAACTAGCACAACTAAGTTTAAATCACTTAACTGAGTTAAACTAAATAACAACTCACATAACTACTCTTCCAACTCTGTTACAACTCTGCCACAATCAGTTACAACGAAGTCCATTGTGCATGTCCCACCAACCAACCTTGGAATGCATAATTCCTTCAGCTAACTGGTTTTCCACATCAGTTAACTGAAATCAAGTGCTTCAAGAGAATAAGTTATTATTTATTGTCTGATTATCATTAAGGGCTAATAATAATCGACATGCATTCTAATTTTAGATATGCGATCTATAAATAGACTTCGCCCATGATCTAAAAATAGAAACTCATCTAAATATAGAATTTTCTCAACCATCTAGAATTAGTCTCCTGTTAATTTTAGAATATGCTCACCATTCTAAAAATAGACATACACCTAAAAATAACCTGCGGGCCCCACCTAGTGAAGGTGCTTAATTTTCACTAGGATCATCATCTTGTTGAATCTCAACACTCCCTCTCAACAAGAAATGAATTATCCTTCACCCCGATCCTATCTCTATGGTATTCAAATTTTCTCCTGGTGAGCGCCTTCATCAGAATATCTGCATCTTGATCTTCCGTAGGAATGTACTGAAGCAACATGATCTTTCACTGTACACAATCTCTGATATGATGATACCGTATATCTATATGCTTAGATATATCATGAAACACAGGATTAATTGAGAGTTTAATGCCACTCTAATTATCACAATGAATCATTGTAGGATCTAAATGAGAACCGAACAAACTGACCATGATCTTCCTCATCTAGATAGCCTCACATGCAACTTGACTTGCTGCCATGTATTCCGCTTCCGCTGAACTGAGTGCCACAGATCTCTGTTTACCAAGAAATAGTTGTAGATCTGATACTGAAAACCCCTCCTGATGTGCTATTCTGTCCATTGGGCTACCTGCCCAATCTACATCCATGAAGCCATGCAACTTCACCTCATCCGTCTATCTGTACCATAAGCCATACTCAAATTTTCCCCTGAGATATCTCAGGACATGCTTGCCCGCCTTCCAAAAGAGCTTGGTAGGCTTAGCCGTCACTTGACTAAGCTAGTTCACCACATATCATATGTTCGGTCTTGTATTAACTAAATACATGAGCGAACCCACCAATTGTTGATGGATCGTAGCATCCACTACCTCTGCCAATGTAGCATCCTCTTTCCTCCAGTTTCCTGGAAGATGAATATCCATGGGTTTGTAGCCCTCCATGTGAAACTTACCAAGTATCTCCCTTGCATACTTTCCTTGAGACACAAATAGTTCACCTTCTCGCTACCATATTTCCAAACCAAGTAAATAATGAAGGAGGCCCATATCCTTCATCTCGAACTCCTTTGCAAGGTCCTCCTTGCATGAGTGTATCAGCTGCTCATCACCAGTCAGTATTAAATCATAACATAAAGAAAAATTATTAAAATCTTTCCCTCCACCACAATTTGGTATAGGTTTGCATCAGCCTCACTCTTCTTGAAGCCAAGTCCAATGAAATAGTTGTCAATCCGAGTATACCAAGCATGGGGTGCTTGCTTCAGCCCATACATCGCTCTTTTGAGTCTTCACACATGCGACTCGCTACTGAAGATCTCAAATCCTTCAGGTTGCTCAATGTACACTTCTTCCTCAATGATCCCATTAAGGAACACAGTCTTCACATCCATCTGATGAATGTGCCAACCCATCTACGCTGAGAGAGCAAGGATGGTCCTTATGGAAGAATACCGTGCGATAGGTGCAAAGGTTTCTTCATAATCAATTCCCTTGATCTGTGACAAGCCCCAGGAAAAAAACCTTGCCTTATACTTCTCAGCACTCCTTGCTTTACCTTGTAGATCCATCTTGAACCTAACACTGATTTATCAACCGGCATTGGTCTAATTTCCCAAGCACTGTTTCTGACAATGGAGTCATACTCCTCCACCATTGCATCTACCCATGTGGGCTCCTACACTGCTTCCTGAAAAGAAGATGGCTCTGTCACAATACATTTGCTCATGAGAGCCATGTATCCAATGAATCAGTTAGGAGAATTTCTTTGTCTGCGCTGTGAAGTAGGGGCTCCTACATTCTATGCCGCATCAAGCTTTAGCCTCTCAGCTTCTGTGGTATGCCTCCTTCCAGTTCTGATGTTTGGCTCTGTGTGAGTGGAATCCTACACTCCATGATCCTCCTCCTGTGGCTGATCCACATCTAGAGGCTCATATTTGGGAACAAGCAGTTCCTCCTCTGCATGCAAGTGTAGCTCCCTCTCAAGCGACAAATTCATGGCTTTCTCCTCATTGAATTTTATATCCCGTTGCACCACATTCATTTGACTATTTGGAAAATACACATGATAATTATGGGGTGTTTCTGTGTACCCCACAAATATCCCAACTTCAGCATTCGGCTCTAGTTTCTTCTTGGTGTTCTTGTTCACATGAACATAAACAGATGAGCCAAAAATCTTAAAGTGATAAACATCTAGTTTCTTACCAATAAAAGTTTCTTTAGGTGTAATCATGCCAAGTACTCAATGAGGACAATAGTTTTGCACATAAACCGTAGTGTTGCATGCTTCCACCCACAAGTGCATTGGTAGGCCCTGATCATGCAGCATAGCTCGTGCAACACCCACGATCGTTCTGTTCTTCCTCTCCACGACCCCATTCTTCTATGGGTTATGAGGCACTATGAGTTCTCTTCGAATTCCTTCTTTGCTATAGAAGTCTTTTAATTCGTTCAAGATATATTCACCACCATTATTGCTTCGTAGAGCCTTCACTTGCTTCCCCGACTCTTTCTCCACCAATGCTTTAAACTCATAGAACTTTGAGAATGTTTGATCCTTCTTCTGCATAAGAAGATCTAGCATCTACGAGAATAGTGATCAACAAAAATAACATAATACTTGTGTTTTTTTGTTGAAGCAACCGAGAATGGGCCACACACATCTGTGTGAACTCTCTCCAAGGTCACCGAAGTACGGTTTTCCTTTTCATGAAAGGTGGTCTTCACAAACTTACCCATAGTAAATCCCTTGCACTGATCTATCTGTGCAAGTCTACCCTTGGGAAGCCCAGTAGAAATCTTTTGTAAAATCTTCAGGGCGCCATGGTGAATATTGCCTAATTACCTGTGCCATAATTCACCCTCATCTTGGCTCACCACTTCTTATTCTTTGCCCACCATTGCAGCGCATCCATCTACCTCTAGCTTGTAGATATTCTTGACTCGAATCCCTATCCTCTCGGTTTGACCCATTGTTTTATGTCGCAGGAAATATTTTCCATTGCTGAAACCAACGTCATAACCTCTGTCCTCCAACATCGCAACTGAGACCAAGTTAGTTTTTATACCTAGAACATGCATAACATCTTTCAATATAAATGGCTTACCTGACTCCCTCTCGAAGGTAATGGTACCAATTCCGGTCGCACTGTATCGTCCATCGTCGCCCATCTCTATATGCATTTGGAGATCTTTCTTCTCCAAGTCACTGAAAATATCCTTATCTCCCGTCATGTGGAAGGAAGCACCACTATCAAGATACCACGCTAATCCCATTGCGCTTGAAACCAAGCATGCGATCAAAGAGAAATCAAGTTCAAATTGCGAGGCAAGGGCCTCACTAGCTGCATCTCCAGCAGCCTTCTCGTTCTTCTTTTTCTATGGGCAGTTAGTGGCGAGATGCCCATGTTCGTGACAGTGAAAACACTTCACCTTGGACAAATCCAGCTTCTTGCCTTTAGCCTCAGATTTTGAATGGGATTTCTTCCGCTTCCCTTTCCTTGCTTTAGCAACCAAAGAAAAATCCTCTTCATCATCATGCTTTGATGAAGAGCCATCCCTGTTGTTACGCCTGAGCTCCTCCTGCACTAGATCCGACCACAGTCGTTCCCAATCTGGTAGTTTTTCCCATCCATTGACAAAGTCTTGATAACTGTGCCAACTCTTCGAAAGACCCAAGAGAGCCAAGCTCACCAAATCATCATCATCAACCATGATTCCCACGCCCCCCAGTTCATCCCTACATTGGACAAACTTTGTGAGATACTTTGGAATACTGTCGCCCTTCTCCATTTTGATTTTTCTAAGTTTATCCTTCAGCGCCAACTTCCTATGGTCGTTGTTGCTTTGGAAAAGATCTGTCAAAGCCTTCCACATTTCAAATGGAGTGGCTTTCCCGTGAAGGCTTGACACAATATGGTATTTCACACCTTCCAACAAAATCATTCTCGTCTTCGATAATTTATTTTTCCAGGTGTCAAGTAATGCACCATCCGTCGAAGTGGGCGTAGGAACATCGCTATCGATGAACTCCTTCAAGCCATTATCTTCAAGCACCACCTCCATCCTTTCCTTCCAGGCTATGTATTTCGAGCTGCCCTCAATTTCATACTCCAACCACAACCCATTGAAAGCTATTTCAATGTTTACTCAATCGTCCAACCAAGAAATTCTTGCAACAAATTCGAATTATTCCACCAAAAAAACTCAACACTGCTTCAATATTGCAATATTCAGTGATTAACACTGCTCTAATACCATGTAGAAATTTATAAACACAATAATGTATTTATGGACTCCCATGATCTAACAATTAAATCCACTATTAAATACATAATCGTTCTAGTCAATTCTTTGCGGAAATTAAATCGCCAATTGCAAACACATGAAGAAAAATCAATTGCACATAGTAAGATGTTTTACTGGGAAAGTTTAAAGCTAAAAACCCCAACTATCATATATTATGTATATCATGGAATCATGAAACACTATCATACAAATCTTAGCTCGTAGAGCTCTTAGTACAATATACATTCATCTCACACTGTCATACAAAAATTGGTTCACACATGCACCAATTTACTACCTCCTGACAACCTGCCTCCACTGCACAATCCCTGCTGAAGGAGATCCCTGAATGAATTCAATCTTTCCTTGACTTGACTACACAATCCTCATTGGAAACTCTAATGTGTGTGTAGATGCATTGAATGCATCACTATAGTCACAATTAATATTCAAACACACCCTTTCACCTATCGCTCCACTGGGTCTCCACTATATCTGACATGCAAGTAGTTAAATGTTGTATTTCTTAAGTTGCAAGTAAGACACTGCTTGTGAATTAATTAAATAATTAATTCACTCATCTCTCACTAGTGTATCTTTAGTTACAACTAGCACAACTAATTTTAACTCACTTAACTGAGTTAAACTAAATAACAACTCACATAACTACTCTTCTAACTCTGTTACAACTCTGCCACAATCAATTACAACGAAGTCCATTGTGCATGTCCCACCAACCAACCTTGGAATGTGTAATTCCTTCAGCTAACTAATTTTCCACATTAGTTAACTGAAATCAAGTGCTTCAATAGAATAAGTTATTATTTATTGTCTGATTATCATTAAGGGCTAATAATGATCGACATGCATTTTATTTTTAGATATGCGATCTATAAATAGACTTTGTCCATGATCTAAAAATAGAAACTCATCTAAAGATAGAATTTTCTCAACCATCTATAATTAGTCTCCTACTAATTTTAGAATATGCTCACCATTCTAAAAATAGACATACACCTAAAAATAGACTACGGGCCCCACCTAGTGAAGGTGCTTAATTTTCACTAGGATCATCATCTTGTTGAATCTCAATAACTAGTTGGAGGTTTATTGTAGAATTCAGAACCTTCAAGAGGATGACATAAAGATTCAATTGGCTTCCTTAATAATGGAGGGTGCAACACTTGTATGGTGTGAAGCAAGGACACAAGATGAGATTAAAAAACATGGTAAGATCTAAATTTATAGTCTAACTTCATTGCTGCAATTAAAATGAAATTACACCCTCTAGCTTACATGAAAAAAACCATTATGAACTGGCAAAACTTTAGACAAATTAAGGGTCAAAGTATGCAAGATTACACCCAATAATTTAGAAAAATAGCTCTTATGTTAGGCATTGATTTTCATTCTCAAGATACCTTGCTGAAGTATATAGGGGGTTTAAACAATTACCTAAAACATACCATCCTTATGTTTAATCCTACTAGTCTAGATGAGGCTTGTGTGCAAGCTACACACCCTGAGGCAAGAGAGGAAAATGTACCAGAAGAGGGTAAAAAGAAACCATTTAAGGGTGGTGATAAAGGAAAGGGTTTCAAAGGAAAATAAATATAAAAATACGTCCATAAAAAAATAACGGGATAAAAACACATGTAAACATTGCTCCAAAGAGGGTCACGATGAAGCCCACCACTGGAAGCTTCATCCATAATTGAGGCCTAAGAAATTCAACAAAAAGGGGAAACAAAAGACAACCACTACCACACAACAGGATCTTGGATCCGACTCAGGTGATGAGACTAAAATTGAAGCCATGGTCACAAAGGGAAAAGAATCCATAGCAAGTACTAGTTCATCAAATTGTCACAGTAACACTCTAAGTGAAGAAACAAGAATATAATTGTTTCATGTAAGAGTTGTATCAAAACATACAAAAATTGACAGACTATTTGATAGTGGGCATCAAGCAAACTTAATATCTAAATACAGTCAATAAAATTAATCTTGAAACCATCAATCATCACAAGCCATATCCTTTTGGTTGGATCACCAAGGATACAAATTTACAAGTTACAATAAAGTGTATTTTTCAGTTTGCAATCACCACAAACTTGATTGATGAAGTTGAGTTAGATGTTGTACCGCTTGACATATCAGGAATTGTTTTGGGTAGCCCTTATCTCTATGACAGGAAAGCAGTATTCTATCACCATGAGAACAAGTACCACTTGTTCAAATATGGAGTGGAATATATTGTGAGAGGTCATCGCAAAAATCTAAACCTCTCTTTAGTTAATGCCGAGCAAATGAAAAGACTAGTAAATTCAAGCAAAAACTTTGTGCCTCTTATAATAAAAAAAAATAATGATATGGATTATGAATATTTTGAAGGTTGTGATGATAAATTGAAATCTGATTTGTTTGATGAGGTAATTCAGCATGTCGAGATGTTTCAGGAACCAAAGGGGTTACCTCCCAAGAGGGTAGTCTGACATGAGATACAGTTGCAGCAGGATTGTCCACTCCCTAATATTGGCATGTAACACATGTCGATAATGGAAAGTACAGAAATAAAGAAGCAAATCCAAGGGCTGTTGAATAAAGGGATCATTCGTCCATCTACCTCGCCATGTGGTTCACCGATTGTGTTGGTGCCAAAGAAGGATGGAACATGGCGCATGTGTGTGGATTTATGTGCACTAAAAAAAATCACAGTAAAGAATCCTTATCCACTCCAAAGAATAGATTATTTTCTTGATCAATTGAGGTATGAAAATTATTTCACTAATTTATAATTAAGAATTGGTTTCCATCAAGTTAGAATAACTGAAGAGGACATATGGAAGACCGCATTTAAAACTAAACAAGGATTGTTTGAGTGGCTTGTTATGCATTTTGGTCTTTGCAACGCTCCATGTACTTTCATGAGAGTTATGAATGATGTATTAAGACACTTTCTTGATGATTTTGTCATTTTCTACTTAGATGATAGTTCGATATTCAGAAAATCACGAGATGAACATGTCATGCATGTAAGAAAGGTGCTTGATTCTTTAAGAAAAGAATAGTTGTTTTTGAAAATGTCAAAATGTGAGTTTTGTAAAACTTATTTAGTGTATTTGGGACATATTTTTGGAGGAGGTGAGCTGAATATAGACCCCTCTAAGGTTTAGGTCATAGTGAATTGGCCAATGCCCAAGGTAGACACTGAGGTAAGAAGTTTTCTAGGAGAAACACACTATTGGAGGAAGTTCATTTATGTTTTTTCTTCTATTGAAGCTCCATTACATGCATTGACTAATGCTAAGAAAGTCCTCAAGTGGGGAGGAAAGAAAAAAAAACCATTCGATGCTTTGAAAGAGAAGAACATTTCAACCTCAATACTAGCGCTACCGGACTTGAGACAACCCTTTGCGTTTCAAACCAGTGCAAGTGACTATGCCATGTGCACAGTCCTCCTACAACATGGTAATCCCATTTCATTCCATTCAACAATTTTCAATGGTGTAGTGATAAAATATCCTACTTATGACAAGGAGATATATGCGTTGGTTCAAAGTGTGAAGAAGTGGAAAAACTATTTGATGGGAAAGGAAACCATCATTTACATTGACCACCAACCATTGCAATACTTGCAATCACAAACTAAGTTGCAACAGTCGAGGCACTTTCGATGGATGGGTTTCTTATAGCAATTCAACTTGGTCAACAGATATAAGAAAGGTATATACAACAAGGTTGTTGATATGCTTTCTAGGCCTATTATTAGTGAAGCTACTTTACTCAAGAATAATTCTATTTTACATGAAAGTTATATTGAGAAATATGCATTTGATAATGAATTTCAAGATGTTTATGAAAACTTGAGTCAAGGTCTCCAAGTTGAGGAATTGGATTACCATGTACATAATAAATTTTTGTATCATTTGGAAAGGTTTTTTATTCCACAAGGGGAGAGAGTGAATGTGATATGGGAAGCACACACTTCTCTTATTGTTGGACATTTTGGTGTAAGAAAAACAATGACAAATATTCAGAGGTATTGTTATTGGCCACGTATGCTTAAAAGTGTGTCATGTTTCATTAAAGATTGTTCATTAAGTGCAATCATTAAGCCTAGTAATAGGAAGTTAGGATTGTACACACCACTTCTGGTTCCTTCACGTCCATGGGAGAGTATTTCTATGGATTTTGTAGGAGGCCTTCCTTTATCAAAAAGAGATCATGATTATTTGTGTAGAAATTATACAATATGCATGTATATCTTAGATTCACCCGATCTAAAAAATTTCTGAAGTCAAATACTGAATCACTTCTACAAATATTTGTAGAATTAAAAATAAAATCATCAATTACATAAGCATGAAGAAAGATCAATCATACACAACAAAGATAATTTCCTAGGGAAAGCTTAAAGCTAAAAACCCCACTATCTTCTATTGTATCTTATATCATGGATCATGAAACAATTACATACAAAACTCTTCTCACAAGAGCCCTCAGTACATCAACTAATTGTCTCACACTGTCATACAAAAATTGGAAAATCCCTTAACCAATTTACTTTCTCCAGACAACCTACCTTCACTGTGCCATCCCTGTTGAATGAAATCCCTAAATTGATGCCTTCTTTCCTGCCTTGACTGCACAAGTATAATGGGCACATCCAATGTGTGCGTGCTTGCATGGGTGCAAGTGGATAATGCCACAACTGATAGTTATCTTCCCTTTCACCTAGAACTCAACTGGGTCTCCACTGGATCTGAAATGCATGTAGTTAATAATAGTAAATCTTTAGTTTCATGTGAGATCACTACATGTGAATTAATTAATATTTAAATCACTCGATCTCTCACTAGTTTATCTTCAGTTAAAACTAGCACAACTGATTTTAATTCACTTAACTGAGTTAAAATACTTACAACTTGCACAACTCATGTACCACTGCACTTCCAACTCTGTTACAACTAGAATCACTCAGTTACAACTAAAGTCAACCTGCATGTCCCACCAACCAATCTCTCAACTTGAAATTCACTTAGCTAAGTTATTTTCCACTTTAGTTAACTATTTTCAAGTTCTCATTGAGAATAGATTATAGTTTAATGTCCATCTAAATTAAGGGATAATAAAACTAGACATGCACCTAAAAATAGACTGTGGGCACCACCCTAGTGTAGGTGCTTAATTTTCACTAGGATCATGGGTGCCAAAAAAAATTCTTATTGAATCTTGACACTCTCTCTCAACAAGAAATGGATTATCCTTCACCCCGATCTTGTATCTATGGTATTCGAATTTTCTCCTAGTGAGCACCTTCGTCAGAATATATGCATCCTGATCTTCCGTGGGAATGTAATGAAGCAACATAATTCTCCTCTACACAAAATTTATGAAATGATGGTACCGGATATATATATTCTTGGAACTATCATGAAAAAAAGGATTAATCGAGATTTTAATGCAACTTTGATTATCACAATGAATCATTATCAGATCCATTTGAGAACCAAACAAACCAACCAAGATCTTTCTCATCCAGATAGCCTCACACGCAGCTTGATTTGCTGCCATGTATTCTGCTTTTTTTGAACTAAGTGCCACGGATCTCTACTTCCTGTTGTACCAAGAAACAACTTTAGATCCAATGCTAAATATCCCCCCTGATGTGCTCTTTCTTTTTGATGGACTTGTAGCCAAATCCCCAACCATGAAGCCATGTAACTTCACTCCATCCATCTGTCTGTACCATAGACCGTACTCCGATGTGCCCCTCAAGTATCTCAGGACATGCTTCCCCGCCTTCCAAAAGAGCTTGGTAGGCTTAACCATATCTTGACTTAGTTGGTTAACCGCATAGCAAATGTCTAGTCTCATGTTAACAAGATACATTACCGCACCTGCTAACTGTTGATAGACAGTAACATCCACTACCTCTCTAGAAGTAGCATCCTCTTTCCCCCAGTTTCCTGGAAGAGGAGTATCCATGGGTTTGCAACTCTCCATGTTAAACTTACCCAGTATCTCCTTTTCATACTTTCCTTGAGACAAAAAATGTTCACCATCTCCCTACCATATTTCCAATCCAAGGAAATAATGATGGAGGCCCATATCCTTCATTTCAAACTCCCTTGCAAGATCCTCCTTGCATGAGTGTATCAGCTGCTCATCACCAGTCAATATTAAATCATCAACATAAAGAAAAATGATTAAAATCTTACCCTCCACCACAATCTGGTACAACTTTTCATCTGCTTCACTTTTGGTGAAGCCAAGTCCAGTGAAATAGTTGTCTATTCGAGTGTACCAAAAACATGGTGCTTGCTTCAGCCCATACATCGCTCTTTTGATTCAGCACACATGCGACTCGCTGTTGAAGATATTGAAACCTTCAGGCTGCTCTATGTATACCTCTTCCTCGATGATCCCATTGAGAAACACATTTTTCACATCCATCTGATGAATGCGCCAACCCATTTGCACTGAGAGTGCAAGGATGGTCCTTATGGAAGAGTACCTTGCGACAAGTGCAAAGGTCTCATCATAATATATCCCCTCGATATGTTAGAAGCCCCGGGCCACAAATATGGCCTTGTATTTCTCCACACTCCCATCAGTACCTTGCTTTACCCTGTAGATCCATCTTGAACCTACCACTTATTTGTCAACCGGTCTTGGGACAATTCCCATGCACTTTTTTTGACAATGGAGTCATACTCCTCGACCATTGCATAAACCCAAGTATGCTGCTGCACTACTTCTTAAAAGGAAGATGGTTCATTCACAATACATTTTCTTATAAGAGCCATGTATCCAGTGTGGAAAATTATATGCACTATGCATGCATATGTCCAATATTCTCCTGATCACACACTATTTTAACTTCATGCGCAATACAGAATCTATTCCACCATTGATCATCACATGCGGAAATTAAATCAATTGCAATGCACACATGAAACCATAAAAATTCACACACATTAACACAATGGTTTTAACGAGAAAGCCTGAAGCTAAAAACCCCAACTATATATATATAATATATGTCATAGAGATCATGTAACAATCCTCATACAAAGCTTATCACAAGCTCTCAGTACAATCCAATCGCTACCCACTAATCAGGCCCGATCTTGAAAATCCATGCACTGATCTTTGCCAGCCTTTAGCCTGTCTCTACTGTGCAATCCCTGCTGAAGAATGGCTCTGGATGAACTCGAATCCATCCTATATTGACTGTGCAATCCTCATTATCATCTCCAATGAATGTGTGGTGCAAAAAATGCAACACTATAGTCATAATTGATAGTCACACTTGCTCTTTCACCTACCTCTCCACTGGTCTCCATTGAAACTGCGAAAAATTAGAGCTTACCCAGCAATCTTTATATTTCATTAATTATTGAGATGAAAGAAAATTAATTAATAATTAATTAACGTTCTCACAGGGTTTGAATGAAGTATTTGGACACATAATTGAGTTCAAATTACAAGTCAATTAAAAAATCAGAATACAATCACCAGAATGGCTTTGCATTGTGGTAACCTGCTACATGCAGTTTGGGTTAAGTCTTCCATAATATCCAGAACTTTGTATATGAATTTTCTCACAAAATTTAAAGCAAAGACTGCAAAGGACTTATTTTTCCAGATATTATTAGTCCTGTTGTTAATATTACATAGTCCATATATTTATGACTCAGCATCAAAATAGATTTTGCCTAGCAGGCTCAGTAACAAGAAGTTCATATATATTTTTCCAACTTAATTGTCCAGCTGGTTAAATAATATCCCAACTATGAATATGCTCACCATGTCTAAAAATAGACATACACTTAAAAATAGCCTGTGTGGGCCCCACCTAGTTTAGGTGATTATTCTCCAACTAGGATCAAGGATGATGTTTTAGGATGCCTCCTTCACTGTTTCTTGTTGAAAAATTCAACACTACCTCTCAAAAAGAAAGGACTGTCTTTGCATGCGACATGTAACTCAATGCATTCGCCCTGCAACCTTTGCAAGCGCCCTGCAACTCCATGCATCCGCTCTGCAACTCTGGTTGCAACACTTCTGAAACTTAATAGCCTCCAAACAACTGAATCAGTATAATTCATATATCATCAAAGTCTTCGACTTCTTCTAGTACCAACCGCACATGTCTTCAGGAACCACTGCGTTGTTGAACTTTGCACCCATGCACTCTGCACTTGCTGTCAACTCTGAACCGCGCTCCAGTATCTGACACTGTCACTTTGATCTCACTGCATCAATCCAATTGATCATGATACTACTGCTCTATGTGCACCTCGTAGCCAGGTTCAATTCATGAGATCCACACCATCTCAATGCCCGATCTTGCAAATCCATGCACCGATCTTTGCCAGCCTTTAGCCTGCCTCTACTACGCAATCCCTGCTGAAGAATGGCTCTGGATGAACTCAAATCCATCCTATATTGACTGCGCAATCCTCATTGGCATCTCCAATGAATGTGTGGTGCAAACAATGCAACACTATAGTCACAACTGATAGTCACACTTTCTCTTTCACCTACCTCTCCACTGGTCTCCACTGAAACTGTCCATGCACTGTAGTTAACTGATGTATTCTTTAGTTGATTAATGAGTTAATAATTAGTGAATTAATTAATAATTAATTCACACCACTCTCACTAGTGTATCAATCAGTTAGACCAGATACAACTAGCTCAATCGTGTCTAACTGAGTTAAATCGAACACAACTCTCTCCACTACTGCAACTCCACCAAACTCTGTCACATGAGTTCTAACTGAAGTATCCATGCAATAGCTCCACATAAACCTTAGGAATAGCGTAATTCCTTCTGTCAGCTCCTGTGCCACATCTGTGCACTTAACTGAAGTGCTCCAAGAGAATAAGATAATGTTTAGAGTCCAAATATTATTAAGAGCTAATAATATTTGACATATCTATTTTTAGACTGGAAATCTAAAAATAGATTTTGCCCAATATGTCTAAAAATAGAAGTCCATATATTTTTCCAACTTGATCAACCATCCACAAATAGCATCCTGCAACTCATAGAATATGATTGACATGTCTAAAAATAGACTTTGCGCCAAAAATCACCTGTGTGGGCCCCACCTATTTTAGGTGATTATTTTCCAACTAGGATCAAGGATGATGTTTCAAGATGCCTCCTTCACTGTTTCTTGTTGCAATCTTCAACATCTAGTAAATCGGTTAGGAGACTATCTCTGTCTGCGCTGTGAAGTAGGGGCTCCTACATTCTGTGCAGCATCAAGTCTCAACCTATCAACTTCCGTGGTGTACCTTTTTCCATTTCTGATGAATGGATCTACATGAGTGGCTTCCTCCACTCCATGAACCTCCTCCTGTGAATGATCCACATCTAGAGACTCATCTTTGAGAACCAACAATTCCTCCTCCACATGCAAGTCCAACTCCCTCTCAAGCGACAACCGCATGGCTTTCCCCTCATCAAATATTATATCCTAACATACAACAGTAATTCTGTTGTTTAGAAAATACACATGATAATTATGGGGTGCTTTTGTGTACCCCAAAAAAATCCCAACTTCAGCAGTCAACTCCAGCTTCTTCCTGGCGTCCTTGGTCACATGCACATAAACAGATGAGCCAAAAATCTTAAAGTGTGAAACGTCTGGTTTCTTACCAATGAAAGCTTATTCAAGTGTACTCATGTCAATTAATCTATGAGGAAAACAATTGTGCACATAAATCGCAATATTGGATGCTTCCGCCCACCAATGCATTGGTAGGCCCTGATCATGTAACATCGCTCGTGTTGCACCCACGATCATTCTGTTCTTCCTCTCCAAGACCCCATTCTGCTATGGGTTATGAAGCACCATGAGTTCTCTTTGAATTCCTTCTTTGTTGTAGAAGTTCTTGAATTCGTTAGAGATGTATTCTCCACCTTTATCCCTCCTAAGAGTCTTCACTTTCTTCCCCGACTCTTTCTCCACCAATGCCTTAAACTCACAGAACTTAGAGAATTTTTTATCTTTCTTCTGCATGAATAATATCCAACATTTACGAGAAAATTCATAAACAAAGATTACATAGTACTTATGTTTTTCTATTGAAGCAACCAATAATGGTCCACACAGGTCTGTGTGAACTCTCTTAAGGATCCCCGAAGCACGGTTCTCCTTCTCATGAAAGGTGGACTTTACATACTTCCCCATGGTGCAACCCTTACACTTATCTAACTGAGCAAGTGTTCCCATTGTAATTCCTGTAGATATTTGTTGCATGAATTTCAAGGCTCCATGATGAATATGGCCCAATCGCCCGTGCCATAATTCTCCCTTATCCTGGATGACCACTTTCTCTGCCTTGCCCATCATGGCAACACAACCATCTACCTCCATATTGTAGATATTCTTAACTTTAATCCCTATCCTCTTGGCTTGACCCATTTTTTTATGTCACAGGAAATATTTTCCATCACTAAAAACAATGTTATAGCCTCTGTCCTCCAACATTGTAACTGAGACCAAATTTTTCTTCAGACCTGGAACATGCATTATGGTTTACCTAACTCCCTGTGAAAGGTAATCATACCAATCTAGGTAGCACTGTACCGTCCATCATCACCCATCTCAATATGCATCTGGATATCTTTCTCCTCCAAGTCACTCAAATTTCCTTGTCTCCCATCATGTGAAAGGAAGCGCCACTATCCAAATACCACACTGATCCCAATGCACTTGACACCATGCATGAAATCAAGGAGAATTCAAGATCAAATTGTGAGGCAAGGGCCTCACCAGCTACAAATCCAACATCCTTCTTGTTTATCTTCTTTTGTGGATAGTTAGTAGAAAAATTCCCAAGTTCGTGACAATGAAAACACTTCACCTTGGACATGTCTTGCTTATTGCCTTTAGACTCGGATTTAGAATGGAATTTATTCCCCTTCCCCTTATTCACCTTGGTAGCCAAATCAAAATCCTCTTCATCATCATGCTTTGATGAAGATCCATCTCTGGTGTTCTGCATGAACTCCTCCTACACCAGATCTGACCATAGTCATTCCCAATCCGACAATTTTTCTCATTCGTTGAGAGAGTCTTCATAACTGTGCCAACTCTTAGGAAGTCGTAGGAGATTCAAACTCACCAAATCATCATAAGAGACTATTATTCCCACACTCCCCAGTTCATCCTGACATTGGAAAAACTTTGTGAGATACTTTCAAATGGTGTCACCCTTTTCCATCTTGATCTTCCTGATTTTATCTTTGAGCGCCAATTTCCTATGGTCGTTGCTGCTTTGGAATAGATCCGTCAAAGCCTTCCACATAGCATATGGTGTGGCTTTTCCATGGAGGCTTGAGACAATGTGGTCTCATACTCCCTCTAACATGATCCTCCTCGCCTTTTCCACTTTCTTTTTCCATGCATCCAGATTGGCAGCATCTGCAACATCTGGCTTAGGAACATCTTTTTCAATGAATTACTTCATGCCATTGTCTTCGAGTACCGCCTCCATCTTGTGATTCCAAGAAATTTATTTCAAGCTGCCCTTGAGTACATCCTCTAACCTCAAGCCATTAAAAGCCATTTCGATCTTGAGTCAGTTGTATCACGAAGAATTTTTTTTTGCAAATTCGAATTCTATCCAGTCACAAACTCAGCTCCTGCTTCACTTCTACAATTTCTTGTGCTATGATACCATGTAGAAATCATACAATATGCATGTATATCTTGGATTCAACTGATCTAAAAAATTTCTAAAGTTAAATAATGAATCTCTCCTACAAATATTTGCGGAAATAAAAATACAATCGCCAATTACATAAGCATGAAGAAATATCAATCACACACAACACAGATAATTTCCCAGGGAAATCCTACAGCTAAAAACCCCACTATCTTCTATTGTATCTTATATCATGGATCATGAAACAATTACATACAAAAATCTTCTCATAAGAGCCCTTAGTACATCAGCTAATTGTCTCACACTGTCATACAAAAAATGGTCAATCCCTTAACCAATTTACTGTCTCTAGACAGCTTGCCATCACTTCGCAATCCCTACTCAATGCAATCCCTGAATTGATGCCATATTTCCTACCTTCATTGCGCAAGTATCATGGGAACATCCAATGTGTGTGTGCTTTCATGTGTGCAAGCAGATAATGTCACAAATGATAGTTATCTTCCCTCTCACCTAGAACTCAACATGGTCTCCACTGGATCTGACATACATGCAGTTAATAATAGTAAATCTTCAGTTGCATGCGAGATCACTACATGTGAATTAACTAATATTTAATTCACTTGACCTCTAATTAGTGTATCTTTAGTTACAAATAGCACAATTGAGTTTAACTCACTTAACTGAGTTTAACTACTTACAACTTGCACAAATCATGCACCACTGCACTTCCAACTCTATTACAACTAGAATCACTCAGTTACAACTAAAGTCAACTTGCATGTCCCACCAACCAACCTCTTAACTCGTAATTCACTTAGCTAACTAATTTTCCACTTCAGCTAACTATTTTCAAGTTCTCATTGAGAATATATTAAAGTTTAATGTCCATCTAAATTAAGGGATAATAAAAACAGACATGCACCTAAATAGCCTGTGGGCCCCACCCTAGTGTAGGTGGTTAATTTTCACTAGGATCATGTGTGCCAAAAAAGGTCTTGTTGAATCTCAACTATTTGTATGTAGTTGTGGATAGGTTCAGAAAGTTGTGTGTATTGATGCCATGTAAAAAGAAAGTCACAACTGAACAAACATCTCATCTTTTCTTTCAAAATGTTTGGGTTCATTTTGGGTTGCCTACATCTATTGTAGGTGATCAATATTCTCGATTCATTGGGAATTTTTGGTCAAGTTTGTGGGACTTGATGGACACTAAGTTGAAGAAGAGAAAAACCTTTCATCCACAAATATATGGTCAAACCAAAGTGGTCAATCGAATAGTCATTCATCTTCTTCGAGGATATTGCAGCAAACATCCTAAGTTGTGGGATGAACAATTGCATTACATCCAACATGCTTACAACCATGCAAAACAATCCTTTACATAAACATTATTGTCTGAGGCATGTCTTGGATACTTTCCAAAATCACCAATGGATTTAATTTTTGGAAAATATGTGGATATAAATGGGCATAGAGACATAGATAAAGCAAATAAATTCATAGAGAAAATTCAGTTGATCCATCAAACAATCCAAGATCAACTAGAAAAAAATCAAGGCAAGTACAAAGCGAGACACGACAAAAATCATGTGGATCATAAGTTTCAAGTTGGTGATGAAGTTTGGCTTCACATTAGCAAAGAGAGGCTTTAAGGAAAAGTTAAAAATTTGAAACCAATCCGTTATGGTCCTTTCAAAATTCTGGAAAAGATTGGTAACAATGCCTTCAAGCATGATTTGCCTTCATACATGCAAATTTACTCTGTTGTTAATGTTGATTATTTAAGATTGTATGAGCCTCCTTTGATTGAATATGAAGGAGAGAATTTTCAAATTATATATATTGAAGACTTTTCTCCAAAATTATTTAATGAGCTTTAGCAAGATACCATACTTGAAAGAAGAACAAGGACATCGAAAAGAGTAAGTGTCGACTATCTTCGAGTGGAGCTCAAGGGAACAAATCCTTCAAAAGCCAAATGGATTGAAATTAGGAAGGTGAGGGAACTGTACCCTCACCTGGTCAACAACTGAATATGATATTTTGGTGTCCAAAAAATTCTAGTGGGGAGGAATGATTAGGTGCTCAGAATTATGCTCAAAAATCAAAGTTCTCATAATGACACGAAACCTGAACAACAGCGTAGTGTTCATCATTCTAAATCCACCTCAACTCATTTTGCGTGAAACTCTGTATGGATTCAGAAACGTTTTCTATAAGTTTTCCTAAACAGAAAAAATTGGCAAAAAACTGTGCAGATAGTGAGCCTAGTTAGCAGTCTATACTTCTGACGTGGCATGCTGACTAGGCAGGTCAACGAGCTAGTCAACCCATCTCATTTGGCAAATGAATGGCTACCAAGTGGAAAGGTTTGGTTGGTGCATATTGGTGTGTGTTGGCAGGTTTTTATTGGTTGTTGGGATTCCAATGAGGAGGCACGTTGCTCAGCTTGGGACCATAACATGTTCCCCTCATGGTATGGTAAATTTTTTTATGGATCAGATAAGGGTCGAACACAAGACCTTCACTGAGCAAGCATACATGTGGACCAAATCCTTTACACCATGGTTATTAACTATATAAGGACTCCACATATATTTAAATTTAATACAATGCGCCATTAGGGGGGAGGGGGGGCTAGCCTCGTAGGCCAGCCCCAAACCATACGACCAGGACCTCACACCATAGGCAAAGCATAGGAGGTGGTAACCCTTAAGTGCACCATTAGTTACTAATACCCGATTAATTAATGGTTAATGAGGTTTAATTAGCACTTAATCTAGTTCATGGGTATTATTAGCAAAATTAACCATCCCACAATTTGCGCCACCAATCGGTGAAATTTTAGGACAATTTTCCAAATTTCGGGAAGATTTGTAGGAACAACCCAGATTTTGTGCAATTTGTAGATCGAATTGTGGAAAAACTAGGTTAGGTCATACCTCATTCATTTTTCAACCTAATCAAGAGCATAAAGAGGTCAAGGTACCATTTTTGAGTGATCTGGACTCAATGAAATAGGTTTCAAGAGCAGAAAATCATTGTAAACACATAATTTTGCAAATATTAGCATAATATAGAAGTCTAATCCATGGAAGTTGGACCAAGGAGATGTAGCCAAAGAGGGGTAAACTCCTTCATCAAATCTCTGTGTTTATGTGTTGTATGGTGATGTACTGTACATCTTATTGTTGATGTTTAGTCTTTATTTTATGTTAAATTGTTCATAAAATTAACATAAAAATTACTCATGAGACTTCGTTAACTTGCAAGAGAACTTGAATCCTTAAGCACATGAAAAGCATATGTTTTAAATTATGAAATAAGAATTAGCACAACATTACTAACATACCTTAATCAGATCAGACATTCTCTTTCTCATTTTCATTCTGAGGCCTTACTTTCTTAGGCTAACATTTACCTTTACCTTGGTCTTTCCCTTTCCATCCTTGCTGAGACTTATCCTTGCACTTTGACTGTTCATAAAAATTATTCAACTTCCCAATGACTTCCTCAAGTGACCGAGGCTTATCATACTCAATACAATCTTTGAATGGTAATGGAAAATCACTAAGAAATCACTAAACTTTAGCCTTCTTATCGGTAAGATATGGCACATACCTCAATAGCTCCAAGATCTTAGTTGTGTACTCTTCATCTATAATAGATACCATTCTTAGCTCATAGAACTCTTTAACCTTGCTATCATATTACCTCTTTTCCAAATACTTCTTCCTGAGAATCTTCTTGAACTCATGCCAATCAAGTCCTCTGTTATGATGTCCTTGACCTGATTCACATCTTCCCACCATATGTCTTCTTTACCTTTCAAACTGAATATAGAAATTATGGCATTCATGTTATCCAAGTAGTCATGCAACTCAAATACTTTGTTCATACCAAGTATCCAAGCCTCTACAACTTCTGGTTTCATCAATTCTCCATCTAAAGTAGGTGGTTTGGCTTTCTTAAATTCGTCTATAAAGTATCCCCTATCATTCCTCCTGCAAGGATGATACCGATGACGATCATGATGTATTTGAACCAGAACTAAAGTGATACCTATACTCATGGGCCCCACCTAACCGGAGTGTCCAACAAATTTCCATCTCTCATTGTATCTACTCTATATAAACTATGTATACTAGGATACCTACTGCCATATGCCCCATTAGTTTTGTCCTCATGTCCATGAATGATCCGTAGTGGACTTCGTTTCTACAAATATGACAAGCTCTGAAGAATTATTTCATTCAGCTCTACTTGTTTCTCTTGTGCCTGTATGAGATTTTCACTGTCTACCTTATAAATCCTTATTTATTCCTTTAGGCTTATCAATGTGTCTTCCAAATCAGAAGAGTTCCCACCATGTTGCTCATATGACTCACGGGGCGAATCATTGTAGTCTACTATCTTTCTATCCATTTTTATCTTTATTTTGCCATGTATAATATGTCAAATAAACCAAATAAAAATAAATCAACGTACCTTAGTGTAATTTGGATAGGATACTTCCTACGAGATCAATAAATCAGCATAATACATGTATAATTATAATCATGACAAAATATAAGCATGTAGTGTCTAGGCATATAAACATATAAATGTCATTCTAGTTGGATTCTAGTCATCCATGCATGACCATACCAAATTCACACCAATGCAATCTTGACCACGCACAATCATAAACACAGATCATGCATGAGAATAAGCAACATGTAACCCAACATTCCTAACCATTTCATATTCAACATATGACATTTCATAAGTAAAAATGCACAACCATTACAAAATCATGACCCAAGGGTGACCTAGCATAACCAACTAATGCATATAAAAAATATAACAATATGTAATCAATAGTGCATGCATAATACATAAACAAGAACATCACAATCAGTCATGCATTCATGACAACATGTCAACAACAACATCATCAACACTTCCATGGAAACACCATTGCCACCATGGTCAACACAGTACCCATCCAGTCCAAGAGTTGAACCATGCTCTTATACCACTATGCAACACCCTCTTCCCACATCTACCCAAGTAACCATCCAACCAGGGTAAAAATGTGAAGAGAAGCTATTAATATAATATTCAACCTCCTTAATTACTTTTAGGAAGTGGGACCATCGAAAACATGAAAAACAAACCTTACACTACATCATTGACATCCCCAAGAGGTAACCCAACCTCCCAGGGCCCTGTTCCTTGAGGGGGAAATGATTTTTAACCCATTTGAGTCTTAGATGTGGGCATTCAAGGGAAAAGGGTTGGTTATAGACCCTTAGCCATGCAATTGCATTGTCAAGGTTGCGGTTAGGGACACAAAAGGTCAATAATCTACCTGCAGCTCTGGGATTCATGCCACATTTTTAGCCCTTGAGCCTAGGTCACTTCCCACAACTTCCTCTAACTTTAGGAGAGGATAAATAAAATTAAAAAAAATATATGTAAGAAATAAAATCATCGAGAACTCATCCTATCCCACCCATCCATGACAAACATTTCGTCAAACATGTCACAAACATTGCATCTACAGGTGTAAACAATAGAATTAAACATGGGCAATTAGACGATAGATACATTGTATATTCATTTACAATAAAAAACATATATAGAGCCATACATAATCACTGATAAAACACAAGCTTATAACCGACATAATAGTAGCAAAAATACCATGGATATAACATTAATGAAATCCACATGATAACTAGTACATTTGCATACCAAATACCAAAGGAATGAGCTTCTCATTAATGAGTGTAAAAACCAACTAGAGATAGGACTTCCACGTTCCACCTAACATATATTAGCTGAGCCAAATCTCTCTTTAGCCAATTACTCTCGTGCCATATTCCAAGCCTAAATTTGGGACTCAAACCAGAAAACCAGCCGGGCATCCCGAGGCTAAACCACCTCACCTTCATCAATCATAAACCGGGCTTTATCATGATCTTAATCGGATCAGTAGGCGAACACGAGCATGGATATCTCTAGATTATCTTTACCTAAACCGTGAGAATTTTTACTGTCTCCTAGTCTCTTAGGCTTTACCACAACCCCTAGTCCAAATGAGGGGTCACTAGGCCTTAAACTGAGACATACTCTCCAGGATTTACTGCAATCCAAAACCTAATATTCCTAGGCCTAAATAGAGAGAAAACCACCTCTAGGCTTTACTATATATCCCACCATTCACCAGGCTTTCCCGTATATCCCACCATTCACCAGTCAAGGATTCCTAGGCCTACCGAGGCAACACACTCTCTAGCTTTACCGCAACCCATATTTTGGTTCATGGCTTACTAGGCCATGTGTTATATCAATTTGGAGATCCACCCCTCTCAAATTCGAATCCATCCATTAATCCAGCTAAACCAAAACATGATAACTCCACAACACCATGGCTATCTGGAAATGGAAAGGCTAGGCCGAATACACTATCACACCTGGAAAAAACCATGCCAAGACAAAAAAGAACCACATGCAATACCATGCATTCCAAATATAGCAAGGAAAATACACATGCAAATCGATACTTGCCAAGAATCCTATTGTAGCTTCTTGATTCCTGCTCCCCCTTGCTTGCTTCCCCTTTTTCCTATTTTCTTTCCTTTCTTGCTCCAATGCCAAAGTTCTCCAAAACTATACGTTTCTAAGAGATAGAGAGAGAGAGAGCTCCAAAAATGCATTGATAAAAGGTACCAACTGATCTTCAGAAGCCTTTTTATGGAAGAGGCCTTTATTTTCTTCATCTTCAATTATTTTCCTTCAATTTCATCCTCACATGCAAACTCCCTTTTCTCTTAATTTCCATTATTTTCATAAATAAATGTGCCAAAAATGCCATTTTTCCTCTCCAAATCCTTTTCCTTTACCTTTTCCAATTTCCTTAGCCATAATAAACCAAATTAGCATCCCCTAGCATGTTTTTCCCAACATTCAACTTGGAATAAGTGTCCCATCAACTATGGTTATTATTTTTTAACATTTATTACATGGAATTTTCACTAGGTTTGTTACAGGAAAAGCACATGAGGAGGATTTTTTAGTGTTGGGTCTGCAACAGTTTCCTTGTATATCATGAAGCAGAGATTTTTAGCACTCAGCTCAGCAGAATAAGAGTACATGGCTTCCAGTCAAGCAACATGTGAGGCAATTTGGATGAGAAATATTCTTGTTGGGTTATTTGGTCATATGATGGATCCTACTGTGATTTACTGTGATAATTAGAGTTGCATCAAGCTCTTTGAAAATCCTCGTTTTCATGATTGATCTAAGCATATAGATATCTGGTATCACCATCTACCAGATTGTGTGCAGAGGTATATCATGTTGTTGCAGTACATTCCAACAGAGGAACAAGATGTAGATATTTTAACAAAGGCTTTTTCAAAGGGAAAATTTGAGTTCCATAGAGGTAGGATTGGGGTGGTAGATAATCAATTTCTTTCTAAGAGGGAGTGTTTAAAATGCTGCAAGAAAATCTTAGTTTGACTTTGCCTTGGTCAAACTAGAGAAAATTTGAATTTCCACATCAGCAGAACCTTAGAGGTAGTTAACTGAGCTGACATGGAACTTGTCACTCAGTCAACTTAGTTAATTCAAGTTGGGGAAGCTTGATTTTATTTCAATATTATTGATTTCTAATTTGTAGCAATCTATTTCAGTTAAGTTGAGTTATTGTGAGTTAAACTAGTTCCAACTGTTGGAGAAACTAGTGGAAGGTCAAGTTGTGAAGTGTAACTCCAATCACACTCAATGGTCATTTAGTTAACTGATCAATCATCCAAAAATAATTGTTTCATGTAGATAATTCAAGTTACCCAATTGAGATGGAGATTCCAAGGCAGTGTACCATCAATTTTTGACTAGTCCCATGTGTACATGTGGTGCATGCAGTCATAGAATGGGCCTACAGGAATGCAATCCAATTGAGGAATTTCCATAAAAAATAGAGGTTAATTCCTCAAGAAACAAATCAAGGAAATAGGAGCTTGGAGGCTTGAAAATTTGGCTAAGTATTGGCCAGGTTCAGTCAAGCAGGCATAGAGATAGACTATACACTTGTAGGTTGTGCTCAGGCTTGAGAAAGCATTGTATTTCATCTATATTATTTTATTAATGCAATAAAAATAGTAATGGGTTTTGAGTAGTTTATTTCCCCTAAATAAATCTCTTTTCATGTGCGATGTTTCTTCTTAGATGTTAATGTTATGTGTTCTCGATCGTAAATTAGCTTCTGCATATCAATAGAGGAGATTTTAGTATTGTGATTTAAGTAAATTTCATGAGCAGTTTAGAATCTACACATTAATATCTACACTTCGAAATTCAAAACAATCTTTACCTAGAGCTACCAAAAATTATTCTGTCTCTGGATTTAATCGTTCCTACCAGTAACGAGTAAAGATGTCTGCATTGTTTTAGAAATAGGTGTCACTCTTGTACACCTTCATCTGATCTTCCAAATTGAAGAAAATAATCGTAAAGAAGCCTCTAGATCCAAGCTTCAAATCAATTTGGCTTTTTAGCCACCACTTAGTATGGATCCATTTCACTATATCTTTCTCCATCTCCCAAATTCCTATGAATTCACAAATGAAGGCATGATATTTTGTGAATTGGATATGCCTATCAATCGTATCATACCATATCTTAGACCTTGGATTAATCGTGGCCCCTCATAAGTAATAGTTTTTGAATATGGAGTTCGACTGGGCTCCCAAAATCATATTTTCTTGAGAGTTTCCTTTCAAGTGAGCCTCCAAACCATTAGATTTGAGAATATTTTCCCTAATAACTATTTGTTTATAGGAAGTGATCTCTCCCCTCCCCACCTGAGAGGAAATTAAGCAATCAAAACCAAATAAAGAAAAAATCAAGCAGGTACATAAATAGAATATAAATGAATAGTTGTTACAAAATCAGAGTTGCAGATTAATGTGTAAAAACAAAACCCTCGAATAACAATAACAAAAGAAAAATTTAAATTAACAACCAAATTACAATAGTTACTCATCATAGGGATCGTCTTTTGAAATACATTTTAAATTGCTTTAAATTTTTTTATTATATTTAAATATTTAAATTTTATAATTTTAATTATTAGTATTTATAATTTTAATATTTTTTTTTTTTTTTTTTTTATCAATATGAATCTAAAATTTTGAAATCTAGTATGTTTAAGCTACACTCAAAACTATAATGCAAAACCAACCTGGCACGTTCTTCAACCCAAACGGCATGACAATGTACTAAAAGGAGCCCCACTCTGTGGCAAAGGTGGCCTTACTCCTATCTTATGGTGTAATCATGATTTGATGATACATCGTATGTGAATGGTGTGGGAGCCAGATCATGGACACATGCATAATTTAGCTTGCAAATATCAACACAAATCCTTATCTCTCCCTTAGTCTTATTTTCCTAGACCACCATAGGGCTAACCCACTCAGACACCTCGACTGGTTCAATGATGCCAACGTCAAGCATCTTGTCGAGTTCTTCCCTCACTTTCTCCTTGTACTTTGGGTTCAACCGATATGGGTGTTGCTTGATTGGCTTCGCATCAAGCTTCAAAGTGATGTGCATCACTCCTATATCACCCACAATGCCTTTTAATTCTGATAATTTTTTAGCGAACATGTCATGATATTCATGCAATAGTTCAGTGACCTTGCTGACTGTTACATCATCCCAATATTCCCCTATCTTGGAAAATTTTGGCTCTACCTTTGAGCCTATGTTGACTTGTTGAGTCTTGACATGTTGTTCTACATCCGACATTACTACCTCAGGCCCTCCAACCTTGTTCTATCCTTCTGACTCAGGGATATTAACGTCGCGTGGATCCTCCTCACCTTCCTCAATGGTAAAATTGTAACATTCTCAGGCTTGCTCCAACTGTGTAACCCAATCAGGTTGTACCAACATCCTTGGCTCCTTGGTAATTCAAAATACCTCTACCTTAACTTCTTGAAGGGCCTCATTAATACACTCCCAACCATCAACTAAGCATATATGTTAATAATAACATGTCTATCATCTCATCCCAATCCACGGTTCCATGGCATAACTCTGTTTCAAGATGCCATTGTTGAGGTATTGTCTCCAAGGAATGAAAGACATGTGCACCCATTCTGGTTAAGGTTCAATGCCCCAAGTTGCAGTCTAGCGAACCAAATGCTCATGAGGATCCTTCTGACCATCATACTTCGCAATCCTTATATCAACCTTACCAAACCTCATCCTCATCAACTTTCAAAACTCCTTCCATCCTCCTAAATTTCCTCTGTGCACACCCCACCATCGGGTTGGAATACTCCTCAATGCGAAGTCTAAAGCTTCGTATCTCTGGTCCTTAGGCACCTTTTGCTCAAATTCCTCTAGAAACAAGACAAAATTCCCCATTCCATCATAAAAGGCCACTAATGTACTTCTAATTGGACACATCACAAAGATTTGGTAACCCCATTACAACACTTAGTGGTTACTTCATGCAAACAATTATGCCAATGCTCTAACTCTTCATCAAAATATGAAACACAAGAACTATCGTGCTCCCAAAAAATTCTACCATCTGTAGTGGGATTAATATAGTTTTCATCCTGTGTAGTAAGCTTATATATATGATCAATCTCAGCATCCCCATACTCATGTTGGACAGGTTCTGTATAGTGCGCACCTTCTGAAGGATCTAATGATACTACAACTCAGGTACCATTCTTTTCAAAGATCATCTGCCTCTTCTTCAAGTTGATTATAACATCCACATCATAAGCCGAGTAAAATCCCAACAATGCAGGATACAAATTACTATCATCAATGATCTAAATAACTTCGAAGTCGACTAACATGCCAAATCCATCAATATCTATGCTAATCCACTGCAATTGCCCCATAGGAATGATTTTCTGTTGATTTTCCATCCTCAGCTGAATTGGAGACCATTGCAACGTAGGCTTCCCATCCGCTCCCATTTTTTCTTTGGTAGAACATTGGCATCTGATCCTAGATCCAGAATGACTTGATACATCGCATAATCTTCGATATGCGCAGTCAACTGCATCTCTAGGTCGGTTCTATTCTTGTTCTTGTACACTTTATTTATTGTGCGTTGTTCCAGTTGTAGATTTTCCTTTATGGTCCCTCATCAATTTCATACATGTCTTTAAGAAGAACGCCAAGAGAGACATATCAACTTCCTTTACTTCGGCATTCTCCTCAGGCTTATTCTCCAATGGAAATAATTGTCTTTGCGCGGTAGGTGGTGAAGCTTTAGGAGTCATAAATGTATTTCTTTCTTCCATGAATGTCTCTTAAATCCAACATTATTATCTTCTGCTTTCTTTACCCAGGTCTCTGTTACAATATTTGTTCCTTCTACGCAGTCTCCTCCAGTACTCACACCACTACGCGTTACTATGTTAACACTTGGATCTGCCTGGCGTAGTTTAACCCTCATCATTTGCATATTCTGAGTTGTCTGTTGGTTGCGATTCTCCTGCATATTAGCTAACAAAATGGGACAATATTTGATTTCATGACCAAATTCTTGGCAACACTTACAAGAATTTGCAGTAGAATTCTGACAATCCCTGGTAAAATTTCCAACATGTCCGCAATTGTAACATGTCATATGTCCTCGTCCACGACCTGCACCCCCTCCTCGGCCTAGGAAACCTCCTTGTGTAGTCAATGAACCTGAAGCTTCGCCCCTTATACCTGCATTCGATATGCACCAGGACTATTATGCATCATCAGATCATATCTCTTACAATGTTGCTCATCATGTCCCACCGAACTGCATAAATTACAAAACAATTGTTTTGGCGATCTAATAAAATATTTCAACATGTGACAATAGTCCGCGGAATGCTGGCCTGCAATTTCACATAAGCTACACCATAAATGGGGCCCTACTCCTGGCCCAACACTCGATCTAGGTTTTAATGGACTCAGAATCCCAACACCCAAATAGTCTTTATAAACAAGGCACTGCTCTTTATAGTGACCCTCTGCTTTGCACTTTATACACCAGAATTTTGGCCTTATATCATACCAAACCTCCTTTCCCTTCTTTAAATCCTGGACTTATATATGCAATCTCGCAACTGAGTTTGAATATGTTGCACTCTTATGCTTGTATCAACTATCGACGAAGCCTATAGCTTCATCCTTATCTCCAATGCTTTAGCCTAAGTAGCAATCTTCTATTGTGACAATGGAAATATGAGATGAGGAAACAATGCAACAATGAGCCATTATCTATGTTGTTCATCTGGGATTTTGAAACTCAGCTGGCTTAATAGTGCCTTAAACCTCTAATCTACCTCCCATACGATCTCTATAGCCAACTACTTAATCTCTTTGATCTCTGTGATACATTGGGACTGCAACTTTGGTTTCTTGAATTCAATGTTCAACACAGTATTTATCTCAGCCAAATATGCATTTTCATTCATCGTAACACATTTCATGTACTAGGACAATTCTCTATCTTCAAGTGTGGTAACCAACTGTGCTTTCTTCATGTTTTCATCTGTAACATTATGTGAACTCCATATCGCTTCTACCAAAATCCATAACTATTCAGTATCATCTGTGCCCTTGAACACAAGCATCTTTGGCAGTTGGTCCATGGTGAATGGGGGAGGTGGAGGTGGAGGTGGAGGAACATAATGGGATGGATAGATGATGGGGGTGGAAGGATGGGGAATATCTGTAGTGCTTTGCTGACTTTCAAATCTCAAACTTCTCAGGGTAGCGGGGTTTCTTTCCCTTTCTCCAGACCCAAACAACATACTATATTCCTTTTCAATGTATGTTCCCCAACAGGTCCTAAACTTTTTTTCTACTTCGCGTAGCACCAGGTTCCCTTTATTCAAACATCGATCTGACCACATCCATAGTATACCCTTTTCACACAATAGCATTATAATATAGAACTTCAGTGAATTCCACTTTGCTTCGCTATAATACACAGAAGTCTCGATCATGAACTCAGTGATAGACTCTCTACGGATATTGTCTATCCAATAATCAACAACCCTCGCGATCTCATTATCAGTATTTTTCAGCTTCTCGATCATATATGGGGTCCATGCATTTATCTTTCTATTCAACCGAACCATCTGTGTAGCTAGTCTTGATATCCACTCGTAAAACTCACTAGAAAATGACGCGAAAAAGATCTCATACTGATCTATATAGATATACTTTTGTAACCAATGTTCAGTAGAGATGTGTGGGTTTTTGTTTTCTTGCACAACAAACTCGCGTTATTTCAGACTTACCCAATCGTGAATCTCTTGCTTAGATGGATTCCACATCCAATTATTCCTCAGTCATATCTCGGTCTCGAAAACAGAACTGTTTTTTGGCTTGATGGGGCCTAGACCCATGTTCAAAGTGACTATGCAGTACAACAAAACCCATTATTACCGGCCCTTTCGGAAACGATCTTCTTGCGCAGACTGAAGTCTCACCTGAGGAAATATAGGGGGATGCTAGAACTAGTTTTATGCATCTATAGGGATAGAGGTTTGTGGCATTATGGGTTTCCCTTCTTTACAAAGCTTCGTAGGTCAGATATATCAATAATGCAAGCGTTTTTCAACACATTTGTTGAACTTACTAACAGACTGCATGATCTCACTTATTCAAGCATTAAACAAAGTAAACATCCATAAACCAGACTATGTTATTCAATTACAGATCAAAACCCTTATTTAGCACAGACATTCATAAACAACAAGTAGAATAAAAACAAATCAATAGAACTGAGATCGATCCAACAATTCTTTCATTAATATCCAGATCCTTCTCATACATTCAGTTTCACCCTACGCACACAACTACAGGGCCCTGCGCACATAGTTGTAGGGGTCTACAAACATAGCTGTAGACTTCCTAAGGTCTCCATGCACACAACTGTAGGAGCCATTCCTCTAACCAAAAACATATGCTCTGAGTCAAATCAATCTTACATCCAAATGAATCTCATAAGATCTATCATTTAAGCTTACTTTTATTCTCTATGACTTCTATCTAGACTCCTTATATAGGTTTAGAATTTACAATACCATGGTCCAAAACCATGGGCAGAGTTAAACATTCACAAAATATCCCTTCCCATTACATGATAAGGGGCTTTGACCCACCCCAAAGCCCCTATGACTCAAAATAGACTTTTCGTTGCATGCTCCGCTCCTTGATCTACAAAGTATTTCCTTGCTGCTTACTTCACTGGGATCCCATTTCCAACACATTTCGTTCTTTTTTATCATGGAATGGGTTTTTCTAGGTGTGACCATGTTTTCAACATAGCCTTTCCATTTCTGTATAGCTTTGATGAGATGAGTTTCTCATACTTCGGTTGAGATGGATTGTTGGATGGATTCGAAGCTGAGTGGGGTGGATCTCTGAAATTAAAAACACATGGCCTAGTGGTCCCTGAACCAAAATATGGATCACGGTAAATTCACTGGCCTAGTAACCCCTGAACCATACTATAGGTTGTGGTAAAGCCATGATTGTGTGCCTAAGTGGGCTTAGAAATCCTTGTCAATGAATGGTGAGATATACGGTAAATCCAAGAGGTGGATTTCTCTACGTTGGGCCTAGTAGTCTTGGGGTGGAATGTACGATAAAGTCTAGAGAGTATGTCTCGGTTTAGGGCCTATTGATCCCTATGTCAAACTATGGATTACGGTAATGCCTGAGAGACTAGGAGGCACTCAAATTCCTCACGGTGTAGGTGGAGAACCCCGGTAGCATTCATGCTTGTTTTGGTTCTTTTTGGTTGGTTATAAGTCCCACATTGATGCTTGGAATATGGAAAGAGGGTGATTGGCTGAAGAGATATTTGGCCCAGCCAATTTATGGTCGGGTGGAATGTGGAAGTCCCATCTCTAGTTGGTTTTTACATTCATTAATGAAGAGATCACTCCTTTGGTATTTCATGTCTAAATGTACTGATTTATATGTGGATTCTATAATTGTTGTATCGATGGTATTTCTGTTTTTTTTATGTTGGTTATGAGCATGTATTTTTGCAGTGATGATGTATGGCTCTCTCCATGTTTTTACTTCTAGGTGAATACACAATGTACTTATGGTAAAATAGATTGTATTTCCATTAATGATGTAGGGGAACAACGCTTCTTAGAGATTCTTAGATAAGTATGAGATCCCTATGCTCTATTGTATTGTTTATACCTGTAGCTTTCATGATTGTGACATGTTTGAAAAAATTCCTATCATGGCTAGAAGGGGTTTAGATGAGTACTTATTAATGTGATTGCTTCTATATCATTTTCCTATTGTTATTTATCATCTCTGAAATTTTTATGAAGTTCTGGGCAGAGCATTGGGTTCTAGGCCTGAAAAGGTGGCTCAAAACCCAATTTTGTTGGCATAGAACTGACTATTTGGGGCACTGGCTGCTAGCATGAAGCGTTATGCCTGTAGATATAGCCTCCTGGTTGTTGGAATACAGTGTTATGTCCATGGCTATGGCTCAAAGAGGTCAAAAGGTCAGTGTGACCCAGGGGTAAGAGGCTGGAATGGTTGGGTTACCTCCTGGGGGTGTTTTTGTTGCTATACCAAGTTTGTATGTTGTGTTTTCTTTGGTTCCACTTCCTTAAGGTCACCTAGGATTTTTAATCTCATTATAGTATTATCTCATTGCATATTTACCCCGACTGGCTAGTTGCTTGGGTAGATATGGGAAGGGGGTGTTACAAAGTGGTATTAGAGCATGGTTCAACCATCGGACTAGATGGGAAGTGTGTTGATCATGCATTTATGTTGGTTTCATATGTGTTTAGTATGATTGTGGTCTATATGTTTTTGTTGCATCCATGTTTTGTTTTCCATGGTGTCAATGGTGTCGCCATGGAAGTGTTGATGGTGTTGTTGTTAACATGTTGTCATGAGTGTATGGTTGGTTATGTTCTGCTCTTCATTGTGTATTGTTCGTGCACACTTTCTTACATATTGTACATGCATTGCTTGTTTATGCTAGGGTTACATATTGGTCATGCTTTGGTATTATCCATGTATGCTTGCTTTTGTGATGTCATATGTTGAACATGCATTTGTCATTCATGATTGGTTATAAATGTCAAGTGGGTGCATATGGTCAAGTTTGCATTGGTTTGATTGAGGTTGTTTTGCATAAGGTCATTGTATGAAATTAGGTCATCATAATTATATTGGTATATTATGATGCTAATGTGTTGGCTAAGATAGAGTAGGAGATGTAGATCATTAAAGTGACATTGCAACAATGGACTTCGGGATAAGAAAATATCGTCATACAAGTTGTATGCTTGGCATGCAGGTATGTGATTCATGGTTTTTGTAAGAATTAGGGTTATGTGTATGTCTTTCATTATATTGATTTTATGGTTACATACATGATATATGTTAGTTAATTAGTGTGATAATATGTACATGCATTGGTTAGTCAAGAATGGTATTAACTTGATGACTATGTTATATGTTGTCGATGAGCATGATATATGTTAAGTTATTGTTAGTTAATTTAGCATGATATATGTTAGTTAACTTGATTATTAGTGTATAACATTAATATCTTTATGTTGTATGTATCATGCTAAATTGGATTTACCTAGGCAGATAGCTAGGGTTATGACATTCAGGTATGAGTCAACTTATTTGTGATACTATGTCATACTAATCTAGGTTGTTTGTGCATATGTGATTGTTATGCATGAATGACATTTGTTTATGAGTTTATGATGTGAACATGTTAGCTAGTTACTGTTATGGAGATCATGACCTTATTTATGTTTGAGTCAATATGTTGAAAAGTTATATTTTGCTAATATAGATTGATTTTGCAGACAACATAGCCTCCCCTGATATGAATTAAGGTTTTAGTTGCTTATGTCATCTACTTGGTGTTGGAATGTTTGACTATGTCATCTATTTGGTGTTTGAGGGTTGGTGTCTGTTACGTCATCTAGTTAATTTATTTAACATGGTATGTTTGAAATTTGTTTGAATGTTTAATTGATTGCATGATATGAGTATATGTGTTTGTAAGATTGCATGAAGGAATGATCTTTTTTTAAGATAGTTGTGCTAACACATATGTGCTGAGATAGTCAGTATATAATTGACTGTAAGTAGGTGATAGTTGTAGCATTATGTATTATGATTGATGAATGTGAGTTGATTGTTGATTATGACATGGTTGTTACTATTGGTAAATGTTGATTTCAAATTGATAGATATGTTGACTTGATATTGATACATATGGCCAACATGTGTCAGTTTAGTTACAAGGAAGCGTGATTTTTTATTTATTCATTGGTAGTTATGTGTTTATGTTAGTATGATGTAGAGGATTACATGGCAAGAAACTTCCATAAAATATTGAAGAAGTCGCAGGTTGAGATTTCCTTTGAAAGCTTTGGGAACCATGGGGATTTGGTCATGGTTTTTGTTGCTAAATCTTGCAATTTTGTCATTTATGATTTGTTTGCACTTGATTTGCGACCTTGATTACATCTAGTGCATTATCATTCCAACTTGTTCGAGGTGTCGTATTGCTATTGGTTTTCCATGGTTTTCTTCTTTTGTTTCTTGTGCTTGCCTTTTATGTTTTGAGTCTTTGGAATTGGTTAGGAAAGGTGGAAGTTAATGGAGATTTGGTATATTTTAATGAAACCAAACATGTAATGCTTTACTTGGATCAAGCTCAGTACATGAGTGAGGATAGTTGAAGGCAAAAATATGATAGTCGGTTAGACTAGTCTGGTCCATTGTGGTAAATGGACGATGGAAGTGCAGACATGAGAAGGGAAGCCAAAAAGGTAAATAAAATAGATATGAGGTGTTGGATGTCTTGGCTATGTTGGGAACTGTTGTTCTCAATATTATGGACATTGTACATGGATAAAGGAAGTTCTCTTGACCTTGACCTTATGACATCTCGTATATATATGTATGTATGTATGTATATATGATCTAGGTGGAAATTGGTGGCCACACACCTATTCCGCTTGGACCCCCACCATTTTTTCTTTCATTTTTTTAGTTTCCTTAATTGTAGGACAATTTACTATTTTGGGCAGTTTTTCGGGTCGTGAACTTCCAGAGCCTTTTTGAGGCCCTAAATGACGTTTCTTTGGAAAATCACCTCTTAAAATGTAAATATTTAACTAGAAATTCACTATCAGTAGTTTTATTCCTTAAATATATCTTTCTGATGAGGTCTCATGTGCATCAAACGAAGATTGTATGCCAAAGTCACGACCCTAAGAAATTGATGTACAAATTTACCCCAATGAGGCCCATAAGTTGGTGTTTCATCTCCTAGGGTTAGGGTTTTGTATATTTAGGAATTTTAATTATTTATCAATAACAAGTAGGCCTTTGAGCCTAATTGTAACACAATTTAGAGGCCTGTAGACAACACATCTCTTCTTAGACAGAAGCTACCAACGCCCTAGCTAGTTTATTTCCATTTTGTCTATAAGAATATTTTAGTTATGTGACATTAATGAAATGAAGTCTTATTTTTGCTACATGTCTATGTTCATGCATATTTATTTATTTTATTTTGTTCCTTCATAAGTTTGGATCAATGGTATCATAGCAGCGTGTTCTTTCTCGATCCTTCTTTGCATCCCCCAAAAAGTTCGGGGTATAGGTAGTTAGGGCTTGATCTGATTGAACCTTTTCAAGATCATCCTCGAAAACCTCGATGGTCGCCCATGGGGGATGAAAAGAAAGATGAGGGAGTAGGATATCCTGTCAAAATATTGTTGGACGATGGCCTTGAGAAATAAAGGAATGCGGTGATGGATAAATTTTCCCATATACTTCAATGACTACCCACTGGTGGTGCATATGCATCCAACAACCACTTTGGAGGCACAAATAATTTTAAGGTACAAGTAAACTTTTATATTCCTATATTTGAGGGCTAAATATATGCAGACGTCATAGATATATGGTTGAATATATTATAAGGGTATTTCCCAGGTCATGACTTTTCCAACCATGAAAATATTACTTTTTCACTCCTCAAATTTGCCCCCCATGTCAAGGACTAGTGGGAAACCTACTGTGAGCAAAAGGACGAGAGAGAAACCTCTCTATTTTCGGCCACACCCACTTGGGATTCTTTTCGAGACGCCATCAAGGAACAATATTATCATGTGGGAAGTTGTGAGGACAAGTACATACAATGGACTGCGTTGTGGTTGTAAAGGGATCAAGATGTGCATGAGTTGGCGAATATGTTACATACCCTGCGCACAAAATTGGGTATCAAATATTCAGAGAAAAATTTGGTGCTTAAGTACCACAGTTGTTTTTAAAGATACATTCAAGAGGAAATGGAGTTCTTGGACATCTCCTTGATTAGTGAAGCATACCGGTATGCTGCCAATATTGAGTATAATTTCAAACAGAAGAAGCGAGAATTTGGATCTATGAATCAGAAGCAATGGAAAGGTGTCCCCAAACCACATAACAAAGGACAAAGCCAAGGCAAGGCAGCCCAGGATAACCCACCAAAGCCGCAAGAAAAGGAAAACACTGCGAAGCCAAAGAAGGACATGGGAAAGTGGTGTGATTTCCCTAAGAGCTCCACCCACAACACAAGTGAGTGTCAAGACAAGCAGTCACTGGTGATTGAGCTGAAGGCTTTTGAATCAAATACATGCATCGATTCTGAAGCAAAACCCGATAAGGGGAATGAAAAATGGAATCATATTATCAATGTGGAGCCCAATGCCAACGTTGCCACTAAGAAGATACAGAAGGTGGAACTAGAAGATCCAGAGGAGGGGGAGCGCCTCTTCCATTCCCAGATGTGGGTAAAGGGATCCTCACTATAGTTCATTGTCGACAGCGAGAGCCAAAAGAACCTCATTTCAGCAGAGATCATGAAGCGACTGATATTATCAACCACAACACACCAATAGTTGTACACCATTGGGTGGCTTCACTAAGGACGTGATCTCTTCATCATCCAGTAGTGTTGCCTTCCCTACAGCATCAAGCCCTTCACAGATGAGGTATTATGTGACATTTCACCTCTTGATGTTTGTGATGCATTATTATGCCAACCCACTGCCAACCATACTTGTGGAAGTGACATTCTATGTATGAGTCCCGACCTTGCACTATTATTGCTACTTTGGGCAATAAGTTGTACAAGATACTAGAGGTAGCACCGCCTATCGCCATCTCTTTGGTTGCTACAAAATAATGTAGTAAGCTCATTTCCAAAACTAGGAAATGTGTTTTCCTGATGATCCTACCTCAGGGAAAGATGAATATTGTGGCCACGACCTCCAGACAGGGCTCCTCCGCATGACAACAACAAATGGACAAGGTCATGGAGGAGTACAGGGACATCTTCAGCTCACCCGCAGGGGTGCCTCTTCACTATCAGGTCAAGCACTGCATCAATATGACCCCAGTTTGGCCGCTACTTGATGGACCAATCTATCAGCACTCTATTCTAGAGAACGACGAAATAAAGAGGTAGATTTAGGAGCTACTTTATAAATATCACATATGATCGAGTCCATCGCCCTGTGGGAGCCCGATCATATTAGTGCAAAAGAAGCATGGGACTTGGAGACTTTGTATTGAATATCGTGTGCTGAATAAGATCATTTTCCAGAATAGGTACCTGATCCCACAGATTGATGACCTTCTTGATAGACTCAAGGAGGAAAAAATTTCAGCGATATTGACTTGAAGTACAAGTATCACTAGGTACCAATCGAACCCTCTGATGTGTATAATATTTCTTTCAAATCCAAGGAGGGCCTTTTCAAATGGCTGGTCATGCCTTTTGGGTTGATGAATTCTCCCACAACCTTCATGAGGTTGATGGATGACATCTTATGGCCACTCACCAACTAATTTTTAGTAGTGTACTTGGATGACATCCTGATCTTCAACCAGAATTGGGAATAGCACCTCCACCACATTCGACAGGTCCTCCAAACACTACAGCAACACAATTTGTGTGAAAATTTGGAGAAGTGCACTTTTGGCATAAACCATGTTCAGTATCTGAGATACATTATTGATGATAAGGGGGTTCATGTGGATCCAACCAAGATCCAAATCATTTGGGATTGGCTAGCCCCAACCATTCTAGCAGAGCTCTAAAGCTTTCTGGGTTTTTCTAATTTCTACCACAGGTTTGTGTTGGGATTCTCTCATATCACTTGGCCATTATGTCAAGTCACCAAGGGAGGAATGAAAGAAAAATTATTTTGGTATGAATCTCAAAAAAAGGCGTTCATAGAGTTGAAACATCACCTCTGCTCTGCCCCAATTCTCATATTACCAAACTTGCAATAACCATTTAAGATCAAGACATATGCCTTTGACTATGCTATTGGGGCTATTATTACTCCACAAGGGCATCCAGTGGCATAGCACAATGAGACACTATCTGAAATAGTCCAAAAGTATCCCACTTATGACAAAGGGATGTATTCCATTGTGTAGGCTTTCTGACAATGGAAGAATTACATTTTGGGGAAGGAAACGATCATCCACACAAACCATTGACCCTTGTAGTTCATACAGACATAAGGGAAGTTGCAAAATGAGCACCATCCTAAGTGGTCCACATATCTACAACAGTTTCATTTGAACATCAAGTACAAGAAGGCCAACACCAATAATGTTTCATAATGCCTCAGTCGACCACCGATCATGGCACTAATCACCATGCTCAACTCTTGTGGGAATGAGACTTTTGATTGGATGCTTTTCTACAAGAGCGATTCAGAATTTTTCCACACATACAAGATGCTCTTGGAAGGTAATAAAGTTCCAAATTTTCACCTCCAAGATGCACTGATATGTCATGTGGGACACCTTTATGTTCCTTCAAGTGAGCGTGCCAAGATTATTTGGGAAGCACACTACTGTCATGTCACTCAGAATTTCAGGGTCGAGAAAAATTTGGCATTACTGTAGAAGTATTTCTATTGTTGAACCTTCAACAAGATGTCGGGAAGTACATCAGACCCTTCACTGCCAGCACCATTGCCAAACCTAACATCAAAAAGCAAGGCCTTTATACTTCGTTGCCTACCCTTAGTCGACCTTGGGAATCAATATCCATGGATTACAAGTCGGGCCTTCCTTCTAATAATCATGGCAACGACTGTTTTTTTGTGGTCATTGACAGATTCTCGAACATGGCCATTATGGAAGCCTGCAAGAATAATATCACAACAGAATCCATTGCTAAACTCTTCTTTGAACGAGTGTGGGTAAACTTTGTGATCCCAAAATCTATCATCTCAGATCAGGATAACAAGTTCCTTAGTACCTTTTGGTCCAACCTCTGGTCAATGTTGGAAACCAAACTCACCAAGTCCAAAGCTTTCCATCCCCAAACTAATGGCTAGACATAGGCCGTCAACAGGATGATCTTACACATTCTATGCATGAAAACTCAAAGCATCCACGCACATGAGATGGGAGCCTCCCCTATGTACAAAATAGCTATAATCTGGCTCTCCACAGCTCAACCGGCCACAACCCCTAAGTGGGCTTGGGATTCCAAGCATTATGTCCCATTGACGTAGCCATGCCATTTACGGCTACTCAGGCTGATTCAATGTATATCTAGTCTGAAGCTGACAAGGAAAAAAACTTCATTGAGTGAATTTAACACATCCACTAATAGGTTCACGACATATTGGACAGAGCCAATGCTAAGTAAAAGAAGCGACATGGTCAGCATCAAGTGCCACACAACTTCTAGGTGGGCGACAAAGTGTGGCTACATTTGCAGAAGGAGCGCCTCGCTGGGCCCTACTGCAAGCTTGGCCCTCTCTAATATGGGCCATAAAACATCACCAAGGCTATAGGGGACAATGCTTGCAAGCTCAGTATTCCAACATTCATTGGTTTGCACCCAGTGTTCAATGTGGACCACCTTCGGCCCTCCTTTCCACCTCTACAAGACACATCCAAAATAGAAAATCAACTTAGACCAACAGAGCTAAACCCAAAATGCATGGAACAAGCCACAAATAATCTAATCATGGACACACAGATCAAGAACAACCACCAGTAGAGGATCCAACTATATCAAGTTGTCAAAGTAGGCCATCTCCTTCACCAAAGCAAGTGGCTCACCAGGGACAAAGTTTAGCATAATTTTCCTCATATAATGGAGGAACTCAACACAATTGGGATCGTTGCTTCCTAAGGTGGGAGGAATGATATAGGTGGATATTGGTGGCCACCCGCTTATTCCGCTTAGACCCCAACCATTGTTTCTTTCAGTTTTTCAGTTTCCTTAATTGTAGCACAGTTTACTATTTTGGACAGTTTTTTGGGTCCTCAACTTCCGAAGCCGTTTTGAGGCCTAAACAACATTTTTTTGGAAAATAACCTTTTGGGAAAATGTGAGTCTTTGACTTGAAATTCATTATAAGTAGTTGTAGTCTTCAGATAGATATTTCTAACAAGGTCCATGTGCATGAAACAAAGATCATATGCCAAAGTTATGACCACGGGAAATTGATGTACCAATTTACCCCAACGGGGCCCATAGTTTTGTGTTTCATCTCCTAGGGTTAGGATTTTGGATTTTTATGGTTTTCCATTTTTTCTCAATAAAAAATTGGCCTTCAATCCTCATTGTAACACATTTCAGAGGCCAATAGCCACCACTTATCTTCTCAGAGATAAGCTACCAGCGCCCTAGCTACTTTATTTCAATTTTGTATGTAAGCATATTTCAATTATGCGATATCAATGAAATAAAGTCTTATTTCAGCTACATCTCTGTGTTTATGTGTATTTTTGTATTTTATTGCATTCCTGCATAAGTTCAGAATAATATTTGTCATGTATGACAGGGTTTTCATGGATCATAGTTGTTTAATGCTAAATGTTTATATGTATATATGTGTGTATGTAATGTCATTATCTGATAGGATCATGATTGTTTTATACTAATGATTATATATATGTATGTATCTATGTATCTATGTCACCGTATGACAGGGTTTTCAAGGATCATTCTTGTGGAGGAATTATTTCTTATGCAGGTGAATGGCATGAAGATATTTTAGGTCTTATGGGGAATCAAGTAGGAAGAGTAACTTCCATAGATCTACGAGGTCAGTATCATGTGGACATGAATTGATATTATATGGTTGTACTATGCCTATTTTTGTGTTATGGAAAATTAATTCTAAGGGGTACATCAACGAAATGAAAGTAGTGTGATGTGCAGCATGCTAGGATAAGCATGGATTGTGGAAAGAAACTAGAAGCAAGGTTTCTTGTGGGATCAGTGTGTGATTTATGGATTTTAAATACTATTGTTGTGTACATGCTGTTCATGTTTTATATTCAATGATTGTACCTATGGTGATGTGTAAACATAACATATGTAGTTTTTTTTACATATGATGTTGTATAACGGTTATATATATGGTGTTGTCTACATATTGCATATGTAGTGCAAGGTATAGATAGTGCTATGTACATGTTGGATATGTGGTGTTGTGTACATATCATACTGTGCACATGTTGGATATGCAGTGTTGTGTGCATATGGTGTTGTGCGCATGTTGGATATGTGATGTTGTGTATGTATGGTGTTATGTACATGTGGTATATGCAGTGCTATGCACATATGGTGTTGTGTGCGTGTTGTACATATGGTGCTATGTACCTATGGTTTTGTGTGGATGATTGTACATGTGGTGCTGTGTGCATGTGGTGTTGTGTACACGTGGTGTCGTGTACATGTCATGCATACGGTGTTGCGTACATGTGGTATTATGTACGCATTGTATAGGTGGTGTGTTTTACATTTAGCGTTGTGTACACATTGTGCAGGTGGTGTCATGGACATGTGATGTTGTGCACACATTGTGTAGGTAGTGATATGTACAGGTGATATTGTGTACATGTTGTGCATAAGGTACTGGTATAAATGTGGTATTGTGTGCATGGCATACATGTTGTGTTGTCGGCATGCGGTAGTATGCATGTGCATGGTGTAGTCATGGTATCGTGACATGTGTATTCGTTGTGTTGTACTATGTATATGTATATGTATTGTGTTGTGTTGTACACCAGATGTAGCTGCATGTGTGGTGTTGTATTGTACACCCAGTGTAGGTGTTGTATGCCTGTGTGGGTGTATGTATTGTGTGGTGTTGTATGCCGTGTGTAGATGTATGTGTCATGATGTACATTGTGCGTATGTGTACTTGATGGAAGAGAAGCAAGGGCATTGGGTGCTTTCTGGGTGTGGCAACTGATCCGGTATGAGTACAGAAAGAACAAAAGAAGTAAGGATCGATGAAGGATAAGTATCAGTATTTTATTTCTGTTTTATCATGCTTCTGATCTGTGATTTTAACTTATGATGGTTACATGTGAATTATGATTATGGTTTATGGTGATTTCATGTGATTCATGATTATAATTTATGATGGTTGCGTTTTGAGCTAACCATATGTGATATGTCTATACATGATGATTTTATCAAACAACTAGTTTGAATTGTTGTGATAGGAAGTGAACATAATTGAAAGTGTACCTTATTGACAAGTTATTAATGAGGTATGATTTGAAGTTATTTCAATCTATTTTGAATGTAATGGTAGTTATGTGCTTGATACAAGAAGCACGGAAATTCCCGGTTGGATGGTTGAAATTTATTGCAAGAACTAGCAGCTTCAACAAAATGAATTGGAACATGCATCACTATGCTGGTAAAGCACTTTAGGAGAAGGGCCATTAGGGGACACTGGTACGAAAATGTGTCCATTGATTACCATGATAAGGCTATTACCAGTATGATGGTTTTGAGGTAGGGATATGCCTTGGTTTTTTGATCTTCCGATGTGAGGAAACCTTACCAAGGGATGGACTGCCCGGGATGGGGGCGCCAATGGAACTTGGAAGGTATGTGACTGCATGGAAGGGGGTGACTAGATTTCCCAAGGGACTGTGTAGCAGAGAAGGGAAGGTCAAGGATGGATTTTTTGGTCATTAACATTTCCATATGGAATCAGATGCACATCGAGAGTGTTCCCTGGAACAATGAGCCGGTAATTTTTCACTGAGAGGAAAACAATGTGATATTGTAGCGTTGGAAATTAGATGCAGCTTTGACTTTGACAGTGGATTCTAGAATTCCTGGAAAAGAGGTAAATCCTGGTATTATTTTTAGGGTGGAGGTGTGATCCTATGGATTCCCTTGTTGCTGATATGGGCATCATATCCTTCTATTTTCTAGTTGAGAAAATGTGTATATCTGTAAATTATTGTAAATACTCTATCGAGATGTATTTATAAAGCTCCATAGAAAATATGATTATTTGATGGTTGAAGAAAATGTGGTGGTCATTATAAATACTGCAACGAGCTATGTCATAAATCTCCATAAACAGTTTGTTTTGTTTTTAGAAGTTTTCTATTTTGTAGGTGTCATTGACCATCGAGTATGGTGTTCCCCCAAGGGGGAGGGTTCTGTAACATCCCTAGTGAAAATTCCAAATAATAAAGTTAAAATAATAACCACGGTTGATCGGACATGTATTCCAAGATGAATGGTGGGAAAAAACATCCTAGAGGGTGTTCATTTTGTTTATTACGGCTAAAGGAAATTGGCAAAGGCAATGTGGCATTTATTAGCATTTATTTATGAAAATAATGGAAATTAGGAGAAAAGGAAGGTGAAATGTCACAGGTTGCATGTGAGGAGGAACATGAAGGAAAATAATGGAAAATTGAAGAAAATTGAGACCTCATTGATAAAAAGGCTTCCAAGGATCAGTTGGTAAGATTTTTCTCAAACTTACGGCTCTCATTCTATTCTCCCTCTCTCCCATACTCTTGGACACTTAGATTTTTCTTGGAGAACTTTGGCACTGCATCAAGAAAAGAAAAGAAAGCAAGAAGAAGGAAGGAGCAAGAAAGGAAGAGCAGGATCAAGCAACTACAACATGACTCTTTGTAGGTATTGATTTTCATATATGATTTCGTTACTAGATCTGGCATGCATGGCATTGCTGTGAAAATTTCAATCCTGAAATTCTACTGCAGTGATAGATTTATTTCTCCTACTTATTTTCATGATAAGTTATTTACATATTTCTTCCAGTAAATTTTGAAATAAACACTATTGCAGTAAGCACTCAAGTATATGCAGTTAACAGAATAGTAAAATGCAAGAACAAGAATCAATCACAATGACAGAATTATTTTTGGACAATTTTCCCCTGAAAAACCCAATGTGGGAAAATCGGTGCAGTAGATGAGGGTTTATATATTAATCTTCAACAGTAAATTATTTACAAGGAAATACTGGCAGACTAACTGAGAAAATTCACTAGAAAACACCTGAGATAAATTATCATCAACGCTCTGGAGAATTCCTGACTCTTGGGGGACTCACTGCATCTCTCTGCATCACCTCCGCGTCTCTCTCTACGTAGAGCCTGCGTGAGGCTACGTCACCCTGCGTGAGCTCTCTGCGTTGCTTCTTTGTGCTACCCTCTCCAACCCTTTGCATCCTTCATCCTTCGATACCTGACACTGCTAATGCCCTATGCTTCCTCTACCCTGCAACTCTCCCTCTAAAATTGAATTCTATTCCTTCAAAATCGACTTCCTTCGGGTTACTGAGTGTTTGCCCGACTTATCTTCCAAATGGCCCTCAAGTCTTCCTTTATAATCTTTCATTGATAAATCAATGACCCAGATAAGAAGTCTAATAAATGGCTAAAATTAAATCTTGACTTGATCTTCATTTTCTAGAAGATTCACACTCTTTTTTATTAATGCCCATTAATTATTTAATTTCCTTAAGTTTAGGCTTAATATCCTCATTAAAATAATTCATTATTTTAATAAAGCATAAACTGAGTGGAATTTCCGTGAACGATTTCTGGGTTATTTAGAATGATGGTTTCCAAGCCTCCTCACAAATTTTGAGACTTATATCACTTTCCAATGCTACAAAATAAACAATCCCTCTTAGCAAGGAAAGTGTTCTAGCAATTTTCCTGCTGCATATTGCTTTGATTTTGAAGAGCCCCATGTGTTGTTGATGCTTGGTTGTTGTTGCGCTGTGCTTCTGATGCCCGACTGTTGTTTCCCCTCATCTGCTACATTTTTTCCTTCTGTATTGCTGCCCATGACACTGCCACTGTCACTGCCTCATTTGTACTACAACTCCCTCTCTATTCTGCATCTGTCCATTTCTGCTACTGAAATGGATTCTTGATCATCCCCATCTTCTCTCTGAAGTAGACAAACTTTGTCTTTCCCATAGATTTAGTGAGGATGTTCGCCACCTGTTCCGGAGTGTACTACAATTGTACAGCTCCCCGTTGGATGCAGTCTCTGATGAAATGACACTTGATTTCAATGTGATTCAACTAATCGTTAAACACAGTATTTTCAGAGAGCTTGAGGCAATTGTGATTATCACATAGAATGACGTTGGTCGCTTCCATATTTTCCTTGAGTAGATTCAAAAGAAACTTCCTAATCCATATGGCCTCACACGAAGCAGTGATTGCTGCCATATATTATGCCTGAACTAAGCTCAAAGCCATAGATTTTTTTTCCTACTGCACTAGGAAGACATTCATGATCCAACATTGAAGCAATACCCACTACTACTTTTCTGATCTATTGGGATTCCAGTCCAATCTGTGTCAGTGAACCCACTCAATTTGATGTCATTGCCTCGGGTGTATCTTAATCCAAACTCAAATTTTCCATTCAGATATCTAAGAGCATGCTTGGTTGCTGCCTAATGTGCCCTCATTGGTTCCACCATGAACTGACTGAAGGTGTTGACAACATAACAATGTCTAGCCTAGTGTTTACCAAATACATCAGTGACCCTATGAGTTTCCTATACAAGGTAGGATCAACCTCATCATCTTCAGACGTATCAATCCTCTTGTAGTTGGTGATCATTGGAGTTGCCATGGGTCTATAGTCCTTCATATTGAATCTCTTCAAGATTTTTGTAATGATTTCTCCCTTCACCAAGGAAGATCTCACCCTTTTGCTGCCAAAATTCCAACCCCGGAAAATAATGCTTCGGCCCCAAATCCTTCATGTCGAATTATGCAGCTAAGTTCTCCTTGCAACCCTTGATGAGCCTAGATGATCCTATTAGGAATATATCATATACATACAACACCAATATCAAAGGCTCATCCCCTATTCTCAGATAGTAGATATTTGGATTTGTGTCACTCTTGATGAATACCATCTTCTGCAAGTAGCCATCAATTTGACCATACCAAGCTCTAGGGGCTAGCTTAAGTCCATACAAGGATTTCTTAAGCCTAGAAACATGAGTCTTCTACTCATACATCTCAAATCCCTCTAGTTGTTTGATATATACTTCTTTTTCTATCACCCCATTCAAGAATGCAGTCTTGATGTCCCTTTGGTGAATCTCCCACCCCATTTGCGTAGTAAGAGATATCATGGATCTAATAGAAGTATATCTGGTTACTGGAGTGAAGGTCTCTTCATAGTTTATCCCTTCCTTCTAAGCATACCCCTTTTCCACAAACCCGCCTTTAAATTTTTCTACGTTGCCATTTGCAGCATATTTGATCTTGTAGATCCATCTCGAACCCATAACTGATTTGTCCTGAGGCCTAGGAACTATTTATGAGGCATAATTTTTCATGATGGAACTGTACTCTTCCTCCATTGCATCTATCCACACCTGACACTGAGATGCCTCCTGAAAACTAGAGGGTTCCCTAACCTGGGCTACCAAGGCTTGGTATCTGTCTAGTTGCATGCGCTACCTCTTCTCATTTCTAGGGGCTCTGAAAAACACCTCTATGTCCCTCAGAATTTGTCATAATTCCCTGCTTTTCCTACCACTGGTAGTGGATGGATCTACTTGCTCCCCCTCCTGCAAATATTTGCGAGATTAATCTCTTGGATATTTGTGCCTTGGAGAAGCAATCATGCTAGCCCCTATTAGTCGTAGCGACTAGACCAGCGGATCCTCCTCAGATTGCACTGCGGAAGGCAACTCTCAGGATTTTCTGAAAGCTCTTTCCTCCATGAAATTTACATCCCGTCATGGGAAAACAGCTTAGATAAATTCTCATCAACCCTCTGGAGAATTCCTAACACTTGGAGGACTAACTGCCCCTCTCTATGTCTCTCTACATAGAACCTGTGTGCGATTGTGTCACCCTGCCTGAGCTCTCTATGCTGCTACTCTGTGTTTCCCTCTCTGACCCTCTCCTTCCTTTTTCCCTTGAGCCCTGACACCATTGATGCCCTCTTCTTCCTCTGCATTGCAACTCTCCCTTTGAAATCAAATTCTATTCCGTCATAATTGACTTCCTTAGGGTTATTGAGTGTTTTCCCGTCTTATCTTCCAAATGGCCCTCAAGTCTTCTTTTATGATATTTCATTGACAAATCGCCTAGATTAGAAGTCTAATTAATGGCTAAGATTAAATCTTGACTTGATATTATTTTCCTAGAATATTCACACTCTGTTTTATTAATACCCATTAATTATTTAATTTCCCTAAGTTTAGACTTAGATCACTTTCCTATGCTATAAAAATCAACAATTGCATGTAGTTATTTTTTGTCATGACATGGGTTTTCCCAATTTTGACAATGTTTTCAGCCTAGCCTTGCCATTTTCGTATAGATTTGATGAGATGGTTTTATCATACTTCAGTTGAGTTGGATTTCTAGATGGATTCGAAGTTGAGTGGGGTGGATCTCCAAAATGAAAAACATATGGCCTAGTGGTACCTAAACCATACTGTGGATCACCGTAAAGCCATTGGCCTAGTAACCCTTGAATCAGATTGTGGGTTGCAGTAACTCCAGGGTTGTGTGCCTCAGTGGGCCTAGGAATCCTTGCATGCGAATAGCAGGATATACGGTAAAGCCAAGAGGTGTATTAATTTTCGTTGGACCTAGTAGTCCCGAGATGGGATGAGCGTTAAAGCCTAGAGAGTATGTCTCGTGTTAGGGCCTAGTGATCCCTGATTCAGACTATGGATTATGGTAAATCCTGAGAGACTATGAGGCACTCAAATTCCTCATTGTGTAGCAAGAGAACTCCAGTAGCATTGATGCTTGTTTTGGTTATTTTTGGTCGGTTATGAGTCCCACATTCATGCTTGGAATGTGGCACGAGGGTGATTGGATGAGGATGTATTTGGCTCAACCAATATATCGTCAGGTGGAACGTGGAAGTCCCATCTTTAGTTGGTTTTTACATTCATTAATTAAGAGCTAATACCTTTGGTATTTGATGTATAAATGTACTGATTTATATGTGGATTCTATTGTTTTTGTATTTATGGTATTTATGTTGTTATTATGTTGGTTATGAGCATGTATTTTTATAGTGATGATGTATGGCTCTCCCCATGTTTTTACTTGTAAATGAATACATAATGTGTCTATGGTAAACTATATTGTATCGTAGTAAATGATGTAGGGGAGAATTGCTTCTTAGCAATTCTTAGATAAGTATGAGACCCCTATGCTCTATTCTATTTTTTATACTCGTAGCTTTCATGTTTGTGAAATGTTTGAAAAAATGCTTGTAATGGCTAGGAGGGTTCCATATGAGTTCTTATTGATGTGAATACTTTTGTATCATTTTCCTAATGCTATTTATCATCTCTGAACTTATCATGAATTTTTGGGTAGAGCACTAGGTTATGGGTCTGAAAAGGTGGCTCAAATCCTAGAGCCACTAGTACAGAAATGAGTATTTGGGGCCCTAGCCACTAGAATGCAGTGTTATTTCTGCGACTATAGTCTCCTAGCCACTGAAATACAGTGTTATTCTTGCGGCTATGGCTCAAAGTGGTCAAAAAGTCAATGTGACCCAAGGGTAAGGGTCCTAAATGGTTGGGTTACCTCTTGGGAGTGTTTTTCTTGTTGTACCAGGTCTGTATGTTGTGTTGTTGTCAGTTCCACTTCCTTAAGGTCACCTAGGAGGTTGAATCTCATTATAGTAGCATCTCATTGCATATTTACCCAGGCTGGCTAGTTATTTAGGTATATGTGGGAAGGGGTTGTTACGAAGTTGGCCTTTACCTTTCTCACTATGCTTTTTAAACTCCCAATCTCCTGGTCGAAGACGCAAATTCACTATCCTTCCCTATGAATCTTCAAGAGGTGATAAATTTTTTGAAAATGTATTGCCTATTGTTCCAGAATAGTAGTAGGATCTTTATTCTCCCAATCTTTCAGCATCATGACTAGCATTTGTTCATCATGGGTTAATGTCTTGGGGTCATCCTTGACCTCCATCTATAATCCTCCCTAATCTGAGGTTACCTCTAAATATCACTCTTTCAGAGGTGATTTAGGAGCCGTTTGTTATCACTCACCCAAATTCCCAAGGCTAAGAGTGGGATTGAAGGTAACCACAGAATAGGCTTTAGGTAAGGTAGCTAGCCCTACCAAGACCAAAGAGAGCTCTCTCAATGTCACTTTGTAGTCAATGGAATGAATGAATATCTAATGATATTAGGCTAGGTATATAAGCTTAGTATAGTGTTTATTTTGGTGTTTTTGTGCTGGATATGAATGATAGTAAGGAGACTAAGTCTAGGGTTTAGGTCAAATTTCAAGGTCAAGTTGTAGAGAATATGGATGAGGCCAGGTAGTTAGATTTAAAGCATGTTTAGTTTGTCATTGTGTATATGATTAAATGATAGAAAATATGAATGAGAACTGAGGTGAATTCATTCATTTAGAAGAACATGAACATATAATGTAAATCTTGATAAGACAAAGCATGAAAATGCATGATTTCTGCTTATAGACTAATAAGATAAACACATAGAAGCATGTATATGAAAGAGGAAAACAAATCATTCAACATGATAAGATAAACATATAGAGAAAGAATAAACTCTCCAAGTAATACCACATGATTCTCAACACAAATTCTGCAACATTGTCTTTGATTTCATTCCAAAAGGCTTATACAATAGCTCCACTACAAAAAACAACTATCCAATCCAACAAAGACTAAAGTGGGTCTACTTATAGAAAATATGAACAATGACACCTAATAGAGTCTAAATACCATCCAAAATGCATCATAATTACATAATATCAGTCACTTCCTAGAATATAAGGAGGTTAGAAACCATTTCCTCAAATTCAACTAAAGACTAGGAGTGAGTTTCCCCCACATTAAATTACATGTTTCCTCATGATAAGAGGAAAAACAAAATCAAATTACTCCAATTAAATCTCAAAGGAAAGAAAAAGATAGAAAATATGCCTTTTATGGGCTTGAAAAGTGTCTTGAGGAATCCTATGCAGATGCGTAGTACCTTTTTACAAATGCGTAACACCTTTTTACAGATGTGTAACACATTTTTGCAACTAATTTTGAGGGAATTTTAGGACTCTAAATCTAAATCTAGAATATAGGTCAACTATACTTGTGTGTCTAGTTTAAAAAACATTTAATTTTGAAAAATGACCCATGGGAAGGGCTCCAATATTTGATTCTCCAAATCTTACTCCAGATGCGTAGCGCCTGGTCAAAAACACTGGCAAAAGCATAGAAAACTGGTGGTTTTTTGGGATTTTCTTCCAAACTAGAGATTTTAGTGAAAAAAGGGTTCTTGATATGTGATATACTCATCAAAATTCATCCAAACATGTAAGCCATTCATCATTTAATTTCCCTAGGAAAAAGTGTAACACATTAGCGCTACGCATCTGTGGAGGCTGAATTTCCAGTTTAGTGCAGAAATCGCCAAAAATGAAAAAATTGCTCAAAATTGGCCAAACTTTCTTCTATAAGACATGTGGAGGATGGGATAAAAATCCATAGATGCCTCTGATCCGGATTTATGCAAGAACACAATAGAATAAACATATAACCATAAATACAAAGATGCAGCGAAAATAACACTTCATTTCATTAATATCAAAGAACTGAAATTTGCTTACAGACATAATGGAAATAAACTAGCTAGGGTGCTGGTAGCTATCTCTGAGAAGATATGTGGTGGCTACAGGCCTCTGAAATGAGTTACAATGAGGCTCGAGGGCCTATTTATTATTTAGAAACAATGTAAAACCCTAAACATCCAAAACCAAAACCCTAGGAGATGAAGCACCAAAACTATGGGCCCCATTTGGGTAAATTGGTGTTTCAACTTCCCAGGGACGTAACTTTGGCATACGATCTTCGTTTGATGCGAACCATACCTCGTTAGAAATATCTATCCGAGGACTACAAATTATAAGTGAGAAAAGTTGGTCCATGGACACATGTTGCTCCCGGTTTTCCCAAAAAACGTCATTTAGGGCCTCAAAACGGCTCCGAAAGTTCAGGACCCAAAAAACTGCTAAAAATATTAATTTGTGCCGAAACTGAAAAAATTAAAGAGATAATGGTGGGGCCCCAAGTGGAATAGGTGAGTGACCACCAATATCCACTGAGATCATTCCTCCCCCCTTAGGAAGCAATGGTCCCCATTGCGTTAAGTTCCTCCATGAGATGAGGAAAATTCTGCTAAACTTGGTCCCTGGTGAACCACTTTCCTTGGTGCGGGAATTGGCCAACTTTGACAACCCGGTACAGTTAGATCTTCTGTTGGTGAGTGGTCTTGATTTGCATGTCCATGATATAATTTGTGGTGGCCTGTTCCATGCAGCCTGGGTTTAACTCTGTTGGTGTGAGTTGTTCTGCAATATCAGAGGTGTCCAGTAGAGGTGGGAAGTAAGGACGAAGGCAGTCCACATTGAATACTGGGTGTAGACCAAGGAATGGTGGAATACTGAGCTCAAAGGAATTGTTCCCTACAGCCTTGGTGATGGTGTATGGACCGTATTGGAGCAGCTGAAGCTTGTAGTGGGGTCCAGTGAGGCGCTCCTTCTGCAAATGTAGCCACACTTTGTCGCCCACTTGGAAATTGTGTGGCACCCGATGTTAATCATGGCGTTGCTTGTACCTAGCATTGGCTCTGTCCAATATGTCATGAAACTATTTTCGGATGTGCTGAATGTGTTTGATGAAGCTATTTCCTTTGTCAACTTTAGACTGGACATGAGCCGAATTAGCCTGAGTAGCCGCAGATGGCATGGCTACGTCAATGGGACATACTGGCTAGAATCCCAAGCCCACCTGAAAGGGGTTGTGGCCAATTGAGCTGTGGAGAGCTGGGTTATAACTATGTTGTACATAGGGGAGGCTCTTGTCCCATGTGCGGGGATTCTTTGAATTATACATGCGCAGAATGTGTACAATCATTCTATTGACGACCTTTGTCTAGCCATCTGTTTGGGGATGGAAAGTTGTGGAATTGGTGAGCTTGGTGTACAACATTGACCAGAGGCTGGACCAAAATGTGTTGAGCAACCTGCTATCCCGATCTGATATGATAGACTGTGGGATCACAAAGTGCACCTACACTCCTTCAAAGAAGAGTTTAGCAGTGGCTTCTGCTGTGATATTCTTCTTGCAGGCCGCCATAATGGCCATCTTCGAGAATCTGTCAATGACCACGAAAACACAGTCATTTCCATGCTCAGAAGAAGGTAGGCCCGACATGTAATCCATAGAGATGGATTCCCAAGGTCGACTAGGGGTAGGTAGTGGAGTATATATACCTTGCTTCTTGATGGTTGGTTTGGCAATGGCACAAGCAGTGCAGGATCTGATGTGCTTCCTGACATCCTTTCGAAGGTTCGGCCAATAGAAATACTTCTGCAGTACTGCTACCATTTTCTCGACCTCGAAATGCCCAGCGACTCGACTGTAGTGTGCTTCCCATATCATCTTGGCATGCTCGCTTGAAGGAACACAAAGGTGTCCCAGGTGACATAAAAGTGCATCTTGGAGGTGAAAATTTGGAACTTGCATACCCCCAAGAGTGCCTTGTATGTGTGGCCGAATTCTGGGTCGCTCTCATAGAGAAGCGGCCAATCCGAAGTCTCGTGCCCACAAGAGTCGAGAATGGTGGTGAGCACCATGATCGGTGGTCAGCTACGGCAGTCTGCAAAATTATTGGTGCTACCCTTCTTGTACTTGATGTTCAAATGAAACTGTTGCAGATATGTGGACCACTTTTGATGGCAATCATTATGCAACTTCTCTTCTGTCTGTATGAACTACAGGGGCCAGTGGTTTGTGTGGATGATTGTTTCCTTCCCCAAAATGCAATGCTTCCATTATCAACAAGCTTGCACAATGTAATATATTTCCTTGTCATAAGTGGGATACTTATGAACTGTGTCATACAATGTCTCACTGTGATATGCCATTGGATGTCCCTGTTGAGTAAGAACTGCCCGAATAGCATAGTCAGAGGCATCTATCTCGATCTCAAATGGTTGTTCCAGATCTGGTAATGTGAGCACGGGGGCAGAACATAGGCGATTTTTCAATTCTGTGAATGCCTGTTGTTGAGATTCTGACCAAAATAATTTTGCTTTGGCTCCTCCCTTGGTGAATTGACTCAAGGTCCAAGTGATATGAGAGAATCCCAACACGAAAATACGGTAGAAATTAGCAAGACCTAGAAAGATGGGAAGCTCTATTATAGTGGTTGGGGCTGGCCAATCCTGAATGACTTGGATCATGGTTGGATCCACATGCACCCCCCTTTCATCAATAATGTATCCTAGATATTGAACCCAGGTCATGCCAAAAGTGCACTTCTGCAAATTGGCACACAACTTGTGTTGCCGTAGTGTTTGGAGGACTTGTCAGATGTGGTGGAGGTGCTCTTCCCAAGTCTGGCTAAAGATCAGAGTGTCATCCAAGTACACCAATACAAATGAGTTGGTGAATGGCCGCAAGTATTCATCCATCATCCTCATGAAGGTTGCGAGAGCATTCATCAACTCGAAAGGCATGACCAACCATTCGAAAAGGCCTACCTTGGCTTTGAAGGCAGTCTTCCACACATCAGATGGTTCGATTGGTACTTGGTGATACCCAAACTTCAAGTCGGTCTTGCTGAAATATTTTTCCCTTTTGATTTGGTCCAGAAGGTCATCAATCCATGGGATCAAGTACCTATTCCAGACAATGATCTTGTTCAGAGCCCGATAGTCAATACAGAGTCTCCACGTCCCATCCTTCTTCTGTACCAACATGATCAGGCTCCCACAGGGCGATGAACTTGGTCGGATGTGACCTTTCTGTAGCAGCTCTTGAATCTGCCTCTTGATTTCATCGTTCTCCAGAACAGTTCACCAATAGATCGGTCCATTGGGTAGCAGCACACCTGGGGTCAGATCAATTGGGTGCTTGACCTGACAGTGTAGAGGAACCCCTATGGGTGAGGTGAAGATGTCCCCGTACTCCTCCACAACCTTGTCCATTTGTTGTTGTCGTGCAGAGGAGCCCTGTCTAGAGGTTGTGGCCATAATCTTCTTCTTGCCCTGGGGGCGAATCATTAGGAAAATGAATTTCCTGGTTTGGGAAATGAGCTTACTGCATTTTTTTGCAGTAACAAAAGAGATAGCAGTAGGAGGTGGTACCTCTAATATCTTGTACAACTTATTTCCCAAAGTAACAATAACAGTGTGAGGCCGAGACTCATACACAACATGACGCTTCCACAAGTATGGTTGTCTTAATAATACATCAGAAACATCAATAGGAGCAATGTCACATAATACCTCATCCATGAAGGGCTTGATGCTATAGGGAAGGTGGCATTGCTGGCTGACGCGAAGATCTTGTCCTTGGTGAAGCCACCCAATGGTGTACAGATGTGGGTGAGCTGTGGTCGGCAAGCACAACCGCTTCACAACATCTACTAAAATGAGGTTCTTTTGGCTCCCATTGTCGATGATGAACTGTACTGGGCAGCCCTTTATCCACATATGGGAGTGGAAGAGACGTTCCTCCTCCTCTGGATCTTCCAGTTCCTCCTTCTGGATCTTCGTAGTGGAAACAGTGGTGTTGGGCTCTGCATCAATATTCTGTTTCCCTTTGTCATTCCCCTTGTTGGGTTTTGATTCAGATTTGGAGCATGCATCTAACTCAGAAGCCCTCATCTCGGCCACCAATGACTGCTTGGCCTGACACTCACTTGTGTTGTGAGTGGAGCTCTTATGGAACTCAGACCACTTTCCCATGTCCTTCTTTGGCTTTGCAGTGTTATTCTTTGCTTGTGGCTTTGACAAGTAGTCTTGAGCCACCATGCCTTGGCTCTATCCTTTGTTTGGTGGTTTGGGAGTACCTTTCCCTTGCTTTTGATTCGCAGATCCAAAGTCTCGCTTCTTATGTTTGAATTTCTGCTCAATCTTGGCAGCATACCGATATGTCGTACCAAGTGAGGAGATGTTGACGAACTCCATTTCCTCCTGAATGTACCTGTGCAGAAAACTGTGATACTTTAGCACCAGATGTTTCTCTGAATATTTGATACCCAAATTTGTGCGCAGGGTATGGAACAGATTCATTAGCTCATGCACATCTTGATCCCTTTGTTGTCACAGCGTGGTCCATTGTATATACTTGTCCTCATAGCTCCCCATGGGATAGTATTGTTCCTTGATGGCGTCTCCGAAATAATTCCAAGTGGGTATGGCCAAGAACAGAGAGGATTTTATCTCGTCCTTTTTCTCACAGTAGGTTTCCCAACAGTCCTTGACATGGGGGGTAGCTTTGAGGAGTGCAAAAATCATCTTCTCCCGGTCAGAAAAGTCATGAACCGAGAAATATCCTTCTAATAGATTCAACCATGTATCTACGACACCTACATCTATTTGACCCTCAAATATGGGAATGTCAAAAATTACTTGTAACTTAAAGGGAGTTGCACCTCCAGAGTGGCTACTAGATGCTGATGCGCCGCCAGTGGGCAACCGTTGAAGGATTTGGGAAAAGTTATTCATCATCGCGTTCCTTTGTTTTTTGAGGGCCTCCTCGAGCAATATTTTGATAGGATCTCCTGCTCCCTCATCTTTCTTTTCATCCCCCATGGGCGTCCGTCGGGGTTTGAGAGGCTGATATTGCAAAGGTTTCACCAGATCGAGCCCTAACTCCCTATACCCCGACCTCGTTGGGGAAATGCAAACAAGGATCGAGAAAAAGCAGACCGCTCTAATACCACTGATCCAGATTTATGCAGGAAAACAATATAATAAACATATAACCATAAATACAAAGATGCAGTAGAAATAACACTTCATTTCATTAATATCAAAGAACTGAAATTTGCTTACAGAAAGAATGGAAATAAACTAGCTAGGGCACTGGTAGCTATCTCTGAGAAGAGATGTGGTGGCTACAAGCCTCTGAACTAAGTTACGATGAGGCTCGAGGGCCTATTTATTATTTAGAAATAATGGAAAACCCTAAAAATCCAAAACCCAAACCCTAGGAGATGAAGTGCCAAAACTATGGGCCCCGTTTGGGTAAATTGGTGTTTCAACTTCCCAGGGATGTAACTTTGGCATACAATCTCTGTTTGACGCGAACCATACCTCTTTAGAAATATCTGTTCGAGGACTAAAAATTTGGTGTAAAAAGTATTATCCATGGACCCATGTTGCTCCCGGTTTTCCCAAAAAATGTCGTTTAGGGCCTCAAAACGGCTCCAGAAGTACAGGACCCAAAAAAACTGCTAAAAATAGTAAGTTGTGCCGAAACTGAAAAACTGAAAGAGATAATGGTGGGGCCCCAAGTGGAATAGGTGAGTGACCACCAATATCCACCTGGATCATTACTCCCCCCTTAGGAAGCAATGGTCCCCATTGCATTAATTTCCGCCATGAGATGAGGAAACTTCTGCTGAACTTGGTCCCTGGTGAACCACTTTCCTTGGTGCAGGAGTTGGCCAGCTTTGACAACCCACTACAGTTGGATCTTCTGTTGGCGAGTGGTCTTGATTTTCATGTCCATGATACAATCTGTGGTGGCCTATTCCATGCATTCTGGGTTTAACTCTGTTGGTGTGAGTTGTTCTACAATATCAGAGGTGTCCAGTAGAGGTAGGAAGTAAGGACGAAGGTGGTCCACATTGAATAATAGGTGCAGACCAAGGAATGGTGGAATACAAAGCTCGAAATCATTGTTCCCTACAGCCTTGGTGATGGTGTACGGCCTGTATTGCAACATTCGAAGCTTTTAGTGGGGTCCAGTGAGGCGCTTCTTCTGCAAATGTAGCCACACTTTTTCGCCCACCTGGAAGTTGTGTGGCACCCAATGTTGATCATGGCGTTGCTTGTACTTAGCATTGGCTCTGTCCAATATGTCATGAACCTATTGTCAGATGTGCTGAATGCGTTTGATGAAGCTATTTTCTTTGTCAACTTCAGACTGGACATGAGCCGAATCGGCCCGAGTAGCCGCAAATGGCATGGCTACGTCAATGGGACATAGCGGCTGGAATCCCTAGCCCACCTGAAAGGGGATGTGGCCGATTGAGCTGTGGAGAGCCCAGTTATAACTATGTTGTACATAGGGGAGGCTCTCATCCCATGTGTAGGGATGCTTTGAATTGTAAATGCGTAAAATGTGTACAATCATTCTGTTTATGACCTCTGTCTGGCCATTTGTTTGGGGATGGAAATCTATGGACTTGGTGAGCTTGGTGTCTAGCATTGACTAGAGGTAGGACCAAAATGTGCTAAGGAACCTGCTATCCTGATATGATATGATAGACTGTCGGATCCCAAAGTGCACCCACACTCCTTCAAAGAAGAGTTTAGCAGTGGCTTCTGCTGTGATATTCTTTTTGCAGGTTGCCATAATGGCCATCTTCGATAATATGTCGACAACCACAAAAACACAGTCATTTCCATGCTTAATAGAAGGCAGGTCTGACATGTAATCCATGGAGATGGATTCCCAAGGTCGACTAGGGGTAGGTAGTGGAGTATATATGCCTTGCTTCTTGATGGTTGGTTTGGCAATGGCACAAGCAGTGCAGGATCTGATGTGCTTCCCGACATCCTTTCGAAGGTTCGTCCAATAGAAATACTTCTGCAGTAATACTACTATTTTCTCAAACCTGAAATGCCTAGCGACTTGACTGTAGTGTGCTTCCCATATCATCTTGGCATGCTCGCTTGAAGGAACACAAAGGTGTCCTAGGTAACATAAAAGTGCATCTTGGAGGTGAAAATTTGGAACTTGCGTACCCCCCAAGAGTGCCTTGTATGTGTGGCCGAATTCTAGGTTGCTCTCGTAGAGAAGCGACCAATCCAAAGTCTTGTGCCCACAAGAGTCGAGAACGGTGGTGAGCACCATGATCGGTGGTCGGCTGAGGCAGTCTGCAACATTATTGGTGCTACCCTTCTTGTACTTGATTTTCAAACGAAACTGTTGGAGATATGTGGACCACTTTTGATGGCGATCATTCTACAACTTCCCTTGTGTTTGTATGAACTGCAGGGGCCGGTGGTCTGTGTGGATGATTGTTTCCTTCCCCAAAATGTAATGCTTCCATTGTCAACAAGCTTGCACAATGGAATACATTTCTTTGTCATAAGTGGGATACTTGCAAACTGTGTCAGGCAATGTCTCATTGTGATATGCTACTGGATGTCCCTGTTGAGTAAGAACTGCCCCAATAGCATAGTCAAAGGCATCTGTCTCGATCTCAAATGGTTGTTGCAGATCTTGTAATGTGAGCACAAGGGCAGAACATAGGCGATTTTTCAATTCTGTTAACGCCTACTGTTGAGATTTCGACCAAAATAATTTTTCTCTAGCTCCTCCCTTGGTGACTTGACTCAAAGGCCAAGTGATATGAGAGAATCCCAACACAAACCTATGGTAGAAATTAGCAAGACCCAGAAAGCTGCGAAGAGCTGTTATAGTGGTTGGGGCTGGCCAATCCTGAATGACTTGGATCTTGGTTGGACCCACATGCACCCCCCTTTCATCAATAATGTATCCCATATATTGAACCTGGGTCATGCCAAAAGTGCACTTCTCCAAATTTTCACACAACTTGTGTTGTCGTAGTGTTTGGAGGACTTTTCGGATGTGGTGGAGGTGCTCTTCCAAAGTCTGGCTGAAGATCAGAATGTCATCCAAGTATACCACTAAAAATGAGTTGGTGAATGGCTGCAAGATGTCGTCCATCATCCTCATGAAGGTTGGGGAGCATTCGTCAACCTGAAAGGCATGACCAGCCATTCGAAAAGGCCTTCCTTGGATTTGAAGGCAGACTTCCACACATCAGAGGGTTTGATTGGTACCTGGTGATACCCAGACTTCAAGTCGATCTTGCTGAAATATTTTTCCCCTTTGATTTGGTCCAGAAGGTCATCAATCCATGGGATCGAGTACCAATTCCAGACAGTGATCTTGTTCAGTGCCCGATAGTCAATACAAAGTCTCCACGTCCCATCCTTCTTCTGTACCAACATGAACGGGCTCTCATAGGGCGATGAACTTGGTCGGATGTGACCTTTCTGCAGCAGCTCCTGAATCTGCCTCTTGATTTCATCATTCTCCATAACAGAATGCCGATAGATCAGTCCATTGGGTAGCGGCGCACCTGGGGTCAGATCAATCGGGTGCTTGACCTAACAGTGTAGAGGAACCCTTGTGGGTGAGATGAAGATGTCCCGATACTCATCCACAACCTTGTCCATTTGTTGTTTTCATGCAGAGGAGCCCTGTCTAGAGGTCGTGGCCACAGTCTTCTTCTTCCCTAGGGGCGGATCATCAGGAAAATGAATTTCCTGGTTTGGGAAATGAGCTAATTGCATTGTTTTGTAGTAACCAAAGAGATAGTGGAAGGAGGTGGTACCTCTGGTATCCTGTACAAATTATTTCCAAAAGTAACAATAACATCACGATGCTAAGACTCATACACAGCATGATTCTTCCACAAGTATGGTGTCCTAATAATACATCAGAAACATCAATAGGAGAAATATCACATAATACCTCATCCGTGAAGGGCTTGATGCTATAGGGAAGGCAGCACTCCTGGTTGACGTGGAGATATCATCCTTGGTGAAGCCACCCGATAATGTATAGATGTGGGCGAGCTGTGGTCGGCAAGCCCAACCACTTCACGGCATCTGCTGAAATGAGGTTCTTTTGGCTCCCATTGTCGACGATTAACTATACTAGGGAGCCCTTTACCCACATCTGGGAGTGGAAGAGATGTTCCTCCTCCTTTGGATCTTCCGGTTCCTCCTTCTGGATCTTCATAGTGGCAACAATGGCGTTGGGCTCTGCATAAATAATCGGTTTCCCTTTGTCATTCCCCTTTTCAGGTTCTGATTCAGAGCCGAAGCATGCATCTGAATCAAAAGCCCTCATCTCAGCCACCAACGACTGCTTGGCCCGACACTCACTTGTGTTGTGAGTGGAGCTCTTATGGAACTCACACCACTTTCCCGTGTCCTTCTTTGGCTTTGTAGTGTTGTTCTTTGCTTGTGGCTTTGACAGGTTTTCTTGAGCCTCCATGACTTGGCTCTGTCCTTTGTTCTACAGTTTGGGAGCACCTTTCCCTTGCTTTTGATTCGCAGATCCAAAGTCTCTCTTCTTCTGTTTTAATTTCTGCTCAATCTTGGCAGCATACCGGTATGTCGTACCAAGCGAGGAGATGTCGAGGGACTCCATTTCCTCCTGAATGTACCTGTGCAGAAAACTATGATACTTTAGCACTAGATTTTTCTCTGAATCTTTGATACCCAAATTTGTGCGCAGGGTATGGAACAAATTCGTTAGCTCATGCACATCTTGATCCCTTTATTGTCGCAACGTGGTCCATTGTATGTACTTGTCCTCATAGCTCCCCATGGGATAGTATTGTTCCTTGATGGCGTCTTGGAAATAATTCCAAGTGGGTATGGCCAAGAACAGAGAGGGTTCTATCTCATCCTTTTTCTCACAGTAGTTTTCCCACCAGTCCTTGACATGGGGGGTAGCTTTGAGGAGTGCAAAAATAATCTTCTCCCTGCTGGAAAAGTGATGAACCGAGAAATATCCTTCTAATAGATTCAACCATCTATCTATGGCATCTGCATCTATTTTACCCTCAAATATGGGAATGTCAAAATTTACTTGTACCTTAAAGGGATTCGCATCTCCAGAGTGGTTGTTGGATGCTGATGCGCCGCCGGTGGGCAGCCGTTGAAGGATCTGGGCAAAGTTATCCATCACCACGTTCCTTTGTTTTTCGAGGGCCTCCTCGAGAAATATTTTGATAGGATCTCCTGCTCCCTCATCTTTCTTTTCATCCCCCATGGGCATCTGTCGGGGTTTGCGAGGCTGATCTTGCAAAGGTTCCACCAGATCGAGCCCTAACTCCTTATACCCCGAACTCGTTAAGGACATGCAAAGAAGGATCGAGAAAAAGCAGACTGCTCTAATACCACTGATCCGAATTTATGTAGGAATGCAATAGAATAAACATATAACCATAAATACAAAGATGCAGTGGAAATAACACTTCATTTCATTAATATCAAAGAACTGAAATTTGCTTACAGACAGAATGGAAATAAACTAGCTAGGGCACTGTTAGCTATCTCTGAGAAGACATGTGGCAGCTATAAGCCTATAACTGAGTTACAATGAGGCTCGAGGGCCTATTTATTATTTAGAAACAATGGAAAACCCTAAACATCCAAAAACATAACCCTAGGAGATGAAGTGCCAAAACTATGGGCCCCGTTTGGGTAAATTGGTATTTCAACTTCCCAGGGACGTAACTTTGGCATACGATCTCCGTTTGACACAAACCATACCTTGTTAGAAAGATATATTCGAGGAATACAATTTTTTAGTGAGAAACATCAATCCATGTACCCATGTTGCTCCCGGTTTTCCCAAAAAACATCATTTAGGGCCTCAAAATGGCTCCGGAATTTCAGGACCCGAAAAACTGCTAAAAATAGTAAGTTGTGTCGAAACTAAAAGATTGAAAGAGACAATGGTGGGGCCCCAAGTGGAATAGGCGGGTGACCACCAATATCCACCTGGATCAGCCTCAACAAGGAGGTATAAGTTTTATTTCTCCTTAAGCTTCATTTGAGCCTCTTTAAGCTTCTTTTTCACCTGTTTCAACTTGATTTGTGAAATTTTGTTCCTAGAGAAATAATGATTGGACATATGGCTCTAGAGTTTATTGTCCTTCTTGGCTTTCTTCAACAGCTTCTCAATGTGCCCATTGACCCTATCATGCCAATACTCTTTATCTTTATTTATCTCATCAAGAATCAACTCATCAAAGGTCTGCCAACCTGCTTTAGGAACTACTGATTCTCTCTCTCTGAAGCGCCTTTTTGAGGCCCATTGTCCTTGGTTTTATTCTTTTTGTTTCAACCTCTACATCCTTCTGATCATCATTCACAATATCTTTTCCCTTGCCTTTATCTACATCAACATGTACTTTAGGTTTGTCTTGGATGATAAATTTTACCTTTAGCTGAAAAGTCTCTTGTTGTAGGAATGTGATCTGAGAATTTGCAATGGAGAAAATCTCCCTCAACTCTGTTATTTTCTCATCCTTTTCCTTTATGATATCTTCATATGATTTATCCTCAACTTGTTCTACCATGTCAACATCTAGGGGTGATTTTTCATCATGTTGGTGCAATGGTGATTCATTCTGATGCATGATTTGTTTCTCCTCTATTTCTCTTTGCTCAGCTATAATATCAAGTGTAGATATATTTTTGATGGATTTGGGAGCAAATGTAGAAATTAGCTGAATAAATCACTTATTCACTGAAGATTAACCTGGTCATATATCAATTTCGAATTGCATACATAACACATAACCTTCTTCTACAATTAATTGTCACATGCGGAAATAACAGAAGCAATCTCACATCAAATCAATCACACATTAACTCAATATGTATGGGGAAAGCCTATAGCTGAAAACCCCGCAGCTATTGTGTATATTATAATGGAGAAATCATGTAACAATCATAGTACAAAAACTCTTCACAAGCTCTCATGCACTACCTCCCATGCTACACACTATCAAGCTAGATCTAGCAAATCACTGGCTCCAATCCTTAGCCACTTGATAGCCAACCTTGATTGCGTATTTTAATGCTAGGTGATGGCCTCCTTATATAGATAAACCACCAGCCTAAACTTTGCAATACTCATAGCTTACTCCACCTATCTATGTATTGCAAATAGCAACAGTATAGTTACAACTGATAGCTAACTCTACCCTTTCATCTATCTCTTTCACTGGTCTCCACTGAACTGATCATGCACTGTAGTGAACTGAAGTGTTCTTGAGTTGACTAATGAGTTAATATTTAGTAAATTAAATATTATTTAATTTACTCCACTCATATCTAGTTGATTAGTTAGTTAACTAATCCTAACTAGTTCAACTAAAACAAACAGAACACAACTCCACTATCTGTCCCGTTAACTCCTCCAAAACTTCTGCCACTGAAGTCTCACTGAAGCCAACCATGCAAGATGCCATCAAACCTAAGGAACCACGTGATTCCTTGTGTCAGTTGCATGAGCCACCTCCATGACTCAAACTGAAGTGCGCCAAGAGAGTAAACTGCTGTTTATAGTCAAAATATTATTAAGGGTAAATAATATTTGACTTCCATATTTTTAGGAGATCGGTCTAAAAATAGCCTGGGTCCTAAAAAATAGGGTCTCATCTATTTTTACCGACATGTCGCATACTTCAAGAATCTCCAAGTAGAATTCCCAAATTATGCTCCGTATGTCTAAAAATAGACATAGTCTAAAAATAGACTTTGCGCCAGAATTTGCCTGCGGGCCCACTTAGTGAAGGCGACTTCATTTCACTAAGCTCCATCATCTTGCTGGATTCTCAACACTCCCTCTCAGCAAGATATGGATTATCTGCAATCCCTATCCTGCCTCTGTGGAATTCGAACTTGCTCCTGGTGAGCGCCTTCGTCAGGATGTCGGCATCCTGATCCTCCGTGGGAACATATGAAAGCATCATGATCCTCCGCTGAACACAATCTCTGATGTGATGGTACCCGATGTCGATATGTTTGGACCTATCATGAAAAACTGGATTAGCCGAGAGCTTGATGCAGCTCTGGTTATCACAGTAGATCACTGTAGGCTCCAAATGCAACCTGAACAAACCTGCGAGAATCTTCCTCATCCAAATAGCCTCACATGCAGCTAAACTTGCTGCCATGTACTCGGCCTCTGCTGAACTGAGTGCCACGGATCTCTGCTTCCTGCTGTACCAGGAAACTGCTGTCGACCCAATGCTGAAAACTCCTCCAGAAGTGCTCTTCCGGTCTGTTGGACTCCCTGCCCAATCTGCATCAGTGAAGCCAGAAAGCTTCACTCCATCCTCCTGTCTGTACCATAGACCATATCCCGATGTGCCTCTGATATAGCGCAATACATGCTTGCCCGCCTTCCAAAAGAGCTTGGTAGGCTTAACCATAGCTTGCGAAAGCTGGTTAACTGCATAGCATATATCGGGTCGAGTATTGACCAGATACATCAACGACCCCACCAACTGCCGATAGACAGTGGCATCCACTACCTCCTCCGAAGTAGCATCTCCCTTCCTCCAACCTCCAGGAAGAGGGGTATCAACAGGCTTGCAGCCTTGCATGTTGAACCTCTCTAGAATCTCCTGGGCATACTTGCCCTGAGAAACAAACAGTCCTCCACTGCGCTGCCAAATCTCCAATCCCAGGAAATAATGAAGGATGCCCAAGTCCTTCATCTCAAACTCTCGTGCAAGATCCTCCTTGCATGAAAGTATCAACTGCTGATCGCCAGTCAAAATCAGATCATCTACATACAGTACGATGATCAACAGCTTCCCCTCCACCACAATCTGGTACAGGTTAGGATCCGCCTCACTCTTGGAGAATCCAAGCCCGGTGAAGTAGTTGTCTATCCGAGTGTACAAAGCACGAGGTGCTTGCTTCAGCCCGTACAGTGCTCTCTTGAGTCGGCACACATGCGACTCACTGCTGAAGATCTCAAAACCTTCAGGCTGCTCTATGTACACCTCCTCCTCAATAACTCCATTGAGGAACGCAGTCTTCACATCCATCCGATGAATGTGCCACCCCATCTGCGCTGAGAGAGCAAGGATCGTCCGTATGGAAGAGTACCTTGCGACAGGTGCAAAAGTCTCCTCATAGTCAATCCCCTCGATCTGTGAGAAGCCACGGGCGACAAATCTCGCCCTGTACTTCTCCACACTCCCGTCAGCCGCCTGCTTCACCTTGTAGATCCATCGCGAACCCACCACTGATTTCCCAACCGGTCTTGGGACAATCTCCCATGCACTGTTCCTGACGATCGAATCATATTCTTCGATCATGGCATCAACCCATGCGGTTTCCTCCACAACTTCCTCAAAAGAGGATGGCTCCGTCACAACACATTGACTCACAAGAGCCATGTATCCAGTGTACCGATCCGGTGACTGTCTCTGTCTGCGCTGTGCTGTAGGTGGTCCTACAACCTTCTCTGCATCCCGAGCCAGTCGCTCAGCTTCTGTAGTGCGCATGCGCCCTCTGATGGTTGGCGCTGCCTGGGTGGTTTCTTCCACCCCCTGAACCTCCTCTTGTGGCTGATCCACATCCGGAAGCTCCTCCTTAGGAACTAACAGCTCCTCATCTGCATGCAAGTGTAGCTCCCTCTCAAGCGAACACTCCATGGCTTTCTCCTCCTGAAATTTTATATCCCGTCGCACAACAGTCTTGCGACTGTCTGGCACATACACCCGATAGTTGTGAGGTGTATCAGTGTACCCCACAAATATTCCAACTTCAGCAGTTGGATCCAGCTTCCTTCTTGCATCCTTTGTCACATGCATGTAGACAGGAGAGCCGAAAATCCGCAAATGGGAAATATCAGGCCTCTTGCCAGAATAAGCCTCCTCTGGTGTACTCATGCCAAGAACCTTGTGAGGACAACGGTTCTGCACATACACTGCTGTATTGCATGCCTCAGCCCACAAGTGAAGGGGTAGGCCCTGATCATGCAACATCGCCCGTGCAGCACCCACGATCGTTCTGTTCTTCCGCTCACCCACCCCGTTCTGCTGTGGGTTATGGGGTGCGATGAGCTCTCTCCGAATCCCTTCTGCGCTGCAGAACTCCTTGAATTCAGCCGAGATGAATTCACCACCGTTATCACTCCTTAGAGCAATCACCTTCTTCCCCGACTCCTTCTCGACCAGTGCTTTAAACTCACAGAACTTCGCGAATGTATCGCTCTTCTTCTGCATGAAGAAGATCCAGCACTTTCGAGAGAAATCATCAACAAAAATCACATAATACCTGTGTTTTGCTGTCGAAGCAACTGAGAAAGGACCACACACGTCTGTGTGAACTCTCTCAAGGATCGTCGTGGCGCGACTATCCTTCTCGTGAAAGGTGGCTTTCACATACTTCCCTAAAGTACACCCCTTGCACTGATCTGACTGTGCAAGAGTGCCCTTAGGAAGTCCAGTAGAAATCTGCTGCAGAATCTTCAAAGCTCCATGGTGAAGATGGCCCAATCTCCTGTGCCATAGTTCGCCCTCATCATCCCAGCTCACCACATCTCCAGCCTTGCATGCCATAGCTGCGCAGTCATCTACCTGCAACTGATAAAGGTTCTAAGTTCGAACCCCTATCTTCCGGGTCTCTCCAGTAGTCTTACTGCGCAGGAAAGCTTTTCCTTCGCTGAAGACCACATCATAACCCTTATCCTCCAACATCACTACTGAAATCAGGTTCTTCTTCAATCCAGGTACATGCATGACATCCTTTAAGACAAAGGGTTTACCAGACTCCCTCTGAAAGGATACGGTACCGATACCAGTCGCACTATATCTACCGTCATCGCCCATCTCGATGTGCATACCCAAATCTTTGTCCTCCAGATCTGAGAACAACTCCCGATCTCCCGTCATATGAAATGACGCACCGCTGTCCAAGAACCACACCGATCCCATCACACTTGAAACCAAGCATGCAATCAGTGAAAAGTCAAGCTCGAACTGTGAAGCCAAAGTTTCTCCATCTGCAGATCTTCCCGCTTGCTTATTCTTCTTCTTCTTTGGACAATTGGTAGCATAATGTCCGTGATCATGGCAGTGAAAACACTTCACTTTTGCCATATCCTGCTTCTTGCCCTTTGCACCAGAATGAGAGGTTTTCTTACCTTTCCCCTTCTTTGCTTTGGCAACCAAAGCGCAGTTTTCTTCATCAGCTCCCTTTGATGAAGATCCATCTCGAGTAGTCCTCCTTATCTCCTCCTGCATGAGATCCGCCCAAAGGCGTTCCCATCCCGGCAGCTTCTCCCGACCATTGACACTATCTTGATATGAGTGCCAAGCCTTCGGAAGACCAAGGAGAGCCAGGTCGACCATGTCCTCATCTTCGACAGTCACCCCCACACTTCCCAGCTCATCTCTGCATTGAGTGAACTTCGTGAGGTATTTGGCGATACTGTCGCCTTTCTCCATCTTGATGTTCCCGAGCTTATCTTTGAGCGCCAGCTTCCTTTGGTCACTCTTACTCTGGAATAGATCCGTCAAAGCTTTCCACATTAAATATGGAGTAGCCTTACCATGAAGGCCGGATACAATATGATCCTTGACGCCCTCCAACAGGATCCTTCGACATTTCGCGATCTTCTTTTGCCATGCATCGACCAAAGCTGCATCAGTGGGCTTTGGGACATCCGCATCCACGAACTCCTTCAGACCATTATCTTCTAACACCGCTTCCATTCGATCCTTCCATGCAACATAATTCGAACTGCCTTCAAGAGCATATTCGAGTCGCAAACCAATAAAGAAGACATCTTTCAACACCCCAGAAGGAGAAAATCAACCTTCGCAAAATTCGAATCTCCAAACTCCAAGCTCTATCGCTTCCGATCTATACTTGAAAACAAATTATTTCAATCTGGATTGATCTGTGTTGCATTCATCTTGACTTTTCACCTTACAAAGAAGGATGAATATTCCGATACACTGCCCGCATGCATCATTCAGAGGAAATAAGTTTGCAATCACCGTAATAGACTTTCGATAATTAATCTCGCTCCGATACCATGTAGAAATTAGCTGAATAAATCACTTATTCACCGAAGACAACCTGGTCATATATCAATTTTAATTGCATACATAACACATAACCTTTCACAATTAATTGTCACATGCGGAAATAATATAAAAGCAACGCACATCAAATCAATCACACATTAACTCGCATGTATAGAAAACATAGCCGAGTTCCCCGCAGCTCATTGTGTATATTATAATGGAGAAATCATGTAACAATCATAGTACAAAAAACTCTTCACAAGCTCTCATGCACTACCTCCCATGCTACACACCATCAAGCTAGATCTAGCAAATCACTTGCTCCAATCCTTAGCCACTTGATAGCCAACCTTGATTGCGTATTTTAATGCTAGGTGATGGCCTCCTTATATAGATAAACCACCAGCCTAAACTTTGCAATACTCATAGCTTACTCCACTTATCTATGTGTTGCAAATAGCAACAGTATAGTTACAACTGATAGCTAACTCTACCCTTTCATCTATCTCTTTCACTGGTCTTCACTGAACTGATCATGCACCGTAGTGAACTGAAGTGTTCTTGAGTTGACTAATGAGTTAATATTTAGTAAATTAAATATTATTTAATTTACTCCACTCATATCTAGTTGATTAGTTAGTTAACTAATCCCAACTAGTTCAACTAAAACAAACATAACACAACTCCACTATCTGTCCCGTTAACTCCTCCAAAACTTCTGCCACTGAAGTCTAACTGAAGCCAACCATGCAAGATGCCATCAAACCCTAGGAACCACGTGATTCCTTGTGTCAGTTGCATGAGCCACCTCCATGACTCAAACCGAAGTGCGCCAAGAGAGTAAACTGCTGTTTATAGTCAAAATATTATTAAGGGTAAATAATATTTGACTTCCATATTTTTAGGAGATCAGTCTAAAAATAGCCCGGGTCCTAAAAATAAGGGTCTCATCTATTTTTACCGACATGTCGCATACTTTAAGAATCTCCAAGTAGAATTCCCAAATTATGCTCCGTATGTCTAAAATAGACATAGTCTAAAAATAGACTTTGCGCCAGAATTTGCCTGCGGGCCCACTTAGTGAAGGCGACTTCATTTCACTAAGCTCCATCATCTTGCTGCATTCTCAACAGCAAAGACCTACATTTTTCCCTTCCTATAGGTGTGAGTGACCTCAAAAACCCTAGGAGCCCTTAAAATCTGAGTTTTCATGATGGAAGAGCCAACCTCCATTTGTTGTGCTGATACTAATGGTGATGGTGTACTATGCATGACCAGAGGACTAGTGTTGGGCATTATTGCTACTTTCTCCATGAAGTTTTCCCAAGTCATGTTGATGGATGAGATATGATGCAAAACAATGAGTATGAATAGACCATGGTGGAAAAGACTTGGGTGATGATCTTTGTTTCTGCTCTGAACCTTCTCAGTCATTCTAAGAAAACTTATGTATAAGTAATGTGGAAAGTCAAGTGATTTAGTAGAGGTAAAGTGCATCAACAATATGATATGGTACCTGTATAACCTAGATAATCTCCCTTCACATGTGAAATACTTCATAATGGCATCAAAGGAGCATATATGTGAAGGAGGTTCCTCAAAGGGAAGATATACTCAGGGTTCTCTCTAGCATGAGGTTTGAGGAACAATTTGTAATATTCAAGGTCTATTTCCATGCCCTTAAACAACTTTTGTCCATGACTAGGTATACTTTTTGCTAAAGAAATCACATCTGCTAATAATTTTAACTCTACACCTGCAATGATGGCCTTTCTCATACTGAAACTAGTGGCAAATAAGCTTTTTAGTTGGAGATAATAGCCTTCTTCCATGATTTTCTCACAGAATCTCAAACATTCAGTCCTCTCAAAGCATCTCTTGGAAAAAGGTGAGGCATTGACTTGTTGCAAGGTGGTGGGCTCAAATATGATGTGATGCCCTCCTTTGTGGATTTTCTTCACACTCTCCATAATATCTATCAGAAGGATAAACCCTAGGTGTTAGGATATATTGGGTATGTGGATTGAATATGGAAAAATAGAGGACAAGGTTAGGGTAGGTTTGGAGGCTGAGGTGAAGGGTAATGAAGCCAAGAAAAATTCCCAAAAAAATTCAAGAGGTAGGACTGCATGTTGGCTTCAAAGTAAAAGTGAAATTTGGTGAAATGGATGTAAATAATGTGATCAAATTAGGAAAACATAGGGATTTCCTAATTTTGCATAAGAAAAATAGTAGGAATTAGGGTTTGATGGGAATGAAGTGTATGGAGGTTTTGAATGATAGGGAATGATAGATTATGGTCTGCGGAAGGTGTATGAGGGTATTAGATGTTAGGGTTAGGGTTTAGTCAATTGAAATCTCTAAATGATAGGAAAATTTGAAAACGTAGTAGGAAAGGAGGTAAGCAAGAAAATCAGTATTGTGCTTGATAAATTGACTTAAGGAGGATATGAGGTGCTAACTTAATGTTGAAGGCGCTTTTAAAAATTGATGGCAATGATCTTGGAGCTTGAATGAGTGATTTAGGAGAAAAATACCAAAAACATATCACTCTCCCAAATGTGTAACACAACCTTCCAGATGCATAATAGAGCCCTTCAGATGCATAATAGAGGCTTTTTGGAGCAAATTCCATGATTTTCTTCGAACCATTGACAATTATGGAGAAATTTGAAGGTAAGAGAGGAGCTCTACCAAACATGAAAAGACAAAATGAGTTGAAAAATCCTTATTTTCCTCTTTATAACACCTTGAAATGGCTTTTTGCCTTTTAGTCAAACAAAAGACTTTGAGGATAATTTTACCTTTTTAGAACAATTTTACAATGAAATAAGTTTTTGAATAAGACAAATTGTCTTACTTTATTCCCCTAACTGTCCTAACTCCCTTTAAATTACTAATATGATGAAAATGAAGCCTTTTTCGCCCTTTTTGGTGGCATTTTTGGACTTTTCAGTGGCAAAACAAGGACACTTAGACAACAAACCTAAATGGAGATGAAGTGAATAACCTAAGACTCTAAATGACAATGAGTGACATGAACTTTGAGATAATGATGGTCATGGATGGAATGAGGGGAGCAACATTTCTGACCTAGACCATATGCAGTCACCAAGATTTATTTGAAACTTGTTTGAAAAGACAAAATTTTTGACCTAGGACAACTAGCAAATAAACTAAAAGAGCATGTTTGATCACTAAATATATTGACACTAACATTGGATCAACCAGGGGATGGAAGATCCTTCAAGAGGTTCAAGAACACCATAGATTAGGTAGCCTTTTCTATTGGGCGATGGAGTCAAAAACCGGAAATCAAAAAAACTTTGACAAACTTGAAATGATGAAATAAAATTGGAAATGAACTTGACTAAAAAACTGACTTGACTATGACTTAACAACTTATTGAATTTTTTTCTTAAATAAAAAACATGAGTTGAATATATAAGTCTCATGGCCTTCTCCTCGATCTTCAAACTTCTGCAACAACTTCCTTATTCTTGGATAGAAAATAAGAATGATATGTACGCAAAAGTGAAAATATTATTTAATGATCATGTAAGGTGATTTTTGAGGAACCTACCATTGGTTGGTCCTCCCAGAACTTCATGTCCTTCAAAATATTCTAATAAAAATGCCTTATTACCTCAGAATGCAGTAATCTTATAAGGAACTTTCCATTTATTATCAAATTTTTCGTTCTTACCTTTGTCTTCATTTCGAGCATCCCGATGAATAAAAACATCTCCTAGCTTAAAATCATAAGACTTGGTCTTCTTATCATAAATATTATTGATTTTCTCTTGAATTTTTGAAGTGTGACTGAAAAATTCATTTGTTGACTGTTGTAGATGAATCATTTGGTTGATTCTTCGCTAGATATCATTTGGTTCATTGTCGATCTGTTGCAGAATTTTTATCATGGGTTCAGCTGAAGAAGTAGGTAACACTGTGTCAACACCATACACAAGTTGGAAAGGTGACATGTTGATTGATATCTTCATGCTAACTCTGGCGCACATAGAACATTGGTGAGATTTTTGTGCCAATTTCTCTTGTTCTCTTCCAACATCTTCTTTATTATGTTCACTAAATATTTATTTGACGATTCAGCCTACCCATTTCCTTGAGGATAACATGTTGTAGAATGACCAAGCCTATTTTGATACTAGATCATATTTTTAGACTTAAAGGTGGTTACATTGTCAGTAGTGATTTTATATAGACAACCAAAATGAGACAAAATATTATTCTTTAAAAACTAAATAATGACAATATCAATAGCTTGCCTCGCGGGGATCGCTTCAATCCATTTAGTGAATTATTCAGTGGCAATGAGTATCCACTTATGTTCGGCTGATGATGGAGGATGGCTTTCCCTAATGAAGTCAAGTCCCCATTGCTGGAATGGCGCTTTCACTTCAATTGGTTTCAAGGGAAAAGGCAAAATATTTCTCTTTCCCTAAAAGATTTGACATTCATGACAGCTCATGACTGTTTTATAAACATCAGAGAATAGACTTGGCCAATAGAAACTCACCCTGAAGATCTTATTTGTTGTAGTCTTCCAATAAAGATGACCACCACAGTCGCCTTTATGAAAGCCACTCATCACTTTTTCAGCTTCTCCTTCAACCAAACAATTCAACAACACTCCACTTAGATCTTTCCAACACAAAAAATTGTTAAGGATGAAATACTTGAGAGCTTTCAACTTCAAACATCTAGCTTTATTACTAGGCAAGATGGGAGGAGGATTCAAGTGTTGCAAAATATGAACAGTATCAACATACCATAGCGATGAAGAAAACATTTCAGATACCTCAGGTAATACTTCAACCTCTTGCTCCTCAGATAATGCAACAATAAAATTAATGTCCAAACCATGTAGATTTAAGTCTGCCATAATCTTTTCTAGGCCTTGTCCCTTGATCAGATTTGTAGGCTTAATTCCAAGCCATACTCCAACATAGAAGCAGTCTATTTTCCACGTCGCCCTTTAGGATCATTCTGCATGAGCACATCTTTGGAAACAACATTTGGGACATATGCAATGGCATGAGAGTGGAGAATATATACCTAGAAGTCTTTCCATTCTTCCACTAATGCCAAGGCCTGTTTCTCAATGATATTTTACTTCAAGGCTACGTCTCTTCTTTTGCATAAGGACAACAACTAGAGTATGTTCCGAAGAAAATGAAAAATGATGAAATAAAGTGTGTAATATGTATTATTAAGAATAGGAGTGTGAGATAAAGCTAATTTAACTTGATTGAATGAGTTATTTTCCTCTTCAAACAATTTTTCTTCACTATCTTTCTTCAACATGTCAGTTTTTTTCCTCAAATGTTCATCAAGATTGGGAACAAACCTTCTTAAAAATTTGATTTTTCCATTGAATGACTGGATTTCCTTCTTGCTCCTAGGATAGGCCAAGGTCTAAATTGCTTCAATACTTGAACGATCTATCCAAATACCATCTTTTGATATGATATGGCTCAATAATTTACCTTCCTCCATAAAAAAAAGGCTCTTCTTTGGGTTTAGAAAAATTCCAAACTTCCTGAATCTCTGAAAAATTGTTTTCAAGTGTTGTAGGTGCTACTCATATGTCTTGGAAAAAAAACTGATGTCATCAAGATAGATGACCAAAAAGACATCATTTTCATTTGCGAAAGCAATATCCATTGCTTGTTGAAAATCATCCCCTACATTCTTCAATCCAAAGGGAACTTTGGTGTACATGAAGGTGCCCCATGGTGTTGTAAAGTTTGTCTTTTCCTGATCATCTGGGTGCACTAAAATCTTATTATACCCGGAGTATTCATCTAGTAATGAAAGTCTGGAAGATCCAACTACCCTTTACAGAATATGGTCCATCTTTGGTAGTGGGTAATTGTCTTTCAACGACACTTTATTCAAATTTCTAAAATCTATACACAAACAGATCTCTCCTTTCTTCTTCCTTACTGGCACCAAATTAGACATCCAATTTGAAATGCGAAGTGGAACTATAATACCAGCAGTAAATAATCTATTTACCTCTTTTTGAATGGAGGGCAACAACTTGGGATTCATTCTCCTTAAATTCTGGCGAAAAGGCTTCTGATCTAGTTTTAAGGGAATTGTATGTTGGATTATACTCTTATCTTACACTTTCATATAAAAATATTCCCAAAAAAATACATCAAAAAACTGAGACATGAGGGCTGCGTATTTACCTTTCATTTTAGAGCTCAAGGGTTTTGAAATATTAACCATATTTGGCTTTTCAAGAGTGCAAAGATTGAGGCTTTCCACTCCCACTTCTGTTGGTAGCATGGTCAGTTTGCGTGAAAAATCGTCTTAATCAAAAAGATCCTCCAAAGGCACTAGACCTCTTGGAATGGAGTTGTATTTTAGTTGAAGTACTTGCATTTTTGCTGCATGGAATTCTTGGTCATCTTCATAGCACTGGTTATCCATTTGTGAATTCACAAATTCCTCTTCTATCTATAAGAAGTTGCTGATTTTTTTATCATCTTGAAAGACTTGCCAATATTGAAAATTATCTGGAACAACAGGGTAGTGTTTTACGTTTATCTCATACTTCTTATTAGGATACAATGGAATTTTAAATATGCTAGCCAAAGTGGCAAGAGAATCAACAATAACATTGTTGTCCCTTGGGATCAATGACAAAGTATAATCGGTGAAGGTCTTCAGGATATATAACACTACATTTCGGTAAGCTCTCATCCTAGGATGCTTGGCCTAGTATTCCACTTTGACTTTTTTTATTACCAGCTCGGAGTTTCCATACACATAAATTTTCTTGGCACCTAAATTTTTGAGAATTTTTAGACCGCCTATCAAAGCCTCATACTCTGCTTCATATTTCGAATAGTCGAAAAAAAACTTATAAGAGGACATTTGAACATTGGAAGGAATGTTAAGTGACTTATTTATAGGGTTGTGAATCCACACTCCAATACCAGCCCCTTCCTTTCCCAAGGTTCCATCGAAGTCCATGGTCCACAAACTAATTTCTTCATCGGGAAGCTGCAAATCGGATGATTGAACTTCATTTGCTGCTTGAGAGACTTCTGTTGTACCAAAAGGTTTTATTTATTTCACTGTTTCATCTATTTTTTGGGCTAATGTGCTTGGTTCCAAACCACTTGGCATCTTTTCTTGATTTTCCGCATTTGCAATTTCTAAAACAGAATTGATAAATCAAATTTTTTTGTTTTCTCTTCAATCAAAACTTCTGAAGATGGTGAACATTCATCATTGAATAAGATAAAGGACTCTAAATCCATGTGAACAACATGTATGGGGTGATTATTATGATTTTCTCTTCTACTGATCACGTACTTCATTTAACTTTCTCGATATAGTTTTTTGAGTTTCCGAAAGACGAGAATTGTAGCATATGAAAATTCAAGCTGCAACATACCTCTAAGCTTTTCTCCCCATGACCGGGAGACAAACATTCCATATCTGGGAGTGATTAGAATCTGGATCAGGGGAAAAAATTAGCTCAAAAATTAAAATTCTTAGAATTGCACCAAACCAAATTCAAAATGACCGACCCATCTCAAGGAATCCAACACAACTCGTTTTGTTGAAAACTGAGTTTGGATGGAGTTATGGTCTATTGATAGTCATTCAGAACAAAATTTTTTTTTTTAAGATATTGTAGAATAGGTACAGGTGATGACATGGCAGTCTAGTCAGCATGCAAAGAATATCCTTCAGTTTTTATTCCAATGAGAATGTGATAAGTGTCACAATTGCATTCGCTAGTTTGGTTTGTGAAGGTAAAAATCACCCAATGACCTCCTAAGGTTGAATTTGGGTTTATGAATTTATGTGCTGAAAATTAATTAATTATTTATTATTATTAAGATTGGAATCAATTTTAATATTATATATATAATTATAATATATTATATGATTTTAATTTCATATATTAAGTTATAATATTATATATATTAATATTAATACTTAATATTCAAATCTTAATTAATAATTTAAATTTCCACATAATCATATCATAACCCATATTTTGTTGCAAATTCACAGTTTTACAAACCATAGTTCACGTTGGCATATATATTATTTGAATGAATATGTTAAAAGTTTGGAATGGCATATTAGCGCACGTTTTAACATAGCAAAAACGTTATGAAGGATGGATGAAGGCTAGGTTTGAACCTGTGACCTCCCCCTAAACACTCCAAACCATTTGCCTATAGACCAAAAACCCAAAATTTGAAACGAATGGTGTGAAAATTATATTTTACAGCTGTTTTGGATTCCAATGGCAGAACGAAGAGGGGTCAGCGCCTCCTCCATAAGACCTCATCATATGACTAAGACCTAAGCGCTCCACTAAGCGCCCAATTAAGTGCAGCCTAGCCCACACTAAGCATGATTATCCATTAATTAATCTTCAGTTAGTAGTTGGCGGATTTTTAGCAGATTCCCCAAATTTAGCGGAACTTCTAGATTTGGTGGAGCTAACTGTCATTTTTCCAGATTTAGAGGCAAAATCCAGGGAAAAATTTAATGAGGCCTATCTTGGTCAATTTTCAACCAATGTTTGCTCAAGGGTAGTCATTCTTAGTAGATTGGCATGATCCAAATCCATTGGAACAACTTTCAGAGGAAATGGAGCTCATCTACGAGTGTTTTTGGCACATTGAATAATTTTGAAGCCAGGGCCATGAGGAGGGAAGGCCATGCCCAGATCAGCTAAAGGCCAATTTCAGTGAGTGAATAGTCAATTTTTGATGTATCTGATGCTCTGAACACAGTGGTATAGTTTTCAGAGGTGTTGGAGCACATATGAAGGTGATTTTGGCACTTTGGAGATTAAACAAGCCCATGGCCACCAAGATTGGAGGTCAAGCCTAGAGGATCTAGTAACCAAATTCAGAGATTGGATAGTCATTTTTTGGGTTTTCATGTCTTCTCAAGCCAATGGAATAGTAATAAAATACATTGGAGCATCACAGATTCTTGTAATCAAACTTTTGACTCATAATCCCAAGACTACCTAGCTAGTTAAAGCAAGTCCATAGGGATGTAGCCCAAGAGGGGTGAACTCCATCATCATCCATTGTGTTATGTGATTGTTGTGCGTTATATTTTAGTATTTAATTTTATTTAAATGAGTTTTTAATTTTTAATTAACTCATAATTTGATCCTTAAAAACACATGAAACTACACACATAAACCCCCTTCACAAGTGGTTAACATGAGACGATCCTAATCACATTTTTAATACTGATCAGGGAGCTTGCATAGAAATAACAAGTTTTCCCATATTCAGATCAAGTTGGTATCAGAGAAAAATTTTAGCTCATTTTAGCCTAGGTTAGCTATTGGTTGTTGAATTTGTGCAAGGAGAATTTAACAGTTTTCCAAGTTAATGTGTGAAGGAGAAGGACAATATTGAGACTTCAAATTCTAAAATCACGAAAAAGAAGATTTGTTTTCATTGCATGTGTGATGAAAGATTCATTAAGGGATGTTTCAATTTCATCTTCCTTACAAAAACTATTTGATAAAGAGACGTTGCAGAAACTCTACATCATGATTGATAAAATGCAAGAGAAGTATGAAGATAAGAGGGAAAGCATTAAACTTCAAGAGCAGTTGATTTCCGTGAAGGAGGAGAAGCAAGAGCTTCTTGAAAAGTTGCATGAGATGGATACTCAGCTCCATATTTCAAATGAGAACCTTGAAAGGATGCATGAGATGGAGACTCAACTCCATATTGCCAAGGAAGTTTTAGCCAAGCATGTGCTTGAAAAAGAGGTATGCAATTCAATTTTATCTTCAATTTCCTCTAAAAATGAATGTGTAGGTGTTTTTGAAAGACACACTAGAGGAATAGGGTCCAAATTATTGATGAATATGGGCTATAAAGGTAAAGGATTAGGCAAACATGCACAAGGCATAGTTGAGCCAATTGTTGTTGAGGAAAGGCCTAAGTATTTGGGTCTCGTTAAACAACTGTGTTATGTGTGATTGTTTTTATTGCTTCATGTGTTTGCAATTGAATGTTTAATTTCCGCAAAAGATTAACAGTGGAAGGATTTTGTATTTATCAAGAAGATAAAATATTGTTAGATCAGGAGAATCTGGATATATACATGCATCTTGTATATAATTTCTACATGGTATCGGAGCTGTGTTATAGATTTTCTACATGGAATGAGAGCAGGAATTTTTGGGTGCGCGAGTTTGTAGAGAATAAATTAAAATTTTTGGTGAAATATTTTTAGAAAAAAATAATATATTTGGATTCCTTGTGAAAAAATACCCAAATTGAAAAAAACAATCGATCGAATTGGAGCTCGGATGAGGGAGATATCGTCGATTTAAAATCAGCTCTTTTGTTAGAAAAGTTTGCAATGACAGGACAATTACAATGTGCACGAGCCAAGAATATACATGCACTAAGGTACAAGATGCATGCAAAGCTTTGAGGAGAAAAGTAGAGGTTAGTGACTTGGTGGTTGAGAGGAAGCCTCTCAACATGCAGCCTGAGAAGCAGTCTCAGAATTTTGTGGAGCAGCCACAACTGGAGATGCAGAAGAATCTTTATAGATTTGATGTACATGGGATTTCTATAGAGCTTCCTACTATTGGGAAGTGCAAGAAAGACATGCAATTGAAGCTTGAGAGGGAGCAGGATTTGCATGTAGGTAAGAGTGAACCTTGGGATGTGGAGTAGCTGCATGCAGAGGATGATGGAGTGGGAGCAACCAATCATGCAGAGAAATTTCAAGCCAGATGGGCAGAGGGAGTACATGCAACTATACCACCAGGTGATAGGTGGGGCAACATGCATGAATAATCCAAAGAAATGTTTAGGCAGGATTCATTGAGATGGTGTGTATCTCATGAATTGAACCTTGCTACGAGGAGCCCACAGAGCCGCAGTAGCAGCATCAGTTGGATTGATGCATTTAGATGTTGTGAGGACATGAAATCAAAGTGACAGTGTCGGATACTGGAGCATGGATCAGAGTTGACAACAAGTGCAGAGTGCATGGATGCATAGGTCAACAACGTAGTGGTTCCTGAAGACATGTGCAGTTGGTACTAGAAGAAGTTAGAAGACTTTGATGATAGATGCATTATACTGATTCAGTTGTTTGGAGGCTATTTAGTTTCGAAAGTGTTGCATGGCGAGAAACACTAGAGAGGTGTTGCATACAAGAGTTGCAGGGCACATGCATGGAGTTGCATGGCGCATGCAAAGGTTGCAGGGCGCATGCATGGAGTTGCATGGCACATGAAAAGACATTCCTTTCTTGTTGAGAGGGAGTGTTGAAGTTTGCAACAAGAAACAGTGAAATTGGCATCCGGAAACAACATCCTTGATCCTAGTGAAAATTAAGCACCTACACTAGGTGGGGCCTACACAGGATATTTTTAGGTGTATGTCAATTTTTAGAATGGTGAGAAAATTCTATTTATAGAGGGAGTACGGTAATCCTTTATTGCTGAAAGATGTTATGCATGTTCTAGGTCTGAAGAAGAACTTGGTCTCAGTCGCAATGTTGGAAGAAAAAGGTTATGACATTTTTTTTCAGTGAGGGAAAAGCCTTTCTTCGACATAAAACAACGGTTCAAACCAAAAAGATATGGATTCAGGTTAAGAATCTCTACAATCTGGAGGTAGATGGTTGTGCTGCAATAGTGAGCAAAGCAGAAGAAGTGGTGAGCTGGGATGAGGGTGAATTATGGCATAGGAGATTAGGCCATCTTCACCATGGTGATTTGAAGATTTTGCAGCAGATTTATACTGGACTTCCCAAGGGTACTCTTGCGCAGTCAGATCAGTGCAAGGGATGTACTATGGGTAAGTTTGTGAATATCACCTTTCATGAGAAGGAGAACCGTGCTTCGGTGATCCTGGAGAGAATTCACACAGACGTGTGTGGACCTTTTTCGATTGCTTCAACAACAAAACACAGGTATTATGTTATATTTGTTGATGAATATTCTCATAGATGCTTGATTTTATTCATGCAAAAGAAGTGTGAAACATTCTCAAATTTCTGTGAGTTTAAAGCATTGGTGGAGAAGGAGTCAGGGAAGTAAGTGAAAGATCTACGGAGCGATAATGGTGGTGAATACATCTCGGGCGAATTCAAATACTTCTGTAGCAAAGAATGAATTCAAAGAGAACTCATAGTGCCTCATAACCCACATAAGAATGGGGTTGCTAAGAGGAATAACAGAATGATCGTGGGTACTGCACAAGCTATGCTTGAGAGGGAGCTAGACTTGCATGCAGTGGAGGAACTGCTAGTTCCAAAAGATGAGCCTCCAGATGTGGATCAGCCACAGGAGGAGATTCATGGAGTGGAGGATTCCACTCATGTAGAACCAAACATCAGACAAGGCAGAAAGCATACCACAGAAGTTGAGAGACTGAAGCTTGATGCGGCACAGAATTTAGGAGTCCCTACATCACAGCGCAGATAGAGATAGTCACTTGACCGATTTACTGGATACATGGCTCTTATGAGCAAGTGTATTGTGACACAGCCATCTTCTTTTGAAGAAGCAGTGCAGGAGCCCACATGGGTAGATGCCATGGTGGAGGAGTATGACTCCATTGTTAGAAATAGTGCTTGGGAGATTATTCCAAGGCCGGTGGGAAAATTAGTTGTAGGATCAAGATGGATCTACAAGGTAAAGCAAGTTGCTAATGGGAGCGTCGAGAAGTATAAGGCAAGATTTTTTGCCCGGGGCTTCTCACAGATCGAGGGGATTGATTATCAAGAAACCTTTGCACTTGTCACATGGTATTCTTCCATAAGGACCATCCTTGCTCTCTCAGTGCAAATGGGTTGGCACATTCATCAGATGGATGTGAAGACTGCATTCCTTAATGGGATCATTGAGGAAGAGGTGTACGTTGAGCAGCCTGAAGGATTTGAGATCTATAGCAGCGAGTCACATGTGTGAAGGCTCAAAAGAGAATTGAATGGGCTGAAGCAAGCACCTTGTGCTTGGTACACACGGATCGATAGCTATTTCACTAGACTTGGCTTCACCAAGAGTGAGGCAGATGAAAACCTGTACCAAATTGTGGTGGAGGGTAAGCTTTTAATAATTTTTCTTTATGTTGATGATTTAATACTAACACTTCCACCAACACCTCATCCAATAACACTAGTATAAAAAGTCTCAGGCTCTCTGCAGTGACAAGGAACATAATTTATGCGCCCTCAATCTCTTCTACATACTTATAGCTCTCCTCCCAAACCAAAGCCACTAGTGTTGTGTGTTCACTTTGCCTTAAATCTTGTGCAAACATCCTAAGGTAAGGAACTCTTGCACCAAAGTATGGATCCACTATGTGTCATATCCACTGAAGGAGAACATGTTCCAAACAATAGGTAAATTCTTACAACTATCCCTCTGTGGGATGTTGAGAACTCCAAAATGCCACATGCTCATTAATGAAATCTATAAATTTAGAAATTTTTTAGAATACTTGAAGTCATACTGAACTTGGACCAAAAGGCTCAGGATCTGGGTAGCACAAAGGAACATCTGCAATATGATTTGTGCTATTCTCATCTAGATCATTATGCATGGATATATCCTGGAGTTGAAATGCATATTCCAGGTTCCATAGAACATCTCCCATGGAATGCCTGTCGAAGCCCATCTCTTCCAATAACTTTTCGGTAGTCTCCCTAAACATTTTCAGAGAACCAGAGTTGATGGTCCCAACAAGGTGAGGGTCAATGATTTTTTCAAGCTTGCCCTTTTTCTGCCAGTGCATTTCCCACTCTTCTATATTGAATTTTTCTCTGGGAAAAACAAGATTAATATTTTCCCTTGCACACAAGAACTCTAGTAACACTACTCCAAAAGAATACACATCAGATTTATCTGTCAGTTTTTTCCTTTTGAAGTATTCAAGATCAAGGTACCCAAGGGCCAAAACTACCTTTGGATCCAGTCTTTGAATGTCCAAAGTCTGCCAACTTTTCCTGTGATCCTTTTATCGTGGAGATCTTTGACATTTAGATAAGTGCATAGGATTCACGACAAGGGAATTAGATTGCATTGACCATATATTAGAGCTTCATTGGTATCTCGCCAGTCAAACCGTTTTCCAACAAGTCGAGGGAGTCTAAATTGGTGCAGTTGAAAATGAAAGGAAATATTATTCTATTGAGGCCAAATCCCACGATGCTAAGCTTGAAAACCCTCTCATTATTGCAAGTCACACCTTTGAGCTCTGAGATTGTGATTTTGCAGGGTTTTTGATCTTGTCTCCAATCCATGGTCACACCTTCGAGCTCTAAAATGGTGACAGTGTAAGGGTTTTTATCCTGTCTTTGGTCCACTGCGTGCGCTTGGGTACATAAACCTAGCACCATGTCGGGTTAGGGAACATTATGAGTATTCGACGAATAAATCTCGATGGAGAAATGGAATTATGGAGACATTGGCTAGTACATATTTGGTTTCCTCTATCAACGTACCAAATTTGTCGGTCCTCCAAAGGAGCCTTCTTCCCATTCTTTCCTCCAAAATGAGGGTTCATTATTTATGCCATATATGCTAATAAACCCCCTTCACCATCTCCCCATTAGGAAATATGACCTATCAAACAAAAATGTGAATTTCAAGCTCTCCATCATCGAGGGTTATTTGGAATGTCTTGTAAATGTGAAAAGAATATTCTTTTTGTTAGAAAATTATATATTACAGAGCAATTCAACACATAAAATATGCAGAAAACACAAGCACACAAAACACATAAAACTAGAGAGACACAGATATACGTGGTTCACCCAATTTGGGCTACGTCCACCCCGAACAGCCAGTCCTTCCTTCCTATTATCTAGCAAAATGAAGAGACACAACCTCCAGGAGATCCATTGTAATATCCTTTGTTCTCTCTCACAGTCTCCCTATCTGTTTCTTGCTCTGAGAATACACATACAATACATAACACCAGTACAATGCCCTCAGAAAAGCGAGGGGTTTCCTTCTAGGGAAAAAAACCCTAAACTAAACATAACTTCTACCATCAGATCATCCGCCTAATGAATGGCCCATATTGACTAGAAATTACTCTTCTTTTAAAAGGCAATTTTACATCTTTTTTTAGCTTCGGGGGCGTTGCCCTCGAAACCCCCCGCCAGGGGGGGCCTCCATAAAGTCGCAGCCACCCCTCCCTGGACCCCCAGGCAGCATTTAATTACGGGCGGCGTTGCCACCCCATTAAGGTACAGGGGTCCAATGCTGTGATACAAAATAAACAAAATAATCAAGCTCCACACCCAACAATCTCCCACTTGGAGAGTGATTGTAGCAACTACATCGCTGCTTCATTTGGTAGACAATGACTCCACTTTGGACCTTGTTGCTCATATTCATCATCATACTTGAAGACCAATTGAAACTGAGCATATTCTCAGTTTCTCCCTAGTTACAACTTTTGTTAACATATTTGCAGGATTTTGGCCAGTGTGTATCTTTTCCAGCTTCAACTTTCCATCTTCCAATACTGAACGCATGAAATGATACTTGAGATATATGTGTTTAGTCTTGGAATGAAATGTTGAGTTCTTTTCAAGATGAATGGCACTTTGGCTATAACTGTATAACGTTCTCATATCATGCTTCTTACCCAATTCATCCATAAACCTTTGTAACCAAATCATTTATTTACTAGCCTCTGTAGCAAAACATACTCTGCTTCTATTGTTGAAAGTGCAACAACACTTTGAATTTTTGAAACCCAACTGACAGTTGTTCCGCCTGCAGTAAATACATATCCTGTAGTGCTCCTCTTGTTATCTCTGTCACCTGCCATATCTGCATCAACATATCCCTATAGAGCAATGTTTGAACCACCAAATCATAATTCTTGATTTGTGGTACCTCTAAAATATCTAAGAATCCATTTCACTTCCATCCAATGTTCTTTTCCTAGATTGTTCATGTACTTGCTTACAATTCCCACTACATGTGCAATATCAGGCCTTGTGCAGACCATTGTATACATTAAGTTTCCAACTGCTGATGCATATGGAACTTTAGAAATATAGTCTATTTGTTCTTGGGTCTTGGGGCACATCTCCTTAATAAGTTTGAAATGGCTAGAAAAAGGTGTACTAACTCATTTTGCATTATGCATATTAAAACTTTTCAACACCTTTTGTATGTACTCATTCTGAGACAATGTTAATTTGCGATTTTTCCTGTCTCTAGCTATTCTCATACCAAGGATTTTTTTTGCAGCTCCCAAATCCTTCATTGCAAAGGAATTTGCCAATTTTATTTTGAGAACATTTATTTCCTGCATGTTAGACCCTGCAACAAGCAAGTCATCTACATACAATAACAATATAATATAGTTGCCATCATTTTTCTTTTTCATATAAACACAATGATTAGAGTGACATCTAGTATAACATTGTTCAAACATAAACCTTTCAAATTTTAGATACCACTACCTTGGAGCTTGTTTTAAGCCATACAAGCTCTTCTTTAACCTGCACACTAATTTTTCTTTCCCTTTGACCTCATATCCTTTTGGTTTCTCCATATAGATCTCTTCCTCCAAATCTCCATGGAGAAATGTTGTCTTTACAGCTAATTGTTCAAGATATAAATCTTCCACTGCAACAAGACTTAAAATAGTTCTGATTGAAGTCATCTTAACAACAGGAGAAAATATTTCATCAAAATCAATACCTTTATTTTGTGCAGACCCCTTTACCACAAGTCTAGCTTTGTACCTTTGTTTTCCTCCATATTCTTCCTTCAGCCTTTAAACCCATTTATTCTGCAATGTAGTTTTACCTGCAGGCAACCTCACTAAGTCCCAAGTCTGGTTATGCATTAAGGAGTCCATCTCTTATTTCATGGCTAGCTTCCACTTCTTTCTGGTTTCAACCTGCATTGCTTCTTCATAACATTCGGGTTCACCGGAATCAGTCAATAATAAATAATATAATGAAGGAGAGTATCGTTCAGGGGGTCTACTTATCCAGGTAGATCTTCTGACACTACTTTCAGGTGTTTGAGGTGCCTGTTGTTATTGTGGTGGTTTTTGTTGTTGTGGTTGTTGATTATTATTATTTTCAGGCACCTTTACTTTTTCTATGATATCATCAACAACTGTGTATTCTTTGTTTTCTTTTTCCTGTTTCTTTTCCTGCAATTGATTCTTATACAAGACCCTTTCATTGATTATTACATCTCTGCTCCTAATGATTTTGTGATTTTCATAATCATATCAGCGATAACCAAAATCATTAACACCATATCCAATAAAGGTACATTTCTTTGATTTTACCTCAAGCTTTGTGCTATTTTATTTATTAATATGGACAAAGGCCTCACAGCTAAAAGGCTTTAAAAAATATTAGTTTACCTTTTTACCTGTCCATGCTTCCTCTAGAATACAACCATCCAAGGAACTTGAAGGCCCTCTGTTTATTAGATAAACAATAGTATCTACAACATCTGCCCAAAATTGTAAAGGCAATCCTGCATGCAATCTCATGCACCTTGTACGCTCCATGATTGTTCTATTCATCCTTTCTGACACACCATTCTCTTGTGGTGTTCTTGGAACTGTCTTCTCTCTATGAATTCCATGCTCTGAATAGTACTTATCAAACTCTTTGCTTCAATATTCACATCCATTGTTTGATCTGAGACACTTCAACTTCTTTCCTGTCTCAATCTCAACCAAAGATTTCCATTTCTTGAAAGCATCAAATACATCAGATTTATTTTGAATACAATAAATCCAAGTTTTTCTAGTTGCATCATCAATAAAAGAAACATAATAACGAGAGCCACCGAGAGATGATACCTGAGCAGATCCCCATACATCTATATGCAGAAGCTCTAATTTTTCGTTCTTCTTTTCTTTCCCAACTCTGAGAAATTTGACTCTCTTCTGTTTTCCATAAATATACTATTCTCACATAAATCCAAATCAACATTCTTCAAACCCAGCAACAAATTTCTTGAGTGAAGAATCTTCATCCCCTTCTCACTCATGTGTCTGAGCCTATGATGCCATAATGATGCATCTGTACCAACCTTTTTGCCTTTTGCTATTACCAGGGCTCCTTTGGTGACCTTCCAAGTTTTATCTGTGAAATTTTTCACACAACCTTCACTAACTACCCTGTTGAAATCATATTTTTCTTCAGATCTGGAACATGCCTTACCTCCTTTAATAGCCATTGGTTTCCATTCTGTTGTTTTACAAGAACCTTACCCATTCCAAAAAATTTACATGGTTTATCATCACCCAAATGAACTTGTCCAAAATATCCTTGAACATAGTCATGAAAATATTTCTCATCAGGTGTGGCATGGAATGAGACCCCTGAATCTACCACCCAGGAATCAGTAAAATTTTCGAAAGAAAGAATCAAAGCATCTTGTAACACATCACCTGTCACATTTTCTTCATGATTATTTCCTTGCTATGCCTCTCCTTCTTTTCCCTTCCAAGATCTACAGTCTTTCTTCAGGTGTCCTTTCTTTCTGCATTTCCAGCACACTATCCTCAATCTGGAATTGGATCTGCCTTTCCTTGATTTAATGTGATATCCTGAGCTCTTTCCTCTTTCCATTTTTATTCCCCTAGACTCTGCACTCAAATCATTACCCGATGTCTCAATGGAGCTTTTCCGTCGCATTTCCTTGCTAAGGATAGCACTGACAACATCAACAAAATGTAAAGTATTAGATCCAGAGACAGAGTTACTAATGGCCATAACTAAACCATTCTAGCTTTCTGACAATGAGCACAGAAATAAAAGAGCCCTAACTTTATCATCAAATTTTACCCCTACAGAACTTAACTGAATGGTAACTGTATTAAAATCATTTAAATGGTCTACAACAGATCCACCTTCCGACATCTTCATATTAAATAAATTTTTCATAAGAAATACCTTGTTTGAGGCCGAGGGTTTTTCATATAGTTTCACCAATGTGTTAATCAAACCCTTTGTTTTTGTTTCCTTCAAAATATTGAAGGCTACCGATGCCACGAGGCACAACCGTACTGTTCCAAGTGCCTTTCTATTGAGAATATCCCATTCTTCATCTGTCATAGTCGTCGGCTTCTTTTTTTTTCCGCTCAATGGTAGGTACAGATCTTTCTAATACAGATAATCTTCCATCTGCATCTTCCACAGTGGGAAGTTTTGGCTATTAAATTTCTTGACCCTAAACTTACCATCTCCCACCATTGCTCCCACTCAAACCAGGAACCCTTCTTTCCTGCGAGTTTATCAGCCAAATAGACCTTTGGCTCTGATACCAGTTGTTAGAAAATTATATATTACAGAGCAATGCAACACATAAAATATGTGTAAAACACAAGCACACAAACACATAAAACCAGAGAGACACAGATATACGTGGTTCACCTAGTTGGGGCTACGTCCACCTCAAACAACAAGTCCTTCCTTTCTATTATCTAGAAAAATGAAGAAACACAACCTCCAGCAGGTCCGATGTAATATCCTCTATTCTCTCTCACAGTCTCCCTATCTGTTTCTCGCTCTGAGAATACACATAAAATACACAGCCGTAATTTAGTTTCGAGGGTGTTGCCCCCAAAACCCCCCACCAGGGGGTGGCTCCATAAAGTCGCAGACGCCCCCCTGGACCCCCCAGGCAACGTTTAATTACGAGCATTGTTGGTGCCCCATTAAGGTACAAGGGTCCAATGTTGTGATACAAAATAAACAAGATAATCAAGCTCCACACCCAACATTTTTCAATACATTTCTAGATGGTGGTATGATGCAGATATCCCATTTAATGTTGCTCTCTCACCTTATTACAAATCTATGCAAGCCTCTATTATAGCTACAGGAAAGGGCTTCAAATTCCCTACTATGCATGACTTGAGCGGAGCTCTTTTGCGAAAATAGATTTACTACTTTGATTATTAATCAAATATAAAGCCAATAATATTGTTTTAATTAAATATTAATTTGATATAATCATATAAATTCTGTATTAAATGAATTAAATATATTCATTGGTATAATTCTCATAGAAGTTGATAAAACTAAACACATTTATCCATTATTACACAATAAACCATACTTAAATATTTTGAATTACATATTTATAACCATTAATAAAGGTTTATATATTATTAAAAAATTAAATAAACTTCATATCTAAACAATTAACAAAAGTTCATAATACCATTAAAAATTAACCAAGGTTCATAGCACACAATTAATAAAATTTCATACACCATTAAAAAACTAATTAAGGTTCATACAATACTCGCCAATGGGGGTGAGGTCTAAGCAACACGTGGAAGGTGTATCACATGAGTAAATATAAGTGGAGTGAGGGTGAGGGATGGTACTCATAGTCCCTTCACCATAACGCATGCAACGGGAGAGTTATTGGCTTCACGTTGGTAATTCGTGTGAAAAATAATTGCACATTGGAGTTCGGAGGTGGTGAAAGGATAAGGCGAGGGAAGATGAGGGAGCCCAACATTAGACTCATAAATATGGTTTGGTTTTGGTCCTGATGGTGGCCTCTGAAGAGGAAGCGTAAACGTCGCAGGAAGTTTTGCGGAAGGAGTGGCCTGTGTGTGCTTGTCATGGGCATTTGCTGGTGCGGTGTGTTCAACCGGTCCCTGCTACTCGGTTTCTTAGCCATTGACTTTGTTTGGGTTAAGGATAGGAAGTTGAAGGGAAGTGAGCTCACTGGTTTCCATTTTTCTTGGCTTTCTGTGAGCCTTTTTTTTCGTGATAAGAGAGGAAGCTAGAATTTGCAGTCCAGGAAACCTCGAGGGTGGTGGCGCAAAACTAGTTTCTTTTCCAAATTTCGTGCCCTCCAGTGTGGGTGTGATGGTGTTTGGTGGATTGGTGTGTGGTTTCTACGTGGAGAATTTGGAAGCTGGTCACTACCCTGCGGGATGTTACGCTCAAGCGTTGACTACTTTGTCATCGTTTATTGTTTAATTTCCTGTGTTGGTTTGGTGCGTGATGGTATTTGGTTTTGCTGGTGGTGGAAGTCTTTATTTGGTAATGGGAGGTGTCTCTGCGCTTCCCTGTGGTGGTGTGAGATGAAATTTGGCTCCTTTTTTTGTGGTTTTTCTTTTCTATAGTGGGGGTTCTGGTCTCTAGACTCTGCACACGTTGGGGTTCCTTGACCTTATCGAATTATGAAGCCCCTGGTGTGGTGTGGGTGTTCTCCCTCCCTTGTCTTCCATGGCTCTGTGGGGGTGGAAAACTCGGAAATCATGGCGGCTCCACGATAAGGTAGAAAGACTGTGAGGCATGCGTGACTCGCTAGTGTGGGTGCGCATGGGGGCTATGGAGGAGGTAAGCGAGGGGATAGTAGAGGTGGGGGTTTGAGGGTTCAAAATCAGAGTCTTCGGGGCAGAGGAGGTTGTGGTGGCAAGGGAAATCATGGGTTTGATTTATTTGAGGTAAATGAGGGATAGGTTATCCAACATTGCTGCCTAAAGAACTGTTGTGCACTTATCAACAACCTAATGAAAAGAGTGGACACAACTGAGAGATTATGTCATGAGGAGGATGTAGAGCAGATGGAAACATTGGATTGAATGAATTATTTACGATGCCAAGTCTGGAAGAGACTAGTAGTGTTTTGGCGAGGCCAAAATCAACTCACTCAGAAAGTAGAAAAGCTAGAGACTTGGTTAGCACACTTTGAAGGGCACGGTCAGTGTGACTTCTATCCTCCACCGTATCTAGGAACAACCTTGGACAACCCTGCATCCATCACGTTGGATGACTAGTATGCTATTTGGTGTTCTTTAATTATGTTTTATATGTGTTTTGGTGCCTTTGGACAAACTGTTTATGGACAATGTCCCTAGTCTCTCTTTTGTATTTTTTTTCATCTGGTGCAATTTTTTGTCAACAAACCGAGTCGAGGTGAGACCACCTGTTCTGTAACTAGCTATATGTACTCCTTTTTTCCTAAATGAATATAAAATTGACTTACAAAAGAACAAAGGTTCATACATCATTAAAAAATTAATTAAGTTTCATACTTAAATTAATAAATTTCCATACCTATTTACTAAATAGGTCTATAAATATATATTTTAGGACTATCTATTTAGTATTTATCAAATGTAAATATGATGATTTAATACTAGATTTAAATGAACTCACATGTTTAACATAAGAAATGTTATATTTATCTATTTATTAAATGTAAATATGAAGATTCAACCTTAGATTTAAAACAACTCTCACTTTTAACATAAATCAATGAAGTTTAAAAATTAAACGTTATGGCCAAATATTAAATATGAATATAATATTAATTTGGCTATCTAATTAATATAATTAAAACATTTACTAAAATTATAATGAAGGCATTAGTGTAAAGTTGATAGATGATACATTCAATTATGTTAATTGTAGATGAATCCATCTGCACTATTAAACTTTAGAGAAAAAAGAGTATTCATAATTTAAACACTACAAATTCAGAGACCCCTTTGTCTTTAAATTTTAACACTGCAAATGGATTTAGAGACACCTATAGTGAAATGTAACACTTCGGTGCCAAAATTGCAATTTTCCATATATGGAGTGACACAATTAAAAATTACTAACATAAATGACTAATTCATATACTTGTTGTACTTGTTATTTGGCCATATTTTTATTCTTGGACTATAATATTCATTTACATTAATCATTATTAATTTTGTCACTTATTATCTAGTCATATATTTTAATCCTAGACTAAATTAGTCATTTAAGTTAGTCGCTTTTACTTTAGTCACTTATTATCTAGTCATATATTTTATCCCTAGACTAAATTAGTCGGTCAAGTTAGTCGCTTTTAGTTTAGTCACTTATTATCTAGTCATATATTTTATTCCAAGACTAAATTAGTCATTTAAGTCAGTCACTTTTAGTTTAGTCACTTATTATCTAGTCGTATATTTTACTCCAAGACTAGTCATTTAAGTTAGTCATTTTTAGTTCAGTCACATAAAATTGCTCAAATTTAGTAGTAATTCACTTGAAATAATTGCGGTGACTAACATTTTTAGTCACCTAGTCATTAATTTCATCATTTTTTACTAGTGAAACAACTCCCATCACTGTAAGTAGCCTAATATCAATATGTATAACCAGCAAGTTAAATCGATTTAAATCATAAAACAGAGAGAGCCCTCTCTGAGTCTAGGAAGGCTAGGCCCTGGACTCCAAAGTGGTTTGATGTTGTGATTTATAGTTTAGTTTTTCCAGTCTTCTAAAATATAGAGTGCAAACAGGCTTGACAAAGTAATTTTAACCAAAGGGAGACTTTGTGTTGGGCACAACACTATTTTTCCTTTATCTATTATTTTTATATGACATGTGGCACACTTTGGCCGAATTTTCATGTTTTAAACTAGTTTAGACAATTCAATATTTTACATTGTTATGTATAAGTTTTGGGTAACTTGACATGTGCCGAACTATAGCTTGTGTGTCTTGTGTATCATGTGGTTCTTGCAAACTCTCAGTTAATTCTCTACTGTTTATGTGAACTAGACATACATGTGAAATATTTCCTATGTAAGCTATGTTTCTTAGTTGTTTTATGGCCATGGCTAGATGTGATCCTTGTCTTGGTAAGTTTTTAAGTGGGAAAATTTCAGCTTGGACATGACTGGCCTAGGATGAGGTATAGGAAGTTCTTAGGTGAACAAGGCACAATCTACTTGTAGTAGGTGCAATTTATCAAGTTATTATAGCTGCAGCAGACCAATGTCACATGAACTGGAGTAGATAAGGACTTAATTGGATTCCCAAGTCATGAAAAAATGTAAGGATATTTGTGAGGGCATGAGTGCCAAGGCATGCTAGGGAATGCTAACATGTGCTAGATAGTTCAAAGGCATGTAAAATATGTTAAGATGTGTCAAGTAATAAGGCATGCCAATATCTGCAATGGTGTGACAATACATGCCAGGGACTATCAAGGAAACAAAATGGAGAAACAAGTTAAAATACAAGGAAATGAACACATCATAGGGTTAATAAGTCATCAATTTACATTTTCCAAGAGGGGCATGCTATGCACACCAACACTAGGTGGAAATGAGTGTCAAGTGCCAAGTGTTAGTGCATTCTAAGTGCCAAATCATCCTCTGTTAATTCTCTTCTACTTTCCAATAACTGATCTCAAATAAATTTAATATTAAACCATGCCAAAGCATACTGAGGCATCATAATGAATGCTATAAATGATAATGATCATGGCCTCTTTAGGACTACATGTCTCTTTGCCCCCTTATCAAATGAGCTCCTTCTCACTTGATGTTATTTCCTTCATCCTAAGGACTCCTTAAATAGTTTTTCCTAGACCTCTTAGGAACCCTCTAGAACTTATGGGTTTTATCCACTTAGACCTTACGAAATATTAATTTTCCTTTTTAATTTTCTTTTAGATTTTAAACCCCGTATTGGGTCCAAAATCCCTTTGCTTTGCTTCTATTCCCACAAAGCCTTTTGTGACCAAACTCACACAAAGCCATCTCACTAGGCTTGTGGAGTACCTCCCAAGCTACACAATTCAACAATATAGTCTAGTTGTAGTAACTATAACTTGGTCAAGCTCTTGTAGTCAAGTGAGGGCTTGGTTGGGTTCCCAAGTCAAAAATTAAGTAAGGTTAGTTGTGAGGGCATGATAGCTAGGGAGGGTTAGGACATGCAAAGGAATGAAAAGGCATACTAACACGTGTCAGACAATGTCAATGCATGCTGAACTAGAGTGTTAGGGAGTGTTGGGGCATATCAAGGGATAACTAGGTAAAAATGCATGGAAAGGAACAAATAAGAGTGTGTACAAGGGAGTGTTAGCGAATTCAAATGTGCTAAGGACAAAGTGTGTTACGAGAAGTTTAGAATAGGATTTACATGAGGCAAGCCTACGGTTGTTATAAGTGGCTCGACATAGCAGTTTTAGACCAAGGGAGATCACTTTGAGCTAGGCACAACATTGTTTTTCCTTTAGTTATTTTTTTTAATATGAGATGTGGCACACTTTGGTTACATGCTCATGTTTTAAACTATTCTAGATAATTTCATATTGTACATTGTTGTGTATAATTTTTGGGGCACACATCTTGTGTCAGCTTATATCTTGTGTACCTTGTGAATCTTGTTTTTCTTGCAAACTCTCAGTTAATGTTCTATTGTTTATATGAACTAAACATACATGTGAAATATTGCCTGTGTAAGCTATGTTTCTTAGTTGTTTTATGGCCATGGCTAGATCATGCGATCCTTGTCTTGGTAAATAGTTAAGTGGGACAAGTTGAGATTGGACATGAGTGGCATAAGATGAGTTATAGGCATTTCTTAGGTGAACAAGGCATAATCTATTTTTAGTAGGTGCAATTGGTCAACTTGTTGGGGTTGAAGCAGGCCAATGTTTTCACATGAACTACAGTAGCCAAGGACTTGATTAGGTTCCCAAGTCGTGAAAAAATTTAAATTCTAGTTGTGAGGACATGAGTGCCAAGGCGTGCTAGGGAATGCTAAGATGTGCCAGATAGTGCAAAGGCATGTCAAACATGATAATATGTGCCAAGTGATAAGCCATTCCAAGATGTGCAAGGGTGTTTCAATGCGTGTCAGGGACTGTCAAAGCAACAAAAGGGAGAAAAAAATTAAACTACAGGGAAATGAACACATAAGAGGGTTAATTAGTCATCAATTTACCTTTTCTAAGAGGGGCATGTTAGGCACACCAACATTAAGCGCCAATAGGTTCCAAGTGCAAAGTCTTAGTGCATTCTAAGTGCCAAGTTTTCCTTTATTGCTTCTCATCTACTTTCCAAAAATTGATCTAAAATAAATTTAATATTAAACCATGCAAAATCATACCAAGGCATATCAACGTGTTCCATACATGCTAAGACTTTCCAAGCACCAACACGTGCCAAGCGCCAATATGTGTCAAGGACTGTTATGGATTCTACAAAGTGGAATGTCATGTTGAAGACTGCTAAGGTGTGCTAGAGAGTGATAATGCATGTTTATGATTGTTAAGGAGTAATAGGACAAAAAATTAAGGGAGCACTAGGTAAAAATTCATGGAATTTAATGAATATGAGGAACGTATGCCAGGGACTAGTGTTGATGAGTGATAGCTATCATGCCAAGGAGGGAGTGACAAGGTATTCTAAGCATTGGTAAGGCATGCTAGGGAATATCAAGGCATGTAAAGAAGTGCCAAAGTGTGCTAGGGAGCTACAGGGTGTGCTAATTATATGTTCCAAATAGTGCCAAGATATGCCAATACATGCCAGGTGCTAAGGATGTGCAGGGTGCCAGGGTATGTCAATATGTGTCAATAAGTGTCAAGGGAACAAAAGGAAGAACCAAGCTAAAATGTAAGGAAATGAACACATAAGAGGGTTAATAAGTCAAGACCTTATCTTTTTCAAAAGGGGCATGCTAGTCACAACATGCCAACTGGCATTGTGTGCCAAGTGCTAATGTAGGTCAATGCATTCAACCAAGGTGTTATAGGGCATGCTAGGGACTACATGCATGCTAACACATGCTAGGAGATTCCATGTTGTGCTAGCGCATGCCACCATGTGCTTGGGCATCAGTGTCATGACAAGATGTTCTAGGTAAAAATATGTTCCAAGACATGCGAGGTGATAAGAAATGTTAGTGTGTGACAAAGCATTAATTTAAGGTGTGCCCAAATTGTTGAGGAGTTTTAGGTATTTCTCATTGATAGAATTGTCAGAGCTTGATTATGTATTAAATAATATATTTCTTATACACACTAGTGGAACTTTATCTAAAGGGAATTTGATAGACTTAATAGATATGAATCATGTGTTGACTCATAGGAAAACTCTACTCGACTAGTGATTACTTGAGGGAAATGATACACACTAATTACTTCTTAAAAAATTGAATGATTATAACCACTGTGGCCTTGGAAATATCATAAAAATACTCCACAATAATGGCCTTAAATCATTTTTGAAAAAAAAAATATTAACAGGCATATAACATCATCAAAAACTCATTGGAATGATTAATGGTGATGAACATTTTTTGACCGTCACCAAAAGTAACAAAAAGAGCATTGGTGAGAATCATTAAAAATTCGTCACTAGAAGTGTCACCAAAGAGAGAATTAGTGATGGGCCTTTAACGACCCTCACCAAAAGTGTCATTGAAAATGGCTTTGGTGACGAACCTTAAAGGCACATCACTATATACACTTACAGTGATGCTTTTTTAAGGACCGTCACCATATGTGACATTGGTGACAGACCTTAAAGGTTCATCACAAGCATGACCCTCACCAATGTCCTTTTTTCTTGTAGTGTCATTTTCAAGACTAAAAAGAGAAAAATGTTTTTCTACCTCTTTCAATGATGCATCTTTCTTGTCGTGTTGATGTTTGTGTGAAATATCCTTATTCTATCCTCCATATTGTACTTCTTTATCCTTCTTTTGACTGCTGGTAGAAGCTTTGTTTCCTTTAACATGATTAGTAACATCAGGTCCTTTGTCTTTGCTTTGATTTGGATTAGCGGTTTCTTTATGATGAGCATGTAGTTGAGAATTTTGTTTTTTCTGATTGGAGGTTATAGGAACATTCCTACTCCTCAAACCATACTTCCTTTGTACTTGAGTAAGAGCATTCCGATATCCCCTCTGATAATCTTTCGTCCGTACTGATAGCATGTCGTCATTTGACAAGACATGTTGTTGATCATCCGGTGCATAAATTTTTGCATAAAACTGATCTTCTTCAGTGAGCGAAATAATTTGTTGATATTCCTCAAATAAATGATTCTTGCCAGAAATTTCTTCTTTATATTATTCATTAGGACTTTCTATTTAGTTCTGCTAAAATGGAGTATGAACTTGTTGTTGATTTTGTGGATCCTGACCCCTCTTTTCCCTTTGCTTGATCTTGTACTAAGGCTACTGATTTTGACCTTTGAAATTGGGATTTATAATTGAGGGTTCAGCTTGTCTATCAACAATGGACATTTTATCCATCATCCTCTTCATGATTTTGGTCAAGGTGTCTAATTTTCCCTCGGATGAAGTAGATGTTTCCTCTTTTATGGTGACCCTTTTCTCCGTCTTGATTTTAGACTTTTTGATGATCAAATTAGCTTCCATGCTTGTTATAGGTCAATTTGGGCATCATCCCCCATGACCTGGTCAAACTGGACAGCGTCCCCAGGACCAATGAAATAGGGTCTACCATCCCCCATGACCTGGTCAAACTGTAGAAATTAGCTGAATAAATCACTTATTCAATGAAGATTAACCCGATCATACATCAATTTCGAATTGCATGCATAACACATAACCTTCTTCTACAATTAATTGTCACATGCGGAAAATAACAGAAGCAATCTCACATCAAATCAATCACACATTAACTCAGTATGTATGGGGAAAGCCTATAGCTGAAAACCCCGCAGCTATTGTGTATATTATAATGGAGAAATCAAGTAACCAAACAAGTACAATACTCCTCACAAGTACTCATTACTCTCTCATGAAGTTACTCACAATCTGACTCAGTTTTGAACAAGTCCGAGGTTCAAAACTCCCCGCCAATTGCCTTGCCTCTATTGCGCAATCATGGCCTGTATATGAAGAGGTTCAAGGTTCGAATCCCCTTCCCTTGATTGCGTAATTGTCATGGAAAATTCCTCCAAGTGTAATGCAAATCCCATGCAAAACAAATCTACCAACTGATAGCTTTACTCACCCTTTCATCTACCTCTTCCACTGGTCTCCACTGAACTGATCATGCACTGTAGTGAACTGAAGTGTTCCTGAGTTGAATAATGAGTTAATATTTAGTAAATTAAATATTATTTAATTTACTCCACTCATATCTAGTTGATTAGTTAGTTAACTAATCCCAACTAGTTCAACTAAAAACAAACAGAACACAACTCCACTACTTGTCCCGTTAACTCCTCCAAAACTCCTGCCACTGAAGTCTAACTGAAGCCAACCATGCAAGATGCCATCAAACCCTAGGAACCACGTGATTCCTTGTGTCAGTTGCATGAGCCACCTCCATGACTCAAACTGAAGTGCGCCAAGAGAGGAAACTGCTGTTTATAGTCAAAATATTATTAAGGGTAAATAATATTTGACTTCCATATTTTTAGGAGATCAGTCTAAAAATAGCCTGGGTCCTAAAAAATAGGGTCTCATCTATTTTTACCGACATGTCGCATCCATCAAGAATCTCCAAGCAGAATTCCCAAATTATGCTCCGTATGTCTAAAAATAGACATAGTCTAAAAATAGACTTTGCGCCAGAATTTGCCTGCGGGCCCACTTAGTGAAGGCGACTTCATTTCACTAAGCTCCATCATCTTGCTGCATTCTCAACACTCCCTCTCAGCAAGATATGGATTATCCGCAATCCCTATCCTGCCTCTGTGGAATTCGAACTTGCTCCTGGTGAGCGCCTTCGTCAGGATGTCGGCATCCTGATCCTCCGTGGGAACATATGAAAGCATCATGATCCTCCGCTGAACACAATCTCTGATGTGATGATACCGATGCCTGAAGCATTGCCGCCTCAACTCATCCTCCTGTCTGTACCATGAACCATATCCCGATGTGCCTCTGATATAGCGCAATACATGCTTGCCCGCCTTCCAAAAGAGCTTAGTAGGCTTAACCATAGCTTGCGAAAGCTGGTTAACTGCATAGCATATATCGGGTCGTGTATTGACCAGATACATAAGCGACCCCACCAACTGTCGATAGACAGTGGCATCCACTACCTCCGCTGAAGTAGCATCCTCCTTCCTCCAACCACCAGGAAGAGGAGTGTCAACAGGCTTGCAGCCTTGCATGTTGAACCTCCCCAGAATCTCCCGGGCATACTTGCCCTGAGAAACAAACAGTCCTCCACTGCGCTGCCAAATCTCCAATCCCAGGAAATAATGAAGGATGCCTAGGTCCTTCATCTCAAACTCTCGTGCAAGATCCTCCTTGCATGAAAGTATCAACTGCTCGTCGCCAGTCAAAATCAGATCATCTACATACAGTACGATGATCAACAGCTTCCCCTCCACCACAATCTGGTACAGGTTTGGATCCGCCTCACTCTTGGAGAATCCAAGCCCGGTGAAGTAGCTGCCTATCCGAGTGTACCAAGCACGAGGTGCTTGCTTCAGCCCGTACAGTGCTCTCTTGAGTCGGCACACATGCGACTCACTGCTGAAGATCTCAAAACCTTCAGGCTGCTCTATGTACACCTCTTCCTCAATAACTCCATTGAGGAACGCAGTCTTCACATCCATCTGATGAATGTACCACCCCATCTGCGCTGAGAGAGCAAGGATCGTCCGTATGGAAGAGTACCTTGCGACAGGTGCAAAGGTCTCCTCATAATCGATCCCCTCGATCTGTGAGAAGCCACCGGCGACAAATCTCGCCTTGTACTTCTCCACACTCCCGTCAGCCGCCTGCTTCACTTTGTAGATCCATCGCGAACCCACCACTGATTTCCCAACCGGTCTTGGGACAATCTCCCATGCACTGTTCCTGATGATCGAATCATATTCTTCGATCATGGTATCAACCCATGCGGGTTCCTCCACAGCTTCCTCAAAAGAGGATGGCTCCGTCACAACACATTGACTCACAAGAGCCATGTATCCAGTGTACCGATCCGGTGACTGTCTCTGTCTGCGCTGTGCTGTAGGTGGTCCTACAACCTTCTCTGCATCCCGAGCCAGTCGCTCAGCTTCTGTAGTGCGCATGCGCCTTCTGATGGTTGGCGCTGCCTGGGTGGTTTCTTCCACCTCCTGAACCTCCTCTTGTGGCTGATCCACATCCGGAAGCTCCTCCTTAGGAACTAACAGCTCCTCATCTGCATGCAAGTGTAGCTCCCTCTCAAGCGAACACCGCATGGATTTCTCCTCCTGAAATTTTATATCCCGTCGCACAACAGTCTTGCGACTGTCTGACAAATACACCCGATAGTTGTGAGGTGTATCATTGTACCCCACAAATATTCCAACCTCAGCAGTTGGATCCAGCTTCCTTCTCGCATCCTTCATCACATGCATGTAGACAGGAGAACCAAAAATCCGCAAATGGGAAATATCAAGCCTCTTGCCAGAATAAGCCTCCTCCGGTGTACTCATGCCAAGAACCTTGTGAGGACAACGGTTCTGCACATACACTGCTGTATTGCATGCCTCAGCCCACAAGTGAAGGGGTAGGCCCCGATCATGCAACATCGCTCGTGCAGCACCCACGATCGTTCTGTTCTTCCGCTCAGCCACCCCGTTCTGCTGTGGGTTATGGGGTGCGATGAGCTCTCTCCAAATCCCTTCTGCGCTGCAGAACTCCTTGAATTCAGCCGAGATGAATTCACCACTGTTATCACTCCTTAGAGCAATCACCTTCTTCCTCGACTCCTTCTCGACCAGTGCTTTAAACTCACAGAACTTCGCGAATGTATCGCTCTTCTTCTGCATGAAGAAGATCCAACACTTTCAAGAGAAATCATCAACAAAGATCACATAATACCTGTGCTTTGCTGTCGAAGCAACTGAGAAAGGACCACACACGTCTGTGTGAACTCTCTCAAGGATCGTCGTGGCGCGACTATCCTTCTCGTGGAAGGTGGCTTTCACATACTTCCCTAAAGTACACCCCTTGCACTGATCTGACTGCGCAAGGGTGCCCTTAGGAAGTCCAGTAGAAATCTGCTGCAGAATCTTCAAAGCTTCATGGTGAAGATGGCCCAATCTCCTGTGCCATAGTTCACCCTCATCATCCCGGCTCACCACATCTCCAGCCTTGCATGCCATAGCTGCGCAGTCATCTACCTGCAACTGATAAAGGTTCTGAGTTCGAACCCCTATCTTCCGGGTCTCTCCAGTAGTCTTACTGCGCAGGAAAGCTTTTCCTTCGCCGAAGACCACATCATAACCCTTATCCTCCAACATCGCTACTGAAATCAGGTTCTTCTTCAATCCAGGTACATGCATGACATCCTTTAAGACAAAGGGTTTACCAGACTCCCTCTGAAAGGATACGGTACCGATACCAGTCGCATTGTATCTACCGTCATCGCCCATCTCGATGTGCATACCCAAATCCTTGTCCTCCAGATCTGAGAACAACTCCCGATCTCCCGTCATATGAAATGACGCACCGCTGTCCAAGAACCACAACGATCCCATCACACTTGAAACCAAGCATGCAATCAGTGAAAAGTCAAGCTCGAACTGTGAAGCCAAAGCTTCTCCATCTGCAGATCTTCCCGCTTGCTTGTTCTTATTCTTCTTTGGACAATTGGTAGCATAATGTCCGTGATCATGGTAATGAAAACATTTCACTTTCGCCATATCCTGCTTCTTGCCCTTAGCTCCAGAATGAGAGGTTTTCTTACCCTTCCCTTTCTTAGCTTTGGACACCAAAGCGCAGTTTTCTTCATCAGCTCCCTTTGATGAAGATCCATCTCGAGTAGTCCTCCTTATCTCCTCCTGCATGAGATCCGCCAAAAGGCGCTCCCATCCCGGCAGCTTCTCCCGACCATTGACACTATCTTGATATGAGTGCCAAGCCTTCGGAAGACCAAGGAGAGCCAGGTCGACCATATTCTCTTCATCGACAGTAACTCCCACACTTCCCAGTTCATCTCTGCATTGAGTGAACTTCGTGAGGTATTTGGCGATACTGTCGCCCTTCTCCATCTTGATGTTCCTGAGCTTATCTTTGAGCGCCAGCTTCCTTTGGTCACTCTTACTCTGGAATAGATCCGACAAAGCTTTCCACATTAAATATGGAGTAGCCTTACCATGAAGGCTGGATACAATATGATCCTTGACGCCCTCCAACAGGATCCTTCGACATTTCGCGATCTTCTTTTGCCATGCATCGACCCGAGCTGCATCAGTGGGCTTTGGGACATCCGCATCCATGAACTCCTTCAGACCATTATCTTCTAACACTGCTTCCATTCGATCTTTCCATGCAACATAGTTCGAACTGCCTTCAAGAGCATATTCGAGCCGCAAACCATTGAAAGAAGACATCTTTCAACACCGGCACCAAGAAGAACAACCTACTGCAAAATTCGAATTCCAAACTCCAAGCTCTATCGCTTCCGATCTATACTTGAAAACAAATTATTTCCAAATCAGAGATTGACTGCAAAGGGCATTCACCAGATCTTTCACCTTACAAAGAAGGATGAATATTCCGGAGGCTACCTGGCCCGCATGCAGACTCTGTCCGAGGAAATAAGTTTGCAATCACCGTAATAGACTTCGACAATTAATCTTGCTCCGATACCATGTAGAAATTAGTTGAATAAATCACTTATTCACTGAAGATTAACCTGGTCATATATCAATTTCGAATTGCATACATAACACATAACCTTCTTCTACAATTAATTGTCACATGCGGAAATAACAGAAGCAATCTCACATCAATTCAATCACACATTAACTCAGTATGTATGGGAAAGCCTATAGCTGAAAACCCTGCAGCTATTGTGTATATTATAATGGAGAAATCAAGTAACCAAACAAGTACAATACTCCTCACAAGTACTCAGTACTCTCTCATGAAGTTACTCACAATCTGACTCAGTTTTGAACAAGTCTGAGGTTCAAAACTCCCCGCCAATTGCCTTGCCTCTATTGCGCAATCATGGCCTGTATATGAATAGGTTCAAGGTTCGAATCCCCTTCCCTTGATTGCGTAATTGTCATGGACAATTCCTCCAATTGTAATGCAAATCTCATGCAAAACAAATCTACCAACTGATAGCTTTACTCACTCTTTCATCTACCTCTTCCACTGGTCTCCACTGAACTGATCATGCACTGTAGTGAACTGAAGTGTTCTTGAGTTGACTAATGAGTTAATATTTAGTAAATTAAATATTATTTAATTTACTCCACTCATATCTAGTTGATTAGTTAGTTAACTAATCCCAACTAGTTCAACTAAAACAAACAAAACACAACTCCACTACTTGTCCCGTTAACTCCTCCAAAACTCCTGCCACTGAAGTCTAACTGAAGCCAACCATGCAAGATGCCATCAAACCCTAGGAACCACGGGATTCCTTGTGTCAGTTGCATGAGCCACCTCCATGACTCAAACTGAAGTGCGCCAAGAGAGTAAACTGCTGTTTATAGTCAAAATATTATTAAGGGTAAATAATATTTGACTCCCATATTTTTAGGAGATCAGTCTAAAAATAGCCTGGGTCCTAAAAATTAGGGTCTCATCTATTTTTACCGACATGTCGCATACTCCAAGAATCTCCAAGTAGAATTCCCAAATTATGCCCCGTATGTCTAAAAATAGACATAGTCTAAAAATAGACTTTGCGCCAGAATTTGCCTGCGGGCCCACTTAGTGAAGGCGACTTCATTTCACTAAGCTCCATCATCTTGCTGCATTCTCAACACAAACTGGACATCATCCCCAGGACCAATGAAATAGGGTCTATCATCCCCTTATATTTCAGTTATTATATGCCCTAAGAGAAGAAAAATTCATTCATGGCTTCTATTGTGAGATTTACAAGGATTGGAGTATATGTTATATCACTTATTGACACCAACATGACCTCTAAAGGGACTAACTACGTTGCAATGAAAGATCCTCCATTCAAGGGTGCATTGCAATGCACTTCTCGACATTCGAGAGTGCGTTGGACACCTGGGAGCGGAATTCTCATTGTTCCGGGAATCTCCACATGGCCAATGCCTTCTATAAGAGTCCATATGTGTCAAAAATCAAATCCAAGTGTCCATCTAAAACCTCTGAACTTGGGAACATGTCTTGCCTATTAATAGAAAGTCATTCATTGAGAAACTACCATCGGTTTCCCTATGAATTGAGCACTCATTCTAGTGCTAGGGAAGGAAGAAAATTGTTAAAGTTATGTTGTTGGATTCTCATTTGAGAGAGTCAAAGTATTGATATGCCACTGGTATGATGTTGGATGTGATGAGGCTGGGATGAAGCTGGAGTTGGTTGGAAACAAATAGATCATTGGTTGTAACCTCCCCCTTCTACTCTTTAATAAAGATTGTTGTTCATTTTCCCATATATATGTCTCTATTTCTTATGAAATGGATTCTTGAATGATATATATATTTCATATATAATCAGTTTTATTCAGTAAGATAAGTAGATATATGTATATTGCATGTTTTTTGTTGTTCTTTGTTTGTGTATGCAGGAATCGATCTGGTGATTTGAGTTGGATTGAAAGCAACGACAACAACGACAAAAGGAGAAGGAGAAGCGATTGAATCACAAGTAGGTTCTTTCACCATTCTATATATCTGCTTATTTTAGAGAAGGTGATGGTAATTATTTCCTCTGTTTTTGTAAGTGACTAGCACCACACTTAGGAAATTTGGTTTATCCATAGATCACAATTCTGCATAACAAATTGCCGACTCCACTAGGGATTATCCTCTCATTCTTGGTGTTTTTGCCTCTTCTTATCCTCCTTAATAGCATCTACTTTTAGTTATTAGAAATTTGAATGAAAGAATAGCATTAGAAGTGTGTTCTGCTGCTTGGTTTTTCAATCCCTGCTATGTCCAACGCACTGTTGGTCAAGACACAATGCATTGTAGTGTACTGTCCCCCACTCAGGGGTACACTGCAATGCATTGTCTCCCCTTAGAGACTGTGTTGCCCCCTTAGCCAATCAAATTCCATATAAATGTTTCATTTCTATCATTCTCAACCATTTTTTTTTTGTATTCTCAATTTTTTGATACCTATTTGATTCTTCCTCCTTTGAAAAGTAAACTTGCTCAATGTCTCTTTAGTGTTTTTCTTTATCATTGGCAAATCAAATTCAAAGTATTTTATTTCTATATTAGATCAATTTTTTTCATAAAGGAAATTTTTGTTCCATTCCTCATTTCTTGTAGGAAAAATTGTAGTTCCATTCTTCATTTTTCCTAAAAGAGAAATTGTTGTTTTATTCCTCATTTCTCAAAGAAGAAAACACTTGTTTTATTGATTGATGCATATAGTTTCCTTTCTTGCAATCACATTAAAGGACCTGAAAACAAAAACATGCATGTGCATATAGTGAATGTGTGTGTTACATAGGAACAAGTTAGGAAAGTTTCATTTTAGTTTGTGCTCTTTATTGTTTTCTCTAAAACTGATTGCTCGTTCCCTTAGTAGCTAGGATTTTCATTGAAAAATATAAATTGAAAAGTTTTCATATCATTTAGTTTTCATTTTTAGGAATTTCCATCACATCACGTGGTGAAACTCAAAGAAAAACTTTTAAAAAAGATCAAAATAAAATTTATATCAATTTACCTAAGAAATCATTAGAACATTAACGATAACATTTAGAATGTCTAGGCTAGAGACCGTTTTCCTAGAATTACCCTTTTATTTTTTTTATTTTTTTTTGTTCATAAAATATTCAATCGCCAAGGAAGAAGAACATCCCTTTCCCCGTTGTTCGCGTAGAATAGAACTTAAACCACCTTTACCACTGGAAGCCATTTTTGGTCGGCGAAGGTGACATCGTTCTACCGAAACTAGTACTATCAGTACCTCTGGTGCGACACCATTCTCACATATACAAGAGTCGTCTCGAGTTGTTTCTACAAAATCATGGTTCATTCACTATTGTTGAGATGAAGTCCTCTCATCTACCTGTGGTCACGGCCCATCCAATCAGTGAGACCATACCCCCCGAACCCAATGTTGTCAACTGGAAGTTGCTCCAGATCCTGTCTTTTACTAGAACATCTAAATCCCAAAGTTGAACAACCGGAAGTTGTTCCTGTATCAGTCGCCCCACAATCTATTTTAGCCATTGAGTCTACCATATCGCATAGTCAACCTCGTGAAATATACATCAGGCCTAACGGTTAAATCCTTCCACCTGGTTTGATTTCGATTGAAGAAATTCCACAAGACGAAACTCCTTTGAATCCAACTCATTTTGGATCAGACCTTTATCTTTACTAGACTTTTACTCAATCACCTCTGCTTTCTTTGATCCTGTGTCTATTCGAGTTCCCGTAGACCCATTAGGGTATGCATTGGGTCGTATAACCATGCCTGAGCCAACATCTTCGGTTGGACCATCTATTCCAGTTGTGACAACACCTGCTCTTGCTACCCAGTCGACGTTCACAACTTCACTAGAGTCACATTTATATGGTGACCCTTCCATCCCACCTGGTTACTAATCTTTATCTAGAACCTTCTCTGGTGCATCTTCAAACCCATGGACTTCACCAATGTCATCATCTGGTATTATATCTGGTACATCTGTAATGAGTACCAAACGAATTGATCCTTTACATACATCATCAGGACAATATCAAGCTGGTCCATCTGGGTATATTGCATCCAGTACAATTTCAACTAGACTCCCAGCCTTTGGAGAACAATATTTTCCATCTCCTCATTCTGGGGGAAACCTATTGTCACCCATTTTGATAGTACTCCGTCATTATTTGGTCATCCTAATGTCAAAATGAATGCTTTTCAGTGGCATCCCACTCTACCCATCCAACCACAAATGGTTGTACACTCATATCAACCAGTTCAACCTGTTGCACCCACAACTACTCCACTTGTTAATACATATTTACCCCTGTTATAGGCTCAAACTGTTGTACCTCAAATGTCTCAGGCGGGTCCTTCCACCCAATACCCTCAAGTATTGGGCCCTCAGACTCCAACTCCTTTGGCTGGTTTACAACAACCATGTTAATTTTGGACAACTAGGTCCAAACTCCATGTTGTGGTGCTCAGATGAAGATCCCAATATTTTTATTGGACTCCTCTTTCGGAGAGGTGCAAGATCGATCTAAAGATCATCTTGATCTGATGAGCAGAACAGTTATTTTGAATTTATTCAAAATATGTGCAGGTCGGCCAGAAGGTTTAGTGCCGCAGCAGATGTGTCACACACCCTCATTGATGGATATATATTGTTCAACGTTGGAGGAAATTTTCACTCATCTCATCGTCACACATTTCTCTCTCCTCATCTAATTGGTTCGATCACCTTGGAGGCTCTTCTCTTCACAAGTGGGAAATTTTAGCAAGCAGCAAATTCTATTTTAGGCCTAAGGTTTCTGCAACAGCATCGACCAGCGTTGAATTTAGTAAACGCAAGGTCAAATTGACCTGAAACTCTCCCAAAATTTAGATTTTCTGAATCTGAATTTTTTGGCACAATTCCCAAGGCTGGACGTTAAATTTGACTTGGTTGCGTTGACCTTGATGCTACTATTGTTTGCATTGATTATTGACTAACATCATTGACTTTTGTTTACTTTTGGGGTTGACTGTTTTGGCTATCCTAGAGGTTTGTGTGACACTTCTGGTTGGCTGACTATATTGAGACTATGTTGGTTGAAGCATCCTACTGACCGCCATAATGCACCAACACACTTATATATTTCTAGCTTGTCTTTTGTCAATCTACTGGTATGTTCTATCAACATTTTAATTTATTGTTTATGTGATTTCTGACTGATATTGGGATAAAAAATAAAGTTGCATCAAGCATAGAACATCTACAAAAATTTACAAACCACCTGTATCCAGAATTATTTATTCACATAAACCAGGTTACCATATTATGGGATGTCGTAGCCACAACCAGGTTTTACCTATCCACAACCGAATCCAAGCTATTCTAGTTTGGGTTATAATCTTGGTGGGCGGACTCCTTGGCAGCCACAAGCGCAAATGCAACAACCTTCATTTCAATAAGTAGCGTACCCAAGTTTTGGTCAACGGAATCCTCAAGTGTTTGCTTATCAAAACAACCCCTATCTGGGTTACCAGCAATAGATTCCTTATGCTAGTGCTCAAACACATGTTTCCCAATCAATTCCATCATATTGTGGCTATGCTCAACCTGACTTAAATTAAAAATTTGCCTTTGTTGCAACTTCAGAGTTACCATATTTAAACCAGCTTACCAATGATTCAATCAAATATGCCCCTTGGTGGCTGGTGATACCTCATAAATTACCCTCAGATATTCTTAAGTTCAATGGAAACCCTGGGGAAGACCCGTCGACACATGTTATGACTTATCATTTGTGGTGTTCATCTAACTCCCTAAATGATGACTCTGTTAGACTACGTCTTTTCCAGCATATGCTCACTAGTCCGACCGCGAAATGGTACATTGAGTTACCAAGAGCTTCATTTGATAATTTCACTACCCTAGCTACTGCCTTTTTTACCCACTTCCAGTTACCCATATGATATGAAACTGGAACAAAACTCTTGACTAATTTTAAATAGACTAATGCTAGTCACATTTCTGATCATATTCACGATGCCATGGTTAATACATTTTTTCATGATCAGCTCCTTGTTGAGTGGTTTATTAAGTCCCTATTACCATATATAACTGAGGATGTGGCGAAGGATGGCATCGTCACTGAAGAGCAGGTCATTTCTCGTACCCAGTAATTAGATTTGATTTATACTCAGTCTGGCATGCTCTACGAGAAAATTCCCACCGCAATCTAATTTTATAGTTCCTCCTCCATCTAAGGACTCTTATGTCAGTGACAGTATGATCAGTACTACAAGCACACATCACTCTACTACATATGATCCGTCACCTTCTTCTGAAATCCATGTTGTGTCATCTGACAAAGGAAAAAGTGACAAGCAAACTGGAAGTAAGAAAAAGGGGAAATCAAAGAAAAAAAACTTCTAACCCACAGGAAAGGGCATCTAATCAACAAACTAGAAATTAGAAACCTCATTACCCTTGCATAATATGCAACGAGGAGCACTTTTTTTGAGACTGTCCTCACTGCACCGAAGTCTCAAAATTGATTAAGTACTTGCACGCATCCACTGTGTTGACAGATCCATTTTCGAATCCAGACACAAATTTGGTTGCTACGGATCCAACTTCTAGTTCCCAAGTGTTTATGATATCTATTACGAAGCCAAAAACTGATGTTTTGGTGTCAACATGAAATAAATATTACGATAGTTAGGCTATTGATCAACCTACTACCTCGACCATGAATCCATCTACGAAATTGATATCACCAACTGTTATTCCTGATAAAGCCACCAAAGGGAGTCATTAATAAATCGACATTCAATCCTCGAACCCGATCTGCTCAAAATTATAATATAGTTGAAGATTTGGCTCAATCCCCTTCAGCTATGTCAATGCTTGAGGTGCTTCAAAATTTTCCCTCCCAAAAACAGGCTTTGTTTTCAGCAATTGGTGGAATCAATCCGACATAATCCAATCTTGTAGTCTTTAATCATACAGGATATGTGTCGCAATTACCAGCAAAATTGGAATTCTCCATCCAATTAAATGTTCTCAATCACCTCATTCATCATACTATTATTGATGAGGGAGAATCTACATGCATTATGTCTCTAAGCTGTTGGAAGTCACTTGCCTTACTGTGCCTATCTCAATTGCCTATGACATTGTAAGCTTTCGACAGACGTATATATAAGCCTTGTGGTATCATCAATAACCAACATGTCGAACTAGGGGGAAAAGAAGTACATTTTGAAGTTGAGGTCATTCACGGACCCCTTGATTACAACATTTTACTTGGAAGGCCATCAGTATATGCTATGAATGTGATTTTCTTTACATATTTTAGAATGATCACCTTTCCACATAAAGGTGTTATTACAGTCATCAATCAACTCTCCTTCTTTGCCTCCAGTTCCCAGGTAACTAGAAGCATTCAGTTAGTTCATGCACCCCAACTAGCATTTCAGAACATTGGTGTAGGACTCTTAAAGGATTCTTCCCTAATGGTAACCTTTGCATTACCGCTACCTACAATGTCAGCAGAAATTGAAAACATAAAGACCTGCTACATGATATCTTCCACTCCATCTGGCTAAAGAAATATTATGGGTGATTCTAAAGTTCTTACAGTGGATGGGGTGGCACATTCATCAGATGGATGTGAAGACTGCGTTCCTCAATGGAGTTATTGAGGAAGAGGTGTACATAGAGCAGCCTGAAGGTTTTGAGATCTTCAGCAGTGAGTCGCATGTGTGCCGACTCAAGAGAGCACTGTACGGGCTGAAGCAAGCACCTCGTGCTTGGTACACCCGGATAGACAGCTACTTCACCGGGCTTGGATTCTCCAAGAGTGAGGCGGATCCAAACCTGTACCAGATTGTGGTGGAGGGGAAGCTGTTGATCATCGTACTGTATGTAGATGATCTGATTTTGACTGGCGACGAGCAGCTGATACTTTCATGCAAGGAGGATCTTGCACGGGAGTTTGAGATGAAGGACCTGGGCATCCTTCATTATTTCCTGGGATTGGAGATTTGGCAGCGCAGTGGAGGACTGTTTGTTTCTCAGGGCAAGTATGCCCGGGAGATTCTGGAGAGGTTCAACATGCAAGGCCGCAAGCCTGTTGATACCCCTCTTCCTGGAGGTTGGAGGAAGGGAGATGCTACTTCGGAGGAGGTAGTGGATGCCACTGTCTATCGACAGTTGGTGGGGTCGTTGATGTATTTGGTCAATACTCAACCCGATATATGCTATGCAGTTAACCAGCTTTCGCAAGCTATGGTTAAGCCTACCAAGCTCTTTTGGAAGGCGGGCAAGCATGTATTGCGCTATATCAGAGGCACATCGGGATATGGTCTATGGTACAGACAGGAGGATGGAGTGAAGCTTTCTGGTTTCACTGATGCAGATTGGGCAGGGAGCCCAACAGACCGGAAGAGCACTTCGGGAGGAGTTTTCAGCATTGGGTCGACAACAGTTTCCTGGTACAGCAGGAAGCAGAGATCCGTGGCACTCAGTTCAGCAGAGGCCGAGTACATGGCAGCAAGTTTGGCTGCATGCGAGGCTATTTGGATGAGGAAGATCCTCACAGGTTTGTTCAGGTTGCATTTGGAGCCTACAATGATCTACTGTGATAACCAGAGCTGCATCAAGCTCTCGGCTAATCCAGTTTTTCATGATAGGTCCAAACATATCGACATCAGGTACCATCACATCAGAGATTGTGTTCAGCGGAGGATAATGATGCTTTCATATGTTCCCACGGAGGATCAGGATGCCGACATCCTGACGAAGGCGCTCACCAGGAGCAAGTTCGAATTCCACAGAGGCAGGATAGGGATTGCAGATAATCCATATCTTGCTGAGAGGGAGTGTTGAGAATGCAGCAAGATGATGGAGCTTAGTGAAATGAAGTCGCCCTCACTAAGTGGGCCCGCAGGCAAATTCTGGCGCAAAGTCTATTTTTAGACTATGTCTATTTTTAGACATACGGAGCATAATTTGGGAATTCTACTTGGAGATTCTTGATGGATGCGACATGTTGGCAAAAATAGATGAGACCCTATTTTTTAGGACCCAGGCTATTTTTAGACTGATCTCCTAAAAATATGGAAGTCAAATATTATTTACCCTTAATAATATTTTGACTATAAATAGCAGTTTACTCTCTTGGCGCACTTCAGTTTGAGTCATGGAGGTGGCTCATGCAACTGACACAAGGAATCACGTGGTTCCTAGGGTTTGATGGCATCTTGCATGGTTGGCTTCAGTTAGACTTCAGTGGCAGGAGTTTTGGAGGAGTTAACGGGACAGATAGTGGAGTTGTGTTCTGTTTGTTTTAGTTGAACTAGCTGGGATTAGTTAACTAACTAATCAACTAGATATGAGTGGAGTAAATTAAATAATATTTAATTTACTAAATATTAAATCATTAGTCAACTCAAGAACACTTCAGTTCACTACAGTGCATGATCAGTTCAGTGGAGACCAGTGGAAGAGGTAGATGAAAGGGTGAGTAAAGCTATCAGTTGGTAGATTGGTTTTGCATGAGATTTGCATTACACTTGGAGGAATTGTCCATGAAAATTACGCAATCAAGGCAAGGGGATTCGAACCTTGAACCTCTTCATATACATGCCATGATTGCGCAATAGAGGCAAGGCAATTGGCGGGGAGTTTTGAACCTCAGACTTGTTCAAAACTGAGTCAGATTGTGAGTAACTTCATGAGAGAGTACTGAGTACTTGTGAGGAGTATTGTACTTGTTTGGTTACTTGATTTCTCCATTATAATATACACAATAGCTGCGGGGTTTTCAGCTATAGGCTTTCCCCATACATACCGAGTTAATGTGTGATTGAATTGATGTGAGATTGCTTCTGTTATTTCCGCATGTGACAATTAATTGTAGAAGAAGGTTATGTGTTATGTATGCAATTCGAAATTGATATATGACCGGGTTAATCTTCAGTGAATAAGTGATTTATTCAGCTAATTTCTACACTGCAACACACCTTTCAACATTCAAGGGTGTGTTTCCCTCAGTTTATAATATATTTACCTAAGGGGCTCAAAACCCTAACAAATTAAAATGAAATGAAACATAAATTCTATTAAAGGAAAAAGAAGGTTCATAGCTCTAACCTGGATCGAACAACGATGAAAATCGTCCATAGAATCTGTCGCAATCAACTGTTGAAGTTTGGGGGAAAAAACTTGCTTAGAGCTCCGAATTTCAAATGGTAAAAATGAATGGTAAAAACTCTTTTAATTGGTCATTTGATTATTTCAAAATCATATTAAATGCATTGACTATGGCTTTTATTCATTTTTTGCTATGAAACAGGTATTTTATCTATTTGATGTTGTTCTGAACAGGTTTTATAGCTGATATAGCAGATTAGTCGTGCACACTTATACAAGAATTATTTGACCACAAAGCATACTTTTATCCTTATTTTTCGAGCTTTGATAAAAATGAAAAAGGACTTGAAACGCACTTTTATCTCTTTTTCGAGCTTTGATAACGGCAAAAAAGAAACCCCTGGAGCCTTCTTTTAGCTCTTTTTAGACTCTGATAATGTGAAAATATTTCCGAGCACTTATCTTTTCGAGCTCGTAAAATTAAATGAAACGACATGATCTACTCAGTATAAGTTTAACCCTTTTCCGGACTAAGATAAATTATTTACGAAAAAGGAAAACCTTAGTCAAACATGGCTAAGAGGTTCTCTCGGATGTTATTTTACACTTTTTTGAATCTGAGCAACAAATTTACGAAAAAGGATTCATGGAGTTTCCTTTTTTCCTCTTTTTAAAACTCTCTAAATATGAAAAAGGATTGGGTTGTCACTGTCGTTAGGCTCGTTAAAACACAAAATAGCGACAGGCTTGTCGATCATGGCAAGAATAAAGTTTCATTTATCGCTGGACTAGTCATTAAATTATTGAATAGTGATGCATTCACCCGAAGGGTTGAATTATAGATCAAGCATATGTTATCCTCCTCAATCTTGTTAAAAAATAAAGAGGTACTGGTCGACAAATGACCGAGGAAAATTTGGGAAAGCGAACATAACACTTTTATGGTAGAAGGTCGCTCTTGAACATGACACTTTCACTCCATCACTGTGACTTTTGGGTTGGTTAATCTTCTTTTCGGTTCATTCATACCTATGGTTCATCATACCTTCACTTCGGTTTTTGGTCAATGCTGCCAACTCATCTCAATATCACCGATATGTTCAAGAGAATTCATCCAGTGAATACTCATCCTTATGAAATACTCATAAACCTTCATTTTCATGACAATCATCCCTGAACATTGCTATATCAAGTCACATTTTGTCTCTAAAATCAGTAACTCCCGCTTTGCGATAAAGTAGCTCCTTTAACCTTCGACATCAACTCATCATCCAGGAATTTTACTTAGAAACATCATCTTCCAGTACCATGAGGCTTGTTACATCATCGAAAAGTTCCTCACTTTCGGACCTTTGACCGAAAGTTTTTTTTGGCGTTCAACATCAAATCATCTATTCACACCTTACAAATTGTATTGTAGTACCTTGAGAGCCATTAACATCAATGGTGGTTCTCTCGACTTTGTTAACAACTCGCATCATTGGATGGTAATCAAAATATTTCTTACCATGTTCGACTACAAATCATATATTTGCATGGCTAGACTTGTACCCAAATAATTGAGTGAACGAGATAAGAAGACTCTGGATCTATTTTCTTCCATCGGGGCTACGATTTTAGGATTTTTTTACACATCATATGTATGATGAATTTACATACATATCGTCATCCAAACATGGGCCTATATCTATAGGCATGTTTGTATTGAGAAACATTTCAATGTAGATGAATTTATGGACTATGTACATGTTATTATACAGTTTATGTGTTGAGCATGGGAATTCCTCCCTCAGCAATTCGTGATCAAGATTAAAATATCATGATGTATTGTATTGTAATATTGATGCAGGTCACCGCTCCACTTCAGTTCCAGCTCATCACATCGTAAAGAATCTCATCCAAATATTATTCTTATTATTTTGATTTCATGCTTTAAGGGGCAGCTGTTATAGGTCAATTTGGGCATCATCCCCTGTGACCTGGTCAAACTGGACATCATCCCCAAGACCAATGAAATAGGGTCTATCATCCCCTTATATTTCAGTTTATATATGCTCTAAAATTCTTTCATGGCTTCTATTGTGAGATTTCTAAGGTTTTAAGTGTATGTTATAACCCTTATTGACTCACCAACGCAACCTATAAATGGACTAACTTCATTTCAATGCAATATCCTCCATTCAAGGGTGCATTGCAATGCACTTCCCGACATTCAAGAGTGCGTTGGACACCTGGGAGCGGAATTATCATTGTTCTAGGAATCTCCACATGGCCAGTGCCTTCTAGAAGAGTCCATATGTGTCAAACTTCGAATCCAAGTGTCCATATAACACCTCTGAACTTGGTAACATGTCTTGCCTATTATTAGAAAGTCATTCATTGAGAAACTACCATCAGTTTCCCTATAAATTGAGCACTCATTCTAGTGTTAGGGAAGGAAGAAATTTGGAAAAGTTATGTTGTTGGATTCTCATTTGAGAGAGTGAAGGTACTGGTATGTTGTTGGTATGATGTTGGATGTGATGAGGCTGGGATGAAGCTAGATCTGGTTGGCAAAAATTCTATCATTGATTGTAACCTCCCCCTTCTACTCTTTAACAAATATTAATGTTCATTTTCCCATATATATGTCTCTATTTATTCTACAATGGATTCTTTAATGATATATATATTTCATATCTAATTGATTTTATTGAATAAGATAAGTAGATATCTATATATTGCATGTTTTTTGTTGTTCTCTGTTTGTGTTTGCAGGAATCGATCTGGTGATTTGAATTGGATTGAAAGAGATGGCAACAACGACAGAAGGAGAAGGAGAAGTGATTGAATCACAAGTAGGTTCTTTCACCATTCTATATATCTGCTTATTTTAGACAAAGTGATTGTAATTCTTTCCTCTGTTGTTCTAAGTGGCTAGCACCACACTTATGGAATTTAGTTTATTCGTAGATCACAATTCTGCATAACAATGCTCACTGTGTTTCTCTGCATTTCTTCAAGAGTTGATGGGTTTCTTTCTCTCAGTAGGTAAGCCATGTTAGGATCAAAACCATCAGGGTAATGAAGTAAATCAAGGCCTGGAGGAGGTTTGATATTCTCAGTAATTGACTCATATATTTTATTGAATCTAGCTGTAAATTCTTGCACAAAATCATTGGGATTCCTTTTCAAGGCATTATATTCAGCTAATATTTGCAATGGGTTCTTCTTCTTCTTCCATTTTTTGATGAACAAGTCAATCAATCGCTGTGAAGTAGCTACTGAACCAGCTATGAGAGAGAGGAACCATTTCTTAACCTCTCCTAAGAAACTTTGTGCTATGATGCACATCTTGGCATCATCATTGCCAATCTCTTCAAGATCTATGAAATCAACCACTTCACAATGTGTTGGTAAGAAGTGCCTTTGATGTTCCATCAAAAAGGGGAAATATTTGACCATATTTTGAGGTAGTGCAGTGAATTGTCGGGGTAAGATCAGTGGAGCGAATCTGGCCAAGATTAATGGAGGGGGTTCTAAAGGTCTTGATGGAGTGAAAACTTGCAGAGGTAATGATGGAATAAATGAAAGAGGTGATGATGTAGCTATATGAGAAGGTGTAATGACAGATGGTGAAGCAAAGGCCTACTGCTAATATTGGAAATACAAATTTTCTGAAGTTTATTGAAATTTATACACCAGGCCTTTAAGTTTGTAGAAATTAGACTAGACTTCACTATCGACCTCGGAATAAGAAGAATCATAAAATTGTACAAAGGTCTCAAAATCAATAGGATCAAAGATAGTCTCTGAAAGAAAGGTTTCAGACTTAGACCTGAACAAAGATGTTTCAAATGCATAATTATAGGACAAATCTTCTGAAGCAAATCTCGTAGGCAAGGAATTTGATTTGACAAGTGGAGGAATAACTCTTCCAACTTTCCGAGACTTGTTTTTCTGCTTTCTTAAAAGAATCTTGGGATCATTTACAATTAGTGAGGGATTTGGGTTTGAATTTGACCTAGTATGCTTTTTAGGAGCCATCTTAGATAGGAATTTTCACTTTGGATCAAATTTAAGAACTCAGCTTGTTTTGAATGCTATAACGTGTCTCTCAAAAGTCTAACCTTCAAAGGACTAAAGAAATATTCCCAGGAAAATTTTTGCAATCGCTCCTTGACAATAGCGCCAAAAATTTTATCACTCCCCCCAAATTCACAAGGCTGAGAGTGGGATTGAAGGAAGGTAACCATAGAGTAGGCTTTAGGTCAGGTAGCTATCCTTACGAAGACCAGAGAGGGCTCTCTCAATGTCACTTTGCATTCAATGAAATGACTAAATATATAATGATCTTAGGCTAGGTATATAAGCTCAATAAATAGTGATTTTGTTTCATGTTTCTGTGCTCGATAAGAATGACAGTAAGGAGACTAGATCTACGGTTTAGATCAAATTTCAAGGTCAAGTTTCAGAGAATATGGATGAGGCCAGGTAGGTAGCTTGAAAGCATGTTTATTTTTTCATTGTGTATAGGATGAAATGATAGAAAAATTGAATGAGCACTGAGGTGAATTCATTCATTTAGAATAACATAAACATATAATGTAAATCTTGTTAAGGCAGAGCATGATAAGGCATGATTTCTGCTTATAGAATGACAAGATAAAAACATATAAGCATGTATATGAAAGAGGAAAACATATCATTCAACATGATAAGATAAACATACAGAGAAATAAAAAAATGCTCCAAGGCATACCACAGGATTCTCAACACAAATTCTGCAACAATGTCTTTGATTTCATTCCAAAAGGCTTGTACAATAGCTCCACTACAAAAAACAACTAACCAACCCAAGAAAAGACTAAATTGGTTCTAATTATAGAAAATATGAACAATGAAACCTCATAGGGTTGAAATTTCATCCAAAATGCATCATAATTACATAAGATGAGTCACTTCCTAGAATCTAGGTAGGTTAGAAACTATTTCCTCAAATTCAGCTAAAGACTAGGAGTGTGTGTCCCCCACATTAAATTACATGTTTCCTCATGATAAGAGGCAAAAACCAATTCAATTACTCCAATTCCATCTCAAAGGAAAACAAAACCTCAAAAATCTGACTTTTTATGGGCTTGACAAGTGTCTGAGGAATCTTATGCAGATGCGTAACACCTTTTTGCGGCTGACTTTGAGGGATGTTTAGGACTCCAAATACAAATATGGAAGATAGGTCAGCTACCCCTGTGTGTCTAGTTTCTAGAACATCTTGAATTTGAAAAATTACCCATGGGAAGGCCTGTAAAATTTGATTCCCCCAAGCTTACTCCAGATGTGTAGCGCCTGGTCAAAAATACTAGCAAAAGCATAGAAAACTGGTGGTTTTTTGGCTTTTTCTTCCAAACTAGAGCTTGTCATGCAAAAAGGGTTCCTAATCTGTGATGTACTCTTCAAAATTTATTCAACCATGTAAGCCATTCATCATTTAAGTGCCCTGGGGAAAAGTGTACACATTGGCACTACGCATTTGTGGAGGCTGAATTTCCAGCTTAGTGCAAAAATCGCCAAAAATGCAAAAAGTGCTCAAAATTGGCCAAAATTTCTTCCATAATACCTGTGGAGGATATGATAAATATCCATAAATGCCTCAGCAAGGAGGCCTAAGTTTTATTTCTCCTTAAGCTTCATTTGAGCCTCTTTAAGCTTCTTTTTCACTTGTTTGAGCTTGATTTGTGAAATTTTGTTCCTAGTGCGATAATGATTGGCCATATGCCTCTAGAGGTTATTGTTCTTCTTGGATTTCTTCAACAACTTCTCAAGGTTACCATTAACCCTATCAAGCAAATACTCTCTGTCTTGATTGATCTCATCAAGAATTAACACATCAAAGGTCTGCCAACCTGCTTTAGGAGTTGTTGATTCTCTTTCTCTCTGAAGCCCCTTTTTGAGGCCCATTGTCCTTGGTTTTCTTATTTTTATTTCAACCTCTACATCCTTCACCTCATCATCATATGCAATCTCTTTTCCCTTTCCTTTATCTACATCAACATGTACTTTAGGTTTGTCTTGGAGGAGAAATTTTAACTTTAGCTGAAAATTCTCTTGTTGTAGGAATGTGATCTAAGAATTTGCAATGGAGAAAATCTCCCTCAACTCTATTATTTACTCATCGTTTTCCTTTACGATCTCCTTAAATTATTTATCATCAACTTGTTCTACCATGTCAACATCTAGGGACACTTGTTCAACATGTTGGTGCAATGGTGATTCAATCTGATGCATGAGTGGTTTCTCCTCTATTTCTCTTTGCACAACTATAGTATCAAGTGTAGATACAATTTTGATGGATTTGAGAGGAAAGACCTGCCTCTTTCCCTTCTCATAGGTGCGAGTGACCTAAAAAACTCTAGGAGCCTTGCAAATCTTAGTGTTCATGCTGGAAGAGCCAACCTCCATTGGTTGTGCTAATATTGATGGTGATGGTGTGATATGCATGACATGAGGACTAGTGGTGGGCAATGATGCTACTTTCTCCATGAAGGTTTCCCAAGTTATGTTGATGGTTGAGAGATGATGTAAAACAACGAGTTTGACTAGACCATTATGGAAAAGGCTTGGGTGATGATCTTTGTTTCTACTCTGAACCTTCTTAGTCATTCTAAGAAAACTTATGTACAAGTAATGTGGCAAGTCAAGTGATTTAGTAGAGGTAAAGTGCATCAATAATATGATATGGTACCTGTACAACCTATAGAATCTCCCTTCACATGTGAAATATTTCATAATTAACCTCATCAAAGGAGCATATCTGTCAAGGAGGTTCCCAAAAGGGAAGATGTACTCAGGGTTCTCTCTAGCATGAGGTTTGAGGAACAATTTCCAATCTTCAAGGTCTATGTCCATGCCCTTAAACGACTTTTGTCCATGACTAGGTATACTTATTGCTGAAGAAATCACATCTATTGATAAGTTAAAATCTACACCTGCAATGATGGCCTTTCACATACTGAAACTAGTGGAAAATAAGCTTGTCAATTGGAGATGACCGTCTTCTTCCATGATTTTCTCACAAAATCTCAAGCATTCATTCCTCTCAAATACTCTCTTGGAAAAAGGTGAGGTAGTGACTTCTTGCAAGGTGGAGGGCTCAAATCTGATGTGGCACGCTCCTTTGTGGATTTTCTTCTCACTCTCCATAATATCTATCAGAAGGATAAACTCTAGGTGTTTAGGATGTAGTGGGTATGTGGACTGGATCTGGAAAAACATTGGACAAGGTTAGGGTAGGTTTGGAGGGTGAGATGAAGGGTAGTGAAGCCAAGAAAAATTCCCAAAAAAATTCAGGAGGTAGGATTGTTTGTTGGCATCAAAATATAGGTGAAATTTGGTGAAATGGATGTAAATAAGGTGATCAAATTTGGAAAACAAGAGGATTTCCTATTTTTTCAATAGAAAAATAGTAGGAAATTAGGGTTTGATGGGAATGAAGTATATGGAGGCTATGAATGATAAGGAATGATAGAGTATGGTCTGGGAAAGCTGTATGAGGGTATTAAATGGTAGGCTTACGGTTTAGTCCATTAAAATCTCTAAATGATAGGAAAATTTGAAAATGTAGTAGGAAAGGAGGTAAGCAAGAAAATCAATTTTGTGCTTGATAAATTGACTTAAGGAGGATATGAGGTGCTAACTTACTATTGAAGAAGCTTTTAAAAGCTGATAGAAATGATCATGGAGCTTGGATGAGTGATTTAGGAGCAAAATACAAAAAATGTAGCACTCTCCCAGATGTGTAACATAATCTTCCAGATGCATAATAGAGCCCTTCAAATGTGTAATAGAGCCCATGAAATGCATGATAGAGCCCTTCAGATGCGTAACAGAGGCTTTTTGGAGAAAATTCCTTGATTTGCTTCGAACCCTTGACAATTATGGAGCAAGCTGAAGGTAAGAGAGGTGCTCTACCAAACATGAAAAGACAAAATGAGTTGAAAAAAACTTCTCTTTCCTCTTTATAACATCTTGAAATGACTTTTTGTTTTTAGTGAAATAGTGAAACAAAAGACATTGAGGACATTTTTTCCTCTTTAAAATAATTTGACAATGAACAAGTTTTGAAATAAGACAAAGTGTCTTAATTTATTCCCCTAACTATGCTAACTCCCTTTAAAAGACTAATATGATGAAAATGAAGCCTTTTTCTCCCTTTTTGGTGGCATTTTTGGACTTTTCAATGGCAAAACAAGGACACTAGACAACATACGTAGATGGAGATGGAACGATTGACCTAAGACTCTAAATGACAGTGAGTGGCATGACCTTTGAGATGATGATGGCCATGGATGGAATGAGGGGAGCAACATTTCTACCCTAGACCATATGTAGTGACCAAAATTTATTTGAAAACGTGTTTGAAAAGACAAATTTTTTGACCTAGGATTACTACCAAATAAACTGAATGAGCATGTTTGATCACTGAACATATTGACACTAGTACCTTCCACTTGGCATGTGCTTGGGCCTAAGACTCTTTCACTTGTTCATCTAAATTCATAATGTCATCAAGAAGTTCTACTTATTCCATAGGATTTGAAAGGACTGCTAATTGCTTGAAATTTGGGTTTGGCTAAGCAGTTAGACTCTTGGTTTTGGCTGGCCCATGTTGTTACACCAATTTTTGGTCATCTAACCTATTACTATTATATGGACCAAAGTACACCATGTAAGACCAATTTTACCCTAGTAAAATTTCTTTCACTATGAAAAACAACTTAGTAATCCATAATTTATAAAAAAAATTTATGGTCTAAACAGGAAACCCCCTGAGGAAATATTGAATAAATCCCTATTTGTTTGGTTTTCCTCAAGGAATAATTAATTAAACCACTGTTCGATTAATTTTCCTGGTCATATTTAACCCAAAACAGAAAAATCTATTAGATAAATCACTATTTATCTTATTATTTCCTAGGAAAAATTATTTAAAACATTATTCAAATAATATTCCTTGTTAAATTTGACTAAATAATTTATAAATAATTGATAAATCACTATTTATTTAATTATTACTCAACCATATTCTTAAAATAATAAATAAATAATTTATTTATTTATTATTTACAAATAAAGGGATTTTACCAAATTCAAATTCGTTTTCCCTCCAACAAAAATAATAAAATATTACATCCCCGGATGCGGGTGCAATACAGTGAAGCGATGGCATTCAATGTGCAGGACGGCATGTGGGAAGGCCACATGGCCGCCTACAGCCAGACTTTATGGTGCCTCGATTGTATTAATTCCTCAGGCCACCAACCTCTGAGGCATTTACGCCGGTGGGGAAGACGAGGCCGTGAGCTTTGCATTATGCCGCCCTTCGATTTTAGTCTCTCGTTCATCACCCCCGCGCATAAGTCCTCGACTATGTTGCAGCTCTATTCGACAGTCTCCATGCAGAATTGGCCTCCACCGGTTAGCTCTGGTTGCCCTCCTGAAGTGGAGCTTCCCAGCTCACGCACCTCGTTGGGTAAGCGCTGTCACCTGGGTTGTTGTCTGGAGCTCCTTCCTGGCTATCACTTCTCCCATAGTCCCTTATGTCCTTTGCATTCTGGCTCCTTGTCTCAGCTCAATTCACCTTCTTCCCTGCATTTTTCATCCCCTTCTCAGCTCACTTCTCCCCACTCTCATAGTTTTTGTGGGACAATGCCCAGACTCAGGCACAGACTCAAGTGTCGTAGAGGCAGCACCCAAGCTCAGCCCTCCAGCTGATGCCGCTCCCCCTCCACCAGTACTTCGATTTCCGCATCTGAAAGCGGCAGATATCCTGGCACACATAGCAGGCATGGGCGTGAGCACGGACGTAGTCTTCCTTCCCATACACGTGGTGGCTTGATCTCTCAGTCTCCTCCCTACCCCTGTCATGCCGACTCTGCTTATCTTGCCAACCCTTCCACAGCCAAACTATTCGGCCTCTAGTTTTTGCAACCGTCTCTGTCACCTTCAAGGAAATACCGCAAGCTGGCCCTGATCCTCTCCCTCCTACGCACCCATCCAACCAGCAGGACCCCTCTTAACTTGTACAGACCACTCAAACTGGCAAAAAAGAGATTTCTCTGAAAGCTGGCACTGGCAGCTCTTATCTCCAACAGGAAAAAGGCGAGCAGGAGGGCTATGGCGAAGTGGGAGAAGCAGTAGCACCAAGAGAAGTGGCAGCATGCAATTGTCCCATTCCGGAAGATGATGACGGCTACTGGTGTAGAATTGAAGAAGAGCCCCCCTCTGATGACTATGGTCTCTAGTGCATGCAGCCTCACTCAAGTAATTTTGTTCAGTTTTTATGCCATGTTGTTTCTTTTAGAAGTCACAGTTATTTGGTATGTAAAACTAAAGTCTCAGTCTTTTGGTTATGTTAAAGCTGGTTTCATCATTCGAGGCAGCTCACATACTTTTCTCAGGTTGGTTTCCCCTCATGGGCAGCCCATTTTTGTCATTTTGCTGAACTCATGACGCCTCTGAAGGCCCTAAGTTGTATGTACCATATGTTTCAGTAATAGATTTTAGACTTACTTAGAAAAAAAAAAAAAAAAATATTCCATAAAAGTTGGATCTAGATTTGGTTAATAATATTTTAATTATGCACCAATATCTAGACTAACTCAATATTTTGTTATAAATAGAAGGTTTTTTCCATTCACTCACTACCTTTTGTTGCCTAAATATTGCTCTGGATCTATACTTTTGGTCTGACTTTGATCCTACCTCATTTTCATATTTTTCTATATTTTTTTTTGTGAACTCCCCTAGAGTTCCATCTTTGTGTGCGTTTTCTATACCATTAAGAGAGAGAGATCTTAGATCTGAAGTGCTAAGAACATACAAGAACCCATCCCATTTAGGGGGACTAGTAACATCTTTCTATGTTCCCTTCCCATGTGTCATAAATACAAAATTCTTTAAAAATATTATTGTCTTGTCTATTGGATGCATGGAGCAACTCCTGCTTTTATTTGTTTTTTAATGTCTTTAACTGCATAGATCTAGATTTTGTGGCATTTATATTGGTCAAATAACTGCAGATCTAAGGAAATTGACAACCATATTTGATGTTAGGGTTGTTTGTCATGCACAGCTAAAGTGAGCTTTTTTCATACGCTTGTGATTAGAATTCACACTAACAACTGGGGACTCCACAAGGGTTTATAATTACGACCGATGTTTTTTATATCCCTGCATGACTAGTTGCTTCAACCCATAGGGTTTTTCTTTAGCTTCTCTCTTTTCTTTTCTTGGTGTTTTTTTTAACCTTTAAAACCCTAAAATAGTAAAAATTATAACTTATGTGTGTTTCTGAGCCTATTGTGCAGGTGACAGGTATCAGTCGCAGCTAAGACGACAATTTTTTTTTGAAACTTGCTCCCGAGAGTGCGGAAGTGTAGGTCTCACTTTTTGGGCCAAAAATTTCAACCTCCACCTTCAGGGCACAAAAAAAAGTTAGAAACTGTGACCTCCACCTTCAGGGCACAAAAAAAAGTTAGAAACTGCGACCTTTGCTAAAAATGGGTCAGAAACTGCGACCTAAATCTTTTGCGGGAATTTTTATGTGATTTTTCTAGGTTTGTCTCGGCTACTGTTCAGGGTTGTCTGACCTCCATCTCCACCCATATTAAACCCGTACTTGCTCTATTTTACTCATTGAAGTAGGAACCAAGTCCTTTAGGGCTTTAGTATGCTTCCACCTTTTTAGGAGGAGTTTAGCTGAAGCAGGTCGTCTGATATTTCAGTGAGTTCAACCATTTTTTAGATATGATCTTGTACTTTCAGATCCATTTCAAATTGGTTATTCATCCATCCAAAATACATCTTTTCAGTTTTTTTTTGTCCTCCTCTAGGGTCCCCTTTGTTTCCCTTCAGGTTGTAGCCTTTCGCCACCTCATTTGCATCACTTTTCCCTCTAGTATTTTGTTGTTTTTCTGCACCTATTTCCAACAAATCTGACCTTTAGATCCCCGTCCCTCCCAAATTTAGATCCATTGGCCATTTTGTGTTTTTTGACTAGATTTTACCCACCCATAGGGTAGTTTTTGGGAAGCCCTCCTCCTTGGGTTTAAATTGATGCATCTTTAGCTGTTTATTTTATGTCATATTTAGTTTACTTTACTATTATTTTCAGATTTATTTACAGTTATACAACACCTTTTTTCTTTTTCCTCTACACATGTCTGGGTTTAAATTAAAATTAACACACTTATCACATACATGCACACCCTAAGTGAAGAGTGCATGGTTTACACCGCCAGGCCAAGACTATAACATTGTAATCAATTGATCTTGCACCTCCATGCCCTTGTTTTGACATTGTAATCATTTGATCATGCACCTCCTTGTCCTTGTTGGTCACTAAACTTCTGTGATCTGTGTTTGTTTTTCCATCATTGCACCCCCAAGGCGTTTATCCCAGAAAATTCTTGGCCTTCATCCTCAATTTCCAGTAGGAATAGTTACTCCTCCACGTAGGGTTTGAGTTAGTCCTCCACCGAGTGCTCATTCTGACTCTACTTCTGGTTGATCGGGTTCCCCTTCTTGTTCTATCTCGATTCTCCTCCTTTCACCTTCACCATGTCTGGTTCAGGACCTAATGCTGGTGGTAGCCCCGACCCTAATGCCAGGAATACTACTAGTGGGACCGCAACAGGAACTATCCCAGCTGCTCCCTTATATGGCAGGTCTCTGTCTTCCCGATTTTAACCAGTTGATCAATGACCCTGTACACCATCATCCTAGTTGGCCTGTTATGCCAACCAAGCTCCCTTCAGACATCCCCAAGTTTAAAGGTCTTGCTGGAGAGTATCCTACAAACCATGTTCGATCTTTCCACATGTGGTGTTCATCTGACTCCATCACCGATGACTCTGTCCGTCTTCGATTGTTCCAACATACACTTACTGGAGAAGCTTCTAAGTGGTATTTCGACCAGGTCTCCTCCTCTCATACTATTTTTGCGACTCTTTCCAGGTCTTTTCTATCTTACTTCCAGCTTCCCCTTCATTATGACACTAGTACCGAACTTTTGACCTCTTTCCGTCAATCGTTTGCGACCCGCCTATCCGATCATGTCCAGGAATGGAGGAGAAGAAAGAGCCTATGTCAAGCCCATACCTTCGAAGACTGTTTCTACATGAACTGGTTTCTTAGATCGCTTTTGCATGCTTTTAGCAAATATGATGCATCTCATTTCCCTCAGACTGAAGAAGCTTCCCTCCAGATTGCATTGAAATATGACCTGATCTATGCATAGTGTGGTTATGTTTATGTCGTCTTACCTGATCTCCCTAGACCTGGTGGTGCCGATGCACTGGGGGCATCCCATGCCGGCGACAGTATCATTGGAGCCCTTTCTCATTCGTACACTCATCCTGCCATGATTTATGGTTTCCCTCAAGGAGGGGCCAGCTCCTCCAGCACCCCCCCCCTCCCCCCCCAGTAGCATGTATCTAGGATATGGCATGCCTACTCCTTTTGTCGAACCTGTTTATCACAATGTTACCCAACCTCCTTATTATCTGTATCTACAGCCTAGTCCTCCAACTCCTCCAGCGTTAACACCTCAGCCTCCCTTGCCTTCTCAACCCCCGCAACAGCAGCCACCACCCCCCAAGGGTCAAGTGTATGCACAACAGGGCGCGACTAATCCTCCTACATCCAAAAAGAAGAGAAAAGGCAACCAAAACCCATCTGCCTCAGGTAATCGAGGAAAAAATCCCTAAGGGAATGCACCTAACACTGTTAACTAGTAATAGAGTACTCAGCCCAAGCAGGGCAGGCATGTTCGCACAAATAAGCCTTGTTCCTGTTGTGGTGTCTATGGTCACTATACCCACGATTGTCCTCTTTTACCTCAGATACGTCAGATGTGGGAAGCTCAAGCAGCATCCCAACGACAGCAAGCCTCCCCTTCAGTTCCTCCCAATTTTTCACCTATCCAGCCGACAGTGTTTACTAATCCTTTACCCCAGCAAGGATTCGTGGTTACCCAACCCCCTAAAGGTCAAGCGGCCACTCAACCTCCATTAGGGGAATTTTGAGGTTTAAAATGGGCCTCCTAAAGAAAATGTACAATCAAAATTCACTTTATGAGAACCAATCACATTTTAGGGGATGACATCATCCGTAATGGTGTAGGTGGCATTTTTTGAGATAAAGGTACTTACTTGTCACATTCTCAATGGTGGATAAAAACTCATGGTTAACCATGGTAGTGTTCTAAGTACTTTTAAAGTCATAAAGTAAAGTACTCATAATAAAGGTCATTTCACATTTTTTGAATAAAATATTATTATTTTCATTTCATATTTTTTGAAAGAAATAATGCATATCCCTACACAATCTTCATGTCTTTACACACTTTTCAATAAATATTATATTTTCATATTTTCATATATTTATTTTTATATTATATATTCATCCTATTTTATTTAATATTACAATTTTAAATCAATTATAACTTAATATCTATACATATATATTATACATATGAAATAAAAATAAATAAAAATGTAACCTTGTAATTTTAGGATAAATCAAATCTATAAATAATATTATTATAATATTAATAGCAATACAAAAATATTAAAATAAAATAAAAATGCATTTTAGTTTTGTATGATGAAAAAATATATATTAGTTATGTATCTTGAAAAAAAGGTATATTGGGTTCAACATAATTTGGGGCAAAAAAAATCTAAATTTCAATATATATAAATCTTATAAATAAAAATTAAATTTTATTTCAATATTTGTTATTCTTTAATTTTATATACAACTCAATTCATTTCGTTATGACTATATTAATATTATATATTATTGTATATACTATTACGAAAATGTTATAGATTATATATTATATTATTTTTTATATTATATATTATTATTTTTTATGTTATAAATCAAATCAATTTAATATGTAATATAAAATTCATACATAAAATAATATATTACATTTATTATATTATATTATATTGTTTTTATATAGTATATTTATTGCATGTTATTATATAATTTAAATAATATAATTATTTATTAATAGTATATTATATAAATAAGAATTTATGAATTTATATTTATATTTTATTTTAATTTATTTCGGTACAAAGGACAAATGCATTAGTTGTTCCATGATTATGATTTTTTCTTTAAAAGCTCATTCTTATTTATAGTCACATCAATACAATTATTTTATTTATTTTATTTTGGTACAAATTTTGAATTGAATTTAACCATGGTTACATGGATTGTGGTGCAAAAAGTGAATTAAATATTATTTTATTGGTTTAGCTATTATTTTATTATTTTCCTAGGAGGCCCATTTTAGACCTCAAAATTCCCCTAATGCTCCATCTCGTACCTCTGATTAACAGATCCTCATGATGAACTATGATCAACCCAATATCGCTGACCTCAACCTTCAGACTCGGTCCCGTCAGTACAACAAGCCCCCTACTACGTCTACCCCCGATCCCCCTTCTTCAAGTCCCACAGAGCTTCTTTCGACACCCAATGGTCCTTTATAGATCCCTCAACCTAAGGCAAAGGTTCATACCAAGATCCCCAAGGGACCATTACGCTGAAACTTTGCTTCTGGTAAAGCTACCCATTCGTATAGTATAGTAGATGATTTGGCACAATCCCCTGTTGCCATATCAACACTGGAACTCCTCCAGTCTTGCCCTTCACAACAAAAAGCTATAATAACCTCCATGGGCTCTATGGATCCTTCATATGATCGTTTGATCATCTTCAATGTTGACCAGTCATAACATCCCCCCTTCCTCCTTCTGTCGCCTTTAAAATCCCTGTCAAGATCCAAAATGCCAACGTCTCCCGTTGTATCATTACGAGGGGGCATCCACCTGTGTGATGTACGCTTCAGTTTGGAAGAACTTGGATCTCCTGAGTTGGCCCCTTCCACTATCACCCTCCAAGCGTGGGCTGGCCACTCTTCCCAGCCCATAGGCCTGTTCCGCAATTGTACTATTGCTCTTGCGGGGAATACGGTTTTGTTGACATAGAAGTCATTGATGCCCCCTTAGACTACAACATTCTATTGGGTCGTAGCTACACTTATGCGATATTTGTTGTCCCATCTACAGTTCACCGTAAGATGTTCTTTCCTCACAATGGAAAGATTATCACCATTGACCAGTAGACATATTACAAACCGAAGTCTCAGACCTCCCCTGAGTCCATCATCTCTTCGGTGGCCAATAAACAAATAGTCGAACCTTTGATCAGTGTTTCACCTGGAGTCTACAAAGACTCCTCTTTTCTTGGTTTTTTCCCTGGTCTTTCTCCTCCTATCTCTAATCCTAGCTCGTCGAACATTTGCATCATGCAATCGTCTCGGTCCGACCTCAAACGGATTTGTTCGACTAGTTAGCAGCCCCGCTCGCTACAACCTACTCCTTACACGTTGACTCAGCCTTCAAGACCCCCTCCTCAAGGCCCCTCATCTCGCTGGTATCCATGAGCCTATATAACCTCCTAGCACGGTTCCTCCTGGCCTTAACCATCTTGGAGTTATCCCGCGTGGCCATTACCCCTCCAGTTAGATACCGGTTCTAGCTCCCCCTCCTGGAGTATTTTCAATACCTATTATGGCTACCTTATATCTTCCTAACATGACCGTGAGGATCCAAGTCTGGTACATATATCCCCCAGCCACTATCCCACCTATTCAACCCAAACCTTATCTTGCTTTGACCACGGTCCAACCGATTACCATGATCCCTCCCTTTGCTTCCGTGCCACAGCCACCTCAACAGGAACCCACTCCTATTGTGAAAGTGTTGGGTGAGGGGGGGAAATACCGCAAGAAGGAACCTAAGGACAAGGTCGCCCAGACAACCCTTACTCCTCCTTAGCCTCCAAAGCGTACCCCTCGGTGTGCTTTATGTGATGTTTTCATTCATGCCACCCATACATGTCCTGAATTTCCTCATATCAAGCCCATGGTCAACGAAGTGTTTCCTGAGTCTAATATCCCAGAGGTCCATGTCACGTTATCTGATTCAGCCAAGAAACTAAAGACTTTGCGCACAAATCATCCCTTTTCTTTATGTGATTTCCATGGCCACTATACTCACCTCTGTCCCTGCCTCGAAGACTACCGCACCTCTTTGGAATAAATTTTCCAATTCGAGGCCCAGTGAAACAATTCCACCTCTCCCTTATTTGTGTGTTTTGCTTCGACAGAACCAGAAGACACAAATGATCCAATTTACATTCCCCCTCCCGATGTCGAGATGACGGAGCTTTGAGTCACCATTTTCTACCTATCATCATCTATGAGACCCATGGTGAAGAACCCTCTAGGAATTCCCTTTCTGTTTCACCTGACCTCCCTTCAGTGATCACCCTAGGCTCAACATCAGTGGATCCCTTACATGTTTATTCTTTCATCAGCCCCTCTGACGATGCGCATGTGAACATTTCTTCTCATGATGATGAGTTAGGTAGCTTCGCAGCATCAGGTGGTATTTCTTCCACCAAAAACCCCATCTTCTATTACAATGATGACACTATGGAAGCACCCCTGACTTTATCTATCCCGCATTACATCGAACCCATAAATTCGAACCACATACACCTTGTGGCCATTACATTGACATCCAATTTTTGGGTAAGGGGGCACCCATATTTGAGAGTCCAGGAGAAGCAATTCTCCACAACCCTCTAGTGAATCTAGTCGTGTTGACTCTAGTACCATCATTATTCCCCATTTAGAAAAACCTCTAGAGTCCCATATCACTTCAAATCACTCTAGGGATGATCCCCCTCATCATTCCTTCCTCTTACATCAGCAACCCAGTCCCATAGACATTGTTGTTGACCAACCTGTGTGTTTTCTAGGTGAGCACCAGTTTATTATCTCCAGATCTACTCTTTGGGATAGTGACACCATGTATGTGAACCTAGAAATATATTCCATTTTCTTCATATATGTAGTACCAAAAGAGATTGGTAATACTCCATTCATTTTCTCGAACTGCGTCTATCCATTCTTCCCACAAAAGATAACCATGACATAAACAAATGGCGAACCACATCATTAAAATGTGTTTATATTCCCCTTTTCTAAATACATTTTGGCATGACCATAACATGCTTGGGGGAATATATGCCCCTCAACCATAAAAATCCCAGCTCTCTGCAAAAAACAACACTGAAACCCCCTTTCTCTAACAGATCGCACTTTTCAGGTCATTTCCTGGGACAAGTTATAGTTTTCTACTCAGTACCTGATACCCAGGTCGCAGAACAAACCTCAAAAAGTGTGACCTAACCTCTTCTTGGGCTCTGGGTGCCTAATCTGAAACTTTAATCCCATGAATTGAAAGAGTATGGTTAGGCCTCTTACCTGAAACTAACAAAAATTGATTCCAACGATTGGTTTGTCCACTACAATCGCCACAAGATTTAGGGCCTTTTCTCCTCTCTACATTCACCATAGCTACACATGCAAATTAATCAAATTGGAGGGAAACTTCCTTATTAAAAGAGAAACCCCAGATATTTCTTTCGCCAGCTGCAACCAAACCATAGCTCAGTTGGAAAAATCGTCAACACCATTGTAAATCTCTCACCGAACTCTCATATGGGTATCCTTTAGTTTTTTATGATTTGATACTTCACCCGGACACATTTTTTTCAAGAAGGGTCATTTCACCACTCCTAAAAATCGAATTTCTTCACTAGAAACACTTATACTTGAAGCACCACTTTGCCTTCATGCTTTTCCATGCTTGAGTCGATTTTGTTCGTGAGAAACCATCTTGTACTCATGTTTTTATGGTCCCCACTAGGCCTATTCTGTGTGGAAGTATCATCAAGTCGCCCTTATTTCGAGCATCCGAGTTGAGTCATCATCGCATTCACGGAGTCTATCCCGAGTCCCTTAGTATCCCACTATAGTTCTCCATCCCTCATTGCTTTGTTCCTCTCTCGTGTTGCACATTTTGGCCTTCATTCATACTGTCCCCCATCCCCTTCGATGTCGAGTCAGTAGCTGCAAGGACATCCATGCCCTTTATGCTCTAACAAGGGAAGTCGTCAGCCCACTACTCAGTACCCCCATTCCACCATCATCCCTGGTGTCAGTCTATTAGTCCCTCTACTATTATCCCTCGTGCCTTAGTTGAGGATCCCTTATTATCTCACCTATGGCGGACCTCCTTCTATCGACATCAGTTTATTCATTCCAGAAGACAGGTCTAGAGGGCGGTGTACCTTGGTTCCAGCTTCCACTCTTGTTCAGTGCCTCAGATCAGGAAAATGGACTCTTTATTTCCCTTTGACTTGATTGTTTCTCAACTCCACCTCCTTATGGCATGATCAAGATCCATACACTTGATAGTTCAGTGATGCAGCAGATTGTACCAATGATTTCTCGAGTGTGTGTTTTGGACCTCATGAGGGGGTGGCCCTTCAGGTAACCCCCCACATGCTTGTATGACCTCTTTACTATAGCCTTGGATGCAACTCCATATATTTTATGGTTCCGGCCTCAGCCACTTGCAGCGCCTCTTTAGTTTGCATGTATCATTCAGATTTTCAGAGCCCTTTCCTGTTTTACAGGGCCTCTTTGGTTGTACTTATATCTCATGTACTTGGATATTATTGTATAAGTCCTGGCTATTATCCCAGGCACAGTATGTATGTGGGATCCATTATCATGCTTTTATCTAGCCCATGTTTATGCCATCATGCAATATATAGTTTAGTCCCTTGTTTACTGGACGCATTATTCTTTGTACTTTGTTATCTCGGCGAGCATAGGTATGCCTCCCCCGCCTCATGTAGAACAGGTACTCACTCATAAAAGAAACGTTTCACACATGTAAGTCTTGCCTCCTTAGGGTCTTGTCCTCTTGCGCTTTAGTCTACCTTATATTTCTCTCTCTCTAACTCCCCTTTCGGTGTCTAGTGATTGAGTTCTTACAACGTACTTCAGTCATACGATTTGATATTAACGTTCGCATGTTGGGGGGGCATTCTGTTACACCATTTTTTGGTCATCTAACCTTTTACTATTAGATGGACCAAAGTACACCATGTAAGACCAATTTTACCCTAGTAAATGTTCTTTCACTATGAAAAATAACTTAGTAATCTATAATTTATTAAGTTGTTTATGGTCTAAATAGGAAACCCCATGAGGAAATATTGAATAAATCCCTATTTGTTTGGTTTTCTTCAAGGAATAATTAATTAAACCAGAGTTTGATTAATGTTCCTGGTCATATTTAACCCAAAACAGGAAAATCAATTAGATAAATCACAATTTATCTAATATTTCTGAGGAATAATTATTTAAAACATTATATAAATAATATTCCTTGTTAAATTTGACTAAATCATTTATAAATAATTGAATAAATCACTATTTATTTAATTATTACTCAACAATATTTTTAAAATAATAAATAAATCATTATTTATTTATTATTTACAAATAAAGGGATTTGACCAAATTCAAATTCTTTTTCCCTCCAACAAAAATAATAAAATATTCCATAAAATTTGGATCTAGATTTGGTTAATAATATTTTAATTATGCACCAATATCTAGACTAACTCAATATTTTGTTATAAATAGAAGGGTTTTTCCATTCACTCAATACCTTTTGTTGCCTAAATATCGTTCTAAATCTATACTTTTGGTCTGACTTTGATCCTCCATCATTGTCATATTTTACTATATTTTTTCTTGTGAATTCCCCTATAGTTCCATCTTTGTCTAGGTTTTCTGCACCATCAAGAGGGAGAGAGATCCTAGATCTGAAGCGTTGAGGAAATAAAAGAACCCATCCCATTGAGGGGCACTGGTAACATTTTTCTATGTTCCCTTCCCAGGTGTCATAAATACAAAATTCTTTAAAAATATTCTTGTCTTGTCTATTGGATGCATAGAGCAACTCTTGCTTTTATTTGTTGTTTAATGTCTTTAACTGCATAGATTTGGATTTTGTAGAATTTATCTTGGTCAACTAACTGCAGATCTAAGGAAATTGACAACCATATTTGATGTTAGGGATTTTTGTCATGCAAAACTAAAGTGAGATTTTTCCGTACCCTTGCGATTAGAATTCACACTAACACCTACACAGTCCTAGGATTTTGTCTTTTAACAGCCATTATATGAAAGCCATCATGTATAACCTTTGTCTCATCAACCCTTTGATCCACTTGGAAAGTTGGACAATTGTGAAAGAGGTGCCATACTCTTGGAATTAGTGGCACTGAAATAGTATGTGCTCGTAATCTAAGGGATAGTTCTATGTCTCATCCTTAAAAGACAACTAAATGGATTTAGGGAGAGGCTGAGATATTTTCATATATACACATATTTTGGCATATGAAATATATCGACCCTTCTTGGTTACTTTATAATTTTTCATAAAATATCCTATTTCATTGTTAATCCCTTCCAGAATTGGGGGTTCCCAAATTTCTCTGGAAGTCCAAACTATCTTTACCCAGAAAAAAGATGCTAGAAATTATTCTATCTCCAGATTATATCATTCCTTCCAGGAAAAAATAAAGAGGCCCACAATGTTGTATAAATAGGGGTCTCTCTCTGTTATGCAGAAATATGGATTACGGATAAAACATTCTTCCGTAGATGCAGTGCTCATCTAGAACAACAGGTTAAAGACTTTGCAACTACTTTTCCTAACTATAAATAGGCACACATAACAGATCAAATAACTTACTTGGAGTCCAAGCGCTTCCTATTCTCCTTCTGTCGCTCTTGTTGTAGCTTCAAATCTGAGTTAAGTCCCAAAAATATTCTCTGCACAAATGAACACTTAACAACAAAATATAGCAATAATATAGATGTCTATTCAAGTTATTCAGTTAAATCAATAAAACATGAAACATGTGCATCAAATAAGAATTCATAATATGAAACACATGAGCTTATACATATACATATGTGGGAAAGTAAGCAACAATCTTTATTAATGGATAGAAGGGGAGGTTACAATCTAGTGATTGATTTTGTGTCACCATATCCAGCAGTATCCCAGCCTCATCACAATGCACATTTATCCAGTAGCATGTTACATAAATCAATTCCACAATTGAGATTCCACCAGCATTTCTCTACTCAAATTATTCCTTATCAAACACTAAGATATTTGCTCAATTTATAGAGGAGCTTAAGGTAGTTTTTCAATCAATGAATTTCTAATAATAGGCAAGACATGTTCCCAATCTTAGAGGTATCAAATGGACACATGGATTTGAAGTTTGACACATGTGAACTCTTCTAGAAGTCACTGGCCAAGTGGAGATTCCAGAACAATGAGAATTTCACTCCCAATGTGACCAACGCACCTTTGAATGTGTTGAAGTGCTTTGCAGAGCACCCTTGAATGGGGTTACTTGCATATGCAATGCAATTAGTCCCTTTAGAGGCAGCGTTGGTGAGCTCTCACATGATATATTATAAACTTAAAATCTTGGAAACCTTTGCAGATGAAATTCATGGATGATTTGTCTTGTTCTTTGTCTTAGGGCATGTAGCAACTGAAATGATAGGGAATGATAGACCCTATTAATTGGTTCTGGAGATGATTTCCAGTTAACCAGGTCATTAAGAATGGTGCCCAAATTGACCTATAACAATTCCCCCCTAAATCATGAAGTCAGAATAATAATAACAATATTTTGATTGAGATGTTTTACACTGTGATGGGCTGGAGATGAAGTAGAGTGGTGACCTGCATCAATCTTACAATACATTACATCATGATATATCCTCTTGATCATAATTGCTAAGGGTAGGCATTCCCATGTTCATCACATAAACAATATAATAACATGTACATAATTCAGAAAGTCATCTATATTGGAATGTTGCCCAATACAGACATGCCTACAGATATAGGCCCATGTTCGGATGACTATATGTATGTAAGGTCACCATACAGATGATGTGTACAACAATCCTGAAATCACGGCCCGGATGGCTAAAACTAGATCCAGGGTCTTCTTATCTCGTTCACTTGATCATTCGGGTACAAGTCTAGCCATGAAAATATATGATTTGTAGTCGAACATGGAAAGACACCATTTGATTACCAGCTAATGACGTGAGTTGTTAACAAACACGAGAGAACTGCCATTAATTTCAATGACCCTCAAGATACCGCAGTACATATCGTAAGGCGTGAATAGATAATTTTATGTCGAACGCCAAACAAAATATTTCGGTCAAAAATCCAGAAGCGAGGATCTTGTCGATGCTGTAACAAGCCTCATGGTACTGGAATATAATGTTTCTAAGTGAACTTCCCAGATAATTATTTATCGTCGACAGGAAGCCACCTTATTGCAAACGGGAGTTACTAATTTCGGAGACAAAGGTATGACTTGATATAGCAATGTTCAGGGATGAATGTCATGAGAATGAAGGTTTATGAGTATTGCAGAAGGATGAATATTCACTAGATGACTTCTCTTAAACATATCGGCGACACTAAGATGAGTTGGAAGCATTGACCCAAAACCGAAGTGAAGGTATGATGAACCATAGGTATGAATTAACCGTCAAGAATATTACCCAACCCAAACAGTCATGGTGATGGAGTGAAGTATCATGTTCAAGAGCGACCTGCTACCGTAAAAATTTCAATTCACTTTCCCAAATTTTCACTCGTCATTTGTCGACCAGTACCTCTTTGTTTTTTAACAAGCTTGAAAAGGATAACATTTTCTTGATCTATAATTCAATCTTTTGGGCGAATAATGTATCGCTATTTAATAATTTAACGAGTCTAGCGACGAATGAAACATGATTCTTGCCATGATCAAAAAGCCCATCTCTATTTTATGTTTTAACGAGCTTAACGATAGTGAGAGCCCGATCCTTTTTCATATTTAGAGAGTTTGAAAAAGAGGACGAAAGAAAACTCCATAAATACTTTTTCGTAAAGTTGTCGGTCAGATCCGAAAAAGTGTAAAACAATATCTGAGAGAACCTCTTCAGTCATGTTAATTCAAGGTATTCCTTTTTCGTAAATAATCTATCTCAGTCTGGAAAATGTTTAAACTTATACTGAGTAGATATCAATTCATTTACTTTTACGAGCTCGAAAAGACAAGTGCTTAGCAATCTTTTCATATTATCGAAGTCTTAGAAGAGCTAAAAGAAAACTCTAGGGGTTCCTTTTTTTTGTTATCGAAGCTAAAAAAAGACATAAAATTGTGCTTCAAATCCTTTTTTGTTTTTAACAAAGCTCGAAAAATAAGGAGAAAACGATGCTTTGTAGTCAAATCATTCTTGAAATAAATCTGCACAACTAATATGTTGAGCCAATTGTAAGACATGTTCAGAACAACATCAAATGGATTAAAAATACCTGTTTCATGATAAAAACATAATAAAGCCATAGTCATAGCAATAAATATGATTTGAAAACAATTAAATGACTATTAAAAAGAGTTTTTACTATTCATTTTTACCATTTCATAGTTACCATTTGCATTTTGGAGCTCTGAACCTGATTTTTCCCTCGAACTTCAGCTGCTGATTGCGATCATTTCTATGGAAGAATTTCATTGTCGTTTGATCCAGGTTAGTGATATGAACCCTCTCTTTCATTCAGTAATCATTTCATTTCCATTCATTGCAATTTTTTAGGGTTTTGGGGGCCCTAGGGTAAATTATGCTCTCAAAGAGGGCAATGCACCTTTAGACATCGAAAAATGCATTGCATAGTAGCTAAATTGAAGGCTACTTGCATACACAACGCACTGTCTCTTGCTAGAGCCTGTGTTGGGCGCAATCTACAATTTTGTTTTTTGCATTATGCCCAAAATTTTCTTAATTTTTTGCATTGAATGGAATCTGATGGTTCTTATGGTTGCATTTCAGGTTTTCATTGGATTACAATGATGATTACATGGAGGGAAAGAGAGCATGAAGAATAGGATATGATTTCCCTAAACGATCTGGGCACAGTAAGAGCCATAAGACATTGTGGACTGTTAAAGTACTTCCAGTTGTCAGGGACGAGGCAACAAATAGAACTCTTGGAGTTCTTAATTCAAGCATGGGATCTAGCTATCAAGGCATTTCATATTAAGAACCAAGTGGTTCCTATAACAGTTGAGGATGTATACTTTCTTACGGGTTTGTGGAGGAGAGTCTTGCCTATTTTGCTCTCAGGGTCTATTGTTGGAGGAGAGAAAGTGAGAGATTATGTTTTGCAACATTGTTATCCAGGGGCAGAGCCAAGAAAAGATGGAAAGATAAACATCTAGGATGTTAGAGATTTTCCTTTGAGAACTATCCTTTTCACAATCGCAAAACTTGCTGGCACCGTTACACTACATGTAGCGAATAGATCGTATATGCAGTACACGCTAGAGTGCATGGAGCCAATAGTCCTCAACTAATCTGAAGTTGTACTTTATCAAATAAAGGAACAACTGAAAAAAACAAAGGGAGGAAGGAAGAAGAAATTCAGTTATGGTTCGATCCTCATATCCTTTGCCTTAGAATGAATTCCACTAATGCAGCCACATCATGTGACATTGGATGTGTCTAATCTTAGAGATCCACGGATGCAGAGATGGGTAGAACTAATGGGTAGGCATGCAGGCCAATCGACCATTGTGTTCTTGACTACGTTCTTCACCTAGTTTCGGCGATATATTGTCGCCATCGATGAGTATGCATACGCAGGCATTGATTTCCGAGGAGATCTAGATTTAGCTTTACCAGAAGGTGCTCAGTGGGGTGCAATGGGTAAGAATGTTTTGACCATGTTTTTTATTTTCCTAAGGTTTATACAATGTTTTTATATTTTTGATGTTTTCCAAAGACTAAACTAAATGTTTGATATAATGTAGATGTTGGTCAAGTTCAACCGGTGGAGGAACCAGAGCGTGTAGCAGATGAGCCATCAAAGAGGGTTGTCGGGAGAGCAGTCCTTCGGGATCTTGATATGGCTGAGACTCTAGCTGAGCTTCTATAGCACATAGAGGGGTTGACCTTCGGGATTCCATATTGTCGGATCGAAGAGTTATCCATGCGACTGCAGCGTCACACTATAGGTGTTCCTAACCATTGGATGTGGTTACTATGTAGGATAGCTAGATCTACAACATGTTACCACGAGCACCACTAGTTTAATTTTGACATTTTTGCATACATTTTGAGGTTAGATGACCAATGTTTCTTGGGCACAATTTTTTGTAAAAACCTATAACTATCTATCTACTTGATTTTAGTGTTTTTCTTATGTTTATTGTGCAATCCTATTCAATGATGTGAATGTTTTCTTTACATGTGCTGCAAATGTCTATCTAAAACTTGATTAGCTAAATAATCAGTCAATGTGTTCAAATTTATGGAAATGTGTTGATATTGAATAAAATCAAAGTGTCTTTCCAAAAGTCTAACTCTTAGGAACAATCTATGAAGTGTTCGATTTCTAACAGTATAAACATTAGTAAGTTGTAATACCACAAGTTGTGAGTCTAACCTCATAATAATGTGGTTAATACCAAATGAAATGGCATCAGAGAGAAGTTTGATCAACGCGCTATACTCAGTGATATTTTTTGTCAATCTACCGATACAAATCCCTTGAAAACTCAAAAACTTGTCGTTCGGAGCGAAAATGGCCCACGCTGCAGAGGATAGATTCCACGTACTATGACTAGCACCATCATCATATCCAACAAATGGTTTTGAAGATTCAGACATTTGCGATGAAATGTAAAGTGGATTACTAATTTCAAGAAAACTCTAAAAAAAAAACTAAGACAATGAATGCAAATCAACAACATATATATACAATATAATACAAAAAATTACTATGCTCATGATTAAGCATAGTAACGTTTCAGATACAACCCATTTCTGGGTTGCGCCAATGAAATTCCATCGTAATCAACTAACTCATAGGCACCCTTAGCAAGAACTCTTTTGACAATATAGGGGCCATGCCATAATGGCTCAAATTTTCCTGTACCTATTACATCAGCTACTTGATCATAAAGTAGGACCAAGTCGCCCTCTGAGAAAATGCGAGGCTGGACATTTTTGTCGTATTGTGCCTTTATACGTCTCTTGTGCGCTTCGTTGGCCAATTGGGCTTCATGACACGTTTCATCAAGATGGATGAGGTTAAAAAGACATGCTTCTTCTTCTAAGGTGTCATGTAACAAGTCGATTGCGATTTTTAACGATGGTATTTCACATTGGATTGGCAAGATAGCTTCCAGACCATACACCAATTGGAAGGGAGTAAATCCGGTTGCATTTCTCACCGAAGTTCGGTACGCCCACAAGGTCGAGTACAGGATCAAATGCCAGTTTATTTTACGAACTCATATCATTCGTTAAAGCATACATTTAAAAATCTTGTTGATAGCCACAACTTGTCCATTTGATTATGGATAATAAGGAGTAGAATTATCATGTGACAATCCTAACTTGGCAGTTAATTCAATCATCATGTGGTTGCGAAAATGCTTCCCATGATCTGTAACTATAGCCTGTGGGACCCCAAACCGTACAATAACATGATTAAAGAAAAACAATGCAGCTTTCTATCCTATGTTGTTGAATGTAGGCATCGCTTCGGCCCATTTGGTAAAGTAGTCGACTGCGACAATAATATAACCATGCCCCCCAGACAAACGAGGGTTACAGGTCATGAAGTCAATACTCCATTTCGAAAATGGTCCCACAGAGACAACAGGTATCACCGATGATCAGATAATCTTTGACTTGGTATCGAATACATCGTTGTTCATAGTGAGAGGTCTCAGGTCGAAAAGTTTGAGTTTGGAGATAAATGATGAAATATCCATACCAAGGATCAGATGGTCCGATCAGAAATAGAGACTCGTCAGGAATTTATGGTTCCGATGTAGTTGTAGTACTATCAGAGGTCTTATTGCCTAAATCTACCTCAAGCTGGAGGAAGGCAGAGTCTAGGGTGACATCAAACCATGCTTAATCTGGTAGCTAGCCCTACCAGATCAAGAGAGGGCTTTCTCCAGGTCAATATCAGCAAAAATAATCAATGAGGCTAGATATGACTTGAAATAAAGGCTGATTTTAGGCTAGGTATATATGTAAAAGAGTTTTATTTTATTTTTTGGGTTTTTGTTGGAAACAAAGGGAAAGGCAGATTTTGGGTCCGGGAAATTATCAGTTTTGCAGAGGGCTGAATGGGGCAAGAAAGGCAAATGTTTTGATGCTTTGAATTGAATGAAATGGATAGCTCAGACCAGGAAGGAGTTGAAGAGGGAAAGAGGTTTCAATAATCCTCTTTAGACAGTTGAAAACATGGAAAATTAAACAAAACTTCAAGGCAGAGCATTGCAAACCTAATGAATTCCACCTTTATTACTTGTTTGTTTAATTTAAGAAGAAATGAGAAGGAAGATGATACACATTAAACATCAATAACTTACAATCACAGAGAGAAACACACCATAAAAACATAGAGCCACATGGATCCCAAAGAGTGCTGCAAACCCTGGTCTATTCCTTTGCGAAAATGCAGAGATGAAAAGTACAATGAAGCTCAAAGCAATCCCAAGTGTCCAGCCCTGAAAATGACTAAGAAAATACAAGATATAGACTAGCCTAACTCATCCCCATGCCTCTAGGGATTGAGATAACTATTTTAGGAGCTATTTCAACAAGATCTAAACTAAGAACTGTAAAATAGGCAGTGGAACAACTTGCCTCTATAAGATAGGAAACTGATTCATTCAGTTACAATTCACTTTTTGGTGAATGAATCTACTTTCATGAGTGAAAATTAGTCAAAATTACATAAAAACCATGAAATTACTTCAAGTTACATCAATATCTATATATTTGAATATAAAAAATTCAAACTGACCAAAACTAGGCAAAAAACTGAGTTACTAAGTGAAAACTAGACGAAAATTCCCAATGCGTCATGCCTGAAATCTCTATGCATCGCGCCACTTTAGAGCTGATTTTGAGGGTCTTCCCGGAGTCCAAATTGAGTGAAGAATAGCTCGTTGGAAATTTCTTCCTTTCTACTTTCCAACCCAAGTGGAATTTCTAAATTTGGTTTACATTTTCCCCTCCAAAAATGAGTTTTCCCAACACTGCTTCCTGTGTGTCCAAAAAGTGGCAGAAAGGCCATTTTTAAGGTGTTTTTGACCCTTCAGGCAACCCAAAACTTATCAAAATATTTAAGTAATGGGTAGGCATGCATAAATTTTGATGAAAAATCCATAAATACAAAGTTTTCTTCAAGAGGAGCTGCCAATTATAAGCACGCGCCAAGTGGCGCTACGCGTCAGGTAGGAAAATCTGTGTTAAGGCCAAAAAATTCAAAATTGACAAAATGTTTCCCAAATTTCTTGAAATTTGAGCTGAATGTCCACCATCAAGCATTATGATAAGACAAGGAATCTTCAGCCAAAATTTGGAGTCTATCATGCCTTTTGCGACGCTTTAATGCCCTCTTTAACTTTGCCTTCAGGATCTTGATTCGTGCCTTGCAAACATGATTCCTCGCCCAATAATGATTCTTCATGTGCCTGAGCATGTTCTTTTCCTTGTTGGCCTTCTCCAATATCTTCTCCAGATGAATATTGACCCTCTCAAGCCAAGTCTCTCTATCAGCCTCAATCTCTCGCTCAATGGATGTCATCTCGGTTTGGCTTCTTTGGGCAGCTTGCCGGTTCTCACGGATGTTTTGCAACTCCATGACTGTTTGTTGACCTTCCAACTATTTATTTCATTGCTAAATGTAGTTTATAATCCATTGGACTCTTTGCAACTTGACGGTCAAAGTGTCTATCTTCGCCTTCTACTCCTGAATAGTCTCTCTCAACTTTGAGCTTGGAGAGCTCAAATCCTCATCAATGAGTATGAAACCTGTATCTTGGCCTCCTGAAGGCCCCTCATCCTGCATGGGCCTCTTACCTCTGTCTTGTACCTATGTTGCTGATGACGGAAGCGAGACCCCTTCCACCCCAGGTGGAGATAATACTCGTCGGGCTGCTGCAAATAATCCTCTAGTGCCTCTTTGATACGTGACATACGTCGAAACACTAGTAGTCTCTATCTCCTGACCTCCATGATGATATGAAGGTTCACCTGCATCATGAACAACCTTCGGAGGAACCTAAGGCACTGTGAAGAAATCATTAGAAATGAAATCCTCCCATGAAATACCCTGCAAGTCGAGCTGATGCACAACCACGATCTTGATGAGTGCGTAGTGATAAATATTGTTGTACTGCTGCTCGAGAGTTTTCCTCTGCACGAGAGTGGTCATTCTCTCGATATTCCGGCACATGAAATAAAGGAGGTTCATCATCCTCACCCTGGTTAAATGCATCAATAACTTGATATGATAGGCATAGAGACGTGAAAACCGGCCCTCACAACTGAAATATATAATAATGAGTTTCATCAGAGGCGCATAGGAATCCTTTAGGAACCAGAAATGAAACACTCTGCTGAGTTTTTTCACAAAGCTAGGCCTGATATATGGTTCATAATGCACTCTGTCCACCTGCTGTCTTTTTTTCCATTACTCTCCCACATTTGGTATTCCGGTTTCTTGAGAAATAGTTTCCAGTGTTAGAGTGAATGTTACACCGGCAAGAGTTACCTGACCATCATGTAAATGCAACACAAACAAATGAGCTAGCTCCTGATGATAATGGATCCTAGCAATCATTTCACAAAATTGATAACATGACTGTTGTTGGAAACATGCCATGGCAAGTGGACAAGCCTGCAATTCAGCCAATGAGGTGGGCTCCTCTCTCACATGTCTGCCACCCTTATCAGGTCTTCTAGGTGCATGTAATTCAGTGGTGGAATCACTGTCTCGGTCATAGGATGTATCAGTATCTATGTCCATGATGTCCAATGCCTATGCAATGTCTATGTTGTCTTGTATGAGAATTTTGGTGTTTTTGATTGGATCGCCAAATATGTGTCAAATGGGAGGGAATATGGAGGAATGAGGTAATGAAAGTGATGGGCTATAATCAAGTGAAATTGTGAGTTTGAAAACTGTGTGTTGGGACAGCCACTTAACTTTTTTGGGATAACTTGGGATTTGAGGGAAATTCACAAATGATATGGGGACAATGTGAATAGCATAGGGATACTTGACTTTAGGGATATAAGGTGAAATGGGAAAAAGGGACTGTGGTGAGTAAATGAATAGTGAGGAGGGGAAAAACATACTGAGGGAAATGGAAATGTTTGACACCCAAAACCAATCTTAAAACCCTAGGAGCAATCTTAAAACAAGAGAATAGGGTTTTGAGTTTTTGGCATTTAAATTCTCATAATCAAAACCAAACATTTGTTATGGCAATTACAAGGTCACATAGACTTACTTGGAGCAAGGGAGACCGAATCGATTTGGAGTTTTTGAGAAATGGCAAAAATTTTGTGTTCTGGCCCAATGCGCCACACAGCCAACCCAGTACGCTGCGCCCTTATGATGCACTACGCAAGAACAAACTAACACACAGGGGAGAGACCCTATGCACCGCGCACGCCCGATGGGTCGCGCCAACTGCCCAATGCGTCGTGCTTGGCAATTTGCACACAGTCCGCCCTCCAATCACTAGCTTCACTCCTCAAGGGTTCTCCTTTGTTCACTGCTATCTCTTGACACAAAAATGGAGTTTTGAATTTGAAAATATCTTATATATACCAAAGACTTTGATTTTTCATTTGAACAAACCCACTTTGTAATGTTGAAAACTTGACATCTCACTTTAAAACTCTGTTTTGTTTCCTTTGTGCTTTTGGACTGAATAATGAGCTTCTGTCTGTCTTGCAGGGAATGAATGGCATGGAACTTTGGCAAAGGCAACCAGAGTTGCGAATGGAGCATTATTACAACTAAAGAACTTGAAAATTACATTGCATTTATTACATAAAGATGAAATTGACTATTTTTCTTCAAAACAGAGTTTTGAAGAAAAATCATTATCAAGCATTATGATGATGAAAATTTTTGCACTGAAATCTTATTTGAAGCTTCCTCATGTGCCTGCTGACCATTATTAGGCATTTTGAGACCTGATTAGCTAAACCCTATACCTAATGAGACTAAAAACCCTAAAATGAATTTTTGCCAACTAGGAGACCAAACATAACTGTACATGATTTTAATGAACAAAAATAGGCCAGCAGGTACAAGACATGAGGGATATGAGTGACAAGCACCTACCATTAGATGATCCATGCTCCTAATGGAATGCAGCTGACTGAACTGAGTGAGACACCTAAAATGAGATGCAACAAGAGAGATTTGATCTCTGACGGAGGGATGAAGATATCGACTCTAACATTGGCTCCAATGGGGATGGTAGCTCCTTGGAGGTGCCAAGAACTACAAATTTCTGGGATAGTAGGCAGTGCCTTCATCCATTGGGCTATGGAGTCAATAGCTTCAACAAACCAACACAAGAATCTTGACTCATTTTATTGACTGAAAATTGACTCAAACCGACTCAATTTCGAAACTAAAAATAACTGATAGACCTGACTCAATAAACTCAAATCAGAGCTGAAATCAATCTTCAGAGTTATAGCCTTCACCTCGGGCCCCAAACTGAAGGAAAGATGACAGCACACACTTGCAATGAAACTGAAATAAACTGGTATGTACATTGACAATGTAAAACAACAGAAAACATTTCAGAAATGATACCGCTTGAGCAGCCGACCATTGACCAGCCCTCCTGGACAATCTTCTCCGTTCATTTCTTTCAAAAGAAAAGCATTCTGACCTCGATATGCAGTAATTTTTAAGGGTCCTTTCCAGAGATTTTAGAACTTACCATGCTTACTTTTTTCCTCGTTTCTTGCATCCCATTTCAACACCACTTCTTCCAATTGAAATTTTTCCACTTTCGCTTTCCTGTCATATATTTTCCTAATTCTCTCTTGCAGCTTGAACATGTTTTAAAAAACCTCTTCTCTAGTCTGTTGTAAATGGATCATTTGATTTATTCTCCTTTGCATATGATCATCTTCACTGCCATCTTCCTGCATAATTTTGACCACTGGAACTGCGAGAGAGGTAGGAAATACCATGTCAACTCCATATACTAGCTCAAAGGAGACATGCCAATGGATTTCTTCTTACTCACTCTGTCTGCCCAAAGTGCATTGACCAACTTCTTATGCCAACTTTTCTTGTTTATTTCCATCATCTTTTTAATAATGTTGACCAAATATTTGTTCGAGGACTCAGCCAGTCCGTTGCCTTGTGGATGATAAGCGGTTGAGTGTCCCAAAGTGATTTGATACTTATCACAAAACTCAATCATTCTTTTTGATTTGAAAGTTGTTGCATTATTATTAATCAACTTATTCAGACAACCAAAACGAGACAAAATATTATTCTCAAGAAACGAAATTATTACCGAATATGTGACCTGTCTGGTGGGAATTGCTTCAATCCATTTAGTGAAATAATCTGTCACTGTGAGGATCCACTTATGCTGAGCTGAAAAAGCAGGATGGATTTCACCAATGAAATCCAAACCCCACTGCTGAAAAGGAGCACTTACTTCAATGGGCTTAAGCGGCAAAGGCTGCAATTTCTTCCTCCCTTCAAAAATCTGACATTCATGACAGCCTTTAACAGTTTTGTACACATCCGCAAAAAGAGTTAGCCAATAATATCCTGCTCTCAAAATTTTGTTGGCCGTTGTTTTCCAGAAAAGGTGACCTCCGCAATCTCCTTTATGAAAATCTTCCATAACTTACTTTGCTTCTTTTTCAACCAAACAATTTAGCAAAACACCACCGGGATCTTTCCAATAGAGTGTATTATTCATAATACAAAACTTGGCAGCCTTCAATTTCAGATTTCTACTTTTGTTTTTAGCCATGCCTGGTGGTGGTGACAAATTTTGGAGCACATATACAATATCTAAATACCAAGGAGAAAGAACAAAGATTTCTGATACCTGAATTAGCGAACTTTCTTCATTTTCCTCGGACATAGGAGCAATGAGATTAATGTCCAAGGCATGCAAATTTGACTCAGCCATTAGCTTAGCCAGCCCTTGTCCTTTTATAAGCTTTGTAGGCTTTATCTCCACATCATACTCCAACAAGGCAGCAATCCATTTGACTCATCTCCCTTATGGATCTGTTTGCACTAAGACATCCTTAACAATAGCATTAGGAACATAAGCAAGAATGTGAGAATGCAGAATATATACTCGAAAATCTTTCAATGCTTCCACTAAGGCAAGAGCTTGATTTTCAATAATGTTATACTTTAAGGCTGCATCTCTTATGGTTCGACTGAAAAAAGAAATTGGTTTTTCATGCTGATCTCTTTTCTGCATCAATACTACTACCATAGTATGCTCTGAGGCAAATGAAAACAAAATAAAATCCTGAGTATAGTCTGGGCTGATCAAAACTGGAGCTGAAGAAAGAGCCAATTTCACTAAATTGAAAGACTTTACAGCCTCCTCAGTCCACTTCACTACACTATCTTTCTTGAGCATGTTTTTGATTTCCCTTAAATGTTCTGCAAGATTAGGCACAAAGCGGCGTAAGAAATTCATCTTACCATTGAATGATTGGATCTCCTTTTTGTTTCGGGGAAGATCAATTTGCTGAATAGCTTCTACTCGAGCAGGATCAATACGGATGCCATATTTTGATATAATATGTCCAAGAAGCTTGCCCTCATCCATGGCAAACAAACTCTTCTTCGGATTGAGTGACACACCATACTTTCTACATCGCTGAAAAACAATTTTCAAATGGTAAAGGTGCTCTTCATCTGAATTAGAAAAGACTGTCAAATAATCCAGATACACAACTATAAAAACATCCTTCTCATTTGAAAATGCCATATCCATTGCTCGTTGAAAGGTCGCACCAGCATTCTTCAAACCGAAAGGAATTTTAGCGTAATGGAAAGTTCCCCACGGAGTGGTGAACGTTGTTTTGTCTCTATCATCCTCATGGACCATAATTTGGTTATAACTGGAATAACCATCGAGTAGCGACATACGATATTCTCCAACCACTCGCTGAAGTATGTGATCCATTTTGGGCAACGGATAATTATCTTTTAAAGAAACCTTATTCAGATTCCTGAAATCAATGCACAAACGAATCTCACCTATTTTCTTGCGTATGGGCACCAAATTAGAAATCCAATTTGAAAATCTTATGGGAACGATGATACCAGCCTTGTACAATCGATTCACTTCCTTCTCTATTGAGGGCAGCAACTTTGGATTTATTCTTCTTAACTTCTGCCTAAAGGGATTTTGATTAGGCTTGATCGGAATGGTGTGTTGAATTATGTTTGTGTCGTATGTCTTCAAATCTGAATATTCCCAATAAAATACATCAGCAAAAGAAGACAACAAATTGATATACTTTGCTTTTACCTGTGGTGGCAATGCTTTGGACAATTTGACCATTTTTGGATTTTTCGTTGATCCAATGTTCACATCCTCAACTCCTTTTTCGGTTGGCTGTAAGGTTGGTTTTCGAGCTACGTCATCTTGATCGAAAAGCTCCTCTAAAGGTATTAGACCTTTAGGAATGAAATTATCCTTCAGCTGCAAAACTTCCATCTGATTTACTTGCACATCAGCCCCACCATCATCATGTTCCACATCAATAGAAGTGTCTTTGAATTTGCCTTCATTTTGCAGAAATTCATCAATTTCTTCATCATCTTGAAACACTTGCCAATACCTTTGATTGTCCGGGACAGTCAGACGATGCTTCACATGAATTTAAAATTTGTTACTTGAGTTCATCGGAATTTTCAAATTACTTGTTGCCTTTGCAAGTGCATCTGCAATACCATTCTGAATACGAGGGACACAAGTCAAAGTATAATCTAAAAACAACCTCAAGATATCTAGTACCGCATTTCGATAAGCCCGCATTCGAGGATGCTGAGCTTGATATTCACCTTTCACTTGATTGATAACCAAATCGGAGTCGCCATACACTGCAATCCTCTTAGCATTCAACTTTCTAAGAATTTTCAGACCAGCAATTAAAGCTTTGTATTCAACCTCATTATTTGAACAATCAAAAGCCAATTTATAAGAACAGACCCTTACATTACTCGGCACTTTGTTTGGGGCGGAAAAAGGGCTGCATACCCAAATGCCAATTCCAGCACCGTCATTTCCTACTGCACCATCAAAATCCATGGTCCACAAACCATCTTCATCCTCTTCCAAGTGCTGAAATTCTATTTGCTCTATTATTTCTGCTTGTTGTCCATCAACTTTTTGCTACTGTTGGAAGGTTGATTATTCAACGGTACTTTCAAGTTTTTGTCTCTCTTTCTATAAGACCTCTCTGAAATTCTCAGTGATTTCCGGAATGTCTTCTACTTCAACTAATTGGCTATTTACATCATTGAAACTATCTGAATACAAAACAAATGATTCTAAATCTGTATGTACATAATTGATTGGATGATTTACCAGTTTCTCCTTGCTGGTGGTCATATACTTCATCTTTTTATCCCGATATAATTTCCTCATCTGACCAAACACAGGAATAGTAGCATAGGAGAAATCAAGCTGCAATGTCCCTTTAAGTTTCGCTCCCCAAGATATGGAAAGAAGCATGCCAAATCTAGGAGGGATATCCACCACAACCACATCCATCAAAACATTTTTAGTCGAAATCTAATCCAAACTGACCACCAAATCTTTGATAAGCCCAATGCATCTTACTCTACTAGAATCGAAAGAGTAAAGATCATGATACTTTCTAGTGATATCCAATCCCAATTTCTCCATGATTTCCCTAGGCATGAGATTATGAGAGGCTCCGGAATCAAACATAGCATTGTGTAACACAAAATCATGCAATCTAAGGTTGATATAAAAAGGAGGCACATCACTATCTGGAGACTCACCATCCAATGCTGGACCAAAAATCAACTCAGGTTGATCATCTTCCACATTTACCATATCATACAATGGATCTAAATTCAAAATCTTAGACACCTGAGCCTTATAGCTGTTGTTCTTCATCAATTCAGTCAAAGGAATGGATACTTTTAACTTATCAATTTCATTTTCTAAGTTAAAAATTGAAATTTTCTCTACCTCTTTAGCTGAAACATCCTTCTTTTCATTTTTCTCCTTTGATACAATTAGCTGATTGGATCTTTCATTTGCTGATGGGGATTTGCTAGTAGTGGGATCAGCTATCTCTTTTCTCTTCTTCTGCACAACGGGTGAATCATTCTTTGGTGCTGAAACTTCCTTTCTCTTTTGAATTGGATTAATGGGTACATCTATGTTTTTGAGTGAATATTGTCGCTGCTGGGCAGTCAAGGCATTCATGTATCCCCTCTGATACTCATTAGACTCTTCTTCAAGAGCTGTCTCATTTGCCAAGATGAAATCCTCGTCTTTTTGTACAGGTGAGATTTCCGAATACTCCTCATCTTCAGTGATAAAAATTGGCATATCATCAGGTGTAAAGAAATGATTTTCTTCTCCAATTACATTCTCTTCATCATCTGATTCCGGACCAACAAAATTCTGTTGTAAGGGTGTCTTCACTTGCTGTTGTATTGTCGGTTCTTGTGCTCGCTACTCTCTTTGCTTGATTCTGAATTGCAGTTGCTATTGACCACGGAAGTTAGGATTTCTGATCTGCGGTTCAGGCTTATCAAGTGTTAATATTTCAAACATATTTTCCATCTTCCGAAGCATTTGATCTGACATGGAAACCTCTTCCTTTATTGCTACTTTCTTTTCAGCCCTCATTCTAGCTCTCCTGGCATTCAAATTAGCTTCAACGCTGACTGCAATTTTCTGCATATCTTCTAAAGTGACCGGACTTCTTTCTCTTAATTGATAGGCCATGTCAGGATCAAATCCATCTGGAAACTTAATTAAAGCTGACCCCCTAGGTGGCTTTATATCATCAGGAATTGCATTGTAAACAGTATTGAATCTAATACAATAGTCTTGAACTGACTCACCAACATTCCGCTTGATATTGTCATATTCGGAAAGGATTGAAAGAGGATATTTCTGCACTTCCCATCGATCCAAGAATTTTCTCTAAATATTAGTTAGTGTAGCAATACTTCTAGCTGGCAAAGCTCTGAACCACTTTCTGACTTCTCCTCCAAAATTTTGTACAAACAATCTCATAGTCACATTTTCTGCTTCAATCTCATGAAGGTCAAAGAAATCTGCCATTCTATCCACATGTTCCTAAGCAGTGACACTTTAAGGAGTGGCATCAAAAAATGGAATTTTTCTTTGATAATCTACGGGCATGTCATCTAAGTTTTGAGGCAACACGAGAGGTGCAAATCAGGCAACCATTTCTCTGGGTGGATTTACAACTAGTCTTGGGGATATAGGAGGAGTCAAAGCAGTTGATGTATGAGGTGTATGTGGTGTGGATGGAGGCGATACTACTGCAGATTTTTTATCAGAGATAGATGGTTGCACGAGAATGGTAGGAATGAAACGAGGCTCGGTATGAATTTGTGAACCAGATGTAACTGCTGATGACCCAAGAGTTGCAAATGCAGACCCTATGAATTCAAGAATATTTGTTGCCACAATGGAATTCTGAATATTCAAAATGTAACTTTCAATGGATCTATTAGCCTGTTCAATTTCAAGATACTTGATAAACTCTGGATTTATGATAGTAGAACCAATAGCACTTCCAGACTTAGTCTCAAACAAAGACAACTCAAATTGTTCGTCAAACTCAAGATCTTCAAGATACTCAAAAACGGTGGGACATGAATGAGATTTAAATAGAGGAATAATATGACTTTCTCGACGAAGGATTCTCGAAATAACATTGGTATTTTCATACACAAGAGGTGGATCGAGATCCGGATTTGCTCTAGTATGTCGTCTGGAAGCCAGTGTGTTGAATTATTCTCAAAAGTCAAAGGGACAAAACCAACTTGTTCAGCTTATCAAATTCTAAACTCATCATCCAAAGTCTAGAATGATCTGATGTACTGGGGCAATTTACAAGTCAGATTTTACGTTTACAAACTAGATTGGAGATTGACTGAAGCAGCGTTTATCTACTTTCACTAATGCAAAGCAAGAGCGTTTCGAAGGCTACCTAACATAACTTCAGGCTCCGTCTGTAGCTTATAAAATGAATAACACTAACAAGAAAACCATTTTATCCCCAGTATGGTCACCACTATGTTATTGCCTAAATCTACCTTAGGCTGAAGGAAGGCAAAGTCTAGGGTAACATCAAACCACGCTTAATCTGGTAGCTAGCCCTACCAAATCAGGAGAGGGCTCTCTCCGAGTCAATATCAGAAAAAATAATCAATGAGGCTAGAGATGACTTGAAATAAAGGCTGATTTTAGGCTAGGTATATATGTAGAAGAGTTTTATTTGATTTTTGGGGTTTTTTTTGGCAACAAAGGGAAAGGCAGATTTTGGGTCCGAGAAATTATCAGTTTTGCAAAGGGCTGAATGGGGCAAGAAAGGAAAATGTTTTGATGCTTCGAATTGAATGAAATGGATAGCTCAGACTGGGGAGGAGTTGAAGAGGGTAAGAGGTTTCAAGAATCCTCTTCATACAGTTGAAAACATAGAAAATTAAACAAAACTTCAAGGCAAAGCACTGCAAACCTAATGAACTCCACCTTTATTACTTGTTTGTTTAATTTAAGAAGAAATGAGAAGGAAGATGATACACATGAAACATCAGTAAACTTACAATCACAGAGAGAAACACACCATCAAAACATAGAGCCATATGGATCCCAAAGAGTGCTGCAAACCCTGGTCTATTCCTTTGCCAAAATGCAGAGATGAAAAGTACAAAGAAGCTCAAAGCAATCGCAAGTGTCCAACCCTGAAAATGACTGAGAAAATACAAGATATAGACAAGCCTAAATCATCCCCATGCCTCTAGGGGTCGATATCACTATTTTAGGAGCTGTTTCAACAAGATCTAAACTAAGAACTGGAAAATAAGCATTGGAACAGCTTGCCTCTATAAGATAGGAAACCGATTCATTCAGTTACAATTCACTTTTTGGTGAATGAATCTACTTTCATGAGTGAAAATTAGTCAAAATTACATCAAAACCATGAAATTACATCAATTTACATCAAGATCTGTACATTTGAAGATAAAAAATTCAAACTATCCAAAACTAGGTGAAAAACTGAGTTACTGAGTGAAAACTAGACCAAAATTCCCAATGCGTCGCGCCTGAAATCTCTATGCGTCACGCAACTTTGGAGCTGATTTTTAGGGTCTTCCCAGAGTCCAAATTGAGTTCAGGATAGCTCATTGGAAATCTCTGCCTATCTACTTTCCAACCCAAGTGGAATTTTGGAATTTGGTTTCCATTTTCCCCTCCAAAAATCATTTTTCCCAACACTACTTCCTATGTGTCCAAAAAGTGGCAGAAAGGCCATTTTTAAGGTGTTTTTGACCCTTCAGGCAACCCAAAACTTATCAAAATATTTAGGTAATGGGTAGGCATGCATAAATTTTGATGGAAAATCTAGAAATACAAATTTTTCTTCAAGAGGAGCTTCCAATTATAAGCGCGCGCCAAGTGGCGCTACGCGTCGGGCAGGAAAATCTGTGTTAAGGCCAAAAAATTCAAAATTGACAAAATGTTTCCCAAATTTCTTGAAATTTGGGCTGAATGTCCACCATCAAGCACTATTCTGAGCCAAGGAATCTTCGGCCAAAATTTGGAGTCTATCATGCCTTTTGCGACGCTTTAATGCCCTCTTTAACTTTGCCTTCAGGATCTTGATCTGCGCCTTGCAAACATGATTCCTCGCCCAATAATGATTCTTCATGTGCCTAAGCATGTTATTTTCCTTGTTGGCCTTCTCCAATAGCTTCTCCAGATGAATATTGACCCTCTCAAGCCAAGTCTCTCTATCAGCCTCAATCTCTCGCTCAATGGATGTCATCTCGGTTTGGCTTCTTTGGGCAGCTTGCCGGTTCTCACGGATGTTTTGCAACTTCATGATTGTTTGCTGATCTTCCAACCGTTTGTTTCACTGCTCAAGGTAGTTTATAATCCATTGGGCTCTTTGCAACTTGATGGCCAAAGTGTCTATCTCCGCCTTCTGCTCCTGAATAGTCTCTCTCAACTTTGAGCTTGGAGAGTTCAAATCCTCATCATTGAGTATGAAACCTGTATCTTGGCCTCCTGAAGGCCCCTCATCCTGCATGGGCCTCTTACCTCTGTCATGTACATGTGCTACTGATGACATAAGCGAGACCCCTTCCACCCCAGGTGGAGATAATACTCGTTGGGCTACTACAAATAATCCTCTAGTGCCTCTATGATACGTGACATACATCGGCACACTAGTAGTCTCTGTCTCCTGACCTCCATGCTGATATGAAGGTTCACCTGCATCATGAAAAACCTCCAGAGGAACCTAAGGCGCTGTGAAGAAATCATTAGAAATGAAATCCTCCCATGAAATACCCTGCAAGCTGAGCTAATGCACAACCACGATCTTGATGAGTGCGTAGTGATAAATATTGTTGTACTGCTGCTCGAGAGTTTTCCTCTGCATGAGAGTGGTCATTCTCTCGATATTCCGGCACATGAAATAAGGGAGGTTCATCATCCTCACCCTAGTGAAATGCATCAATAACTTGATATGATAGGCATAGAGACGTGAAAACCGGCCCTCACAACCAAAATATCTAATAATGAGTTTCATCATAGGCGCATAGGAATCCTTTAGGAACCGGAAAGGAAACACTCTGTTGAGTTGTTTCACAAAGCTAGGCCTGATATATGGTTCATAATGCACTCTGTCCACCTACTGTCTTTTGTTCCATTTCTCTTCCACATTTGGTATTCCGGTTGCTTGATAAATAGTTTCCGGTGCTAGAGTGAATGTTACACCGACAAGAGTTACCTGACCATCATGTAAATGCAACACAAACAAACGAGCCAGCTCCTGATGATAATGGATCCTAGCAATCATTTCACAAAATTGATAACATGATTGTTGTTGGAAACATGCCATGGCAAGTGGACAAGCCTGCAATTCAACCAATGAGTTGGGTTCCTCTCTCACATGTCTGCCACATTTATGAGGTCTTCTAGGTGCATGTAATTCAGTGGTGGAATCACTGTCTCGGTCATAGGATGTATCAGTATCCGTGTCCATGATGTCCAAGGTCTATGCAATGTCTATGTTGTCTTGTATGAGAATTTTTGTGTTTTTGATTGGATCTCCAAATATGTGTCAAATGGGAGGGAATATGGAGGAATGAGGTAATGAAAGTGATGGGCTATAATCAAGTGAAATTGTGAGTTTGAAAACTGTGTGTTGGGACAGCCACTTAACTTTTTTGGGATAACTTGGGATTTGAGGGAAATTCACAAATGATATGGGGACAATGGGAATAGGATAGGGATAACTGACTTTAGGGATATAAGGTCAAATGGGAAAAGGGGACTGTGGTGAGCAAATGAACAGTGAGGAGGGGAAAAACAAAGTGAGGGAAATGGAAATGTTTGACACCCAAAACCAATCTTAAAACCCTAGGAGAAATCTTAAAACAAGAGAATAGGTTTTTGAGTTTTTGGAATTTAAATTCTCATAATCAATCTCATAATAAACACCAAACATTTGTTATGGAAATTACAAGGTCACATAGACTTACTTGGAGCAAGGGAGACCGAATCGATTTGGAGTTTTTGAGAAATGGAAAAAATTTTGTGTTCCGGCCCAATGCGCCGCACAACCAACCCAGTGCGTTGCGCCCTTCTGATGCGTTGCGCAAGAACAAACTAACACACAGGGGAGAGAACCTATGTGCCGCGCACGCTCGATGGGTCGCGTCGGCTGCCCAATGCGTCATGCTTGGCAATTTGCACACAGTCCGCCCTCCAATCACTAGCTTCACTCCTCACGGGTTCTCATTTGTTCACTGCTATCTCTTGACACACAAATGGAGTTTTGAATTTGAAAATATCTTATATATACCAAAGACTTTGATTTTTCATTTGAACAAACCCACTTTGTAATGTTGAAAATTTGACATCTCACTTTAAAACTTTGTTTTGTTTCCTTTGTGCTTTTGGACTGAATAATGAGCTTCTATCTGTCTTGCAAGGAATGAATGGCATGGAACTTTGGCAAAGGCGACCAGGGTTGCGAATGAAGCATTATTACAACTGAAGAACTTGAAAATTACATTGCATTTATTACATAAAGATGAAATTGACTATTTTTCTTCAAAACAGAGTTTTGAAGAAAAATCATTATCAAGCATTATGATGATGAAAAAATTTTCACTGAAACCTTATTTGAAGCTTCCTCATGTGCCTGTTGACCATTATTAGGCATTTTGAGACCTGATTAGCTAAACCCTATACCTAATGAGACTAAAAACCCTAAAATGACTTTTTGCCAACTAGGAGACCAAACATGACTGTACATGATTTTAATGAACAGAAATAGGCCAGCAGGTACAAGACATGAGGGATATGAGTGACAAGCCCCTACCGTCAGATGATCCATGCTCCTAATGGAATGCAGCTAACTGAGTGAGACACCTAAAATGAGATGCAACAAGAGATATTTGATCTCTAACGAAGGGATGAAGATACCAACTCTAACAAGAGGGAAGGTCACAAAGAAGCTCAACTAAAACTAAAGATTTATTTGACTTGGATTTGATAAATTCCAAATCAAATTTCTGCAAAATGATAATCCATTTTGAATATTTTCCCCCCAGCAATTAACGTGATAAGATATAAATCATGGGGTTGCAATCTAAAATGGCAATGGTATTTCGGAGCAGGATATAGTGGTGAAATATTTGGACATCTTGAACAACTGCCAAGGAAAGATTTTATACGTACGAATACATAACTTCTGTATCACTGGGATTATGACTCAAATATTATATCAGATGTTCAATTCCATCTTCTACTTGGACCAAAACCATAGCAATGGTCGTTTTAGCCGCGACAATATATAGGAAATAATCATTTTGATAATTAAGGGGGTACATTAATGACGCTCGGACAAGAGTATCCTTGACATCATCAAAAGAAGCTTGTGAAACTTGGTCCCAATGGAATGGAACCCCCTTTTTCAAGAGTCAAGTAAAACCTTTAGCCATTTCGGCATAGTTTGGAATGAACCTTCTTAGTAAGTTAGCCTTTCCTTGAATTTTCTGTATCTGAAGTAAATTTGATGGTGAAGGAAAATCAAGAATGGCTTGAACCTTCAATGGGTCAATTTGAATTCCTTCTTTTGAGACTATGAATCCAAGCAAACGACCAGAACCAACACAAAACACACATTTATGTGGATTGAGGCGTATTTTGTAATGTCGGAAGCATAAGAAGAGGCTCGCAAATGCATCAGGTGATTAGACCGATTTCGTGAATGTGTGAGTAAATCATCTAGATAAGGTTGAACAATGTGCTTGATGTCATTGAAATCACATTCCATTGCTCTCTGAAAAGTTTCCCTAGCATTCTTTAAACCAAACGGTAGTTTCTTATAAGAGAATGTGCCCCAGGGACATATTATTGTTGTCTTATGTTGATCCTATGGGTGGATATTGATTTGATTCTAGCTGGAAAATCCATCCAGGAACGAAAATATTTCACATCCAACACAATCGTCAATAATCTGTTCGATAAAGGGACTAGGATAGTTGTCTTTTGGACAAGCAATGTTGACGTTCCGATAATCGATGTACACTCTAATGTTTCCTTATTTTTTCATGACAGGAACGATATTGGAAACCCACTCAGTTAGCAGAATAGGGTAAATGAAACCAGCATGCAAAAAAAATTTAACTTTTGCTTTGATGGTAGCGGCTTTCTTTGGATGAACAGGACGAAGTCGTTGATGCATCAGTTTGACATCAGGATACATATTAATAGTGTGTTCAACAATACTAGTATCTATGCTTGGAATTTCCTCGTAAGGCCAAGAAAATACATCACGGAATTCACAAAATAGAGAGCGATATGATTCAAGTTCTGATGGAGAACAAGATACACCGACATGAATATTTTCTACAACACCAGGTTTGGTTGAAATATCGATGGAAATGGTTTCTTCAATATTTGACAGAATTCGCTCAGAAATGATTGCATTAATAGGTAAATAATTCAAAAAGAAATTTTTGATTGATGGGTGATATAGTTCACTAAGATGGTTTTCTTCATAATTAAGAAGATTGGAGAGATGATGATAATCTTCCCATGGTTCTCCTTCTGACATCATGGCTTCCAAAATATTCTCATCTATCAAGAAAATTGTGGAAAATGGATCAGATGGAGTACCAAATTCTAAGGAACGATCAACCCAAACAATCGGCGACGCTAATTTCAGATTTGCCTCCCAAGCCAGATAGATTGATTGTTATGCCAGCTCAATAGGGTTGGGCTACAAAAACTCATCCAACGTAACAATTTCAGAATCACTCGTACTCTCCCTTAAGCCAGATGGAGTGGAAGAGATCATGTAGCAGGTCCCTATACTTGCAATTTCTACCTATGTCGCTGGCGGCAGTAATGCAAAGGTTTCCATGAGAGTGGAATCCTTTAAAATTCCTACACCAACGTTCTGAAGTGCTATTTGGGGTGCGTGAACGAACGGAACACTTCTAGTTACCTGTGAAGCGGAGGCAAAGAAGGATAGAAGATTAATGATTGTGATATTACCTTTATATGGAAAGGAAGTCATTCTAAAATATGTAGAAACAATTGCAATCATTTCATATACCCATGGTCTTCCAAGTAGAATATTATAGTCAAGGGGTCCATCAACAACCTCGACATCAACATTCACTGTTTTCCCCCCTAGTTCAACATGCAGGCTATTAATAATACCATAAGGCTTATATGTACGTCCATAAAAAGCCTTCAATGTCGTTGATGGTTGTGATAAGAACAACGAGCAAAGTGACTTCCAACAATTTAGAGACATAATACATGTAGATGCTCCCTCATCAATAATAGTACAATGAACAAGGTGATTGAGAACATTTACTTGTATAAAGAATGCCAATTCTGCTGGTAGTTGCGGCACATAGCCCGTATGATTAAATACGACAAGATTAGAATCAACAAGATCAATTCCACCAATAGCCGACAATAAAGCCTATTTTTGGGAGGGACAATTTTGTAATACCTCAAGAGCAGACATAGCTGAAGGGAATTGAGCCAAATCTTCAACTATATTATAATTTTGAGCAGCTCTTGCTCGAGGATTATATGTCGATTTGTGAAATACTCCCTTTAGTGGCTTAATTGTCAATTCAGGAATAGCAGTAGGTGGTACTGATTCCATAGACGGATTCTTAGTCAAGGTAGTAGGTTGATCAATGGCCTGACTACCATAATATTTATTACGCGTTGACACCAAAATATTTGTTGAAGGTTTTGTGATGGATAACATAAGTACTTGGGAACTAGAAGCTGGATCCGTAGCAACCAAATTTGTGTCCATATTTGGAAACGGATCTGTCAACACAGCTAACGCATTGGAAGTCTTAATGATTTTTGAGACTTCAGCACAGTGAGGACAATCCCGAAAAAATTGTTCCTCATTACATATTATGCATGGATAATGAGGTTTCATAGGTCTAGATGATTGATCGATGATCTTTCCTGCGGGTTAGAAGTTTTCTTTTTCTTAGATTTCCACTTTTCCTTTCTTACGGGTTGCTGGTCACTTTTTCCCTTGTCAAACGACACAACATTAATTTCGGAAGAAAGTGCAGGATCAAATGCAGTAGTATGATGTGTGCTTCCAGTGCCAATCAAGCCGTCTCTGGTATAAGAGTCCTTTAATTAAGGAGAAACAGTAAAATTAGATCTTGGCACGTTAGGAATTTTTTCATAGAGCGTGCCAAACTGAGTATAAATCAAGTCTAAATATTGGGCACGAGAAATAACCTCCTCTTCTGTGACAATGCCACCCTTAGCCACATCCTCAGGGACTTAATGAACCACTCAACAAAGAGCTGATTAGGAACAAATGTCTTAAACATTCTACGACGACGACGCCACTCATGAATATGATCGGAGATGTGAGTAGCATTAGTCGGTTTGAAATTGTTCAAGAGTTCTGTTCCAGTTTCATATCGTATGGGTAACTGGAGTGAGTCAAAAAGATAGTCGCTAAGGCAGTGAAATTATCAAAAGAAGCTCTAGGTAACTCAATATACCATTTTGCAACCGGACCTTTGAGCGTACGCTGGAAAAGATGTAGTCGAATAGAATCGTCATTTAGGGAATATGATGAACACCATAAATGATAAGTCATGACATGAGTCGATGGGTCTTCCCAAGGGTTTCCATTGAACTTAGGAATATCCTAGGGTAATTTGTGAGGTATCACCGACCACCAAGGAGCATAGTTGATTGGATCATTGGTTAGCTGATTTAAATCTGGTAACTCTAAAGTTGCAACAAAGGGAGACTGTCTATTAAGGTCAGGTTGAGCATAGCCAGGGTAAGATGGAATTTCTTGAGCAATAGGCCTTTGAGCACCAGCATAAGGAATCTGCTGCTTGTAACCCAGATAAGGGTTTTTTTGAAAAGAAAATGCTTGAGGATTCTGTTGACCAAAACCTGGATATGACACTTGTTGAAATGAAGTCTGAGGTATTTGTGCCTGAGGCTGCCAAGGGGTTTGTCCACCAATGTGAAAACCCAAATTAGCATAATTTGGATTCAGTTGATAGGTATAACCAAGTTGTGGCTGTGACATCCCATAAAATGGTAAACCAACTTGTGAATAAATGATTTCAGATACAGGTTGTTGTAAATTAACCGAAGAATTAGGAGTCTGTGGACCCAATATTTGAGGGTATTGAGTTGAAGGAACCACTTGATAAGGTTTTTGTACAACATTTTGATTCTGCAATAGGGGTAACGATGTATTAACAAGTGGAAATGATGTGGGTGTAACAGGTTGAACTGGTTGATACGAGTGTACAATTGTTTGTGGTTGGATAGGTAGAGTGGGTTGCCATTGACAAACATTCATTTTGACATTAGGTTGACCAAAAAGTGACGGAGTACTATCATAGTGGGTGACCAAAGGTTTCCCCACAGCATGAGGAGGATAATAAGATGGAAAATATCGCTCTCCAAATGTTGGGAGTTCAGATGATATGGTACTTGAAGGAATAGACCCAGAAGGACTAGCTTGATATTGCCCTGATGATGTGTATAGAGAATCATGTCGTTCAGTACTCACTATAGGTTTACCATTTATAATACCAGATGATGACATTGGTAAAGTCCATGGATTTGAAGATGCACCAGAGAAAATTCCATATAAATATTTATAACCTGATGGGACCATAAGGCCACCATGAAAATATGACTCTGGTGAAGTTGTAAACATCGACGGGGTAGCGAGGGCAGGTGCTGACGTAATTGGAACAGATAGCCCAACCAAAGATGTTGGTTTAGGCATGGTTACTTGACCAAATGTATACCCTTTTGGATCGACGGGAGTTTGAATAGGAACAGGATCAACAAAAGCAGATGGTGATGATTGAGGAAAAGACTCGTACAGGTAAAGGTCCTCCTCAAAATAGGTTGGAGTTAAAGGTGTCTTGTCTTGTGGGATTTATTCAATCAAAATTAAACCAAGTGGAAGTATTTCATCTTCAGGCCAAAAGTATAATTCAGGTGGTTGACTGTGTGATATGGGAGACTCAATGGCTACAAAAATTTGTGGGATGACCAAGGCAGGAACAACTTCTGGTTGTTCGACTTTGGGATTCAGATATTCTGGAAAATAGGAGATAGGATCTGGATCAACTTCTGGTTGACCAACGTCGGGTTTAGGAGGTATGGTCTCACTGATTGGATGGATCGTGACTACGGGTAGATGTGAGGACTCTGTTTCGACAACAATAGATGAACCGGGATGTGTAGAAACAACTTGAGCTAACTTTGTTATATGGGAAGGTGATGTTTCACCAGAGGTATGAATAGTACTTGATTCGATAGAGTGTTGTCGCCTTCGCCGACCAGGAGTAACTTCTGGTGGTAAAGGTGGTTTTAATGCTAATCTACGCTAACAACGGGGGAAAGTATTTTTTTCTTCCATGATTACTAATTTATTTTAACCAAAAAAAAAAAAAACAAAATAAAAGGGTATTACTAGGCAAAAAGGTTTACCAAGAAACTGTGAACTACAGAATACCTCCTGGCGAACCAAGAAGTATGGGCAGGCAATCTCCCCGAATGTTGTGTTCGGTGTATCAAAATTTACAAGGTGGCTGACTCGGTTCACTATGGATGGACAGAAACCTAAATTTGTCCTCCAAAATATACCCGAAGGTACGTGGAGTCCCAAGTCCATATCAGCGTTGTCTGATACGAAATTGCACAGTGAGAGCACCCCTTTATACTTTTCGTACTGTAACACCACCCAATATACCCGAAATTACATGGACGAGCTACGATATACTTATGTACGTGGAGTGAGGTATCACACTCAGAATGTATCGTAGACAAGTTAATGACAGCTGCTATGTTTTACAACGCCGGAACACGTCTCTAGCCTAGACCTTCTAAATGTTATCGTTATGGTTCCAATGCTTTATTAGGTAAATTGAGATAAATTTTAAGTTGATATTGTTTATCAATTTTCCTTTCAAGTTTCACCATGATGATGTATTGGAAATTCCTAAAATTCAAACTAAAATGATAAGAAATCTTTCACTTTTAGTTTGCCAATGAAAATCCTACCTATTAGATGGAAATAACAATCAATTTGAGAGCAAACGAATCAAATCGCACAAACTAAATGCAACTTTCCTAATTGTTCCTTTTGCAAAACACACAATCCACTACATGCAAATGCAGGTTTTTCTTTTCAGTTCCTTTAATGTTATGAATGCATAAAATAAACTAAGTGCACAAAATCAATAACAACAAATGTCTTTTACTTTTGAGAAATGAAGAATGTAAACAACAATTTCTCTTTTGAAGGAAAAATGAGGAATTTAACAATAATTTCTCCTATCAGGAAATGAAGAATTTACGACAATTTCCTTTTCAAAAGAAAATGGATCTAATGCAACAATGAAATACTTTGAAATTAATTTGTCAAAGATAAATAAAAATGCTTTAAATAAACATTGAACAAACTTTCTTTCAAAGGAGGAAGAGGTAGGTAAGGTCACAGGTCAATCTGAGGTATTAGGCTCTTTAAAACACAGCAAACAACAAACTGAAAACAAATTGCAATGACAAATTAAATGGAATTTGGATGGTTACAGGAGGCAACACGGTCTCTAAAGAGAGACAGTGTGTTGCAACACAGGTCTGAAAGGGAGACAGTGCTATGCAAAGCATTATGTCATGTCCAATAGTGCGTTGGGCGCAGTGTATAAGGAAAAATACAACTGTTTAACACACTTCTAATGCAAATTTGGATTTCAAAAATCCTAATATTTCTGAGTAAATGTTACTGGGTGAATAAATAGAGAAAATCATATGCAAATACACTAAGGATGAAGGGTAAAATCCCCAGTGGAGTCGCCAATTTGTTATGCGGAATTATGGATTACGGATAAATCATTCTTCCCTAGATGTAGTGCTCATCTAGAGCAACAGGTTAAAGACTTTGCAACTACTTTTCCTAACTGTAAAGAGACACACATAACAGATCAAAGAACTTACTTGGAGTCCAAGTGCTTCCTATTCTCCTTGAATGGGGTTACTTGCATATGCAACGCACTTAGTCCCTTTAGAGGCAGTGTTGGTGAGTTCTCACATGATATATTATAAACTTAAAATCTTGGAAACCTTTGCAGATGAAAGTCATGGATGATTTGTCTTGTTCTTTGTCTTAGGGCATGCAGCAACTGAAAAATGATAGGGAATGATAGACCCTATTCATTGGTTCTAAAGATGATGTCCAGTTAACCAAGTCATTGGGAATGGTGCCCAAATTGACCTATAACACTCTCATACACCCTTGTTCAATCTTCCAAATTGAAGAAAATAATCGTAAATAAGCCTTTGGTCCAAGCTTCAAATCAATTTTGATTTTCAGCTACCACCTAGTATGGATCAATTTCACTAGATATTTCTCCATCGTCCAAATTCCTATGAATTCACAAATGAAGGCATGATATTTCATGAATTGGATATGCCTATCAATCATATCAGACCAGATCTCAAACCTTGGATTTTTTTTTTGGTAAGTTAGGCTATTCTATTAATTCGAAAACATAGAAGTTACATATGCTACAGGTTGGGTTGGCAAGCTGCTCTTAGCCAATTCCAACCTTTGTTACACGGTTTCTAGGCTTCCTCGAGGGAGGAAACCAACCTGAAAAAAACTTAAAATATAAAATTACATTATGTGTAGAAGCACTTACATATCTAAGTATTACAAATTAAACAGTGGCAAAAAGTCACTAATGGCAAGCTTGGCAAAAACCTTGGTAGAACAGTGGAGTTGCGCAGGCTTCATTTTTCATCTTCATCATCACTATTGGGGACCTCCTCCTCAATGGGGCAAGCAGGAGCCTGCTCATCGGCTTCTGCTGCATCTGCCATTGTATGCCTGGGATTGTGGACCGTTGCGCAAAGGATGGGGGAGTCCGGATCGACGTCATCAGGGACACGCGTCCAGGTGCCTTCATAATCCATCACCCAAACCTCTGAATCCTCATCTTCCTCCTCTTGAACCGACAGTGGGTCAGTTTTGCGGTGTTGGAGGTGCATCTGGGGAGATATGGTGGACTTCCGCGGGCTGTGTCTTCCTCTTTGCGCAGCTTTCCTTGGAGCTTCTGCATTATGCTCGGGATCGAGATTCTGACATGAAAAAGTGCTGGAAGAGGAACCTTCCATCGACTCTAGATTATTTTCCTCACCACGATGATATCGACCAAGGAGAGCCCCTCTCTGTCCTCCTCGGATAGTTCTCTGGCGAAGTTTGGGAGCCATTGCACGGAGAGGCAGGGCAAGCGGTTCAGGGAGGGGTACACAAAAGGGCAAGCAGTGCTAGGGCTCAGGGGGAAGGAATAGCTGGGGGGTAGGCGTAGGAAGTGGTGCAGCAGCCCAAAGGATACTGCACAGCGCAACACTAAGAATAGAGCTTTGCAGCCTTCTGAAGTCAGGGAGAAGCCAGAGAAGAGTTAAAGAGGCGAAAGGCAGAGAAAACAGACTGTGTATTGAAAGGGGTTGTGAGATCGTCTTCTTAAAGGGACTGGGGTGAGTGCGAGGAGGATAGCAATGAGTGGGCTTCGCATGCATATGCGTGCTATGATTGATCACTTGAGCAGGCTCGAGGGAAGGGGGATGGCTGCAATATGGGTTAATCATGGTGATCATTTATGGTGATAGATGTGAGGTGCTGCTCTGAACATGGTGACGTTGTTCCCGTCCTCTCGTCATCATTTCTGATTCTCTGAGTCTTTTGCGAGTGGCTAATAGTATGAGGATCCACAACAGGTGAGGCTCTACGCAGAGGATCTACGCCTCCTGGGGAGTGTGGGATGTGATTGTCGAGCGTGTCAATTCTGTCACCCGCATTCGAGGGATATCAAAACTTGGATTAACTATAGCCCTTGGCAAGCATTAGGTTTTCAATCTAGATTTCCATTGGTCTCCCAAAATCATATTTTCATGAGAGTTACCTTTCGGGTGAGTATCCCCTGAACCGTTGGCTTTGGGAATATTTTCCCTAATAACTCTTTTTTTATAGGAGGTGACCTCTCCCCTCCCCATGCGAGAGGATATGTAGCAATCATGATCAAAGAAATAAAACATCAAACAGGTATATAAATATAATAGAAATGAATAGTTGTTATAAAATCAAAGTTGCAGATTAATGTGTAAAAACAAAACCCTGAGATAACAATAGCAAAAAAATAAAAAAAATTAACAACCAAATTACAATAGTTACTCATCATAGGGATATTCGTTTGAAATATTTTTAAATTTTTTTCAAAAATTTTATTATATTTAAATTTATAATTTTATAATTTTAATAAAGTTCTATTTTTTTTTTTTATTAATATGAATTTGTGATAGCTTGCTTGGTACGGGAAAACTTGTCCTTTCCCCTTTTATCCCACTTGTATAATGCATCATTTTTTACCATCTCCTGTATAGGTTTCACGATCTGAGCATAATCAGAGATGAGCTTGCAGAGAAATTTGATTTTCCCCAGGAAGAACTGCATAGCTTTCTTACTCATAAGGAAGGGAATTTGCATAATTTCTTTGACCCTCTCCGGGTCTAATTTAATCCCACTTTTCACAATAATATGGCCCAAGAGGTTACCCTCGGACACTGCAAAAATGCTCTTCTTGGGATTAAGCGATATCTTGTATTTATGACATCACTCGAAAATTTTCTTCACATGGCGTAAGTGGTATGATCTCTTCTTGGAAAACACCATGACATCGTCAAGATAGACCACTATGCTCTGCCCCAATCATTCCACGAAATGTGATGTTCATTGCATGCTGAAATTTCACACCGACATTGACTAGCCCAAATGGCATTCTTCTGAATGCGAACGTGCCCGACTTTGTGTGAAAATTTGTTTTAAGGTTGTTAGACTCTGAGACCAAAACCTAGTTGTAACATGAATAACTATCCAACAAAGAGAACATTTCTGACCCTAATACTGGTTTCAATATTTGTTCCATAGATGATACTAGGTATTTAACTTTGTCCAAGGTGCGGTTCAAGTTGCAGAAATCAACACACGAGCATATTTCCCTAAACGTATTTCTCACTGGGGCTAGATTTGATACCCAAGTTGAATGTCACACTTTGTATATGATCCGAGCATCCACAATTTTCTCAACTCTTTTTGAATCAGAGGCTGAAGCGTCGAATGTACCTTCAACAACTTTTGCTGGGAAGGCTTGGCCCCTTCTTTGATTGGAATAACATGTTGAATTATTCTCATGTCATAAGTTTTGAGCTCGTCATAAGTCCACGTGAAAACATCTTGGTACTTCTTGAATAAGTGGATGAAGGCTTGTCGCTCTTGTGGTGTGAAACAAGTATTGGCCTTGTAAATAATTAGGCCTCTCCATGACCGTCCCCAGGTTAACCAGTTATGGCACATTTCTTAGACTCTTACCTATAATGCTTCTCATTCCTCCCTATAAATTGAACTTACTCTTTTATTTGTATAGCACATTTATTTCTTTGGCTCAGCTTCTGCTCCACAAGAAGCTTTTTGACTCAGATGAGCAACAACTTTTGAGATGTCTCAAACTTGAAGACTCATTTGCTTTCCTTAGGAGTTCTGACTTGTACATATGCTCTATTTATTTTAATCTCTCATCTTCTGGCAGGTATCTTTGGATCTCTCCATCATTCCAGAGGATCTGCTCTTAAATGAAGAGCTAAATATTCTTGTTGTAATTGCAATTCTATTCAATGAATGGAAACTATTCCATTCATTTGATCCAGAGATACTTTTCTTAGTGATATGAATGTCGTTCTTTCATTCCGCTATGTATTTTTCTATGTATATCATAATGAACGTAAGTTCATTTATTTGACCCACAAATATTTTTATCAGTAATATGAATATTGTTGTTTCATTCCACATCGTACTAAGCAATATCAACTATGGAATTTGACAGGAAAATTGGTCATCACAGGGTGATTTACTCATTAAATACAGCCAAAGATTTTCCCAGCCCCTTGATATTCTGGGTTAAAATGATTAAAATCGATATTAAAAATTGCAGCAACCATCAATTTTGACAAGTGCTGATTTACTGTTAAATTCAGCCGAAGATTTTCCTCAACTTTCAACATTCTCTGTATTAAGAGAAACCATCAATTTTGATAAATATTTCAGATTTGATTCCTACCCTGCTGCTCAACATAGATTTATGGAAACAAAATATTAAATATTGACAAATTTTGCCTTTATCTACAAGAATCATCAAAAGATGTTGATACTAATGTTGAATTTATAGTTTTCATGGAATATAAGTAATCTCAATTGCTTTGCATTACTGGTTTCAGAATTGCCAGAATATCTGCTCTTAAATGAAGAACTAAATATGTTTGTTGTAATTGCAATGAATGGAAACCATTAATTTGACCCACCGATATTTTTTTTAGTGATTCGAATGCGGTAGTTTTCATTCCACAAATGTACTTTTCAAAATGCATCCTCAAGTATGATTTGTCCAGCCGTAAAGGACATGACGTATGAAAAATACTTAGGATGTCATCTACAATTTATGAGTCTTCCACGTATAAAACCAATTTCACATTAGATCATGTAATTACTATGCTGCAAAAGAATTCTATGATCTCTTAATGCACACATCCATCTTCGTAAAATTTGCTAGGAAATACCCCAAACTTCAATAAGCCTTAAGCCTGAGTCTTTTAAAAAAAACTCACAAAATATTTTAGAAATTTTGGTAAGAGTACGAAAAATTTCCGCAGAAATTTTTCAAAATTTAGATTATAGTTGTCAAATTTCAGAATTTTAGGTGGTTAAATATTTTTGATATTGCTAAATCTATTTTCACCAAATGATAGTGCTAAATCTATTTCCACCATATAAAAATATAAAATTAAAAAAAAAATGTTTTAAACACTCCATTTTAATTTTTTTTTAAACCAGATTCCAGCAAAAACTTACCATCAAAAATAATATGTTACATAAACAACTCCCTTCAATAAAGCTCACTTTCTTCGTGAAAGTTTTGTGACATAAACAACTCTCTTCAATAAGACTCACTTTCTTGGTGAAAGTGTTTTCTTCTTTTTGTGTCATATCACATTTTTCGCTATTCAAATATAAAAAGGTTTTGTATTATCTGATTTCTCTAGCACACTTTGTAAAGCAGTATGCAACTTAAATTTTGTTATTGCATATAAAGCATAGACCACAAGCAGTCAGTATACAACTTAAATTTTGTTATTGAATATAAAGCATAGACCACAAGCAGTCCGTATACAACTTAAATTATGTTATTGCATATAAAGCATAGACCACAAGCAATCGATCAAATATCATATAGATGTATCAAATGATATTATGTTTGATATTATTAACCTTGTACTTGAACATCCCTTCATAATTTTTATTAAGCTTCATTTTATTTCAAGAATCTCAAGTTTTATATATTTAAAAAAAAATTATCATAGGATTTCTATTTTTATCGCAATATGCCTCTTATGTTAATTGGCATGATCTTCATAGGGGAGTTACTTTTGGGGTAGTTCGCACTTTAAGGACCCTAGAAATTAATTGTTTCTTGTTCTAGTTGATTTTCATAGTGGATTTCCTTTGAAAATGTTTGAGTGTAGACTTGTAATACATTGAAAATTCATGACTATATTAGTCTTTCGACATCGGTTCTTGCGGCACAGTACATCATCCCTATGGAAAATTTGTCGAAATAAAAACTCGGCTTCAATATACCAACTTGAACTTTAGTCGATCATCTAACGATACTACACAAGTCTTGTCATGTTTTTTTTGGTCTTCCAATAACAATTACATTGACAGATAACATGGAGACTATAGATATTGACTCCACAACCGGCAGAATGGCGATTAGGGTTCAACTTTTTTCCACAAAGGCAACCGCTCTCTCCTCAAAAGCCCTCGCGCCGCAACAGTTTGGGAGTCCAAATCCATTTTCCCCTACATCGGAAGATCTCTTCCCTGAGTTTCTTGCTCAGTATTATCTCTGTCCCGCAGCCCTGAAGCTGCTTTCACTATCAACAGAAAGACGACAGCGTTTTTAGCACTTCGGGAGCCCCTTTCGCTCTTCTGTGGCATTGCATGATGATTTCCTCAGTAGATCTCATGCTCCAGGACCTCTGTACAGGTGCGAAGCGACAAACCCTCTCATTTCTCAGTGCTCAAGCATCAATGCAGGGTTTTGCTTGTAGTGGAAGAACTTTCCGCCTTTATACTACTCTGTTTCCCAGTCCTCCATTTTGGATCTAAGATGGAGTGACCATTTCCCTTCGCAGGAGAAATGTCCTCCCCAACAGCTCCCAGGCAGACTTACTCTCGGAGGAGCCAAAGGTCCTGACTCTGTGTCAATCCAGCAGGCATCCAGGAACTACTCTGCCTCCTATCAGATCCAAATTTCACAACCTTCAGGCAAGACCATTCTGCAATGGGTCAGCTCTTCAGATCTGGTGCAGAATCTTAAACTAAATCTGGAACGTTGGATTGGGATCCCCTCAGCCCTTCAGAGACTTCTCTTTCAAGGTAAACAACTTGAAGATCTTCTTTCCCTCTCTGCTTACAACATTAATAGAAATGACTCTTTAGTATTGACCCTTCGTTTGAGAGGAGGTGCTACTGGACAATCATCTTCTGATCCTCCCTTCTCATACAAAGATGCAGTACACTCTGAGCACCCCAAACCCCCTGAAGCCCTTAAACCAAAGCCTTTTTTGGTTGACAAGCTCGAGGAGGTTCCCTCCGTTGAGATAACCAATACAGAGATCGCAAATGATCTTCAAAAAATTGCAGAAAGAGCCATCATATGCAGATTTAATGGAATGTGGTCATTCTCTAAGGAAATCTATGATTGGATCCATGCTAACTGGACTCACCATTGTAAAGTCAGCTTCTGTTCAAAAGGATATTTCATATTTCTATTTGATAATATCAAGCATTATAAAAAGGCTATAGAATAAGGTCCTTGGTTCATGGGAATTGCAGGGCTCTTCTTAACTCCATGGTTCCCAGATTTTGACCCAGCAACCGTTTTCATCACTAGGACACCTATCTGGATCAGGCTTCCCAAATTACCTGCCCATCTATGGCATATTTCAGTCTATAGAGCCATAGGCAACACCTTGGGCAGTTTTCTGATGGGAAATTATTGGCGGGAAAACAAAGGTCTTTACACATATGCTAGAATATGTGTGGAACTCGATTTAAGCAAGGGACTTCCAGACCAAATCAATCTCAAGATAAACGACTTTGTTTGGACTCAGACACTAGATTATGAGAATACTGCCTTCCGTTGTCGCCATTGTCACCAAATAGGGCATCTGCAGAACTCATGCCCAGCTCTCCTGGCAAAAAAGAAAAAGGATAACAACTCCAAGCCCAAATCTAAGCGATGGGTTCCATACTCTCCACCACCTGCAGAGGAATCTGATTCCTCCAGCTCAGAAGATGATGGAAGCGATGTAGATTCAGATCAGGCCCTTCAGACGATGGACCTATCCACAAATGCTCCTTCGCATCCTCCCGATATGGCCATCGCTCAAAAGCGCACCCATGTGACCTCCTCTTCCGATTCAGATAAGGAGATCCCCCCTTTGGAGAACTTTGGTTTTCAAGTTGTTTTAGCTCATACACCCCAGGATGGATGGGTTAAAGTCAGTAAAAAGAAAGGGAAAAAGCTTCGTGTAGAGACCTCTACCCACTCTACATAGAAATCAGTTTTTGCCTTCAAGTCTTTTGTTGTAGCTACTTGCTTGTTCCTTTCCTTCACCGGGACCGAGGTTGATAGTTTTATCATTTCCGGTTGTCGTTTTTCTGTTTCTCTTGATTGTATCATCATCATGTACCATATTTTGCTTAATAGAATTAGTCTAATTCAAAAAAAAAAAAAACATGGAGACTATAGAAATATTGTCGGATGAAAACACCTCATGTTGGTAGACCAACCCCACATTTCCTCAATCATCTGACGTATATTTGTAGCTTTTTACAATGATGGTCTTTGGCTAGGTGTCACTAGACCAACGTAATCTTTATCGAATGTGTGATGATTATGGAAAGGGCTTTCAATGAAGACGTTTGGCTTCAATGACCAAGGTTCTGATGATGGATTTTGTTGAAATTCAGACGACAACTTGGGATGTCCAAATTTCAATCGTACTACATGCGACATTTACTAGAATCCAGATTTGTCATAACTTTTGATGATAGGGGGTCGAAAGAACGACCAAAGGCCATCAAAAATTGAGTGAATTTGTAATAGTGAGTGTTATAGAAAACTTTGTGTAGGCTGAGATCTTTAAATTCGATTGAAACTTTCCTCAGTTGTCACCAACTAAATTTTGAAACTCCTCCTCTCTAGAATAGGCTGAATTATATTTGAAAGGAGCTCCTAGCTTCTTATCCCCTCTACCTAGTCCAAGAAATATATAGAAATGGTCTAAGAAATGAGGCTTTTCGACCCATGACTTGACATTTTCAATCCTCTAAAGGACCACATGGTGGGATAGGAATCAATTAAGTCTCTTGGAGACCCCATCTAATCCACCTCTTTCATTACTCCAAATCAAGTAGATTTGGGTAGGCTTAACATCCACCAATCCTACCAATTCAAATTTGTTAGTAAGTAGTTAGACAATCTATCTTCATGTCTGAATGATCTCCAAATTTCATCTCTACTAAGTGTGAAGCTTAAATCCCTCCCACTAATTAGATAATTAGAGTGAAGATAATTATCTACACATGTCTTATACATGTTCCTTTCCCTCATAGGAACCATACAAGTTGAGCAAAGATAGTGAAATCTCAGCTCCTTACTATATACCTCAATAAAAATCCCTAAGTATACATAAAAACAATTAACAAGTGAAACATTCACTAAAAAACTAGTGATGATCCCTCTAAACGTCCCCTCAAATTCCAATTATATAATTCCAAACCCACAAAAACTTTTTCAGATCCAAAATAATGAGCATATATGGCCCCATCATTTCTTGAATCAACACAATATCTAGACAGTAACCTCCACCATTCTTTTTAGCGACAATTTTTTAACCCTCCTTCCTAGGCCTCTTGTATTAATTGACATGATCTTCACAGGTGAGCTACCTTTTTGGTATTTCATACTCTAATGACCCTAGAGAATAATTATTCCCTTCCCTCGTTAATTTCCCTTGTGGATTTCTCTTGGAAATGTTTGAGTGTTGACTCGAGACACACTGAAAATTGGTGACTATCTAGGTATTCTGACATTGGTTCCTACGGCACAATACATTGCCACTATGGAAAATTTTTTGAAAGAAAAACTCAGAGGTTGATACACTGACTTGAACTTTGATTGGTCATCTGACGAGATTACACAGGCATTTCCATGTTTTTTTTGGTCTTCCAACAACGGTTACATCAATAGATAACATGGAGACTATGGAAAGATTGTTGGATGAAAACAAATTATGTTATGCAACCAGGTCACAAAATAGAATAAAAATATATATCAATGAATTAAAAATTATCCTCTTCGAGGAGGAAACCTCCTTTACATTATATAAATGAACAATTCTTGGATGATTCAAATGACTCAAGCCTCCTTTCTATATATAGGAGTCTAAGGGGTCACAATATAATCATAGCCGACATAACAATAATAATATAAGGGAACAACAATAACAATAGTGGGCTTATACGTGGCACAATAAAAACAATATGGGGACTACATGGGTACAACAATAACAATAAGGGGGCTACACTAACAATAAAAATAAGATGATATACTAGTATTATAGGGACCTAACATGCCCCTCTCCTTCAAAAAAGTGTTGTCCTCAATGCTTGAGTAGTTCTGGATGCTTCTGTATAAAATTCTCATCCTCCCATGTGTAATCTTCAACGGGTAAGTTCTTCCACTTGATGAGATACTCTGAAATTGATCGATTTCGTAGCTATCAAGTTCTTATTTTGGTGACTTCTTTCGGTTCCTATATGAATTTTACTTCCTTGTCAAGTTCTAGAAATATTGTTTGAATTGTAAGCCTGTCACCTATAACCTTCTTTAAGCATGAAACATGGAAAATTGGGTGCACTCGGGAAGATGCAGGAAGCTCCAATTTGTATTCCATAATAACAATCTTTTGCAACACCTTGTAAGGGCCATAATACTTTGGTGATAATTTATTATCCTTCTTAGCTTGCTTGAGGGACATTTGTTTTTATGGTTGTAGCCGTAAAAATACACAGTCACCTACATCAAAACTTCTTTCACTGTGATGTCAATCTTCCTGTTGTTTCATTCGATTCTATGCCGAAGTGAGGTTATCCTTTAAGAGTTGGAGAATTTGTTGTTGATGCTCGATGTGATCTTCCACTGCTTGAACCTTACAATTTTATCTTAAAGATGATGTGATGGATGGTGGATGATATCCATAAAGTGCCATAAATGGGGTCATTTTTTCTGTAGTATGGAAGGAAGTGTTATACCACCATTCAACCAGAGGTAACCACTTAGCCCAGTATGTTTGTTTATCAGATATAAGGCAACGAAGATATCCTTCCCTACATTTGTTCACTATCTCATTTTTTCCATAAGAATGAGGATAATAAGATGAGTTATGATCTAATTGAGTACCCAAACTAGAAAATAATTCCATCCAAAAATTTCTAGTGAAAATGGGATCTCTGTCACTTACAATAATCTTCAGGTTTCCATGTAGATTTTGAATTGTTTCCATAAATGTAGTAGTATTTGTATTGGCTTTAAATGGATGTGATAATCTATAAAAGTGTGCATACTTGGTAATGATGGCACACTTTCCTTTGGACTTGGGTAAACCTGTGATAAAATCCATTGAAACCTCCTCTCAATGTTGACTTGGAATGGGATAAAGGTTGTAACAAACTTAGGGTCTTAATTGTCTCAACTTTATTTTGTTGGCAAACCAAACATTTCGCCACAAACTTTTTAATTTCATATTTAAGGCCATCACAAAAAAAATTCTTCTTAACCCTGTGGTATGTTTTTAAAAATCATGAGTGCCCTCCTAAGGGAGAGGTGTGTAATTCCAAAAGAATATTTTGTTTGAGTTGGGAATTCTTACAAATATATAAGCAATCTATCTACCATAATGAATCATTTTTCTAGCTAAATGTATCAGATGTGTTGGGATCTTGCTGCAACTTTTGAATGAGTATCCACACTTCTTAGTCATTCTTCCATTCATCCCTTTCTTCGGTTATCCAATCTAGTCAGATAATAGAAATGACACAAATCAATGTTTCCACATCCTCATCATTTCTTGAGAGTGCATCTGAAATAAAATTTTGCTTCCCTTTTTTGTAGATGATTTAAAATTCATAACCCAGCATCTTTGTGACCCATTTTTTGTGCTCTTCTGAAGATAATATTTGATCTAAAAAGTATTTAGGACTATCATGATCTATTTTTACCTTGAAGTGTATTCCCATCTATTGCTTAAGTGCATGTAGTATTGCGAACATTTCCTTCTCATAAATAGTTTTTTGTAAATACTTTCCTTTTATTGGACGACTTTCAAAAGTAATGGGTCTTCCTTCTTGCGTTAAAACAACACCAATTCCATTTCCTGAGGCATCACATTCTGCAATAAAGGTTTTTTCAAGTCTGGCATAGCTAAGACTGGTACTTATATGGTTCCTTATTTTTTCATGACAGGAACGATATTAGAAACCCACTCAGTTAGTGGAACAGGGTAAATGAAACCAGCACGCAAATTTTTTTTCAACTTCTGCTTTGATGGTAGCAGCTTTCTTTGGATGAACAAGATGAAGTTGTTGACGCATCGGTTTGACATCAAGATACATATTAATAGTGTGTTCAATAATACTAGTATCTATGCCTAGAATTTCCTCGTAAGACCAATCAAATACATCACGGAATTCAAGAAATAGAAAGCGATATGGTTCGAGTTCTGATGGATAAAAAGATACACCGACACAAATATTTTCTACAACACCAGGTTTGGTTGAAATATCGATAGAAATGGTTTCTTCAATATTTGACAGATTTTGCTCGAAATTGATTGCATTAATAGGTAAAGAATTCGAAAAAAAAAATTTGATTGATGGGTGATATAGTTCACTACGATGATTTTCTTCATAATCATGAAGATGGGAACGATGATGATAATGTTCCCATGGTTCTCCTTCTGACTTCATGGCTTCCAAAATATTCTCATCTATCAAGAAAATTGTGGAAAATGGAGCAGATGGAGTACCAAATTCTAAGGAACGATCAACCCAAACAATTGGCGACGCTAATTTCGGATTCACCTCCCAAGCCAAATAGATTGATTGTTATGCCAGCTCAACAGGGCTGGGTGGCAGAAACTCATCCAACATAACAATTTCATAATCACCCGTACTCTCCCTTAAGCTATATGGAGTGGAAGAGATCATGTAGCAGGTCTCTATACTTGCAATTTCTGCCGACGTCACTAGCGGCGGTAATGCAAAGGTTCCCATGAGAGTGGAATCCTTTAAAATTCCTACACCAATGTTCTGAAGTGCTAGTTGGGGTGCGTGAATGAACGGAACACTTCTAGTTACTTTCGAAGCGGAGGCAAATAATGATAGATGATTAATGACTGTGATAGTACCTTTATATGGAAAGGAAATCATTCTTAAATATGTAGGAACAATTACAGTCATTGCATATACCCATGGTCTTCCAAGTAGAATATTATAGTCAAGGGGTCTGTCAACAACCTCGACATCAACATTCACTATTTTACCCCCTAGTTCAACATGCAGGTTATTAATAATACCACAAGGCTTATATGTACGTACATCAAAAGCCTTCAACGTCGTTGATGATTGTGATAAGTGTGGCGAGCCAAGTGACTTCCAACAATTTAGAGACATAATACATGTAGATGCTCCCTCATCCATAATAGTATGATGAACAAGGTGATTGAGAACATTTACTTGTATAAAGAATGTCAATTCTGCTGGTAGTTGCGGCACATAGCCCGTATGATTAAAGACGACAAGATTAGAATCAATAGGATCAATTCCACCAATAGCCGACAATAAAGCCTATTTTTGGGAGGGACAATTTTGTAATACCTCAAAAGAAGACATAGCTGAAGACATATTAAGCCAAATATTCAACTATATTATAATTTTAAGTAGCTCTTACTCAAGGATTATATGTCGATTTTTGAATTACTCCCTTTGGTGGCCTAATTGTCAATTCAGGAATAGCAGTAGGCAATACTGATTCCGTAGACGGATTCGTAGTCAAGGTAGTAGGTTGATCAGTGGCATGAATACCATAATATTTATTACACATTGACACCACAATATCTGTTGAAGGTTTTGTGATGGATAACATAAGTACTTGGGAAGTAGAAGTTGGATCCGTAGCAACCAAATTTGTGTCTGGATTCGAAAACGGATCTGTCAACACAGTTGACGCATTGGAAGCCTTAATGATTTTTGAGACTTCAGCGCGGTGAGGAAAATCCCTAAAAAAGTGTTCCTCATTACATATTATGCATGGATAACGAGGTTTCATAGGTCTAGACGATTGATCAGATGGTCTTTCCTGCGGGTTAGAAGTTTTCTTTTTCTTAGATTTCGATTTTTTCTTACTTTTGAGTTGCTTGTCACTTTTGCCCTTGTCAAACGACATGACATTAATTTCGGAAGAAGGTGCAGGATCAAATGCAGTAGTATGATTTGTGCTTGCAGTGCCAATCAAGCCATCTCTAGCATGAGAGTCCTTTAATTAAGGAGGAACATTAAAATTAGTTCTCGGCGTGTTAGGAATTTTTTCATAGAGTGTGCCAGACTGAGTATAAATCAAGTCTAAATATTGGGCATGAGCAATAACCTGATCTTCTGTGGCGATGCCACCCTTAGCCACATCCTCAGTTATAGATGGTAACAGGGACTTAATAAACCACTCAACAAGGAGATGATCAGGAACAAATGTCTTAACCATTCTAGGTTGACGACGGCACTCATGAATATGATCTGAGATGTGAGTAGCATTAGTCTGTTTGAAATTGGTCAAGAGTTCCGTTCCAGTTTCATATCGTATGGGTAACTGCAAGTGAGTCAAAAAGACAGTAGCTAGGGCAGTGAAATTATCAAAATAAGCTCTAGGTAACTCAATATACCATTTTGTAGCCGGACCTTTGAGCATACGCTGGAAAATACATATTCGAACATAATCATCATTTAGGGAATTTGATGAACACCATAAATGACAAGTATTGACATGAGTCGACGAGTCTTCTTGAGGGTTTCCATTGAACTTAGGAATATCCGAGGATAATTTGTGAGGTATCACCGGCCACCAAGGAGCATAGTTGATTGGATCATTGGTTAGTTGGTTTAAATTTGTTAACTCTAAAGTTGCAACAAAGGGCAACTGTCTATTAAGGTCAGGTTGAGCATAGCTAGGGTAAGATGGAATTGCTTGAGCAACAGGCCTTTGAGCACCAACATAAATAATATGCTAATGGTAATCCAGATAGGGGTTGTTTTGAAAAGAAAACGCTTGAGGATTCTGTTGACCAAAACTCGGATATGATACTTATTGAAATAAAGTCTGAGGTATTTGTGCCTGAGGCTGCCAAGGGGTCTATCCACCAATGTTATAACCCAAATAAGAATAATTTGGATTCGGTTGATAGGTATAACCAGGTTGTGGCTGTGACATCCCATAAAATGGTAAACCAACTTGTGAATAAATGATTCTGGATAAAGGTTGTTGTAAATTAACCGAAGAATTGGGAGTTTGTGGACCCATTATTTGAGGGTATTGAGTTGAAGGACCCACTTGATAAGGTTGTTGTACAACATTTTGATTCTGTAACAGGGGTAAATATGTATTAACAAGTGGAAATGATGTGGGTGTAACAGGTTGAATTGGTTGATACAAGTGTACAACCGTTTGTGGTTGGATAGGTAGAGTGGGCTGCCATTGACAAACATTCATTTCGACATTAGTTTGACCAAAAATTGACGGAGTACTATCATAGTGGGTGACCAAAGGTTTCCCCCCAACATGAGGAGGATAATAAGATGGAAAATATTGCTCTCCAAATGCTGGGAGTTCAGTTGATATGGTACTTGAAGGAATAGACCCAGAAGGACTAGCTTGATATTGCCCTGATGATGTGTATAAAGAATCAAGTCGTTCAGTACTCACTATAGGTTTACCAGTTATAATACCAGATGATGACATTGGTAAATTCCATGGATTTGAAGATGCACCAGAGAAAATTCCAGATAAAGATTTATAACCTGATGGGACCATAGGGCCACCATGAAAATATGACTCTGGTGAAGTTGTAAACATCAAGGGGGTAGCGAGGGCAGGTGCTGATGTAATTGGAACAGACGACCCAACCAAACATGTTGGTTCAGGCATGGTTACTTGACCAAATTTATACCCTTTTGGATCGACGGGAGTTTGAATGGGAACAAGATCAACAAAATCAGATGGTGATGATTGAGGAAAATGCTCGTACAAGTAAAGCTCCTCCCCAAAATGGGTTGGAGTTAAAGGTGTCTCATCTTGTGGGATTTATTCAATTGAAATTAAACTAGGTGGAAGTATTTCATCGTCAGGCCCAAAGTATATTTCAGGTGGTTGAATGTGTGATATGGGAGACTCAATGGCTACAAAAATTTGTGGGATGACCAAGGCAGGAACAACTTCTGGCTGTTCAACTTCGGGATTCAGATATTCTGGAAAATAGGAGATAGGATCTGGATCAACTTTTGGTTGAGAAACGTCGGGTTTAGGAGGTATGGTCTCACTGATTGGACTGATCGTGACCACGGGTAGATGTGATCAGGACTCTGTTTCGACAACAATAGACAAACCGGGATGTGTAGAAACAACTTGAGCTAACTCTGGTATATCGGAAGATGATGTTTCACCAGAGGTATGAATAGTACTTGATTCGGTAGAGTGTTGTTGCCTTCATCGACCAGGAGTAACTTCTAGTGGTAAAGGTGGTTTTAATGCTAATCTACATGAACAACGGGGGAAAGGATTTTGTTCTTCCACGATTAATAATTTATTTTAACTAAAAAAAAATAAACAAAATAAAAGGGTACTACTAGGTAAAAAGGTTTACCAAGAAACTGTGAACTATAGAATACCTCCTGGCGAACCAAAAGTACGAGCAGGAAATCTCCCTGAATGTTGTGTTTGGTATATCAAAATTTACAAGGCGGCCGACTCGGTTCACTATGGATGGATAGAGAAAAAAAATTTCCTCCCAAATATACCCGAAGATACGTGGAGGCCCAAGTCCGTATTAGCATTGTCTGACGTGAAACTTCACAGTGACAGCACCCCTTTATACTTTTCGTACTGTAACACCGCCCGATATACCCGAAAGTACGTGGAAAAGCTACAATATAATTATGTACGTGGAGTGAGTTATCGCACTCAGAATGTATCGTAGACAAGTTAACGACAGTTGCTATGTTTTACGACGCCGGAACATGTCTCTAGCCTAGACCTTCTAAATGTTATCGTTATGGTTCCAATGCTTTTTTAGGTAAATTGAGATAAATTTTAAGTTGATCTTGTTTATCAATTTTCCTTTCAAGGTTCACCGCGATGATGTATTGGAAATTCATAAAATGCAAACTAAAATGATAAGTAATCTTTCACTTTTAGTTTTTCAATGAAAATCCTAGCTACTAGAGGGAAAGAGCAATCAATTTGAGAGAAAACGAATCAAAGAGCACAAACTAAATGCAACTTTCCTAATTGTTCCTTTTGAAAAACACACAATCCACTACATGCAAATGCAGGTTTTTCTTTTTAGTTCCTTTAATGTTATGAATGCAGAAAAGAAACTAAGTGCACCAAATCAATAACAACAAATTCCTTTTACTTTTGAGAAATGAAGAATGTAAACAACAATTTCTCTTTTGAAGGAAAAATGAGGAATTTAACAACAATTTCTCCTATCAAGAAACGAAGAATTTACGACAATTTCCTTTTCAAAAGGAAATGGATCTAATGCAGCAATAAAAATACTTTGAAATTAATTCGTCAATGATAAAGAAAAATTCTTTAAATAAACATTGAACAAACTTTCTTTCAAAGGAGGAAGAGGTAGGTAAGGTCACTGGTCAATCTGAGGTATCAGGCTCTTTAAAACACAGCAAACAACAAACTAAAAACGAGTTGCAATGACAAATTCAATGGAATTTGGATGGTTTTAGGAGGAAAGATAGTCTCTAAAGAGAGACAGTGCGTTGCAATGCAAGTTTGAAAGGGAGATAATGCTATGCAAAGCACTGTGTCCAGTCCAACAATGCATTGGGCACAGTGTATAAGGAAAAATACAACTATTTAACACACTTCTAATGCAAATTTGGATTTCAAAAAGCCTAATATTTCTAAGTAAATGCTACTGGATAAATAAACAAAGAAAATCAAAGGCAAATACGCTAAGGATGAAGGGTAAACTCCCTAGTGGAGTCGCCAATTTGTTATGTGGAATTATGAATTACGAATAAAACATTCTTCCCTAGATGTAGTGCTCATCTAGAACAACAGGTTAAAGACTTTGCAACTAATTTTCCTAACTGTAAATAGACACACATAACAGATCAAAGAACTTACTTGGAGTCCAAGCGCTTCCTATTTTCCTTCTGTCACTCTTGCTGTAGCTTCAAATCTGAGCTAAGTCGCCAAAATATTCTTTGCAAATATGAACACTAAACAGCAAAAGATAGCAATAATACAAATGTCTATTCAAGTTATTCAGTTAAATCAATAAAACATGAACCATATGCATCAAATAATAATTCATAATATGAAACACATGAGCTTATACAGATACATATGTGGGAAAGTAAGCTACAATATTTAGTAATGGATAGAAGGGGAGGTTACAACCCAGTGGTTGATTTAGTGTCACCATCTCTAGCAGCATCCCACCCTCATCACAATGCACATTTCTCCAGCAGCATGTTACACAAATCAATTCCTCAATTGAAATTCCACCAGCATTTCTCTACTCAAATTCTTCCTTATCAAACACTAAGATCTATGCTCAATTTATAGAGGAGCTAAAGGTAGTTTTTCAATCAATGACTTTCTAATAATAGGCAATACATGTTCCTAGTCTTAAAGGTATCAAATGGACACTTGGATTTGAAGTTTGACACATGTGAACTCTTCTAGAAGGCACTGGCCAAGTGGAGATTCTGAAACAATGAGAATTTCGCTCCCAATGTGACCAACACACCTTTGAATGTCGGGAAGTGCTTTGCAGAGCACCCTTGAATGGGGTTACTTGCATATGCAACGCACTTAGTCCCTTTAGAGGCAGTGTTGGTGAGCTCTCACATGATATATTATAAACTTAAAATCTTGGAAACCTTTGCAAATGAAAGTCATTGATGATTTGTCTTGTTCTTTGTCTTAGGGCATGTAGCAACTGAAATGATAGGGAATTATGGACCCTATTCATTGGTTCTAGAGGTGATGTCCAGTTAACTATGTCATTGGGAATGGTGCCCAAATTGACCTATAACACTCTCGTACACCCTTTTTCAATCTTCCAAATTGAAGAAAATAACCGTAAATAAGCCTCTGGTCCAAGCTTCAAATCAATTTTGCTTTTCAACTACCACCTAGTATGGATCCATTTCACTAGATCTTTTTCTATCGGCCAAATTCCTATGAATTCACAAATGAAGGCATGATCTTTCATGAATTGGATATGCCTATCAATCATATTAGACCAGATCTCAAACCTTTGATTTTTTTTTTGGTAAGTTAGGCTATTCTATTAATTCGAAAACATAGAAGTTACATATGCTACAGGCTGGGTTGGAAAGTTGCTCTTAGGAAATCCCAGCCTTTGTTACATTGTTTCTAGGTTGCCTCGGGGGAGGAAACCAACCTGAACAAAAATTAAAATAGAAAATTACATTATGCGCAGAAGCACTTACATATCTAAGTAACACAAATTAAACAGTGGCAAAAGGTCACTGATGGCAAGCTTGGAAAAAAAACTGGTAGAACTATGGAGCTGTGCAGGCTTCATTTTTTATCTTCATCATCACTGTTGGGGAACTCCTCTTCAATGGGGCGAGTAGGAGCCTGTGCATCAGCTTCTGCCACGTCTGCCATTATATGCCTGGGATTGTGGACCAATGCGCAAGGGATGGGGGAGTCTGGATCAACGTCATCAGGGACACGCGTCCAGATGCCTTCGGAATCCATCCCCCAGACCTCTGAATCCTCATCTTCCTCCTCCTGAACCGGCAGCGGGTCAGTTTTGCAGTGCTGGAGGTGCGCCTGGGGAGAGATGGTGGACTTCCTTGGGCCGCGTCTTCCTCTCTGCGCAACTTGCTTGGAGATTTTTCATTCTACTCAGGATCATGATTTTGACACGCAAAAGTGTTGGAAGACGAACCTTCCATCAACTCTAGACGATTGTCCTCACCACGATGATATCGACCAGGGAGAGCCCCTCTCTGTACTCATCGGATAGTTCTCTGGTGAATTTTGCGAGCCATTGCACGCAGAGGTGGGGGGGCGGTTCAGGGAGGGGTACACAAAAGGGCAAGGAGCACTGGGGCTCAAGGGGGAGGAATAGTTGGGGGGTAGATGAGTAGGAAGGGGTGCAATAGCTCAAAGGAGACTGCGCATCACGACGCTGAGAATAGAGCTTCGCAGCCTTCTAAAGTCAGGGAGAAGCTAGAGAAGAGTTAAAGAGGTGAAAGGCAAAGAAAACAGACTGTGTATTGAAAGGGGTTGTGAGATCGTCTTCTTAAAGGGACTGGAGTGAGTGCAAGGAGGATAGAAATGAGTAGGCTTCGCATGCATATGCGTGCTATGATTGATCACCTGAGCAGGCTCGAGGGAAGGGGGATGGTTGTAATACAGGTTAATCATGGTGATCATTTATGGTGATAGATGTGAGGTGATGCTCTGAACAGGGTGGGGCAGTTCCTGTCCTCTCGTCATCATTTTCGATTCTGTGAGTCTCGTGGGAGTGGCTAATGGTATGAGGATCCACAGCAGGTGAGGCTCTGCGTAGAGGATCTCCGCCTCCCGGGGAGTGTGGGATGTTATTGTCAAGTGTGTCAGTTCTTTCACCCACATCCGACGGATCTCAAAACTTGGATTAACTATAGCCCTTAGCAAGCATTAGGTTTTCAATCGAGATTTCCATTGGTCTCCCACCATTGTCTACCTATCATCATCTATGAGACCCATGGTGAAGACCCCTCTAGGTATTCCCTTTCTGTTTCGCCTGACCTCCCTTCAGTGATCACCCTGGGCTCAACATCAATGGATCCCTTACCTGCTTATTCTTTCGTCAGCCCCTGTGACGATGCGCATGTGAACATTTCTTCTCATGATGATGAGTTGGGTAGCTTTGCCGCATCAGGTGGTATTTCTTCCACCAAACACCCCATCTTCTATTACGATGACAACACTATGGAAGCAGCCCTGACTTTATCTATCCCCCATTACATCGAACCCACAGATTCGAACCACATACACCTTGTGGCCATTACATTGACATCCAATGTTTGGGTAAGGGGGCACCCTTATTTGAGAGTCCAAGAGAAGCAATTCTCCACAACCCTCTAGTGAATCTAGTCATATTGACTCTAGTACCATCATTATTCCCCATTTAGAAGAACCTCTAGAGTCCCATATCACTTCAGATCACTCTAGGGATGATCCCCCTCATCATTCCTTCCTCTTACATCAGCAATCCAGTCCCATAGACATTGTTGTTGACCAACCTGTGTGTTTTCTAGGTGAGCACCAGTTTATTATCTCCAAATATACTCTTTGGGATAGTGACACCATGTATGCGAACCTAGAAATATAGTCCATTTTCTTCATATATGCAATACCAAAAGAGATTGGTAATACTCCATTCATTTTCTCAAACTGTGTCTATCCATTCTTCCCATAGAAGATATTCATGACATAAACAAATGGCAAACCACATCATTAAAATGTGTTTATATTCCCCTTTTCTAAATACATTTTGGCATGACTATAACATGCTTGGGGGCATATATGCCCCTCAACCATAAAAATCCTAGCTCTCAGCAAAAAACAACACTGAAACCCCCTTTCTCTAACAGATCGCACTTTTCAGGTCATTTCCTGGGACAGGTCATAGTTTTCTTCCCAGTACCTGCTACCCAGGTCGCAGAGAAAACCCCAAAAAGTGCAACCTAGCCTGTTCCTGGGCTCTGGGTGCCTAATCTGAAACTTTAATCCCATGAATTGAAAGAGTATGGTTAGGCCTCTTACCTGAAATTGACAGATATTGATTCCAATGATCGGTTTGTCCGCTACAATCGCCGCAAGATTTAGGGCTTTTTCTCCTCTCTACATTCACCATAACTACACATGCAAATGAATCAAATTGGAGGGAAACTTCCTTATTAAAAGAGAAACCCCAGATATTTCTTTCGCCAGTTGCAACAAAACCATAGCTCAGTTGGACAAATCGTCAACACCATTGTAAATCTCTCACCGAGCTCTCAAATGGGTATCCTTTAGTTTTTTATGATTTGATACTTCACCCAGACACATTTTTTCCAAGAAGGGTCACTTCACCACTCCTAAAAATCGAATTTCTTCACTAGCAACATTTATACTTGAAGCACCACTTTGCCTTCATAATTTTCCATGCTTGAGTCAATTTTCGTCGTGAGTAACCATCTTGTACTCATGTTTTTATGGTCCCCACCGGGCCTATTCTGTGTGGAATTATCATCGAGTCACCCTTGTTTAGAGCATCCAAGTTGAGTCATCATCGCATTCACGGAGTCTATCCCGAGTCCCTTAGTATCCTGCTATAGTTCTCCATCCTTCATTGCTTTGTTCCTCTCTCGTGTCGCACATTTTGGCCTTCTTTCATATTGTCCCCCATTCCCTTCGATGTCGAGTCAGTAGCTGCCAGGACAACCATGCCCTTTATGCTCTAACAAAGGAAGTAGTCATCCCACTACTCAGTACCCCCATTCCACCATCATCCCTAGTGTCAGTCTATTAGTCCCTCTACTATTATCCCTCGTGCCTTATTTGAGGATCCCTTATTGTCTCACCTATGGTGGACCTCCTTCTATCGACATCAGTTTATTCATTCCAGAAGACAGGTTTAGAGGGCGGTGTACCTTGGTTCCAGCTTCCACTCTTGTTCGGTGCCTTGGATCAGGAAAATGGACTCTTTATTTCCCTTTGACTTGATTTTTTCTCAACTCCAACTCCTTATGGCATGATCAAGATCCGTACACTTGATAGTTCAGTGATGCAATAGATTGTACCAATGATTTCTCGAGTGTGTGTGAGATGTTTCAAACCTCATGAGGGGGTGGCCCTTCAGGTAACCCCCCACATGCTTGTATGACCTCTCTACTACAACCTTGGATGCAACTCCATATATTCGATGGTTGCGGCCTCAGCCACTTGTAGCGCCTCTTTAGTTTGCATGTATCATTCATATTTTCATAGCCCTTTCCTGTTTTACAGGGCCTCTTTGGTTGTACTTATATCTCATGTACTTGGATATTATTGTATAAGTCCTGGCTATTGTCCCAGGCACAGTATGTATGTGGGATCCATTATCATGCTTTTATCTGGCCCATGTTTATGCCAGCATGCACTATATAGTTCAGTCCCTTGTTTACTGGACACAGTATTCTTTGTACTTTGTTATCTCGAAGAGCATATGTATGCCTCCCCCACCTCATGTAGAATAGGTACTCACTCATAAAAGAGACTTGTCATGCATGTAAGTCTAGCCTCCTCAGGGTCTTGTCCTCTTGCGCTTTATTCTACCTTATATTTCTCTCTCTCTGACTCCCCTTTTGGTGTCTAGTGATTGAGTTCTTATAACATACTTCAGTCATACGATTTGCTCCTAATGTTCGCATGTTGGGGGGGCATTCTGTTACACCAATTTTTGGTCATCTAACCTTTTACTATTAGATGGACCAAATTACACCATGTAAGACCAATTTTACCCTAGTAAATGTTCTTTCACTATGAAAAATAACTTAGTAATCCATAATTTATTAAGTTTTTTATGGTCTAAACAGGAAACCCCATGAGGAAATATTGAATAAATCCCTATTTGTTTGGTTTTCCTCAAGGGATAATTAATTAAACCAGAGTTCGATTAATGTTCCTGGTCATATTTAACCCAAAACAGGAAAATCAATTAGATAAATCACTATTTATCTAATATTTCCGAGGAATAATTATTTAAAACATTATATAAATAATATTCCTTGTTAAATTTGACTAAATCATTTATAAATAATTGAATAAATCACTATTTATTTAATTATTACTCAACCAGATTTTTAAAATAATAAATAAATAATTTATTTATTTATTATTTACAAATAAAGGGATTTGACCAAATTCAAATTATTTTTCCCTCCAACAAAAATAATAAAATATTCCATAAAAGTTGGATCTAGATTTGGCTAATAATATTTTAACTATGCACCAATATCTAGACTAACTCAATATTTTGTAATAAATAGAAGGGTTTTCCATTCACTCAATACCTTTTGTTGCCTAAAGATCGCTCTAGATCTATACTTTTGGTTTGACTTTGATCCTCCATGATTGTCATATGTTACTATATTTTTTCTTGTGAATTCCCCTACAGTTCCATCTTTGTCTGGGTTTTCTGCCCCATCAAGAGAGAGATATCCTAGATCTGAAGCGCTGAGGAAATAAAAGAACTCATCCCATTGAGGGGCACTGGTAACATCTTTCTATGTTCCCTTCCCAGGTTTCATAAATACAAATTAAAAATATTCTTGTCTTGTCTATTGGATGCATAGAGCAACTCTTACTTTTATTTGTTGTTTAATGTATTTAACTGCATAGATTTGGATTTTGTAACATTTATCTTGGTCAACTAACTGTAGATCTAAGGAAATTGACAACCATCTTTGATGTTAGGGATGTTTGTCATGCACAGCTAAAGTGAGATTTTTCCGTCCCCTTGCGGTTAGAATTCACACTAACACCTGCACAGTCCTAGGATTTTGTCTTTTAACGGCTATTATATGAAAGCCATCACGTCTAACATTTGTCTCATCAACCCTTTGATCCACTTGGGGAGTTGGACAATCGTGAAAGAGGTGCCATACTCTTGGAATTAATGGCACTGAAACAATATGTGCTCGTAATCTAAGGGATAGTTCTATGTCTCATCCTCAAAAGACAAATAAATGGATTTAGGGAGAGGCTGAGATATTTTCATATATACACAGATTTTGGCATATGAAATATATCGACCCTTCTTGGTTAATTTAGAATTTTTCATAAAATATCCTACTGCATTGTTAATCTCTTCCAGAATTGGGGGTTCCCAAATTTCTCTGGAAGTCCAAACTATCTTTACCCAGAAAAAAGATGTTAGAAATTATTCTATCTCCAGATTATATGATTCCTTCTAGGAACAAATAAAGAGGCCCACAATGTTGTAGAAATAGGGGTCTCTCTCTGTTATGCAGAAATATGGATTCAGATAAAACATTCTTCCCTAGATGTAGTGCTTATCTAGAACAACAGGTTAAAGACTTTGCAACTACTTTTCCTAACTATAAATAGGCACACATAACAAATCAAATAACTTACTTGGAGTCCAAGCGCTTCCTATTCTCCTTTTGTCGCTCTTGTTGTAGCTTCAAATCTGAGTTAAGTCCCCAAAATATTCTCTGCACAAATGAACACTTAACAACAAAATATAGCAATAATATAGATGTCTATTCAAGTTATTCAGTTAAATCAATAAAACATGAAACATGTGCATCAAATAAGAATTCATAATATGAAACACATGAGTTTATACATATACATATGTGGGAAAGTAAGCAACAATATTTATTAATGGATAGAAGGGGAGGTTACAATCTAGTGATTGATTTAGTGTCACCATCTCCAACAGTATCCCAGCCTCATCACAATGCACATTTCTCCAACAGCATGTTACACAAATCAATTCCACAATTGAAATTCCACTAGCATTTCTCTACTCAAATTCTTCCTTATCAAACACTAAGATCTTTGCTCAATTTATAGAGAAGCTGAAGGTAGTTTTCAATAAATGAATTTCTCATAATAGGCAAGACATGTTCCCGATCTTAGAGGTATCAAATGGACACATGGATTTGAAGTTTGACACATGTGAACTCTTCTAGAAGTCACTGGCCAAGTGGAGATTCCGGAACAATGAAAATTTCTCTCCCAATGTGACCAACGCACCTTTGAATGTCAGGAAGTGCTTTGCAGAGCACCCTTGAATGGGGTTACTTGCATATGAAATGCACTTAGTCCCTTTAGAGGCATCGTTCGTGAGCTCTCACATGATATATTATAAACTTAAAATCTTGGAAACCTTTACAGATGAAATTCATGGATGATTTGTCTTGTTCTTTGTCTTAGGGCATGTAGCAACTAAAATGATAGGGAATGATAGACCCTATTAATTGGTTTTGGAGATGATGTCCAGCTAACCAGGTCATTAGGAATGGTGCCCAAATTGACCTATAACAATTTCCCCCTAAATCATGAAGTCAGAATAATAATAACAATATTTTGATTGAGATGTTTTACACTGTGATGGTCTGGAGATGAAGCAGAGTGGCGACCTGCATCAATCTTACAATACATTACATCTTGATATATCCTCTTGATCATAATTGCTAAGGGTAGGCATTCCCATGTTCAGCACATAAACAATCTAATAACATGTACACAATTCAGAAAGTCGTCTATATTGGAATGTTTCCAAATACAGACATTCCTACAGATATAGGCCCATGTTCGGATGACGATATGTATGCAAGGTCACCGTGCAGATGATGTGTACAAAAATCTTGAAATCACAGCCCGGATGGCTGAAACTAGATACGGGGTCTTCTTATCTCATTCACTCGATCATTCAAGTACAAGTCTAGCCATGCGAATATATGATGTGTAGTCGAACATGGAAAGACATCGTTTGATTACCAGCTAATGACGTGAGTTGTTAAAAAACACGAGAGAACCACCATTAATGTCAATGACCCTTAAGGTACTGTAGTACATTTTGTAAGGCATGAATAGATGATTTCATGTCGAACGCCAAACAAAATTTTTCATTCAAAAATCCAGAAGCGAGGATCTTGTCGATGCTGTAACAAGCCTCATGGTACTAGAATATAATGTTTCTAAGTGAACTTCGCAGATAATGATTTATCGTCGACAAGAAGCCACCTTATTACGAAATGGGAGTTACTGATTTCAGAGACAAAGGTATGACTTGATATAGCAATGTTTAGGGATGAATGTCATGAGAATGAAGGTTTATGAGTATTGCAGAAGGATGAGTATTCAGTGGATGACTTCTCTTAAACATATCGGTGACACTAAGATGAGTTGGAAGCATTAACCCAAAACTGAAGTGAAGGTATGATGAACCATAGGTATGAATGAACCGTCAATAAGATTACCCAACCCAAATAGTCATGGTGATGGAGTGAAGTATCAAGAGCAACCTGCTACCGTAAAAAGTTCTGTTCACTTTCCCAAATTTTCACTGGTCATTTGTCGACCAGTACCTCTTTATTTTTTAACAAGCTTGAAGAGGATAACATTTTCTTGATCTATAATTCAATCTTTTGGGCAAATAATGTATCACTATTTAATAATTTAACGAGTCTAGCGATGAATGAAACAAGATTCTTTCCATGATCGACAAGCCCATCTCTATTTTATGTTTTAACGAGCTTAACGATAGTGATAGCCCGATCCTTTTTCATATTTAGAGAGTTTGAAAAAGAGGACGAAAGAAAACTCCATAATTACTTTTTCGTAAAGTTGTCGGTCAGATCCGAAAAAGTGTAAAATAATATTTGAGAGAACCTCTTCAGTCATGTTTATTCAAGGTATTCCTTTTTCATAAATAATCTATCTCAGTCTGGAAAATGTTTAAACTTATACTGAGTAGATATCAATTCATTTACTTTTACGAGCTCGAAAAGACAAGTGCTCAACAATATTTTCATATTATCAGAGTCTGAAAAGAGCTAAAAGAAAACTCTAGGGGTTCCTTTTTCGTTGTTATCGAAGCTCAAAAAAGAGATAAAAGTGTGCTTCAAATCCTTTTTCGTTTTTAACAAAGCTCGAAAAATAAGGAGAAAAAGTATGCTTTGTGGTCAAATCATTCTTGAAATAAATATGCACAACTAATCTATTGAGTCAGTTGTAAGACATGTTCAAAACAAAATAAAATGGATTAAAAATACCTGTTTCATGATCAAAACATAATAAAACCATATTCATAGCAATAAATATGATTTGAAAACAATTAAATGACTATTAAAAATAGTTTTTACTATTCATTTTTACCATTTCATAGTTACCATTTGCATTTTGGAGCTCTGAACCTGATTTTTCCCCTAAACTTTAGCTGCTGATTGCGATCAATTCTATGGATAGATTTCATTATCGTTTGATCCAGGTTAGTGATATGAACCCTCTCTTTCATTCAGTAATCATTTCATTTCCATTCATTACAATTTTTTAGGGTTTTGGGGGCCCTAGGGTAACTTCTGCTCTCAAAGAGGGCAACGCACCTTTAGACATCGAAAAGTGCATTGCATAGTAGCTAAATTGAAGGCTACCTGCATACACAATGCATTGTCTCTTGCTAGAGCTTGTGTTGGGCGCAATCTACATTTTTGTTTTTTGTATTATGCCCAAAATTTGCCCAATTTTTTGCATTGAATGGAATCTGATGGTTCTTATGGTTGCATTTCAGGTTTTCATCGGATTACAATGATGATTACATGGAGGGAAAGAGAGCATGAAGAACAGGATATGATTTCCCTAAATGATCTGGGCATAGTAAGAGCCCTAAGAGATTTTGGACTGTTAAAGTACTTCCAGTTGTCACGGATGAGGAAAAAAATAGAACTCTTGGAGTTCTTAATTCAAGCATGGGATCCAGCTATCGAGGCATTTCATATTAAGAACCAAGCGGTTCCTATAACAGTTGAGGATTTATACTTTATTACAGGTTTGTCGAGGAGAGTCTTGCCTATTTCACTCTCAAGGTCTATTGTTGGAGGAGAGACAGTGAGAGATTATGTTTTGCAACATTGTTATCCAGGGGCAGAGCCAAGAAAATATGGAAAGATAAACATCCAGGATGTTAGAGATTTGCCTTTGAGAACTATCCTTTTCACAATCGCAAAACTTGCTGGCACCGTTACACTACATCTAGCGAATAGATCGTATATGCAGTACCCGCTAGAGTGCATGGAGCCAATAGTCCTCAACTGATCTGAAGTTATACTTTATCAAATAAAGGAACAACTGAACAAAGCAAAGGGAGGAAGGAAGAAGAAATTCAGTTATGGTTCGGTCCTCATATCATTCGCCTTAGAACGAATTCCACTGATGCAGCCACAACATGTGACACTAGATGTGTCTAATCTTAGAGATCCACGGATGCAGAGATGGGTAGAACTAATGGGTAGGCATGCAGGCCAATCGACCATTGTGTTCTCGACTGCATTCTTCGCCTAGTTCCGGCAATAGATTGTCGCCATCGATGAGTATGCATACGTAGGCGTTGATTTCCGAGGAGATCTAGATTTAGCTTTACCAAAAGGTGCTCAGTGGGGTGCAATGGGTAAGAATGTTTTGACCATGTTTTTTATTTTCCTAAGGTTTATACAATGTTTTTTTATTTTTGATTTTTTGGAGCAGGTGCTGACGTAATTGGATCAGATGGCCGAACCAAAGGTGTTGGTTCAGGCATGGTTACTTGACCAAATGTATACCCTTTTGGATCGACGGGAGTTTGAATGGGAACAGGATCAACAAAAGCAGATGGCGATGATTGAGGAAAATACTCGTACAGGTAAAGCTCCTCCCCAAAATGGGTTGGAGTTAAAGGTGTCTCATCTTGTGGGATTTATTCAATTGAAATTAAACTAGGTGGAAGTATTTCATCGTCAGGCCCAAAGTATATTTCAGGTGGTTGAATGTGTGATATGGGAGACTCAATGGCTACAAAAATTTGTGGGATGACCAAGGCAAGAACAACTTCTGGTTGTTCAACTTCGGGATTCAGATATTCTGGAAAATAGGAGATAGGATCTGGATCAAATTTTGGTTGAGCAACGTCGGGTTTAGGAGGTATGGTCTTACTAATTGGATGGATCGTGACCACGAGTAGATGTGAGGACTCTGTTTCGACAACAATAGACAAATCGGGATGTGTAGAAACAACTTGAGCTAACTCTGGTATATGGGAAGATGATGTTTCACCATAGGTACGAATAGTACTTGATTCGGTAGAGTGTTGTTGCCTTCATCGACCAGGAGTAACTTCTAGTGGTAAAGGTGGTTTTAATGCTAATCTACACGAACAACGGGGGAAAGGATTTTTTTCTTCCACGATTACTAATTTATTTTAACTAAAAACATATAAACAAAATAAAAGGGTACTACTAGGTAAAAAGGTTTACCAAGAAACTGTGAACTATAGAATACCTCTTGGTGAACCAAAAGTACGGGCAGGCAATCTCCCCGAATGTTGTGTTTGGTGTATCACAATTTACAAGGCGGCCGACTCGGTTCACTATGGATGGATAGAGAAAAAAAATTTCCTCCCAAATATACCCGATGATACGTGGAGGCCCAAGTCCGTATTAGCGCTGTATGATGTGAAACTGCACAGTGAGAGCACCCCTTTATACTTTTCGTACTATAACACCGCCTGATATACCTGAAAGTACGTGGACAAGCTACGATATAATTATGTATGTGGAGTGAGTTATCACACTTAGAATGTATCGTAGACAAGTTAACGACAGCTGTGTAGGCTTCATTTTTTATCTTCATCATCACTGTTGGGGACCTCCTCCTCAATCGGGCAAGCAGGAGCCTGTGCATCAGCTTCCGCCACGTCTGCCATTGTATGCCTGGGATTGTGGACCGATGCGCAAGGGATGTGTGAGTCTGGATGAACATCATCAGGGACACGCGTCCAGATGCCTTCAGAATCCATCCCCCAGACCTATGAATCCTCATCTTCCTCCTCCTGAACCGGCAGCGGGTCAGTTTTGCAGTGCTGGAGGTGCGTCTGGGGAGAGATGGTGGACTTCCTTGGGCTGCGTCTTCCTCTCTGCGCAGCTTTCTTGGAGCTTCTGCATTTTACTTAGGATCATGATTCTGACGCGCAAAATTGTTGGAATACGAACCTTCCATCAACTCTAGACGATTGTCCTCACCACGATGATATTGACCAGGGAAAGCCCCTCTCTGTCCTCATCGGATAGTTCTTTGGTGAATTTTACGAGCCATTGCACGCAGAGGTGGGGGGGCGGTTCAGGGAGGGGTACACAAAAGGGCAAGCAGCACTGGGGCTCGGGGGGGAGGAATAGTTGGGGGGTAGATGAGTAGGAAGGGGTGCAATAGCCCAAAGGAAACTGCGCATCACGATGCTAAGAATAGAGCTTCACAGCCTTCTGAAGTCAGGGAGAAGCCAGAGAAGAGTTAAAGAGGCGAAAGGCAGAGAAAACAGACTGTGTATTGAAAGGGTTTGTGAGATCGTCTTCTTAAAGGGATTGGGGTGAGTGCAAGGAGGATAGAAATGAGTAGGCTTCGCATGCATATGCGTGCTATGATTGATCACCTGAGCAGGCTCGAGGGAAGGGGGATGGTTGTAATACGGTTTAATCATGGTGATCATTTATGGTGATAGATGTGAGGTTATGCTCTGAACATGGTGGGGCAGTTCCTGTCCTCTCGTCATCATTTCTAATTCTGTGAGTCTCGTGCGAGTGGCTAAAGGTATGAGGATCCACAGCAGGTGAGGCTCTGCGTAGAGGATCTCCGCCTCCCGGGGAGTGTGGGATGTTATTGTCAAGTGTGTCAGTTCTTTCACCCGCATCCGACGGATCTCAAAACTTGGATTAACTATAGCCCTTAGCAAGCATTAGGTTTTCAATCTAGATTTCCATTGGTCTCCCAAAATCATATTTTCATGAGAGTTACCTTTTGGGTGAGTATCCCCTGAACCGTTGTCTTTGGGAATATTTTCCCTAATAACTATTTGTTTATAGGAGGCGATCTCTCCCCTCCCCATGCGAGAGGACATGTAGCAATCATGATCAAAGAAAGAAAACATCAAATAGGTATATAAATATAATAGAAATGAATAGTTGTTATAAAATCAAAGTTGTAGATTAATGTGTAAAAACAAAACCCTGAGATAACAATAGAAAAAAAAAAAAATTAACCAAATTACAATAGTTACTCATCATAGGGATAGTCGTTTGAAATATTTTTAATTTTTTTCAAAATTTTTATTATATTTAAATTTTATAATTTTAATAAAGTTCTAATTTTTTTTTTTTTAAATTAATATGAATTTGTGATAGCTTGCTTGGTACGGGAAAACTTGTCCTTTTCCCTTTTATCCCACTTGTATAATGTACCCTTTTTTACCATCTCCTGTATAGGTTTCATAATCTGTGCATAATCAGAGATGAGCTTGTAGAAAAAGTTGATTTTCCCCAGGAAGGACTGCATAGCTTTCTTACTCACAAGGAAGGGAATCTGTATAATTTCTTTGACCCTCTCAGGGTCTAATTTAATCCCACTTTTCACAATAATATGGCCTAAGAGGTTACCCTCGGACACTACAAAAATGCTCTTCTTGGGATTAAGTGATATCCTGTATTTATGACGTCACTCGAAAATTTTCTTCAAATGGCGTAAGTGGTATGATCTCTTCTTGGAAAACACCATGACATCGTCAAGATAGACCACTACGCTCTACCCAATCAATCTGTGAAATGTCATGTCCATTGCATGCTGAAATTTCACACCGGCATTGACTAGTGCAAATGGAATTCTTCTGAATGCGAACGTGCCCCACTTCGTGTGAAAAGTTGTTTTAAGCTTGTCAGACTCTGAGACCAGAACCTGGTTGTAACCTGAATAACTATCCAAAAAAGAGAACATTTCTGACCCCGATACTGTTTGCAATATTTGTTCCATAGACGACACTAGGTATTTATCTTTGTCCAAGGTGTGTTTCAAGTTGTAGAAATCAACACACAAGCAAATTTCCCCGAACTTCTTTCTCACTAGGAATAGATTCGATACCCAAGTTGAAAGTCACACTTTATAAATGATCCGAGCATCCAACAATTTTCTCAACTCTTTTTGAATCGGAGGCTCAAGCATCATATGTACCTTTAATAACTTTTGTTGGAAATTCTTGGCCCCTTCTTTGATTGGAATAAATGTCGGATTATTCTTGTGTCATAATTTTTGAGCTCGTCATATGTCTGCGTGAATACATCTTGGTACTTCTCGAATAGGTGGATGAAGGCTTGTCGCTCTTGTGGTGTGAAACAAGTACTGAGATAAACAAAATTCAGATCATTTTCTTGTGCGACATCGTTGAACAATTGGCTTTTGCATTAAATGGCCCTCTAAAGCGGTTTTGCAAGTGATACGTCTTTTCCAATGATACCATGCCTTTCGGCATGGGGTTCTCTATATTTGTGTGAGATACATCCTGCAATGGTCTTTCGTGCTCGTCTTGAATACATAAGTGTTCGCCATAAAGTGCAGTATCTATTGGTCATCATTTAAAACACATTAGTTAGTGATGTTGTCAGGGATGGATGGTTTATAAATAATTTCTACAGAAAAACTGTCCCTAAGTGGTGATAACCTAGCAACAACATTTGATAATGCATCTGCAACTGTATTACGCATTTTAGGAACAAAAATAATATTGAAAGCTTGGAAATGCGAAATCAAACACCATACCTCTTGTTGGTAACCTTTCAGATGAGGTGACACATAATGTATAGTATCACATACATGTCGTATGGAAATTTCCGAGTCACCTATTGCTTTGATAATTCCAACATTAAGGTCGATGACCCGTTGTAAGCCCAATATGAGTGCTTCATATTTTGTGGTTTTGTTCGTGAACTCGAATTCCAAGCAGCTGGAGATCAAATGTTTTCTCTATCGTGGATCTACTAAAACACAACCAACTCCAGAGCCCTCCTGCGTCTTTGAACCATCTTCATATTCTGGGGGTGTTGTTGTTGATGTACCAAGTCTATATGTTGTGTTTCCGTCAATTCCACTTCCTTAAGGTCACCTAGGAGGTTGAATCTCATTATAGTAGCCTTTCGTCGCATATTCACCATAGCTGGCCGGTTGCTTGGGTAGATGTGGGAAGGGGGTGTGACATAGTTGGCCTTTAGCTTTCCCACTATGTGTTTGCACCCCCAATCCCTTGGTTGACGACAAAAATTCACTATCCTTCCTTATGACTCTTCAAGTAGTGATAAATATTTTGAAAATGTATTACCTATTGTTCCAGAATAGTAGCAAGATATTTATTCTCCCAATCTTTCAGCATCTCGACTAGCAATTGTTCCTCATGGTTTAATGTCTTCGGGTCCTCCTCAACCTCCATCTATAATCCTCCCTAATTTGAGGTGACCTCTAAAGATGAATCTTCCAAAGGTGATTTAGGAGCCTTCCACTTGACATGTGCTTGGGCCTGAGACTCCTTTACCTATTCATCTGAATTCATAATATCATCAAAGAGTTCTAATTCTTCCATAGGATTTGAAAGGACTGCTAATTGATTGAGATTTGGTTTTTGCTTAGCAGTCAGACTCCTTGTTTTGGTTGGCCCCTACACAGTCTTAGGATTTTTTCTTCTAACTGCCACTATGTGAAAGCCATCACATCTAACCTTTGGCTCATCGACCCTTTGATCCACTTGGAGAGTTGGAAAATCGTGAAAGAGGTGCCCATACTCATGGAATTAGTGGCATTGAAACAGTATGTGCTCATAATCTAAGGGCTAGCTTTATGTCTCATCTCGAAAAGACAACTCAATGGAGTCACAGAGATGCTGAGATATTTTCATATATACACATATTTTGTCTTATGAAATATATCGACCGTTCTTGGTTACTTTAGAAATTTTCACAAAAGATGTTATTGCATTGCTAGTCCCTTCCAGTATTGGGGGTTCCCAAAATTTTTTGGAAGTCCAATCAATCTTTACCCATAATGGGGTTGCCAGAAATGATTCTATCTTTAGATTATATCATTCCTCCCAGTAATTAATAAAGAGGCCCGCATTGTTGTAGAAATAAGGGCCACTCTCGTACACCCTTGTTCAATCTTCCAAATTGAAGAAAAGAACCGTAAAGAAGTCTCTGGCTTCAAGCTTCAAATCAATTTGGCTTTTCAGCTACCACCTAGTATGGATCCATTTCACTAGATCTTTCTGCATCGGCCAAATTCCTAAGAATTCCCAAATGAAGTCATGATATTTCATGAATTGGATATGCCTATCAATCATATCAGACCATATCTCAAACCTTGGATTAACTGCAGCCCTTGGCAATCATTAGCTTTTGAATCTGGATTGCCATTGGGCTCCCAAAATCATATTTTCTTGAGAGTTACCTTTCGGGTGAGTATCCCCCGAACCATTGACTTTGGGAATATTTTCCCTAATTACTATTTGATTATAGGAGGTGATCTCTCCCTTCCCCACCCGAGAGGACATGTAGCAATCATGATAAAAGAAAGAAAAAATCAAGTAGGTATATAAATAGAATAGAAATGAATAGTTGTTACAAAATCAAAGTTACAGATTAATGTGTAGATAAAAAACCCTCAACAATAACAAAAAAAAAAAAATGAATTAAGGCTTTTGTGATCCATAGTAATTTTCCAGGAATCTTTCGGCTGTAATCACATGAGATAGAACTTTGTCGAGTCGTTTTGAACTAACCAGTGTGGTTCATATTCAAGACAAGATTAACAACCAAATTACAATAGTTACTCATCATAGGAACATAACTTTGTCTACTCATTTCAAACCAACCAGTGTGGTTCATCTTCAAGACAAGATTATCAACCAAATTACAATAGTTACTCATCATAGGAACATAACTTTGTCGACTGTTTCGAACCAACCAGTGTGGTTCATCTTCAAGACAAGATTAACAACCAAATTACAATAGTTACTCATCATAGGAACATAACTTTGTCGACTTGTTTCGAACCAACGTGTGTAGTTCATCTTCAGAACTAAATTAACAACCAAATTACAATGGTTACTGATCATAAAAACAATTATTTAAAATATTTTTAAATTGCTTTCAAAATTTGTATTATATTTAAATATTTAAATTTTATAATTTTTACACCGAAGGTGTTTCTTATTGAATCGTTTCACTTCCCAAATCGTCAACCTTTTTGTTTTTCACCGTTGATTCGTACTTTTTTTTTTCCCACCGTTGGATCTGTAAAGTCACACTGCCACACACTGCGCGCTGACCATGATTCATCAATTTCCCTCCTGGATTGTGTGCACCTTGCAAGATTGGTAAAGGTTTCCCGTCCACAGTAGCTACTCGTCATCAGGGATGCATAATTCAAACATCAGGCATCCAATACTTGCCCGCAGTCACTTGATGAGCTTGTGAAGGAAATGGCGAACAGGGTCCTAGAGATTACCAGGGATCATCTCCACTCCATAGCAACCCATCATATCACAATTTCCAAAGCCATGCTTCCATATGGCCCGCACTTCCAAGGTCTCCCTCGCTTTCTCTTCAAGGATTCTGGTCCCCCATAGCCATGGTTATGGGTAGGCTTATGTTTGTGGTGATATTGGGAGGAGTCTGGGCAACTGAAGAGTTCACAATGTGAAGGTTACTGCTACTGTTTTTGTTCGTGTTCAACACGTTGTTGATATTGCTTGCAGACCTTCATACTGCTAATGTTGCGGATGAGGTATGTTAGCCCGTTGAGACAACCAGCACCCTCGTATTGCTATTGCTGCTATTATTGCCCCCAGACTATCCAAACAACGGACACATCCCATTGAAGATTCTCTGCCTTCCATACATAATATTTCAAAATACACACACCATGCCACGCCCTATTTAATCGAAAAGATCGAACATATGACCTCATCTGTTCAAAACCTGCAGATACAGAGCCTATGTTTTCCGCTTAAACGTACAACTAAAAGAACACTACTTATGTTGGTGTTGCTTCCATTAACCGCCATTTCATATGTGCATTTCAAAATAAAGACTATAGTTTCCAATGGCGTCGGGAAAATGCTACGTATTCAAAAAAACAAAAAATTGCAAAAAGCATTTACAGGAGGAGGGCAATAATAAAACACAATGCACTCTCAAATTACTTTTGAGCAGCAATTTCTTACTGCGGTGTTTATTTTGAGCAACAATTTGTATCATAAAGTGCCTGTGTATTTTGAGCAGTTCGTCTACAGATGCTGATGCCATGTCAACAACATGAAGAGCTATATGGAAATGCTTCTTATAAGATAATTTACTGCTCTCAAATTTATTAATACCTTCTTGTTATTAGTACCTTCCCACCTTCAACGATTTATATATAGAATTATTATTTTTAAGAATTAAATATCTATTTATGTTAAAGGATTTAAGTTTTCAAGGCTAAACTAAAAATATGTTAAAATTTCAAGGTTGAATGGAAAATATGTTTGAAAAAGAATTAACTAAAAGTAAAGTAACAAATTTTCAAATAATTTATAATTTTGTAATTATTTTGATTATTAATAAAGAAGGGATTTCAAATAATCAAAGTTGAAACTATCAAAGATTTAATTATTAATAATATATCAGTTTCTATGGAGTTTAATTGGAAAGTTCATGAAAATATAAAGTGCGAAGGTTTAATATCAAATCCAAATTGTTTATTTGTGGTTACAAACTGGCACAACTTACTTCTAGTGGAAGGTTATGTAATTCTTGAAATTTGTAATTTTGTATTTTGGAGTTGTTCCAAAAAAAATAAAATAAAAGTTAATTTGTAAAAAGAAAATTAAATAAAAACTATTCGTTATTTCTGGAATTTTGAAGGCTTACTATTTTTATTATTACAAAAGCATCGTAGAGTACACCATAATGTAACTTTTTCGTTTCCATTAGGATGAATCATCACAGTCACATATATAACAAAATTCCAAAAATTCCAAAGAATAAAAAGGAACATGCTTTGAATGGTTCTCCATGAGATTTTTTTTTTTTCCTCAAAAAGTTGCTTTCCATGATGGAATATGCTTTGAATGGTTCTCCATGAGATTTTTTTTTTTTTTTTTTTTTTTTTTTTTTTTAAATTAATTTACATGATGGAATAATGGATACAATGCAGTCATGGCGTTGCATAGATATGGCATGTGACAACTTATGGCAATTTGTGTTTTAATTATTGGACGGATATTTAGGCAAGGGGATGAGTATCTTATAGAGTTATCTAGACTATGCATTCACCAAACAAAATATCTCATTACGTGGCTTAAATTCCACAATTACTTGCCCATTTTTATTTAAATTCATAGACATATATTAGCGAAAAAATCTTTTCAGTTCTTCTATACCTTCGGTATATTCTTGCACCTCTGGGAGCAACTTCTAGTAATAAAGTTTTAAATTCTTTTATCAATATGAATCTAAAATTTTGAAATCAGTGTCTTTAAACTACACTCAAAACTATAATACAAAACGAATCGTGATTCTCAGTAATTGCCAGAATTTACTCCATAGACCCAAAGCACCTTATGGGGCCCACCAGCCTCCTGAGATATTTTCTTCTAGTAAAAGTAGCATAGTTATCTCCAGAATAGGGGATGAATCATCGACCCTCCAATTTCTGCACTGCCGTAAAAATGACAAGTCAGCTACAATTGGACACGTTGCTTCGAGTGAGTCGATGCCTCACATAAATATACACAAGATAGTATGGACGACTCAGCATGTGTCCAGCCACGTGTTCAAATGGCATATGAGGTCGGATTGGTCAGCTTCAGTCAGAGCCGGGCAATTAGACAGCGTCTCTATTTTGGTGACGTGTGTCGCGCCACCGGATAAGAACTAAACGAAAATACAACAGATATCATAATGTCTCAATAACATCCATTTACGTTAATAATCAATTCAAAATAGCTTAGAAGTTTTAGGAATTTTTGGTTTATGTTTTCTATTTAGTTTTAATTATGGGAATATATTTAGTTTTGATTGGATTGGTTTTTAGTTAGAGAATTGTTAAAAGGTTGGCTTGAATAAAATAATAATTGAAATAAAAAAAAACAAAAATAATTCATGGAATATATTTAGTTTTGATTGGATTGGTTTTTAGTTAGAGAATTGTTAAAAGGTTGGCTTAAATAAAATAATAATTGAAATACAAAAAAACAAAAATAAAAAACTAGTGCTACTATAAACTACTTTTAATTTTATTTTAAAAATATAATTTGAATAAAAAATAATTAAAATACAGAAAACTAGTATTATCATAAATTATTTTTAATTTTATTCTATAATTTCAATCATTTCAATTTAGTAATTTTTAATACAAAAAATAATTAAAATACAGAAAACTAGTACTACCATAAATTATTTTTAATCTTATCCTATAATTTCAATCATTTCAATTTAACAAAAATTTTTTTTAAATAATAAATTTGATAAAAATAATTTTTTTAATCTTATTCCAAAAATATAATTTCAATTCATTTCAATTTTTTAATTATTTAAAAAATTTCAGTTTTTAATCTTATCCTATAATTTCAATCATTTCAATTTAATAATTATTTGTTTAAATAATAAATTTGATAAAAATAAAATTTTAAGTGGACTAGAAATTGGGCAGAGAGTGCCAGCTCATTAGCAAAGCTCAAACAACAGAGCCCAAACTCCAATAGCGTACAGGCTTCTTTTGATAATAAATTTGAAAATTATATAATGTATAGAATGTTGAACATTTTTTTTCAGAAAGCTAAATCCTTTTGTATACTCCCTCCATAATCCTGCAGATTTGTATACTCAGTCCACATTCCTGCAACCAAGTCGGTTGAGTGGGGAGGAGAAATGTTTGTTTGGATAAGGAGGTCATATTATGATTTTGCTTTCAATAATGGAATGTGCTACATTGCATGGGTCAAAACATTTTTCATTTTCGGTGGGAATAGTGCGTAATCTTATCCTTTTACTTCTTCGCACACGCACTTCTCCGGCCTTATCCACAGCCAGCGTGTTAAGTGGTTGTTTAAAGTCCGGGGTTTGGATTGTTATATATACATATACATATCTTCTCCTCTCATAACCCACCTACCTTATTATTCCCCATTTGTGCTTTAGCTTTGCTTTATCTTTCCCACATTTGCAATAATCTCTGGTCTTAGTATTTTACTGGATTTTGGTACACCCATTCTGTACATTTAGATCGGAGTGTTTTGTTAAGCTCGGATTGGGGATCAGCGTTTTTTGTTAGAGATCATGGCTGCCATTGTTGGAAGACTTATGGGTGCTCAGGGGAATTCGTTCCTGAAAATGAAAAATGGAGAGAAGAAAAATTCGGTAGGCAGGAGGAATGTAACTGTGATGGCTTCTTTTTCTTTCCCTGGGATGAAAGAGGAGTTTGAGACTCTAAGATTGAGTCCTGGGGCTACTGAGAAAGATGTCAAGAGTGCTTTTCGTCGCCTTGCTCTGCAGGTATACGGAATTGCCCTCTTGAAACTTATAAATTTTCTATGTCTGAAGCAAAAGAACATGTTACAGGTCACACATAGAAGTTAGACATGCGACGCTGTAAATATTAGAATGCTTGAAAGCAACTATCTCACATATTCTGAGAATTTCCAATAAATATTTTGTTCTGGCTATGTATCTGTTCATAGTAATTGTTAGGAAAAATCATGATCCATATTCAACAATAAATTTGTGGATAACATCATATTGTACAACTCATGTGTTGATATGATCTGGTTACAGCATCATCCCGATGTTTGCAAAGGAGATAACTGTGGAGTTCAATTTGAAAAGATCAATCAGGCTTATCAGGTAATTTGCTCTGTCTCTGAACAGCTTTTGTTTATTTATTTTTTCAGTTTTAATGATATTGCATGTTAGAGTATATAGCCTCTTTCTATCTTAGATGTGTCCATGTTATTGATTACGTTATTTTTGTGATAAATGTGCAGACTGTAATATCCACTTTGGCACAAGCAAAGCAACAAAATAGTTCCGAGGATTACTATATGGATGACCTGATGGGCGACGAGTGGGAAGAATGGATGGGATGGGAAGGAGCTGGAACCCTTGATTATTCCTCACATATTAACATCTATGCATGATTATACCTTTATCATTATTTGTATTCATGTCAGCTGGCCTTGTAAATAATTAGGCCTCTCCATGACCATCCCCAGGTTACCAGTTATGGCACACTTCTGAGACTCTTACCTGTAATACTTCTCGTTCCTCCCTGTAAATTGAACTTACTCTTTTATTGAACTTACTCTTTTATTTGTATAGCACATTTATTTCTATTGCCTCAGCTTCTACTCCAAAAGGAGCTTTTTGACTCAGATGAGCAACAGCTTTTTGAGATGTCTCAAACTTAAGCTTTTTGACTCAGATGAGCAACAGCTTTTTGAGATGTCTCAAACTTGAGGACTCATTTGCTTTCCTCAGGAGTTCTGACTTGTACATATGCTCTATTTATTTTAATCTCTCATCTTCTGGCAGGTACCTTTGGATCTCTCTCCATCATGCCAGAGGATCTGCTCTTAAATGAAGAGCTAAATATTCTGGTTGTAATTGCAATTCTATTCAATGAATGGAAACTATTTATTTGATCCAGAGATACTTTTCTCAGTGATATGAATGTTGTTCTTTCATTCCGAAATGTATTTTTCTATGTATATCATAATAAACATAGGTTCATTTATTTAACCCACAAATATTTTTATCAGTGATATGAATATTGTTGTTTCATTCCACATCGTACTGAGCAATATCAACTATGGAATTTGACAGGCAAATTGGTCATCACAGGGTGATTTACTCATTAAATACAGCCAAAGATTTTCCCCGCCCCTCGATATTATGTGTATTACGAATTGCAGAAACCATCAATTTTGACAAGTGCTGATTTACTGTTAAATTCAGCCGAAGATTTTCCTCAGCTGTCAACATTCTGTGTATTAAGAGTTGTAGAAACCATCAATTTTGATAAATATTTCAGATTTGATTCCACCCTGCTGCTCAGCATAGATTTATTGAAACAAAATATTAAATATTGACAAATTTTGCCTTCATCTACAAGAATCATCAAAAGATATTGATACTAATGTTGAATTTATAGTTTTCATGGAATATAAGCAATCTCAATTGCTTTGCATTACTGGTTTCAGAATTGCCAGAGTATCTGCTCTTCAATGAAGAACTAAATATGTTTGTTGTAATTGCAATGAATGGAAACCATTAATTTGACCCACAGATATTTTTGTCAGTGATTCAAATGCGGTAGTTTCATTCCACAAATGGACTTTTCTATGCTGCCATACTGAACATACATTTATCTTTCAGAATGCATCCTCAAGCATGATTTGTCCAGCCGTAAAGGACATGACGTATGAAAAATACGTATGATGTCATCTACGATTTATGAGTCTTCCACGTATAAAACCAATTTCACATTAGATCATGTAATTACTATGCTGCAAAAGAATTCTGTGATCTCTTAATGCACACAACCATCTTCCTAAAATTTGCTAGGAAAGACTTCAAACTTCAATAAGCGTTGGTTAAAAAAAAAAAACTCATAAAATAATTTCGAAATTTTGGTAAGAATATGAAAAATTTGGGTAGAAATTTTTGAAAATTTAGATTATAGTTGCCAAGTTTCAAGATTTTGCATGTTTAAAGATTTCTGATAATACTGAATCTATTTCTACTATAAAAAAAAATGTTTTAAACATTCTATTTTTTTTCTTTTTACCAGATTCCAACAAAAATTTACCATCCAAAATAATATGTGACATAAACAACTCCCTTCAATAAAGCTCACCTTCTTCGTGAAAGTTTTGTGACATAGACAACTCTCTTCAATAAGACTCACTTTCTTGGTGAAAGTGTTTTCTTCTTTTTGTGTCATACCACATTTTTCACTATTCAAATATAAGGAAAGATTTTGTATTATTTGATTTCTCTAGCACACTCTGTAAAGTAGTGTGCAACTTAAATTCTGTTATTGCATGTAAAGCATATACCACAAGCAGTGAGTATACTATAGATGTATCAAATGATATTATGTTTGATATTATTAACCTTGTACTTGAACATCCCTTCATAATTTTTATTAAGCTTCATTTTATTTCAAGAATCTCAAGTTTTATATATTTAAAATTTTTCTATTATAGGATTTGTATTTTTATCGCAATATGCCTCTTATGTTAATTGGCATGATCTTCATAGGGGAGTTACTTGTGGGGTAGTTCATACTTTAAGGATCCTAGAAATTAATTGTTTCTTGTTCTAGTTGATTTTTATAGTGGATTTCTCTTGAAAATGTTTGAGTGTAGACTTGTAATACATTGAAAATTCATGACTATATTAGTCTTTTGACATCGGTTCTTGCGGCACAGTGCATCGTCCTTATGGAAAATTTGTTGAACTAAAAACTCGGCTTCAGTATACCAACTTGAACTTTAGTCGATCATCTAACGATACTACACAAGTCTTGTCATGTTTTTGTTGGTCTTCCAATAACAATTACATTGACAGATAACATGGAGACTATAGAAATATTGTCGGATGAAAACACCTCATGTCGGTACACTGACCCCACGTTTCCTCAATCATCTGATGTAGATTTGTAGCTTTTTACGACGATGGACTTTGGCTAGGTGTCACTAGACCAACGTAATCTTTATCGAATGTATGACGATTATGGAAAGGGATTTCAACGAAGACGTTTGGCTTCAATGACCAAGGTTCTGATGATGGATTTTTTTGAAATTCAGACAACAACTTGGGATGTCCAAATTTCAATCGTACTACATGCGACATTTACTAGAATCTAGATTTGTCATAACTTTCGATGATAGAGGGTCAAAAGAACGTCCAAAGGCCATCGAAAATTGAGTGAATTTGTAATAGTGAGTGTTATAGAAAACTTTGCGTAGGCTAAGATCTTTAAATTCAATTGAAACTTTCTTTAGTTGTCACCAACTAAATTTTGAAACTCCTCCTCTCTAGAATAGGATGAATTATATTTGAAAGGAGCTCCTAGCTTCTTATCCCCTCTACCTAGTCCAAGAAATATATGGAAATGGTTTGAGAAATGAGGTTTTCCGACCCATGACTCAACATTTTCAATCCTCTAAAGGACCACATGGTGGGATAGGAACCAATTGAGTCTCTTGGAGACCCCATCTAATCCACCTCTTTCATTACTCCAAATCAAGTAGATTTGGGGAGGCTTAACATCCACCGATCCTACCAGTTCAAATTTGTTAGTAATTAGTTAGACAATCTATCTTCTTGTGTGAATGATCCCCAAATTTCATCTCTACTAAGTGTGAAGCTTAAATCCCTCCCACTAATTAGATTATTAGAATGAGGATAATTATCTGCACGTCTTATACATGCTCCTTTCCCTTAGGAACCATACAAGTTGAGCAAAGATAGTGAAATATCTAGCTCCTTGCTATATACCTCAATACAAATCCCTAAGTATACATCAAAACAATTAATAAGTGAAATATTCACTAAAAAAACTAGTGATGAGCCCTCTAAAAGTCCCTTCAAATTCCAATTATAGAATTCCAAACCCACAAATTTTTTTTCAGATCCAAAATAATGAGTATATATGGCCCCATCATTTCTTGAATCAACACAATATCTAGACAGTAACCTCCACCATTCTTTTTAGCGACAATTTTTTAACCCTCCTTCCTAGGCCTCTTGTATTAATTGACATGATCTTCACAGGTGAGCTACCTTTTTGGTATTTCATACTCTAATGACCCTAGAGAATAATTATTCCCTTCCCTCGTTAATTTCCCTTGTGGATTTCTCTTGGAAATGTTTGAGTGTTGACTCGAGACACACTGAAAATTGGCGACTATCTAGGTATTCTGACATTGGTTCCTACGGCACAATACATTGCCACTATGGAAAAATTTTTGAAAGAAAAACTCAGAGGTTGATACACTGACTTGAACTTTGATTGGTCATCTGACGATACTACACAGATATTTCCATGCTTTTTTGGGTCTTCCAACAACGGTTACACCGATAGATAACATGGAGACTATGGAAAGATTGTTGGATGAAAACAAATCATGTTATGAAACCAGGTCACAAAATAGAATAAAAATATAGATCCATGAATTAAAAATTATTCTCTTCGAGGAGGAAACCTCCTTTACATTATATAAATGAACAATTCTTGGATGATTCAAATGACTCAAACCTCCTTTCTATATATAGGAGTCTAAGGGGTCACAATATAATCAGAGCCGACATAACAATAATAATGTAAGGGAACAACAATAACAATAGTGGGCTTATATGTGTCACAATAATAACAATATGGGGACTACATGGGTAGAACAATAACAATAAGGGGGCTACACTAACAATAAAAATAAGATGATACACTAGTATTATAGGGACCTAACATGCCCCTCTCCTTCAAAAAAGTGTTGTCCTCAATGCTTGAGTAGTTCTGGATGCTTCTGTATAAAATTCTCATCCTCCCATGTGGAATCTTCAATGGGTAAGTTCTTCCACTTGATGAGATACTCTGAAATTGATCGATTTCGTAGCTATCGAGTTCTTATTTCGGTGACTGCTTTCGGTTCCTATATGAATTTTCCTTCCTTGTCAAGTTTTGGAAATATTGTTTGAATTGCAAGTTTGTCACCTATAACCTTCTTTAAGCATGAAACAAGGAAAATTGGGTGCACTCGGGAAGATGCAGGAAGCTCCAATTTGTATGCCATAATACCAATCTTTTTCAACACCTTGTAGGGGCCATAATATTTTGGTGATAATTTATTATCCTTCTTAGCTTGCTTGAGGGACATTTGTTTTTATGGTTGTAGCCGTAAAAATACCCAGTCGCCTACATCAAAACTTCTTTCACTGTGATGTCGATCTTCCTGTTGTTTCATTCGATTCTGCACCAAAGTGAGGTTATCCTTTAAGAGTTGGAGAATTTGTTGTTGATGCTCGATGTGATCTTCCACTACTTGAACCTTACAATTTTATCTTAAAGATGATGTGATGGATGGTGGATGATATCCATAAAGTGCCATAAATGGGGTCATTTTTGTTGTAGTATGGAAGGAAGTGTTATAACACCATTCAACCAGAGGTAACCACTTGACCCACTATGTCTGTTTATCATATACAAAGCACCGAAGATATCCTTCCATACATTTGTTCACTATCTCAGTTTTTCCTTCAGATTGAGGATGATAAGATGAGTTATGATCTAATTGAGTACCCAGACAAGAATATAATTCCATCCAAAAATTTCTAGTGAAAATGGGATCTCTGTCACTTACAATAATCTTTGGGTTTCCATGTATATTTTGAATTGTTTCCATAAATGTAGTAGTAGTTGTATTGGCTTTAAATGGATGTGATAATCTACAAAAGTGTGCATGCTTGGTAATGATGGCACCCGTTCCTTCGGACTTGGGTAAACCTGTGATAAAATCCATTGAAACCTCCTCTCAATGTTGACTTGGAATGGATAAAGGTTGTAACAAACTTAGGGTCTTAATTGTCTCAACTTTATTTTGTTGGAAAACCAAACATTTCACCACAAAATTTTGAATATCATATTTAAGGCCATCACAAAAAAATTCCTTCTTAACCCTGTGGTATGTTTTTAAAAATCACGAGTGCCCTCCTAAGGGAGAGGTGTGTAATTCCAAAAGAATATTTTGTTTGAGTTGGGAATTCTTACAAATATATAAGAGATCTATCTACCATAATGAATCATTTTTTCTAGCTAAATGTATCAGATGTGTTGGGATCTTGCTGCAACTTTTGAATGAGTTTCCACACTTCTTCGCCATTATTCCATTCATCCCTCGCTTTGGTTATCCAATCTGGTCGAATAATAGAAATAGCACAAATCAATGTTTCCACATCCTCATCATTTCTTGAGAGTGCATCTGCAACAACATTTTGCTTCCTTTTTTTGTAGATGATTTAAAAGTCATAACCCAACATCTTTGTGACCCATTTTTGATGCTCTTCTGAAGATAATATTTGTTCTAAAAAGTATTTAAGACTATAATGATCTGTTTTTACCTTGAAGTGTATTCCTATTAGGTAAGGTCGTTATTGCTTAAGTGCATGTAGTATTGCGAACATTTCCTTCTCATAAATAGTTTTTTGTAAATACTTTCCTTTTATTAGACGACTTTAAAAAGAAATGGTCTTCCTTCTTGCGTTAAAACAACACCAATTCCATTTCCCGAGGCATCACATTCCACAATAAAGGTTTTTGTCAAGTCTGGCATAGCTAAGACCGGTACTTGGCACATTGCATCTTTAAGATTTTCAAAGCACTTAGTTGCTTCTGGAGTCCAATAAAATGCATCTTTCTTTAGTAATGTTTTTAAGGGTGCTTTTATTCTCCCATAATTCTTAACAAACTTGTGATAATACCCTGTCAACCCAAGAAATCCTCACAAATGATTTATGGTTGTGGGGATTTTCCATTCCTTAATGGATTTAATTTTTTTAGGGTCTACCTTAACACCCTCATGAGATACAATATGACCCAGATATTCTTCCTCCTATAATCTAAAGAAACATTTGGAGGTTTTTTCATATAATTGTTTCTCCTCCAACAGTTTGAGCACCCTTTCAACATGTTGAAGAGGATCCTTCCAATACTTGTTGTAGATTAGTATATCATAAAAAAATACTAACACAAATTTTATAAGGAAGGGTTTGAAAATGGAACTCTTCAAACCTTGAAATGTAGAAGGTGCATTGGTAAGGCTAAAAGGCATGACCAATAATTCATAATGACCCTCATGAGTTATAAATGTTGTTTTCGGAATGTCTTCAGTCTTCATTCTTATTTGATGATATCCTGAACGAATATCCAAATTGGTGAAGTAAATTGCTCCATGTAGTTCATCCAATAATTCATCAATGACGTGAATGAGAAATTTATTTGTAATAGTGAGCTTGTTGAGATCCCTATAATCTGGACACATGCGCCATGATCCATCCTTCTCATGCACCAATACTACTGGAGCAGAGAAAGAACTTTGACTAGGTTGAATTATACCGGCCTCTAGCATTTCTGCAACCATATGTTCAATCTCACTCTTTTGGGCATAAGGATATCTGTAAGGCCTGATGTTTGGAGGAACACTTCCTGTAATCAAATGAATAACATGATCATGATAACGAATAGGTGGGAGTCTCAAACACCTTGGAATGGTTGTCCAATACTTTTTTGAGATTTGGAGAAATAGATGATTTCGATGCTTGAATCTATAGTGAGCATAATTGTGAAATTACACCTCCTTGTTCTTTCTTCGGAAGCTTTGTCATGACATTATAGCTAATTATCTTTCCTGGTTTCCCTGTGATACTGGTAATTCAACTTACTTTCCTTCCCAAAAAAAATTCAAGAAAAGTTCTTGAAAATTAAAAGCTATAGTCCCCAAATATTGTAACCATTGGACTCCTTATACAACGTCAACACCACCCATTGGAATAGAAAACATTGTACTATTCAATACATTTTCCCCCATTGTTAGTTGGATATTATGGCACTTTCTAGAGTAATTTATAGTTCCTCCATTTGAACCATCACTTGACACTCTGGTGGTGGATATAGGAATCAATTCATTTCCGTGGCCATCTTACAATGAATAAAATTATGGGTACTGCCCAAATAAATCATCCTTATTACCTTTTTTTTCTTGATATATCCTTCTACCTTGAGAGTTTGAGGAGTGTTAATACCTGCCAATGCATTACAAGGTATGGTCACATTCATTTTTTCCTTCTCTAGGGTTGGTTCCTGGTGTATATCCTCTTCTTTTGAAGTTTCTTGTTCCTTTTCTTCCTCCTCTTCACAATCTATGTAAAATAATTTCTTCTCAACACACTTATGACCTTTAGTGTATTTGCCATCACAACTATAAAGAAACCCTTTTTCTCTTTTTCCTTCCAATTTTTGCGGGGTAAACCTTTTAGGTTGTGGAAGGCTAGGAGAAACAACACTTCCATATTTATAGTTATGTGTGGTAGGCTTCCTTATTTCCATAATTTTTCTTTCAATTTTTCTTGCTAACCTAAATGCATTATCAATGAATCAGGTTCCCAAAGGTGACCTCATGTTGGATGTTATCCTTTAAATTCCCTATGAAGACATCAATCCTATGCTCTTATGGAATATCATTTACCCTTATATTCAATTTTTGTAATTCCTCAATGTGCTCCACCATTGGACCCTTTTGTTTGAGATTTATAAATTGGCTAAATAAGATGTTGTTCTTTGTATCCTCATAATCTTCTATCATTTCCTCCGTAAAAATTAACCAAGTGAAAATTTGTTTACGAGAACAAAGCCATCGATGCCATACAAACCGATTGGGTTCTAAAGATAAAGTTGCAATGCGTACCTTTTGTGTGTTTTTCACATTATGGAGATCAAAATATTGCTCCATCTGTAGTATCCATGTTACTAGATCCTTGCCATCAAACTTCCTCATATCGATCATTGGAATATGGTGGGTCTTCAATCCAATGTTAGATGTTATGAAATCATGATTAACATTTATTTTGTTCTCATCATGAGTTTCATCTTAATACCTTTTCGCCCTTAGGAAGCATTTCTTGTAGCAAATTTTTCAAACCTTCCTTCAACCCTTCCATGTCTGATTTTAAACCATTCTTCAAATCTTCCATGTTGTCTTTCATTTTTTATTCTATACCATCGATCTTAGATTCCATCCCATCCATCTTAGCTTCCAAACCTTCCCTGTATTATTTTAAACCATTCTTCAAACCATCCATCTTAGCTTCCATTTAATTTTTGGTTACTCTTTGTGAGAGCGAAATTTGTTGCACTTGGCCTCGTAATTTTGATATATCATGTTGCATTTCTTTCTCTTCTTCATGTATCATAGTAGAGCTTTCTGGTTGCTTACTAGGTAATTCTGTTTTATTTCTTCGAGGCATTTTGGAATCAAATGATGATATTTACTCTTCACTATACCCCTTGAATCACTTCAAACAGATTTTTTAAACAAAACTAATGCAAATTAAAGAAACACACACACACACACATTTTTATTTCTTTCTATGAGCTCAATATTGAATTTGTTGTATCTCTGTAATTTCTTATCTCCAAAATTTGCAATTTTGTCCTATTCTAGCCCTCTAAGTCTTCTTTCAAACCGCACAAGTCAAATTGACATTGGAGTCTTCAAGAAAGAGTTATGCATGATCTCCCACGATGACCTTTTTATAGACTATTTAAGTAGATAAAGCTTGTACGGAGTACCACGTATCACTTTTTCGACCTTTGCCCCTAAATTTACTACAAAACAAACTATAGTCCTCTTTACAGAATTAAAATTTGATGCCTGAAAAGAAAGTTATGATTATTTTCCCTTGGTCACATGTTTGTGACAAAATTCTGGAGCCTGCAAAACCCCTAACTTCCTCAAATCATATCTCTAAAAATATAGCGAAACAAAAAATCTAAAATGTTTACATGAATTTCACCATGAGTTCGGCTCCACGTGGTTTAAATTTCATCTTCTGAAGCCTCATAGAAAAAAATTTATAGCAAAAAATCCAAGATGACCCATTTGAAGAAGCGAAACCCTAGAATCTAAAGATCTGATACCAAATGTTATGCAACCAACTCACAAAATAGAAGAAAAATATAGATTAACGAATTAAAAATTATCCTCTTCGAGGGGGAAACCTCCTTTACATTACATAAATGAACAATTCTTGGATGATTCAAATGAAAAAACCTCATTTCTATATATAAGATTTTAAGGGGTCATAATATAATCAAAGCCGACATAACAATAATAGTGTAAGGGCACAAAAATAACAATAGTGGGCTTCTATGGGGCACAATAATAACAATATGGGGACTAAATGGGTACAACAATAACAATGAGGGGGTACATTAACAATAAAAATAAGAGGATACACTAGTATTATAGAGACCTAACATGTCATGTCAATAGACAAGCCCTACTTACCCTTAGTCATTTGACGAAGATGTGTAAGTTTCTGTGACGATGTCCTTAAACTAAGTGTCATTAGACTGATGCAATCTTTTTCGAAATTATGACGGTTAGGGAAAGGGGTTTCGACAAGGATGTCTGGATTCAATGAACAAGGTTTCGATGATATAAAATTAAATTTGAAGGTTTCATATAAATTTTTGCGAGTTATTTTATGCCTTATGGGCAATGGATCAATATTTCAAAAACACACAAAATAATTTAAGTTTTGCAGATTTTAAGAAAAAAAACAGACAACATGTAACGTCAAAAAACAATAATGTTATGACGGAGTTCAACCCTCCTGGGCTACATATATGAGCCCAACTTCTAATATTGGCCCTTTATATTATATGCTCAAATTTGAACATAAACATATAATGCTCAAATTGAAAATATATCACTGTCATTGTGTCCAAAACACCCAAAAACCCTTGTGTAGGATCTTCTTGGGCTCAAAAGGCTAAAAAATGGCCAAGTTAGGCCTTCTTCTTCATTTATCTGCTATTTTTTTTGCAAATTCGCCCATTTTTCAAAATTGGCAACGAAATTTGGCTTTGGCTTTGGCGGCATTGTAAAGTGACCAATTCGCAATAACAAGTGGCTCATTCAGCCTCGAAACCCATCGAAACCCGTCAAATTTGGTGCAATTTGTCGGACAATTAATCACACCAACAGGGTCACACCCCTATTCTTCTACCCTTGGGTCAATCATATGGTAGTCATGTGACCGTGGAGTGTGGGCCAGAGGCCATGCGCCCACCGGCCCCGCTCCTGGTCATTTGAGGTGTAATGAAACCACAATTTAGGCATGAGCAAGGTGTCACACGCCCACCCCTTCCAAGCCTTCTGTGAACGGTTACGTGATAACAATAGAACCCAGGGTGGGGCCACACGCTCCACCCCTACCACCTTCGCACTCGGTCACCATGTATCAAGATGACTTGGGGCTGGGTCGATCGAGTGAGCTCGCCGACCCGACCTTCCCCCCAACGTGCCGACCATAACACTTAAAATTAATGTGGGTTGAGTTGTTATAACAAGAACTGTCGTGGTACATATGCATGGCGCCCATTTCGTAGTTGAGAGGTTATGGGGTCGATTCTTATTGGGTGTTGATCGGTTGAACCCAACAAATTTTGGTCCAATCTGGGTGCCACATGGGCCATGTGTCACCCACTGGCCCAACTGTCCAAATTCTATTTTCCCACCATTTTCCAACCATCAGCAACCATGTGTCACTCGGGATTGGCCTGTCTGACCACTGTATCTCCCAATCAGATTGCTGACATCATCATGATATTAGCATGATGTCACCGTATGGTCTACCACGTGGCAGTCGTACATTGTCTAATCAACCCTGCAAGTTCATTTTTTAGTTGTTTGTCAAAAACTTCATAACGTGATAAATCCCTCATACGATGTCGAATTGAGGCGATTCAAGTGTCGTTGGAATAAGAACGACGAGATCTATGATTTTGCACCGATTTTTGGAGAATTTTAGAAATTTTATTTTTGAACATTTTTTTTATCCCCTTCATCATTCCTCCCCACTAGAACCTTTTGGACCACCAAAATTATGTTTTTACTCAGGAAGAAAGTGAGGGTACAACTCCCTCACTTTATCAATCTTAATCCTCCTTGGTTTACTTGGATTGGTACCTTTGAGCCCCACTCGAAGATACTCCACCTTGCCTCTATGTGAAGTCCTTATCCTCCTGTCAAGAATTGATTCTTCCTGCAACTCATTTAAATATTCAGGAGAAAAATATTCTATAGATGGAATCTGAACATTCTCTTTATGATCATCAATCATTGGAGGCTCATACAATCTTAATTTTTCCACATTCACAATAGAATAAATTTGCATGCAAGGTTGTAAATCTAATCAGAAACCATTGTTACCAATATTCTCCAAGATTTTGAAAGGACCATATCTGATTGACTTGAGATTTTTACCTTCACCTTGTAGCCTTTCCTTACTGATGTACAACCAAACTTGATCCCTCACTTGGAAATCATGATCAACCCAATGCTTGTCATGTCTTGCTTTGTACTTGGATTTGTTTTTCTCTTGTTTTTCTTGTTCTCTTTGATGCACTAGTTGAATTTGTTCAATGAATTTCTTGGCGTTGTCCACATCACTATGTCCATATACTGCAATATATTTACCAAAGGAGACTTTCGCAAATAACAAAAACAAGCTTCAAATGGAGATACTTGTGTAGATGAATGCTTGGCCTGATTGTACGCATGTTGGATGTAATGCAAATGCTCATCCAAAAGTTTAGGATGCTTACCAAAATATCCTCAAAGGAGATGCATTACTGTTTTATTCACTACTTTTGTTTTCTCATTGATTTGTGGATGAAATGTGATTCTCTTCTTCAACTTTGTGTCCATGAGTTCCCATAAACTTGACCAGAATTTCCCGAAAAATCGATAATCTCGATCAAAAATAATATAAGTGGGTGACCCAAAGTGAACCCATACATTTTGGAAGAACATATTTGCGGTCTTTTCAACTGTAAATTTTTTCTTACATGGCATTAACACACACATTTTGCTGAAACGATGCACACCAACATATATATAATCATGACCTTTCCTAGACATTGGTAGTCCGCCAACAAAATCTATAGAAATAATTTCCCAAGGACAAGAAGGAATAGGAAGTAGAGTGTATAAACCCAATTTTCTATTTCTTGGTTTGTAACTAGCACACATGGAACTTCCTTTTACATATAAATTTATTCATCTGAGGCCAATGATAATACCTCTAAATTTGATAAATTATTTTTCCTACACCAAAGTGACCAGCAATAACAGAACTGTGGAATTCCCATATGACAATGAATCTTTCAACCTGTGGAACACATAACTTTCCAAGATGATACAACAACTTGTTATGAACATGATAATCCAACTTTTCAACATGATTTCCTTGACTCAAAAATTGCATAAACATCTTTAAAATATTCATCTTGAGCATATTGTTCAATTTAACTTTCATGCATGATTGATTTATTTTTAAGAAAGAAATATGCATTAACAATAGGCCCCGATAACATATCTGCAACTTTGTTGTATATACCTTTCTTGTATCTGATTTCTAAATGAAATTTTTGTAAGAATCCCATCCCCCTAAAATGCCTAGCTTGTTGTAGCTTGGTTTGCGATTGTAAATATTGAAAAGGTTGTTGGTTAGTATATATCATCATTTCTTTACCCATCAAATAATGCTTCCATTTCTTCACGCATTGTACCAAAGCATACAAATCTTTATCATAAGTTAGATAGTTAAATACTGCATTGGTAAAGGTTTCAGAATGATAACTTATTGGCTTACCATGCTGCATCAAAACTTCTCTATAGCATATTTGCTTGCATCGGTTTGAATTTCAAATGGTTTCTTAAGATCTAGAAGTGCTAGAACTAGCGATGTACTAATTTTCTCTTTCAAAGTGTTGAAGGATTTTTGTTACTTTCCTCTCCACTGAAAGACTTATTTCACACTTGAAAAAACATGTAATGGTGTTGCAATGAAGGAGAAGTTAGCAATACATTTTCTCCAATATTGGGTTGCTTCTAGAAAACTCTTAACTTCTATTACATTGTTGGGTTTAGGCCAATTCACAATAACATCAACTTTTGAGGGACCAATATTAAATTCACCCCCTCCTAAAATATGACCCAAATAAACCAAATGGGTTTTCCCAAATTCACAGTTAGACATATTCAAATACAACTTTTCCCTTTTCAAGACATCTAGAACTTGTTTCACATGCTTCACATGCTCTTCATGAGTCTTACTGAAAATCAGAATACTATCTAAGTAGACTATGAAAAAATTATCAAGGAATGGTTGCAACACATTATTCATAAATCTCATGGATGTTGCAGGTACATTGCAAAGCCCAAACAACATAACTAACCATTCAAACAAACCTTGTTTTGTCTTCAAATAAATTTTCCAAATATTATCTTCAACAATCCTTATCTAATGATAACCGCTTCTCAAATCTAACTTAGCAAAGTAAACGACTTCCTTTAACTGATCTAGAAAATTATCTATGTGAGGAAGAGGATAGTGATTATTTACCATTATCTTGTTCAAAGCTTAGAAATCCACACACATGTGCCATGTACCATATTTATTTGGAACCAAGATAATAGGAGACCCATAAGGATATGTGCTAGGCCTAATGAACCCTTTGTCAAGTAGCTCTTGAATTTACTTCTTGATCTTTGCAATCTCCAAAATTGACATTCTATACATGCCAATATTTGGAAGTGGTGCATCTTGCTGCAAATGAATCTCATGTTGGATTCCTCTTATAGGAGGTAACCCTTAAGGTTACTGAAACATATTTTCATAAGTGTTAACAACTTCAACCAATTCATGCTTGAGTTTAGAATCACATCATGTGAAAGCTTCAAATTTAATAGTATCTTTAGCTTTAATAATCAACAACACAAAATTATTACTAGCATTTACAATCATTTTCATATGATTAACACTAATAAGAGATAAGTTCATCTTCTTGCAATGTGATCTAACAGTATATTCAACTCCATCTTTAAAAATATGATATTTGTTCTCATGACGATAGAATATGAATTTTTGGTCATACAAGTATAGACTCCCTAAAACAATCCCGCAAATATCAAGTGGTACAACATCAAGCTCTACCTCTTCTATAAAATTAGTAGTGATGGCGAATTTAAGTTTTCATTTTCTTGTCATTTGTAATCTGGCATCATCACATACCCAACCCAAAGGGTAAGGTTTAGTATGAGGTGTAGTTTCTAAATTTAGTTTCTTGACAATTGATTCACATATAAGATCGAATTGGGATCCACTATTAAAAAATATATAAACTTTTATATGTTTTGTAATGACCCGATATGAAAATCTCACTTATTTCTTTATCATTTTGAGATTTGATAGGCTTACTCGAAGAACTAGTACTTGGATTATAAGTTATACCTTGCATTCCCATGGTTGTGATTTTGGTTTCATCACCTGAATTAGATCCTATATATTGTTGAGTTGTAGCAACTATATTTTGTTTCCCCTTGTTATTGAGCTTCTTTGGTCTCATTTTTGGATGTAATTTTCAACAGTGGTCTTCATCATGGCCTTCTTCTAAACAATTTTTACAGGTAAGTTTCTCTCCCTCTTTCTTGACAGTAGCATTATTTTTTCCTTTGCCTTAAAACTTCCCAAGTTTCCTTTGTCTCCATATTTGAAAGGTTTCTTGCTAGTACCTTGAGGAACATTCTTGCCTATTTGTTACAGGTAAATTTGGGCATCATTCCAGAAACTCAGATCAGTACAAGCAGGGTCTATCATACCCTAAATCAGTTGCTACTTACCTTAAACAAGTCATCCCATTGTTGGTTTTTATCCATGAAATTTTCGTGGCTTGAAGTCCAACTGAAATGCTCCATTGAGCCACCAAAGCACCCATAGACTGCAGTAAGTGCTTTGCAGAGCACCTAGGCCCACTTAATAGTGTGTTGATCGACTTTGAGCAAATTTTTCAAATGATTCCTGGAATATTTCCACTTTCTAGTGACTTCTAGAAGTGGTTCCATCTATCATGCTATCTCATAAATTTAAATATGAACACCATGGAGTCATTAAATAACTTATCCTTTTATCCCATTGAAGAAGGAAACTCCCTCATCCATTTATGGAAAATCCATTCAATGGCCAATTAATGCAAAACTACCATCATTTCCTATAAATTGAGCACTGATCATAGTGCAAAAGGGGGTTGGAATTTTGTAGTGTTATGCTGGTGAGATTATAGCTCTTTGAGGTATTGTTTGCAAGTAATGTTACTGATGTGATGAGGATGGACTGAAGCTAGAGCGAGTTGACTTCGAATCGATCCAACTGGTTGTAACATCTCCTTATATTTTATAATAAAGATATTTGTTATTTTCCCAATACATGTGTTCATGCTTTTATATATGTATTTCAAATGCAATCGATTCAGTTTGATTAAGATGTATAGGTCATATGCCTTTATGTCATTTTCTGTCTTGTGTTATTAATTGCAGGTACCAATCAAACAAGTTCAGTTCGATTGGGAGCGACAGGAGCGACAAAAGGGAGACGAAGAATAACGAAGGATCACAAGTAGGTGTTCTTCTCTTATATGTTTATCTTAAGGAAAATGTCAAATGTCTTTGGTCTGTTGTTCTAGGTACCTCCACCACACTTAGGGAAAATTATCTAGTGGTTTTATCCTTGTTTGTTAGCCTCTAGTATACTTTACTTGCTTCATTACAATCATTTGAATGTGTTTTCGTGAAAGAAGTGTGTTTTCTTTCCTGTTTTGAGATTCATCTAGCATCAACGTATTGTTGGTCTTGACACAGTGCTCTACAAAGCATTGTTGGTTTAGAGACAGTGCTCTGCAACGCACTATCTCCCACTCATAGGTGCGTTGCTCCTGTGCTCAACCAAAATTCATCATATTTTTGTCTTTTACCATCCAGTTCAGTGTCTTGTTTGCTGATTTTTCAAGTGTCTGATTACCTCTAGAGTTCATATTGCTTCTACTATTCTTGCTTACTTTGGATGTTTGTTTGTTGAATGTTTTTTCTTGTTTTCTTTATCATTGTCAAAATAGATCCAAAGTTTAAAGTTACATTTTATTAGTTCTTTATTTTCGAAAGAGAATTTTCGTACTAGTCTTTGTTTCTCTGGAAAGTATTGATTGATTGTTTGTGCATCTTTGTTTATTTTTTGTTCATTCACTCTTAAAATAAATTTCAAAAGAAAAGCATGAATTTTCATACAGGGTTTGTGAGTGTTGTATAGGAATAGTTAGGGAATTTGCATTTAGATGTGCTTGTTGTTGTTTGCTTATGATATGATTTATCTATCCCTTGTAGCTAAGGTTTTCATTGTCGAAATTGAATCAAAATGAATACTTATCATCCTAGTTGCATTTTAGGAATTTCAAATACATCACGTGGTGAACCTAAAATGAAAATTTATAAGCAAGATCAACTTAAAAATTATCTCAATCAACCTAAGGGAGCATTGTCACTTAACGATAACATTTATAGGTTTAGGCTAGAGATGTGTTATGGCGTTGTAAAACATAACAGTTATCGTTAATTGTTTGCAATACATATCAAGTGTGATATCTCATCCCACATATGTAAGTATATAGGAGCTCAACCACATACTAGCTTGAGTATATCGAGTGGTGTTCTAGTATGAAAAGTATATGGGGATGCCCTCACTGTGCAGTTTCACATTAGACAACGCTAACATGGATTGGGCCTCCACCCGTAAAGTATATTTGGGAGGAAAAAATTAGGCTGCTTACCATCCATAGGTAACAAAGTCGACTGCCGTGTACGTTGTGATACACCAAACACAACATTCGGGGAGATTTCCTACATGTACGTAAGTCCTTGGTTTACTGGGGCGGTATATTGTAGTTCATAGTTGCTTGGTTATCCTTTTTCCTAGCACTATTTTTGTTTATTTATTTTTTGTAATAAAATCAATAAGCAATCGTGGAAGAATATGAACCCGTTCCCCATCATTCGTGTAGGACAGTGAATAAACCACCTTTACTGCCATAAGATACACATGGTCAGAGAAGGTGAGCTTTTCATACCGAGTCGGGTACCTCAGGAACCTTTGGTGCTTCATCTTCATCTAATTTACCAGAGTCATATGATCCTTTGAGTACTGATTCTCAAGTCGTTTCTACCGATCCTGATTTACCTGCTACCCGCGTCGAGACGGAACCCTCACAGTTACATGAGGACATTGAAGTTGAATTGAGTGAAATGGTAAATCTAGAACCCGAAGTTGTTCAACCGGAATTCGATACAGAAACTGTTGTTATTTTAATAGAACATCTTGATCCCAAAGTTGAACAAAAAGAAGTTGTTCCCATGCCGGAAGACGATTAACCAACTCATCCTCAGTCATCCGTAACTATTGAGTCTTCCTCTTTACCGCAACGTCAACCACCTGAAATTTATCTCGAGCCTAACAGTGAAGTACTTCCACCTGGTTTAATTTCAATTGAGGAAGAACCTCAGGAAGATACACCCCCTACAACTCCGACTCATTTTGGGTCGAGGCTTCATCTTTACCCATATTTTCCTCATTTGACATACACTGCTCCTGTTGATCCAGATCAGTTTCAAGTTCCCATATATTCTTTAGGGTATTTACTGGGTCATTTAACCATGCTGAGACAACATCCCAGACTGTACAATATGTTAAATCTGTGACAACATCTACTGTTGCTACCTCTTTGATGTTTACTACAACACTTGAGTATCATATTTACAGTGGTCCATTCATCCCACATGGTTACCACTATTTATCTTGAACCTACTCTAGTGCCTCCTCTATTCCATAGAATTCACCCGTGTCTTCATCTAGAATTTTATCTGGTTCCTCTCTTACAAGTACTGAATGACCTGATCCTATATTCACATCTATAGCTCAATATCAAGATGGTCCATCCGATTACTGTCCATATTATCCAGTTTCTACTGGACTCCCACCATATGAAGGTTAGTATGCTCAAACTTATTATACTCCATATGCTAGGGGGAAACCCATTGTTACCCAATATGGAATTACTCTGTCGTCTTTAGGTCAATATTATGCTGGAATGCTTGTTCATCAATGTCATCCCACCTTTCATGTTCAACCGCAAATGGTTGTGTACTCATATTAGCCAATTCAACTTGTTTCATTCGTACCTACTACACCTATTATTACTTCCTTACCCTATTTACAAGCTCAGTTGGTCGTAGCTCACACCTCTCAAAGGGGTGCTTCAACCCTTTACCTTCAAGTTTCGGGTCTATAGACTTTTCCTCCCCAGGCTTGTTTACAACAACCATCTGTATCGAAAATTCCTCTACCACGGGCCAATTTACCCTTGTATTGGATGTCGTAGGCTTCTACTAGTCCTGTCTTGATCCAAGATATTTTTCTTATAGGTGCATTAAATAATTACATATAACGAAGCGTTTAAAACCATGAAACATAAACACATAAAGCAAGAAACAAAGAGACCATGACACACATAATACCAAGACACCAAAATTGATTACAGATTTCGTCCAATTCGGACTACGTCTCCGAGCCCTAGTCAATAGTGGGGAGGCCTTCATTCATTAAGTGGTGAGAAGAAGTAGAAGTACAATAAAATTTACATAAAGCACCTGTATACCTCTGATCTAGAAAATGCCTAAAAAATTGAGACCTCTGTTGCAAAAACTGACAGTACCATCAAATTCCTATCACCAAGAGGTGTAGAATCCATATAAAATTTGTCCAATTTTGACTTTGGACAATTCTGGGCCCTCTGGAAATTGGCTTAGATCATGGTTCCACTACCCCTGAAAAATGCTTAGGGTTCCATCGCCCGCCTTGAACTCTGTGCCACTCCTGGTCTACTAGGCGCTGCTCTCGAACGATGACTTAAGTAGACGCAGACCGAAAGGATATTTTGGACCACCAAAAGCAGTAACACATCCCACACACTGCTGCTATCCTCTCCAAACCACACTTTCATTCACCTGCATGTAAATATGGCACATCCCTTACAATCATATACAGACCATACATGACTCAATCAATCCCACACTTACCAAGAGTTTATAACACACACTCTTTGGTCAAGGATTACATAATAGAAGCAATACCCAAACTACACACATAGGCCAAACATCATTGTTTCTTTAGGAAGTGATGGAAAACACATCATCACTTTTATATTTATTTGTAATGCTTGATTTACAAATTGTGGCCACAACAAACTACTACATCTAAAAAAACCACCTTTTACTAAATAAAGCAGACCACCATGGATTTGATGGATTCATTTTTTGAACATTTTCACCTGTTGATTCCTCTATCGATGATTTATGGGCTTGGATTATCTAACACGTGGCTTGTTGGTGTCCCACCTCATTGCAACAACTACAACAATTCTTCCTCCTCCAAATTTTCCGGATTGTCTTGGAGCGCTTCCTCCTAATGTGCCTCTGATAGGTGCCCGTGGATCCCTCACTGTCGCTAGGGTGTGATGAGGCACTCTCATCATCTATCATTGGTGGGGCATTGGCTTCCTTGGAGCATTCCACAACTTCCTTCTTGATATATCCAAGTCCTGCATGACAAGGTAACTCTTCTACTTTGATAGGGTTTATGATTCCTTGGATATTAGTGTAGAGGCCCTTTCCTTGATACCCCATCATCTTCAATAGTTTTCACCCGATACCTGTAGTATGTTTTTCAAAAGCAGTGAAATCTTCATCATTAAATGTATGTGAAATCGCAGAAACACTTTTTACCTCAAGGGGGTTATGCTGCAGCTTCTCCAAGGCCTCATCCTTAGCTCGCAACTGGCGCAACAACATTTGTTTCTCCTTTTCTACTTCCTATAGGAGTCTCCTTAGCTTAGTATTCTCTGCTTGAATGCTTTGATTGATCTCCTCAAGTTCATGGAGCCATGCCGCATTGGGTGACCTTTTCATCTTTGGTACACTATGTGTTGAAATTTTTGTTTCATTGCCTGAATCTGGACCCAAATCGATGGGTCCATCTGCTGCCATTCCAAGAGTTGCAATCCCCCTTTCATCACTGGAATCTGATCCCAAGTCAATTGATCTACCTCGTGCAACTCTCGTATTTTTTAACTTCTCATATTCCTTTGATTCAGACTTTTGATCTTGTTGCATGGTGGCAGCTCTCCTCTCCTTCTTGTCATCCCTCTTAGGTCTCAGCTCAGGGTGCAGTTTCTAGCAACTGTCTTCATCGTGTCCTTTTTCACAATGGGTGCAAGAGGTATTTTCTCCTCTTCTCTTTACTGTTGCGGATATTTTTGGGTGGTCATTTTGTCCATATGTCTCCTTGTTTTCAAGATGCATGGCCTTCACAATGGCCTCATCGATAGTAGTAGGCTCAAACAATAATAATGAATGTCTTATGTAACCATGTAAGGAACCGATATACTTAGTTACAATCTCTAGTGAATCTAACAAAATGTCTAAGTTCAATGCTTGTTTCCTAAATTCTTCAGTGAATTTTCGCACATTTTGGCCTTTGCCTTGCTTTAGGTGTTTCCATTCCATTAATTCCTTTTTCTTATAACCCTATGGGTAAAACTGATTTTTCAATGCAGAAATAAAATTTAACCATGAGGAGAGAAGGTTATCTAGATTGGTGCTTCCTTGAAATTTTCTCTCCCACCAAACGAGAGAAGTGCCACTAAATCGAAGGGATGCCAACCGGATATTCTTCTTGGTTTCTTGATCTGTTGAATCTGGCAGTAGACCTTAGTTTGTCTAATCCAATTGTTGAGATTTTTTGCATTACATTCTCCTGTATATATAGCTAAGTCAAACTTTACATCTAGTTTAAGAAATGGTTTCTTAGATGTATGTCTTTGACGTCTGCAAGAATGATGAGAAGAAGAAGAGGAACTATCACTAGAATATGGAGAGGGAGGGGGTTCTTCTCCACCATATCCACGGTTTACTGATCTGTGGTCATCTGCATTTTTCTTCTTGGGCTTGACGGTCTTCTCATACTCTGCAAACGATATGTCTACTTTCTTTGTTATGTTGTAGAATTCCTTGTGGTAATTCCACTCTTCTTCCCAACGAGCTTCCTCATCTTCCATTTTCCTTATTCATCGTGCACATCCTACTTCAGGATCAAAAGACTTAAGCTTTCCTTCACCTCTTTGAAACTTGTTTCTAGTTAGCATATACTCATGCAATTCGCATCGACAAAGACCTACTCTAATACCACTTGATCCAAGATCTTTTGCTTATATGCGCATTAAATAATTACATATAATGGAGCATTTAAAACCATGAAACATAAACATATAAAACAAGGAACAAAGAGACACCAAATTTGATTACGTTTTTCATCTAATTCGGGCTACATATTCGGGCCCTACTCAACAGTGGGGAGGCCTTCATTCATTAAGTGGCAAGAAGAAGAATAAGTACAAGAAAATTACATAAAGCATCCTTATACCTCCAATCTGGAAAATGCCTGAAAAATGGAGACCTCTATTGCAGAAATAGATAGCACCATCAAATTCCTGTCGCCGAGAGGTGTAGAATCCATATAAAATTTGTCTTATTTCGACTGTGCACAATTATTGGCCCTCTGGAAATTGGCTCAAATCATGGTTCCACTGCCCCTGAAAAAGGCTCAGGGTTTCACCTCAAACTATGTACCGTTCCTAGTCTACCTGGGCATTGCTCCTAAATGACGGCTTAAGTAGATACGGGTTGGCGGAGTTAACAAGGTCACCGTTGGTGGTGCAATGGTGAGGCCGTTTGGGCGAAGGAGGAGAGGTCAGCGGATCAATTCCCAACCCCTCAACATAGACACCATTTTGTTTTAGTTTAAATGTGGGAGGGGTCAGGGCCGCCTTGGGCGGCCCACCTAACATTCTAGCGTCATACATGGCGGGTGTTGCAAGTTCATGGCCCACCCCCACTAATAATATATATTTGTTATATCATTTGGGGAGGGGTAGGGGTCATGGTCCATCCATTCCTTTTTTTTTATATATTTAAAAATAGCCCCCATGATATAAAAATTGGTTTTAAGGCCAAAGAGGAAAAATAAACAATCCCACAATTTTTCCCAGAGTTTGGCCAGAACTGGCCAAAATCCAGTCATCGGTAAACTTCCAAATTGTTGCCTCCTTAATCTGCCGCATCACCTAGTCAACCCAAAAATTTTAACAACTCTAAATTTCACATACGAACTCGATTTGACGAATAGTTCTTACCATTGTGATTAGGACGATGAGATATTCAACTTGACACTAGTTTTGCCACATTTATGCCACTTTGAATTTTCAGTATTTTCCCTTGCCACTAGTGTATGTAGATCCACCTGGATCACGTCTATTCACAACCTGGTCCAACCTATTCTGGTTTGGGTTATAATATTGGCAGGAAACAACTGTATTATCAAATCTTGTGGAATCCACAACCTCCTCATTTATCACAGCCACAACAACAATTCCAACAGTATTAAACCTATCTTGGACTTGGTCAACAAGCCTATGTTGGGATTGGTCAACAACAAGCTTACTCAGGTTCTGGTCAACATGCCTATCAAGGGTTTGGTAAAAAAACTTACCCTACCAAGGTCACCAGCAACAAATTCATTATGCTGGTGCGCAACAGCCTATTGCTCGGGAAATTCCTTCTTACCCTGGTTACGCTTAACCCGATCTAAACGGAAAATTTATGTTTGTTGCAACATTAGAGTTACCCAATTTAAATCAGCTCACTAATGATCCGATTCGTTATTCACCTTGGTGGCCGGTGATTCCTCATAAATTACCCTTTGATATTCTGAAATTCGATGGAAATCCTGGAGAAGATCCATCTACGCATGTTATAACTTATCATTTATGGTGTTCCTCAAACTCCTTGAATGATGATTATGTTAGACTCTGTATTTTCCAACAAACGCTCACTGGTTTGGCTGCAAAGTGGTATATTGAATTACCACGAGCATATTTCGATAAATTCATGGATTTGGCCACTACTTTTATAACCCACTTCCAGTTACCCATCAGATATGAAACTGGAACGGAAATTTTTACCAACTTTAAATAGACGACTCCTACTCACATATCAGATCACATACATGAGTGCATCATCGGCATCGAATGGTTAAAACCTTTGTTCTGGATCAGCTTTAAGCTGAGTGGTTTATAAACTCCTTGTTTCCATCTATCACCGAGGATGTGGGAAAATGTGGTTTTTTTGCTGAAGAGCAAGTAATTTCTCATGCCCATTATTTGGATTTTATTTATACTCAGTCTGGCACGCTCTATGAAAAAATTCGAAATGCACCGCGACCGAATTTTACTGTTCCTCCTCCTCCATATGGTAAGGACTCACATGCCGACGATGGTGTGTTTGGTTCTGCCAACACTCAGCCAGCAAGTTAACCATCTGTTTCCACACTTGCTGTGTCTAATCAAACCCCTGTTTCATCTGATCCAGCATCTTCTTTTGAAATACATGTCGTGTCATTTGACAATGGAAAAAGTGACAAGCAACCCGGAAGTAAGAAGAAAGGGAAAGCTAAGAAGAAAAAAAAAATTCACCCCAGCAGGAAAAATCATCTGATACATCTAGTACTTCTCGAAAACCTCGTTACCCCTGTTAGATATGTAATGTGGAGCATTTTACGCAATATTGTCCTCACCTCTTAGAAGTCCTGAAACTTGTTAAGACTTCTCCCGCATCTGCTGTGTTGACAAACCCTTTTCTAAATCCAAAAACACATATGGTTGCTACGGATCCCGCTTCTAGTTCACAAGTGCTTATTTTATCCGCCACTAAGCCCAAAAATGATGTTTTGGTGTCCACTTGAAGTAAAGATTATGGTAATCCTCTTCCGTTGTCGAATAGTCAGGCTACATATCAACCTACTACTTCGACTTCAATTTTTTCTGATTCAATTATGTCGCCTATTATTCCAAAGTTACCAATAAAGCCGCCAAAGGGAGTTGTTCATAAATCAAATTTCAACCCTCGAGCTCATGCAACTCAAAATTATAACATGGTCGAAGATCTGGTTCAGTCACCTTATACTATGTCGATGCTTGAGGTTCTTCAAAATTTTCCCTCCCAAAAACACGTTTTGTTATCGGCAATTGGTGGAATTGATCCAATCCGACGAACTTTAATATTATAGTATTTAACCATGCGAGCTATATGCCACAATTTCCAGCACAATTAACATTTTTTATCCAAGTAAATGTACTAAATCACCTCATTCATCAGACTATTATTAATGAAGGTGCATCTACTTGTATCATGTCTATGAATTGTTGGAAGTCACTTGGCTTGCCACGTTTATCGCAATCACCTAGGAAGTTGAAAGCTTTTGACAGTCGTACATATAAGCTTTGTGGAATTCTGAGTAACCTTAAAGTCGAACTAGGGGGAAAAATTGTTACTATTGAAGTTGAGGTTATTGACAGACTTCTTGACTATAATATCTTATTGGGAAGACCATGGGTCTATGCTATGGTTTCGGTTGTCTCTAATTACTTTTGCATGATCACCTTCCCCCATAAGGACGACATCATAATCATTGACCAACTCACCTTCTTCACCTCTAGTTCCCAGGAAATTTGAAGTGTTTCGTTCATTCACGGAGCCCCTCCATCTCTTCAAAACATTGGTGTAGGACTCTTAAAGGATTATTCCCTAATGGGCACCTTTTTGTTACCGTCTCCTGCGACATCAACGAAAATCACAAAAATAGAAACCTGCAATATGATATCTTCCACTTCATCTGATTTATGGAAGATTCCCAATTTTTCTGAAATAGATAGGCTGGGTAAAAGTATGACGCTAAGTCCAATCGAGCTCGCATAACAATCAATATTTTTGGCTTGTGCGGCTAATATCGATCCTTTGTCATTGACTATTTGGGTCGATCGTTCTTTGGATTATGGTACTTATTCTGACCCTTTTTCACGTATATTCTCAACTGATGAGAGAATTATGGAATCCCTGATGTCAGAAGAATAACCCTGGGCAGATTCTCATCACCGATCCCATATTCCATATTACATTGAAGATATTCTAACTGCACTATATCGCTCTACAGTCATTGATTTCTTTACGAATTCCATTTCTATCCATGTCGTCGATTTTGAGCGAAACCTATCAAATATCGAAGAAACAATTTCTATCGATATTTCAACCAAACATGATGTAGTAGAAAAAATCCATGTCGGCACGTCTTGTTTTGCATCTAAACTTGAGACTTACTACACTCTTTTCCATGAATTCTGTGATGTATTTTCTTGGTTGTATGAGGAAATTCCAGGCATCGATTCTAGTATCATTGAGCATGAGATTAAAATGTACCCTGATGTCAAACCAGTATGACAGCGCCTCCATCCTGTTCATCCTAAGAAGGATGTTGCCATTAAAGCAGAGGTTGAATTTTTTTTGTGTGTTGGTTTCATTTACCCTGTTCTGCTTACCAATTGGGTTTCCAACATTGCTCCTGTCAGGAAGAAACAAAGGGCAATCAGAGTGTGTGTTGATTATTTGGATGTTAATCATGCTTGTCCAAAGGACAATTATCCCACTCCATTTATTGACCAAATCATAATGTGTCGGATGTGAAATATTTTCCTTCATGGATGGTTTTTTTGGTTACAATCAAATCAATATTCGCCCAGAAGACCAATATAAAACATCTTTTATCTATCCCCGAGGTACATTCAGTTATCAAAAACTCCCTTTTGGTTTTGAGAATGATGGGGAAAACTTTCAGAGGGCAATGAATTATGCCTTCCATGAAATCGAACACATTGTTCAACCTTATCTGGATGACATACCTATGCGTTCATGGAAACAGGTTGACCACTCGGTACATTTGAGAGCCATCTTTTTACGATGTCGTTACTGCAAAATACACCTCAATCCACACAAATGTGTGTTTTATGTTGTTTTTGGTATTTCTGTTAGTTTCATCGTGTCGAAAGACATAATTCAACTTGATACCTTGAAGGTCCAAGCCATTCTAGATTTTCCTGCACCTTCCAACCTACTTCAGTTAAAAAGACTCCAAGGGAAGGTTAACTTTCTAAGGAGATTCATTCCCAACTACGCTGAAATGGCTAAAGGATTTACTCAACTCTTGAAAAAGGGGACTCCCTTCCATTGGGATGAGGTTGCACAAGCTTCTTTTGGTGATCTTAAAGATACACTGATCCAATCATCATTAATGTATCCCCCAAATTATCAGAGAGATTATTTCCTATATCTCGTTGCTGCAAATATAACCATCGCCATGGTTTTAGTCCAGGAAGATGGTGGGATTGAAAATCTGATATTTGATTTGAGTCACAATCTCAATGATATGGAAGTTAAGTACACTTATGTTGAGAAGCTCGCTTTGGCAGCCGTTCTAGTTGTACAATGATTTCGCCACTATATCCTGGTCCGAAAGACCATTGTCATTTCATATTGCAACCCTATGACATACATTCTCTCACATTTATTTCTGGGGGGAAAATACTCAAAATGGATAGTAATTTTGCAGTAATTTTATTTGGAATTCATCAAATCCAAGTCAAAGAAGTCTTTGGTTTTTACTGAGATTATATGAGACCTTCCCTCGAGTAGCATTGAGTCTACATCGAAACCATCCATTTCGGATGATTCTTTGTTTTTAATTGTTGTCATCTGACCCATGATATGGATATTTTTTGATCTATCTCCAGACCCAAACATTCTGACCCAATACCTCTCACTTGCAACAATGACGTATTTGATACCAAGCCAAATATTATCTGATCGTTGGTGATACACTTTATCATCGTGGTGTCGATACGTTTTTACGTAGGTGCCTCACTCATGAGGAGGCAGAGATTTTTAAATGATTTCCACGTGGGTACCTATGGTGGAAATCTGTCTGGTTTCTCTATCGCACCGAATATTCTCTACAATGGTTACTTCTGGCCTACCATATTTCGTGATTGTAGTTTCGCAATCATAATTTTTCATGCTTACCGGATATTTGATAGTAAAAGTTGTGTGCCGCCAGCACCAATGCATCCTGTCATTGTTGTGGGACCATTTTCCAAATGGGGCATTGAATTCATGACATGTTACTCTCACTCGGGCGGGGGGCATGGCTATATTATTGTCACCGTCAACTATTTTACCAGGTGGGCTGAGGCGATGCCTACATTTAACAACACATGTGAGACAATTGCATTGTTTTTATTTAACCATGTGGTTACTCGGTTTGGCATGTCGCAAGCCATAGTTATAGATCATGGAAAGCACTTTCACAACTACATGATGACTGAGTTGACTGCCAAGTTAGGACTATTGCATGATAGTTCTCCCCCTTATTATCTGCAGGCTAATGGACAAGTTGAAGCCATCAAATTTTTTTTTAAGCGTATGCTTCAATGAATGATTGGGATTCATAAATGAAACTGGCATTTAATCATGTACTCAGATTTGTGAGCTTACTGAACCTCAGTGAGAAACGCAACTAGACTTACCCCCTTTCAGCTAGTTTATGCTCTCGAAGCTATCTTACTGATTAAATGTAAAATTCCATCATTGAAACTCGCATTTGACCAGCTAACACTTCTGATGAAGAGGCACATCTTTTATATCTCATCCATCTAAATGAAACACGTCGTGAAGCCACATTGGCCAACGAAGCACATAAGAGATGAATCAAGGTGCAATATGACCGTAATTTCAAGCCTCACACCTTCTCGGAAGGATACCTGGTCTTTATTTATTATCAGGAAGCTCATACAATAGGAACAGGAAAATTTGAACCGTTATGGCATGGCCCCTATATTGTCAAGCATGTTCTGGAAAAGGGTGCCTATGAGTTGGTATATTATGGTGGGATTCCATTGTCGCAGCCTCAGAATGGGTTGTATCTTAAACATTACTATGCTTGATTGCATAGTAAACACTGTATGATACTATATATATGCTTTGATTGTGTGTGTGTCACAATGTATCTTTTAATATTTTTCATGTGGTTAGTAATCTGCTTTGCATTTTGTTGCAGATGTCAGAATCTTCGGAATGATTTTTTGGTTATGTCGATGGTGCTAGTCATAGTATGCAGAATCTATCCTCTACAACATGGGCCATATTCACTCCAAGTGGAGATTTAGTGACTTTCCAAGGGATTTTTATCGGTCGATCCACCAGCAATATCGCTGAGTATAGCACAATGACCAAACTCCTCTCTGATGTCATTCACTTGGCATTCGCCGCATCATCATTAGGTTGGACTCACAACTTGTCGTAATGCAACTTACTAGTGTTTATATTGTCCAAAATACAAATATTAATTGCATGTTCCTTAGGGTTATTCTTTTGGAAAGACATTTTATTTACATCCAATATTGACACATTTCGAGAAACTTTAACACCTTGACTGATTCTTTAGCGAATTGCGTGTTAAACAGACATTTGCAACATATTTAAAGAAATTTTTTCAATTCACCTCACACAATTGAACAGGATTGTACATGACCATAGGAAAACATTGAAAGTAAAATAGATAGATAATCGAGTTGTTTACAAAAAAATTGTGTCCAAGACACGTTGGTCACATGACCTCAAAATGTATGCAGACATATCATATCCTAAGTATATCTAGTGGTTCTCATGATAGCAGGTCACTACTTGAGCTATCATGTGCAATAACCTCATCCATCGGCTAGGCACACCAATAGTATGGCACTGCAATCTCATCAACTACTCCTCTATCTGGATATTCAGGACCCCGAGAGTCAACCCCTCTACATTTTGTTGTAACTCAGCCAGAGTTTCGGTCAAATCCAAATCCCGAAGGATAGCTCTATCGACAATCCTCTCTGCTAGTTCATCCGCCTGCTGTGCAAGAGCCATTGGTCGAACACTACCCACATATGTAGACATAAAAAATATTTAGTTTAGTCTTGGAAACATCAAAAAAAAAAAAATGTAAAAAACATGGTCAAAACATTTTACCTATAGCACCCCATTGAGCGCCTGCTGGTAACATCAAATCTGGGTCTCTGCGAAAATCCACCCCTGCATACGAATGCTCCTCTATGATGATATGCTGTCAGCAAATCCAAGTAAATAATTCAGTATAGAATGATATCAATGACTGGCCAACATGTCTAATCATCAACTCTACGCACCGCTGCATTCGCGAAACCCTAGGACCAGCTACACCCAGTGGTACATGTTGTGACCGCATCAATGGAATTTTCTCCAAAATGAAAGTGATCAGGATTGATCCGTAGCTAAAATTATTCATCTTGCCACTTTTCACTTTGGTTAGATGTTCTTTCATCTGAGAAAATAGTGCATCAGCCCAGTTGAACACAGTTGGCTCGAGGCACTCAAGCACATACTGCATGTATGATCTATTCACAACATAAAGTGTCATGCTTCTAGCTAGCTTTGTGATGGTGAACATGATCGTTCACAAAGGCATATCATCCAAATCCATGATGTTTATATTTTCATCCTTGCTAAGCTCTGTACCTGGCTGAAAAAATTGTCGAATGTAATACCTCACTATCTCACCTCCATAGACGAAACCCACAAGGGAAATGAAGGCATCGCATCTCGACAAACCTGTCAGAAAGTAAATATCATCGACCAATATTGGGAGCACTTTGTGTGAAATGCCTACTCTTCTAGATCCCATGAGCAAATCAAGAACTGTAATAGTTCCAAATGTTGCCTCATCCCTGATAGTTTAAAGTACTTGAGTAACCTGCAATCTCTGAATGTTCTCTTTCTCACCATGTAATTAACATGTTGATCTGATCAAAGCCTGCAATCCAACCATAAGCTTAGTTAGGATCCATTTCATGTAGAAAACTGAAGAAATTTTGGGCACAAAACGCAAAAAAAATTCATCAACTGTGCCCAACGCACCCTGGCTCCCTAGACAGATCATTGCAGAGCACTTGGGCTTCTATCCAATTCCTCTACAACGCACCTTTCGACACTCAATGGTGCGTTGGTACTAGGGAGTTGTATATTTCCCTAGGAGCCCCAAAATCCTAAAAAATCTCTCTGAAACTACAAAAGAATGATACCAATAGAAAGAGAAAGGTCAGATCTCTTTCCTGGTCCTAACGGCATGAGAAATGGTCCACAGAATATGTCACAATCAACTGCTGAAGTTAGAGGGAAAAACTAGCTCATAGCGCTCAAAACTGAATGGTAAAAGTGAAATGGTAAAATGACATGGTAAATTCTCATTTAAATGGTCATTTCAATTATTTCATGCATATTTAATGAATTGACTATAGTTTTTTTACCTATTTTTACTATTAAACAAATATGTTTAATCCGTTTGGTGGTTCTTTGAGCATATTTATAGCTGGTACGGTGAATTTGACATGCATGATCTTAAAATGAACTTTGACCACAGAGCACACTTTTATCTCTTTTTTGAGCTTTGTTAAACTTTGAAAAAGGAACCCCCTGGAGTCCTCTTTTAGCTCTTTTTCAGACTCCCAAAACATGAAAATATTTCCAAGCACTTGTCCTTTCAATCTCGTAAAAGGAACTGAAACGACATCTACTCAGTATAATTTTAACCCTTTTCCGTACTAGGATAGATTATTTATGAAAAAGGAATGCCCTAGTCGAACATGGCTAGGAGGTTCTCTCAGGTATTATTTTATGCTTTTTCGAACCTGAGGGACAAACTTACGAAAAAAACTTATGGAGTTTTCTTTTCGTCCCTTTTTCAAACTCTCTAAATATGAAAAAGGATCGAGTTTTCACTATCGTTAGACTCGTTAAAGCATCAAATAGCGATGGACTTGTCCATCATGACAAGATCGAGTTTCACTTTCGTTAGACTCGTTAAAACATCACATAGCAATGGATTCACCCGAAGGGTGGAATTATACATCAAGCATATGTTATCCTCCTCAATCTTGTTAAAAAATAAGGAGGTACTCGTCAGTAATGACTTGGGAAAATGGGAAAGGGATAAATCACTTTATGGTAGAAAGTCACTCTTGAACATGACACTCATTCACTTCATCTTTGTGGATATCTTCTTGATGGCATATCATATCTATGGTTTATCATACCATCCATCACTTTTATTTTGGGTCAATGCTACAAAATCATTCAGTGTCGTCAATATCTTCAAGAGAATTCACTCAGTAATTCCTCATCCTTTGAAATACTCATAAAATTTCATTTCATGATTGCCATCCCTGAGCATTGCTTCATCAATTACATTCTATCTCTAAAATCATTACTCTCATTTCATGTCGTTGATGGGGGATACATCAAGGCCCTCCTGTGATGGGTTGGTTCCAGTCGACATCAGATCATCATCTACGAAGTTGACTTAGAAACACCCTTCCAGTACCTTCAAGCTTGCATACATAAATGGTAAGTTTCTCGCTTCCAGTGAGAGGTTTACATCACTAGCCTTTGACTGAAAGACTCTCTATGGTGTTTGACACCAAATCGTCTATTCACACCATGCAAACTGTACTGGAGTACCTTTAGAGCCATTATCATCATCAGTGGTTTATTTCTTATCTGTTAATGGCTTACATCATTGGCTGGTAATCATACGGTGTCTTCCCATGTTCGACTTCAGATCACATATTCACATGGTTAGACTCATACTTGAGGGACCAAGTGAACAAGATAGAAGACCCCAAATCTAGTTTCATCCATCTAAGGTGCGATTTCAGGAGTAGTACCACATCATCTGTATGATGGCTTTACACAGATGGGCATCATATCATGGGTCTATATCTGTAGACGACTTTCTAATTTATATAAATGTTATGATAGTTTATGTGCTGAGTATGGGTATGCCTCCCTCAACAATTCATGTCCAAAATGTAAAATATATCATAATTTATTGTATTGTAATTGATGTAGGTCACCATCTGCTTCAGATCCTACTCATCACATTGTAAATCATATCACTCAACATTATCATTTTTAACTTCATGCTTTAGGGGGCATCTGTTACAGGTTAATTTGGGCATCACTCCCATAACTCAGATCAATACAAACAGGGTCTATCATACCCTAAATCAAATGTTACTTTCCTTAAACATGTCATCCCATTGTTGGTTTTTATCCATGAAAGTTTCACTGCTTGAAGTCCAGCTGAAATGCTCCATTGAGCCACCAACGCACCCCTAGACTGTAATAAGTGCTTTGTAGAGAACTTAATCCCATGCAAAGCAGCGTTGTAGAGAACCTAGGCCCACTTAATAGTGTGTTGGTCGACTTTGAGCGAATCGTTCAAATGATTCTGGGAATATTTCCACTTTTTAGTGGCTTCTAGAAGTGGTTCCAGCTATCATGCTATCTGATAACTTCAAATATGAACACCATGGAGCCATTAAATTACTTATCCTCTTATCCCATTGAACATGGATCACTTATCCTCTTATCCCATTGAACAAGGAAACTCCCTCATACATTTATGGAAAATCCATTCAATGACCAATTAATGCCAAAGTACCCTCATTTCCTATAAATTGAGCACTGATCATAATGCAAAAGGGGGTTGGAATTTTGTAGTGTTATGCTAGTGAGATTATAGCTCTTTGAGGTATTTTTTTCAATTAATTTTATGCCATTGGAATAATGCTACTGATGTGATGAGGATGGGCTGAAGCTGGAACGAGTTGACATCGAATCGATCCAACTGGTTGTAACATCTCCTTCTATTTTATAATAAAGAGATTTGTTCTTTTCCCAATACATGTGCTCATGATTTTATATATGTATTTTCAAATGCAACCGATTCAGTTTGATTAAGAGGAATAGATCATATGCCTTTATGTCATTTTCTGTCTTCTGTTAGTAATTGCAGGTACTGTAGAAATTAGCTGAATAAATCACTTATTCACTGAAGATTAACCTGGTCATATATCAATTTCGAATTGCATACATAACACATAACCTTCTTCTACGATTAATTGTCACATGCGGAAATAACAGAAGCAATCTCACATCAATTCAATCACACATTAACTCAGTATGTATGGGGAAAGCCTATAGCTGAAAACCCCGCAGCTATTGTGTATATTATAATGGAGAAATCAAGTAACCAAACAAGTACAATACTCCTCACAAGTACTCAGTACTCTCTCATGAAGTTACTCACAATCTAACTTGGTTTTGAACAAGTCTCGGGTTCAAAACACACCACTAACTGCCTTGCCTCTATTGCGCAATCATGGCCTGTATATGAAGAGGTTCAAGGTTCGAATCCCCTTGCCTTGATTGCGTAATTGTCATGGACAATTCCTCCAAGTGTAATGCAAAACTCATGCAAAACAAATCTACCAACTGATAGCTTTACTCACCCTTTCATCTACCTCTTCCTCTGGTCTCCACTGAACTGATCATGCACTGTAGTGAACTGAAGTGTTCTTGAGTTGACTAATGAGTTAATATTTAGTAAATTAAATATTATTTAATTTACTCCACTCATATCTAGTTGATTAGTTAGTTAACTAATCCCAACTAGTTCAACTAAAATAAAAACGAACACAACTCCTTTATCATCCGTTAACTCTCCAAAACTCACACTTGCCCAAGTCTAACTGAAGCCAACCATGCAAGATGCCATCAAAACCTAGGAACCACGTGATTCCTTGTGTCAGTTGCATGAGCCACCTCCATGACTCAAACTGAAGTGCGCCAAGAGAGTAAACTGTTGTTTATAGTCAAAATATTATTAAGGGTAAATAATATTTGACTTCCATATTTTTAGGAGATCAGTCTAAAAATAGCCCGGGTCCTAAAAATAAGGGTCTCATCTATTTTTATCGACATGTCGCATACTTTAAGAATCTCCAAGTAGAATTCCCAAATTATGCTCCGTATGTCTAAAAATAGACATAGTCTAAAAATAGACTTTGCGCCAGAATTTGCCTGCGGGCCCACTTAGTGAAGGCGACTTCATTTCACTAAGCTCCATCATCTTGATGCATTTTCAACACTCCCTCTCAGCAAGATATGGATTATCTGCAACCCCTATTCTGCCTCTGTGGAATTCGAACTTGCTCCTGGTGAGCGCCTTCGTCAGGATGTCGGCATCCTGATCCTCCGTGGGAACATATGAAAGCATCATGATCCTCCGCTGAACACAATCTCTGATGTGATGGTACCTGATGTCGATATGTTTGGACCTATCATGAAAAGCTGGATTAGCCGAGAGCTTGATGCAGCTCTGGTTATCACAGTAGATCACTGTAGGCTCCAAATGCAACCTGAACAAACCTGCGAGGATCTTCCTCATCCAAATAGCCTCACATGCAGCCAAGCTTGCTGCCATGTACTCGGCCTGTGCTGAACTGAGTGCCACGGATCTCTGCTTCCTGCTGTACCAGGAAACTGCTGTCGACCCAATGCTGAAAACTCCTCCAGAAGTGCTCTTCCGGTCTGTTGGGCTCCCTGCCCAATCTGCATCAGTGAAACCAGAAAGCTTCACTCCATCCTCCTGTCCGTACCATAGACCATATCCCGATGTGCCTCTGATATAGCGCAATACATGCTTGCCCGCCTTCCAAAAGAGCTTGGTAGGCTTAACCATAGCTTGCGAAAACTGGTTAACTGCATAGCATATATCGGGTCGAGTATTGACCAGATACATCAACGACCCCACCAACTGTCGATAGACAGTGGCATCCACTACCTCCTCCGAAGTAGCATCTCCATTCCTCCAACCTCCAGGAAGAGGGGTATCAACAGGCTTGCAGCCTTGCATGTTGAACCTCTCCAGAATCTCCCGGGCATACTTGCCCTAAGAAACAAACAGTCCTCCGCTGCGCTGCCAAATCTCCAATCCCAGGAAATAATGAAGGATGCCCAGGTCCTTCATCTCAAACTCTCGTGCAAGATCCTCCTTGCATGAAAGTATCAACTGCTCGTCGCCAGTCAAAATCGGATCATCTACATACAGTACGATGATCAACAGCTTCCCCTCCACCACAATCTGGTACAGGTTTGGATCCGCCTCACTCTTGGAGAATCCAAGCCCGGTGAAGTAGCTGTCTATCCGAGTGTACCAAGCACGAGGTGCTTGCTTCAGCCCGTACATTGCTCTCTTGAGTCGGCACACATGCGACTCACTGCTGAAGATCTCAAAACCTTCAGGCTGCTCTATGTACACCTCCTCCTCAATAACTCCATTGAGGAACGCAGTCTTCACATCCATCTGATGAATGTGCCACCCCATCTGCGCTGAGAGAGCAAGGATCGTCCGTATGGAAGAGTACCTTGCGGCAGGTGCAAAAGTCTCCTCATAGTCAATCCCCTCGATCTGTGAGAAGCCACGGGCGACAAATCTCGCCTTGTACTTCTCCACACTCCCGTCAGCCGCCTGCTTCACCTTGTAGATCCATAGCGAACCCACCACTGATTTCCCAACCGGTCTTGGGACAATCTCCCATGCACTGTTCCTGATGATCGAATCATATTCTTCGATCATGGCATCAACCCATGCGGGTTCCTCCACGGCTTCCTCAAAAGAGGATGGCTCCGTCACAACACATTGACTCACAAGAGCCATGTATCCAGTGTACCGATCCGGTGACTGTCTCTATCTGCGCTGTGCTGTAGGTGGTCCTACAACCTTCTCTGCATCCCAAGCCAGTCGCTCAGCTTCTGTAGTGCGCATGCGCCCTCCGATGGTTGGCGCTGCCTGGGTGGTTTCTTCCACCTCCTGAACCTCCTCTTGTGGCTGATCCACATCCGGAAGCTCCTCCTTAGGAACTAACGGCTCCTCATCTGCATGCAAGTGTAGCTCCCTCTCAAGCGAACACTGCATGGCTTTCTCCTCCTGGAATTTTATATCCCGTCGCACAACAGTCTTGCGACTGTCTGGCACATACACTCGATAGTTATGAGGTGTATCAGTGTACCCACAAATATTCCAACTTCAGCAGTTGGATCCAGCTTCCTTCTCGCATCCTTCGTCACATGCATGTAGACAGGAGATCCGAAAATCCGCAGATGGGAAATATCAGGCCTCTTGCCAGAATAAGCCTCCTCTGGTGTACTCATGCCAAGAACCTTGTGAGGACAACGGTTCTGCACATACACTGCTGTATTGCATGCCTCGGCCCACAAGTGAAGGGGTAGGCCCTGATCATGCAACATCGCCCGTGCAACACCCACGATCGTTCTGTTCTTCCGCTCAGCCACCCCGTTCTGCTGTGGGTTATGGGGTGCGATGAGCTCTCTCCGAATCCCTTCTGCGCTGCAGAACTCCTTGAATTCAGCCGAGATGAATTCACCATCGTTATCACTCCTTAGAGCAATCACCTTCTTCCCCGACTCCTTCTCTACCAGTGCTTTAAACTCACAGAACTTCGCGAATGTATCGCTCTTCTTCTGCATGAAGAAGATCCAGCACTTTCGAGAGAAATCATCAACAAAGATCACATAATACCTGTGCTTTGCTGTCGAAGCAACTGAGAAAGGACCACACACGTCTGTGTGAACTCTCTCGAGGATCGTCGTGGCGCGACTATCCTTCTCGTGAAAGGTGGCTTTCACATACTTCCCTAAAGTACACCCCTTGCACTGATCTGACTGCGCAAGGGTGCCCTTAGGAAGTCCAGTAGAAATCTGCTGCAGAATCTTCAAAACTCCATGGTGAAGATGGCCCAATCTCCTGTGCCATAGTTCGCCCTCATCATCCCGGCTCACCACTTCTCCCGCCTTGCATGCCATAGCTGCGCAGTCATCTACCTGCAACTGATAAAGGTTCTGAGTTCGAACCCCTATCTTCGGGGTCTCTCCAGTAGTCTTACTGCGCAGGAAAGCTTTTCCTTCGCTGAAGACCACATCATAACCCTTATCCTCCAACATCGCTACTGAAATCAGGTTCTTCTTCAATCCAGGTACATGCATGACATCCTTTAAGACAGAGGGTTTACCAGACTCCCTCTGAAAGGATACGGTACCGATACCAGTCGCACTGTATCTACCATCATCGCCCATCTCGATGTGCACACCCAAATCCTTGTCCTCCAGATCTGAGAACAACTCCCGATCTCCCGTCATATGAAATGACGCACCGCTGTCCAAGAACCACACCGATCCCATCACACTTGAAACCAAGCATGCAATCAGTGAAAAGTCAAGCTCGAGCTGTGAAGCCAAAGCTTCTCCATCTGCAGATCTTCCCGCTTGCTTGTTCTTCTTCTTCTTTGGACAATTGGTAGCATAATGTCCGTGATCATGGCAGTGAAAACACTTCACTTTCGCCATATCCTGCTTCTTGCCCTTAGCTCCGGAATGAGAGGTTTTCTTACCCTTCCCTTTCTTAGCTTTGGACACCAAAGCGCAGTTTTCTTCATCAGCTCCCTTTGATGAAGATCCATCTCGAGTAGTCCTCCTTGTCTCCTCCTGCATGAGATCCGCCCAAAGGCGCTCCCATCCCGGCAGCTTCTCCCGACCATTGACACTATCTTGATATGAGTGCCAATCTTTCGGAATACCAAAAAGAGCCAGGTCGACCATGTCCTCATCTTCGACAGTCACCCCCACACTTCCCAGCTCATCTCTGCACCGAGTGAACTTCGTGAGGTATTTGGCGATACTGTCGCCTTTCTCCATATTGATGTTCCTGAGCTTATCTTTGAGCGCCGGCTTCCTTTGGTCGCTCTTACTCTGGAATAGATCCGTCAAAGCTTTCCACATTAAATATGGAGTAGCCTTTCCATGCAGGCTGGATACAATATGATCCTTGACGCCCTCCAACGGGATCCTTCGACATTTCGCGATCTTCTTTTGCCATGCATCGACCAAAGCTGCATCAGTGGGCTTTGGGACATCCGCATCCACGAACTCCTTCAGACCATTATCTTCTAACACTTCTTCCATTCGATCCTTCCATGCAACATAGTTCGAACTGCCTTCAAGAGCATATTCGAGTCGCAAACCATTGAAAGAAGAAATCTTTCAACACCGGCACCAAGAAGAACAACCTTCTGCAAAATTAGAATTCCAAACTCCAAGCTCTATCGCTTCCGATCTATACTTGAAAACAAATTATTTCCAAATCAGAGATTGACTGCAAGGGGCTTTTACCAGACCTTTCACTTTCCGAAGAAAGATGAATCCGGAGGCTTCCTGGCCCGTATGCAGACTCTGTCCGAGGAAATAAGTTTGCAATCACCGTAATAGATCTCGACAATTAATCTCGCTCCGATACCATGTAGAAATTAGCTGAATAAATCACTTATTCACTGAAGATTAACCTGGTCATATATCAATTTCGAATTTCATACATAACACATAACCTTCTTCTACAATTAATTGTCACATGCGGAAATAACAGAAGCAATCTCACATCAATTCAATCACACATTAACTCAGTATGTATGGGGAAAGCCTATAGCTGAAAACCCCGCAGCTATTGTGTATATTATAATGGAGAAATCAAGTAACCAAACAAGTACAATACTCCTCACGAGTACTCAGTACTCTCTCATGAAGTTACTCACAATCTGACTCAGTTTTGAACAAGTCTGAGGTTCAAAACTCCCCGCCAATTGCCTTGCCTCTATTGCGCAATCATGGCCTGTGTATGAAGAGGTTCAAGGTTCGAATCCCCTTCCCTTGATTGCGTAATTGTCATGGACAATTCCTCCAAGTGTAATGCAAATCTCATGCAAAACAAATCTACCAACTGATAGCTTTACTCACCCTTTCATCTACCTCTTCCATTGGTCTCCACTGAACTGATCATGCACTGTAGTGAACTGAAGTGTTCTTGAGTTGACTAATGAGTTAATATTTAGTAAATTAAATATTATTTAATTTACTCCACTCATATCTAGTTGGTTAGTTAGTTAACTAATCCCAACTAGTTCAACTAAAACAAACAGAACACAACTCCACTACTTGTCCCGTTAACTCCTCCAAAACTCCTGCCACTGAAGTCTAACTGAAGCCGACCATGCAAGATGCCATCAAACCCTAGGAACCACGTGATTCCTTGTGTCAGTTGCATGAGTCACCTCCATGACTCAAACTGAAGTGCGCCAAGAGAGTAAACTGCTGTTTATAGTCAAAGTATTATTAAGGGTAAATAATATTTGACTTCCATATTTTTAGGAGATCAGTCTAAAAATAGCCTGGGTCCTAAAAAATAGGGTCTCATCTATTTTTACCGACATGTCGCATCCATCAAGAATCTCCAAGTAGAATTCCCAAATTATGCTCAGTATGTCTAAAAATAGACATAGTCTAAAAATAGACTTTGCGCCAGAATTTGCCTGCGGGCCCACTTAGTGAAGGCGACTTCATTTCACTAAGCTCCATCATCTTGCTGCATTCTCAACAGGTACCAATCAAATGAGTTCAGTTCGATTAGGAGCGATGAGAGCGACAAAAGGGAGATGGAGAATAGCGAAGGATCACAAGTAGGTGTTCTTATCTTATTTGTTTATCTTACGGAAAAGGTCAAATGTCTTTCATCTATTTTTCTAGGTGCTTCCACCACACTTAGGGAAACTTATCTATCCGTAGGTTTGATTTCCGTAAAACACTATTGATTCTAAATGAGTTTCTTGAACACATTCTTCTTCTAGATTTGTGGGAATAAACATAAGTATATTATGTATCAAATAACTATGTAATACACCTATGTATTTAAGGAGAGTATCTTGTGAAGACAAATCAACAACCAAGATTAAAGATCTTCTGCTAAATTATTGAGTGTAACTTTGGACACTCTGACCTTTCTCTTGTCTAAAAATTTTCTAGTCCAATTTTTTTTTTTGCATGTAAGCTAATGGATAAAACTACCTTCTTAATGCAACTATAAAATAAATCCAAGAAGAGATAATTTTACCACTATTCTTCAAATCTTCTTTAGTTCTCACATCCCACCATATGACAGTTGCACTTTCCAAACGAAGAGAATCAAGTTGGATCTTTGTGACATCATCATCAATCTTTTGAATCTTGCAATAGACTTCAATTTGACGAACACAATTATCAAAATTTTAAGCATTTACTTACCCATTATACATAAACAATTCAAACTTGACATCAAGCTTAATAAAAGGAGACTTAGCATGCCCTTTTGGAGATGGAGGAGGAGTAGGTCTATGAGATGAAGGAGGTGAAGAAGGAAGTGAGGATGAAGGTGTAGATGGAGGTGAAGAAGGAGGAGGAGGTGGAGGCTTGCTCCCATCACTACCATTACATTTTGGACGATTAGAAATTTCTCCTTACAACCTTGTTATCCTCTCATTGTACAACACTTTCACCATCTCAGACATATTATAGAAATCATTTCTAAAATCTCTCTCATCCTTAGAAATCGGCTCATGTTATTCTTCATGTGCCATGAATGATGGAGTTTGCAGAGTTTGTGACATCCTTGAACCAATTTGAGGGTTTGTTTCTTCAAGCACTCCTCCTCTTCTCAATTTATACCTTATGATCATTCAAGAAAATCACTTACAAAAAATGTCAAACCTTCACAATAACCATGCTCTAATACCAAGTTGATCTAAAATTAAATTGAAGGTTTCATATAACATTTTGAAAGCTAGTTTATGTCTTATGGGAAATGGATAGACATTGGAAAAGAAAACAAACTAATTTAAGTTGTTCAGATTTTAACAGAAAAAAATATACAAAATTTAACACTACAAAGCAACAATTTGATGATAGAGTTCACCCCTCTCGGGCTACATCTTCGGGTCTAGCCTCCAATGTTGACCCTTTATATTATATTCTCAAATTTTAAATGACATCAACATACAATGCTCAAATTGCAAACATAACACTGCCATTGTGTTCAGAACACCCAAAACCCCTTGTGTAGGTTCTTCTTGGGATAAAAAAGATTAAAAAATGGCCAAATTAGGCCTCCTTCATTTCTTTGCTATTTTTTCTGCAAATTCGTCTCTATGTCAAAACTGACAACAAAATTCAGCTTTGGTGGCATTACAAAGTGACAATTTTTCAATAACAGGTGGTGTGTTTGGTGCTGAAACCTGCTGAATTTTGTGAAAATTGTTTGACAGTTAATTGTGCTAATAGGCTTGCACCCATATTCTTACACCCCCTGGTTAGTTGTATGGAAGTCATGTGACCATGCAACGCGGGCTAGTGGCCACGCGTCTACTGGCCCCGCTCCTAGTCGTTTGAGGTGTAATGAAATGATGGGCTAGAAGCAGGCAGCATGCCACGTGCCCGCCCCTCGTAAGCCTTCTACCGACGGTTACATGATAACAATGGAACCCGAGGCTGGGGATGTGCCCTGCCCCTCCCACCTTGGGGCTCTGTCACCACACATCGATATGACTTGGCATTGGGCCGGTCGGGCGAGCCCGACGGGCTGTCCCTCCCCCTAACACGACAACCATAACACTTTAAATTAATGTGGGTCAACTTGTTATAACAAGAATCATCGTGGTACAATGGTATGGCGTAGGTTTCCTAGTTGAGAGGTTATGGGGTCAATTCCTGTGGATTGTTAATTGGTCGATCCAAAAAAAATTTGGTCGAATTTGGGGTGCCACATGGTGCCCCATGATTGAGCCACATGTCACCCATTCATTCGCCCCAGTGTCCAAATTTTATTCACCCACCACCATCCAACCATCTACTTCCATGTGTCAGCTCGAGATTGGCCCATCCTACCATTATACTTCCCAGTCAAACTATTGATGTTAGTATGATTTCAACATGACATCATTGTATGGACTGCCACATGGTAGCCATAAATTGTCTAGTCAACCCTCCACGTTGAATTTTTAATTGTTTGTGAAAAAATCCAGAATGTGATAAATTACTCATACGATGTCAGATTGAGGCGATTGAAGTGTCGTTCGAATTAGAATGACGAGATCTACGATTTTGCGCTATTTTAGGGAGATTTTGAACAGCATGATTTTTTAGCATAATTTTTTATCCCTTGGATCATTCGATGACAATTTACATCGAAATTATGACGATAACTTGGGATGTCAAAATTTCAATTGTACCACATATAAAATTTACTAGAATCCAAAATTTTCATAACTTGAAATGACACGGGGTTGAAAGCATGATCAAAGGTCATCGAAAATTGAGTGAATTTGTAATAGTGAGTGTTATGGAAAATTTTGCAGAGGTTGATATCTTTAAATTTGATTGAAAATTTCTTCATTTGTCACAAACTAAAGTTTGAAAATCGTCCTCTCTAGAATAGGGTTAATTAGGAGATCATAGCTTCTTATCCCCTCCCTAATTCAAGTAATATATGGAAATGGTCCGACTAATGAGCATTTTTTACACACGACTCAACATTTTCAATCCTCTAAAGGGCCACATGGTGGCATAGGAACCAATTGAGTCACTTGGATATCCCATCTAATCCTCCTATTTCATTACTCCACATTAAGTAGATTTAGGTAGGCTTAACATCCACCGATCCTACCAATTCAAATTTTTTAATAAAGTGGTTAGAAAATTTATATTCTTGTGTGAATAATCCCCAAATTTCATATGTATTAAGTATGAATTCTAAATCCCTCCCAATAATTAAATTATTATATTGGAGATCATTATTTTCACATGTGTTGTCTTATGCATTCTCCTTTCCCTCATAGGTACCATACAGGTTGAGAAAAGGTAGTGAAATATATATCTCCTTTATATATACCTCAATACAAAACCCTAAGTATAGATCAAAACAATTAATATGTGAAATATTCACTGAAAAAATAGTGATGAGCCCTCCCAAACTCCCCTCGAATTCCAAGTATAGAATTCTAAACCCATAAACAACTTTTTCAGATCCAAAAAAACTGGCATATATGGCCCCATCTTTTCTTGAATCAACACAATATCTAGGCAATAACCTCCACCATTCTGTTTAGCGACAATTTTTTAGCCCTCCTTCCTAGGAATCTTATGTTAATTGACATGATCTTCATAGGGGAAGGTAGTTCATACCCTAAGGACCCTATAAATTAATTGTTTCCATTCCCAGTTGATTTCCTAAGTGGATTTCTCTTGTAAATGTTTGAGTGTAGACTCACACCCTACTGTCGAAGTGCCTAACTCCCTTTGTATTTTAAACCCTAGGCCTACTATAGCACTAGATCCTTCAATAACGATACTAGGATGTAAAATATATAGTTCTCTTCTAGAGAAGGCATATAAATGTTAGAATGATAGTTTCAAAGGAATTTATTAGTTCGGAAATGAAATGGATTAGAATCCCTTAAGATCTTAGCTATAAAGGTAGGCCCTTCCTTCACCCCACACAACCATTGCCTCGATACAATCCTTGAGGAAGGCTTAGGTAAAAGGATAGTACACTTAGAATGCATACTAAAAACTATTCAACCCTCACTTGAAACAAGAGAAGAGTTATGTGTTTTATTTGAATTACTCAAAGTGAGGGAGGGAGAGAAACCTTCATTCCATAGAGCGTCTAACTTACTCTAGTGAACAATTATAAATTACAAATTTTCACTAACATAAAATGATTGTGACGATGCATAATCCCTTCAATGTGAACCCACGATCAATGGAATGGAGATTTGTCCTATCACAATATAATTATCCCTTTCCTTTAGTACAATTTAGCAATGTAGGTTAATGCTCCTTTCATGTCCTCACCTTCTCCAATGTTGTCACATTCGAATGTGGATTCTTAGGGTTTGAAGTCCTAATTCCTAGCATCACTATCTCTTTCCCTAAAAAAATTATTTTGAAAACTCATCTTGTAGTGATATAATACATGCCCCATGTTACGGCAACAAGAACATATTAAGGGAATGTTAACATAATACAATATCTAGATTCATGATCTATCCCCCACCACGAGAGTTATTAGTTCAAACAAAACTTGATGAGGATACAAGTCCATCAAGATTTGAGGCATTGACTAAGAATTATAGGTAGTATAAACATCATTTGTAGTAACATAGGTATCTAGTGTCTTCCTGTTAGCCCTTATTCCTAACTTGATATAGATTTCTAATAGTATATTGAGAATCTTGATCCACATGGGAGAGATGGTAACAATTTCTTATTGAGTATAAAAGAGAGAATGGTAGGGTTTTAAGTACAACATATGTTTATTCTAGTACTAGCGAGTTGCCATAGAATTCTTGATGCATCATCCTGGGTTTGACAAATAAGTCTCGTTCAACTATGTGATAGGAAATGAGTGACAATTCCATAGTCCAAAATGGAGGTCCACTCACTCTACATCTAGGAGTTCATCGTAAACATGGAGACTCTTCTACCACCAAACTTTTTAAAAACCATTCGACCTTCCAACTTTCATATTTGACTAATCTTTAAATCTTCGTACACCAAAGATACACTAGCACCTTTAGACTTGACAACCTACTACCTCTTATGACTAAGACTTCCCTTGGATTGATTTACCTCACCACCCTGCAACTCAAACAAATCTGCATTTCCATTGATAAACCCTAAACCCTTCGAATTGCTGGAAATGGACCCTCTAATCAATACAATAGGGTTATAATTAGTAATGGGGAGGTAAGTAGGTATTGCGCTATCAAAACTAGCATGTAAATTGTAATTTCCACCATTCCCTCGGGAGAAGGTGCACCTAAGGTCTTAATTTGGATTTTGACACAAATACATCAAAGGGTTGGTGGATCTACAAGGATTAACAATGCCAATGCTTCTAGGACCAATAATTTCTATAGTATGTTTAGATGACACATAAAACACCTCGTCAGTGTGGTATGATGGGTCACTAGGGTATATGTATATATAGGGGCAAATAAATATCGTGTCCTTTGATATAATGTGCTCGGAATAATCCACTAGTTGGATAAGGTCGTCCATTATCCAATGAACACCCTAAGCTACACCACTTGGTAGGAAAACTACACATCCTATCATGTATATGCATGAAGAAACTTTCCATCTATGCCAAGAATCCACCACTCAAAAAAAAAATTTAAAAATAATATTTAAGTATTCAACATTAGAAAAAATCATATCCCTAAACATACCTAGGTAAATAGCCAAACTAAACAACCTAGTCAAATCCTTTATACTTATTTATCATTATGAACATAAATTTTTAAATTAAGACAATATTTCAATCGAAATCCTACTATGGATTAAATTTCATATATGTTGAAACTTTATTTTCATAAATTTTATTCCATTTTAAATCAACCTAAATATTGAAAGTTTTTATTTACTTACTACCTAATTAAAACCATAAAATAATTTTTTTTTTTAAAACCTAAACCTTCTAAGATATATTCTAGTCTTTTTAAAACTTGTAACAAGATTCTTAATCATGGAGATTCACCTCACTTTTTTATATATATTCTTAACTTGTAAATAATATTTGATGTTACAATATGATGGCTTACTAATACCAAATTTCTTGGAAACCATAATTCATGTTCATATGACTTTTTTAATTAATCAACTTAATTAAAATGAAAAAAAAAACTACTTTTTATATAAATTTCAACCTTTTATTTCTTAGTACTACCAAAAATATTTTAAAATATTTAGAGGAAGTTTTTTCTTAATTTTTTGTATTACTCTTCTAGTTATTCACAAGCATCAAAGAAGTGTCAACATAGTCAAGATAATCAATACAAAGGCTATGAATGGAACATCATGTCACAATGAGACTTGAACCTAAGTGGGCAGGTTATCATTAAACACTCCCAACCACTTACAATAAACTCAATTGAAAAATTATTTCATGGAAGTTAAATCCTTATTATTCACTTAATAATTATTTGTAATTCAATTAAAATTTTAAAAATACATTCCAAAATAAATACATATATTAACATAATTCTTTAAAAATACATATAATAAATGTAAATATATATATATATATATATATATATATAGTTGAGAGACAATAAAGCAAGATGAAGCAAAAACAAAAAAGTGATCTTGTAAATTTGAGGTAGGCGTTAATAGGAATTTTTAGAATTATTAGTGGAGTTTGATTATTATTATTATTATTATATTATTATTCTAAAAGTTTTATTAGTTTGTCACAAACACATCGTGAGTAGCTAGGAAACGAAATTCTTCCAACCTCATTCCTACTACACTTATTGGCCAAAAGATAATAACAAAACCACATTATCAACATCAAAGGCATACTAAAATATCGCATACATATAGCCCAAAGATACCAAAATATCCCAAGAACCAGAATACATCTTATGCTCATCCCCAATTTAAAAAGTTCCCTAGAGCTGGATTGTACGACCCATTACCTGGTGACAGACGAGGAAAAAAAGCCTCATGAACTTTTCCTTCCAAATGTTCTAGCCTACCTTCTAGATGCTCCAACCACTCGTGAATCATTTTATGGCCACAACGCAAAGATGCCAACCGGTCCATCATGTGTCATTTTTTGTGTTGAAGGTCATTCATAAAACCAATGACTTTGTTCCTTTCCTTGTGTCGGTTGCATGCAAGCTGTTCCAAAAATAGGGTGACTTGTTGAAGTTGATTATCCAGAGAGTCAAATGGAGGGGGGACTTATATTCTTCCAAGAGAATAAACAAGCTATTGGTCTAATTATTCCCCTAAATCACAATTCTCCACACAATTTTCAACTCCATAAAACCATGGCCCTAAAATTCTATTTGCATGACCATGTTGGCATTGCGTAGGCCCCATATTATCAAACTTGCACTAACTTATCAGAGCCTAACGTGGCGTATGTCATTTCCTATGAAATCCCAAAAGTTTCTGATTTTTAATTCCAATGTGAGAAGAGTAGTGTGAGCCACAAATAATCCTATTGTGTATGGCTCTCCCTCCCTCTACCAACCTTCTGGATATAAAAAATATTCCACACACACCAAGCATGTTATACACTAGGTGGAAATGACTACACACCACCCCCTTGAGCTCCAGAATGCTCCAAGACCTAGCGAGGGGAGGGTAACCCCAAGAGAAATGACCCAACCCCCACAATTTTCCACCAAAATTTTAATCAAATGAAACAAGAATATACAATACAAATAAGGGCTGAAGATATCTGAGAGAGCCCTTCAAAAGTAGTTGCAAGATACCATAAGAGATGTTCCCCAAGAAAGTCATGATCCGGCCCAATACTTTTGACCATAGCACCAAACACCATTATGCGGAAGGGTTCTTTCCCTCTCGCCATCGAACTTCTCCAATTACCATCTACATACCCAACATCAATTGTTAAGAACCACCCAACTGGCCCAACATATAATCATACATACCAACAAGATGAGAGAACTTGGAGCAAATGAGAAACTTGGAATGAGAAATTTACCATAGGATTGAAGTTTGGTGTGAACCCCAGTGATGTCACCTTTTCTTCCAGGTCTAGTCTATGCTGCTCCACCCCAACCATGAAGACCCAACATAATGACTAAGAAGGTCACCACAAGCTCGACTCCCAAATCCTCTTACATTGTATCGTTGTAGTGGAATAGAGAGTTCCTCCAGAGCTAATTGAAACACCTTCCCCCATTGTTGCAGCTTGAGGGAACAGGGATGGCGAAGTCAGAATGCCACTTTGAATGCCCAAAGAACCGATTTCGTCCACCTCGTTACCTCCCATTACCTTGCACAACCAACAATGTTCTAGAGGATCACAACTATCAGATATACCTCTTAAAATCTCTAAGGACGTCGACTCTTGCTTTTCACAGGAAGCATCCATGACATGCCTCATTAATTAGAATGGCATGCGAACAAGGGTGTTAATGCCCCACCGTTCCCTTCATTAACTACAATTGTCACTCCCATTGGGGAGAATTATAATTTTTTTTATTAAGATTAATATAAAAACATTTAAAAACAAATATTATATTTAAATATTTTATTCTATAATTTAAAATATTAATCTTTAAACACGATTTAATTTGATTTAATTTTTTAATGAAGGGATAAGATCAGGTTTTGGGAGAATATTATTTGTTTGATAAACCCATGGAGGGCTATGATTTCATATTACAATCTTATCTTGACATTTAATAAGTATTAAAACTGAAATGCTTCGTCTGCTAGCATGCTCTCTTTCATTTTCCATCAGCTCACATTATCACCTGCTCGCTGCTTCAATCTCCCATCGACGACGGCTCCTCCATTTCCTTGTGTGGCTGATGGATAGATGCGTACATTAATATAGATTGCATGATTGAGAAACATACATATATTTTGTGGCAAAGGATCTCATAACCAACAATGTTTTCAATGGATCAAATTTTATTATATATAATAATCCGCAAGCATCGTATATTGATCATACTGTATATTATAATCAATATGTGGACATGACCCATGTGTTTGAAGGGAAGATTATATACAATGAAATGGATGCTTTTCGTGTGGGGTTGAACAAACTATATTGGGATATTTTCCTCACATCCTTCCATCTACAAATCATGAAGAGGCTTCTTTAGCATGATATTTAACATCTTCACAACACATTATTAGAACACCAAAGTTCTTTGTTTTCATCTCAATGCATTGAATATGTGGCCTCTTCATCCATATTTATAGGTGAGGCACATTTTCTATCTTCCATATGAATTCAATGAGGCTCATTCAACCAATTCACTGCTCAATTTATAATTTATCATAGATATAATTATGATATAATTTATTTTTCATTGTTATTTTGTACATATATTTTCAATTAATGGATTAAATATAAAAATAATGGAAAAAATAAGATATATTCATAAACTTAGCAGCTCACAGGTGAGCAAGCTGCACCTGGAGGCTGCCACACCGAAAACACTCTGGTCATTCCTCATTAACATCAAGAATATATAAGTTTACATGAGAATACGAGAGTTAGAACTAACACCTAGAAAATAGGAACTAATTCCTAAACTAGGATACATGCACAACTAATGAACAAAATTTCTCCAATAATACATTCTCCATTAATTCCAACACTCCCCCTTAATGGAGAAAGGGTTCACTAGTACTCCTAAAATCTCCCTAAATAATTCAAATTTAATTCTTCTAAGTAGCTTGGTAAAAATGTCTACTGCATTATCACAAGTATTACAATATTCAATATAAATTTATTTTGACTGTTGAGAATGCAACAAGATGATGAGCTTAGTGGAAAGAAGTCGCCTTCACTAAGTGGGCCCGCAGGCTATTTTTGGCGCAAAGTCTATTTTTAGACTATGTCTATTTTTAGACATATGGATCATGTTCTATGAGTTGCAGGATGCTATTTGTGGATGGTTGGTCAAGTCGGAAAAATAGATGGACTTCTATTTTTAGACATATTGGGCAGAATCTATTTTTAGATTGCCAGTCTAAAAATAGATATGTCGAATATTATTAGCTCTTAATAATATTTGGACTCTAAGCATTATCTTATTCTCTTGGAGCACTTTAGTTAAGTGCACAGATGTGGCACAGGAGTTGACAGAAGGAATTACGCTATTCTTGAGGGTTATGTGGAGCTATTTCATGAAGACTTCAGTTAGAACTCATGTGACAGAGTTTGGTGGAGTTGATTGAGGAAGTTAGTGGAGTTGTATTCAGTTTAACTAATCTAAACATAGTTGAGCTATTTGTATCTAGTTTAACTGATTGATACAATTAGTGAGATTGGTGTGAATTAATTATTAATTAATTCACTAATTATAAACTCATTAATCAACTAAATAATACATCAGTTAACTTCAGTGCATGGACAGTTTCAGTGGAGACCGGTGAAGAGGTAGGTGAAAGAGCAGTGTGACTATCAGTTGTGACTATACTGGTGCATGAGTTTGCACCAAACATTGATGGAGATGCCAATGAGGATTGCGCGGTGCATCTTGGGTGGATTCAAAACTCAGATTGGGGCATTATTCATCTTGGATTCTTGTGATGAGGTTTCTTAACGAATTGGGCTTGATTGGTTCATGTGTTTTGTAGATACGAGCTTGTGTAGTGTGTAACAATTGGAGATTGTACTGCGAGCTTGTGAGGAGTTTGTACAATGATTGTTACACCAGTCTCTATCATTATAATGTCTGAGATAGTTGGGGGTTTTCAGCTTTAAGCTTTCCCATAAATACTGTGTTTATATGTGTGATTGTTTATGGTTTTAATGTGCGCATGCGATTGTTTATATTTCCGCAATTAATGATCAATAGTAGAAGAGGTTATGTATTATGCATGAAGCTCAAATAGTGTATGATCAGGATAACCTCGGTGAATAATTTAACAGTTATTCAAATTTCTACATTGACTTAATCTTCTCTCTAAAAAAGTGAAGCTGCGTATCAATATACTTTGTGTTTTTATGAAACAGAGGATTGTTTGCGAGTTTGATTAAGCTTTGGTTGTCACATCTGATAACTGTTGCATATTTTTGTTCTTCTCCAACACCATGGAGAAGTCTCCTCAACCAAACTGCCTCACATGTTGTTGCACACATTGCTTGATACTTCTCTTCTGCAGAAGATAAGGATACAATATTATGCTTCTTGTTGCTCCATGCAATGACCCCGGACCTAATGTTGAATGCATAACCTGTTATGGATTGTTTTTCATCCATATTTCCGACCCAATCTGAATCTGAAAAACCTGTCAATCTAACATCAAACAAATCAATATATTTAATACCAAAGTATGAGGTTCCTTGAAGATACCTTAGGACACCATTCGCTGCCACCCAATGAATCTCAAAAGGCTTTGAAATAAACTGGCTCAAAACACTAACTACAAAATCTGAATTAGGTATAGTTGTAGTTAGATCAATCAAACTCCCAACTAGTTGTCTGTACAGTGTTGCATCCGCCTCCTTAGAATCATCATCATTCTGAAGTTTGACATTATGTTGTAAAGGCACTGAGGAAAATTTGCACTGATTCATTCTGAACTTTTTCAATAAGCTCCTAACATTCTTTCCTTGAGACAGAAAAGTCTGGCCAAAATCCCTCGAGACTTCAAGACCCAAACAATAATGTAACTGTCCAAGGTCGTTCATCTCAAAAACCTGTGACATCTACACTTTGATTTCTTTAATGAGATCATCAACATTTCCTATAATAATAATATCATCTACACATAAAGAAATCAAAACAATTTTCCCCTTTTCATCAAACACAGTGCACATATTAAGGTCGTTATTGCTCCTCTTATAACTATGTTTTAAGAAAAATGAGTCATTTTTTTCATACCATGACCTGGGTGCCTGTTTTAATCCATACAGTACTTTCCTCAATCTACAGACTAAATTTTTCTGCCCATTTTTCACAAACCCTTCATGTTATGTTAAATACACCTCCTCTTTCAATTCACCATATAAGAAAGCAGATTTCACATCTAGCTAGTGTATTTTCCAGTGATGTTTCGTAACTAAGGCTATTAACATTCTAATGGTGTTTAACTTAGCTACAAGGGCGAAGGTTTCTTCATAATCAATACCTTCTTTCTGTGAATACCCCTTAGCTAAAATCCTAGCTTTATATTTATATATACTACCATCTGCTTTAAAATTAGACTTGTATAACCATTTGAAACCTATGGTTTTTTTGCCTTCAGGAAGTTCAACTAGATCCTAGGTTTTGTTTTTTAAGTATTGAATCATATTCCTCTTCCATGGCTACCCTCCATTCATCATATTCACTTGCTTATTTATAGTTTAAGGAATCAACAACATTCAAGATATTTTTCATGAGGGAATAGTATTTATACTTGGCAGGTAAGTGAGACTAATCTTCTTGGTATTGGAGTGGCCTCAAATATGTTTTGATCGTCCCTTAATGGACTTGAACTTCTGACTGCGTCTGTATCATCTAATTCTTATTTTTTATGTCGTTGTTATTGTTGCTCATGATTGTCCATTGTTTCATCACTTCCAACTTCCACCAGCAACGACATGTCCCACTCTTCATTTCCTTTATCATAGTTTCCATCATCAACCTACTCATGGAATATTACATCTCTACTCGCAAACACTTTGTGAGTAGAAGGATTAAACAATTTATATGCTTTAAACTCTGTACAATACCCAACAAAAATGTGTTTAATGACCTTTGAATCCAGTTCTTCCTATCCAATTTTGGAACATGAGCAAATGCTTTCGAGCCAAAACTCTTAAATGGTTAACTGTAGGCTTAAAACCTAATAAAGCTTCGAATGGAGTTTTAAAATCAAGGCTTTTTGTTGGACTCCTATTGTTTAAATACACTACAATATTTATTGCTTCTCCTAAAAAACCATTAGACAAGGTCTTACCTTTTAACATGTTTCGTGCACACTCTACAAGGGTTTTGTTCTTCCTCTCTGCAACCCTGTTCTATTGAGGAGTGTGGGGTACTATGAACTGTTGAACTATCCCATGGTCCTTGTGATATTTGATGAAGCCACTCTGCTTGTATTCTTCCCCTTGATCTGAGCGAAATTTTTTGATGAAATTCACTGTCTCTTTTTCAACCATGCTTCTAAATTCTTTAAAGTATTCAAAAGTATGACTTTTCTTTCTGAGAAAATATACTCAAGTAAATCTTGTGCAATCATCAACAAATAATAAAAAATAATATGCACCTCCTAATGACCTTGTCTACATCAGCCCACAAAAATCAGTGTGCACAAGCTCTACTATATCTCTCTTATTTCTATATGAAATTGAGGGAAACTCATCCCTATGCATCTTCCCAAGGGCACATCCTTCACAATCAACATGAATTTTTTTTAAAACAGGGAGACCATTGACCATACTTTGTTTCTGAATTAGAAATAGGTCATGAAAATTGATATGACTGAATCTTTGATGCCACAAATTCTCTGTTGTCATAGCTGTTGAAGTCAAGGCTTTGTGTGGTGTGCTTCTTACATTCAATTTGTAGAGACCTCCAACTCGAATACCTAATGCAATTGGCTCCAAATGATCCAACAAATCTTTAATTACATAGTAATACTTAAAAATTTGTACCTTAAATATTATGATTTGTTATCATAGAGACAAAGATCATATTCTTTTTAATTCCTGGTTCACACATCACATTTTGAATATGCCTAATATTACCATTAGGAAATATCACAGGAATATTTCCATACCCTTTAATCTGGTAACCTCTCTCATCACCAAGGTAGATATTAGCACCATTGCTGGTCTCTTTAAAATTTTCAAACCAATGTTTGTTACTTGTCATGTGAGTAGAAGCTCCATAATCCACAAACCAAGTTTTCGCTTCATCATTCTTAGTAGAGAAAGTTGAATCAGACATAAACAGTTTGAGGTCTTGATTTTGTTCTTCATCAACAAAGTTCCCTGCATGCTTCATTTTTCTATGTCAATTTTCATCAAACTTCTTTGTATGGAAATTCCTAGAAATGTGACTAGATTTACCACAATAAAAAAATTTGATCCCTGAATCATTTTTGGTCGAAGACATACCTTGAGGTGGCTTTCTCTATGGTTTACCTCCACCTTTCTGTCCTGTGCTTACTTTTCCTCTGAAAGGATTTTTCTTTGCCATTAATGGAAGATCTAAATTTTGGGGTTTCAAAGTCATTCGCCTCTCTTCTTCTTGTATCAAGATCCCTATCACTTCTTCGAAATTGGGGGCTTTCTCCCTTACATTCATACCTGTAGTAGGAATATGATAATCGTCAGTCATACCATTCACGGTAACCATGACGAGGTCAGTGTTCGATATTGTCTCCCCTATATCGGCCACCTTATTTTTCAGTTGCTTGATCCAAGAGATGAATGCAACAACTGATTCACTCTCCTCCATTTTGATGGAGAGAATCTTGCTCTTCAGGAATAATAAACAATTTGTATTCTTTATCTCATAAAAATCCTTAAGAGTTGTCCAGATATCATTTGTTGACTTACACTCTATGATGTGAGGGATAATGCAGTCTTTCACTGACAATTTCAATAACACTTTCAATTTGTTCTCCCTCTTCTCCCAATTCTGGATTTCTGCAGTTGTTCCACCTCTGGCTGTGGTCGGCTTCGCTTTATCACTGTTTGTGATTGCCCATGCACTTTTCCCTTCAAGCAAAGTCTACAGTTTAAATTTCAAATTTGAATAATTGGACCCATCGAGCTTATTTCTCTTGTTCAATTACACCTCTGTCATCAGATTGTTCATCGTGGTAGGTCGATCTATGGATGTACCTCAAAAACTTCAACCTCAGCAATTGATAAAAAAAAATTCTATTATGAGATTTGTCACCAATGGATGCCAGAGTGATCTTTAATTCTTCGATTTCAAATTGTAGACTTTTGTCATACATCAACGCCCACACAACATCATCATGAAGAGCCAACAACCTCCTCCTTTGACTACCAATTCCACCAAATTCTGCAAACTTGACCGCCCTCCGTACCTACCGTGGAAGACATTTTCGAATTTTAAATGACTTACTGAAACAGTCGTCGACCTGGAATTTGGAGTGTTCGATGGTGAGTATAAAATCAAAGATACACTAGATCATTCCGAGTCGACACTGACAAGGAATTTTTGTAGTTCTTCCACAGTTCAACCCACACAAAAAAACACGCCTCCACGCTCATCGAACTGAATGCACAACCTCGAGCACGATTCACGTTGGGAAGATGAAAAACCCACTACTCTGCTCGGCCTCCCACACGAAGGCACCACCACGCTTTCGTCCCCTACCTAGCGCACCACGACAATAATTCAGGTGAGTAACCAACGTTCATTGTGGACATGTCGATTCACAGGTCGACATCCCAACAAACTCGGATCTCACCACACCAGTCGACGCTCTGTATCCCAAAAATGCGCAGTGGAGCATTCAACATTCGACTGGATGCTCAAATTCTGCAGATCTCATGCTGACTCCAATGTGACTGCAATTTTGAATCCCCGCATTGGTGCCAACGTCTAAACATGACCTCTCCAGTGGCACTCCATCGTTCTACACGATAGATCCACGACTCCAGGAGCTCAATGCACAAGAAGCACTCAACGCGTCACAATTTGTTTTCCTTGGTCCCTCTTGCAGTCAATGAGCCACGAATGCAGAGCCAATGGGCCAATTCAGGTTTGTAGTCGCATCACCCAGGCAGCTAACCTCCCCATCGCTCCGGAGCAGCGTTGGTCATGCTGAACGGCCGTGTTGAAGACAATAATTGTAAGTAAAAGGGGAACATCGGGGATATTTCCCCAAATCTCGCGTTGTTCACAACATAGCAGCGTTGCTGGTAGCGAAATACACACGCCGATCAAATCAAGAAAGAAAGAAACAGTCTCTCGCCAGCCACCACAACTCTACACTTGAGCTCCTCTCTGCCACCAAGGGCACTCAATTATCCAGTCACAACTTGTGCTTTGATATCATGTTAAAAATGGATGAAATAAGATATATTCATAAACTTACTAGCTCACAGGTGAGAAACCTGCACCTGGAGACTGCCACACCGACAACGCGAGCTCATTTATTATTAACAACAAGAATATATAAATTTGCATGAGAATATGAGAGTTAGAATTAATATTTAGAAAATAAAAACTAATTCTTAAACTAAAATACACGCACAACTAATAAAAAAACTCTCTCCAATTATACATTCTCCATTAATTCCAACAAAAATTATTATATATAATAGATTTATTTAATAGTGTTTGAAATAAACATATAGAAGTAAGAAGTTTATCTTTACACTTTAATTTAACCTATTTGAATAGTTTGTTTTCAAACATATTATAATTGTGAATTTTTTATAAATATCTTATAAGAAATTTAATTTAGTATAATTAATCTCACATTACATAGTATAGTTAAAATTTTATAAATTTGAAACTTAGGTAAGTTTAAGTATACTAATCTATTATGCACTAATATAAACAAAATCGAATATCAATACTCACAACATTATATGCACATTATTAAAGCATTATAGCTATCCATTAACTCTAATTTTCAAGCCTAAATTTCTTGTTACAATATTATAAACTCTAAACATAACTTTAAAATTAAAATTACAAATATAATAATTATTAATGTGGTTAAAATAAACCTATAAACTTATAGTAAATGTAGTTGTGTTAGTTTAATGATAATCTCTCCATATAAATTCTCATTGTGACATGATAGCATAGCATTGGAAGCCATCTTCATACCAATTTACTTGACTATATTAACTCTTCCTTAATACTTACAAATAACCAAAAATAATATATATATATATATATATATATATATATATATATAAATATAAAATAAACCAATCCGAATTCTCAAGCATCAATAATTGAGAGAAGCAAGACCCGCATTGTGGAGGCCCACTGGCCTCCTGTGGTGGTTCCTTTTTCCAAATAAAAGTGGTTCCTTATCTCCATAATAGGGGCTGAGTCATCGACCCTCCAATTCCCGCAATGCCATGAAAATGACAAATCAACTTTCAACTTGACTCCGGCTTGTACAGCTACGGTTTTCAAATGCCGTATGAAGTCGAGGAATCCACGTGGGTAATTTGGACAGTCTCTCTATTTTGACGACGTGTTATGCTTCTCTCTATTTGGATAAGAACGAATTAACGTTCATAAACAAACATTGTTTTAACACGATGCTTCGGTAACATCCGTTTACGTTGGCTGTCCTATAAGTCTTGTAATTTAATCTTGTATATATGTTTAGAATTGTTGTAGACCAAATTTTCTAAGGGCAATAAAGTCTTGTAATTTAATCTTGTATATATAATTAGAACTGTACTAGGGCTAATTTTGTAAGAGCAGTAAATTTCTGGTGGGAATTCGGCCATAAATTCCTTTTCCGATAACAAAAATGGGTTAATCCATAATGCAGCCAAAAATAATGAATCTTACAATTATAACCGGGATTATTGTTTTCCGGACGAAACTGACTACGCATATTTTAAATTCCAAGAAAAAATACCCAACACCTATTAATTAGGTTACATTGATTAGATTTCGCCTACGCCAAAATCCTATTAGTTATATTATAATTCTGCTTTCAATAATGGCACTGCATTCCATTGTTCAAAACGTTTTCTCTTTTATTGGAATAGTGCATCACCTTATCATTTTAGTTCTTCGCACACGCAGCCGTGGATTTTTTGACATCTCATTCCCTCTTCCAATCGTTTTCTCTTGCCTTATCCACACCCAGCGTGTTAACTGTTTTTTTTTTCAATTCCGGGCTGGAGATCGTTTTATATATGCATGCCCTCTCTTCTTCTGTTATACCCCACTTACCTTATTATTCCCCACTTGTGCTTTACCTTTGGTTACCTTTTCCAAATTTGCCATTATCTCTGCTCTTTGTATTTTACTGGATTTAGCTACACCCATTCTGTACAGTTAGATCGAATTATTTTGCACTTGGGATTCAAGCTCGGTTTGTGGATCAGCGCATTTTTGTGATATAATCTTAAATGTGTTCATGTTATTTTTGTGATAAATTTGCAGACTGTAATGTCTACTTTGGCACAAGCAAAGCAACAAAATAGTTCCAAGAATTACTATATGGGTGACCGGATAGGAATTAATAACAATCCTGTTGAAGATAATGGAGAATTTATATTAGAGAGAGTTGATTCACCCGAATCTTAGATTAGGAGTTTCTTCCTATTTCTTAAGTTCTGGTTCTAACTTCTCTATTTGCATATTGCCTATATATTGTTTGATATCTAATGAGAATGTAGAGTGATTTGCGCACGCAGTCCCTCCTGGTGTAGTTTCTCAGAGTAGAGCTAACCAGTACAATTTTCAATAATATTTGATTTTGCCATATTTTATCATGGTATCAGAGCTGCAGGGTTCAGTCAAAGCCAAAGTGTTTATGATCTTGTCAGTATCTAGGCAGTAGAGGAGAAGCCCATGATGACCTGAGGGTCGCTGTGAGTGAGGTTGTGAGAATTTTTTTTTCTCTGGGAGGTAAAGTCAATCAACGCGTTCATTTGAAACACAGACGCACCGATCAACGCGAATCTGTCCCTGAGAAAGGCATCGATTTCAGAAATTAGTACAAAGTCACACAGAGAAAACACATCGATCTTTGTTACTACTTACAAGGTTTCTGCTTAGCGCGACTAGCACAGGATCTGAAAGTTTTTTAGGGCGCTGACAAAGCGAGTGAATTTTGTGTTGAAGAGAGCCAATCTACTTGGATTGAAGGAGCTAGAGAGCTCATGTCACAGAGCCAGAGAACTTGTGCTTTAGAGCGCCGTGCAGCTAGAGTGCTCATGATGCAGATCGTCGATTGAAGCCAGAGAGATTTTTCTTGTGGAGCTAGAGAGCTCGTGCTTGCAGATCCAGTGAGATCGTGTCAGAGGAGTTAGAGTTCCTGTAGATCCAGTGAGCTCGTGTCAGAGGAATCAAAGTGCCTGAATATCTAGTGAGATCGTGTAGAAGAGTTAGAGCACCTGCAGATCTAGTGTGATCGTGTCAGAGGAGTTGGAGAGTCGTGGCATCAGAGGCAGCAGCAGTGGAAGGATCACTATAAGCGTGATTCATGACAGAGTGAGCTTGTGGTGCAATGCGCAGAGCAGCTTGCTAAAGACGTTGAAGAACACGTAGATATGTTTCTTAATATTATTGTTTTTTTGTGGATTTGGGGTAGATCCGGTTGTGGATCTGATTTTCTGTCAATTTTCGGAGGTCATTTTTTATTATCAAGATGAATAATTTGATGGAAGTATACTTGAATGAAAGCAACAAGCTTAATGGTTCCAACTATTCAAATTGGAAATTCAAGTTACGGACTATGCTGAAAGGGCATATCGCATGGGGGATCGCGACTGGCGATGAGGCGAAATCTACGATTGTAGCAAGCGTGACAACTGCGACAATACAAGATTGGGAGAAAAGGGAGAACAAGGCGAGATTGATGTTGAAGATGGCAGTCAAATATTACATCATCCCTCATATCAGAGATTGTACGTCTGCAAAAGAGATCTGGTGAACTCTCAAAGACCTGTACAAAATCAGAAATAGGAATCACCTATTGTTCCTTGAAAGCAAGATTCTCTCCATCAAGATGGAGGAGAATGAGACAGTAGCAACGTTCATCTCACGCATCAAGGACCTGAAAGACTAGATTGATGACATCAGAGAGGCTGTAAGTAATACTAATCTGGTAACTATTACTATAAATGGTATGATTGATGATTACTAGATGTTTAAAACAGGCTTGAATGCTAGAGAAAAATCCCCCAAATTCGAAGAATTGACAGGGATTCTCATGCAAGAGGAGGAAAGACAGATGACATTGAAACCCCAGAACACAGACCTAGTTCTCATGGCGAAGAAGAAGCCATTTAGAGGAAAAGTGAATGGAGGACAGAGAGGTGGAGGCATAACACAGAAAAGGCTGAATCCATATCAAGGTATGTAACCAAACATGAATGATCTACCATTAAAATGTTTTTATTGTGGAAAATTGGGCCATATGACTAAGCACTGTCGTAAGAAAAAATATGATGAAGGTTAACAAAGATACAAGAGACATGCGAATTTTGCAGATTTTGCAGAAGATAACCATAACCAGGGTCTAAGATTGTTCATGGTCGACTCTGATGAGAAGGACGAAGAAGATACATGGTATGTGGATTCACGAGCATCCATCCACATGATAGGAAACAGAAAATGGATTGAGGACTTCAAAGAAACCATCAACGGAGCAAAAATCTACCTTGGCGACGATATGGGGTACCCAATCAAAGGACATCATAATGTTCCTTTAATTTTGTTTGATGGTAATATTAGGCTCATTCAAAACGTGATGTATCTACCCGACATTAATAAGAATCTGATTTATGTTTCGATGATAACAGATCATAACCTTAAGGTAGAATTTTATAAATTATATTGTGTTGTTAAAGATTTGCTGGATTCTATGAAGATCATTGAAATAGGGATTCGTGTGGGCGGCCTTTACAAGCTGGATATGAAACGTGCGCCACATCAAGCCTTGACATCGTCAGGTATGTCTACGGAAGAACTATGGCATCATATATTTGGTCATATAAATTTTAAAGATTTGCAGTTAATTCAGAAGAAAGGTATGGTTACTGGTCTTACTAATTTAAAGCGTAGTCATGTTGATTGTGAAGTGTGTGCTCTTGGGAAGATGCACGAAGATGAGTTTCATGTTAATGTTAATAGAAAACAGAGAGATATACTTGAGTTAGTCCACACTAATTTATGTGGACCAATGCAGTCAAGATCTTTGGGAGGTGCATATTACTTCTTATTGTTTGTTGATGACTGTACCAGATTTATGTGGGTATACTTTCTTAGCAAAAAGAGTCATGTTTTTTAATACTTCAAGCAATTCAAAAGCATGATAGAGAAGCAGATAGTAAAATACATCAAGATTCTCCGCTCGGATGAAGGGGGAGAGTACAGGAAGGCTGGTGCTATCAAATATTGTAAAGAACATGGAATTTTGCAACAGTATACAACACCCCACACTCCTTAGCAGAACGGGGTTGCAGAAAGGAGAAACAAAACTCTCGTGGAGTGTGCTTGCATTATTCTGAAAGGTAATAATATTTCTAATGGATTTTGAGTTGAAGCTATAAATACGACCGTTTATTTGAAAAATAGAAGTCCTGCAAGAATTTTGGATTCTAAAACACCTTTTGAAGCCTTATTAGGTTTTAAGCCTTCAATTAAGCATTTGAGAGTTTTTGGTTCCAAAGCATTCGCCCATGTACCAAAAAAAGACAGAAAGAAACTTGATGCAAAGGCCATCAAATGTACCTTTGTTAGGTATCATATTGAATTTAAAGCTTACAAGTTATTTAATCCCTCTACTCATAAATTTTTTTCGAGTAGAGATGTAGTGTTTCATGAACAAGTGCATGATGGAAACAATCCAAACAACAATGATGATTGAGACATTCCATTATTGGTAGAAGAAGGGAATGGTGAAACAGAAGAAAGCCAGGAGCAACAGGAGCATAAGTAGCAACAATGACCGAAAAAAGAAAATGTTTCAGATGAAATCATCAAACCAAGTCTATCAAGATATTATCAGAACACGTTGGATCTCACTCCAACTCTCAGAAGACTAGATAGGAAAACACAACTTCCTACAAGATACAGAGAGAATCCTTTTATAACTATCATGTTAAGTGTTGTTGAACCCTCTAGTTATAAAGAAGCAAGTCAATATAATGAATGGAGGGAAGCCACAGAAGAGGAACATGAATCAATTTTGAAAAAAAAAACATGGGAGTTAGTTGAATTACCGGAGGGTAAACAAATCATAGGTTGTCAATGGTTATACAAACTCGAAGTTAAAGCAGATAGGAGCATAGATAAGTATAAAGCTAGACTGGTTGCAAAGGGGTATTCAGGAAAATAAGGTATAGATTATAAGGAAGCCTTCGCCCCTATAGCTAAACTTAATACAATCAAAATGTTAATTGCCTTAGCTACTAGACACCACTGTAAAATGCACCAGCTAGATGTTAAATCTTCTTTCTTGAATGGGGAGTTGAAAGAGGAAGTTTATTTAGAGAAACTTGATGGGTTTGTCAAATAGGGAAAAGAATATTTAGTCTATAGGTTAAAGAAAGCCTTATATTGACTAAAACAGGCTCCAAGATTATGCTACGATAAAATTGATTCATTCTTCCTACAACACAGCTATAATAGAAGCAAAAATGACCCCAATCTCTATACTGTGTTCGATGAAAAGGGGAAAATAGTTTTGATTTCTTTATATGTATATGATCTCATCATTGTAGGAAATGCAGATAAACTCATTGAAGAAATCAAGGTGCGGATGTCACAAATGTTTGAGATGAAAGACCTCAGTGAGCTTTGCTATTGTTCGGGTCTAGAGATCTGGAGAGATTTAGGACAAACCTTTCTAGCATGGAGTAATTATGTTAGGAATCTTCTGAAATAAGTTTAAGATGGATTAGTGTAAGGCTGCAGTAGTGCCACTACAACAGAACACCAAACTTCAGTGTGATGATGGTTCAAAGGAGGCAAATGCAACATTGTACAGGCAGTTGGTCGGGAGTTTAATCTACTTGACCACTACTAGACCAGATTTGACTTATGCATTCAGTGCATTGTGCCAATTTATGCCCAATTCACTTGAGAGCCATTGGATTGTAGCTAAAGGCATCTTAAGGTATCTACAAGGAACCTTAGACTGTGGCATTTTGTATACTAATTCTTGTGATGTGAAATTGACAAGTTTTTCAGATTCCGATTGGGTTGGAAACGTAGATGACAGGAGATCCATTACAGGCTATGCATTTAGCATTGGGTCTGGGGTAATAGCATAGAGTAGTAAAAAGCAAAACATAGTTTCCTTGTCTTCAACAGAAACAGAGTACCAAGCAATGTGTGCAACGACTTGTGAGGTAGTTTGGTTGAGGCGACTTTTGCAAGATGCTGGAGAAGAATAGAAAGCTGCAACAATGATCAGATGTGATAACCAGAGCTCCATCAAACTCAAAAATAATCTGGTGTTCCATAAAAACACTAAGCACATTGATACTCAGTTCCACTTTGTCAGGGAGAAAGTTCAGTCTAAAGTAATCCATATTGTATACTGTAATACTTGTGATAATGTTTTCGATATTTTTACCAAGCCCCTTGGTAGAATTAAATTCAATATGTTTAGGTACATGTTAGGAATATTTGTTCACCCTTTCTCCCTTAAGGGGGAGTGTTGAAGATAATGGATAATTTATATTAGAGAGAGTCGGTTCACCTAAACCTTAGATTAGGAGTTTGTTCATATTTCTTAAGTTTTGGTTCTAGCTTCCCTATTTGCATGTAATCTATATATTGTTTGATATCTAATGAGAATGTAGAGCAACTTGCGCACACAGTCCCTCCTGGTGTAGTCTCTCAGAGTAGAGTTAACCAATACAATTTTCAATAATATTTGATTTTGCCATATTTTATCATTTGTGGATCAACCTATATTTGTGATATAATCTTAGATGTGTCCATGTTATTTTTGTGATAAATGTGTAGATCGTAATGTCCACTTTGGCACAAGCAAAGCAACAAAATAGTTCTGAGGAATACTATATGGATAACCCTGATGGGAATTAATAACGATCCTTGCGACGAGTGGGAAGAATGGATGGGATGGGAAGGAGTTGGAACCCTTGATTATTCCTCCCATATTAATATCTATGCATGATTATATCTTTATCCTAATTTGTATTCATGTCACTTGGCCTTGTAAATAATTAGGCCTCTCCACAGTTAGGCCTCTCCATGACCATCCCTAGGTTAACCAGTTATGGAAAATACTTCTGAGACTCTTACCTATGATGCTTCTCATTCCTCCCTGTAGATTGAAATTACTCTTATATTTTTATAGCACATTTATTTCTATTGCCTCAGCTTCTGCTCCATAAGGGACTTCTTGACTCAGATGAGCAACAACATTTTGAGATGTCTCAATCTTGAGAACTCATTTACTTTGCTCATGAGTTATGAACTTGTACATATGTTCTATTTATTTTAATCTCTCATCTTCTGGCAGGTACCTTTGGATCTCTCTCCGTCATGCCAGAGGATCTGCTCTTAAATGAAGAGCTAAATATTCTTGTTGTAATTGCAATGTTTTTCAATGAATGGAAACCATTTATTTGACCAAGAGACATTTTTGTCAGTGATCTGAATGTTGTTGTTTCATTCCAAAAATGTACTTTTCTATGGTATATTATACTGGGCATATATTTATTGAAACAAGATATTAGATGTTGACAATTTTTTCCTTTATTGCCTGAGTCATCAAAATATGTTAACATTAATCTTGATTTTATAGTTTCCACTGTGAACCAGGATATAAGTAATCTCAATTGCTGTGTAGCTTTGAATTGCAGGTTTCAGAGATTGTTATTAGGACAATGTTGGGGTAAACCCTAAGAAATTATACTTTGAAGTTTAATTATAGTTTCCACTTTAAACCAGGATATAAGCAATCTCAATTGCTTTGTAGCTTTGAATTGCAGGTTTCAGAGATTTGTTGTTAGGACAATGTTGGGGTAAACCCTAAGAAATTATGCTTTGAAGTTTAATTATGAGGCCCTTAAGTGGATCATTGTTGCCCAGATCTTGCTACAAGAGAGTTCTGAACTTGTCTAACACCAGAAAATTTGAAAAGAGGAATTCAAGTGGCAAATTGGGTGATTCAAAGATGTAAGTGAAGAGTGGACAACAATGGGAAGGCTTTTAGGTCTTTTAAATGGATTTTAGCCCTTTTCACATTGGGGTTTAAAACTTTTTGAAATTAAGAATTTATTGATTATATTTTCTGGTTTTTAGGAAATTAATTACATGCATTTTGTCAATTTATTGATTATATTTTTTGGGTTAAAGAAAATTAATTAAATGCATGTTGTGAATTGTATACAGGATTTGAGTGAAATTGTTGTGAAGTTTATAATTTTCCATTTGTTCCCGAGTTAGAAAAATGTTTAAATTTTTGGTCACATAAGATTGGTGTATAGCAAATTCTAACATAGTTGAAATCCTTTATCTAAAAGAGCAGAAAATATCAAAGTTTGCACGGGCCTATGGGGAAGACAACGTCAGGAGAAGAAAAAACAGCATGGGAGTAATGTTCTAATAAAGCTGTAGCCGTGTCCTTTATTTGAAATAATAAAAAAAAAAATTGAAGAAGTTGAAAATTGTTGACTCTTCATGGCATGAAATCAAAGCTGAAGCTCACTTGTACATGGGAAAGAGAAGAATATAAAAAATTGTACAAATTATTTATAAATATTTTATAGTAAATATATAGAGATATTGTAATAAAGTAAAAAACCAAAATAGTTTGATATAATTAAAATACTAGTGTAATAAAATAAAATTTGTATCTTAATATTTTAAAATATATTTTATACAGAGTGATTAGGTTAAGTTTTCTATTTTTAATATATTTTATGCAGAGTGATAAGTTTCAGTTTTTTATTTTTTAATTATAATTTTTATTATTTAAACTATAGTTTTGAATTACATTCAAAATCGATTTAGCATTTTTTTATTTTTTTTATTTTTTTAAAATTATTTAACCTTAATAATTAGTATCTATTTTTAGTAATTTTTAAAGTTTTTCCACGGGAAAAATGTGCATAGAAAAGGTTTAAAAATTACAATGTTTAAATTATTACAAGTATTCTATTTTTTATAAATTTTTATTGATGCAAAATGAAGTATTATTGCATTTTGATTATGTCTTTTTTTTTAATTTGATTATATCAGTTTATTAGTCCATGATTTATTAATTTCACATTTTATATTTTGTAATTTTAATCAAAATTTTTAGAAAATGTTTACTATTTCAATTTTCCCATAAATTTAAAATAATTTTTTAATTTTGGGAAATGTTATTTCTAATTTTTTATTAGTTTTGATGGGACATAATTCCCTTAATAGAAGGCATCTTATTTTTGGTATCTGTTAGTGTTTGAGAAATAATTTTAAAATAGAAAAAATGCTAGTTTTGTAAGTGGCTAATTCCTACGTGATACTCTCACAATCATTGCATTGGCACTGTTATGCTATTGCTCTGCCAAATAATATTAAAATAGTTCCTTTTCTTCGTAGTAAAATCCATAATTATTGCTCCTCCACACACACCATTTTTGGCCCAACGATTTGTAACTTTCCCGATTTGTTATCTCTCCTTTGCTTCGTCAGCCATGCATAACTGTTATGGATTCAAATGGTTATGGTCAATAGCCTAAGAGAAAGAAGCAACAACCTTTCAAAATTTGGTTGTGGCACGAAAGAAGGGAAATTCAAGGACACAAAATAAAAACTGCACATGAGCATAGAATTAGTGCCTATATGTCGCACTCCATCTCCATCGTTAACTTTGCTCAAAGTATTTATCTTTTCAGCCTCTTCTCACATGACGATGACATGACTTCTCACACGGCCTTTATTAGGCCACTGTAACTGTTGAGGGTGGGTTGTCGACTCACACTTCTGTCGTGACATGTGGTATCACTTTGATCTTGAGAATAATGCTTAGAATACAGATGGTGCATATTCTACACTTGGGGCAGATCTTCCTGAACATATGCATGTTGTCCCAGGCTCTTTCAGGGCAGGCCGAATGCAGAATCAGGAGAAACCTTACAAACCTGCAACGGAAGGAAGATGTGTAAGTTTCAGATATGGTATCACTACAACATAAAGGGGGGTTTTAAGACAATATTTAAGACAATTTTGGGGTAAATTGTCTTAAATTGAGACAAAATAAAACTTGTGTATTGTCTTAAATATTGTCTTTAAGTGGGTGTCTCAAATTAAATTGTCTTAAAATTAAATTGTCTTAAAATATTGTCTCTATAAAGACAATATATAACACAAGCATTTTTGTCTCTCCAGAGACAATTTCATTTTTGTCTTTCCAAAGACAGTTTCATTTGTCTCTCTAGAGACAATTTTATTTATTGTCTCTCCAAAGACAATAGTTGGAATTAAAGACATATTGTCTTTATGGAGACAATGTTTTTAATCCTATCTATTGTCTCTCTAGAGACGATATAAAAAAATGAATCGAGAAAAATATCTCACCATTAAAATAAATCAATATAAAATATTTAATTAAAAAAATCTACAATATCATTGAATAATTTATGTTAGGGTACAGTGGAATCGAACCACCAACCTCCTGCATAGCAGGTACTCTTCCATTGAGCTAGCACCCTTTAAAAAATTATGTGAAGAGTTATGGTAGTCCTTGAAATTGTATAATAGGCATTGATTTTTTAAAAATGTTCAACACATAATGGCTTAATCATTGGAAAATATATAATCATGCAAGCCCCCATTTTTAACTTAATAAAAAAATAATTCATTGGAGTTAACTTACTGTGACACCCTTGTAGCTTGAATTGCACAAAAAGCTAATAATAAATAAAATCTACAAACAAATTAAGCCATACAAAGAAAATTAACTATAATCAGCACAAGCAATACAACCACAATCCAAAGAGACACTAGCTTACTAGTAGGCACTGACCAACATGTATGATCTACAGCCAGTTTCAAATTTCAGACCTTCATAGTCTTGAGTCCATCCAGACACCTGCATGAATTAAGACAACATAGCCAGAAACAAATAATACTAATTAACACCGTGAGTAAAACTTTCAACAAATAACAGTAAGTAATAGCTTCATTATTTCTTGACAACTAACTTATAATAAATATTGTCAGATTTAAAAAAAAGAAAAAGATGAAGTGAATCTTAATATAGAAAAAGATGAAGGGTCAAATTATAACACAAATCTTAATATAGCAACTTACTTTTGTTCATTTGCTGCGTTGCTTGCATCTGTCCCGAGATACTGAAGCACCTCCATTATCTGTTTACACGGAAAACTGCCCATCACTTCCTATTTTTCATTTTATGAAGCAAGATTACAAAAAACTTATATCAAAGGGCAAGCTACATAAATAATTTGTTCTCACTAACCAGTTGTCGAAAGACTGGAATTTGCTTTCTTCGGTTACTCTGCTCCAGCTACAGCACAATTGAAAAGTGTCAAGGTGTTGGTACATGCTACTAGTTCCATATAATCACATATATGTCTGTATCACGATCAGTAAATAAAGAACTATTCGAAATTAATTTTCACAAACATCAACAGCTTAGAGGAAATGGCATCTTAAATTTCGTTTTCCTCAGCTGAGCATCACGGCTGTATAATCAATGCCCTCTGTTTTCAACAGATAACAATGCTTGTGCATCTCCCTGCAGTGCTGTTACAATTAATGGAATATGTACAACATTATGAATAAAAGCAGCCATCAATGGACCTATTTCTGGAGTTGCTTCCAGTCCTTTCTAACTTGGTACAGGGCCATTTACTCTGCCTCTAGACCCTGTCAAACAACAACGTATTGTCTTCTACACCAAATGATTTCCCCCCACAAAGATTAAAGACATAATCTGTCATCAACTTTCTTCCATCAATGTCTGTAACCCAATCAACATCATTATAGTTGCTTCCCTCATTTCCTCGCCCTCCAATTACTCTAGCTAAAACCCAATCCCTTAGTGCCTTGCAGGCATGAGAATATATTTCAAATTGCTGACCAATGATTCAGAGAACGATTGAGCAGGGGACGGTATATAAGAAGATTAAGTTGGGCAGACCATACAAGTAAAATTCAAAATCAAATAAACAGAGCTCTCCTGGACCAGGCATGAACCAACTTTTTCTGATTGTCAAACACTACACGGTACCATTGCTGCTGGATATTGCCATCAATGGAGAGCCCACCACTGTTTCAGGCTCAAATTATTAGTGCATGGTTCAATTTAACTTGACATGATGATTTTCCCCCTAAAAACGTCCACATAAATGTACTTTATCAAATGTAATACCTGGAAATCACTTTAACAACTTACCAATGCTCTTTTGTCCTCTTTCACGACATATGAAGTAGACAAATCTATAGAACATTGTAAATCCTTGGGCATCTATCAACTGTAAGAAAATTGCAAAGCATGTTTTGTGAAATGAATGTGAACATCAATAAGATACTAAGTGAACTCAGAAAAAATAAAGAATTCAATCCTACAAAAACTGAACACATTGCATGGTAAACCAAAAACAGGTAGGCGGGGATATTGCTCAAAAGGAACAAAAGGAGTGGGAAAATAATATTTTTACTGGTTCTTATATGAAGAAACAAGCATCACGAGGTGGAAAAACACACACAATTAATTTATTCATAATGCCCCCCAATAGAGGGACTGACAAAATAATCCATAGCATTTAAGGAATAGTAGAATCTCACATCTAAATTAAGCTCATACTTTAGCTCGCGAAGGCCATCAAGTGCTGAATGCCTGTATATGGAAAACAAATGCTATAAGAAAAGAAACAGACAAGAGAAAGATGTATAGCCAGGATAGGCAAAAGAAGCAAGCTAGAAGTCCGACATATTATTATGATCAAATTTCCATTTCAATCTTGTAACAAGGATCAAACCCCTCATTGTGAAACAATTTTGATTTATGCAGTTCTCAACTAAGGTATATCTCGAAGACGTACCACTCAAGGTCAAATCAGTTGCTTGAGCGAAGGTTTGAGACACACTATGGATTATGTTTGCCTGTTGTATCACTCCAAAAGCGTATATCATAAACATGTCAAGTCTATTGTTTTGGAATTTGGTTGGTATTCCCAAATGCAGAGTCGTTACTCAGTTTGAATCTCCATATCAACTCACTCATGTTTTTCATTTCAATAGAATAATTTCATGGGCTCAATGTATATCTTCCTAATATTCCTATATAATCCTTCCAATCCATTCATATTTACCCCACAAGAAGCTATATGGAAATTATCAAAGCCTAGGACTCTAATTCCAAAAAAAATGTGCAATGAATTAACATTAAAAGGAAGCAAAAACATGCAGATTTTCCAATAATTTTTTTGAAGCGGCCGACTGTCAATCCCCAGCAACTGAATCAAATTCAAACAACGAGACTGAAAGCGATCTTCTATGGAAGCTTATACAGACCTGTTCTGAAGTTATTGGCAAATTTCTAGATTAACAAACTAATCCTTTGTGATCAAAGTACTAGCAACACAGAGCAGCCACTCTCAATTCCCAACAAAAATTCAAAAATCAAAACATCCAGCTCTCTCACTGCCCATTTTATACTCTTCGATAGGCAACAACAGTCCTTAAACCTTTAACTGATATAATATTTTCTATTCTATATTCTTGTTTCAATAACCATTTAAGTGTCAAGATTTAGAATGGGACTGGAAAACATAGAGGACTAGAAAACCATATCATGAAGACTCAACACAGGCAAAGCTAACCCTTTCAGAACTAAAATCCCCTAATAGGAACTGTCCAGACTCCAGTGTTCACCAAACAAGGGATGCAATGTTCTGAAAAAACTTAAATTCCTTCTTCACACATCCGCCTTGTGACAAATTACAATTACCTTCAAATGCCAATTTGAGATTGTAAAGCTGAAACTATCACGATAAAATATCGTGAACAAATAATAGCACAAATCAAAAGGAAGGCAGTTATCTAACAAAACAATGAGGATAGTCTCACAATAAATGCATTTTTTTCTAAATGTTCTCTGAAAAAGGAAATGGCTTGTACTAAACCCTGTCAATCCTTGAGAATCTGCATAAGCTGACAGTACAGCCAGAGGTGCCTTCACTTTTCCTGGGGTAGCATCCAAAGATATTGTATCTGGAGAGAATAAAAATAACATTCAAAGCCTTGTCAAATGAGATATCACAATATATTTTGAATAAACACATTTGTAAAAGGTACACGGTAACATAATATATTCAACACAGAATTTTATAACCATTTAAATTAAGTATTGAATATGCATGATCATTGATATCAATCACCCACGATACACCATTTGGGATCAAAATCTATTACATTAAAAGACAAAGAAGGACAGGAAAGAGCATGATATTTGTTATAAAAGTGTTATGTGTTTTTCCGATATATGGCCAGCCAATAAAGGGTAGTTGATAGACATCATAATGCAGATTTACGCAGCAAAATGTATAATTTATATGATTTTTGAATTTGAGTATAAGAATTTTTGCCCAGCATTTCAAGTGAACTCTTCATCCGTCATCAGGACTCAGGAGCAGCCAAAAGATAAACTTCACTCAAAATATTAATTTTAAATCTTGCGACGTAGGTTCCAAGCATACTACAACAAATTTACAAATATTGGGGAAATAAAGCATTGACTTCAATGTTCAAATTGTCAACCGCCCTCCTCATCAGAGTAATGGACTTGTTTGGTGTAAAGTGCATCAAAGTCAAAATGATATTGACTGGAACCAAAAGGACCACTTCTTTCAAAACTTAAATTGCATCACTGGTGTACCAACTATTTAATATGATAAAAAAATTCCAATTTGAAACCAAAAAAACGAAAGCATTGCGAAATACTATGCTGAAGTTTGAACCTTCTAAAAGCAAATAGCATCATCAACAACAGACAAACATTTATAAAGTATCGACAGTTAACTCCATTGAAAATTGTAGCAAAGGAACGTCTTCTCTGGCTCGTGCCTTAACCAGAAAGACCACGAGTTGTCTTTCCTTTACAATGGAGCAAATTCATGGAGATGGTGAACATATTTCCAGTTGCAGGGAGTAAAGTTCACGAGTTCATGCGTAGTGTTGAAGGATCAGTCACATGGATCATATTCCTTCTTCAGATTAACTACGGGATCGATTAGCAGTTAGAGTTCAGACAGGACAAGTGGAGCTTCAGTCCTTGATTGAAGGAAACACGAGTTGAAACTCCAAGTTATGATTGAAGGGAGAGAGAACCAGTTCAACTCAGTCAATGATTGATGGAAACACGAGCTGTAAATACAAGTTATGATTGGAGAGAGAGAGAAAACCAGTTCGGCTCATTCAAATTTTCAACCACGAGCTCTAAATTTGGCATGGATTGAATCTATAAAGGAAGGACGAAAGGCATAAAGTTATTCATTATTTTGTGCACGAAGGATTGTGACAAGACAGAGCTCAGAAGATTGTGAGAGAGCACAAGTTTGTGTGAGATCATCTTTGTTTGTGAGTGCATACCTTAGAGAAGCTAGTGTGCAATATTGAGGAGGCTTCTCTGTGGCAGAATTGCCCTAGAATTTAGGAGTCAAGTCCTAAAGAATATGAGGCCCTCTGCGCTAGGAAATAGGAGGCCTGTGATTTTTGTGAACTGACCCCTGTGATCCAGAAGGAAGTCTCTTCCACAACATGCTTTCTGGGGTTTTCTTTTGTTATCCCATTGAAATTGATCTTTATCGGCCCCTCCCTTGGAGGTTTCCAAGACTCCTTGGGAGTAGGCAGCTCTCCTTCATCAGGAACATATAGGCATAACATACCTCTTTTGGGCATCCAGGTTTGAACCTAGTCATTGGCTAAGGCAACTTGTATTTGTTAGTTAGACCACTCTAGGGAATAAACTTTGAAAATCAATAGCTTCCGCTGGCAAATGTTTGATCCCGTTAATTCTGTGCTAGAATCCATTATTCATGTCAATCAACTATTGTCTATTTGACTGCCTTTCTTACAAGACTTGCATTTATATAGGTCCTTGTTATAATATAGTTATAGACTTTCCTCAACAAGAAGTTCATTCCATTTAAATCAGATCCATGAAGTAAAGATTTTAAAAACACTTTGGAATGCCTCTGAGTTAACAGCGCTGACATGAATATTGGTTCCCTTAAATTGAATGACTGTTAGCAGAGACGCATCGGCTCGGCATTGGAAATGAAAGACCACAGTTGGGACTTTCGCAGTTTTCAGCCCTGATAAATCATAGTAGGTATCAAAAAGAGAAAACCCACCTACAGATTTCGGGTTACCAGTCCCTGCCCTAAAACCATCCCTCATTGCAGTATAAGAAGACTCGGCCATACGAGCCACAGAGGTTCTAGATTCGATAATAACTCCGCTATTGCCAGTAACATCCACCCTGAACACAGAGGCAGGGATGGCGGTGAGACTTATCGAGCGCAGCGTAAAAATTGTAGATTTGGGTACTGCATTTGCACAAAAAATTAGGGAACTAGAGGTTCCAGACATGCTCCTGTTGACTAAACATATTGGAGGTTCCAGACATTCAAACCGCTTGAGAGCAAGAAGATACCATGACATATTGGAGTTTAAAACTGAACAACACTCATACAGCTGTGACTGGGCTGCTCATCTTTGCAGGCCTGTGGGAAACTTGATGGCAGAGGTAATTTTTTATTGTTTGAAGAGAAGCTGCAAAAATTTATAGAGGTACATGTAATAGGATGTTGTAGAAGATTTCGTTTTTACTTCCAACAGAGCTCTCTGGAGCGTTATCAATCTCAATTCTGGCATGTACAAAACTTAACTAGACTCTTGAAAATGAGTAACATTCTCTGCCTTTTCAGAAAAGAAGAAAAAATTGAACAGTTGTTTCTGTAACGACATATTCATATTGTGAAATTTGGTAATCATTGTGAGTATTCAAGAAAACATCGCGAAACCTTATTTGTTCATACCTGAGATTTAGACAGAAGAACAGGGGAATCCAGCAAGGTAGTAGCGCTGAGACCAGGGGGGTGGTCAAATAAGGAGATCTCACCCCACCAAGTGAAGAAATAGACGGCAAGCACTTAAACCAAGCTGTATTCAATCTGGGTGCATTGAATCCCCTCGGGTAGCCAATCTCTCTGCAAAATTTCCGCCACCAGTCCTCGTAGGCGGTTTATGGCCTGCCCAAAACCTCTCGTCAGCACCAATCCAGCTGCAAAACCGCCTGAAATACTAAAAGGATCATTATCCTTACCGCTCTTGCTGCTGCTGTTACTGCCATTAAAGCCCGCCGGTGATGAGGGCTTCAGTTTTGTTCTTGGCCCTGTCGGGTTTCGATCTGTGGTCCTGTGAGAAGCTGAGAGAAGGAGAGAAGGAGCGGGAACTGAAGTCCTCCGCCATCATAGAGGCAATAAGCGTTGTTGGCCAGGGACCCCAATCTAGAAGAACCCCATCTGTTATTTTCTTCGTTCCCGCCATAAATTTCGCAGCAGTTTCACATACCCATCACTCTTTTGAGAATCAGAGCCCCTAAGAAAGTTTGGACTAAGTTGATACATGCCGCAAGAAAGTTTGGACTAAATCACTATGTATCAAGGAACTAAGTCATTATGTATAAGCAATTTAGATTAAGTTAATATTTTAAAATAGTAATATAAAGATGAATCATGAAGTGGTAATATAAAGATCATGCGGTTAGTCAAAGGTCAAGTATTAAAATAACTCATGTTTTTTTTGAAGTATATAGATTTTCTTTCCACTAATAAAAATGGTAATAATTTGATAGAAAATTTAGATATAAGTAGAGTCTACTACAATTTATGGCTTCAATATTAGGAATTTGGCTTCTGTGATCCATAGATTTTGTGTAATAATTTTCGGTGAAAATCACATAACATAAATTTCTGTCGACGCGTTTCGAACCAACCAGTGTGGTTCATCATAAGATGAGCAATCTGATCAGGAACAAGTTTAAGTAGATCAGGACATCTCCAACTAGTCGTTGGAAAAACGGCTAGTTTAACTGAAATAGGAAGAATTTTATTTATAGTATTAATTCTATTATATTTCAAAAATTTTAATTATATTTTAATTATAAATTCTATATAAAATAAAAAATCAAACCTAATCAAATAAATACATAAGTAATAATAATAATACTTAATTACAGTAATGCCAATATCAACTAGATTCCAAATTTTTATTTTTATTTTTATTTTTAATATAAAAATCTATTAGTAAATTTGGTAATTCATAAATGGAAACAATAAAAAATCACAATTCATGTATAGAAATCATTTTTAAAAATCATAATGCTAATAAAAACAAGTAATTTCTATATAAAAATCTTATAAAATGACAAATTGCAAAATTATAAAATAATAATACTTAATTAATTAATTTAAGATTACTAGAGAGGTAAGTTTCCCGATAAAATTAAAAATAAAAATAGAAATAAATAAATAAATAAAAATAAATAAATAAATGAGTAAATGAATATAAATATAAGTAAGTAAACAAAAAATAATCAAATAAATAAAGAAAAATATAAATAAATAAATAAATAATACTAATAAAAATAAAAATAAGATAAAAATAAAAATTCATAAAAATAAAAATAAAATTAAAAATAAAATTAAAAATAAAAATAAAAATAAAAATAAATAAAAATTAATAATAATAATAAATAAATAAATGAATAAAATCAAAATTAAAATTAAAAATATAAAATATAAAAAATAAAAATAAAAATAAATAATAATAATAATAAATTAATTAATTAATTAATTAAAATTAAAAAATAAAAATAAAAATAAATAAATAAATAAATAAAAATAAAAATAAAAATAAATAATAAATAATAAATAAATAAATCAAAAATTAAAATTAAAATAAAAACAAAACAAAATTACTAATCAAAACCAAATTAATAAAATAAAAGGAGCATACAACTAGATAGAGGAATCAAGATCGAGATTAAAAAATATAAAAATAAATAAATAAACTAAGAGTGAAGCGCAGGAATCCAGCATCTGCTAACATCCCACCCATCATCCCTATTAAGGTTAACCAGCCTCTTTTCTCTTTCCAAGGCTTCCCTCAACTTTCGGTGGTGGAAGTGGTCAATTGTTGCAATAACCTTAGTATCTTCAATACAAATATGGTGATTTGTTTTTTCAACATGCTCTGCCAAGGCAGAGGACCGAGATCTACCATGTCTAAGGTCAGCAACATGTTCATGAATTCTTTGGTTAATTGATCGACCAGTTTCACCAATGTAAGGTGTCCCACAAGAACACGGAATCAAATAAACACCCTTACCATCCATCGGGCAAATCGGGTCTTTAACAGATCTAAGAGAACTACGGATAGTGCGGAGAGGCTTGAAAGTTGAAGAGACATTATGTTTCTTCAAGATCCTTGCGATTTTATCAGTAGTACCTTGGATAAAAGGAAGGTGAACTCCTGATGACCGGTCGCAAGGATCCTTCTTAACCTTAGGGCCTTTCTCAGCTTTTTGAAAAGCTCTAAGACATTGAGTTCTGCTATAGCCGTTCTTACAAAAGACATTAAGGAGATGGGATTTTTCACCTTCAAAGTGGTTCACATCAGAGATTCTAAAGGCTCTGGTGACTAGGGTACTGAGAACCCCAAGCTTCTTAGCCGGGAAATGATGAGAACTAGCATGTAAATATTGTTCAGTATGCGTCTTCTTTCTAAAAACTTGATGAGAAAAGGAACCATCATCATTTCTCGAAAGAAGGACATCCAGAAAGGGTAGTTTACCATCAACTTCGAATTCCATGGTAAACTTAATGAAGTCAGATTGATCATTAAGATGTTGGAAGAAAAGGTCCAATTTCTCTTTACCATGGGGCCACAACACACAGGTGTCATCAACAAACCTTTTCCACAGCTTCGGTTGAAACAGAGAAGAGGAAAGGGCCTTTGATTCAAAGTGTTCCATGAAAAGATTAGCAACAATAGGGGAAAGGGGGGAACCCATGGCCACACCACAGGTCTGTTCAAAGAATACACCTTCGAAACTAAAGAAGGTTGAGGTGAGACAAATCTCTACGAGATGAGCAGTATCAGGATCCGTGATACGAGAGATGACATCAATGGCTTCTTTAATGGGAATGCAAGTATATAAAGATACAACATCAAAACTCACAAACCTATCGTCTGGATCCAACCTAATGTCTTTTAATTCATTAATGAAGGAGGAAGAATCTTTGACAAAGGAGTCGGTGCAACCAACAAGGGGCTTCAACTTATTAGCTAAAAATTTAGCGAGTAGATAAGTCGGACCACCTATGGTGTTGACAATGGGGCGAAGGGGAACACCTTCCTTGTGAATCTTAGGAAGACCATAAATCCTCGGGGTGAGGGGATTACTTTCAATAAGCTTTTTGCTAAGGGAGCCAACAGTACTACTTGATTTTATAGCCAAAGCAACAGCTTTTGCCACTTTTTTAAGGGGATTTTTATCAAGCTTCTTGTAGCTACCGCTATTTTGAAGGTGATCCAACATCTTATTCCTATAATCATCTTTTTTTTAAATAACCGTAGCACCTCCCTTATCAGCCTTAAGAACGACAATGTCCTGATTATTGTTTAAGGACTTTAGAGCTTCAAACTCAAGTTTGCTAATGTTGCTCTTAGGAGGCTTAGCTTTTCTAAGGATGACAGAACAGTCTTGCCTAATGATGTCTTTAGTATCATCAGGCAAATCTCTAATCCCGTATTCTATATCACAAATGATGTCATGAATAGGTATTTTTTTAGGAGCAAGAGCAAAATTAAGGCCCTTCTCCAATAAACTATAGACATGACGATCAAAGGAAAAACGAGAAAGATGGCTTATTCGTGGTGAAACAATATCTTTTAAAAGTTTTGTTTGGTTCATGATCAACTTAAATAGTTAAAAAAAACAAGTAAAGTTGTAAATCAATAAGAATTTTAGCTTTTTTTATCATCATATATCAACAATTAGAAAGAAGTTTGCTATAAGATTAGGTAGTTCTTTAAAATTTATCTAGTGTCATAAAATAAGTTAATCGTTTGGTAATGATTTGGTAGAAATTTTAGGCACGAGCAGAGTTCCACTATGATCCAAAGCTCATTCATAGTGGAACAATGCCTTTACAAGTTTTGCCAAGTTCTAGGTCAATCCGTATTGTCAAAATTTCATTGCGGTTTTGGATGAATGAGAATCATGACTATCTGTGTCGTCAAATTTTTCTCATTATAGGGAATTTTACTGGTGTATTAAATGGCTCTATGATATCACCCCTAACCTCCATATTCAAAAAGTGAACATGGGTGTTTAATAAACATGTAGTTATGATTGAGATCTTTATTATGCACCTAAGTGTTTACTTAATCAGGCATTGTGCATGGCATGGCATGTTGATACATACTCCAACACAATTGCATTAGTTTTGTGTCACCATGCAATCATTTTTGCACTAGCGACGAAGTTCCAACACCTACAACAACAACAGATAATCCTACACCAATGTCGAGTTCCCTACGTGGTCATCTCATCTATGGTTTAATAAACCCATGGTACTACAATGATCACCAATCAAGTATGACTAGGGGAATTACAGGTCCATGCCAATGTCAATGGTCAACTTGGACTAAGATAATTCCTATGAAAGTGGTGATCAAGTTTGTACATTCTGCTTAAGATATGGTGCTTATAGTCACTAAGTGATAGTTGTAGTTACAAGGATAAGGTTTTGGTGTTATAATGCAAGGATTATAAGGACCAAGGGCTATGAAGGCTAAGCATTGTTGGAAATATGGATTATAAGGTTAGGGGTTTTAATGCAAGGATTATAAGGACTAAGTTTGTAAATATTAGGGATTATTTGCAATATGGGTTATAGGTTATATTAGGGGTTTTAGGGTTTAAAAAAAGATAGGGATTAAAGGTTATAAAATTTAGGGTTTATGATGGTAAAATGTAAAGAGATATAATGGTTATAGTATTATGGTTATGGTTTATATGTGTTAAGGAGTATAGTGGTCAGGTGTCAATGATTATATGTATTACATGTTAGAGAGGTAAATTATTTTAGAGGATAAGGGTTCTAATCTTTAGGTATTAAGTGTGGCAAGGGTTATAAGGATTGGGTCTTATAAGTTTTAGAGGAATTAGGGCTTAGGATTAAAGTTCATATGAATTAACAATAATATAGGTTATATGTTAGAGGGATTAAGGACTATAAGGTTGTTGACAGGGTAAAAATTCCACCTTGCCAACAAGGGGGAATTAACTCGATCGTAGGTCCCAACTAGACTAGCTTTCATTTGGAATGGCTAATCCCAACGAGTTTTAAAGATTGTTATAAGGGTTAGGGAATAATGAGTTAGTGGTTAAGGGATTATGGATTAGGGGCTTAGGGGTTAGAGGAATAGGGGCTTAGGGGTTAGAGGTTTAGGGTTTAAGGGTTAGGGGAATAATGAGTTAATGGTTAAGGGGATATGGATTGGGGGCTCAAGGGTTAGGGGATTTAAGCGCATCTAGGGGTTAGGGGAATAATGAGTTAGTGGTTAAGGGACAAGGGATTGGTGTTAGGGGAATAATGAGTTAGTGGTTAAGGGGTTAGGGATTGGGGGGTTAGGGGATTTAGGCGCATTTAGGGGTTAGAGGAATAATGAGATAATGGTTAAGGGATTAGGGATTGGGGGCTTAGGGTTTAGGGGATTTAGGCACTGTCAGGGGTTAGGTGAATAATGAGTTAGTGGTTAAGGGATTAGGGAATAGGGGCTTAGGGGTTAGGGGATTTAACAATTAAGGATTTTAGGGGTTAATGGGTTATGGATTAAGCGTTAACAATTTAGGGGTTAAGGGGTTAGGGGTTTAGGTGTTAGTGGTTTAGGGGTTTAAGGGTTTAGGGGGTTAAATGGGTTAAGGTTTTGGGGGTTTAGGGGGTTAAATGGGTTAGGGGTTGGGAATTAGGGTTTAAGGGGTTAGGGGTTAACGGTTTAGAGGTTTAGGGTTTAGGGGGTTAAATGGGTTAGGGTTTAGGGGTATATGGGGTTAAATGGGTTAGAGGTTGGGAATTAGGGTTTAAGGGGTTATGGGTTAAGGGTTAGGGGTTAGGGGGTTAAATGGGTTAAGGTCGGTTTAAAGGTTTAAGGGGTTAGGGGATTTAGCATTTAAGGATTAGGGTTAGGGATCAATGGGGTTAGGGTTTAGGGGGTTAAATGGGTTAGGGTTTTAGGGGTTTAGGGGGTTAAATTGGTTAAGGGTTGGGAATTAGGGTTTAAGGGGCTAGGGGTTAAGGGTTTAGGGTGTTAAATGGGTTAGGGGTTTAGAGGTATATGGGGTTAGGGGATTTAGCAGTTAAAGATTTTAGGGGTTAGGGGTTAATGGGGTTAGGGTTTAGGGGGTTAAATGGGTTAGGGGTTTAGGGGTATAGATGGGTTAGGGGTTGGGAATTAGGGTTTAAGGGGTTAGGGGTTAGGGGTTAGAGGTTTAGGGTTTAGGGGGTTAAATGGGTTAGGGGTTTAGAGGTTTCCCTCTGATATCCATATTTGTTTAATTTCGTGATTTAGGCATTTTTAATGTGTCATTACTCGGTTAATTAGGATTAAGTTATGTTGCAACTGAAGGATCAACTAAAGATCTATTTTCCTCCATCCCCGCCCCAAAACCCGTCCTTGCACCCCTCCCTTAGCCAAGGTAACCCTTCCTTATATTCAAGGTGTTATTGATCACTTTTCCAGAATTCTATCTAAAATGAACATCAAAACCTTATTTAAACCCCATCGACTCTGAAATAAGGACGCTCGTAATCTCAAGATCGGTGGCCTTAGGTACCAGCAATTTGTTGACGACATTATGCTCTTTTGTCATGTCTCGTTGAAGGAAGCAAAAAACATTAAAGATTTACTCCATGTGTTTATGGAAGCCTGTGGCACCCCTATTAATAATGAAAAATTATGTATCTTCTTCTTTAATAAGGCTAGAAATATCAAAACCTTTATGGCAAGAGTGTTGGGGTTTGGTATCAGATATCTTCCCACTAAATATTTGGGCATGCCCCTTGCTGAAAGCTCTCTGAAAATTGCTTGTTGGAGTCATCTTATCCACAAAATTCAAAGCAAGCTCAACAATTGGACTTTTAGAGGCCTCAATATGGCTCCCCGCACCATCCTTCTTAAATTCGTCCTACAATCCATCCCCATTTACCAGTTGTCTGGAATGGCCACGCCCAAAACAATCTGCAGCAAAATGGAGGAAATATTCAAGAAATTTCTTTGGGGAGGGGTCCAACAGTTGAAAAAATGGTCCTTGGTAGCATGGTCGAACCTCATCAAACCTAAGATGGAAGGGGGACTAGGCCTTAAAGACCCATTTATTCTCAACCAGGTATTGGGGGCGAAATTATGGTGGATATGGACATAGGAAGGAATGGAACTGTGGAAGCATATATGGATGAGGAAATACGGCATGCCCAACCATACAGAGGATATTTTAAGATACCGGGACCCCCCTAAAATATCGACCATCTGGAATCTAGCAGCCCAAAACAGAGATCTTATTTTGTAACATTTATTCTTGGAAATAATGAATGGAAAAGAAACTCTCTTTTGGAATGAATCCTAGAAACAAAGGGGCAAATTATTCCCTAGACAAGAGTTGAGTGAATGGTTCACTTATGCTCTGAACACCAATTATAAAACGGTAAACCAATACTGGAGGGAAGAGACCATTAACGGTGGATGGAGAAGATGGAAAACATGACAGATTGGCCAAATGCGATGAATTCAGATCAATGGATACATTTGAAGGAGCTAGAATCGAGAAGTATCACCTTCGAGGAAGGGTCAGACATATTGATATGGGGCTATGCTACGAAAGGATTATTTACAGTCAAGGAAGCTTACATGATAAAAGAAAGATGAGGACAGGAGAATCAACATCAAAACTGGAGGAAAATTTGGGGAGGGAAGTGGTGGTCGAAGGTGACCTATGAGTGAAATCCTGAAGTTGGGAAACACTTTTTGGCGAATGGCTAGAATTTGGGTGAAATTTTTAATTTCTCATCCGAGAAAATAATCAACTCAATTTCTCGACCGAGAGTTTTTAAAACTCTCGTCCGAGATATTTTTAATGTTTTGCCCGAGAGTTTGATTGGGCTTGACCGGAGTTAAAATACTCTCGGACGAGAGTTAAGTATTTTCTCATCCGAGACTTTTATTGACATAAACTCTCGGGTAAACTCTTGTCCTAGAGTTTATAAAACTCTCGTCCTAGAGATGTTGTTAGATGGACAACAACATGGTGGGATTGGACAAGGATATGGGCCGATTAAGGAATCCACAGAGGCGGTAGTGAAACCCTAGCCACAAATCTCTTACACCACTATAGCTCATGGTGGTTAAACCCCAGCCAATTTAGTAATTGGCATGGATCCCAAGGCTTTTGGAGATGCCAGACAAGCAATAGAAGATGGTCGAGCATATAAATACTACCAAGAAATCTTCAAGGCTTTTTGGAGATGCCAGACAAGAAATATAATATGGCCACCCCATTGTCCTGCCCCAACGTAGGTTTTTGGAGATGCCAGACAAGCAATAGAAGCTGGACAAACCTTGACCCCATTGTCCTGCCCCAACAACATATGTTGAAGTGGTTAAACCCTGACCCCGTTGTCCTGCCCCAACAACATATGTTGAAGCAAAAGCTGAATTGACTAAACGAAAACATTGCAATCAACAACACAACACTTAATCAAACTAATACATACTAGATTCCTTGGTTCAAAACCCTCGCCCTTTAATTTCGAAGTCCCTTGCTCGTCCTTTAGCTTGGCATCCATGACCCATATTTTCCCTTCAGAAGCTGAGACGTAGCAATCTTCACCGAAAATCCGTGTACCAATTCCACAATCCCAAGTTTTGTCAAACTCTCAGAGCCTTTGGAAGCCCTCACCTCTTTACCCGCATAGCTAAAACCCAAAATCGAACTTCGATTTGAAGCGGAGCTCTGTCGCACCAGTCACGCCCTCAGAACAGTGCGGGATCTAACGTGATTGGGCATTGCGGATATAAAAACGAAGGCTCCCGCGGCTTTTTTTAGCCTGTTGGCCAGCCGGGGCTTTATGAGGCGCAAAAAACATGCCTCTAATGTGGGAGCCGAGATTTGGGTTGCTGTAGAAGACGGAGACTTCAAAGAATACAGAAGGTGATGAATCTAAAAGCATCAAGGCCAGGGATAGGGATTCTGAGTTAGGATATAACCACACCTTCACCTGTGATGGGTGGGTTGCCTCAACTAGGGTCTGCTTGCTCGCCTGCATAACATCCTTGCAATCTATTCCCCTGCTCTTGCAAGTTCGTTATTCCCTTGCTCTTGCAAGTTTGAGGACCATCGGTTCGAGGGCTTCTTAATTACTGATCTTCCCGATTTCTGAAATATGTCTTCGCGCGTTTTTTTGGGTATTTTCCCTCTTCTTTCATTTAAATATAGAGCAAGGGCATTCCAACGGGACGTCACACGGGAGTCGATCGTAGCGCGACGGTTGTATGGCATTTGATCTCGAGCGCTTATCACGACTCACGACTGGAGAGTTTAGAACACAAACAAAATAAGCGCGCAACAGAGTTTAAGCGACTTGCAAGCTCGTAGAACACAAACATAATTTGATAAGGAGCTAAAAAGGGTACCCAATTTAAATGGATTAGCTCGTGATTCCATTAGCAAACCCGCGCTTGGACAATTCATTACGAGTGTATTTTGGAAATTGACGATTGAAATTAGTGAATGGTATCATGTATTGTATATTTTAATTAGTATTTATTTTGTATTTGAGTATTTTGGAAATGTGTAGAAAGATGGTTGGAAAGTATATGATAGCAAACCCACTATCAGACAATTCGTTACAAGTGTATTTTGGAAATTGACGAATGAAATTAGTGAATGGTATAATGTATTGTATATTTTAATTAATATTTATTTTGTATTTGAGTATTTTGAAAGTGTAGAAAGATGGTTGGAAAGTATATGATATTTTGGAAATGTGTAGAAAGGATTGTTGAAAGTATATGAGTAGGATTTTGACAAATATTAAAACATTACAATTAATTAATTTGTCATTTTTACAATAATAAAAGGGATATCAAATTATTTTAAAATGTTTTTAGTGTTGTTAATTTTAGTTTTTATAATTTATCAAGTTATTTAAATTATAAATTATTTTAATTTTATTATAAAAATAAAAATAAAAATATTAAAATAATTATTTATTTATTTTGTTTTTTAATTTTATATTTGAAAATTAAAATCAATAATAAATTTTGTATTCAATATTACAAAATAAATTATAATATATGTTGATATGGTATTTTTCAAAAATGAAAGTTCTCTTAGTTTATTTCAACAAACATTATAAGATGGCCTTAACTTTAACTATATTTTTCCCTAAGTTATCTAAGCACTTCATATCAAAAATAACAAATGTATCATTGCATGGCTTGGCTCGTGCACAAACAAAGACAATTAAACTTTCAACTATTTTCTTCCAAAATAAATTGCTTATTGTTTTAAAATTTATAAACAAGCTAAATAGTGTGATTAGTTAGAAGTTTTATCCCTGGCTAGGATGAAGTTATTGTTCTCTGCTCCATAATTTTTTGTTAATTAAAATACTTCATATTCATATAAAAATAAGAGATTTACAATAGGAGATTTACATTGATAGATTAAACATCAAATTTATATACTTCTAAAAGCACTAGCTTCTCCAATGATCACAAGATCGCATAACCACAAAAACACTATTACAATAATAACAGAGTCTCATTTCAACAACAACTAAATATTTGCATCAAGAGTTTAGGCCCCTCAATGAGACAATTCTAGACAAATAGTGCACATAAACTGAAAATGAATGTGCTTCAGTGATAGTTGCCTTGAAAACAAGAAGAAAATAGAGCTCTAAACCTAGAAAAGAGTGTCCTTTGACAGAGGGAAACATTAGTAAATCATAGTCTTCCTAAAGGTCCTCTACACAAAACCACATCTTCCATCTAGCATGAAAAGAGTAACCACTTTCTCAGATGCAAACATACTCATCCATCCCAAAACAAGCCAAGTTGAAAGCATATGTTAAAACAATCTTCAATTGCCAAAATTCAAGTTGCAGGTGCCCATAAAATGAGAGGAAACAGAGTATATTTTGATGCTAGCACCAAATCCCAAGGATCATGAAAACATAAACATAAACCGCCAACAAAAGACCAAGTAAGCATAATATTGACAACAACAATGGGAATCCTCCACTTCCAGAGCATGTACAACAAGACCAAACGAAGATCCACTCTAGATACTCTCTCCACCATCAACAAGACCATAAATATTCATACAATCTCGTACAAGTGACAATAAAACATAATTTCCACGCTTAAGGAAATAATAATAAGAGTTTGTACATGATCAACTGGAGGATCAATGAGGTCCCTGGAGGCAGAGTCACTAACCAGAAAACCTTCAATGCGAGCCAATTAGGAGTCCACCCTATCGAAACAGTACCATAGGTTGCGAAGCATTATTTTGACATCTTCAAGGGAAAAAAATAGATTATAGGTCTCAACTTGTTTACCTTGAAGTACTAGCGAAACAAAGTAGCTAGCTATTGGTGTAAGGCCAGTGAATTGTGATAGAAAATTTGTTTCTTCCGAGGTTTTCCAGGGTCCTGTATCCATTTCAAATCCTCGCCCATCACCTCAAAATCTGAGTGATAAGGGAGACCCTCAACCTCTTTACTTTCCAACAATAAAATCTCTTTTCGAACTTCCAAAGGAACGACATTGAAGAAGGTGGCCATTAAGTCAAGAACAAGCCAAAAGAGAAATAGAGATCGATACTGGTTAGAAGTGATTCCATTGAATGATAACTACAAACCCTTATCCATTGAATCAATGTGTATAATATAGTGGTGGCTAGGGGGTAATTTCATCTATATATCTCTACAAATGTATTACGACATCATTCTTGTTGTGGATCAAAGTATTCAGCATCGATTCTTCAAGGAGGGTTGGGTTGTCGAAAGAAAACGAAAGATTAGATACCCCGAGGATGTATAATACCGTAATATAAAACATTCTTTTAAGATCAATGCTTCAAAGCATGAGACTTTAACTAAGGATTGATGAGGATTTTAACAGCCAATAGAAATGTTTCAAACAAAATAGGTAGAGGATAGAATCTTGTAGGGTTAAGGGTCAAGTTTTAAGAGAATATGGGATTAGGGTTTATGGGTTTCAAGGATTCCATGTTAGGGGTTAGGGGTTAAGGGGTTAGTGGCTTGGGGTTTAATGGATCAAGGGGTTAATTTTTTATGAGTTACGAGTGTAGGGGTTAAGGGATTGTGGCTTTGGGGTTAAAGGGATACAGACTTTAGTGTTTATGGGTTAAGTTCTTATGGGTTGTGATAATGTGTCCCCTAATCCCCTTATCACAACTATTGAAGGTTCCCCTATCAATTGCTCTCATTGCCTTACTTATAGGTCCCCTAGCCCTTGTGGCATAAGGCCCTAAGGCTCCTTCTCATTCTCTAATGTTAGTATTATAGATCTCAATATACCATGCACTAACCTCTCACTTCTACCCATCCATGATACCCTTATGTCCCCTTGCCCTGTTCAATACACCAAAAGATCCCCTTCACCCAAAATTCATGAGAATTGAACATTTGGAGGCGATCATTTAACAAAAGCTTCTAAAAGTTTTATTCTAATGACTTTTTTTGGGGGGGGCGAGGGTTGTCCATCAATGCCTCCAAAAGTTACATTGTCATGACCTTTCAGGGTGATTTAGGGATTCTAAGCTGAGAACAACAAATACCATGAACATACAAAAAATCCAATGAGTTGAAGAGCAAAAAAACATACCACCCATAATGAACATTTTCATCCAAAGATTATTCCATGTTGGGCCACAACAAAACCTTTCGATAGAAATTGCATGTAGCCTACTACTACAAAGGAAATTCAAACCACAACTTTTTGTTCCACTTCTAATTTTACCCAAAATTACCTCATATTTAAAAGTATCACCATATCTTATACCAAACAAAATTCAAAAAATAGATATCCTTTAGAGAAATAGGATCATAAAAAAAAAAATGAACCATGCATATTAATGAACCATATTTTATATATTAATATTAGGATGAACCTATTTTGTTATTGGAAAGAGAGAAAATTTCATAGATGTTGATGAATCCTTATGCATTACTTGCATTCCAATGAGCTAACAGAAATGGCACTAGGAGAGTGATGATATTGTGTTTTTGGAAAAGATCTTTTATCTCTTCCTCCAACACCAAGATTTTTCTTGTATGTTGCTGAAAAAATGGAAATCCCCAATGGATATCGTTGCCTTCACAACTACTCCATTATATTGGTGTCTTGGGCATAAAATCAAATTCTTTAGGCTATATCTATTAGATGTCATTTCATTGATCTATAGTGATAGGTGATAGCTATGCATAAATCACTAAAGGTGTATCAATAGGCTATTAGTCTATTGCATATAGAATTGGACTCGTTTTATTTGTAACTTAGCGAAATGGAAAAGATGTGGAAATGGAAATGTAACTTAGAGCATTCTCTTTTTTACTTGTGTCTCGAGGCCTTGCTCGCTTCTTATCCCATTTCCTTTTATTCGTTGCATTACCTTTCCAGTCAGGTTAGTCTCAGATCTATGCTTTGATTGCTCATAACAATGCTTTAGCTCCCGGATGGCCTCCTCCAATGATCTAGGCTCATCAAACTCAATCTTGTCTTTGAATGTTATCGAAAATCCATTGATGAATCGTTGAATCTTGGCCTTCTCCTCCTTGAGGTAAGGCACATATGTCAACAACTCTAGAAATATGCTAGTTTACTCCTCATCGATAATAGAGTCCATATTTAGCTCATAAAACTATTTTTCCTTGTCATCATAGTACATCTTCGATAGACACTGCTTCCTGAATAGTCTCTCGAATTCACTCCAAGTCAACTCCTCATAAATATCTCTAATGTTCTTTACATCTTCACACCAAATATTTGCTTTACCTTTAAGACTGAATGTAGATATCCTGGCCTTCATGTTCTCTAATTAATCGTGCAATCTAGAGAATTTATTCATTCCAATCAACAATGCTTTTGCATCATGTGATTTATTCATTTCCCCATCGAATGTAGGTGGCTTTTCTTTCTTGAACTCATCCAGAAAATATCCCCTATCACTCCTCCTTTAGGGATTATAACGATGATGACCATGATACCTTTCAGAACTAGAACAAGAATAGTACATGTGTCCATCACCCCTCCTTTCCGGAGTATCCAAGAACCTGACATCCCTGATCGTGTCATCTCTATCTGACCTGTGCCCACTATGGGGTCTACTTCCACATGCCCCATTAGTCATATCCTCCTATCCATAGTTGATCTGAAGTGGTCCCTGTCTCTGCAATTTTGACAAACTCTGAAGAATTATTGCATTGACTTCTGCTTATTTCTCCTATGCCTGCATGATTTTGTCATTATCTGCTTTGCAAATCCTTATTTCCTCCTTCGAACTCCTTAATGTGTCTGCTAAGTCAGAAGTGTTCACAACACCACGCTACTCATCTGATTCATAGGGAGAATCTTTGTAGTCTACCATCTTGTTAGTCATATTTGATCTCTTCTTCCTGCAAGGTATATTATGTCAGTTAAACCAAATCATAAGCAAACTAGTGTACCTAAGTATAGCTCGAAGAGGATATCTCATCTGCAAGACCGACCATATTAGCGCAATGCGCACACACACACACACACACACACACACACACACACACACACACACATAAACATAATCATATCAACATATAAACATCTTTTCAACCATTATCCATTTATCAATGCATGACTATGCTGACCACATACCATGACTTCATGCACATCGACCATCGTCTAGTCAAAGTATGCATAACAACATATAAACACTGATACACATAATCGATGCACGACCGACATAAACACAACAAATACATTCAGCAACGACACCATCACCTTTCACACGACGACACGACTAGAATCATGACCAATACCATGCATAAACAACAAGCACATAGATCACACGTACAAGGACCTATATGCAACCAACATGTAGATACGAAAACACATTCATCCAAGTGGAACAGAAACTAGACATCATGGCAAGGAGAACGGAACCATGCTATGATACTACTCTATAACACCCTCCTCCCACATCTACCCAAGTTACCGGGCAACCGGGGCAAACATGTGACGAAAAGTTACTATGATATGATTCAACTCCCTATATATCAGTTAAGGAAGTGGAACCTAACACAACCAACCTAACCTTCTGCACTTGCAATGAAACCCCCAGGAGCCATCCAACCCATCTTGGTGACCGGAGCCATCCAACCCATCCAAGTGACTAACCCTTGAGACAAAATGAAAATTTTCTGTATCAAAGCCTTAATCTCTCCCTTGACATGGGCATGCATGCGACTTAGAACCTCCAGTCGCTCCCACAACAAGGAATGCCCGTGACTAGGGACATTTCCAGGTAGTTCTGTGCCAACGACTCCAAATTAGTAGAAAGTTTTTTTACGATAAAAAAATTAAACACTAAAATTTTATCTAAAAATTAATTAAATTATTGTTATTTATCTCTTTGATATATTTGTTCAATAGTGAAAAGAAAACCAAGATGTGACTATAAGACATATGCAAGAATCAAAATTTTGATTTTTCATTTTGAAAGAAAAAAAAAATGAAGGTTTAAAATGCATATATGGGAAACAATTGAGAAAATATTTATTTATTTTTTTTAAATTTTTATTATTATTATTTTTTAAATTTTCTTTTATTGTATTTAATTTCTTTCAAATTTATATCAAAGTTTTAGTTGAAGTAATTTAAAAATGTTAACATATTTAAAAAAATAAACAATTTTAGATCATGGAATGTAACTCATTTGAAAATCACCTTGTTATGAAGTATTATGTAAAAACATGAGATTCAAACTTAAATCCTTTTGAGTGGCCAACCAAAAAATAATATTTTTTTAATCTATTTATTTATTATATTTTTAGAATGCAGTTTAATGGAAAAGGAAAAATCTAATATAAAAGAAATAAAATTGACAGGATTACATTTCATGTGGTTTGAATATATATATATATATATATATATTCAAAAATAAAAAATATAATTATCCACTATCTACTCATAGAATTTCAGTGCAAACTTCCACAATATTGATGGTTTTGTCTTAATTGCGAATTGTCCTAAATGGGTTTTGTCTTAATTGCCATTGTCTTAAATATAAAATTTTATATTAAAATATTTTTGTCTCAAAGTGTTTTTGTCTTAAATATAAAGTTTTGTATTAAAATATTTTGTCTCAAACTCCTTTTGTCTCAAATATAAAGTTTTCTCTTAAACTATTTTTGTCTCAAACTGTTTTTGTCTAAAATATAAAGTTTTGTCTTAAAATATTTTTGTCTTAAATTGTTTTTGTCTTAAAATATTTTCGTCTCAAATTGCTTTTGTCTTAAATATAAAGTTTTGTCTCAAACTACTTTTGTCTCATACTAATTTTGTCTTAAATTTTATATTTAAGACAATTCAATTGATAATAAATTTTAATATAAAATAACTAAAATAAAAAGTGACTTTTTAAGACAATTAAACAAATGTCTTAAAATGCCCTTGATGTAGTAGTGGTTCTCTCTAAAAAGTTCAGCTCTACATAAATTTCATTTATTTTGTTAAAAATGCCATAAATTTTTGTCCAATAATAAAATCACACAAATTAATCCAACACATAGGCGTCTGCGTTATTTTTTAAACTTTTGCTTTGGTTGTAAGAGGGAAGCAAGGGAGCGTGGATTGAAGCGTAGGATACTCTCCAGCGCCTTGGAGCCACTATCAACTCCTGGTCTTGCTTCTTTCTCAGAGTTGCTGCTGGGGAAAAAACTTCTTGTTGGGGCAGAGGAGGGCTGCCATAGGAGTCCAGACAGAATGGCACAGCATGAGATAGCTTGGCGACATGCCGGTGAGTGATGGCAGAGAGTTCTAGGAGAAATCTCTGCCATGGAGTAATCGACAGAGGTTTATGTAACCTGGAGGGAGGTTAGCAAAGGAAGTTAATCTCTCTAGGGTATGTAGAGCTGGAACCCATTGTGAACATTATGTCATTGCTTATGGTGGTTATCGATGTTCATCATAAGCCGAACTCAAAGCCGACAATTCAAGTCGTTTTTTGGTGGCTACTCGGAACATCTTTTCTAAGCTGGTACCCATATATGGACAATGTAATGTTGCCTCCGGTGGCTACTCGGTGCATTTGGATTGGTTAACGTGGGAGGGATTTATCCGCATCTATAGAAAGTGGTCCTATATCTTTTGCAAAGTCGGAACCCGAAGTGATCAATTGGTTGTTGCTTGCGTGGTTATTATCGATTTTGTTTAAAGTCGGGTACCCATCAGCTACGCTACATGTTTGCCATTGGTGGCTATGATGAAAGCCAACAATCGGTACTCGGTAGGACAACGAGTTGCTCGCCTTTGGTGGCTTCCAGGACTTGTGGTCAGTTGTTTTATGGATGCATAGAGAAGTTAGGGACAAAGCATGCCATTGTGTGTTACTGCTATCTAGTGGGATGGTCTTGGGGTTTTTCATCTGGACCGGGAGGTGAAAGCCTCTGATTACTTTGATCCTACTGTGATCCTGGTTGCTGGCTGTTTTGGGTCATGGCTGCCGTGTCAACCTGGCGGGTGTGGTGATGATCCAAGGTGGGTGCTGGCGCTGGATTAAGTTGATGCAGCGGCTTTGCCACACTAGAATTGAAGTCCTTCGTTCATTAAGACATTCAATGCCCCGGGTGTTGTTGATGTCCAAAATGGGATGTTTGCGGAATTGTCTTACTGCATTTCTCAGGGTGCCGCCGCTGATAACATGAGAATTTTTTTGTCATGCTGCATTATGTGGTCGAGGGTCTCGTGATTGGGAAGGTGGTTGATCGTGGGTCGGTGGTTTTTCGTTTTTCTTCATGCCTGCTGCAATGTGGACGCCATTGTCGGTTCAGTGCAAGACCGATGGCTCCTCGGTATTTTCCGATGGGTCATCCGAAGTTTTCCGGTTATTTTTTAAATTGATTTCTCGCACCGAGACTTTCGTGGCTCGCGGATCAACAGTACTGTAGATTTATGGCCTTGTCCGATGACGGTCACATTATTTGACTCGGATTCTTCTACTCTCCTTTGTCGGACACCCTCTTTACTCCTTGTCCTTTTTAGGATCCGCTTTATATTTGGTATTTGATTTAGAGGCCGTTTTTTCCCCCGACGCTCCTATCCGGTAGAAGTTCTCAATTAATTCTGCGAAGTCTGGGATTGGGACATCCGTATGTGCTTTGGGCTCTTGTAGACGTTTTTCTTATGATGCCGCTCGGCTACGATTGATCCTACTCGTCCCATTTTTCAAATCCTCTTCATCTCGACCCGATCATTTGCCAGATATCCGGATCCCTCGTACAGACTGCCATTTATGCTTTTCTTGATGATCCTTGTTGGCTCGATGGATCTTGGATTTTTACAACGCTCTGTCTTTTCGGCTCCCGCTGCATCGGGCTTGTACTGGGACTTGACGACCGATGCGATCACTACCATGGATATTTCTTTTCCCTACGATCCTGGATCTGTTGGGATTGATGGACTTGTTTGGTAGTAGCCGAGCGCAGATTTTCTACATCATGCTGGGGCGTTGTTTCTCTACATCATGGGATCGGCCTCTCTTTATTTTCGATTGCCATTTTGTTTATAGGCTTGGTTTTCTATTTCTGTGGACTAGTATTGGCGTGCAGGGATTTTTGGTATAGTTCATGGACGATTATCTTCTACAAGCTCTCCTGTCATTTTTATCAAGTGAGCCGGAATATCATAGGCCACGACTGCATGATGATTTTCAAGCGAGCCATTTCTTTAAGAATCTGCACACTGCTGATGGGATATCGACGGTCAATATTTTCGGTCAATATTTTCAAGTGAGCCTGAGGAAATGTTCGCACATGGATTATTTCGTGGGTATGTTTTATACTACCCGTTATGATGGTGGCCATGAACATCGAATAACTTCCTTTCGGAAGTGTATTCTGGATGTATTTGGTATATAGGGTTTTCTCGCTGTTTTTAATTAAACAGCTTGAGAAAGTATTGTTGATCATGTACTGTCATATATTTCTTTAATATATACAGCGTTTTTTTTCTTCTGAAAAAAAGAAATTATGCTCTGCTCTCTTTAAAAAATTCAACCCCACATAAATTTCATTTATATTGTTAAAATGCTATCGAATTATAAAATCAGACAGCCTTTATCTTGTTTCGGAATAAACTACGTTAAATAATCCAACGATTCCTATTGCAAGTTGGAATAAGATTCCTATTTGGTTAGTACCTTGACAAAGTAAGATCATCATTTGGTTAGTATCTTGACGAATCTTTTTTGGTTAGTGTATTGACGACGTACATTCAAAAGTTTTAGTTTTGGTTGGAATTGGGTTTAGGAATTTATATTTTTAATAAAATAAATAGTTGACATTGCAGGTTAAGTAAATATTTTTATAATACATAATTAATATATAATATGAAAAAGTTTAGAAACAGTTTTCTAGATTTTTTCTTAAGTATACTCTTTTAGTTAATTGATTAAAAAATCATTTGTGAAATGTGACTATTGTTGTAATTTATGAAAAAGTTATTTATTAAAAATGGCTTTGGAATCACTTAGTTTCATTGGATATGGTTATAAAAACTTTATATTAATTTTATAGATTTACATTTTATAATATTGATTTTTAGTCTAAATTTTATAATAATATTATGTTATGATAAATGTCATCGTTATTATATAATATTATTAATAATATAATTAATATTTATTAATTTTAAACTTTATAATAATATTAGAGTTGAGTTTTTTTGCTTTTGGCTCGGACCATTGGTCTATCAATATTGAAATAGATATCAAAGAAGGATCAAAGAATAGACACTTTCGATTGGAATTATTCTGGTTGAGAGACCCTACGTTCCTGGAAAAAGCAAAGCATTGGTGGGAAAATAATCAGATTAGAGAAAGAAATAAAATGCATTCTTTCCAGCCTAGATTAAAACATCTAAAAGAAAAAAAAAAACATTGCAATAGAACATAATTTGGGAATATTCATGAGGATCAGGTTTGTTTGAAAGAAAAAATGAAAGATATTCAACAGAATATGATCCTTAATGGAAGAAAGAGGCTCTTGTGGCAGAAGAAGGAAATACTCTCAGTCTCCTTGAAGAACGTAGGAAGCAAGAAGAAATATTGTGGAAGCAAAAATCCAGGTTACAGTGGCTGAAGGAAGGGGAACGAAACAAATTTTTTTTTCCGCGAAACCATGATACAACAGAGGAAGCATAATAGAATTTTCTCATTAAAAGATTAGAATGGTAATCGTCTACTCCAACATGAGGATATGGAAAAGGTACTTATTGATCATTTCAAAAATATTTTAACGGAACCTGATCAGAATAGGTAGAACGCAATTGATATAATTACTAGCAACATTCCCTCTATAGTAACAAGAGATCAGAACCTAGCTATACTAAGAGAAATAAGTTTGGAAGAGGTATAAGAGGTAGTCAAGCATTTACCTTCAAATAAGGCCCCTGGACTGGATGGTTTTACAGTCGAATTCTTTAAGGCAGCCTGGAGCTTCATGGGCAATGATATTTGGGAATTGGTAGAAGAATCAAGGAGGAATCAGAATGTTTGTCTAGCATTGAATGCCACACTCATAACACTGATCCCAAAAACAAAAAAACTTGGATACTCCTATAGGGTTTAGACCGATAGCATTATGTAATGTAATTTATAAAATCTTATCTACTATAATGGTTAACAGACTGAAAACTCTGTTGCCTAGATTGATTTCTCCTTAACAAATTGGGTTCGTGAAAGGAAGACAGATATTGGATGGAATTGTGACTACTCAGGAAGCAATTCATTCCTTAAGAATGCTAAAAATGAAAGAAATGCTTCTCAAATTGGACCTCTCAAAAGATTACGATTGTATCAGCTAGCCTTATCTAATAGCGGTGCTCAGAGCATTTCGATTTGACAATAGATGGATTCAGTGGCTGCAATCCTTCATCTCATCTCCTAATTTTTCAATCCTACTAAATGGAATCCCATTTCAGCCTTTTAATATTTCTAGAGGTCTCCGACAGGGAGATCCTCTGCCGCCTTTCTTGTTTATTCTAGCAGCAGAAGGATTGGGTAGGTTAATCAAAGCTCACTTGGCGGATGGTCAAATAAAGGGTTTCAACTTATGGGGACCTTGTCTAGCTTTAACACACAAACAGTTTTTTGATGATATTCTATTATTCTGTGAGGCATCAGTGTAGGAGGCAAATGCAATTCTCAATATTTTAAATTTATTTAGGGATGCTTCAGGTACGCTTGTCAATGCAGAAAAATCCAATGTTTACTTTTTCAATATTAATGAAGCTTCACAGTTTTTTTTAGCTAGAATGCTAGGCTTTCACAGAGGTACTATCCCTATGAAATACTTGGGGGTTCCGCTTAATACTTCTTCTCTAAGAATTGCAGATTAGAAAGACCTTATTACTATATTGAAAAAAAGGTTACAAAATTGGGCTTTTAGAACTCTAAATGCTCCAGGGAGATTAATCCTTCTTAAATCAGTTCTTCAATCACTTCCTGTGTATCAACTATCAAGGAGGGCGGCACCAAAGAATATTTGCAACCAAATGGTAGCTGTTTTTAAGAAATTTCTTTGGCAAGGAGAAAATGACGCTAGGAAATGGGCACTTTTGTAATGGGATAAATAAATAAAATCAAAATCTACAAGAGGACTAGGCCTTCGTGATCCTTATGTATTAAATGAAGTGATGGGGGGGAATTTGTGGTGGTGGTGGCTTCAAGGAGGACAAGACCTATGGAAACTCATTTGGGATAAGAAATATGCTATGCCCCAAACAGTATTAGGTAAATTAAAAGTGGATATTGTTCCAAAAGGATCCAACATATGGAATCTAGCAGCAATTAATAGGGATTTAATACGTCATCATAGCTTTTGGGAAGTTAGAGAAGGAATATTGGCTCTCTTTTGGAGGATTCATGGCAGCAACGAGAAAAAAATTTCAGTCGGCTTGATTTAGGGGAACTTTTCCTATTTACAAACATTCCTTCACAAAGAAAAATAAAGAATTATTGGTGTCAGCAACAAACTAGTCAATGGAGAATATGGAAGGAAAACGTCCATTAGCCAGGAGCACCATAAATGCTGCAATGGAATAATATGGAGAAAGAATTGGAAACAAGGAAATTAATTACAACAACAAGAAGTGATATTTTTAGATGGGGATATCAAAGTAAAGGTATGTTTATGATAAAGGAAGGATATAATGTTCAAACCCACAACACGCTTGAAGTAGCAAGGTCCATATGGAGGAAGATCTGGTCAACTAATCATTGGCCAAAACTAGAATATTTTCTCTGGCTCCTCATTCATAGAAAAATCCTGACATGGGATCAATTACAAAAAAGAGGAATGTATGGGCCTTCTCTTTGCTATATGTGCAAGAGAGCAGAGGAAACAATAGAACATCTTCTAAACACATGCGAAATAGTAGAAAGGATATGGAATAATCATGCAAGGCTATTCATGCAAACAGATAGAGATAATGTAAGCATAAACGAAACGATCATTAAATGGAGAAAAGGGGGCTTTCAAAGCGAAGTCTTGAATAGAGCACGGTGACTGTCCCTGGGATTTATACTATGGGGCATTTGGAAAGAAAGGAACCATTGTGTTCTTAGAAGTGAAATTTGTGATGATACTCAAATCTGGAATAAGATCATAGAAAATATTTGTGAAACAATATTGTTGGAGAGATAGACAGATGATCACTGGAAAATCGAAGGTATGGAATCCAATATTATGGCTAGATTAAACTTGACACCTCAAATGCTATCAACAACTCTCTGGAAATTTAAGAGCCCTCAAGAAAATATCAATGATAAATGGAAGCTACCCCAGAATGGTTTCATCAAATTGATTTATGATGCGGCACCAAAAGGGAACCTAGGTCAGGCAGGGGCTGGAGGAATTTTTAGAAATTCTTTGGGAAGAACCTTTAGAGTTTATGCTATTGACATTGGTCATCCAACAAATATTGAGGTAGAAATTGAAGTAGTAAAACAAGGATGAAACATAGAAATAAGAGAAAACTATCATAGAATTATAATAGAAGGTGATTCTGTAACGGCCACAGGGGTGTCAAGAAAATTGCAGCAAGGGACACCATGGGAGAAGATAAGTAAGAGCTGGAGGACAACTACTCTTATTCATCAAATAGGATCTCTTATACAACAAATTCAATATCTGATTCTTTCACATGTGTGTAGAACAGGAAATGTAGCAGTAGATTATTTAGCGAATTGGGGTTGTCATAATACTGGTAGACAGTTAGATGTCACTCCAAATGGAAGAATTTGGAATGTCGAATTACATCCTCTTCAGATTATTGTAGATCCTGATTTAGATAGTGATCCCCGATCGGGGTGTGTCATGTCAACAGCCTCATGGCAGGAAGGAGGTGACCTCCCCCACTAAACAACGGTTCATGCGTGAGAATTCATTTCACATGTAGATCAATGGTACGCGACAATTATGGTAATGAAGGTGTATTTTAGTATCCCAGGTTGGATTTTCAGAAGCATGTTCGGACAAGTGAGGTCACAAAAGTTTAAGGGGCAAGAAAAGGAAACCGTATGGGCCATTTCATAGCAAGAGGACCGGTGAATTCAAGCCAGGGACTGGTGCAGGCTTTCTTTAGAAGATTTCTTTGTGGATTCATGGGTATGTAACCTTTCTTTACTCCGACCTTATGTCTCCTGTAATTAATTCTCAGATGCGGCAGAGTACAGAAGATTTAGAAATGTGGGGAATGCATCAGGTTCTCATCAGTCGAATGGTTATGAATGCTAATTTATTAGTGCAACAACCATCTATTAAACCTTGTTTTCGCGACCCCTGTAGCGTAATGGAATTCTATTTCAGAGTAATCATCCATTGTATGAATGCATGCAAGTTTTCTGTTGAGGGGCAATTTCAATTGGTTTTAAATGAGCTCAAATTTTGATTGCATGGAGTTGATTATAGGTTTATCAGTAAAGTAACATCGACAGAGGGTTTTGGAAAATTCTCTCATTTATATTACTGCCTCAGTTTGTATAATTTAATTGATCTTTGGTTTGTTGCGGTATCTTAAGTCTATTTGAAAGCTTGGATAGATGTAGGCAGAAGATAAATAGAGGTCACTATTCTATAAATTAAAGCCTTCTCTGTTTACATAGTCTGAGATTGAAAATTCATAGCAGTTTCTATGAATATCTTGTTAACCTAGTTTGGCCACAATCGATTAGTAATCGTAGGGAAAGAAATCTAAACGAAACCTGTTTGGAAAGATTGAGAGAGTATTTCCATTGGAATTCTATCTATATCTATTGTCAGAGTCTGAGTATTAATCCTCAACCACCTAAATGTCTTAATTGTTTAGAGAATTTCAATTCCCTCAGTCGACAGCGGAATTACTCCAGTCATGCTGCGAAATATACGCCACAGGAAAATTTAATCGTGCAGTTCCAAAGTTTAACTGTTTTAAGGTTGTGCTCCCGTCATACAGGCACTCTGATTGAATACATAGGTTTTAATCACAAAATTAAAAGTAAAACAATGGTGAAGAGGAAAAAGAAGAAGATGAATGTTAGTACTCAGGATAAAAGTGAGCAGAAGATGGTCAAGCCTAAGGATGAGACTAGTAAAAGAGGTAGAAAGATGAAGAAGGAGACATTATAGAATATATCGCAAGCATATTTGTTGGGGAACCCACCTCAGATAACAAATACAATCTAGGGATGGGAAAGAGAGAGCCACAACAATGAAGAAGATAATGAGGTGGAAGAGGAAATCATGAATTTCATTACAGATCCTGGGAATACACGAGGGCGTCTATCTCTGTTCAATCGAAATGTGCATACCTATTGGATAATAAAGTGTGTCCTGGCTAAGGCAATGCAAAGTCTCCATCTAGGACAAGGGAATGAGATTCCGTCAGTCGCTTCACTTTTTCAAGATATTACCATTCAGCTCCAGCAAATCAAGGTGTCACAATATCAAATGTTATCTCGAATAGACCGTGTTGAGAAGCAACTTTAGCAGCTACAACAAGTAGACATGCCTGGTTCCACTGCAAAGGATCTGACACCAATCGATTCTTCAGATGGTTAGTAACCCAACTTATGTTTAATGATTTTTGTGGATAGTGATTATGTTGGTCATTATCTTTTCGTTAATGCTCTAAATAGTAAATTGGCCTTAGCGGCAAGTAGAGGAAGGAAACAATTTCAATTTTGGTTGGCTTTTAATACTTTAAGGTGGCCAACAAATGTGGTTTCCTACGGGCAGGTTGAGGACTCTAACTATATGTATGATGCAATCTGCTTTTTATAATTGAAAATAGTAAAGACCTACCAAACTTTACAAAAAAAATTATTAGAATTATGATAAGTGTCACCATTATTGTATCATATAATTAATAATAATAACAACATTAAATTAATATTAAGAATAATATTATCAATAAAAATGTTAAAACAATATTATTAAATATTATTAATATTTAATAATATTAAATGATATTAAATAATGTCAGTAACCTTTTTTAAGTAATTTTGTTTAGGTTTTATTATTTTAGGATTTTAATAATATTATTTTTTTATTATTATAGATTTATATGAGTAGTAGATATTAATAAACATTAAATTTAATATTAGTATTGTTAAATATTTATTTGAATATTAATGTTAATATTAACATAAAATTATTAGTGAAATTATTTCTTTTTATATAAATAATCTAATATCAATATTGGTAGATATATTAAATTAGGTTGATTGGCCTCATTTATAAATGTTGACAGGCATGTGTCTTAGATACACAATGATCGGATGCTTTTTTAAGACACTTTTTGATAGGAAATCAGTTGCTTTGTTAAGATGGGAAATTTGGTACTTAGTTAAGACACTCCTTCATGTAAAGAGAAAGGTTCAATTCTCCGCCCCAATCTCAGTAACATATTAAACATGTTGAAGATGTAGTGTTGCCAAACTTACAAAAAACACTCATAAAAATATAAATGATGTAATTATACAAGAAACCAAACATAAACTTATCCAAATTTTGAATAAAATTGAAAAACCAAAATTCCCAAGAAGTAGACTAACAGGCCTTCGACAGGCCTTCGACTACCAGGATAACTTTTGATAGAGATTCGGAATCGCTAACTTGGACGATGTGGATTTTAATTTTGAAAACATTATTTGTAACTTTTAAACACAATATAGACAGGTCATAATTATGTCTCAGGGTGGACCTCTAATCATTTCGTAGCATTTCTTTTTGCATGTAGGCGGTAAATCTGAGGCAGTTGTTATGAGTGAACGCTCTTCTTAATTCTTAAACATTGTACGATCGGAATTCGTGGAACCTTCGGTGGAAAGAGGAATCCAAGGAACATTGTTTAAAATAAAGGAGGGCATTGCTTTCTTAAATATCTGGATAATCAATTACAGAAGCTTCTCGAACATTGTTCCTTATCTCCGTAATGTTAGTTTATCCACCCACTCATTCACCAATGTAAGGTGGGATTGGATAGATTGGATATTTTTATATACTATGTTATTTAGTCAATAATTGATTGCACTTTTTATTCCATTTGTAGCATACTACACCTTCCATCCCCATCCTACTTGTGAGATATGAGATATTATGTTGTTTGATATTCTTTTTATTTTGTAGAATATTTCATTATTCTTATCTAATAGATAGTGCGAGAGGAGTACATGGTTTAAAAAGTGATAGCTATTAAGTTATATGGAGATTCTTAAATCTCTAAGTTTGAGGAAGATTTTTAAATTATAAAACACTTACATTTGAATTAAGGAATGCGACACTTGCTAAATCTACTGCTCTGGCCAGATTTATTATAATTCTATTTGAGAGATATATTGCTAATAAGCAATTTGTGAGCTAAATTTCATTTTCGCCATGTAAATTTAATTTTTAGAGTATTATTTATCATAACTCTACATTATAACACAACAATATATATTAAATATTTTTATATAATTTATATGTTTAGTTAATATAGATTGATGGTACATTATGAAGTTATATAATTTATTTTTTTAGGTAAATAAATAACATTTATAGCTTTTTATGTGTTAATTAATTAGTTGGTGTAGGATTTAGTTTTTTATATGATTAAAAACGAGTTTAAAGTCGAAACAATTCCCCTTTTTCATATTTTGAATTTGTTTTATTTTTATGTATATACAAATGAGCGAATAAAAATTATTTAAACTCATTATCTTTATTATTGTTATTATATTTATTTATTTTATAAATATGATATATAAACTTGTATATAAATGTCAATACCATGAAACTATTTTCTTTTAATGATATCAAGTAAAAATGTTTTCATATAGTGTGATTTTTATTTTTAGGGATAAACAACACAGTACATTACATTACAACCAACCTAGAGTCATCTTAAATCCGGAGCTATCAAGGGCCTAGAAGGATCAAATCTCAGATTATTATATTACTTTTTATTTTATAAATATGATATATAAACCTATATATAAATGTCATAGTTAAGGAACAATGGAATGGATAAATAATATGGAAGACTCTAAGTTATTGAATGAGATGTAAACTAGGTTATAGTGGGTACATAATATTAGCAATTTGAAAAGAAATGCATACCAAGATAATAATTTAAAAAACACTTAAATTAATTATTTTCCTATGCTTTTTATATACTTTGAAAAGAAGCAAAGAAGTTGAATATGTTTTTTATATTAATTTATGAAAAAATGAAAATTTGACAAAAAATATTACAAAATAGTCCTAATTAAAATGAGAATAAAAATAAACAACAAAACATCTGATGTGAAACATTTTTCGGAGAAAAATCTTCTTTCCAAATTACTAAACAATAAGGAAATTCTTGGAAAATAATTTATATTTTTTATTTATAAATATTATATATAAACCTACACACATGTCATAGCTAAGGGAGCATGGCATGGATAAACGAGATGAAGTAATATGAGGTGTAAATTGGGTTATACTGTATTAAAAAAAGTGAAAAAAATATATATTAGATGAAAGATTGGGTTGGGACTCTTACTATCACATTGTATTGCACTAGCTATATGACTTAGCAATAGTCTTGAACACTATTAATAAGAGAAATGACATCCTTACTAGCATGAGTAGCTCAAACGGAATCCACATAACCATGTATATGCACTAAGTGTGGGTCTTTTGAAACATCATTATGACAGAAATTGGAATAGAAATACTTTATAAAGAACTAAAATATCTCTTCATTGCATCACAATTTTCATATCCAACAATAGTGACTCAACACTCCCACTTATTAAGCAATGCCTATATTTTAAATGTCACAACATATATTAAAATACTAGGTACACTAGCATAATGAAAAAAATATATACTCTCCATATCTATCAGTGTTATAGGGCACTGCTAACTAAAATCCTAGTTTCCAAGGAAATAAAAACTTTGAATGGTCTTAAATATGTAGCACAATGTTTGCATACTTTTTCTCAACTAAAGAGTCTTATTTTCACTATCTCTCCTAATTCCAATTCCCACTATATATTTTGTAGCCATGATCATATCAAATTGCACTAAAAGTTGTTCCTTTAAATCACAAATTACATCATTGTTGTTATCAAAGAAATGACAAGAAAATGACCACCATTCTATCTGTAATATACATAATAATTTGATTTAGATCTTAGAAATCCTAATACCAATACAAAAGATTCAAAATTTTAGTGTCAAATCCTAAGATACTTTATCAGATAATATTGTTTGTATTTGGAAACCTATGACTTTTCACCTTTTTCATGTAGTTCTCTAGTTGTGTTCTATATATATCCTTCTTCAAGTCACCATGTAGGAATGTGTTTTCACATTCGGATATTCTATTTATTAATCAAAAAATACCATTATATGTAATATTAACCAAATAGAGGTTAACTAAGAAAATAGGGAAAGTATGTTAACAAATTCTACCATATTATTGACCTAGAAATCAACTTGCATAACCAACCTTTCCTCATGCTTTTAAATATTGACATCTAATCTAATATTTTATTTTGAACACAAAATTACATTGATTGTTTTTTTTTTCCATTAATAAAAAATACCATTTCCTCTTCTATAGTCAATCTCCAACATTCTTTATCTTACATCACTATTTCCTCCTTCATAGTTCTAGGTTCGTCAATGTTAGAAAATAAAGGAAATATATCATGAAAATGACAATGACTATAATTATACTAATCTAGTTTCCTTCTTTGTGAGGTGGACCTCCTTAAATTTGGACGTGAATTTTCTTCCTTGTGTTTGGAGGTCCTCAATGCTATGCTTAAATTGATCTATCCAAATGGAGTTCTAAATGTAGATCTTCAGTGCCAAGTTTGTTATTTGATGGCTCAATGTTTTATTTATTTGATGGCTCCAAGTTTTCATTAAAATCTCAAGGGGGAAATCAACGTTATTTTCAGTTTGAGCCTCCCAATGAATTAAATAATTCAAGAAAAATATCCAAAATATTTTGGGTATTATGATGATCTTACAAAGCTTGAAGTTATGGAGGAAAATAAACACAAGATTACTTGAGGTTCAAATATTATATCATTATTCCTTCCTCCCTCATAATCTTAAATTTGAGGCTTTAGGGAGGCTCATCGGGATCTAGAAATCCAAAGGTGTAGTCTCATATTGTGATGCAATGAAAAGAAAGGGAGATTCTCTAACTCATCCTCAACATGTGAATTTTTTTAGTTCATTCTAGATATTAAGGAAGAAGCTCATGTCATATAGGAAAAGCCATAATTTCTCGGGCCCTTAATTGTTGATCAAACGAAATATGCTCCAAAAATTGTGGTAAATATCTCAGAGGTAAAGTATCTATTCATCGTTCTATAATCAAGAGCTATTATGTTCAGGTTTAATGGATTTTGGCCGAAATCATAGGACCTTCAGCAATGGGTATTATCTAATTGGATGCCAAAATGCGATGTTAATTTTTTTTCTAAATGATTTTTTACTATCCAATTTGACACCTTGTTGACAGTGCTAGACCTTCCAACATTGAAAGGGATCTCCCTGATATGTTGTCTCAATTATAACTCACATCGTTTGGTCTACGATCCCCATTGGGAATACGACTCAATTGTCATTTAATTAAATATTTTCCTTGATTTTAACTATTAGCAACAGAGAGAATCCCATATGTTCCTGATCCATGTAGCTATTGGTGGCCACCCACCTATTCCATTTGGACCCCCACCATTGGTTCTTTCAGTTTTTCACTTTTAGCACAACTTACTATTTTTAGCAGGTTTTTGGGTCCCAAACTTCTAGAGTTGTTTTGGGGTCGTAATGATCCAAGTAGATATTGGTGTCCACCCACCTATTCCATTTGAAATTCCACCATTAGTTCTTTTAGTTTTTCTGTTTCAGCACAACTTACTATTTTTAGCAGTTTTTAGGGTCCTCATCTTCTAGAGCCGTTTTAAGGCCCTAAACGACGTTTTTTTGGGAAAACCAAGAGCAACATGGGTGCATCAATTGATGATGCTCACACAAAAATTTGTACTCCTCAGATAGATCTTGCTAATGAGGCATGGTGCATGTCAAACAGATATCGTATGCCAAAGTTACGTCCCTGAGAAGTTCAAACACCAATTTACCGAAACGGGGCCCATAGTTTTGACGCTTCATCTCCTAGGGCTAGGTTTTTGAACATTTAGAGTTTTCCATTGTTTCTCAGTAATAAATAGGTGCTCGAGCCTCATTGTAACATAGTTCAGAGGCATGTAGCTGCCGCATATCTTCTCAGAGATAAGCTACCAGTGCCCTAGCTATTTTATTTCCATTATGTATGTAAGAATATTTCTGTTATTTGATATTAAGGAATTCAAGCATTATTTCCAGTGCATATCTATGTTTATGTCTATTTCTATATTTTATTGCAATCCTGCATAAATCCAGATCAATGGTATCAAAGTGGTATATTTTTTCTCGAACCTTATTTTCATGTCCCCAATGTGGTCAGGGTATATGGAGTTAGGGATTCATCTATTTGAACCTTTGAAAGATCAAACTCACAAACCCCAACGACCACCCATGGGGGATGAAATGAAATATGAGGGAGCAGGAGATCCTATCAAAATATTGCTTGAGGAGGCCCTCAAAAAACAAAGGAAGGCGATGATGGATAACTTTGCTCAGATCCTTCAATGGCTGCCCACCTACGGTGCATCTGCATCTGACAGCCACTCTAGAGGTGCCACTCCCTTCAAGGTACAGGTAAAATTTGACATTCATGTATTTTAAGGCGAGATAGATTCAGATGCCATAGATAGATGGTTGAATTTGCTGGAAGGGTATTTCTCGGTCCATGATTTCTCCCACCGAGAAAACATTATTTTTTCACTCCTCAAAGCCGCCCCCCATGTTAAAGACTGGTGGGAAGCCTAGTGTAAGAAAAAGGACAGGACGTAACCCTCTCTATTCTCGGCCGCACCCATTTGGAATTCATTCCGAGATGGCATCAAGGAACAATATTACCTCACGGGGCGCTATGAGGACAAGTACATCCAATGGACCACGATGCGGCAACAAAGGGACCAAGATGTGCATGAACTGGCAAATTTGTTCCATACCCTATGCACAAAGTTGGGCATTAAAGATTCAAAGCGACATTTGGTGCTCAAATATAGCAGTTTTCTTCACAGACGCATTCAAGAGGAGATGGAGTTCCTTGACATTACATCGATTGGCATGTCATATCGCTATTCCGCCAAGATCGAGCAAAAAATTTAAGCTGGAGAAGCGAGACTTTGGATCCACGAATCTGAAGCTAGGGAGAGGCACCCCCAAACCACATAACAAGGGGAAAGGGAAAAGTGGGGTGACTCGGAACAACACCACAAATTCAAATAATGACATGAGGAAGTGGTGTGAATTCATAACAGCCCCACTCACAACACGAACGAGTGTCGGGCCAAAGAGTCGTTGGCGGCCAAACTAAAGGCACCCGAATAAGAGGCAAGTTCTAATCTCGAGTCAAAAATAGACAAAGACAATGAGAAGGGGAAGCAGATAATTGATGTGGATCCTAGTTCCATTGTTGCCACCACCAAGCTCTAGAGGGAGTATCCTGAGGATCCAGAGGAGGGGGAGTGCCTCTTCCATTCGTAGATGTGGGTGAAGGGTCCTCCACTGCAATTCCTTGTTGGTAGCGGAAGCCAAAAGAACCTAATTTCACCAGAGGTCATGAAGTGGCTCGACCTATCAACCATAGCACACCCGCATCCATATACCATTGGGTGGCTTCACCCATGGAGATATATTTGTGTCCGCCAGTAGTGCCACCTTCTATATAGCATCAAGCCATTCACAGATGAGGTATTGTGTGGTGTTGCTTGTCTTGATGTAGCTGATGTATTATTGGGCCAACCATATTTGTGGAGGCAATGTGTTGTGTATGAGTCTAGGCATTTTTATGTTATTATTACTTTGGGAAATAACTTGTACAGGATACCAGAGGCAGTACAGTCTCATGTCATCTCTTTGAATAGTACAAAACAATGTAGTAAGATTGTTTCCCAAACCAAGAAATTTCTTTCCTTACAACTCACTAACATGGAAAGAAGAATATTGTAGCCACAACCTCGAAATAGGACTCCCCTGCATGGCTACAGAATATGGAAAAAGTCATGGAGGAATATGAGGAAATTTTCTCCTCACTCACAGAGGTTCCTCTACACTGTCAAGACAAGCACTCCATTGATCTAACCCCCGACGTGCCATTGCCTAATGTTTCCATACCTCATATGACTACACAAACATAATACACACATGTACTATCTAAGGATGATAAAGAAACCAAATTTATTGAACGCATCTAGCATGTCTGCCCGCAGGTCCATGACATCTTCGACAAATCTAATACCCAATTGAGCATAATTTTCCTCATCTCATGGAGGATCTCAATGCAATAGGGACCATTGTTTCCTAAGGGGCGAGCAATGATCCAGGTGGATATTGATGGGTACCCACCTATTTCATTTGGACCCCACCATTGGTTCTTTTGGTTTTGCACTTTCAACATAGTTTACTATTTTTAGCAGGCTTTTGGGTCCCGAACTTCCAGAGCTGTTTTGGGGTCATAATGATCCAGGTGGATATTGGTGTCCACCCACCTATTCCATTTGAAATGCCACCATAATTTCTTTCATTTTTTTAGTTTTAGCACAACTTACTATTTTTAGCAGTTTTTCAGGTCCTGAACTTCCAGAGTCATTTTGAGGCCCTAAATGATGTTTTTTGGGAAAACCAGGAGCAACATGGGTCCATGGACGAATGTTTCTCGCACTATAAGTTGTATTCCTCAGATAGATATTTCTAACGAGGTATGGTACGCGTAAAATAGATAACATATGCCAAATTTACATCCCCAGGAAGTTGGAACACCAACTTACCCAAACGGGGCCCATAGTTCTGGTGCTTCATCTCCTAGGGATAGTTTTTTGGACGTTTATAGTTTTCCATTGTTTCTCAATAATAAATAGGCCCTCGAGCGTCATTGTAACATATTTTAGAGGCTTGTAGCTAACACATCTCTTCTCAGAGATAAGCTACAAGTGCCCTAGCTATTTTATTTCCATTATGCCTGTAAGCATATTTCTGTTATTTGATATTAATGAAATGAAGCATTATTTCTGGTGCATATCTGTGTTTATGTCTATTTCTATATTTTATTGCGTACCTACATAAATCTAGATTAGTGCCTTGGAAAAAGAAAGAAAGTGTGCCTCATGAATGTTCAATTGTAGGTGCATCAAGTTTCTTCTACTAGAAAGGTAGAAGAAAGTGGCCCTCTAAGAAAGAGGTAATAGTACCACCCTATCAAAGATGTACACAAATAGGAAATATTTGTCTAACATCCAATGAAATAGTCCACAAAGATGTGACCATCATTACAACCATTGCATCACATTCTCAATATGATAAGAACTAAAATAATAGAAATAGTTCAACCACTTTAGTATAGGTGGAAGAAAAAATGAATCAAAATCATTTAAAGAACAATATTAAAAATATTCATGATCCATGCATGAATAATGTGTTTCCCATCACGCTTCAAATATTAAGTAAAATTGCCAAAATGCATGAATACAACAAACATCACTACTATAATAGTGGAGCATTGGAGTTGCTACTTTCTACCCAAAAGTACTTTGTCTCTCTGATGCATTATTAGGGGAATCCATGGTGAAAATTAATTTTTTTGTACAATGAAGGTGTATATATTACAATTGGGGTGATCCTTCACTTGCCTTGTGACTCTTGGACTACACTCACAAATTTTTGAATTCCCTGTGACTTCTAAAATCGTACATGACTCTTTACACTTTGTACATGTCCTTTGGACTTCCATTTTTCAATACATTTTCGAATATGAATTCACATAATCCACAAATGATGTGGCACATGATGACTTATGGCATGACATTACATGCCACTGCTGACATAGACTACATTATGACATGGCAATTTCACTCCATTCTTTGTTGTTTCTTGATTTGTGTCTCCTTGAAGATAGAACATGATCTCTTCTTCCACCTCCATATGGCTTAGAGATGAGGATTCTTTAGTGTTATTTAGATCTTGAGTTTTTGTCACAATTTGATGTACCTTTTCTTCCTCCTAATTGATCAAATTGTACTTGCAGCTACAGAGGCGTCTTCTAGCATGTCCTCCTTCTCCATCTCTTTCATAATCATCCTATCATACCACGATATAATACATTTGATTTTAATTCACTCATGATAAGAAGAAATTATTCAGATAAACCCCTAATCTAAGATGTAGCATGATGATCCATTGACTGAGCTGAAACTGGGTGGCAGGATGAGAGAGAGAATCAAGGACTATGTTATTGTGCAGCTTAGGTAGTTAAGGGTGAGGATTAATCCTTCATACTACGCAATGCACAGTTGAGGCTCGACTAGACATGATAATTGTGTAGTTGAGGGATTTTGGAAGCTAGGATGAGGGTTTAATCACTAATTTTTCCTAGAGCGTGGTGTTGGAAAGAAAGGAAGGACATGTAATTGCACAATTCTAGAGCTGAAGGCTGAGGCTTGATGAATGAAACTCCGTAATGATCTATTCAGGCTTGGTTGGAGTGAAATATTGTGCATATAGGGCTTAAGGGTTGGGCTTGAGCACTGAGATTGTGCAGTGCATAGTTCTAAGAGGCTGATACTACAAATTTCATACTGCCAAGAGATAAGATTGCTTCTTGAGGATTGGGACTATGAAGTGCTTAGTCTAGGAGGGCTAGATGAGGCTAAGTGTCTCAGTCAGGGATTTTTCCTAGTTTTGACTCATTGTTTGGTCAATGAGATGAGGGTGGACAAAAGTAAGGCTTAAACAATATCACACAATTAGAATTGACGACACAATGAGGAAAATCCTGAAGACAGGAACAAAAATTTTTCCTCAATGTGACAACTTCATGACAACCTTCACCAAGTGCGACACTAAAGATACACTTTGAGACGACAATGGAAACACTGCTGCGACAATGCTTAAAACTTTGGAAATGATTTTGATATATTTTTTCATGATAATAACAACTCATTTACACAATAAATACCCTTAAACACACTAAAACTATCTTGTGTATAATGTGTGACACTTAACATGCTAGGAGACGACACTTTGACCTTCTCACAAACGGTACCATAATACTTATAGAGAACACATGCAATGACTTAATATTTACGATGACAACATGCACAGTCAATATAGGCTATGAAAGTTAGATTTAGGCTAAAAATTTGGAGGGTGTTGTAGCAATGACAACACACCCATAAGGATTTGGATAATGTTATAAATGAGGTTCTGTGGTTTAAGGGGAGTGGAGGTCTATTTATTACCCCTTGGTATAATTTTCCTCTCCCATTCTGGCATGACAAGGTGTTATATGGTATTGGAAACACACTAGGAAAATTGGTAAAGAAAAATTTAGAGAAAGTTGACAAAGGAATTTTTACCTTTTCCAGAATCAGTGTAGAGGTTGATATTTGTAAGGGACTACCTGGTTATATTCACTTGGTCCATAATATTTTTCATTAGACCCAACCTATAGAATCTCAAAACACAACATTTAGGTGTCGCATTTTCCTTCAAATTGGTTGTTTACAAAATACATGTTCGTGAGAAAATAGTTTCCAAATAGAGAAAAGAAACAACCCAAAACAAAAAGGGATGGTAGTTTCCAAATCCACAAATTTTAGAAGAAGAGAATGACTAAGTTGTAGTGAATAAAATGAGTGAGGAGGTTCATGTACAAAAAGGCACAACATATACTAACAACGAAGATAATGTTTGATCAATGATATAGAGCCAAAAAGCTTCTGAAAAAGGATGGAATGCAGTGCAACAACCGATGGATGCACCCCTTCATTTGGATGTGGGTGGAGTGAAATGGTCCCACACATGAGAGAGCTTGGATTCATAAAAATAAGCCTCTTTCAAGGAATATGTAAATTAGTTAGCATTTATCATTATTACTCCCTCACAAGGATTCTGGCGAATATATGAAAAGAAGAAAGGAATAAATGGTTAGGAAAAAAAATTTATTTTCCTAGATCTATACTTTTAGTTAGTTTTTGAACATATATTTGGGATATAGTTTTATGATATATTTTTAGGTTTCTATAGTATGTAATACAATAATTTTGTACATGCCTTTGAGCATCTACAACATGTGGTTTTCATTTTTATTAATGAAAATTACGATTTTTCCTTGGGGAAAACAATGTTATTTATTTTTTACATATATATTTTATTACCATATAATAGTGACTTGGACATATTAGAACATTATATATTTTATTTGTGGCTAATAAATAAAAACTAATTACATAACTAATCCAAATCCCATGACACCAATAATGAAGAAAGCTAAAGGGAGGAAGGGGGAATTCTACATGTCACAAGAATCCATGACATATTTGTTAAAACATTTTTTATAGCAATTTTTTTCTAAAAAATACTATTTAATTTCCCTTTTAATTATCCCAAACCAATCATTGCAAATCTGTAAATGGGTTGGAGGTAAATTCATTTCCCATAGTTATGAGAGCATGAACAAGTACCATGTGATTGAAGGATACCATAGACTATTTGGGGAAAGGTAGTTTAGACGATCATTTCCTCAACCTAGGAAAGTATGGGAAAAGCACAATAAGATTTAAGGAAATCGGAGAAAGATAAAATTGCATGGGTATTATAGTGGGGAATAAAGGAGAAGGGACGTGTGTGGATACAAAAATAAGAAGGCGAAATATCATGTCTTTCATTTTCTATGTGGAAATTCAACCAAGGAAAAGATATATGAAGATTTGGACCAAGAAAAGATTAGGTGAATTCGTTAAAGTATTAGGACTATGACTAGGGCATCACTAGGGGCACACTAAGGAGAACTACAAGGAGGAGGCTTTGGAGGTTTTGTGTAGTATATAATGGAGCTCACTCTTATACTATTGAGAGCAAACGAAGGGGGCAGTTTATATTCACTAAGGTCCCGATGAGCTTAATTACGTCAGTTCCTAGTGGATAATTATTTTTACGCTAAAGAGACTGTCCAAAAATTATTGTGAGTTTCAATTACTTAAATTAGTATCATGGTCCAGTAAGGGGTTATCCTATTATCAAAATAAAATGTGTAATAATACTACCAATTGGGTGGAAATTCAATCACTCCTAGATAGTTCGTTAGATGGTGGTTTCAAATAGATAGTTGCAATATTATCTTTAGTCCTAAAAACATTCATGTATTGATAGTTGCTATGTTTAAAATAATCACATGGTAATTCGATATTTATTATGTAATTCAAGGAGGTATCTAGATTTATATTAGTATAGTGGAGTTCTCTACAAATCATTTCAAATTATTTTAACATTGATTTTATAGAATGCTTGAGCCTATTTTATCCTTTTTTGGATTTCTATCAAGGACTAATGTTGAAATAAATACTTAGTGAATGTAAGGTGAAATAACATAAGGAATATCGTATATGTAAATTCTATATAAATAGTTAATATACATGGCTATCTCACTTTAAGAATAGGCTAAAAAAAAATATAACAGCTAAAATGTTTAGACGCGCAATGTTGTTACTGAGAATGAAGGTTGAGTTCAGTGTTTCATTAAAATTATAGGAAGTACACTAATCTAGATTATGTATGGAAGTTTTCCCTATGTAAAAAATTTACTGAAAATGAGAGTTATCTATATTAGAATGGTCCCTCAAATATGTTACTTTCGTTTTAAGAATGTGCAAGTTGGAATTTTAGGAAGCACCCTAATATTTGATAATTTAGTTGGAATGGATTTGCCTAGCGACATTGAGCAATGGTTAGGGAAATAATTAGGAATTTTCCAGAAACCTTGGTCAAATTTTGATTATCACATGAATAAAATATTGTGCAATACAATTTGTATCAAATAAGATAAATCAATGTTGCAATATAGTGTATTTCATGGAAAAATTATTCCATGTCATATGGTGTTTGATGTTCGGGATAAAAGATCTAAGAATTACTTAGTTTTTGAAAAAAAAATTGGTATTTTTCATGCATTAGACATTTTTTTTCCCTTTAATTTAATGCATTACACAAAGATATTTTTCTAGTGCAATACATCACATGAAAAAAAAGGCTTTTTATTTGATTAATTGAAAATCTTAACAATGTTGAAAATAAATATTATTGAGAATGTGATATTGTTGTAATAGCTGCAACAAACCCCTCATTATCTCAGGCACCATTTAGACTATCTAGAGGAAAATGAGTGTCCCTCCTTCTAAGGAGTGTCATCATACACCTTGCAAGATTAATTAAGGTGTTCTTAGCTCAAATCACATTTTTGTTTGCACTACCACCACTTGAAGTATGTTTCAAGCACGACCTTGAGATGTTGGTAAACCTAGTGATACAAAGGCAAGATGTTGACTAGCCCCACCATACATAGTTGCACTAATGATTTGTATAGTGATATTGTGTTAGGGACTTCATTTTCCCAATGATACGGGGCCTTAAAAATTGAATTTTATTAGTGAAATACACCCAATAAAAAGAATTTAACTTAGTTTTGGACTTGCAAACTTGCTTTTTCAAGCCTTTTATCACCTTGATGAGAAATTAACCAATGATATAGCTTTTTGGCCTTCATTAATATAGTGATATCACACTCATTAGATGACCAAATATATCCTTTTGTCCAATACAATTTCATTTTTAGGCCTTGTATCTGCCCACTAAATTTCCCAACGATACAAATTTCAAAAGGGTTTCACCATGACTTAATAATATATGAATGATTCTTGCTTAGGCCTTTTATTAGCGTACTGGCTATTTCCCTAGTGACGCAATTCCCCATTAGTGAATTTTCCAACGGCACACCCTTAAGTGTTGGATTTAAAATTATTTTGCAATACTTTTCTCCCAATGTATTTCACTGATGATAGGAAATGTAGCTATATCACATCCCATTATTAGTTAATCAAATGAAACACTCATAAAAGTTTACTTTTAATGCATGTTATAAGTCTTTCATGTTAGTGTTTTGCTCCATTTTTTCCCAATCCAATGCTATTTGACACCATTGGGCATTATCACAGTGTTATATCACCACAATAATGATTTTTATAGTGCTACATCAATCTCTCTAACATATTTTTCCAGGACACACTAAGCCTTATTCTTTTCTAGTGTATTGTTTGACTAAATATTAGTGGAATTAAAGTGGAAAAGGAATTCATTAAAGGAAATTAATGCAACCAACCTAAAAAAATTTATTTAAAAATCCATCATATTACTCTCTTTACTCACAATGCTCAAATCTATGTTTCTCTTATCACATTTGAAGCATAGGTTAGAGATAGCACTTCCTCTCTCCTCATTAGCACTTGGTGTTAGCTAGTTTAACTTAGCTATTGTAAAATCATTCCCTATGAGCTATTGAATTTTGGATTTTAGTTTTTTACTGTATGAATAAAGTCACCCATCCATATTCGAGGCCCATATGTACTATTTTTTCTTGTACTATATTGACTAGATTTTCCCTTTCAGACATCATGAGAAATAAAATTCACTTTATCAAGCTCAAATGTTGCACTATGACGTTATCCCATCAAGCCCTAACTTACCTGAATCACCATGCATGTAGAAAAACTCATAAATTCCTCGATTCAACCTCAGGAATTACTCTGATTGAGTGCAAAGGATATGCACACTCCTAACTATCTAATCTCACACGTCTCTTGTCTAATTTAGGAGGAATCATTCCCTGAGATCCATAATATGGGATTTTGGTATTTGGACTGATTAGTTATGATGGTGAAATCCTTGCTTTTCAACTTCTCCATGCCAAAATTTTTTTGATATCCTCTTATCTTTATTCCATAACATTTAACTCACTAAATATCTCAACTTTCATACCTTGGGCACACTCTTTGAGCACCTCTCATAGTTTCACTATTAAATTTTGCCTCTAGACTCACTGACCATCACTTTTTCTATGTAATGGGTACAATTGTTTCAATGGATTATGAAGGTGAAATATGTATGTTTAAAAAATAATGGGCTACAAAGAACTAGTGGTTGAGATGCCAAAGGACAAGACACCTATCATCTCACTTGATCATAACTTCTATAATATTTCATGCTTCATTTACAATATATGTCATAAACATGAATAATAATGTATACTTTTTATTTCACAGAGAAAACTTGTTTCTAGATGAATGAGAAGAAAAAATTTAGAGGGATGTTATGAGGTATTATTTTCACAATGTGGCTCATGCTTCATTTACAATATATGTCATAAACATGAATAATAATGTATACTTTTTATTTCACAGAGAAAACTTGTTTCTAGATGAACGAGAAGAAAAAATTTAGAGGGATGTTATGAGGTCTTATGAGGTCTTATTTTCACAATGACGTCTTATTTTCATGTTTATTACTTCTAACAATGAGTTTTATTACAACTCCATAATGAAGAGATAGAATTGGATGAGGACTAGTTGTTATATTTCAAGATATTTCTCAAAAATCTCTTGAACATAATGGATAGAAAAGATAACCTTTAGGTCTAGGCCAAAAAAATAATACCCTACTAGTCTACAAATGATTCCTTTTCAACTACTCATTGCCATGTTATGCATGTTTTATGGATGGCCTAACAAATCAGCCTTCCAGTAATGATGGGTCCCATTGTTGTACTATGTAGGAGTTGAAGGAAGCATCTTCAACTAAGATGATATCCTCTTTCTCTCTCTTCCTAAAGGATGGTATCACACAAACTCAATATCTAAAGGAAGGAAAATAACCTCAGTTCTTCATGGCTTCCTATCTAGTTTACATCATTATTGAAAAGCATGTTCTCCCAACGATGGGATCCGAGTTGACATTGAAATATGAGATAGTAAAAATTTATTGTAAAATTTTATACAATTCTCATTAGATTTATTCTTACATTAATATAATACAAGAGTTCTTAATTCCACTACATGAAATTCTATATTCAATGTTATTTCTTCATGTATGTATGAAAGAGTAAGGAAATTGATGTTGATAGTTAGTAATTAGTTTCCGGATTAGGATAGAAGGTACTTGAGAATATTTTGAGAAATATCAAGTTTGCATAGGAGTAGGTGGAGTACACTCATGGGACAAGAAATATCACGTGTTGCACATTCCATTGCATATGGGCTAATATTAGTTAAAGAACATGAAATAAGTTAGAGAATAATAAAATTCTCTAACATTATTCCATTTTTTGGATATAACATTCATGTTGTAGTCACTACAACAACCCCAAATATTTGATCACTTCAAAATTTGAGACCCCCTTTACTCAAATTCCTATTATATGTTTCCTATGGTTTCTTAAGGTTTGATTCCTCCATTGACCTAGCTAGGGTTTCATTGCATCCTAATGAGACTAGCATTAAATATTTAAAAATTGTTCTTTTTTTCCTTAATTGCAAGTTAGTGACCCACAAAAATTTTTAGGGGCCAATATTCGCAGGTGGGCTATTTCTTCATGGTTTTTCCAAAATTCGAATTTGCCAATTTCCATTTTTTAAAATAAAATATTTGCCCAAATTTTATAGTAAAAAATTGTTTTGCCTTAAAAAATTAGAAATATATTATATATACTAATATAAAATCATTATAAATATAAATATTTCTAGAAAAATATCACCGAATATTTTACAAATTTCATATTAGGGACTAGTAAGATTCACCAAGGTTTCTAAACTTTAAGATAAACTTCCATCCTTAAAATTTTCCCTACAAGCAAGAATTGAAACTTATAGTGCTAGTCTCCCTAACCTCTAAAAATGTGACAGGATACCAAATTTGAGGAGCTCATTCCCTCTAGTTGCAAATATCGACTTTAGTTTGCAATGACTTCTCATTCCGTTCTAGAATTGCAACTTGTGACTGGAATTGTCTCTAGCACATGCAATAAAGACAAGAAAAACTTCCAGGTTGTGACCTCCCATATGTGATATTGCTTATATATCAAATATTCCACTCTTTATTTTAATTATGTGTTCAAAGTTGGATGAGAGAGATTCTCTTCTAGATACGATTTGCAATCGTGACATATTGGTAAGTAATGCACCTCTTCTATAATCATTGTTATTATTTTTCTTTCCAAGCATAAAATTGATTCTTCTTCTCACATACTTATCTACTTATAACCCTCAGCCCACTTTCCACTCTGTTAGCTCTATGTTTGGCCGTCAAACATTCATCTTCAACCACTTCAGCTAAACTATGCTCTCTAGGAGCTATCAAATCTCTTTTGTTTACGGAATTTCATGATTGTAGCTTTACACACCAAGATCATAACCTATATTTATTATTATCAAGGGTATGTACTTTTCATTTACACTAAAATCCATGCAGATAACCCAAATATTCCACATTACCCTTGATTCAATTATATGCATTTTCTCATGGCTAGAATCGTATGAGGTTTGGCTTGAAGGACGTGTGAATATGTTTGTGGGGAGTCATTTTTTTGTTTCAATAATGCATTAATTGAACTAACAAGGTCAGCATCAATTATTTTTTTTCCCCCCATTAAATCATTGGGTGCTCAAACAAAGAAACCCTCTTTCACAAATGTTAATCACACATGTATTTCAAGTAGAGTGACTTTGTTGCAATTTATTAATGGAGAAACCCTTTTTGAATTAATTACAAATTGAACCATTATGATTTCAAGACATGATTAAGAATGGGGCTTGGTAACATAATTTAGAAATTTGAAAACACAAATCTAGAACCCAATAATATTGGAACTTAGACTTATGACTAGCATAGGTGTCACATACATCTTTTGTTGGAAATAAATTTACAAGTTTTAGAGAAGTTAGGGTTAAATTATGTGACTAAGCTTGTCTCCCTCTCTTTTTCCTCTATCATTAGCATTGGAGGAAATTTTCATCCTAAAGGTTCCCATGAAATTAGTACATAAATATTATGTAAACCAATAAAAATACTTTATATTTGAAAAGAGGTACATGTAAATATGTCAAAGGGAAAATAAAAAATTACATTTCTTAATTTTTTTTTTTAGCTTATGTATGTATAGGTATACTCAAATTTCAAGTGTAGATACTCATTGGATGCGGAATTAAATTCCACATCCAACGAGTGCCCATTAAGCATACTTTTGAGAAGCCACACATTGATAAAAATTTAAGATACATAAAAAAGCATGTTCAATAATTTTTTTAATGTACCTTCATTTTTTATCAATGTGGGTCTTCTAAGAAGTACGCATAATGGGTACTCATTGGATGTGGAATTTAATTCCACATCTAATGAGTGTATACACTTGAAATTTGAGTAAACCTATAAGGACACAAAAAAAAATACAATACTAAAGAAATCAGTTTTCTTATCTTCTCTCCAAAATTCATAACACTTGTTTTATTAATTTTCCTTAGGATACCATTTTTAGGTTGAAATTTCCTCTAATGTTTCATATGTAGCTCTCAATGAGACTATGATATGGAAATTTGATATGTGATATAGTTTTACATTGCAATAAGTATGGGGTCGTAAATCAAAATCTTAGCATCCATCAGCACTATAGTTTAAAAATATGACATGTATTATAGATGAAACCTATGAATAGACTGAGTCTAACCCTTCTTTAAGTTTAAAATTGAAGTTGCAGTACTCAGTGGAACCGTGACTATAAAGTGTGACCTGCCTTGCAATTTGAAATTGTGACTTGAAGAAAGACTCCAGCCCTAGAAAGATTGATCAACCTTACCTATGTAATCCAAAATCTTGACCTAGAGCTTGATATTTTCTTGCGCAATTAGAAATTTTCATTGGCATAAGATAAAATTTATTTAATTTATGAATATCTTCGATATTTTAGGTACAATAAACCTAGATTGCCTCAACGGATCATCTTCTTCCAGAGAGATTGTTCCACCTATCATAAGAGGATATGAAATAACCTTTGGTAGGGTGGAAATTAGCATATAAGGAGTTGTGAAAAACCCTCCAATGTTTCCTATCTACGGTGATACTATTTGTTATATTAACAAGGCAAAAAATCTCACATGGAGTGATATATACACAATTTTTTCAATGAAATACATCCCACAAGATGGAAAGGACTTCGAAGTGTGGTTCAAAGTAAAGAAGTAATGACTACACAAGGTTGTAGCACACCCTGTAATATTCCCAATTTTCCAAAGGATAATTGGAACATTAGATTTCTTATTTTTCATAATTAATTAAGTAAATAAGAGCATGGAGGGACCCACAAACCCCATATATGAATGAAATCCACTTTTTATGTGTGTATGTGGATATTTTAGATCTAGATCTACATCATGGAGTAGTGGAGCAGCTTCTCAAATGAAGGAAGAGTGGAGATCATGGATCTTAAGTGAAAAATCATGAGGATCTTGGAGGAGGTCAACTAAGAACATAGTGCATTTAAGGTAATATCATAAAGCACTTATGATGAGATAGTGGAGGAAGTGGTGCATCTAATGCACACATGATGGAGAGAGTGGGAATTTAATGCAGAACATGATGGAGATCATGGAGAGATAGTGTAGTCTTCATGGAGGCAAGTGGCCACATAGGAAGAGAATTTATGAGGTGGGACTAGGCTCACAATATATATAATGAGGATGAAGGCACAATACAAGGCATGCTTTAGATTATTATTTCTAATCTGTTTAGATCTAGATTTTTCGGATGACATTTCTATGCACGCTAATGTTGTTTAGCTGAGTCTGCAGTGTTTTTTAGCATAGGGTGTTTCCAAGCGGAAACCCCACCCTTACCCATGGGGGAATTCTAGTGCATATTGTAGGAAGGCTTCTATTGGGCTTTATTCCTCATCTGACATTGGTGCCATCTTCTGGAGGTTGTTTCTAGCATTCCAACTAGGAAACCAGTGGAGGATTCTTCCTTTCACCTTGTTCTTCATGTTCATCCTTTTAGAAGTAGCAGATCTATATCCGGCATTCAGGCCATTTTATTTTACCTCCATGTAGCAGCAGTCCCCTGAAGGATTGCACAGTTCAGTCCTGTAGATCTATTGGAGGAAGGAAGTTTCCATTATTTCAACTGGAAATCCTGTGGGGGATCATCTCCTCCCTTTGTATTCATTATTTCCATCTTTCCGAAGCTGATTTGAAATATCCAAGAACAATCTATTAAGCCTCCCTCTTTGACAACGTATTTTTCTAAATCTATTGAGTGATCAGCAACCATATTCAGTGGAGGAGGTTGGAGGAGCTAGATCTCGTGCTTTTAGCCCAAGGATCTAGTGAAGGGATCAACCCTTCTTACATAGATATGATTTCACATCTTATTGCAACCATGTTTCATGAGATTATGCTTCATATCTGCATACCCAATAGCTATATCATCCAGCCCTAAGCGGCTGATTTTCCTCGAGTCATAGATCTAGAAATTCCTTTCTAGGTTATCTTGGTTATCTACCAAAGAGCTCGGATCTAAAGTTTCAGCATCACCTGAGCTCCCAAACTGCATAGATCTAAGTTAAAAAATTTCCAGCAGTTGCAGTCCCAGTTGATGTCATAGGGACAATGCATTTTTCCTTCAATTAGTTCACCATTTACACAGTCCCTCTTGTGGGGTCATTTCAGGGTCATGCAGGGCCATCTCTTTAGCTTGAGTGTCTCATATTTTTAGCATTTTTCTACTTTTTACCCACCACCTATATAGTAAAATGGCTCAGCCATTTCTTTGCATTTTGATGTGTATTTATATTTATTGTTTACTTTTTTGCAGTTGTTATATTGTGTTTTAGTATTACTTCATTCTCCCTTATGGGAAATTACAGTGGTATGGAAGGCATAGGCTATGGAAGGCTCACAATATATATAATGAAGATGAAGGCACAATAGAAGACATGCTTTTAGAATATTATTTATGATCTGTTTAGATATAGATTTTTCGATTGACATTTCTATGCACACTTATGTTGTTTAGCTAAGTCTACAGTGTTGTTTAGCACACGGTGCTTCTTAGCGGAAATCCAAACCTTACCCACAAGGGAATTCGAGTGCCTACTCTAGGAAGGTTTCTATTGAGATTTATTCCTCATCAGGCATTGGTGCCATCTTCAAGAGGTTTTTTCCAGCATTCCAGCTAGGAAACCAGTGGAGGATTCATCCTTTCACCGTGTTCTTAATGTTCAGCCTTTGAGGAGCAACAGATCTATATCTGGCATTCAAGACATTGTATTTTACCTCCATGTAGTAATAGTTCCCCCAAGGATTGCACAATTCAATCTTGTAGATCTATTGGAGGAAGGAAGTTTTCAACATTTCAGCGGGAAATCTTGTGAGAGACGATCTCCTCACTTTTATTTCACTGTTTCCCACCATTGTGAGTTGATTTCGCATATTTAACAGCAGGCTAGAGAGCCTCCATCCTTGAAAGTGCATTTTTTGTTTAGAATTTTTGTATCAGTAGCTATATTCAGTGGAGAATGTTGGAGGAGCTAGATCTTGAGCTTTTAGCCCAAGGATCTAGTCAAGGGATCAACCCTTCTTGAATAGATCTTATTGTACACCTTATTCCAGGCATATTTCATTAGATTATGTTTCAGATCTGCATACCCAACTATTGTATACTGAAACCCTTGGAGGGTGATTTTCTAAGATTCATAGATCTGGAAAATCCTTTCTGGTTTATCTTTGGTATCCATCATAGATACCATATCTCTATTTTCAGCATAATTGGATCTCCCAAATGGCCTAGATATGACTTTCTATTTTTCCTATAGTTGCAGTTCTAGTAGTTGCAGTAGGGACAACGTAGTTTTCCTTTGAGAAGTCTAGCAGTTACACAACCCCTCTTGTGGGATCATTTCAAGGTCATTCTAGGCCATCTCTTTGTCTTGAGTGTCTCATATTTTGAGCACTGTTGTACTATTTATCCACCTCCTACATAATAAAATGGATTAGTTATTTATGTGTATTCTGATGTGTATTTAGATTTATTCTTTAATTTTCTAAAGTTCTTATATTGTGTTTTAGTATTACTTCATTCTCCCTTTTCAGATATTACAGTGGTATTAGAGCATGATCTTTGGCTCATCTTGTGGACACTTCATCTTTTGCATCAAAAGAAGAAGCAGATAGAAGAGATCTATCGTGAAGGAGGATTACAATTTTTCCACTCTTCTCTTTATATCTTTGCAAGATCTCTCCAAGGAGGTCAATAAAATGAAGAGATAAAGGAAAAGTAAGCATCCAAGAAACATATTGGATTAGGAAGGTCACAACACTTCCTATCAGCATGAGAAGCTACTGGAGAAGCAAAGAGATTCACAATATTCCACTAGATGCACTTTCTTTGATAGGAAAGAGGATTGGTATGAATATGAAGGAGACTTGGGGCAAGAGACTCTAAGTAAATATTTGTCTTAATACAAAGGACAACCTAAATATTTGAAGGAAAATCTCTCTCTCCAACAGTTCTTGCAGCGCAAAGAAGAAAGAAGATCCAGAAGTAGCAATAGAAGAAAGAGGCATAGATTCTTCTTGCATACATTTGATGGATCTTCCACAAGCACATTGAGGGCTTGGAGGGGAGAATTAGCTACCTTCTTTCTGCAATATCCTATAGCAGAAAGAGAGGTTGTGGAGTTTACAAAGTGTCCCCTAGAAGGTGAAGCAAGAGATTGGTGGTTCAGTAACCCGTCCCATATAAAAGTATCTATTTATGCATGTTTTATTCGAATACTGAAGAAGAGGTATGATAGAGAGAAACTAGAGACATATCACATAATGACATCCCCTATCATTAAGGAGATAGTGCATGAAGAGCCTACGGAAGATGTCCTTATTATCACTTAGGAGGAGGATCCTCTATCACCACCATCAGCTACAGATATACTTCCATCAAGAGGAGCATCATTTGCATCCTTGCAAGATGGTCTTGAGTTCTTGAAATTTGGAGCCCCATGCATGATTCATGAGACAGATGATGAGGAGGAGACAGATACTAGTGCTGGTATAGTTGAAGAGATGCAACAATCATCATTACCAGTAGTTGGATATATCATTGAACCGGTTGTGTTAGGGTCCTATAATTATAAGGAATCATAATTTTGAATTGGCTATGATTTTACCATGCAATATTGTGCATACTTTTCATTTCTACAAATGATTCCCATATTAGAAATGAAAAGCAATGGGTAGGCGAAAACCTGGCTAAAAGCATCATTATGCTTATCTCGAATTAAAAACTTCAAATATTTAATAAAGAAGGAGAGAAGAGAAACATTCTATCCTAATGTTGGGGCAAAATAATTTCCTGTCATTTAATTTGTCAACCCGAGGTTTCGTAAGGTTGTGAAGCATGCATGCAATGTATGTGCTATAAATTATCTTTCATTTTAGATCAATCTAACTACAGAATAATGAAAACCAATTCAGATAATATGTGAAATCAAATAATGAAAATAAAATTCAACTAACCTATGAAATCAAGTAATGAAAACAAAGAAGATAATTCAAAAGAAAATATAGCATGCAATCACACTTGCAGGAATTGAAAGTTTAATCTAAGAAAGAATTTCAAATCATGTAAAGAAGAAAAAAACTAAGGTATTTTCAATCACTCCAACATCCAATATGAAAATATGATAGAATCACCCTCTTGAGATGATAAGCAATCAATTATACTTTAGTCTTTAAATCTAGGAAAGAAATTAAAGCATGCAAAGGGAAAACTCAATAATTGCATAAGTTAGGTATTCAAGAATTTAGAAATATGATAAAATCATCTTCTTGAAATTATCTTTAAGAACACCCAATATTACAATTGAATGAGGATATAAATCTAGAATACAATGTAAAAACATGTAAAAGTAAAGCTCAATGATTGCATAGTTTGAACATTCAATCACCCAATTTGGAAGTATGACAAGACACCTTCTTGGCTTGATATTTTATTTAATTATATAATGAATTGACAGTTTGATCTAAGAAAGTAAATAACAGAACATAAAATGAAAATCAATAACTATGAGCTCTATTGCCTCAAACTTAATCCAATTGGAAAATAGATAAATCTTTCCTATTGATTTTTTTTTAGAAAATCAAAGATTTCACAGTCATTCTAAAACTAATACTAAGAAAGAACATAAACTTTAATCTATAAAAGAAAGTAAATCTCACACATTTTAGGCAGTTGATCTAAAACTATGAGAGATGGTAAATCGAGATGCTCCATATGTAAGACAAACCAAATCAAAATGAAGGAACATTCATGAGTAAGGTGCCACAATCTAATTTTGTATTCAAAGCTTGAGCACAACTCCAATTTTACACATGATTTTATAAGAGAAAATCTTCCCCTATTTATACAAAAATATGAGAAGTTATCTCATTAATGAGAGTCCATCAATCTCGCACTATATCTCTAGAGTTACAATCCAAATAGGAAGTGATAAGGCATATATCTTCTTAGAGTTACAATACAAATAAGAAATGAGACACATATCCTTATGATCCCATGTTCTTCTCCATCCAAATTCGAATTTGGCCTTAGGAGGCCACATAAGAGTCTTTTGGAAGCTTCTTTTTGTCCTACACATGGCAACAAATTCATTCCACTTATTAGGTATAAGTATGTGCATATTATTTTCTAATTGTTAACCACAAATTCACCTAAAAATACTAAGAATTAATAAATTTTGGAAAAACATAAATGTAACCAAATAGTGGTAATGGTAAGATAAATGTAATGAAATGGAGGTGGAATGAAGGTGATAATATTGAAATGTAAGTGAAAAGTAATGAAATTAAATGACAATTTCAAGGCCCAGCATACTCCCCAACTGAAGCTATTGCATGTCCTCATGCAATCTATTACATTAATTCTTTTTTATCATTTGAGTTTTGGCTTAACTTTGCATGATATCATTTGATAACTTCATACTTCTGCAAAGTTTCTTAGTTGAATTGCAACATGGTTGGTTCTTGTGTTTCAACCATATTTTGTTGTTGCATTCAATTTTGATCTTTGAACTTTGCATAATGATAATTTGATTATTTTTGCAAAGTATATCTTTATTGGATTGCATCATGGTTGGTTCTTGTGTGAAAACCATGATTGTGCTTGCATCCAATTATCTTTTAAGTACTTTTGAAAATCCATTGTAGCTCATAATAATAATGTAATAGTTAATATATTTTGAAAGTATGTGGGCTTTTTAATGTGATATGAATGTGGGAAAATGTGAATATTAATGTACCCCCCCCCCCCCCACACCCAATTGATGGTATTGGCAATTTTACGGAATGAGGAAAAGAAGTGTTTTTTCCAAAAATTATCATTCTAGCTTTTCAAGAAATTCTATGGTAAAAATTTAGAAAATTACATACCTTAACTTACCCTTTGGAAATGGATGAGTTGCATGTGTGGTGGTTGCAAAATTATGATCATAATCTTCTTCATGTGGTTGTACAAGTTATGGATAAAAGAGTGAAAATGAATTTTTATTGCTTCTACTAAAATTGCTGAATTTGTTGTGAAATGATGTTGATTCTGCAGATGTCGTCTAATTCTTTAGTTATAGAATGGTGTTGATCTGTTGTGGCTGCATATCTTTTTTATTTGCCTCAAAATGTTGAAAATGATAGTCTTCATGTCTTCAAAACTTTTTGGCATAATTCCCACTATGTGAATAAATGTTTTGATGTTGAACATAGCAATAAATTGTTGAATTAGTGGCCATTAATGGATGCCACTAGTAAAAACAAGAACTCTCATCATTGATGACAATGAGAGTCAAGATGCCCAAACACATCTTCCTAGGTAAAAATAATTTTGCTGTTGTAGAGTACCTAGAAGATCCAATGAACAAGAGACATTAATTTATTTCCATTGTTCGTCAGCAAGAAGACTTGCCATTAAGGCATGCAAGCCTCAAGGTGTTTTGTAAATATTTTAGACTCAAAGGACTATGGACTCAATAATTTGCATTGAAGCAAGGTTAATATGTGAAATGAAAAGGATAGGAGAAGGAAAATGGAAATGGAAAATGACAATGGGCAGCAACCATGTAAGTGAGCTTTTTTCTTTTATTTGTTGGTTAGGAGTAGACAAAGAGTAATGGAAAGTGTATGTGAATAAAAATGAACAATTGACTCTTGTTGGGAAAATAACTATGGCTTGCTTTTAATTGCTTGGTTGGATTTATAATTCAAAAGGGAGGAAAGGTAATGATCTTGATGGATATGGACATGGACTTGTTCTTATGTTTCTCATGAAATTGGTCCTTTGAAGACCAATTGTGCCGAAAATTTGGTTTCCTTCAATGATAATTCGATCATCCCAAACTTGCAAAAAAATATTTACACAAATAACATAAGTGTGTTAAAAAAGAAATGGCCAATTCCTCTCTAATTCTTACGCAAAAATTTGAATGTCAAATGAAACAGATTAAGGAAAATAAAAAGTGCTATATTTAGTCCAATTCATGATATTGATAACAATCCATTTTTAAGAAATAACCATGAAAAATAAATCAACTCCCTGTTGTCAGATGACTTCATTCAATGTGCTTAGTAATATGATTGGCATCTCAATGATTCGTTGTGTTCTACAAGTTAAAGCTTCATAGAACAATATACTGAAACAATTTTTTTTATGCCAAATATTGAGAAATCATCTAAACAATATTCTTATTGTTTTGCAAGTCATTGTCAAATTGAATTCTCATCTGTGTTGCAAAATCATGTTGTCAAAATATTTGAAGCGGTAAAAAAAAAAGTACTTGCACGAAAAATTATTTCAGTCAAATTTTTCATAAGTTCTAGCAAAGATTATGCACTATAAAGCTCAATGATTGCATAGTTTGAACATTCAATCACCCAATTTGGAAGTATGACAAGGCACCTTCTTGGCTTTATCTTTTATTCAATTATACAATGAATTGATAGTTTGATCTAGGAAAGTAAATAATAGAACATAAAAGGAAACTCAATAACTATGAGCTCTATTGCCTCAAACATAATCCAATTAGAAAATAGATAAATCTTTGGTATTAAAATGCTTTTAGAAAAGCAAATATTACACAGTCATTCTAAAACTAATACTAAGAAAGCACATAAAATTTAATATATAAAAGCAAATAAATCTCACACATTTTGGGCAGTTGATCTAAAAGTATGAGAGATGGTAAATCGAGATGCTCCACATGTAAGAAAAACCAAATCAAAATCAAGGAACATTCATGAGTAAGGTGCCACAATCTAATTCTATATTGAAAGCTTGAGAATAACTCCAATTTTACACATGATTTGATAGGAGAAAAGCTTCCCCTATTTATAAAAAAATATGAGAAGCTATCTCATTAATGAGAGTCCATGAATCTCTCCCTATATCTCTTGAGTTACAATCCAAATATGAAGTGAAAAGGCACATGTATTCTTAGAGTTACAATACAAATAAGAAATGAGACACATATCCTTATGATTCCATGATATTCTCCATCCAAATTCGAATTTGGCCTTAGGAGGCCACATAAGAGTCTTTTGGAAGCTTCTTTTTGACCCACACATTGCAACAAACTCATTCCACTTATTAGGTATAAGTATGTGCATATTATTTTTTAATTTTTAACCACAAATTTGCTTAAAAATTCTAAGAATTAATGAAGTTTGGAAAAACATAAGTGTAACCCAATAGTGGTAATGGTAAGGTAAATGTAATGAAATGGAGGTAGAGTGAAGGTGATAATATGGAAATGTAAGTGAAAATGTAATGAAAGTAAATAAAAATTTCAAGGTCCAACACCTAAGTATAAACTATCCAAAAGTTTATACTAATTAAATCCCTTCTTAACCAGTAAATTCAAAAATCCCTATTAATATAAATTTTTCGACGTTATATTAAATTTTCACCAAAATTCAATGAGTTTATTTATATTTAATTTATATTAATATCTCCCCTCAAACCTATACTACATCTTCCCCTACAAATTCAACCTATGGCCCACCCAGCACTAAGGATTAAACCCCCTTCATTTTATTTTCCTCGAGATTCATGGAAAAAAATGAATAGTTAAAATTCTTTTCTGAACAACAGATCATTTGAAATTTAACACCAAAAATGACTACGAAATGACTAATTTTATTTTTACCAAGTTTTACCAGCTGTCACTCCCACGTTCTATCGCAATCCCTCTCTAAATACCACATACTACTTGCTCCCCATATGAAAACCATTAACTGTTTTGGTTTTAAATCTTATGAAATGGTGGAGGGAATGTTGGGTGGATTAATTTCAAGTAAAATATAGAGATAGGAGAATGCGGTAATATTTCAGAGCTACGGGCGAAACCATACTTGAGGTAAAATTATATAGCTACAGGAAATATGAGACTAAGGTTGTGGAATGAGATTCAAAGGTAAAATGGGCTTACAACGACACATCAAATAAAATTCACGGATGCCATGAAATTAGCAAAGAAAATAAAACGGAAAATTTCATATGAAATTAATGTACAGGTGAAAGTAAAAAAGTAAAGTGAGAATACTCTCCTAACGACACAAATCAACACATGGTTTTGAAAAGCCATCCACGTAATCTACAAGGGTAAAAGGAATTTACATGTGGATAAAATGAATTTACAGAGGAAGGAGTAATTGAAACAAAACTTCACATGGATTTTTGAATTCACAGAAAGAGAAAACAAAACCACAGATTGGAAACAACACATGGTTTTGTAAAAATTTAATTATAAATTTCATTTAAAATATTTTGGAAAGATTATTCAAATATATATATTATTATATATTTTCAAAAATATTTTGTGACACTACTAAACAATCAGAGGATTAGCAAACAATTGAGTGAATTACTAAAGAGAAATAGAGATACATCTGCATTTGTTAGTTTATCTGCCAGCAAAACCACAAATGTGGGTCCACATCTTACCTGCTCCCACTTCCACAACAACAACATTTGCACAACACATTCCACTAGAACTATTAATCTGCAGTAGTTAGATATTTTTAGTTAATATATAGTATAAAAGTGTCTTGCTTGTTAGAGAAAGCATTTATTCTAATCAATTTGTAATATTTCTCTATATATACTTCATCATTCGAAGTATTACAGGTGTTGGTTGGGATTCATAACGAGGAGCCTCACTGTAAACTGTGATGCAATTCACTGAGTTTAAGTGACTATTTACATTAATAAAAGAGCAGTTGTTTCAGGATTCATGTGACATATCCATTGAAAAAGTTTTCCTCACTATATATGTGCTTTCCTTTGTTTCCATCTTATTGTTTTCTTAATTCTAAATTTTCTAACAAAGGTATTACTGTAGAAATTCTTGAGATCATACACTCATCCTTTAACTGTTAGTAATTTACATGTTTTCTTCTGATATCCATGTTAGGGAATTCTTCATTGCTCCCTAGTTTTTATTGAACCTGTATCCTTATATACAGACTAGGGAATTCTTAAATGCTCCCTAGTTCTGATTGAGTTTCCCTTCTTCTTTTATTACATTTCACTCAAATATAAAGGATCCAGTAGTAATGCCTACCTTTCCCTATTTCACTTAACTTGATACTTCTGCAAATTGAATAGCCAAGCCTCTTTGACTCCATTGCCCAATGGCCTTCCTCTGCATTTCCAACCAAACCAATTCAAAAACCAAATCTGTACTTATTAACTAGCCTAATATCTATTTCAAATAAAGCTAAATCATACACAGAGATCCCTCTCTAATTTTAGAAGGGCTAGATCCTAAACTCCAAAGTAGGTTTCTGGTTATCTCGATGATTTATTTCTTTAGCCTTGAGAAATTACAGAGTGATAACATAATGGTGACTCTGTTGGGTAACAACTTCTTTAGAAAGATTATAAAAGGACCAGATCTGATCTATGATGGTGGACAATAATCAGACACACAAAGACTAAAATCATCCACCTGGCGACTCCAAATCAATTTCAAAATAAAATTTACGATTCCAGTAGAGGAATGAACCTGAAAGAATAGCATGGGAAGATCAAGTTTCTACCTTGTATTATAATCCAAGACATCATGTTCTTTCTCATCAAAAAGGTTTTTCAATGTATAGTATATTTAAGAAAATATCTTAGGCTAGTATTTGATTACTTTCCTTTGAATATTGTGAATGAAGATTCTCCTGATCCCTTTGAGCAGCTTTCTTCTGAAACTTATGATAATCATTTTCCAATTGATAAGCCTCAAGTAATCAAGACTAATCTTACAACTCTTGTACATATTCTTGTACCTTGTAAAGTTTCTGATAGATATAAGCCACTCATCTTACCTCCTATACTCCATGATTTCCTTGATAACTATTACAAATATCTCCCCAAGTTTGATGAAGAAAATGGTAACATCACTACCGAAATACATATTCAAGGTTTTGAGAATTATCTAGACCTATTTGAGATTGGTGAAGATGATGTTAGTATCACGCTTTTTGCTCTTTCTTTGCAAACTAAAGTAAATAGTTGGTTCAAGAGCCTGTCTATTGCAAGCATCTCAAATTTCAAACAATTTGTCAAAATTTCCCTTGATAGATGGATAATCAAAGTCAAACTTTTTATGATCATAGAAGAATATAATCAGTTGAAAAGACAACCAAATGAGACAATAAAATTATTTTATACCAAATTTAATCAAGCTTATTATTCAATGCTATAAAATATAAGACCTCCTCCTGAATCAGCTCTCTTGCATTACCCAGAGTCCTTTGATCTAGAAATAGAGTTTCAATTAAGAGAAAGAAACCCATAAACACTTGAGCAGATGCAGAGCATTGCAGTAGATGTAGAAGTTAATTTGATAATTAGACATGAAAAGTTGAAAGCAGAATAAGAGAAGAACAGCATTGCAGAGCACGTGACATCTTCTGAGGTAAAACTCGACATTTTGGTAAGTAAAATAGAGGAAATAATACAAAGAATCACCATGAAAGATGGATTTTTTAGGATCACCATGACCCACTTATTGCAGAAAAAGAAGAGGTTGCTGGCCATAAACATGTTCCTGCTAATCCCAACTATCATAGATAAAAAAATGGATTTATAGATCAATATGTGGAGGAGAAATATGTTGATATAATATGTATGTTCGATGAAATTCCATATTTTAATGATTTTCCTAAGTATGATCAGTATGATGATAATTATGTTCTCCATATTCAACCTAAATTTACAGAGAAATCAGTAGCTAGTTTGTGGGATGAGGAGATTCAGTTTCAGCAGCTCGAATACAGTGATAAGCCAATATAGATCAGCCATGAGAGTGAAGAAAAAAGTTCATAAAATTTGGAAATAAGTGAAGGATTTGTGCGTCTTTGTTTTTCTTCATTTCAGTTCATCAAAGACAGCTTTAATGAAATAAAAAATTAGCAGTCTTTAGGTATTGTTATTGACAACAAAGAAGACAATGAAACTCTTGATTAGGATTCTTTAGTTTCACAGTTATAGTTATCAAATTCCATTGAAATTTCTGATCAAATGACATAGGAAAGTTCTATACCACTATGTTTTGGAGCATTTCAAGTTTTAAAAGAATTTTTTTATAATATCTCTAAAGCAAAGGATGATAAACCTGTAGAAATATATGAAGTCGCATTGAAACCCACATGTAATAGGTTTTAGAAATCCTTCCAAGTTGTTCATGATCCAATAGCTGATGTGTTGGATGATGAATGCAATCAAAATATTTCTCCATTAACTAACTATGAGCTTCAGAATCAAGATGATAAAAGTCTCCTCAGACAGACATTTCCATCAGTAGAAATATCATCACGAAGCTTATCTCAGTACAATCACAGGATAATTTGGCCAGGAAATAATGGTTTAGTTTCATGGCATGGAGGTCATCTAGAACAAATGTACAATTGCTTAGATCAGTTGAACATTAGTTCATATGCCATGCAAGATCCTTTTGTACAGTTTCTAGAGTCAACAAAGGAAATTAAACATTTCCTTATCAAATTCATATTTGTTGAAAAGTTTCTATTGGGTTGTATAACTTCAGTTTTGATCACAAACAAGCAAATGCAGCAAAATACATCAATGTATATAGTGCTTGAATGGTTACATTGGATTTTTCATTTTACCTAATCAACAATAGTACAACTGATTAGAGTAAGTAGGTAGAATTTCAGTTTGCTTGGATTTTTTTTCAACATCAAGTTTATTCCAGATCAGATTTCAGTTCAACATCTGTCAAATTTCTGTTTGCAGAAAGGGTTGTGATTTCAGTTTGATATTTTCAGTCACAAAGATTATATAACAAAGAATGTGTAGGCTTGGGATCAGCCCAATGGATCATGCCACTAGTCGACGATGTTCTTGACATCTCACAAGGAGATGCCATCCCTAAGTGAAGTCGTTGTTAGGGTCCTATAATTATATGGAATCATAATTTTGAATTGGCTATGATTTTATCATGTAATATTGTGCATAATTTGCATTTCTTCAAATGATTCCCATATTAGAAATGAAAAGCAATGGGTAGGTACAAACCTGGCTAAAATCATCATTATGCTTATCTCGAATTAAGAACTCCAAAGATTTAATAAAGAATGAGAGAAGAGAAAAATTCTATCCTAATTTTAAACTATCCAAAAGTTTATACTAATTAAATCCCCTTTTTACCCCTAACTTCACAAAATCCTATTAATATAAAGTTTTGGATTTTATATTAATTTTTCCCCAAAATTCCATGAGTTTCTTTATATTTGCAAAAACTAGATTAATATAAATTTTGTACTTTATATTAATATCTCCCCTCAAACCTATATTACCTCTTCCCCCTACAAAGTCAACCTTTGGCCCACCTTACAGTAAATATTAAACCCCCTTCATTTTATTTTCCTCGAGATTCATGGAAAAAATGAACTGTTAAAATTCTTTTTCGTACCCCAGCTCATCTGACATTTAACACCAAAAATGAGTGCGAAATAGGCAGTTTTATTTTTACCGAGTTGTACCAGCTATCACTCCCACATTCTATCACAATCCCTCTCCAAATACCACATACTACTTCCTCCCCATGCGAAAACCATTAATTGTTTTGATTTATCCCTTATGAAATTGTGGCGGGAATGTAGGGTGGATTAATTTCAAGTGAAATACAAAGATATGAGAATGTGGTAATATTTCAGAGCTATGGGTGAAACCATACTTGAGGTAAAATTAGGTTGTGGAATGAGATTCAAAGGTAAAATGGTTTTATAGCGACACATGAAATAAAATTCATGGATGCCATGAAATTATCAGCGAAAATAGAAGGGAAAATTTAGTATGAAATTAAGGTACAGGTGAAAGTAAAAGAGTAATGTGAGAATACTCTCCTAACCATACAAATCAACACATGGTTTTGCAAAACCATCTAGGTATTCTATAAGGGTAAAAGGAATTTATATGTAAATAAAATGAATTTAGAGCAGAAGGAGTAATTGAAACAAAACTACACATAGTTTTATGAATTCATTGAAAGAGAAAACAAAACCAGCGATTGGAAAAAACACATGGTTTTGTAGAAATTTAATTAAAAATTTCATTTAAAATATATTGGAAATATTATTCAAGTATATATATTATTATATATTTTCCAAAATATTTTGTGACACTAATGGACAATAAAATAGCAGGGCACTCAGAGGATCAGTAGGTAGTTGAGAGAAATTACTAAAGAGCAATAGAGATACATCTGCATCTGCTACTTCATCTGCCAAGAAAACCACAAATTTGGGTCCACATCTTACCTTCTACCACTTCCATAGCAACTGTTAGTATGAATATTAATTCCAAGTGTATGAAAAAAGACCACTTTAGCTGTGCATAACAAACAACCGTAATAGAAAATATGGCCGCCAATATCTTCAGATCTGCAGTTAGGTGATCAATATAAATGTTGCAAAAATCTAGATCTATGCATTAGAAGACATTAAAAAGTAGAAAAAACAAGATTTACTCCATGCATCCAATAGACAAGACAAGAATATGTTGAATGAATTTTGTATTAGGGGCACCTAGGAGGAAAACAAATGAGGGTGTTCCCAGTTCTCCTCAATGGGATGGGTTCTTGTAAGTCCTCAGCACTTCAGATCTAAAATTCCTCTCTCTTGATGGTGTAGAAAACCCAAACAAAAAATGGTAGCAAAATATGACTATGATGGTGGATCAATAGTAAGACCAAATGTATAGATCTAGAGTGATATTTAGGAAACAAAAGGTGATAAATGAATGGAAAAACCCTTCTATTTATAACAAAATATTGAGTTAGTCTAGATATTGGTGCATATTAAAATATTATTAACCAAATCAAGATCCAACTTTTATGGAATATTTTATTATATTTGTTGGAGGGAAAAGGAATTTGACTTGGGTTAAATCCATTTATTTGTAAATAATAAATAAATAAATGATTTATTTATCATTTTAAGGATGTGGTTGAGTAATAATCAAATAAATAATGATTTATTTAATTATTTATGGGTGATTTAGTCATATTTAACAAACAATATTATTTAAATAAGGTTTAAATAACTATTCTTTAGGAAATAATAAGATAAATAATGATTTATCTAATTAATTTCCCTGTTTTGGGTTAAATATAACCAGGAATATTAATTAAATTGATGTTTAACTAATTATTCCTTGAGGAGAATCAAACAAATGTAGATTTATTTAATATTTCCTCATGGTGTTTCCTGTTTAGACCATAAACAACTTAATAAAGGATATTTACTAAGTTATTTTTCATAGTGAATGCAATTTTACTTAGGTTAAAATTGGTATTACATGGTGTACTTGGGTACATATAATAACAATAGGTTAGATGACCAAAAAATGGAGTAACAGATTGCCCCCCAGCATGTGAGCGTTAGGAGCTAATCGTATGACCGAAGTACATTGTAAGAACTCAATCACTAGACATCGAAGGGGAAGTCAAAGAGAGAGAGGTATAAGGTACACCAAAGTGCTGAAAGAACTAGACACTAAGGAGGCGAGACTTACAGGTACGACAAGTCTCTTTGATGAGTGAGTACTTGTGCTATAGGTGGCGGGGGTGGCATACCTATGCCCACCGAGGAAAAGTACAAACAATAAGGGGTTCGGAAAACCATGAGACTGGCCAATATAGTACATGTTGGCATAAACATGGGCTAGATAAACAACACGATAATGAATCCCACATACATATTGTGCCTGGGATAACAGCCAGGACTTGTATATTAATATCTGAGTACATGAGATATAAATATAACCTAGATGCCCCTAAAAACAGGAAAGGGCTCTGAAAACCTGACTGATCCATGCAAACAAAAAGGCGTTGCAAGCGGTTAATTCTGGAATCATCAAATGTATGGAGCTACATCAAAGGTTGTGATGAAGAGGTCATATGGGTATGTGGGGGGCTACCTATAGGGCCACCCCCTCATGAGGGTTGAGACATCTCACACACACCCCAGAATCATCGATATCAGCTGCTGCATCACTGAAACATCAAGTATATGGATCTTGATCATGCTGAAAGGAGTTGGAGCTGAGGAAAAATCAAGCCAAAGAGAAATAAGGAGTCCCTTTGCCTGATTCGAGGAACCAAATAAGAGTGGAAGCTAGAACCAAGGTACACCGACCTCTAAACCTGTCTTCTGGAATGAATGAGCTGATGTCGACAGAAGCAGGTCTGCCATAGTTGAGGCAATAAGGGATCCTCAACTAAGGCATGAGAGATAATAATAGAGTGACTGACAGGCTGACACCAATGATGATGATGGAATGGGGGGTACTGACTAGCGAATGGACGACTTCCCTTGTTAGAGCATAAAGGGCATGGATGACTTGGCAGTGACTGACACAATATCATGAGGGATAGGGGATAGTGGGACTAAAGGCCATAATGTGCAACACGGGAGAGAGACTAAGCACTAAAGGATGGATGACTATTACAGGATTCAAAGGGACTCGGGATAGACTCCATGAATGCGATGATGACTCAACTCAGATGCTCTAAACAAGGGCGACTCGATGGTGCTGCCACACAGAAAAGGTCCAATGGGGACCATAAAAACATGAGGACAAGATGGTAACTCATGAAGAAAGTCAACACGAGCGTGGAAAAGTATGGAGACAAAGTGTTTCCCCTGGGATGAGTGTTGCTAGTGAAGAAATTCAATTTTGAGGAGGGGTGAAGTGATGCTTCTTGGAAAAAATGTGTCTTGGTGGAGTATCAATTCACTAAAAACTAATAGATACCCATTTGAGGGCTTGGTGAGAGCTTTCCAATGTTACAGATGGTTCATCAAACTGAGCTATGGTTTGGCCACAGCAGGCAAAAGAAAAATCAAGGGTTTTCTTTTAATAAGGCATTTTCCCTCCAAATTCACTCATTTGTAGGTGCAGCTGTGGTGAATGTAGTGGGGAGAGAAGGCCCTAAATCTTGTGGCAAACATAGCAGATAGACTGACTGTTGGAATTGAGATCCATCAGTTGCAGGTAAGAGGCTTAATCCTACTCTTTCATTTCATTGGATGAAAGTTCAATTTAGGTACCCAAAGCTCATGAACGGGCTAGGTCGCACTTTTGGGGGCCTGTCCTGCGACCTGGGTAGCAGGTACTGGGAAAAAAACTATGAAATATCCCGGGAAGTGACCTAAAAAGTGTGACCTGTCAGAGAAAGGGGGTTTCAATGTTGTTTTGGGCGGAGATATGGGATTATTTATGCTTGAGGGGCATAGGTTCCCCCAAGCATGTTGTGGTCATGCCAAAATGTGTTTAAAAAAAGGGGGAATCTAAACACATTTCAATGATGTGGTGCACCATTTGTTTTCGTTATGGTTATGGAGTTTGAGAAAGGGAATGGAGGATTGCTAATATTTTTTGGTACTGCATATATAATTCAAATGGACTTTAAGTTTCCAGGTTGGCGTACATGGTGTAACTATCCCAAAGAGAGGATTTGGAGATAATGAACTGGTGCTTTCCTAGAAGACTCATAGGTTGGTCAACAACAATGTCTAAGGGATTGGGTTGTTTATGTAATATGAAGCAATGATAAGGGGTATCATCCCTAGAGTGATCTTGAAGTGATATGGGACTTGAGAGGTTCTTATAAATGTGGAAGAATAATGGTACTAGAGTAAGCACAACCAGATACACTAGGAGAGTTGTGGAGAATTTCTTCTCTTGGTCTCTCAAATATGGGTGCCCCCTTACCCAAACATTGGGTGCCAATGTAATGGCCACAAGGTGTAGGTGGTTTGAATGAATGGGTTCGATGTAAGGGGGGGCAGATAAAGTCAGGGTTGTTGACTAGTTCCATAATTTTGTCATCGTAATAGAAGATGGGGTGACTGGCAGAAGAAAGAGCACTGGACATGGCGAAGCTACTTGACTCATCCTCATGAGAAGAGAGGTTCACATGTGCATCATCACAAGTGGCAACAGAAGAGTAAGCAGATAAAGGATCTATCGATGTTGAGCCCAGGGTGATCGTTGAAGAGAGGTCAAGTGAAACATCAGGGGAAGTCTCCAAGGGGACTTCTACCGAGCGTCTCATGGATGTTGATAGTTAGAAAATGGTGGACGAAGGCTCCGTCATCTCAACATCATAAGGGGGAATGTCAATGGGAGTATTCATGTCCTCTAGTTTTGCCGAAGCAAAATGCACAAAAAAGGGAGCGGTGGAATCGTTGCGCTTGACCTTGAATTGGCATACCACTTCCAAAGAGGAGTGGTACTCTTCAAGGTGGGGACAGAGGTGAGTATAGTGGCTATGGAAATCACACAAAGCACAAGGGTGATTTGTGTGCAAATACTTGAGTTTCAGAACTGAATCGGGTGTGGTGACATATACCTCTAGGATATAAAACTCTGGAAACGTCTCATTGACCATGGGCTTAAGGCGAGGGAACTCTGAACAAGTATGGGTGGTGTGACTGACAACATCACACAGCAGCTTTGTCCTTTGATGCCCCCTTGCAAGCTTTTCTTTTCTTTCCCGAAGTAGTCACAATAGGAGGTGGTTCCTATTGATTTGACTGAGGCACTGTTGCAGTGGGAGAAGTCATGGGGACCAGTTGAACCGGGGTCAAAGCAAGATAAGGTTTGGGTTGGCCAGGTGGGGTAGTGGCTGGAGGATTGACGTACCAGATGGGAATCCCAAGGGTCAGGTTAGGAAGAGAGAGGGAGGCCATGACAGGTACCGTGTACACTCCTGGTAGGGGAGCTAGGAATGGTATCTGACCAGAGGGGTAATGACCAGGCGAGACGACTCCAAGATTTTTAAGGCCTGGAGGAACCATTCCAAGAGGATAAAGAGGCTCATGAGTGGCAGCTGAAGGTGATGGGCTAGGAGGAGAAGGTTTAGAAGGATGATCAGAGGTCATCATGAGAATTTGGTAATCGGAGGTACCAGATGGAAGAGGTTGAGTGGCCACCTGACCTTCAGGTGGTTGGGTAGCCACAAATCCTTGCTGAGGGAAAGGATCGATAAGCACAACTGGTTGACTAGGTGTAGGACTGGGAGGAACAGAAGGGATGACTTGTTGTCTTGTCAATGTTGCTTGAGACTCCCATAGCTATCGTACTGGTGGCAAAAGAGGACAATCATCCATATAATGACCATAAACACCACAACAAGAACAAGGCATTTTGTATGAATAGGCCTGTTGCTGGTTTGTAGTGTTAGGAGCATTACCTTGATTAGGTTTAGGATTACCAGGGGTAGCTTGAATTTGAGTGCCTTTCCTCTTATTTATTGAGGGAATAGGATTAGCCGTTCCCTGCTGTGCGTAAACCTGCCCCTGAGGGGGCGGTGGTTGCTGTTGTGGGGGTTGAGAAGGCAAGGGAGGAGGACGTCCCAATGTTGGAGGAGCTAGAGCACTAGGCTGTGGATACAGATAACAAGGAGGTTGGGTAACATTGTGGTAAACAGGAGGTCGGTAAAAAGGAGGAGGCATGTCGTATCCTAGATACGTGCTACAATGAGGGGGAAAAGTGTAGGAGGTGATGGCCCCCCCTTGAGGAAAACCATAGCCCATAGGAGGTTGAGAATACGGATTAAAGAGAGCTCCAATGATACCGTTGGCGGCATGAGATGCCCTTGATACATTGGCACCACCGGGTCTAGGAAGATCAGGTAGAATGGTATAAACATAACCCGACTGAGCATAGATCAGGTCATACTTTAATGAAATTTGGAGAGTGGCTTCTTCGGTTTGAGGAAAGTGCGATGTGACATCTTTCCCGATAGGTGGCAAGAAAGAATTCATAGGCATGTTCTACGAAGGTAGGGGCTCGACATTGGCTCTTTCTTCTCCTCCATTCCTGGACATGGTCGGATAGGCGAGTCGCAGATGATTGACGGAAAGAATTCAAGAGTTTGGTACCAGGGTCGTAACAAAGGGGAAGCTGGAAATAAGACATAAAAGCCCGGGCAAGAGTCACAAAGGTGGTATGAGAGGAAGGGGCCTGATCAACATACCCCTTAGAAGCTTCACCTGTAAGAGTTCGTTGGAAGAACCGAAGATGGACAGAGTCATTGGTAATGGAGTTAGACGAACACCACATGTGGAAAGATTGAACATGATTTGAAGGATCTTCTCTAGCAAGGCCTTCAAACTTTGGGATGTCGGAAGGGAGCTTTGTTGGCATAGCAGGTCAACTAGCATCATGGTGTATAGGGTCATTTATAAACTAGTTAAAATAGGGGAGGCTGAGGCCTGCCATGAAGGGGAGTAAGGGCGCAGCGGGGGTAGTATCCGTTGCGGTCCCACTAGTGGTATTCCCGGCAGGAGGGCCAGGGTTACCACCAGCATTAGGTCCTACACCAGACATGGTGAAGGTGACAGGGGGAGAACCGAAGGCAGAACGAGAAGGAGAACCCAAAGGACGAGAAGAAGAGTCGGTGTGCGGACTCGGTGGAGGACTAACTCGAACCCTATGTGTAGGAGTAAGTCTTCCTACCCGAAACTGAGGATGAAGGCCAAGAAGTCTCCAGGATAAATGCCTTGGTGGCACAATGATGACAACACAAACATGGCACGAAGGAAAAAGAGACCGACAAGGGCAAGGAGGTACAAGATCAATTGATTACAATGTCAAAACAAGGGCAGAGAGGTGCAGGATCAATTGATTTCAATGCTTTAGAGTCTTTTCTTGGCGGTGTTAACCAAGCCCTTTTTCACTTAGGGTGTGTTTTTAAAGTGTGTAAATTTTATTTTTTAAACCCAGACATTTGTAGAGAAAATAAAAAGTGTGTTGTATAGCTACAAATAAACCTGCAAATGACAGTATATAAGCCCGCAAAAACAGAAAATAAACAGCTAATAGTGCAATAATCTAAACCTAAGGAGGTAGACCTCTCAAAAACTAGTCTATAGGTGAGAAAAAAACTAATCAAAACAAACTAAAAAACCCAAAATATATAAGGTCAGGAGGGACAGAGATCTAAAGGACCAAATCTACTAGAAAGTGGTGCAGAAATAGCAACAGATCAGAGGAAACATTATTGTAAAAGGTGGTGGCGAAAGGCTATGTCTAGGAGGGAAACAGAGTGAACCCTAGAGGAAAACCCAAACAAAGGTAAATGAGGTGATTTGGATGGATAACAAGCTGATCTAAAGCGGATCTGAAGGTGGGGTATCAGACTGAAAAATGGCTGAAGACTCTGAAATTTCAGACAACCTGCAACAGCAAAAAACTCTTCCACAAGAAGTGGAGGGTACTGAAGCCCTAGGGGGCTAGGTTCCCACTTAGTTGAGAAAAAAAGAACAATTATAGGTCCAAAATGGGTGGAGATGGAGGTCAGACAACCCTGAATAGAGGCTCAGACAAACCCTGAAAAATTTCAGAAAAATTCACGCAAAAAGTCTAGGTCGTAGTTTTTGACCTGTTTTCAACAGAGGTCATACTTTTTGGGCTTTAAGGTGCATCCTCAGGGTCCAAGTCGTAGGATTTGGGCTGAAAAGTGCGACCTGCGCTTCCGCCGGTCTCGGCTACGGCTGATGTCTGTCACCTGCGCAATAGGTCCGAAAACACGCGGAACTTAGAATTTTAATCGTTTTAGGGTTTTATAGGTTAAAAACAACATCAAGAAAAGCAGAAAAAAGGGGATGAAGAGAAATCCTATGGTTTGAAGAAGTTGGATGTGAAAGGATCAGAAAAATGACATCAGTCATAATCGTAAACCTGTATGGAGTCACCAGTTGTTAGTATGAATCTTAATTCCAAGCGTATGAAAAAAGACCACTTTAGCTGTGCATAACAAACAACCCTAATAGCAAATATGGCTGCCAATATCTTCATATCTGCAGTTAGGTGATCAAGATAAATGCTGCAAAAATCTAGATATATGCATTAGAAAACATTAAACAGTAGAAAAAACAAGATTTACTCCATGGACCCAATAGACAAGACAAGAATATGTTGAATGAATTTTGTATTAGGGGCACCTGGGAGGAAAACACAGGAGGGTGTTCCCAGCTCTCCTCAATGGGATGGGTTCTTGTAAGTCCTTAGCACTTCAGATCTAAAATTCCTCTCTCTTGATGGTGTAGAAAACCCAGACAAAAAATGGTAGCAAAATATGACTATGATGGTGGATCAATAGTCAGACCAAAAGTATAGATCCAGAGTGATCTTTAGGTGACAAAAGGTGGTAAATGAATGGAAAAACACTTCTATTTATAACAAAATATTGAGTTATTCTAGATATTGGTGCATAATTAAAATATTATTAACCAAATCAAGATCCAACTTTTATGGAATATTTTATTATATTTGTTGGAGGGAAAAGGAATTTGACTTGGGTTAAATCCCTTTATTTGTAAATAATAAATAAGTAAATGATTTATTTATCATTTTAAGGATGTGGTTGAGTAATAAACAAATAAATAATGATTTATTTAATTATTTATGGGTGATTTAGTCATATTTAACAAAGAATATTATTTAAATAAGGTTTAACTAGCTATTCTTTAGGAAATAATAAGATAAATAATGATTTATCTAATCAATTTCCCTGTTTTGGGTTAAATATAACTAGGAATATTAATTAAATTGTTGTTTAACTAACTATTCCTTGAGGAGAATCAAACAAATGTAGATCTATTTAATATTTCCTCAGGGGGTTTCCTATTTAGACCATAAACAACTTAATAAAGGAGATTTACTAAGTTATTTTTCATAGTGAATGCAATTTTACTTAGGGTAAAATTGGTCTTACATGGTGTAATTGGGTCCATCTAATAACAATAGGTTAGATGACCAAAAAATGGTGTAACAGCAACAACATTTGCACAACACATTCCACTAGAACTATTAATCTGCGGTAGTTAAAGCTTTTTATTTCATCTATAGTCTAAAATGTCATGTCAGTTAGAGGTAGAATTTATTGTAATCAGTTTGTAATATTTATCTATATATACTTCGTCATTCGAAGTATTACAGGTGTTGGTTGGGGTTGGGATTTGCAACCAGGAACCTCACTATTGAGTGTGATGCAGTTCACTGAGTTTAAGTGACTATTTGCATTAATAAAAGAGCATTTATTTCAGGATTCATGTGACATATCCATTGTTGAATTTTTCCTCACTGTATATGTGCTTTCCTTTGTTTCCATATTATTGTTTTCTTAATTCTCAATTGTCTAATAGGAGTATTACTGTAGAAATTATTGAGATCATACACTTTTCCTTTAACTGTTAGTAATTTACATGTTTTCTTCTGATATCCAGATTATGGAATTCTTCATTTCTCCCTAGTTTTGATTGAACCTCTATTCTTATATCCAGAATAGGGAATTCTTGAATGATCCCTAGTTTTGATTGAGTTTCCCTTCTTATTTTATTACATTTCAGTCAAATCTAAAGGATCTAGTAGTAATGTCTACCTTGCCCTGTTTCACTTAACTTTATACTTCTGCAAATTGATCACCCAAGCATCTTTGACTACATTGCCTAATAGCCTTCCTCTACATTTCCAACCAAACCAATTCAAAAAAAAAAAATCTATACTTATTAACTAGCCTAATATCTATTTCAAATAAAGTTAAAGAATACACAGAGAGCCCTCTCTGAGTTTAGGAGGGCTAGATCCTAGACTCCAAGGTAGGTTTGTGGTCACCTCGGTGATTTATTTCTTTAGCCTTGACAAATTACAGAGTGATAACAGGTTGGGGGAACTCTTGTGGATGCGTAATATGTTCCAGAGACTCAGATTATCCAAGGTTTGCACATAATTTCATCTCATATTATATCAGTACCTCATATTGAGATTTGTGAGACCATGTCATCAGGGAAAGTGCATAACCAAGGATTAGAGAACCTTGTTGATTTGGAGCAGAAAATTATCACTTCACAAAGGACCTTTGATTTGATCAAGGAGAAGATGTATTGCTATCCCAGCTTGTCATGGTTGAGCTACACCCAAAACTTTGTATTTAAGTGTGGATTTGTAGAATATGGGAGGAGCACAATCCTATTCAGTACAGTGCCAAATTGTGAGTTTAGCATTGTATGTGGCCATGAGACAACACATGTATCACCATGAAGATCTACAACGCTATCCCTTAGCAGCAGTGATGATGAGAGGGCCCCATCATTCTTGGAGAATTCTCAAGGTAGCTTCACTCATGAAGCACTGGAGGGACAGATGATAGATGGTAGACATCCTGTGATGGAGAGAACTTTTCATTTTCAAGATGAAGTTTCCTTGATCAGCATCTCACAGCTCAAAGAGGAATCTCTACCTCCAACATGTATGGAGCCTTATGGGTTCCAATGGGTCTTTGGTGAGAGGATTTCATGGAGATACCTCAATAGAGGTGCACTTCAACACTTCATTCAATTCAAAGCTATTCAGATGGAGGACGTTGGTATTCTACAATGGGGGGATACCAAGATTGAGCTTGGCATGATTCATCATCGACATTGGGATGAATGGATCTGGATGAGGAGCATGAGATTGCCTACCTTCCTGTAGATCTATGATATCGGGAAGCAAGAAGCATGGCTACGTTGGTTTCTTTTGGGTGAGTATGGGTTTTACCCAACATATCACATTTGCAACATCCATGCCATACATATCACTGATGACATGCAGTAGGAGGAGGCATGGCTACGTTGGTTATTGATGAGAGAGTCTGAATACCTCATGATGTATCTTATGTCCATGTATTTTCTTTTGTTTGGGATATGTCTCATGTCTTTACATGTATTTTTTTTTGGGATATATCATATGTTCATGTATGTACTTGGGTTTGGGACAAACCATTACTCTCACATGATGTGGCATAAGGGAGCTTATTTGTATTATTATGATGAGACATTACACATGTCCATTATTATGTTGTTGCTCTATGACTTGCATCATGATGATGTAAGGAGGCAACAATAATCCTTGTTTCTTTGGTTACTATTGGGAGAGTATGGGTTGATTTGCTCCCATACATTACATGATGATGATAAAGGATGGCAACAGGAGGCCTTACATCGTTGGCTTCTGTTAGGGGATTTTGTTCATTGTACTTGGTATAATGATAATGTGATGGAGCAACAAGATGCATTGTTTCAGTGGCTTTTGTTGAGAGAATATAGCCACTACATTTGGTACAATGATGACGTGGTGTGTCAGTAAGAAGCATTGCTGTGGTGGCTTCTATTGAGAGATTATGGATCTCGTATATAAATTGATGTTGATTTGGCATGGCAGTAAGAGGCATTGCTATGGTGGCTTCTATTGAGAGAGTATGGCTCTCTTACTTGTTTTCACGATGATCTAGCATGGTAGAATGAGGCTTTTTTGTGGTGGTTTTCATTCATAGAATATGGTCGGACATTGTTCATGTTTATCCATATGTATCTATTTCTTGTTTTTCACTATGTTGATGTTATGTTTGGATCCTACATGGCCAACATGGCTAGTGATGTGAGCATTGATAGATGAAATCTACTCTATGTATCATGGGTTGGAGATATAGTTCATGGGTCGGGACTTTCCAATTTGGGAAGAAACCGCTTCATTTCATGTATAGAGATCTTTGGACATCATATGGTTTCCACTTGGAGATTCATTGATGAGGATGGGTATCTAACTTTTCAGTTGGAGGAAATTATAGAAATTCTAGAGGGCCAGCTTTGGAGGTGGACATGCATGAAACATTGTGACATATGGGGAGGACTTCCATATGAGGATGCCATTTGGAGGGAGGATGTTGTTGTAGCATCCACTTTTCTAGTTGCTTGAGGACAAGAAACATTTTGGCGGGAAGGACTATAATATTCCAAATTTTCCACAAGATAATTGGAATATTAGAGTTCTTAATTTTCATAATTAGCTAAGTAAATAAGAGGGTGGAGGGACCCAAAAACCCCATATATGTGTAAAATCCACTTTTGATGTGTTTATGTGGATATTTTAGATCTACATCTACATCATGGAGTAGTGGAGAAACTTCTTAAATGAAGGAAAAGTGGAGATCATGGATCTTAAATGCAAAATAATGAGGATCTTGGAGGAGGTCAATTGATATCATAGTGAATTAAAAGTAAGATCATAAAGAAATTATCATGAGATAGTGGAGGAAGTGGTCCATATCATGCACACATAATGGAGAGAGTGGGAATTTAATGCAGAACATGATGGAGATCATGGAGAGACAACACGGTCTTCATGGATGCCAGTGGCCACATAGGCAGTGCAGTTATAAGGTAGGCCTAGGCTATGGAAGGCTGAAAATCTATACAATGAAGGTGAAGGCACAATAGAAGGCATGCTTTAGATTATAATTTCTGATCTGTTTAGATCTAGATTTTTCAGTTGACATTTCTATGCACGCTTATGTTGTTTAGCACAGGGTGTTTTCGAGCTGAAATCCCACCCTTACCCACAGGGGGACTTTGAGTGCCTACTCTGGGAAGGTTTATATTGGGCTTTATTCATCATTCGACTTTGATGCCATCTTCAAGAGGTTTTTTCTAGCATTGCAACTAGGAAAGCGGTGGAGGATTATTCCTTTCACCTTGTTCCTCATCTTCAGACTTTCAGGAGAAGCATGTCTATGTCCAGCATTCAAGCCATTGTATTTTACCTCCATGCAATAGCAGTCCCCTCAAGTATTGCGCAGTTCAGTCTTGTATATCTATTGGAGGAAGGAAGTTTCCAGTATTTCAGCTAGAAATCCTATGAGGGATCACCTCCTTACTTTGTGTTCATTATTTCCATCATTCTGGAGCTGATTTGACATATCCAGCACTAGGCTATTGAGCCTCCCTCTCTAACATTGCATTTTTTTTAAGCTGTTGAGTGATCAAAAACCATATTCACTGAAGGACATTGGAGGAGCTACATCTTGAGCTTTTAGCCCAATGATCTAGTGAAGGGATCATGCCTTCTTGCATATATATGATTGTACATATTATTGCAGCCATATTTCATCAGATTATGCTTCATATCTGCATAGCCAGTAGTTGTATAGTGAATCCCTAAGGGGGTGATTTTCCTAGATTCATAGATCTGGAAATTCCTTTCTGGGTTATCTTGGGTATCCATCGTAGAGTCCAGATCTAAAGTTTTAGGATCGTCGGAGCTCCCAAACTGCCTAGATCCAAGTTTAAATTTTGCTGGAAGTTGTAGTCCCAATAGTTACAGTAGGGATAATGCATTTTTCCTTCCAGCAATCCAACAGTTATGCAGTCCCTCTTGTGGGGTCACTTTAGGGCCATTCTAGGCCATCTCTTTCGCTTGAGTGTCTCATATTTTGAGCATTGTTGAACTTTTTACCCACCTCCTATATAATAAAATGGCTCAGCTATTTATGTGGATTTGGATGTGTATTTAGATTTATTTTTTATTTTTTGCAGTTCTTATATTGTGTTTTAGTATTACTGCATTCTCCCTTATGGGATATTACACACCCACTAGTGTTCCTATGTGCATGTACAATCAGGTGGATTCTTCAGCACATCGATGAGGAGTAGTGGACATTAAATAGTCATATGAGATCGAACATTGCAAATTATTATAAGTTTCCCAAGCATCAAGAGACATTCATTATCAGATGGTTCACCATATTTGATGGATCCACCAAGGATGTTTTGATGTATTAGTGGCAAGGGCCAAATAATTTTAGGAACATAGTATATGGAATCTACAAGAGAAAATATCTAAGGAAATTTTATCAAATGATGGTTTCAATGATGAATGGGATTTAGGGAAAACCAACCACAAAAACCCTCTAGGAAACCCGGGTCCCCTTGATGCATGCATGTGCCAAAAAATGGACAATATTCAACTAGAAAAGTATACTTTCATCATCTATCAAATCAAATTACCATGAAAAAAAGAGTTCAGGAGAGGGAGAACAATTTTTTTTTTATATGGATTCTTTCCTTTTAGATGCAGTATGTGCAAATTGCGATTTTGAAAGCCAAAAATTGAAGTGGACTCCTATAGAATAATTGCATGTGTATATATATTACAAAATAATAGGGAACATGGCATACAGAGGGATGCATGAAAATATCTTGGGGAATTTCATCTCTCCTCTATATACTATACATTTTCAATGAGGAAACCTTGCGCATGTCTGAAAGAGCTGGGACTTGTAGTCAAGATGTTGAAAACTAGTTTCCTAATGGAGATAGTATATTAGAGTCTTTGTTACTTATAATCCTCCTCATTATCTTCCTACATTTGTTATAAATAAGATGGTGTTGCATGAGGTGGTTTACAATCTCACCACTTCGTTGTCCAACGCTTTGGTGAAAGGAAGTAAGGGCATGCGGCCTATCTTCCCATTAGATATTAGAGCTTAGAGTATTAAAATATTTAAGGAGGCATAGGCACAACATGAATACCTACAATGATTCTATTTTTTTTAATCTAAATTTCCACATATATTGCCCAAGGGGTATTGCCATATCACACTCCAAGGAAACTGGATATCGTTGATCATATGCTTCAATCATCGAAAATGAGGTAAAAAAGGTGAATTTTTTTTATAACACTTGAAAAATATTTGAATCAACCTTGCAGGTGGACAAAGTGGAGAATTATGAACAAGAAACCCAAGAAAGAAAGAGTTTGGAGTCTAGCGAACTTATTCTTAAGAGATATCAAGAGAAAGAAACTAGCAAGGAAAAACAAAAAAAACAAAAGGTGAATAGAAAAGAACGCCAAAGTAAATAAACAGATGAATAGGACCAACAAAAACAACAATAAGAAGAATCTTAGTGGAAATAGTAAGTGGAAGAGATGAGAAATAAATAAGCATAGGGAGAATTGAGAGATAAGAAAAAGAAAACTTGAGACAACCAGAAGAGGAGAGGAGAATAAAAGATGATATAATAAGAAAGATCACAAAGGTATATAAGAAGGAGAAACAATAAGAAATGAAGAAAAATAGAGAAGAGGAATAAAAAAAAATTGAAGAAAAATAGAGAAAATAAGAGGAAGAAAGGAAGAGGAAAGAAGAGGAGGACACCAATATGCAAGAAGAGGCCTTAGCCAAATAAATTGAGCAGGATTTAATGGATAAAGAGCATGAAAAAAATTTAGCAAAAGATAAAAGGCTAAATGGTCCAGAGAAAGTTGGAGCTACCTCCATCAAATATTCGATCATCTATTCCTATCACTGATGAAAATTTCCCATTTTAGGAACTAGGCATTAGAGAGGAGGAAGAGAAAGAGGTATTGGATCTCTCTAGGATTACCATTGACAAATTCTAGTCAAATATCATAGAGGAAAGGTACACATTCTTGGCGAGGAACCCACTGAAGCCCATAGTAAGTAGTTACATAAAGGGAGATATTCAAGGATGCCACAATGAATCCTCAAATGATAACCTCTTCCCGTACCACTTCTTTAGTTGATGTGGAAGGAAATATAGATTCATTAACAAAATAAAACAAACAGTTGAAAGCAAATTTGGCCACCTATGAGTGAAAATTCTACAACTACAGAATGGGAACCAAAATTTGTTGATCTCACACTCCTCAGGTGAGGACTTGCAATAATCGACTCTTGAATAATTCAAGGTGTTAGAGTAAATCTCGAAGCTTGCTTATAATGAGATGACGACCCTACATAGTTATGGCACCATTCCCCATCATACAAAGTGACGTGAAATACAAAGGAATGATAATCAAAATAACCTCCACAATAATTTATCTTATGCACGAGTGGACCATAAAGTGCCCAAATGCACTTGAAGAAATACAAAGGAAAATTTGGATAATAATGGAGAAAGATAGTTTTGATGTCGGGATCATGATGCAATCACTTTATAAGTTGAGAAGGGACATGGAAAAGATAATGGCCTCTTATAACACCTTTTATAATGGGTTAAAATATCTTATCAAGGTGAAAAAACATTCCTTCCATAGGTGCAGTAGGTGAAACGATATCAAAACCAAAGTTCAACCAAGTGACCCAAACAATTTTCAACCCAATTAAGCAAGCTACTATAGGAGAAAATTTGGAAATTACAAAATAAGTGATTTCACATTATGTAGTTGAGCCTATGAAGCTAGAAATTAAGGCACACCATCCTATTATGTTAGATACAAGCTAAGAAGGAAATCATGGTACTCGATGCATTAGAATGCCTTAATAGACACAGGGATGAGCTACGATGGAACTTCCTAACTATAGAAGATGAATAAAAGATTTGGAAAGAAAATTTGGTTCAAGATCTATAAGCAGATGATCCATAAGTTTCCATCACAAAGTTGTTTGACTGAGAATATTTAGTTTCCTTAACATTAGTATGATTTGCATTTTGTTAAAAGTGAATTAGGATTTATAGTAGAGAATCACTTGGAATGTGAAAGGTAATGTGGAAGTTGAAGAGTCATGAGGGTAGGTGATAGGTCATGGTAGGTAAAGGTTCATGCTAATTTCTATAAATAAACACACATGGATAGATGTAAAGGACCTTCCATTTTGGACTTATATTGCACATATTTTTTGAGAGCATATATATATATTTTGAGGATTCAAGTGTTGGCTTTGCATATCCACTAACAGATTTAATGGAGGTTTGATGTGATGGTGTTGTTAATATTTTATCTTAATGTTTGAAGCTCTTTGAGCTTGAGCACACAATCCCTTACATGTGTTATTCAGCATTGCGAGACTCTCATTATGGTGACTTCATGGTACATGTTTTGCTTTCAATTTGTTTACATTAACAAACTTATTTTTACATTTAAGCACATATAATATGTGGGATTGTATGATTTTAAATGCTTTCATGATTTTTTACAATTAGGAACTGATAAATAGTCAATAAATGAATATTTATCTTTATACACGTGTTTTAATTGAAGTTGTTCTACAGGTCATCATGTCACATCCAGTCAAATGTCCTTGAACATAGATCAATCATCATCCATTCACACTTTGAAATCCTCCCCTATAGAGCGAAAGGAATATCCTTTCGAGAAGTTCCAAGAATCCTAGATTAAATTAGAAAAAAACCATCTTTTTTTGGATCAACACACTTTCCTAGTTCAATAAGTGTGATGGTGAGCCATATATTTTAACTTCAAGGATGCATTCTGAATTGCATATAACATAGAATATTAACCAAGTATCTTAAAACCACATGAAAATAAATTGAAATCATAATAAAACATGAGATCAAATGAAAAATTATTTTATTATAGAGTTCACCTAATGTGGGCTACGTATCTGGCCCCTCCTCAAATGCGGGGAGACATTATTTCATTATGTGGCATCAAAGAAATCATTTACAATAAAATTTTACAAACATGTCCCTTATACCTCCAATTTAGATGATGGCCTAAAAATGGAGACCTCAATTATAGAAATAGACTGCACAGATGGAGTCCTAGAATGAAAATGTGAAAAATCAACTATAAACTTGTCAAATTATGACACTCGCACCTCGTCCCCTTTAAGGGAATATTTTTGGAATCTCCAAGATACCCTTGCTCAGGGTTCCATTGGCCCTAGGTGCTCCTAGTTGCGCTCTGCTTCTCCATCGTCGGTCAGGCTCGAATGGTGCAATAATTTAAGTAATAGTGAGAGGTGGAGACACCAAAGGAGAAGTCTATGGCTCATTGGTGGCAGAGTCATTTAAGTCGGCGGTGGTCTCGGTTTTGAGTCCCCTACTTCCCATATAAAGGATAACTAGTTTCTTGAATGCGACATAGCTTTTTTTGTACTGTAATTTGCGCCCATGATAATTGTAACTTTGACCCCGACAAGGTTGGCGGTTAATACATTTTGGTTTTTATTTGGGAACTACCGGGGAGGAGAGCTGGCCCATCAGGCTGAGCAGGTTCAAGCCCCATCGGTTCCACAATAATATGATATGGTTGTCCTGGGTGTGGTCTAGGTCACCCACAGCCCCAACCCATCATGTGTTGTTATATATATATATAATATGTGATTGTTGGCAGGGGTGGAAACTTGCTACCCCAAATTAATAATTTTTTTATTTTTTTAAATTCTATCGTTCAAATGTTTTCTTCGCAAAAGAAGGATCACTAGAAAAAACAATTAGGAGAAAAATTCGCTAGTTTAGATGTTTGGATTCCGTGCACCAATTTTCTTCAAATCTGTTTCCGCGTTAAGACTACCACTTGGCCAAGTTTGACTAGAAATTTGACAAGCTATAACTTGAGCACACAAACTCAGATTTGAGTGTCATTCACATTGTTGGAATCAAGACGACAAGGATTGACATCTCATCCTAATTTCACTTCTATATGATGACTTTCATTTTTGAGCTATATTCAAGGCCACTTCTATTTTTGGATCCATCCAGATCATTCCTCCCCACTGAGGATATCTTGGACCACCAAAAGCTTTATCAGTGAATTTCCGAGTGAGAGAATTGCTTCCTCACTTTAATTTAGAATATGGAACACTTGTTCTTAATAGTGATTTTTTATAAATATTTTTGTTTAAAATAAATTTACATGGCATATCATTATTTTGAACCATTACAATAGACCTCTCCTTGAGTGAGAAGTTCTTGACCCTTGTAATTTTCATATATTTTCATTAGAATCTTCAGATTTGATATTAAATTCTTTCCTTTTTTTTAATAACTCTGCTTCATCACCTATCATAATTCAAGACTTAAAAATAAATAAAATTATTTTCATAATGCCATTTTAAACAAAGATTCTTTATTTATAAATGAATCATTAATACGTTTTTTTAGAGGTTTGATCATAAACAGGGGTTATGGTAGCATGTTGACGTTTGATGGAAGTTGATGGAATTTGAAGAACATACATGGAAAATTCAAGGTGTTGTGTGAGCAACAACCCCCTTCTTATTTGGTATTAGTAATAATACTAAATAAGTGGGGATCCTTAGCTTAAAAAATCCAAAAAAAATATTGTTGGATTGTTTTCCTTTTTCAAATAAAACTTACTATCATTAACTTAAGAAAATTCCTTAGAAAATCTTTAGATAAACTTAAGTTTATGATAGATTAGAATAAAACCTTTCTTTGAAGAAAATATCGCATCCATCGCAACAAAAAAATACAAGATATCTTTTGCAAAGCAGAATCTTCTAAATTGCGATAAGCGCGATCCAATAACTATGCATTAAAATATTTGTCGCAAATCGCATATCGCAAAAAATATATTAACGAATATTTTTCATATGTTATATTTTGCGATATTGCGATTTCGCGATGTTACTGATTGCGATTTGCGTAAGTTGCGATTTGCGAAAGTTGCGATGATTTCGATTTGCGAAAGTTGCGATTTGTGATATTGCAAAGCAAATCGCAGATCGCATTATCGCAGATTCTTAAAGCTCGTTGTACGAAGATAATATTTCCATAAATCGAGACCCGTTATGCACTTTAATGTCAAGTTAATGAATGGATTGTCAATTATTAATGAAAAAGGATTTTGTTTTGATTGAAAGGTTATTTCACGTTTAAATAATATATTTCATACGCCTTCAGCATTTAAAACTATCCCGTCACCTTTCTCATATCATTATTCTCACTTAATTCGTAAAACTGCAGGCGCAAAGAACATGAGACTATACAAAGCAACATTCAGAGCATTATGGGAAAGAAAGAGAAAGCTCCGAGTTCTGGAAAGAAAGAGAAAGCTCCGAATTCTGAAAATAAAGAGATGGCATCCTTGTATGCAGACACTGCTTGCAACAAAGACGCTGGCATCACCACTTGGGAGGGTATGTTTAGTTTGCTTGAAGAAGAGAACCCAAGGGTAATGGATTTTTCAGCTACTGCGGGCTCAAGTAATTCCTCTGAAGCATCTCTTACAGAGCTGGCTTGTTCATTTTTACACCAAATAGCAGCAAGACCTAGAATTCTTCCGTATACAGATATGATCAAATGGGTGCTGGATAGCACCGATATTACGGACAGGTAGTTTAAAAATCTAGATCAAGAGCTCATCGGGTCGTTTACTCCAGAAGATTTGAGGCTTATGTATCATTTGACGGAGCCTCAGACAACTTACAACAAACAATTTATGGAGAAATTTGCCAAGGAAAATGAAAATTTGGCAGAATGCACTAAAGAATGGTCCAGAAGAGATGAACCACTGAAGAAAGATAAACACGGTATGTACAGTACCGGTTCACTCACCTCTCCATATTGTTTTGCTGCTGCTATGTTATGTAGGCTTTTTGGAAAGCCTGACATTAATAATTTTTTGCCTGAATGGCTTCCCTTATTGAATGTTGTTTTTAACGCTACCATTGTAGACTGGGCTAAAATATTGTCTGATAACTTAGCCACGGCTATTTTCAATTACCAGTCTAAACGAATTGTCTCTCAGAGGATTTATCCTCCTTTTTATCTATCTTCCTATGTTATGGATTCAATCTGCTTTGTTTCTAAGTTCCCTTTAATGGGTTGGCAATGGACAATTCATGATCCCTTGCCCATTCATGTCTATCACAAAGAGTTGTGGGAATCAAAGTTCGTTCCTCATTTTTACAAAATTTTCCATGGCATAATGTTGCCACTGTACAGAGTGTTGTATAATAAGGATGCTCCAAGGTTCTCCCCTGAAGCAGAAGTAGACATTCTCCCTGTTGCAAGATGGTTTGGAGAAGAGTTGTTTACCTATGTGAGGGTTTTTGGAAGCTTTGCTTCTCCTCATGTTTTACCCTTGTATGTTCCGGATAAACTCATAGCTCGGGAAATTTCATATCAAACCTGTGGAGAGGGAGGTTTGACAAAAGAATTAAAGGATAAAAAGAAGGCCATCTGGCCACAATTTCCTGTATCCTGCGGAGCATTTTCATTATTTGATGTTGGTCATGCGTTTAAGGAAGTAAACAATATTACATGTTTACAATTGTTTAAGTTTCCGAAAAGGCTATTCGACCCCTATGATGTTGTCAAGGATTTCACCACTGCAGTCAAAGTAAGAGTATTTTCTGGAGAAGAAGATCTTTTTGATGATATGTTTCAAGAAAAATGTTCATTTAAAGAAATTTTGCATTTAGCTCAAACACGGTTCTCCCCAGAAGAATTTCAAGAGTTTAAAATATACAGAGAAAGAAGATTGACCACTATTCCTTTGGATAATTTGAGCTTGGAACCCGCAAGGGAACCAACTCCTAGTGTCAGTCTCAGTCGCAGCTCAGATACAGAAAGGTCTAAGTCAAATTATGGCAAAGAAACTTCTGAACGTTCTAAAAAATTTGATCAGGATAAAAGTGAAGGCTCAGTGAAGGATACAACTCAATCAAAAGAGCTCTCACAACAACAGACTTCAACCACTCCACAGTTGAATCTTCCACCTCTCAATGTACAGCAATCATCTATCAGCACTCAGTTAGATAAAGAATGGGAAACATTTAATGATTTGATTAATGTTGAAGGACAGAATATACAAACTCCTATACAGACAACAAAAGGTTTAATCACAGGAATAAGTGGCAATGTCATAGAAACATAACATATACCCATTACTCCCTCTGCCAAGCTTGTACTTAAAATAGAAGAAATTCCTCCTCTGGATATATTCTATAGCCCACAACATAAAGCAGTAGTAAGGAAGCAAAGAAAGAAGAGGAAATTAGAAAGTGCACTCTCTACTGTTGTAGAACAATTGGATGTTTTATGGAAAGATCCTACTACGGATCCAACTGAAAATCTTACTAAATTATCTCAGATTACAGGAGCTTATGCCTCTGCAACTATTGACAAAGAATCTGAGGTACGGCTATTATTGAATGAAAAAGAAGACCAAATACAAGTTCTGCAACAACAATTGCAACAAGCCCATGCTAACAGTGAAGCACAGATACAATTTGAAAAGCTACAGCAAGAGTTTCAGCAAATGCAGATTGGATATCAGAAAAGCTTGGCAGAAAAAGAGAAACAAATACATAATATCCAAGAAATGCATAAAAATGACCCCAAGCTTACAGAGTTTATCTCAGAGTCTATTTCTTTGAATAATCAACTACTACAACAACAAGATATATTATGCCAAAAGATTTCACAGTAGAACTCTTTTTGTCAAGAAAGTGATAAAATCACTAATCATGTCGTAGAATTATGACATGATTATGATTTAACTAATGAAAGAGTTACTAATTATTTGGCATGGCAAAAGACAGAGGAAGGAAAAAGAGTAGGAGCACCAATTATCAATGACAGCCATAAAGAAATACTCTTCAATAAATGGGATGCACAGATCAGAGAGGCAGAAAAAGCAGCAGAGGAAGCAGCTACAGCAGCAAGCCACATTACTGATTGTGTAAATGAAAATTTGCACAAGGTTAATTTAATTTCAAAAACCATTCCGGGAAACCTACTACAAGCACAACAATTGCAAACAGAGTGGAAATAGAAAGCGGAAGAGAAGGAAAAATCAATTCAAGGATTGACAAAATTAAACTGGGATTCTTACTGGACCTGTCTAGTAAAACCACACAGTCAATGCAGTACTCTTAATTGCATCATTAATTCTGCTGAGAAGATCGCGCCAACACTTGCTGACTCCGTCTTTTCGGGACAATTAAAATCTGAAGTCAGCCAGCCCCCTCTTCTCAAATCAATGCTGGATGCTTGCAAATTCAAAGACCAAATTCATAAGTAGTTAGTTAATAGTTTTTAGTTTTAGATTTAGTGTTAGTTTTACTTTATTTTTGCCTAGAAAAAGGATGGTCATTTAAACCAAATCCTAAAATTTTTGTAATAAACTATAATTAGATTTAGTTAGTAGTATTTAAACCCTTCTCATGCATTTAGAGAAGGGTTCTGAAATTTGTCAAAAACTTATCCTCAGAACATGCACTTCTGCACCCTCAGAGGAGGTTTTGATGAATGAATGGAATGAGATTTATTGATATCTGTGTCTAATATCTGCTACTGATGTTGCATTTCTGTACTCTTAGTAGATGTTGGATTAAGAAGATATAAGTCATTATTACTTCTAGCTCATGAGTAGAACCAATTATAAATGGTACTTTTATCTCTTAACTATTTCTGCTTTTGTGTTAAAAGTGATATTTATATTCAGTTATTTATATATTGATGCTTGAATGCTTAAGTTATCATTTGGCACTTTTGTACGGTGATAGCTATTTATTTATGCTTAATGTATGAATAGCTTATTATGCGATATGTTTTTCACAACTGTTTCATCTAACTTTTTATATGAAGTGGTTTATTTTTATTGAATTATTTTCTTATAATAGTTGAATGATCTTTATTATCGATTGTTATTCGAAATCATTTTAGATCGCATAAACAAGATTATATCCTGGGTTTAGTTTAGAATTAGATATTTCTGTTTAAATTAGAATACAATTTGCATATGATTAGATTAGAAATAGAATAAAAGCATTTCACTTAGGAACCTTTTTAGAAAGGAAATATCTATTCTCAACACACACACACACACATATTGGGAAACTGGTCCCATTATCCCTAGTCGGACCCACTACACCAAACGGAAAAGGAGCTGCTAACCAATGTCCGGACCGGGTGGGTATCCCCCTTGTTGTAGACCCGATTTTCGGGGCTAGCTTCAACGAGGAAGGCCAAATTTTAATAAATGATTTGGTTGTAGACAATATTCTCATTTTTTCATGAGAATATATTGAATTTATTTCAATTAAGAAAGAAAAATCTGAGAATCAATTCTCCTATTATTCCTTATTCTAAATATTTTCTATTGTAATCTCCCTTTATGTATTATAAAATGAGAGGAGTTTCCCCTGCATTGATTATGAAGAAGTATTGTAATTTAGAAGATATAAAAGTGACTGAGCTTGGGTTGTAATTATTCAAAAAATTTAATGTGAAGATATTATTTTTATTAATTCCAGTTTACCAATTACTTTGTTGACCTGAATTTCTCTTAGTTAGTCTAACTCCTGGTGGTTCCAGCCCGCTTCCTAGATGATGTATTGTCTTCTAATTTTTATTATTAGTCTAGTAGAATGCCTTGTTATTTTCTCTTAGTAGATTGATCGATATTGTTATTTACATTTTTTTTAATTATATCATTAAGAAGTATTTAATCACGCTTGATGTTTCTTCTAATAATGATAATTACTTAAGTTGTTTCCTTAGTTACTGCATGTTGTTTCCTTAGTTAAGACTGTTAATTTAAATTATTATTTACAAAAGTGTGATTGTTATTTTTGTAGGCACAAAGTTAATTTATGAAATATTGGAGTAATATTATCTTCAGATTGAATTCTTGAAAGTTTATTTAATTAGACTCTTAGTTTGTTGTGTGGTTGATCGTAGTTCTTGAGTACAGAATTATTTGGTAGAGTACATAAGTTCATTCTTTATTTCAGGTGTTGATTTTTTTCAATGGATCACATGATAGATCATTTTAAGACAAATGTAGCCTCTAGCAATATCTTGCATATATTTTGTTGATTACCTTGAGATAAAAATACTAATCCTCAGGTTGATGTGAATGCTGATACCTGATTATTATTTTAGAACAATATTAGGAACCAAACAGTAGCTTAATTGAATGTGACCCTTTGTAGTAGAACATGATGAGCAATTTGGTACCCTCCTTCCTGAAATGGGTATTTTTGTATACAAGCTCATTATGTAGTGTGGCACTTCATATCAAATAAATCCTTGATTTACCTTATCATGTAGAGCTACTCCTATAATTTAGGTAAATGAATTATTGTATCCATTACCAATTGATCCGAACATATCTATTACATAGAGGGAACCCTTACTAAATATTTGGAAAATATGGGGATTTTATTTTCTTCCTCCTTCAATCCATGAATAAGGAAAATCTTCTAAGATGAGATATTATCTATATACACTTCTTAGATGTGATCAAAGAGGCTACAAAAATTGGGTACACTTTTCGAATCCTATATAGTTGATATCCTAAGGTGACACTGACACCTTATGTCCTAGACTCATAATTAGTATGTACTAGACTTATGCCAATATCAAGTTTACATTATTTCCCTTGTTAACAATTAGATGTAGTATGTACCCTTCAACAACCTCAATTAATGGTGGGGGTTTTAATCTTCTATAGGTTACTTTCTATCCTATACATGTTACATTGTATCATATAGATGGACAATAACAATTATATAACCACATTGGATCCACTGTGGGGGAATACCATACCATGTGCATTCATATTGGGGGATATATATATTAATCTAGGTTATCATTGATGGAAATATACTTGATGAGCTCTCCTAATGAAGGCTACACTGTCACCACCACATGATGACATGGATTACACTATAAGCCCATTACCCTATGATCATGAAATAAATCCATGAAGATGCCCAACACTCGAAGGCATTATGATTTTGCACTAATAAATGACCTCTTGTTGTCCCAATCACTTTCTGCACATAAAAATTCAAGGACAGTTATAAAGAAAAATAGATTTTTGCTACCTTAGAGGCAGAATTTCGTTATGACACCTACACTATCTTTTAGAGCATAATTTTATCTTTCTAATGAGCTCTTACTTGGCCGGGTAGCACACGAATTGGACCCAGTGAAAAAGGCAGAATCTAGGGTAACATCAAACCACGCTCAGCCTTGTAGCTAGCCCTACAAGGACGGGAGAGGGCTCTCTCCGTGAAAGAATATTCAATGGAACACAATAAATGAACTGATATTAGGCTAGGTAAAATGATTGGAAAAGAGTTTAATAAAATGAATGAATGAATTTCAGGGATGTGTGGGATAAAGGGACAGTTGAAACCGGGAATTACATCAGGACACAGGGTATTTCATGGGGCAAGGTAGGCAAGAAATTTTAGCAATTAAAGTTTAAATAAGCATGGGATGGGAAAATTAGTGAGAAGCTGAAAAGGGCACGATAGATGGATCCTTTTCAAACGGAAAGAAAACATAGAGTATAAATGATTTCCCAAGGGCGAGCATATAAAATGGATTTCTACCTTTCTATCTGAAAGAATTCAAAGAAATGTTTATGGATGAGAGGTGAAACATAACAATTTACATATGAAACAAAGAAGAGAAACAAATGCTAAATCTCATACCACATGGATCCCACAAATCAGAGCTACATCTCTTATTAATCCTTGTCAAACTGTACAATGGAGCACAGAGTGTTCTTCCACACTATTCCCCTGCTGCTGAGTTACAGACTCCAGACTGCTTTACAAATGATTTACAATTACAATAAATATGCTGAAATGTGGGAACATAGATCCACTAAAAGAGGGAGTTGTTTAACAACTCAGAACTAAAATCTGAATATGGAAAAGAGAAACAACGTTTTGCCTCTGAAAACAAGGAACAACAATACATTTTGATCCTTTGAAAATTCGTTGTTATATTTAAGGAAGGAAAAATAGGCAATCCGGAAACAGATTTCCTACTTTGTTGCTGCTGTAACAATCTCTATTTTAAATAATATTTCTTGGCCTTTGACTGTCGCTTTACTTTCTCAAGAAAACTGACTTTTCAAATAATACGCCTTTGAAATAACATAAAAAATGAAATTATGCTTTAGTGAAGGGTGGAAATCATTTTGAATGGGAAAAAGGGAAGGGAAAGGAAATGGGGTCCATATTATAATCAAAATCGGAAGGGGTGGGAATATAACATATAAAAAAACCTTATAATATGTTGTGGGATGCATTTCAATACACGAGGGCAATCGCAATCGGGGATTGGGGAGAGGGGCAGACATATGGCGATATGGAATTTCTCCGATGCGATGGGATAATCAAAGGGGAGAAATCCCTTTGTTAAAACAAATGAAATAGTTTTTGTTTTATACAAAGGGAGGAATGATTTTTATTTAAACGTGCAGAGGGCCTTTTGTGGTGGGACCGGGATGTATGAACAATCGCAATCGGAATCGGGAGGTCGGGAGGGGGAGCGAAATATAACACATTACAAAACTTCCAATGTGATGGGGAGAGAGGCCTTTGTAAAATAAATTTAAAACAAAATTTAATTTAACAAAGGGTACAAGCCCCTTTTTTATTATGCACGGGCATAGATGTTATGTGGTGGGCCCAGGTTTAATCAGCATTGGAGATTGAAGCAGGTGGAAGGAACCGTTTATATATGGAATCGCCAATTGCCGATGGCTCGATCGGCTATGGGCCGTCAGATGGGGTTGGGCGATTGACGACTGTGGAATGATCGGAGGGTGTCGATCGGGGGTTTACAATCAGGAAGGGTTTCTTTGGAGGCACCAATCAAGTCTGGGCCGTCCAATCAGATGGGTAGATCGATGGCCAGAATGTAATCGGGGGAAATTTCATCGGGGGTTATTTATCGGGGGTCACTCAACACAATCGCATCGGAGGTTTGGGCGATGGGCCAATCAGAGCACGCATATTAAAATTGTGATTGTGATGGAAAGGACTTGGGTTGACGGAAGTATGATAATATAAAACTTTGTTAAAGTTTTATTATAAAGTTTTCACAGTATGGTGGGGAAGTGGTTATAACGACAGGGATTTATATGATATGAAACTTTTATTATAAAGTTCTATGGCATGGAGGGGAAGTGGTTAAATTAAAATCGCATTTGTCTTTTAAATAATTTCATAATGTGATTTTATAATTGGAGGGAGGAAAAAGGGATTTTATTAGGAAAATATAAAACTTTAAACATAAATTGTAAGGGAAAAAAAATGGAAAAAGGGGAAGTTTAGGGAATAGGGGACTTTTTACTTCACTTAAGCATAAATTTCAATCCAGAAGTCAGTTTTAAGAGTGTAATATACCGTTGGAAAGCTCTTTTCGGGCTATTTCTGTTGGATCTGCTTGGAAGATGATCTGGCACTAAACATGCTATGGAAAACTTCTCTGAAGGCAGGGTGATGATCTTGTGGAGATGACAGCTTTTGAATTGTGACTTATTACATATGATGACATGAAATTACATAATAAAAGATAATAAAGACAAAGTATCATGTTTTGACCTCAAAACATGGTTTTGAGGTGAAAATTACATCCAACCGAATAAACTATATCTTTGATCTTCCCAGGTGCTATTATTTTGAGCTTATTGACTTCCTCATGACCTTGCTGATATTTATTGACATTTGACTCATTAATTTGACCATGGTGAGACCCTAGAAACTAATGAGAGCCATCCTATGACCTACTGACATGATTTTTTGAGAATGAAAATGACTAATGACTGAAGACCATAGAGAGGAGAATCAACAAGTTTCACATGAGGGGAAACCGATGAAAAAAATTACTACCATCAATGAATCCATGACCTAGCGGAATGGTGAAATTTATTGGTATGGGACTCCTAATATCCAAATGAAAAAGAGAAATTTTGATCACTGATGGCAATATGACTAAACTGACACTAACATTGGCTCTAATGGGGATGGTAGCTCCTTGGAGGTGCCTAGAACACCGTAGACCAAGTAGCCTTATCCGTTGGGCATGGAGTCAAAAACACTAAAAACTGACACAATGTAGACTGACTCACGACTCAAGAATAAGATTGACAACTAAAATAAAACCAAACCATACACATATCATCCAAGTTTTATAGCCTTCACCTCGGTCCCCAAACTTAAATGACTGTGTACCTGAAATTTGATAAAAAATAACATGGTATATACAATGATGATGACATAGATTCTGATCCATTGTCTTCAACAATGGTAGTGCTTCAAAAGCCTACCATTTACTGCTCCTCCAAGGCAATCTTGGCCATCCATTTCTGAAAGCAAGAAGGCATTTTTTCCTATGTATGCTGAAATCCTGTATGGTCCTTTCCACAGGTTGTCAAACTTACCGTGCTTGCCTTTGTCCTCATTCCTTGCATCCCATCTCAACACTACATCATCCAGCTGAAAATTTCCTGCTTTGGCCTTTCTGTCATAGATCTTTTTAATCTTCTCCTGCAACTAAATCGCATTCTGTGACACTTCTTCTCTTGTTTGTTGAAGGTGGATCATCTGATTGATCCTTCGCTGATTGTCATCATCTTCGCTGCCAACTTCTTGCAATAATCTCATAACTGGAACTGTAAGAGATGTAGGAAAGACAACATCAGTACCATACACCAATTCGAAAGGCGACATACCTATTGATTTCTTACTGCTCACTCTGTCTACCCACAATGCGTTGATGAGCTTGCGGTGCCAGTTTCTTTTGTTTGCCTCCAGGATTTTCTTAATTATATTTACCAATGATTTGTTCGATGATTCGGCCAGGCCGTTGCCTTGTGGATAATACGTTGTTGAATGGCCCAACGCGATATTGTATTTTTCACATAAATCGACCATCTTCTTGGATCGGAACGCTACTGCGTTATCTATTACAATTTTACACGGGCAGCCAAAACGAGATAAAATATTCAATTCAAGGAATTGAATCATTACCGTGTCAGTTGCTTGCCTCGCTGGGATGGCCTCAATCTATTTCGTAAAGTAATCTTTCCCTGTCAATATCCATCGGTGCTGTGCTGAGGACGCGAGATGTATTTCTCCTATGAAATCGAGCCCCCATTTCTGAAATGGAGCGTTCACTGAAACTGGTTTTAAAGGAAGTGGAAGCAATTTCTTCTTCCCTTGGAAAATTTGGCATTTATGACAATTCATCACTGTTTTATATAAATCAGAAAATAATGTGGGCCAGTAATACCCTGCTCTCAATACCTTGTTAGCTGTAGTCTTCCAAAACAAGTGACCCCCACAATCACCTTTGTGGAAATTATGCATTACTTTCTGAGCTTCTTCTTCAACCAAAAAATTGAGCAGAACACCCTGGATCTTTCCAATACATAGCATTTTTTAAAATACAATATTTAGCAGATTTAAGTTTCAAAGATCTACCTTTACTCTTAGACATTCCTGGAGAAGGACATAAACAATATCTGAATACCAAGGAGACTGCAGAAAAATATCTGAAATAGGAACAAGCAGACCTTCCTCTTCATCCTCTGACATTGCTGTAATGAGGTTTATATCCAGGGCACGCAGATTTTATTGGGCCATTAATTTTGCCAAGCCTTGGCCTTTGATCAACTTCGTGGGCTTTATCTCCAAATCATACTCCAACATAGCGGCTCTTAGCGGCTATCCTTCACTGCCGTGTTAGGGACATATGCTACAGTATGTGAATGTAGAATATAGACCCTAAAATCCTTCAATGCCTTGATAAGAGCCAATGCCTGTTTTTCAATAATATTACACCTTAAAGCAACATCTCTAATATTTCTACTGAAAAAGGCAATTGGCGTTTCTACCTGATCTCTCTTTTGCATTAAAACAACCGCCATAGTATGCTCTGAAGCAAATGAAAAAATGATAAAATCTTGAGCATAGTCGGGACTAATCAAAACTGGGGCATTAGAAAAAACAAACTTTAATAAATTGAATGACTTGATAGCTTCTTCACTCCACTTAACAATGCTATCCTTCTTCAACATATTGGTCATTTCTCTTAGATGTTCAGCCAGATTAGGTATAAACCGACGCAGAAAGTTCATCTTACCATTAAAGGCCTAAATCTCCTTTTTGTTTCGAGGAAGATCTATGAGTTTAATTGCCTCCACTCTAGCTGGATCAATGTGAATACCATCTTTAGAGATTATATGCCTGAGCAGCTTGCCTTCATCCATGGAAAAAAGGCTCTTCTTGGGATTGAGAGAAATCCCAAATTTTCTGCATCGCTGAAAAAAAACTCTCAAATGATGCAAATGCTCATCATATGAACCTAAAAACACTGTCAAATCATCCAAATAAACAACAAGAAAAACATCTTTCTCATTGGCAAAAGCAATGTCCATTGCACGCTGAAAATTAGCTCTAACGTTCTTCAGTCCAAAGGGCATCTTAGCATACTGGAAGGTTCCCGAGGGTGTTGTGAAGGCAGTTTTATCTTGGTCCTTCTCATGCACCAAGATTTGGTTGTAACCTGAGTAGCCATCAAGTAGTGACATTCTAGATGCTCCAACTACTCTCTGCAGAATATGGTCCATTTTCGGAAGTGGATAATTATCTTTTAAGGATGCCTTATTCAAATTCTGAAAATCTATACACAAGATTATCTCTCCAGTCTTCTTATGCACCGTGACCAAATTTTAAATCCAATCAGAAAATATAATAGGAACTATGATACCTGCTTTTTACAACCTGTTCACCTCTTTTTCGATGGATGGTAGCAGCTTCAGATTGATTCTTCTCAGCTTTTGTCTAAATGGATTTTGATCCGGCTAAATAGGAATAACATGCTGGATTATGTTCTTATCATACACTTTCAAATCTGAATAATCCCATGCAAACACATCAGAAAATTTAGAAATCAGTTTAACATACTTCTCCTTTACCTCAGGGGATAATGCCTTTGACAGCTTCACAAACTTGGGCTTGTCAAGTGTTCCAAGATTCACATCTTCAACTCCTTTCTCAGTGGGCACCAAGCTTGGATTTTTTGCATCATCATCCTGATCAAAAAGCTCCTCTAGAGGTATGAGACCTCTAGGAATTACATTATCCTTTAGCTGCAATATGTCCATCTTGTTTGCTTCCAACTCCTGATCATCAACCTCATACTCACCTTCTATTGGAGTGTCTTTGAATTTTCCATCACCTTGCAAAAATGCATTAATCTCATTATCATCCCAAAACACTTGCCAATACCTTAAATTGTCAGGAATAGCAGGCCTATGTTTGACATAGATCTCAAACTTGTTGCTGGAGTTCATCAGAATTTTCAAGTTGCTGGCGGTAGTGGCGAGAGAATCAACAATAAGATTCTGCATCCTGGGTACTGCTGTCAAAGTGTACTCAGGGAATGTCTTCAAGATATCCAGGACTGCATTTCTATATACCCTCAATCTCAGATGCTTTGCTTGGTATTCTCCTTTCACCTGTTTAATTATCAGCTCGGAGTCAACATACACAGAAATCCTCTTTGCATTCAGCTTCTTCAAAATTCCGAGACCTGCAATCCAAAGCCTCATACCCCGCTTCATTGTTAGAGCAATCAAAAGCCAACTTATAAGCACATACCCTAACATTGATGGGAACCTTTTCAGGCAGGAAAACAAGGCTCCTAATCCATATTCCAATACCAGCTCCATCCTTACCAACAGCTCCATCAAAATCCATGCTCCATGGGCCTTCTTCTTCTTCTTGTAGATGCTGAAATTTAGCTCCATGGGCAAGAGACTCAGAAGTGCTTGCTGCTTTATCTTTTTCCTGTTTGAGGACTTCTTTGAAATTCTCAGAAATCTCAGGTATTTCATCTATTTGTACTAACTGAACATTATCATCATTTAAACCACCATCAGAATACAAGACAAAGGACTCTAAATCTATATGGACAGCGTTAATGGGATGGTTTACTGGCTTCTCTTTACTAGTAATCATATATTTCATTTTCTTTTCCCTATATAGCTTTCTCAACTGGCCAAATATAGGGACAGTGGCATAAGAGAAGTCAAGTTGCATAGTTCCCTTGAGTTTTGTACCCCAAGACCTAGATAGAAGCATTCCAAACCTTGGTGGGACATCAGCAACAACTACATCCATCAAGACATTATTTGCTGGAATCTGATCTAAAGACACTACCAAATATTTAATAAGACCAATACAATGAACCCTACCTGAGTCAAAGGAATACAAATCATGGTATTTTCGAGTAATATCCAGTCCTAAATTTTCCATGATGGCCTTGGGCATCAAATTATGTGAGGACCCAAAGTCCAGCATAGCATTATGCAAGATGAACTCATGTAATCTAAGACTTAGGTAAAAAGGTGGGACTTCACTTTCTTCAAATTATTCTATGGCTGGACCAAATATGAGTTCTGGAAAGTCATCTTCTACATTCACCATATCAGAAACAGAGTCTATTTGCAAGATTCTAGACACTTGACTTTTATAAGCACTATTCTTCACCAACTCAGTGAGGGGCATAGACACTTTTAGCATAGAAATTTAATTTTCTAAATTAAAAGAAGGAGATTTTTCTACCTCTTTAATGGAAGGGTCTTTCTTATATGTTTGGTCCTTTACCGCGCTCTATTGATTCTTTTCATTTGGACTATTATTTGCTGAAGGTGATTTTCTGGAGGAAGGGTCGGCTGACTCTTTTCCTTTCTTCTGCAATTCGTTCTTTATTTGAAGCTCTTTTCTCTTTTGAACGGGATTGATCAGAACATCTCTGTTCCTCAAAGAATATTTTTGTTGGGCCGATAGAGCATTCATGTACCCTCTCTGGTAGTCATTGGACTCTTCTTCTAATACAACGTCATTGGCCAAGATGAAATCTTAATCTTTTTGAGTATTTGGAGTTTCCATGTATTCTTCTTCTTCTCTGAGGAAGATAGGGGCACCATCAGCAGTGAAAAAGTGATTGGCCTCAATCACAGGATCATCATCATCTGAGTCTGTCCCTTGCATGTAGTTCTACTGCAATGGAATTTTAATCTGCTGATGTGGTGGCACTTGGTCCTGCGTTCTTTGTTCTCTCTGCTTGATTCTGAATTAGGGCTGCTGCCCTCTGTAATTCGGATTTCTTATTTGAGGTTCAGGTCTGTCTAAAATGGTCAATCGATCAACTATTTTTTTCCACTGTCCAAATCAGAGTGTCCATTTTGTTGTCTGAAGGAGAGGCCTCCTCTTTCACTTTGACTCTTTTCTCAGCTCTGGCTCATGCTCTTTTAGCTAGAAGATTCACTTCTACACTTACTGCTATCTTCTGCATGTCTTCAAGTGAGGAGGGATCTCTTTCCCGTAGCTGATATGCCATGTCGGCATCAAAACCATCTGGAAATTTAAGCAATGCTAATCCCATAGGAGGTTTCAAGTTAGCTGGAATAGGATTATATACAGCATTAAATCTTAAACAATAGTCCTGCATAGTTTCACCCACATTTCTCTTAATATTTTCATACTTAGACAGAATTTGGAGTGGGTTCTTTTTTACCTCCCACCAGTCTAAAAACTGTGTGTGGAACTCCTGCAAAGTGAGAATTGAGCCTGCTGGCAAGGCTCTAAACCACTTTCTAACTTCGCCTCTGAAGCTTTGAACAAACAACCTGGTAGTCAAATTCTCTACTTCTACCTCATGTAGATAAAAAAAGTCGTTCATCTTATCAACGTGCTGCTGGGCCATAATGCTCTGGGTGGCATCAAAGATGGGAATTTTTCTTTGATAGTCAGTAGGCATGTCATTGAGAACCTAAGGTAAGACCAGAGGTGCATACCGGGTAGCCATGACCTTAGGTGGATTTTAAACAATATTTATATTACTGGGATTTAAGGGAGGTGTTGATGGAGTAGATGACAACTGAGAGTTGAATGATGGGAATGCAATTGAATTGGGAGGAGGAAATGTTGTTCCTGATGATTCTGAAGGCTCAGGAATATTAGTTACAGTGATGGACTGAGGAGAATTCAAAATGTAATCGTCAATGGAGGACTTTTCTTTTTGGACTTAAATATCTACAAGGAACTCATGAACTAAAACTGTATCATCAATGTTAGTTTCAGACTTATTTCTAAACAAGGAAAGCTCAAAAATTTCATCAAAAGAAATATCTTCTACAAAAAACCACTCACTGGGCCAAGTATAGGATCTAAAGATAGGTCTAGGACTTAGTGATCCTTCTTGTCTTCTGACAATACTTGGGATAAGATTTGGATTTTCAAACACAGGGGGAGGATTTGGATCTGGATTAGCCCTTGTATATCTTCTTGAAGCCAGTGTGTGTAAATTCTACTATACAAAAATTATGTTTCAGCCTAACAGACTCTGGAAATCATTTACAAGAAAACATTTACTGAGGTGATCTGACTTTATACTCTAATAACAGAAATATTATGATTGTGAATAAATGGCTGTAGTTATGCTCTTTTCCAACAGCGCTTTAACAATTTCCACCTTCTCAAACAAATGTTTAAATATTAACACAACATAGGGGAACACGTTAAACACTTAAACGAACCTTACTCCAATTGTAATGAAAAAATATATCAATGGCATGATCCTTTTAAACCTTTCGAACTTATATCATAGCACACACTTATGCTACCAGTGCGACATATATTTTATTTCAACAGGGGCCCACGCATCCCTATTTCACCTTTTATGAATAAAATAAACATATAATAACATAAAACCGCTGGGTAGTACCTTGATTTATCGCCCGTGCTTCTAGGCGCGCAATTGCTGTCAGATCAAAGGCGCTTCAGATCAAACGGTTCTCGTGGATATCGCGTTTTTTCCACGGCTGAAGTTTAACAGCTGAGAGCCAAACGAAATGGGCGGTTTTTGGGTGTTGACATGCCGAAATCCCATTGGATAGCGTTTTTATGGAGTATTTTCGTTCTGAGCAAAAAGCGGCGCGAAATGGGTGGTTTTGGTTTCCAAAACCCGCCAGTGGTAAATCAAACAGAGCTTTGACTTTAGGATTTGATTGTGGTTAAGCGCTTTAACTCCTTGCGTTAATTAGGGCTGGGTCCCACTAATATAATTTCTTCGCCAGCAATAAAACTAAGTTGTTTACTTCAACCACAGAGATTTGTAAAGAACTATCGCGTTTTGTATAACCAAGGTTTAACCTTAGCCAAAGGTTTTAATACTGGTTATTCACACAATGCCTAATTATGAACTTCTTTGAAAGCATAATATAACACAGTCAATGAGCGCCAAGAATATAAGCTCACAGACAGTCAAATCGGCTTTTCCAATGGAGTCGCCAGAGATGGTAGAACCCGAATTGGACCCCAGGTTGAAAAGGGCAAAACAGGGTAACAACTAAACCACGCTCGGCCTTGTAGCTAGCCCTACAAGGACAGGAGAGGGCTTTCTCCATAAAGATAGATATTCAATAAAGTGCAATAATGATCTGATATTAGGCTAGATAAAATGATGGGAAAAAGGTTTTAATAAAATGAATTGAATTTCAGGGATGTGTGGGATGAAATAGGACATTATAAAACTGGGAATTAAATCAGGACACAAGGTATTTCAAGGGGCATGGTAGGCAGGAAATTTTAGCAATTAAAGTTTAATGAGAATGGGATGGAAAGACTGGTAAGGAGCTGGAAAGGCCACAATAAATGGATCCTTTTCAAACAGAAGAAAAACACAGAGTATGAATGATTTCCCAAGGCAGAGCATATAAAATGGACTCTACCTTTCTATCTTGAAAGCATTCAAAAGGAAATGTTTATGGATGAGAGGTGAAACATAACAATTTACATAACAAACAAAGGAGAGAAACAAATGCTAAATCTCATACCACAGGGGTCCCACAAATCATAGCTGCATCTCTTATTAATCCCTGTCAAACTGTACAATGGACGCATAGTGTTCTTCGACACTATTCCCCTGCTACTGAGTTACAGACTCCAGACTGCTTTACAAATTATTTACAATTACAATAAATAAGTTAAAATGTGGGCGCATAGATCCACGAAAAGAGGGAGTTGTTTAACAACTCAGAACTAAAATTTGAATATGGAAAAGAGAAACAATGTTTTTCCTCTGAAAAAAAGGAACAACACTACATTTTGATCCTTTTAAAATTCGCTGTTATACTGAATGAAGGAAAAATAGGCAATCCAAAAATAGATTTCCTACTTTGCTGCTGCTGTAAAAATATCAGTTTTAAATAAGCTTTCTCGGCCTTTTGAATTTTCGCTTTTTCTTTGCATTGTTTGTTTGAGGCATACCAGCATTTTAATAACCATCGTTGGAAACAAATGAATGTAAATTATGCTTTGCATGGAAAATTAATTTTGAATGGGAAAAAGGGAAGGGAAAGGAAATGGGGTCCATATTATAATCAAAATCGGAAGGGGTGGGAATATAACATATAAAAAAACCTTATAATATGTTGTGGGATGCATTTCAATACACGAGGGCAATCGCAATCGGGGATTGGGGAGAGGGGCAGACATATGGCGATATGGAATTTCTCCGATGCGATGGGATAATCAAAGGGGAGAAATCCCTTTGTTAAAACAAATGAAATAGTTTTTGTTTTATACAAAGGGAGGAATGATTTTTATTTAAACGTGCAGAGGGCCTTTTGTGGTGGGACCGGGATGTATGAACAATCGCAATCGGAATCGGGAGGTCGGGAGGGGGAGCGAAATATAACACATTACAAAACTTCCAATGTGATGGGGAGAGAGGCCTTTGTAAAATAAATTTAAAACAAAATTTAATTTAACAAAGGGTACAAGCCCCTTTTTTATTATGCACGGGCATAGATGTTATGTGGTGGGCCCAGGTTTAATCAGCATTGGAGATTGAAGCAGGTGGAAGGAACCGTTTATATATGGAATCGCCAATTGCCGATGGCTCGATCGGCTATGGGCCGTCAGATGGGGTTGGGCGATTGACGACTGTGGAATGATCGGAGGGTGTCGATCGGGGGTTTACAATCAGGAAGGGTTTCTTTGGAGGCACCAATCGAAATCAACAAGCCCGATTGGATGTAAGCAGATCAACGAAGTAAGAATGTAATCTGGGAAAATCGGTTCGGGTTATGTATTTAGGTCACTTCAACACAATCACGCTTTCTGAGGTTTTGGCAAGGGTATTAACATTTGCGATTGCGATGGAAAGGAATTGGGTCAGCGGAAGTATTATAATATAAAACTTTATTAAAGTTTTATTATAAAATTTCCACAGTATGGTGGGGAAGTGGTTAGAACGGTAGGGATTTATATGATATGAAACTTTTATTATAAAGTTCTATGGCATGGAGGGGAAGTGGTTAAATTAAAATCACATTTGTGTTTTAAATAATTTCATAATGCAATTTTATAATGAGAGGGAGGAAAAAGGGATTTTTAAGGAAAATATAAAACTTTAAACATAAAGTTTAAGGGAAAAAAAATGGAAAAGGGGGAAGTTTAGGGAATAGGGGACTTTTTACTTCAATTGAGCATAAATTTCAATCCAGAAGTCAGTTTTAAGAGTGTAATATACTGTTGGATAGATCTTTCCAGGCTCTTTCTATTGGATCTAATTGGAATATGATTTGGTGTTGAACATGCTATGGAAAACGTCTCTGAAGGCAGGGTTATGATCTTGTGGAGATGACAGCTTCTGAATTGTGACTTATTACATATGATGACATGAAATTACATAATAAAAGATAATAAAGGAAAAGTATATCTTTGATCTTCCCAGGTGCTATGATTTTGAGCTTATTGACTTCCTCATGACCTTGCTGATATTTATTGACATTTGACTCATTAATTTGACCATGATGAGACCCTAGAAACTAATGAGAGCCATCTTATGACCTACTGACATGATTTTTTGAGAATGAAAATGACTAATGACTGAAGACCATAGAGAGGAGAATCAACAAGTTTCACATGAGGGGAAACTGATGAAAAAAATTACTACCATCAATGAATCCATGACCTAGCGGAATGGTGAAATTTATTAGTATGGGACTCCTAATTATGCAAATGCAAAAAGAAATTTTGATCAACGATGGTGATGTATGACTAAAGCTGAAACTAACGGGCGCTCGCACGGCTCTCGGCGCTATGCACGGGGTGGTGGCCGCCGGTGTTGTTTAACAACATCTTTGCGCACCCGAGCCGGTGCTATGCACCTGGGCCGGTGTTATACAGGACACGGCGGAATGCCGCCATTTGCACCGGTATGCCAGCGCTACACTCACGAGTATTTGGGCGGCCCATCTCGACCCTGTTACACACGGCTCTCGTTCTGAAGCCCAAATCGCCATCTCAGAGCACATTACGCCGTTGCGCCTGCTCTCCTATGAGCCCCGTACAGAGCCCTAGCCAACCCAGCATATGGCGGTCATAGAGACGATTTTGTCTAAAATTGCTAAAAGGTCAAAATTTCAGTTTCACAGCTAGAGAAAACACGCAAAAGTCAAAGATACAAGGTTGGTGGTTTATTTTCTTGCCTCCAAAGCTTTCATTTGGCTAGGTAAAGAGATATTTAAAGGCTTAATTAAACCAAACCCTAGGCTACCTAAGAAATCGATTTTAAATATCTTTGGTTAGGGTTTGAAGGAGAAAATTTTATATTTGAGAGGAGGCTGAGGTGACATCAAACAAACCTCTAAAACATTGAGTGCACTCCTGAAAATTTCCATCTTGGCCCCCATTTTCCAAAATTCACCAATCACCTCACTCATTGCGACCTTTGCAGCCAAAGGCCCTCAAACATTTTCAAAAAGCCTTATGTGCTGAAATGATACCATGTCAAGACGATTCACACCAACGTTGATGAAAGTCGAAGACCTACCAAGCCTCGGCTGGGGAGGAAGGGCCAATAGGTTTTAGCCCTTAGACATAATTCAAATTACCTCCTCTCCCATGATCCTTTCATACTTTCGGGATGTTCGTTCGTGGTTTGAAAAGGTCAAGCAGGTCAAAAGCCACTCAGGCTAGATTGTTCGTCATTGACTTACAAAATCACCGAGTCAACCTCGTCGGAGTGAAATTTAGTTTCTCATACGAATCCATTTCCAAAGCAACGGGTATACCGGACATCGATGAGATATGGTTTAAACAAAGAAGTTGGGTTGAGCTGTTGTGAGCCCTACCTAAAGCAAGGTATCCAGCAAGGCTACAAGGTTGTTTTGTTTTTCCCACTTGCTAGAAGGTATGCCTTGCTTATGAAGCAAATTGTAATGAGATATTTCACATGTGAGGAGAATGCTCTAGGATTTACTCATATCATATAAGGTTACTAGTGCACTTCACCAAAGTAAAAATAATGAACCTACCATACTACCTTTTGGAGCATTGACGAGTGGCCTCACTTGTCGAAAGAAGCTATGACCGCCAAATACGGAACCTTTTCTCCTCCTTGATCAAAATGATTGTCTTACACAGTTGGACGGTAAGGAATCGCCAAGTCTTCATCTCACATGATGTGTTTACAAACCCCACCTTCATTCGAGCGGGGGAATCTACCCTCCACTTCAAAACCACCTACCTCCACTCCTCCATAATCTCTCCATATGCCTTCTCCATAGGAAATTCACCCCCTGTCTCTTCTCCTAATGTTCCAAGTGAAGAAGTTGACGGGTGGATCTAATGAAGAGAAAACGGACAATAATAAGGAAGAGGACGGTGGGGTAGAAGGGCGAGGAAGATGAAAAGGCGACCTCTCGAAAGGAAACGGTGAGCAAGAAAACATAGTTAAATCGATGAAAGCCTCATGATGAGCAAAAGGGCCAAAACGGTGGTTCTTATGATGACAAAAATGACAAGGCTTGTGGCACCTCCAAAGTAGAACACCATCATAAAACCTCTCACATGCACCTATCACGGAAGGCGAGAGAAGAGATGTGTTTGTTGCCTCAAAGAGTGAGGGGCCATCTCTCCTCTAGCGATCGAGCATCAGGAAGAAAAGGGAGAAGAAGGTGGAAAAAGGTGAGCGAGAAGGTATAGGTAAGAAGGAGAAAAAGGATCAAGAAGACTTCTCAAGGATCTCAATTCATTGATCTGAACGGTGACGATGAAGACCAAGAGATGAAAACTAGGTTGCTCCTCTTGGAAAAATATGCACGACTTCGGGGAGTAGGAAAGGGACTTTAACATGGCTCAAAGGGTCATATACTACTACAAAGAAGAACACAAGCATTTCAAGGAGGGTTAAGAGGGCCTTTCCCTACAAAAGAAAATGGCCAAACATTATGCAAGGAAAAGCATGCCTTCCAGCGTGACTAAAAGAAGGCCCTCATTGAACTAGAAGACCTAAAAGATCCAAAGTGCATGACAGTCTCCAGATTCTTGGTTAGAGCCTTCTCAATAGGTATCAAAAACCTCTTGAGGGGTCTACCCACCAATTTTGAGGCAATTTGGACAAATTTTTGTTTTTTTCAAATTTTGACCCTGGGCTGCCTGCAAGCTTCGCACAAATTTAGTGCATATTCAACTCTCAAAGTTTAAATTTTTAGATTTTTCACATCATAACGGTCTACTCACCAATTTTAGATCATTTGGAGCGATTTTACCCCCTCAAAAAGGTAAAAAAATCAAAATTTTAACCTTTCGTCCTTTTCGGACCGGAGTGTTACGCACGGAGCGATGCCGGGAGATTTGATTTTTGAGCAGGTAAATGGTATCCACTTAGCACAACTCAAACATTTTTTGAACGTAGACTCATCGGGCTTTCCCGAAAAGGCCATCAGGGCCAAATCCGGTGTCGGGAGAACTGCGAAGACTATTGCAACGGGGGCCTGTTGTAACGTACACACCTAGAAAATTTTCATTATTTGACACATGTGCTACACTCACGTGGGCCGAGTGGGAAAAATGTTGCGTTTGAAGTTTCTTTAGGCATGTCGAGAATAAATTCAATTTTATTTCCATTTATAGTCGAAAGATATTTATTTAGATATTTTTTGGTGCATTGGCTTTCGAAGCCTCGAGGACAAGGATGGGATATTTCTCTTTTTGACGATAGGCTTCTAGATGTTCTAGTAGGCTCTCTTCTCCTCATTTTTTATATAAGACACGGATTAATTGTAAATAGTTGGGACTACGTGTGTTTAAAGAAAGTACATGGTTGCCTGAGCTTGGACAAGATATTGGTTTTGAAGTGAATGAATGGCTTGTGTGGCTTGATGTTGGAGAAGCTTGCTTGTAGGGTTTATAACTTGGTGAATGGTGATGTTTTTCCTAACTTTTTAATGTTTTCTTGTCCTCATTTTGTTTCGATCTACTTGGTTTCTATAGATCAGAAAAGTATAGGTTGAGATATGCTCATGGAAGCACCTCGGAAACCTCATTTGCTATAGTTTTGATGTTTTTCTTCTTTTAGTCATCTTAAGGAATTCTGGCTGCTCAGTGAGCCCACTAGAAATTGTTTTTGTTTCATGAATGGTTAGTATGTTAGCTTATAGATATGATTCATGGTATGCCCTGCTTATTTAAGGTTTCAAAACCCTATTTTGAATCTTTTCTATGGAATGCGGTTGATTAGGTTAAATGAAGGTCTCGTTTCAATCTTGCCCTTTGCCAAGCTTACCAACTTGTTTTAGAGTTCCGTCGTTTGATATATGTTGTTTAGTTCACCTCCATATATTGAGTTGTTTTTTTATCTTATGTGTTTTCTCAAAAGTGAAGGTGAATTTCTAAAGTTAGGAGTTGTAATGCTTCTATGTATCTGCAATTTTCATCTTACATGTTTATCAGTTTAGGTATTGTTCTGTAGAGATTAATGGTTTTCCCCTACCTCATGATTTGTTGTTTTCGGACTATATATGTTTAAGACCTCTTAGTTTTCCCAAACTTAATGTTCATTACACCTCATACACTACCCAAAGAATCCATTTACCTTGCTAAATCGGCCTTGCAATACCTCTACTTCATCATTTAGACACATAAACTTCATCTAACCCCATAACCCTATTGATTTGATAGCCTCTCATTCACCTATCCTAATTAGTCATCTTACCCCAACCCAAAACAAACAAACAAATTACACTTAACAACTAGCCTAAAATCAATCATACGAAGTAGACAAGTTCACATCATCGCTGATAGAGAGAGCCCTCTGCGAGTCTAGGAAGGCTGGTCCCTGGGACTCCAAGGGCGGTACGATGTTACCTGTCATTTCACAGCCAATCTACTAGGTAGGACCACTATGAGATGGCTTCATATTAACATTTAGCTTTGAGGATTATTTCCCTTGCTTAGGTTTCGGATCTTCGGGAAATCGGGGAAGAAGATCTTTGAGAATATCACCTCAACGACATGGAAACAACTTTGATTGAAATTTGCGCAAATAGAATATGCACATGAATGATATAACATTATTGTAGATGGAGAAGAAGAAAAATATACAACATCGACATAGCGAGTCGGAAAAGGATACCCGCGAAGTATTTGGACTGAGATAGAATCGGACATAATGAAGCCGAAGACAGAAATTAAACATAGGTTGGAAGGAACCCAAGTTTGCAACAATATAGGAGATTACGAGAGATGAGAGACAATCGGTAAAGTTACGGAATTACTTCATGAATATCAAAAGTTGTTTTCCCACCAAGTTTTCAGAGATGAAGGGAATAATAGGATATCTAGGAGTCATGAAGATTCCCTGACCTAATGCAGCTTCGAGTGAAAAAAATACCTTACGGTGAACCCAATGTGTAAGGAGAAAGTGAGGTAAATGGATAACATGATAAAGCAAGAATTATTGAGCTTGTAGAAGAATCGGAATGGGTAATTCCTATGGTGGTGCGAGAATAAAGCTCAGGGAGAGATTAGGATGCAGTATGAGGAAGTTGAATGATGTATGTTTACATGATCCATTCACTGCCCTTTTACATATGAAGTGATGGATAATGTAGGAGGTCGGGGAAGTATAATTATTTATAGATGGATTCTTAGGTTATCATCGGTTAGGATTGCACAATTGACATAAGACCACATTTGCTATAGAATGGGGCTCATATTAGTACACGTAATTCCTTTTGGACTAAAGAGCACCCCTACTATATTTTCCAAGAGTGGTAGTTTGCAAATTTCAAGAGTATATCATAATTTTTTTAGAGGTATATTTTGATGATTGGAAAATGTTTGGACTATTGAGAAAACATGTTGGAAGTTTGAGGCTTGTTCTCAAACACATGTATAAAATATCGAGATCTCTTTGAACACGAAGAAGTGCATATTTTGTGTACCTTTTGGCATATTTTGGGACATATTGTTTGTAGAAAAAGACTGGTGGACCCTGCTAATATTGAAATCATTGTGAACTTGCCTTCACCTCGAACCCAAATATAAGGACAACTTCACACTACATTGGGACATAATTTAAATACGGAAGTTCATCGGTATGCCATGATCAACACTTCAACAGAGGAAATTTTTGAATAAAGATGTAACTTTTCGGTGGAATGAATAATGTCGAGAAGAGCCTCAACATATTGAAAGAAAATATGGTAGCTACACCTATACTAGTATTCAACGGTTGGAATAAGGAATTCCATGTCCGTATAGTTTCCTCTTGTATGAATTTGGGAAGTCGTCTTGGCACAACCTAGTGCGGGAGGAATTGATCATCCTATAGCTTTTGCAGTAGCATTAGGGGAATTTTGAAGTCTAAAATGGGCTGTCTAAGGAAATTATAAAACAATAGTGGAAATAATAAAATAATATTCGATTACATCATCGGTTTTGAGAAAAAAGAAAAAACTATTTTTCAGCATATCGGGGAATTAAATTTTTGCTTCCAACGAATCCTCCGGCTTGAAATTTGAGTAAAACCTTACGGAGATAAGTTGAAAATACGAGGTGAAAAATTAGTTTTATTATTTTTATTATTTTTTAATCTTTTTACTTTTTTACTCCAAAATGGTGGGTCATCCCCATGGTTGACATCATCATCTTGAATCCTATTGGTCCTTATAAGTTTATTTTGGTTGTACATTTTTCTTAGGAGGCCCATTTTAGACCTCAAAATTCCCTTGAGTAAGTATCTAAAGAAGAAAATAATTACACCATAAAAAAAGGAAGGAATGGCCATGGTGTATGCTTTTTTCGAATTTTAGACACAATTGGTTGGGTTCACATGAAGATTTTTACGAGATCATTCTACACTAAAGTATTAGGTTAATAAGCTTGTCTTGGGAAATATTTGCATACGGTTTTGTTATTATGGGGTATTACTTTGAGATTATTGTTAAACCAAGGAGGTTGAATGTAAGACCTAACCATTTGTCAATATTGGAAACGAGGAGAAGAACCAACTATCATAGAATATAATATCCTTTGATGCGTAGTTATTTGCAATCAAAATGGAAAATGACCACTTCGCAGATATCATTCAATTTTAAGTATAGGGATGGCTCCTTCATAATATACTACGCAACGGAAGAAATAATTGGTGGTTAAGGCAAATCACTTTTCATTAATAGCGGAGACACTTATATAAGATGTGACTAGATGAGATACGCACGGAAAGACATGTAATTCTAGCGGAAACTCATGAGTACGATTGGTGGCATTATGCGAGGAAACTCTAATGTGAAGAATATTTTGAGAGCAAGATTTTGGTGGCCTACACTACATAAGGATGTGAAGGAGCATTATAGAGCATGTGATGTGTGTCAAAGAATGAGGAATACTTCGAGAAGAGATGATATGCCATTGGTACCACAAGTTACATTGTAGGCTTTTGATAAATGGGCCATTGGTTGTGACCAATCGAACTACCTGGAAAAAGTACTGGTACAAATTTTATAATCAACAACAATTACTTCAAAAATATGGGTTGAAGCACAACTAGTAAGGAATGCATGACGAAGTTTAATTTTGCGAATATATTGTACAGATTTGGGTGTCAAAGGTTTTAATGGTGACCAAGGATCACACTTCTGTGAATAAGACTATTGAAGCATTAGTGAGGAAATTACAAGTCTATCCTGGAGCAGTACCCCTTATCACCCTCGAGGCCCTGGAGCAGAGTAGAGCATTTAATAGGTTGGAGAACACACTCACAAGGGTATGCAATGTGAATAGATATGATTGGGATCTTATAGTTCCAACAATATTATGGGCTTATAGGACCACATGTAAGAATTTGACATGCCATACCTTGTTTAGGTTAGTTTATGGGCAAGAAGCTATGATATACCATGGATGGTGTCCTAGCTTTAGGATTGAAGCTTTTATAGATATGGAGACCTTGATATAATGGAGGAAATCATGTCACAATTTCTTGCTTTGAGTCAAGATATATTTGTAGGATGATTCGTTAGCGAGGTGAAAAAAATCAAGAAAAGGTCGACATGATAGAAATATTAAACGAAAAGAAGTTCCAAGTAGGAGACCTTGTTCTCCTTTATGACAATAAGTTTGTAAATTTTCTAGGAAAATTCAAAGATGCATTGGTTGGGCCCATACATTATCAAGTATATTGATGGAAGCACGATTAAATTAGCGAATTTGAATGGATAATTGGTTCAAGGAAGAGTAAATGGCGACATATTGAAGCTATACGGGGACGTACCTTTCTAGATTCACTACGAAGAATAAAGTAGAAAATTATTAGTGCCACACGGTTGAAAATAGACAACGGACTATAAACTAAGCCACAAAGGGAGCTTCGACATAGGAAATTGCTACACTATAGTACGAGATTGTGTCGAATTTGATTCTTTGCTACAATATGGGATGCGCTGAAGTTCGTGAGAAAAATATGACCTTTAAAAGGGAAAGTTGTCATTAAGAGGCGCGGGGAAGAGATGCATTTAAGGAGGATATATTGGCGGGGATCTAGCGACAAATATGAAATTAATGAACAAAATGAAAAAATAAAGCTAATGATGAGGTTAGAAGTTCAAAATTGTTATAAAAAGTCATGTCACTTCGAATTTTGGCACTTTCTTTGTCTAAGAGCTCAAAAAATTGTTGAGTGTAAAGAAATTGCGGAAGTTTCACTACTATATGAACATTGAAGAATTTTTTGTACGCTGTATTCAAAGAGAAGGTCATAACGGGAATCATGGAACAAGCCACAACACTTGAACGATACACTTGCAACACCGGTTGAGATGCCCGCGTTAACGCATCGCCACTCATGCGACGAAGTTATCCATGGAAGAAACCAGCAAGGAATAGATAATGAAGAATAAACAAGACAAGAAACTCGTCAAGCGCAACTAGAACCTAAACTTTGTGAAAGACAATAGAGGAGGAATCAAAGCATGAACAAATGGAAATGGAAGGTGTGATGTTTCCATCACCTCTTCAACATATATTCGATTGAAAAACCAAACACAAAGTCGGTGAAATATTTTAAGGATGCGAAGTATGGCACCTTCACACCATTTTCCGAATAATTTTTTTTTCTAGTGAAACCCTTGAAAATCCCATAATTTGAAGTTCTGTTGCGATTTCAACAACGGGAAGAAATAGCCACGGTTCGTTCCGAAAGATATTTACAGCGGTGCACTGCGGAGAGTGGTGTGACAAGGTTGTAACCACAACAATAGTGCATGGTTGGGGTTATTGAACATCTTGAATGTTTCCGCACTTAGGAAGAAGTACAACAAATACAACCGGTGTAAGACAATTTCTCCTTTTGGTGCACGATGGATGCCTACTTGGATGGGAAAGAAGATCCTATTGATGAAAATGCTTATATGTAGAATCATGATATTTACGTATCCAGAGGACGTAACCCTACAGAATGATTTTTTTTGGCAAAAGACCAAGACAAAACTATAGCTGAAAACATGAAGAAAGTTTGGACTAACAAAATGGAAGCGAGGATATGACATTAACTTAATTAGTGACTAGGGAGTTTACTTCACCACACATATTATCTAGGAAGATCATGAGAAAGTGTCGAGCCAATGAATTCCCGCACGCGGTGGTTTTGCGTGGTTGCGTTGTGTTCTAGTGGATTCCCAGTGCAACTAGGTTTCCTACCTTTGTCAATAATTTTTGGATGAATGCATGAAGGTGGAGAAAGTGCTTATTTCATCATGCATGGTTACTTGCACATAATAGAAATGATGACATGGAAAGAGCCGGAGGATTCACGGAGTTTTCGATGGTAGAATCCAGTGTGTGTGAAGTCGTGTGGTATACCTCATTGTGGTATACCATTCAAACATCACGAGCACAAGAGAAAACGATATTTTTTTGTATTATATCACATGTATTTTCATATGTTGGTGAACCAACACCCTTGTCTATCACCAAGTCTATATGAAACATATCAATGCATTGCGAAGTTCGAGGCCCAATTCCACAAAATCTATATATAGGCTCACAAGGATGCGATGAAGACATGGCATCCCCTACTATATTTCGTAACCTAATATGATCTCGCGCGCAGAAGCACAAAAAACGGACGGAGGAGGAAACATAGTAGAATGGAGAACAGTGGAAAGATAAAGACGAGGAAGAGGAGGAACGACAAGAGAAAAATGAAAAGGAACCTCTTGGAGTAGATGAGTACATCAAGAAGCAGAAAATGCGAGACAAACATCTATCACGAAAAGAGGAAGGAAGGTGTCGAAACTTCCAAAAACCCAAAAATAAGAAAAAGAAAGATAGGAAAAAAGGATATAACACCACTAGTCCTCACTAAGGGGGACTTGAATCAAATTGGAGACTAGATTCGAGAAGCTACGACAAAGTCATGGAACATGTTAGAGGATCGTTATGACGCACTTATAACGAGGTGTCGAGGAGCGTATTACGGTGCAAAGATATTCGCGTAGACAACAAGACAAGCGATTGTAGATAAGAGCGAGGACGAGAAGAAAGAATAACAATTTACATTTGGGGTGCGGATAATGCAGAGATACTGTTGGAGCTGCGCGATTTTTACTTTCCGTCAAAGTAAAGCAACGGGGGCGAGGATGGGATTATATCCCAGCATGAACATCGCGACCTTTTGCCAAATTCATACATTGTATGAGTTGCATTAAGGAATATGTTGGGTCCCTATGTTACTAGTGTAGTCCCTTATTGTTGTTAGTGTAGCCCCTTATTGTTATTTTTGTACCTGTCTTCATATTGTTATTATTGTGCCCTTACATTAGTATTGTTAGGTCGGCTAGGATTATATTGTGACCCCAAGGACTCCTATATATAGAAAGGATTTTTGTCATTTGTATCATTGAAGAATTGTTCATTTATGTAATGTAAAGGAGGTTTCCCCCTCGAATTGGCTGATTTCTAAGGCGTGGTATCTCTTTTATTCTATTTTTGGAGTTGGTTTTCATAACATTTGGTATCGAGCTTTGAATTATAGGGTTTCACTACTTCAATCGGTCATTGTGGAATTTCTCTACAATTTTTTCTACGAGGTTGAGACACTAAAATAATAACTTTTCGAAGAAATCTTGAGGAACTTCATGTAAAATTTTTAGATCTTGGTTCGCAATATTTTCAGAGATATGATACGTGTAAGTAGGGTTTTTGTAGGCTCTTGAATTTCATCTAAGGCGACCTTGGGGAAAATCATCATAACTCTCTCACGAGAATCAAATTGGAATTCTATAAAAAGTTTCTTAAGTACGGGGGCTGGTTTCACGTATCAATTTCAAAGACGAAGGAGGAAACGGTGACATGGTATGCCGTACAAGTTTTCTCTCTTGAACTAGTCCATAATTAGGTCATTGTGGGAGATTAGGCATAACTTTGACTTGAAGAATCAATGCAGGTCACACTGTGGCATTCGAAAGAAGATTAAGAGGATTTTATAGGACTGAATTTCAGATATTGAAGATCCTAAATCACATATATAATTCGAGTTTCAATATCGAGCTCCTCAAAAGCAAGAAAAAGGTGTGTATTTTTTTAAAATTGTGTAAGTCTTGTTTGAAAAAATCGATTTGAAGTGATTCCAACGACATATTGAAGCATAGATATCGGTATTGGGTTCCAAAATGCTACCCTAAAAAGAATTCAACACCCATTAAGCCCTCAAAATAGTCTACTAGGACTCATGAAGAGGAAGAAGTGCAACATGATATATCAAAATTACAAGAGCAAGTGCACCAAATTTTTCTCTATAAAGAGCAACAAAAAATGAAATGGAAGTTTTGAAGAAAGGCGTGGAAGGTTTGACAAAGTTGATACAAGAAATGATTCCTAATGGCGAAAATATGGTAAGAGGAAACTCATGATGAGAACAAAATAAATGTTAATGGTGATTTACAAAACTCTTGTATTGGATGGAAGACACACTTATATTCCAAAGATCGATATGAGGAATTTTGATGGAAAGGATCCTATAACATGGATACTCTGAGATGGAGAAATATTTTGATCTCAATAATGTGAAAAACACACAAGGTACGCCTTGCAACTTTATATTTAGAAAAAAATACATTTGTGTGGCATCAATTGCTTTGCTCCCATAAAAAAATTGTAACTTGATCAATTTTTACGGAGGAAATGATATCACATTATGAGGATACAAAGAGCAACACCTTATTTATCCAATTGATAAATCTCAAACAAAGTTGTTCGGTGATGGAGCACATTTTTGGACTTCAAAAATTGAATATAAGGGTATTTGATATTCCATAGGAACACAAAATTTATTTCCCCATGGGGACTTTACGGATAGCATCCAACATGAGGTTTGCCTTTGGGAACTGATTCATTGGAAAAGGCATGGGACAGCGAAAAAATTGAATGTAAAATTATAGCGACAAAAACCTACCACCCACATCTATAAAGATGGAAAGAGTTTCTACTCCTAGACTTCCACAACCTACAAGAGTTAAACCACAACAATTGGAAGAAAAAAAGAGCAAAGGGCTTTGCTACGGTGTTGATAGCAAATACACTAAATGTCATAAGTGTCTTTGAGAAGAAAATATTTTACATAGATTGTGAAGAGGAGGAAGAAAATGAATAAGAAACTTCAAAATAAGAGGATATACACAAGGAACCAACCCTAGAGAAAGAATAAATGAGTCCTACCATATCCTATAATGCTGGAAGGAATTACCACTCCTCAAACTCTCAAGATAGAGACCTATCAATAAGAAAAAGGTAATAGTGTTGATTGACTCGGGTAGTACCCATAATTTTATTCATTGTAAGGTAGCCAAGGAATTGAATTTCTTGGGATACCCACCACCAAAAGATCAAGTGATGGTTGCAAATGGGGGAAATATAAATTGCTCTATAAAATGCCATAATATCAAGCTAACCATGGGGGAATATGTATTGAATAGTCCAATGATTTCCATTTGATGGGAGGTGTTGATGTGCTAGGAGTACAATAGTTTACAATCTTTGGGGTCGGTAGCCTTTAATTTTCAATAACTTTTCTTGAATTTTTTTCGGAAGGAAAGGAATTTGAATTACGGGGTATCTGGGAAGTTGGGAAAGATAATAAAATCTAATGTCATGATAAACACGAGAAGAAGAATAACGAAAGTAATTGAACAATTATGCTCACTAGAAGTTCAACATCAAAATCAACTATTTCTCTAGATCTCCAAAAAGTCTTGGAAAATCATTCCAAGGTGTTTGAAACTCCCCAAAGGACTCCCACCTATTTGTGATCATGATCACACTATTTATTTGATTCCGGGAAGTGTTCCTCCAAACATCCAAGCCTTACGGATATCCTTATGTCCAAAACAACGAAATTTAACATATGATTGCCGAAATGTTAGAGGCTATTATAATTCATTGATTCAAAGTTCTTTCTCTTGCTCTAATAGTGTTGGTGCACAGAAGGATGGATCATGGCGCATGTGTTCGGATTATAGGGAGCTCAATAAGCTCACTGTCAAAATAAAATTACATTCCTTGTGATTGATGAATTACATAGAGCAATTTATTTTGCAAGATGGATTGGATCTTCATTCGGGATATCATCAAATTAGAATAGTGAAATCATGTCGAAAACAACATTTCGAACTCATGACGTTCATTATGAGTTTTTGGTCATGCCTTTTGGCCTTACCAATGCACCTTCTACATTTCAGTTGTTGATTCTGTTTTCAGGCCTTGCCAATGATAGTATTTTTTGATGATATACTAATCTACAACGGGTCTTGGAAGGATCATGCTCAACATGTTGATAGGGTGCTCAAACTATTGGAGAAACAATTATATGAAAAAACCTCCAAATGTTTGTTTTGAGTACAAGAAGGTGGAATATATGGGTCATATTTTATCTCATGAGGGTGTTAAGGTAGACCCTAACAAAGGTAAAGCCATTAAGGAATGGAAAGTTCCCACAACCAAAAGTTACCGAGCATTTCTGGATTAACGGGGTATTATCACATGTTTGTTAAGAATTATGGGAGAATAACATCACCTCTAACAACATTATTGAAGAAAGATGCATTTTCATGGACTCCTAAAGCAACTAAGGCCTTTGAACATCTTAAAGAGGCAATGTGCCCACAACATAGGTCTTGAATTAGAAGTCGGACTTCACAAAAACCTTTATTGTGGAATGTGATGCCTCGGGGAAATGGAATTGGTGTTGTTTTAATGCGAAGGAAGACCCATTTCTTTTAAAAAGTCATCCAGTCAAATGAAATTATTTACAAAAATCTATTTGTAGAGAAGGAAATGTTGGCAATACTACACGCACTAAGAAATGGTGACCTTACCTAATGGGAAGACACTTCAAGGTAAAAGGCGATCATGATAGTCTTAAATACTTTTTGGAACAAATATTATCTTAAGAAGAGCAAGAAAAAAATGGGTCACAAAGATGTTGAGTAATGACTTTGAAATCATCCACAAAATGGAATCTAAATGTTGTTGCAAATACTCAAGAAAGGATGAAGAAGTGTGGACACTCATTCAAAAGTTATGACAGATCTAGTACATCGAATACATTTATTTGGAAAAATGATTCCTTATGGTACAAATGTCCTTATATCTTTATGGGGTTTAACTAAAACAAAATATTCTTTTTGAATTTCACACTTCTCCCTTAAGAGGACACTAGGGATTTGCAAAAACTTACCCTTGGTGAAGAAATAATTTTGTGGGATGGCCTTAAATACGATATTCAAAATTTTGTGGCGAAATGTTTGGTTTTCCAACGAAAATAAAGTTGAGACAATTAAGACCTCGGGTCTTCTAGAACCTTTTATCCATTCCAAGTCGGTGTTGGGAGGACATTTCAATGGTTTTATCATGAGTTACACCTAAGTCGAAGGAAAAGAGTGTCATCATGGTGGTAGTTGATAGACTTACCAAGTATGCACACTTTCGTGCATTATCTCATCCATTTTAAAGAAATGGGATACTCATTTATGAAACAATTCAAAATCATGGAAACCCAAGATTATTGTAAGCAACAGAGATCCCATTTTTACTATAAATTTTTGGATGGACTCTTATTTTCTTGTTTGAGTACTCAACTAGCTCATAGTTCATCTTATCATCCTCAGTCCAGATGGGAAAAGGCGAGATAGTGAACAAATGTTTGGAAGGATATCTTCGTTGTTTTGTATCTAAACAAACACAATGGGTCAAGTGGTTACCTACGGTTGAATGGTGGTATAACACTTCCTTCCATACTACGACAAAAATGACAATTTATGACACCTTATGGATATCATCCACCATCCATCACATAATATTTAAGAGAAAATTATAATGTTCAAGCGGTGGAAGATCACATTGAGCATAAATAACAAGTTTTCCAACTCCTAAGGTACAACTAAATTTGGCACAAAATCGAATGGAAACAAGGCGGAGATCAACATCGCGACGAGATAATTTTTGATGTAGGATCACAGAACTGTCTTCTTCTTCAAACAAATGTCCCTCAATAAAGCTAATAAGGATAATAAATTATAAATCGAAGTACTATGGTACTTACAAGTGCTGGTTGGTACTATGGCATACAAATTGGAGATTCTGCTTCTTCTCGAGTGAATCTAGTTTTCCATATTCATGATTAAATAAGGTTATAGGTGACAAACTTCCAATTTAAACAATATTGCCAAAGGAAACTTGACGAGGAAGGAAGAATCATATTGGAACTTGAAGCGATCACGTAAACAAGAAATTATTAACTACGAAATAAATCAATTTCAAGTATTTCACCAAGTGGAAGAACTTACCCACGCGAATATTCTACATGGGAGGATGATAATTTTATACGAGAAGCATCTGGAGCTACTCCAAGCATTCGAGGAAAACACTTTTTGAGAAGGGCATGTTTCGTTCTCTCTTCCTAGTGTAGTTCCTTATTGTTGTTAGTTTTAGCGCCCTTATTGTTATTGTTGTACCCCTATAACTCATATTGTATTATTATGCCCTTACATTACTATTGTTAAGTGTCGACTAGGATTATATTGTGACCCCATGGACTCCTATATATAGAAAGGAGGTTTCCCCCTCGAAGTGGATGATTTATAAGGCATTGGTATCTCTTTTTTTCAATTTTTGAGTTGGTTTCATCATAGAATCATAGATGAGATGAAGCATTGAACGCGACTCACCTCAAAATTTAACATTCGGGGTAGAACAAGAGCAAGCTTCTCAAGAAGAAAAAACTTGACCGGGGCCATCGGAGAAGGACCGGGGAAGAGCAACAACGACGAGTTGAGAGTGTTCAAAGCCACATAGGAGAAGTCTGGACATCGATGTCCAGAAGGCGAGTGGAAGACAAGGTCATGAAGCTTGGTCTTATAGTCAAGGAAGCCAAGAAGAAGATCATAGATGTACAGACTGAATGAATGAGATCGATTGAGCTTGGACGACTACAACCAACCATTGATGCGAGAGAAGGCGATCGACACCGAATACGTGTGGAACATCTGCATCGGTGGCGTATTGTGGAAAAATGTAGGATGAAACCTTACATATTTGGACTTCTTTGTAGGAGGATCAAAATGTGCGAAGCTACAAGTCCATTAATTAGAATCAAAATAATATGGAGGATAATCGGGACACTACGAAGACCTTGCAATCTTTCGAGCTCACCAAGATCGACAGGGGAAATTCCTCCCGGACGAAGCTAGAAGAGCTAAGAAGGGAAGAACATAATTTGGCGAGAGAGACCTGCGGCCATGGAAGAATGAGCGCTCCAATTGTCTCGGGAAGCGGATGGGGAAGTTGCGAGATCTTGATAGAAAGAAGGGATAATGTTGCGAGAATACAAATACCGCCGACATAAGCATTGTTGGAAGAAGTATGCAATGAGGAAAAGCATATTACGGGGGATTACGCGGCAATTAAACAAGGTCTATGACAACATAGCAACAAAAATCGAGAGGCAAAGCGATTGAGTGACTCGGGACGAGTCACATGTGTTGTGGGGTCTGTTGGGTGGAAACCCAGCGAGCCTAGATTTTGACAAAAAACTCCACATTTTGTTGAGTGAAGAGCGAGATGGACCATGCAATGAAGCATTTTGAATATCTTGTGTGGTATCATGAGAACCCCGAGGTGGGTCGAATCCTCCTTTTTTAATGTTTTTTGGGTCATATTTGCTTGTTTTAAGTATCACTTGGAAGTCAAACCATGGAATTTTGATGATGTAATTGTATATATATATATTTAAATGTTATGCTTAGAGACAATAAGAGGATTCGATGCGATGTGGGAAAGTATTTATGATCTTTAGTTTGTAGAGAAGGCTCTACACTGAGTGCACGGAAGGGCTAGGAAGAGTACGCTTAGTGAGTAGACCACATGTAACTAAGTGCACGGAGTAGATGGTGGTGTATTCCAAGACTCCATCATAATAAAGAAGGAATTTTTGTGGATGATATTCTAAGTTATTGTGTTTTAATATGTATTTCTTAACATTTTGTTGTTCTTGAAAATAGCTATTACAATTTCATGTTATATTAATGGTTTATGGGTTTATATGGCATGTTTCTATGATTAATTGAATGTGGTGAAGTAATTTATGATTTTAAGCATAAGATAATATAAAAATACTACATCTCCTAGTCTCTCAATGTTGCGGCAGTTGCGCATCCACCATAGTCACTTCGGTTGAGAGCGCGATCGTAAATTACCGTTCTTGTAAAGGGCAGTGATAAAGGGTTTTGTTGGTGCACATTATAAGTCAAACTGGGTCAGCCCAAATCAAGCCAATATGAAGAGTGGGTTGTTTTAGATCCCTCATATGGTAGAGAAACTATTCATTACTTTAAATATTTGGAATTCAAAAATTCAAAAAGTTTTAAAGGCAAAGGAAATTCTCTAGGAATCACTGAAAGGTAAAATTTCAATGTTTGTTGTCGATGTGGATTTTCTTTTTGAATACATTCAAGAGTGTAAAAAAGATATCTATGATGTTAATGATAAGATGAAATACCTTTATTTGAGAGGTGACCATCTTCATCACACAAAGCAACCAGCAGGTAATCATGAAGAATGTTAATCAGAGTTGTATTAGTGGCAACAGGGCCAGTGAAAGGATAAGCAGGACTATGACCCTATAGTGAATAAACTAACAATGAAGATGACCTTGGAGACAAAATTTTACTCTCTTCACATAAATATTCAAGGTCGATTATAAAGGAAAAATATTTTGGACACCTTGGATGAATGTTGTAGTCATTGTATATATATAAAGCATAATTTTAGCTTTCCAACGAGCTATTATGACCAAAATATGCTAGCCGGTTTAGACTATTAATTTTCAAGTTAAGGATATATTTATGTGTTTTGAGCCGACCTATGCTCGGGGATACAAGTCGGCCCCTTAAAGGGTCATATGTTCGTTGCAAAGACTATATATATAGTGATGGCCACTCATTTATTTGACACGAGTTTTTGGAGGGCAAAGCACATTACTGGTTAAAAAGTACACCACGGAGACTCGGTTCACACCTGCGTGAACAATGAGTTTTAGAAGCCAAGACATCTGTGATAAGGCTTGACTACTTGTTAGAAGTATTATCTCTACGCGAAAGCTATAGGACTTTTGTGGCTCAACGCATAACACTTTGAAAATATATTTAGTATTGTTGTAGCTCGGACATTAGAGATCACCCTCGAACATATGGTGTTACTGCAGCAGCTCGGACATTCTAAGATCACCCTTCGGAGTAGCATGGATTTTGTTTGTGGCTCGGACCTACTATAACTCTCAATGCGTTCACTCTTGTTGTGACCTAGGCATATACATAAGGGCTGGGCTTTGTATGAGAATATCTCAGCTTGAATATGTGAAGGATAGCCAAGTGTTGGATTGAAAAAAAAAACAAGTGGAGGACGACGGTTACATTCTCAAGGCAGTTGTGATTAAAACATTAATTCTGTTAATTACATTCCGATTTTCGGTGGAGGAATAGCTACAACACCAAAGGAAAGTCCAACACTTTGAGATAATTGTGGTGTGATCATCGATGCATATGAAGTTAGTGGTGGAGGCCTAAATATCGAAGAACCCTAGACAAAGAATAGAAGGAAACTTTGAACAAAAGATAGAGAAAAGCTTGAAGCTTGGACAACAAAGAAATAAGACATTGAAGAAGCATTAAGGCATTAGATAGTGGAAATTTTGGAACACGTTGAGAACTTGAGGATGCGTGAATAGGTGAAGAATCAACCTATTGAAGACATCTTTGGTTGCAGGTATCATAAATATTATTGAAGACACTTATGTAAGTACATCTCACATTTTCTCTCTAAAGATTTCGAAGGATTGGTGTCCTTGGAGTAAGAACATAAACACAAGGTTGGTGCCTTGAGAAGATAGGGTCGAAGCCTAGAGGTGAAGCACTCAAAAAAGTCAGTTGGTGCTTGGAAAACGGTTGGTGCTGTTTCATTAAAAGGGTTGGTGCCTTCTCTCATCTATTGTATACTATTATTAAAAAGGGATTGAAGTTCTCTTTAATTCTTAATATCATTATATATATATATATCTGTCTTTAATTGTGAAATCTAATTGGCAATAATTAACAATTGAAAAGAAATCTTGAGATTCACCCCCTCTCGGTATTTCCAACAATTGGTTTCGAAACCAACTTCTTCAATATCAACTGTGATTGGAAGAAGGATTCTTAGGCACGATGAAGAACATGGAAACAACGAGGGAAACTACCTATCTTTGATGGAACGAATTTTTGGTTTTGGAAAAGAGGATGTCCTACTATGTTAATTTCTCTTGATACGAGTAACATATTACGGTAAAAGCTCCGCAAATCTTCAACTGATCAAGATGAAAAGGCATTGCTAATGCCAAAGCTTTAAATACCATCACTAGTGGAATTACGTTCCCGAATTTACAAAGTCATGGTATGACTCGGCAATGTGGGATAAGTTGGTTTCTACATATGATGGCGACTCCAAAATCAAGAGAGCAAAGCTTCAAACCTATAGAAGACAATTGAGAGTCTAAAAATGGATGATGAAGAAGATATTGCATCATGTTTCCTTCGAGTAGCTGAAGTGGTTAACTCTATTAGAGGACTAGGAGAAAACATTGAAGAAAGAACCATTGTTCAAAAATCACGAGATCGCTTCACAGTAGATTTGACTCCAAAGTAAGTGCCATAGAAGAAATGAAGGATCTAGATACTCTCAAGATGGATGAACTCCATGAATTCTCTGGCCCTCTTGAGATGAGGAAAGGGTCAGTTTCAAAGACGACCTTCAAAGCCTCAAGATCTACAAAGAAGGAAGAAAAGATGGAATTACAACGATGAATGCGATGCGAAAATGAATTAGCTCAATTTGTACAATTACTAAAAAGAGGATCCAAGCTAAAAAGGTAAGTACCCTCTTATTTTGTTTCAATTGTGGAAGAATAGGTCATTACGCTACAAAATGTCCCCATAAACATGATAATGATGAAAAGAACTCTAAAAGGATGATATACAAAAATAAAGGGTTTAATAAAAGAACTTCTTCTCCAAACATGATGAGTCCGATGAAAGATGAATTTAGGTCATCAAAGAAATCAACCAAAAATATGCATCATCACAAAAGAATGGTAAATCAGAATGAGGAAAGTGATTATGTTGAAGCAAAGAAACGTTATTCGAACAAATGATGAAGACTCGAGAATTGGAAGATGAAAGAAACATGGACGGTTTGTTGATGAATGCCATTGAAAGAAATGAGAATCTACAAAAGAAGATAATTTCTCTCAAAATAGAAGAGAGGAAGCAAAAAGAAAAGGGAAGACTTCTTGAACATCAAGTTAAAGAGAAGGATGATATACATGAAAAAACGTGAAGTTGAAATAATTGTCCTAAGAAAAAAATTAGAGAAAATCAAAGGAGTTGGCAAAGCTCTCTAGCTCTTGACAACATTCTGCACACTAAAGACCACAACATGACAAATACGGAATTGGTTTCAAGAGAGAATCATCAAGTACGAAGAATAATGCCGGAAGTTATGTAGATGTACTCTCTTGCCATCGAAAAGAAAGAAAAATCATCTCAGAAAAAGGTCACATCTCAAAACCAAGATTTGAAAGAGCAACTTCAAGGAAGAATGTTGATTCAAGCTATGTGTTATCACTCGAGTTTTCCTTGAAGTTGTGGAAAAGGAAAATGTGCTCAAGGGTAACCACAAACCAACCTTCGGATACGGAGTTGTGTCTACCTTGTCGAGGAGGGCTCTCTCTTTAAAATTTAACTTTGTTCTTAGAAGTTTTTAGGCTAGTTATAAGTCAAGAAATGTGTTTGAAAATGGTGGAATTCGCCAACTAAGGGAAAGGTTGAATATTTTCGAGACAATTGGGCTATGGAGTCAAAGGATGGCTTTTCTTTGGATTAATCTTCTACACACAAGATGACTTTGCGAGGCAAGATAGCCAAGCAGAGAGAACAATTTTTAGGAATTAAAGTGGATGGAATGGGTTTTGAAGGGATGAAAGGCACTCAAGAATCATCAACATGTTCAAAAAGAAAGAAATGGAATGATTACAAATAAAGAGCGATTGAAGAATTCTTTAATATAGTAATCAAATGTTTAAATTAAGCGAAGCAAGAGCATTTAAAAATTGGTGTATAACTCCAATCTAGAAGAAAACATTTAAGAATAATCACAATGAACTAGGAGTACAATTAAGTAAATTCGGTTATTCTTTTATGTCAATTATTCGGAAATGGACACGATGGTATTATAAACGGATATAAAACTTAAAACATAGGATAGAAAGACTTATTGAGCTGCAATTCGACGCATGAATCTGCGAAAAGTCACGAGCTTCGAATAGTCATCGACGAACGAAAATAAATTTCTCCAAAGAACTTTTAATTCCAAAAACATCAATGTCACAATGAAGTAGTAGAATCCACCCTCAATCCTTTCTTTGAGGGTTTATTTATACAAAAAATGATTTAAAATATCTCACACTAACCTAGCAAATAATCTAGGGTGACTAATAAATAAGTTACAATAGAAAGGAAACAAATGGTCTCGTAGATAGGATAAAAAGCAACTGCTGGTGTGCTGTTTCCTCCCTTTGTGGATGAGCTGGAGTCAGGTCCTACAATAGGGCTTGATGCTGTCCTTCTGAGTAATTCCTTTTTATTGCCTTGCTTGTTTGATACTCTTTGTTTCTACTGATACTCTTTTAACTTCCAAACTGATACTCTTTAACCTGTGCTCATTATTTATCCTTTACATGATAGTAAAAAGACAAAATTCTCTACGTGAAGATAGATTTCAAAAAATTTCCAATAAGTCATCCCACCATTGATCTTCTGCTATGATGGTTCTTTTAAGTTTTCTTAATGTTTCATCGACCTCTGTGTACCTGAAGAAAGTAGGTCTGTTTGGGAATAAATACCTTATTTCATACTCAAGATGAAACAAATCCTTTAATCTGTCGTAGAGATTCCTCCCTGTTGGCAATGTTGCTTGTGACGAACTGATAGAATGAGCAGTTGTGTTATGAGCATGTATACCTATTTTATTAACATAGGTTTCTAGGTCCATTATTTTGTCCTCTGAGAGCATAGGACTGGGTAATCCACTATCTAATAAAGCCTGAAACTTCTCTTTGAAAGCATTAATTTCTTCCAGAATATCTGAGCATTTCCTTTCCAAATTTTTCATAAGAGTTCTTTTGGTAAAAACTCTTTTTATTTCTAAGATAGTCCTTGTCATGTCTTCAATTCCAACTCCTGCTAGCTGTTGCTTAGTCTGGGTGTTCAAAAATTGTATAAGTTGATTGGCTTGCTCATCTTCCTTTTAATTCATCTCTTGTTCTGTTTATTTCTTCCGTGGCTACTTTGAGCAAGTCATTTTGTTCAAAGATGGTTTGAACAAAGGACCAAACGCTCTTTATTGACTCAACTATATTATCCCAAAGAATCTCATTTATTTCCCTCAAAGGCTTTTCTAATGAAAGATCTCTTTCTAAAGCCTTAACCAATTTTTCCAGCCTTTTAATTTCCCTGGTATTATCAGCAATAGTCTTTTTAGACGCATCATGTTTCTGCTCCAAATTTACTAGCTACAATTTTGTGGTTTGAAGTTCTGTAACTTTGAGTTTTAAACTTTCCATTTGCTTTACCAATTCATCAGAACTGAAACTGGAAGTATTTACCTATGCTGACTCTGTTTGTGGATCTACTGCTATGGTACTTGTAGTGATCTCTGTTGTAGATGCTTGCATGATATCTTCTTTTTCTTTTAATGCCTGTTCCAATTCTCTCTCTGTTTCACTCAGTTGCTCAGTCATTTTCAAGAGCAACTCCATCATTTCTTCCTGTGAATTTCCCTTCAAAACTTCTTGAGTCTGGGGGTGCCTTGAGGCTGGAAATTTTAGCTGCTTTCTCAGTGCAGCAATGTCATCATCTTTCTTTTTAATTAGTGCCTCAATGCTTTTGATATCTTTGGGGTTATGACCCAAACTGATGATTATGTCTTCCAGAGACTTTATTCTGTTATCTTTTGCCTGAGAAGAAGCCTTTTCAATTTGCAACTGGGTGTTTGTATTATTTAAAGAATCTTGCAATGTATGAGCTGCCATTGCTTTATTAGTAAGAGTGGAATATATCATTTCCCCAGTTTGTTTATGCAACTCTATTTGGTCCAAGGGATGAATGTCTTTTGTCAGGACCTCAAAATTGGTCCTAATATAATCAGATGTTGTCTTGGGTTTTGGCACCTTGGATTTGAAATGGCTCATCATCATTTTGCCTTGTTGAATGTCAAATGTTGACATCAATCTTTCTTGATTGTGTGGATCCATTCTAAGATACTGATCATATACCTGCATTCTCAAAGGTTCATTCTTTGCTTTTATATTAATAAAAGTTCTCTTTATGTCACCTGTATCTGTTGTTGGCTGTTTAAAGGAAGAGACTTCAGTACTCAATTGTTTTTGCAATGCTTTTCCTTTGTGGCCTATGTGTGTTTCACTAACTGTGCCAGTTAGTTGACTATCTTCTCTTTCATCATCAATTATTTCATCTATAGTTTCCATTTCTGGGAGTGGATTGAGTTTCTGCTTTTTAACTTGATGTAGCTCTGAGGATCCTTTGGGAGGAGTAGGATCTGGAACCTGTCTTTTCTTGCCTATTTCCATATTAGATGGAGTTTGCAATTCTGAAACTTCAGGATGATTTACTTGAGTAGGAGAAACCTGTGTTTGATCTGGTGCCCTGGAGGTTTGAGGTTTCTCTGCCATGATGGAAGTTTCAATGACCTGTATTTCAGGTTCTTTCCCTTTTCCTTTAGACTCTACTGTAATTGATGGACTATCTTCCTGTAATCCCTGTTGGAGATTTCCTGCTGAAGAAGTGCCAATGTGAGGTACCTGCACTTGACCACAAGATTCTAGGTCATATTTCTTCTCAAGATCTTTCATAATTTTGTTTATATTGTCTTCTTCACTATCTTGCTCAACTAGTGTTCCTTCCACCCACTCATCTTGATTAGCATATTGTTCTATTTCTGGAATCCTGTGCTGAAATTAAGGGGATGATTTGTTCTTCATGATTTTGTCACTGATAAAACTGAATGGATCATATGGAACCCAACGGAAACTCCTTTGTAACTTGTACTGGTTTTGTAGTATATCTTCTGCTTCTCGCTCAGCATCTCTAGAATTACATATAAAAGGACCTAATTGACTTTTGATCCTGAGTTGGGCTTTCTTTTTTACACTACAAAAATGAATCATATCAGAATTATTCATTTACCTGATATATTCTAAGGCAAAAAGTCTCATAGGCACATATTTTGCCAACCTGAATGGATACAATTCACATCCATATATTCTGATGACTGAATGATTTTGGTATAAATACCAATCCCCAACTTTGTATGCCCTTGAAAGCTGCAAGGTCTTCTTAATCTCATTACTGAGTCTTGGAGGAGGAATTCCTCTCAACAAAGTAGTTGCAGGATATACAAAAAGATCGATGAACTCAGCATAAGAATAGGGAGAATTATAGGAAAAATGAGTTATGGGAGACCAAAATATAACAGATCTGGGGTTTCCCTTGGCATCAAGCTTTTGAACAGGAAAAGGGAATTTCTATGATTGGTAGTAGATGATGAGATGGTGAATGACTGAGGAATATTTAAACACTTTCTCATTTTCTAGCCTCATGAATTGGTCATGGATTTTATTGGCAATGAAGGATGCAAATTCATATCTCACTACAGGAGGTTGCCCAGGAGTAAAGATAGACAGCAAAACCAGGGTTATTTCATCAACATATTCACTTGTATTGAAACCCATGACAAATGATATCATATTTAGGATGAGCTTTCCTAATTCAGTAAAATAAGAAAAACCATAAGGAGGAGGGCCCCTGGGTTGATGCTCCGGTAGCATAAAGGTCTGGCAAATGCATTTCAATTTTTCTGGGGTCAATTGAGTGGATTTTTCAAGCAGTTCTTCCATAGATAAGGGAGTGATCTCTTGATCAGGTTCAAAATAAAGCATTGTATTGATAGCTTGAGGAGTAATGGGGAAAAGAACACTCTAGTCAGGGGACATCACTACTCTTTGAGTTGAATCATAGCTAGAATGGCAGTAGTGGATAATTTCTGGGAAAATACGGATTGAGGAGATGAGATATCTTGGGAAATTGGATTCCCACAACCCTATGACATCCAATCCCTTCAAATAATCATCTCTGCAGCAACAATAACTTCGAAGGGGATTTTCATCAAACGCTAAGTCTTTAATTTGAAAGTCTTTATCCACTAAGGGCAAATATTCTAACTCTCTGTGAGGGGCATTTAATGGGGTTACATTCAGAGCTGACGAAGCTTCCATTTTGGTTCTTGTGTGTTAAAAATGGAAATTTCAGGGTTTTTTTCACAGACCAGGCGCAATTTTGATTCGGGGAGCTTTGATTTTACTTGCAGGAGCTAGAATAGACCGATATTAACCCTTTTTCAGACTCTGGCGTGAATTTTTAACACAGGAAAATTGGATTTTTCAAAGAGTTTCAGCAAGAATTTGAATAAATACCTGTTTTGATGGAAAAGTTTGAATTTTACAGGTACTGGTCGATGGAGGATGGATGCTTGGGTACTGGTTTAACAATGGCGTTCGGCAATTTGGTTGGCGACGTCTCAATCAGCAGAATTTTCAAATTCTTCAGAGGAGGACGCAGTCGCTTTCAGCAGTGAAAATGACAGAAAAACACGGGTTTTTGTTTTATTTACAAAGTCAATAGGAATTTTTATTTTTCCGAGGATGACGTCATCTGGTAGGGGGGCATACGTCACTAAGACTGGGCGGTAAGCGGAAAGCGGTAGTTTCCGCACCGCTTTCGGGCGATGGCGGTATTTAACAGGGAGGCAGTGATTCCATTAGTCGACTGACACGTGGTCGGAGTACTATTCCAAAACCATTGTGCCCCCGCTCGTTATCTTTCGGATGCAAGATGGCCAGCGGAATGATCCTGGGCCGTTGATCTTCGGGAGGGTGATCTGACGGTGGACGGGACGTGAATTTGACGGAGTTTTAATGCGTGGGCCCGAAAGTGGATTAAAACACGATTAACTTAATTAAATATCCCGGGGGGCATTTGATTGACGGAATGAATGGTTATTAATTAATCCTGGTGATTAATTAACTCCATATTTTATACATGGTTATGGCAGGGTCAAGGGTTTTTTAACCATGGTTAAAGTGTCGGGGGGAAATTAAAATACCAAGGGAATAGGCCACGGTTGCTCGGGGGACTTTCGAAGTTTTTGTTTGAATTAAAACTTTCGGGTTCATTATTTTTTGTTTTTTAAACACATAAAACTATATGTTTAAAAACCTTTTTTCATATATTTTTAATATATGGTAATAAATAAATGTTATTTATCAACCATAAGGGTAGGGAAATATTTTATACGGGTATAATTTTAGCCAAAGGGTTTTCTTATTGGGGGATTTTATTTAACAAATGGGATTAAATAAACTTTGGCCAAAACTTATAATAAGAGGGGTTTTTGGGATATTTATGTAAAAGGAGTTATGTACTATAGGATAATGTCTTTTCACTAGGGATTTAATAAATAAATCAGAAGTTAATATGACAAAGGACAAGGTAAACTCAAAATACTTAACTATAACTAAGAAAGTGAAGATTTCTGAAGTAAATTACATCATATCATTTTCAACACTTAAACATAGAATAGCAAGTGATTTTGAGGGATTATTATGGAAATTTACATGATTTCCCTAAGTAACATAGGACTTTACTTAGGAAAAGGTTAAAAGTGAATGATTACAATGACAAATAATCTCAAGTACTTAGGTCTTTTTGATCATTAGGCTGAGGGTTCGGTCCCTCCAAAAGTCAAGGAAATGCCTTGAGCCCCTTTAATCTCCAGATACCTTAGCACTTTAGGCAAATTAGTAAAAATCTTAGGGAAAAAGTGATGTGGGAAGTTAATGATTTTGACTTTGCTTTCTTTGAATTTTTCAGTGCATTTCTTGCTTTAGTATTTGTGATGAAAGTAAAAGATTAAA